>CM056741.1:160629684-161965188 GCA_029851415.1 Eretmocerus hayati | reverse complement strand
AGAAAGGTCATTTTAACGGGACTTCAAGATTTGCCGACGGGGGATCAAATTATTTGAACGACCTTCATGATCTTGGGATGGACAAAATTCATAATTCAACTGCGATATAATTGTCTAACTTAAACGTGATAGCAAGTATGAGCAGCAGCGGAATCCAAGACAGTATGTTTATCGCACCTTTAAAGCGAGTGGAAAAATTTTGATAGCTGTAAAGTCTGGCGTTCGAAAATGTGGAAAATCGAAGTCTCCCCTGACCATGTCACGTGCACTTGTCATAGAGGTATTATAATTTGCACGAAAAACGGGCGATGTAATCGTTCAGTTGGCATGATGATCAAGCATAAGGAGGTGATTGTTCCAGGTGAGGCTAAAAGTGTACACTTGGTGACAACGAATACTTTCCGAAAGTGTCGAATGTTACGCATCCCAACTAATGTTTTTTACCAACACGACCCCACACGTACGTTGTTTCAGAAGCGTAAGATTCGACACCTTTGAAAAGGATTCGTTGTCAGCACGTGTACCACTTGGCTGAAAACAAAAGAAAGTTCAACTATCGAAAGCCAAAGAAAATCGCATATTGCAGTTAATGTTTTGATCTGTTCGAATTCCTTGACGTATGAATATTATCATTTATTTTATCTTCCTGTAACTGATTCAATGTTTGCTCACATTAGTGAAAAATATGCGATTTTAATGAGTTCCAATGAATAGTCTACATCTGATAATTCTCTCTTCATCTAATGATTTTTTGATTGATTCGATGTTTATTTACACATGAATTCGAGAGAAAATATGTCGAGCTGGTATACCATATTTACCGGGGCCAGATAAGTTCATTTCCTGTTCGTTATGTTATTGTCTCGTTTATATACCTTCTAATTTCGTTAGCTAATTCTTCCTATGAAAGTTGATGAGGTCTGACTATGAAAGTTGATGAGGCTTTTATTCAGAGACACGAAGTACTAGCTGCTTTCCTCGATGTACATGGAGCTTTTGATAATGTCAATATCGATATTTTACTAGAGAAACTTTCACAACAAGGTTTTCCAACAAGTGTACTTGAATTCATCGAATTTTTGCTTCGCGATAGAATTATTCATGCAGACGTGCTGAAAGATGAAGTAAGAAAAGTAAACAAAGGCATACATCAGGGCGGCGTCTTGGGCCCCCTATTGTACATCTTATATGTTGCATGCGTAATTGATAACCTTCCTAAAACGGTAATTGTTTCACAATTCGCAGATGACATCGCTTTGTATATCAAATGCAAAAACCCTATGAGAGGAAAAATATTACTGGAAAAAGCAATCGAAACAATCCGTCAGAATCTTCTAGCATTAGGATTAGAATTATCCCCAAGCAAAACAGTCCTCTTGCATTTTAACGAAAAGAATATTAAACCAGGTAGTGTTGAGATAAGAGTACAAGATAAGATCATCAAATCGAGTGCTTCCACGCGCTTTCTGGGAGTTACACTGGACCATAAGATGTCCTTTACGCCACATTTGAATAACGTTGGAAGAAAGTGCGAGAGAGCCTTGAATATTATTAGATTCCTTTGTGGCACGTGGTGGGGATCAGATCCAGAAACATTGTTAATACTGTATAAGAGCTATGTCAGATCTTTGATTGATTACGGTTCATTCATTTACGCTAGCACCAACAAGACGTTCAATGAAAAACTAGAAAAGATTCAGTTTTCTGCCATCAGAATAGCTTTAAGCTACAGGAGGAGCACTCCCACCAACGTTCTAGTAGGCGAGTCAAAACTAATGATGATGGAACATAGGAGCGAGTTTCTAGGAAATTGTTATCTCTCCAAAATAATGAGCAACTTAGGTAGCTTAACGGCAAGAAACGTTCGTAGTTTTTGCAACATCAGTGAAAAGTATAAAAGAGAGGTAAATAGTGTATTTGGGCTATGTCTGAAGAATGTAAAGGTATGGTCAAGTAAACTAGAAACGTGCGCAAACTATGGCCTGTATTGCCACGATTATGAAATTTCAAACGTCATCATTCCCTCTGACATTAAACTGGGCCAATCTCTCCGAGTGTGTACAAGTCCCAATGCCGTATTAAACGATTACTTGAACCAAAACAATACACTTGCGCTCTTCACTGATGGAAGCAAAATCAAACAGTCCAATTCGTGTGGATCGGCTGTTGTTAGCGGTAATTCCTCTATAGAAATATGTAAAAGTATCGACAAACAAGCTTCTGTGTTTACAGCAGAATGTGTTGCTTTGAACGATGCTCTAATGATTGCTAATCAAGCCCAAAACACGGATGTTTTCTTTTTTTCTGATTCCCTCAGTGTCTTACAAAGTCTAGGATTCACAACCACCAAAATAAAAACAAATAGCTACATTCTCAACATCAAAAAATTGTACCATGAATTAAAAAATGCTAACGATGGCAGATATATGGGCAAATCTCAGGAACTATGCGGTTTCGACTTTGAAATTTCGAGAATTTCCAGAATGGCAGCACATCTCCGATAAACTTTTGTTTGGTCCAAGTAATGCTCAAACAATGATGAAATACTTGCGTAAATCATTTTGGAGCCCCGCCGTGGATTTGTGAGGGTGTAGAAGTTTTTCCCATGTATTTGCGTGGGACCCTCATATTTTCGTAATTCTAATTGGCTCGTGTGTATGTGAATACATGGCATCCTTGGTGTTGGAATAGAAGAAGAGAGATGAGTTCAATGGTTTACAGTGTTTTCTGAAGGTCTGTGGTACAAAATGTAGATGTGCCTCAACCGTCGAAACGCTCATTTTCGTCATTTGTCGATCCTCACAAGCCTCGCATCGCGACCGATATGAGGCTGTAGTAGGGGCGATTCTCATAGGCATTTCTTGAGGTACAAATATCAGTTTACACGTGGTTTCCATCCCAACGGAATCGAAATTTTCGTGTGCTACACGAAAAACGATTTTTTTGACCCCATTTACGCGAAAATAACTTTTCTCATTTCAAGCCGCATCGTCGTGCGGAATCGAGCACACTATCGTTCTTGGGCTAGATTTGTAGGTTTTTGGATGTAGAATAATATGTCGTTTCTACAGATACGAAATATTCACCGCCCCGAGTGCTGCATCCATTAGAAGAGCGATACAGGAGAAAATGTAGAATCGGAGTTCGCTCCAACGAATCATCGGCACTCCGACGCATTGATAGGCACAGCCTCGGGCGAAAATTATATGTTTCTATGTATTATAATCCATCACATATCCAATTTTCAGACCGATCGGTGAACCGCCCCGCCTGTGGCGAGCTAAGGCGTGAGAGAACTATGGCCCTGTTCGGTCGAAAATTGTGATTTTGTCACGAAGAAGCGTCTCCCAGTACCTTTCTATAGCAATTTTTAGACTTCTGAATAATGCAGAACTATTAAATATGAGGAGATCTTCAAAATGATCTAATGCGAGCGGCGGAAATAACGCGACTGTTGTTCTGACAACGTGAAAATAGGCCTGTTCGGCCAAACCGCATACTTCGTGAGATTTGCCCATATACTGAAATTACATTGGATTCCATCTCACATCGGAATAAATGGTAATGAAAACGCCGACCGCCTAGCAAAGAAAGCAACAGAAAAAATACCTTTAAATATAAGAGTGGTACCTTTCACCGACTTATATGAATATTTTAAAGCCTCTGCGCTAGATAAAACACACAAGTCAATCTCTGACGATGGCCAAACGAAAGGAATTTCATATTTCACTAGCTACTATCAGAATGTTAGCAAACCATGGTTCCACAATAAAAAAATTAAGTGAGATATTATTGTGACTGTAAATAGGATAAGAGCAGATCATTACAGTTCAGCTGCGTCCTTGGCACGGGTCAAAATTATCAACAGCCCCTTGTGTAAATGTCAGTATGAGTACGAAGATATTGATCATATTCTATGGCAATGTCCCCTGTTCGATAAAGAAAGACCGAACTTTTTAAAAAACTTGGAAAAAATGAATCTGTATCTTCCACTCAGAACTGACATTCTCATAAGAGGACCAAATTTACCCGCATGCCAATATATGATGCAATTTTTTAATGACTGTCAACGCAAAATATGAATCACCGTTGAATTTCCATCCCCAATCTAAACTGCATCTATAACAGAATATTGTTATATTTATCTTGATATAATTAGATGGATTAAATCTTTGATGGATATAAAAGAAAAAAAAAAGCTAATTCTTCCCTGGTAGAAATCCACTTTCATTTATGGCTAAAAATTGGCCATATGAATTTTTCTATAGCCAAAAAATGGCCAAAAAATTTGTCCACATTTTACCCGAGGATGAAACGATATTCCCGCCATAAATTGACAGTTTATAGAGTGAGTCTATTTGGCCATTTTTTATCTAATATTTGGCCATATTTTTTAGCCAACCGGGAAACAAAGTGTCGTGGCCTAAATTTATCTAGACCAAATTTGGGCATATTATGGGTCAGATCATGTCATAATTTTGAGGGATTCAATTGATAGCGACGAGTAGAGAATTAGTTAGATATATTATTTTCAATACTAATAAATCATGGAAAAAGCTCATGTGCTCGAGCAAAAGTATTGGGATGATCGGGTCATAACCATTATCATCATTTGCAAAAGATGTGTTGGGTTCCCCACAGGGATCGGCACGCGGAGGAGAAGTCCAGGCTCGTGGTCTAAGCTGAAGGCTGCTAAAATTAGAGTGGGTAAGCAAATCCTGTCACGGCGCCACCTGTCAATCGGAGTCAAACCGTTCAAGCGCAAAAAAGAAGTCCATTATTTAACCATTTCGGACAGGTCAGATTATGGGAAAAATTTGGCTTAAATTTTTAGACTCGATGTTTGCTGTGACTAACCTCGTATAATGGCGGCCAGTATTTGTCGTCAGCTGGCATCATCAATATGGTCGACGTGAATGCAAACCGCCGCGTCTCGCGAGTTCATCAGTGGGTGTTGATCGTTATTTATCGAGGGGATGGTGTTCGCGAGGTGAAAAAAATCTGCCGATTATGGTGCTGTGGGAATGGAGACGCTATGCCACGCGTGAGAAGCTGGATCGAAGCAGTTCCGAGGCGTTGCTGCATGTGATATCAGTGTGGTGTATTCGCCTTCCATAAATGTATAAGTGACACATACGTAACAACAGTAGCACCCTTCGCGAGAAATTAATGACTAAATTGCTGATACCTGTGTGCTAATTGAGTGTCCAGACTTTAGGTGCAGCTATAATTCAGTGTATGTTTGACAGACAGCGAGTGATAACCTTAGTAAATACCAGTTTCCGGAAAAGCAGATGACCAGAAATAAGGCCATATTTTAGTTATAATTTATGTACAACGAATATTAAGAAACATCTTTGAATAAATATCAAAGCCAATACAGAGCCAATTATTAGCCAAAAAATTGAGTCCCGCGCTTGAAATGGGGGTATCACATATTGCCCACTTTTTGCCTAGATTTTTTAGACTACTGCAAAATCCGTTGGGAAGTAGCCCATTTATTGGCCATTTATTAGTCATCGGATATGGCCCATCTTTTTTGGCCATATTTTAGTTTCAAGTCTAAATTTTATGGAGAGATTTCTACCAGGGTTCCTCCCGTGTATTACATTCTTATCTTGTGAATTATTTCTTTTTCCGTGCAAAGTATGAATATCCCGTTCATTTGCTCCAAATATACCGTGAAATTATTTTTTGCAACTGTGTACGCGAAGTTGTAAAAAAATGAGACTTCTCTTCATTATTTACAGTGCGAGAAGTAATGCGTGAATGACCTCTCGCACAGTTTTACATTCACGCACACTTTGAAACTTCTCGCACACCCAGAAGTACATATTTACGCACGCTCATGTGTTTTTCTGACTGTGCGAGAAGTTCCAAAGTGTGCGTGAATATTAACTTCTCGCACTCGTTTGGCAACTTGTGCGGAAATTGACCTTCTCGCACTTGTTGCGTAATATACTATTTTTTTGGCGCACCGAATCATTATATCCATTGTTTTCCAAAGTAAAATTTCTTCATGAAGGAAAGTTTTTTTTTTTTAATATTATAGACTCTCTGAAAACTCAACCCATAACTCATAACCTAATCTGAAGAGACTTACAAAACTCGTTGCGGTATCTACAGCCCAAAGGATTAAAAATTGGAACGATTGCAGCATTTTCATGAACATTCATAAAAAATGTGATTGGAAACTTTCTCATTGTTAATGATCATGTGCAAGCAATTTGTTCTCACGTATTGAAGAAAGGTTCGTGAGAAGTGCTCGTCGATGCAAAATGGACTTCAACTTTAAAATTTCTATATTTAAACGATTTACGACCTACGGGGAATGTTACAGAAAGCTAGATTTGTGATTGGCTCATTCCATCTAAAAAATCATCGAGTAAAGAAATTACGAAAACATAAACGAGACATGTTGTCAGCAGTTTGGCTTCATTTCATTATCATATAATGATGATCGACAAAAACCCGATTACTTATCGGCGATAAGTCTTTGTCGTGAGGTAAATCTGAGTACAGAGAGTTCGAATTTGTCGTAGGAATCATCGAATTGATTTCCATTTCTGAGGTACAACAGTTTCTATGAATGAATCGAAATTTCATATTCAGTCTTCGTTGTTCCGTGTAAAATCCCTCATTCATCCATCTTTATTAAATTCATGAGGGCTTTGGGAATTTTCCGTCTCAGTATGAACTTTACATCGAGCTTGTCACTTCTGTTACCTGCGTTTCGTACTGAATTATTGAAGATTACGCCGTTGACTATCGTTGATCAAATCTCTGACGTCCACGAGTTTTTTTATTCTCATTCTCCACAAAGGCTTCGAGACAAATGAAATGGATAATAAAATGTGAATAGATATCGCACTGATGTATAATGGATATCCTAGCACCAAGCATAAATTGTCTTAGATTATTCATAGCAAAAGAGAAGGTAACTTTACAATAACACATCCAATAGTCTCAGTCAGTTTCACGTCCTAAAAGTACTTCAATAAACGTGCCTATCTTGAAACTCAAAGTGATTTGTCTGATAAAATCCGAGTCTTTCCAACAGCCACAGACTATTATTTTCTCTCATGGTCCACTCCTTCAGTAAATCGACTGAATTTTTGCGTTACTCATCTGCCGATCATCCCATAGGAATTGCTTATGCACAGTAAATGTGATTGGCTGCATACTGTAGGTCGTTATGATCATTTAAACATTTACTTCAATTATTTCTGAAGAATATCCATCAGGATTTTTTCAAATTCCATCTCACTTAAATTAGGCATCGCGGGTAAAATCGAAGTTTGATTGAATGGTACGAAGCGATGTTCTGATTGAAGGAATAGGGAACCTGCATGGTCGAGCGTCCTGTATAGAACATGCATTCGATAGCGCAGACCGAAAGAAAATTTTTGGTGAAAACAGAATAATTCTAGAGGTAATATTCGATTTATAATAAATTCTTAAAAATGCGCCCGCGAAAGACCCCCGATTCAAATAGATGTTACGTGACTCTTACGTCATATTAGGGTAGCCGCCGTTACACACATGCAAACCTGCGCGCATTGGTGTTGCATACGTGTGACGGCTGGCTGCCAACGAAAAAGTAACAAATGGGACCCGGCTGTTTGGTGCTCAGAACAATTTTTTGAGCGAATTGGGGGTCCTCATTAGCAGTTATTTCTGGCCTTTGACTACAGCTGAGGTGCAGTGAGGCCACCTGTCATCACATTTTTTGTGCATAGTGAAGTGAAGAAGGATGTAGTTTAGAGGGCTTCTGTCTGGAGCCACAAGTTTGAGTTGGAGAATTGTCAGATCATCACTCAAAGTGTTATCTGGCTTATAAAATGAAGCGATAGTGGGATAATATATGTGACTGTGGTGAATGATTTGTACATTGAATCATCCATTTCTTCTTATTTACCTTCCTATCTGAGAATGTTGACATTCCTCGACGATGATTACCAAATTCTTTTTGTGATGCATCAGACAGAATTAAGTTGAGCATACTCAATCAAACATTCAGTGAAGTAGTTGTCTGCTGTTAGATGTGCCTCCAAGCATCAGTTGAGCCCAAATGTTGCCATCAGAAATGAGCATTCACCATTTCTAGCTTCCCGGTACTAAAGTATTATGCTAAGGCTGCGTTATATAACTGGTGCAGTCAGGAAAAATCACGGAAGCGACATAAAATGATAAACACTAATTCTGTTTCTGAAAATTTATGATTGACCAAACGAGTAATGCCGCATCAGCATAATACTCTAGTACTGGAAAGCTAGAAACGGCGAGTTCTCATTACTAACTTGGGCCCAACTTATCAATTTCGTGCTTGGAGGCATATCAAACAGTAGACTACTACTTCACTGAATGTTGGATGGAATACGCTCAACTTGATTCTGTCTGATGCATCACAAAAAGAGTTTGAGTAATCATCGTCGAGGAATGCCAACATTATGTTCAAAATGGGTTTTTTGTCCAGGCGGATCAAAGAATTTTGGTAAATAATTTCAATATATATGCGCATATATACCCATATATACCCATGGGTATTCTGGGCCATCCTAATTCAAAAATTAGGTTTGACCTCTTCTTTTTACAAAAGAATGTCACCATTTTCAGATAGGATGGTGAATAAGAAGAAATGGATGATTCAATGTAAAATCATTCACCGCATGGTCACACATATTATGCCATTATTGCTTGATTCCATGAGCCAGATACATTTCTGAGTGATGATCTGACAATTCTCCAACTCAAACTTGTGGCTCCAGACAGAAGCCCTCTGAAGTGCATCCTTTTTCACTTCACTATGCACAAAAAATGTGACGACAGACGACCTCGCTGCACCTCAGCTGTAGTAAAAGGCCATAAACAACCGCTAAAGAGGAAAATTCATCCCCCAATTTGTGCAGAAAATTGTTCTGAGCACCGAACAAGCCGGGTCACTTTTGTTATTTTTTCGCTGGTAGCCAGCCGTCACACGTACGCAAAAACGTGCGCGGATTTGCGTGTGTGTATCGGCGGCTACCCTTATGACGTAGGAGTCACGTGACATCGATTTGAATCGGGAGTCTTCCGCGGACGAATTTTAATATCAATAAATAAATAGTCAGTGGCCATCAAATGAAGAACATGTGTTGTAACTTTGCTTATTCTTGGAAGATTTCGATTAAAGTAGGAAATATCTTTCACAAAAGTTCTCTATTGGAGTTTCTTTTAAACAAAAATGTAACTTAGCTCATTTGACTTCTCTTCTTGAGATCATATTGCTGCAACAAGTTCGAGGAAAACATGATCTTTTTATCGTAAAATAATTGCCGTAGTGTTTGAGGGTGTCTTGAAGCTTTGCTCAATTCTAGGCACCAATTGCCATACTCGCTCTGTATTATGAAATAATGTAAATTACTTAGCTGGACAAAACTTCATCCTTTCCACCGCATTGAATATTACATATTTGTGATGGCCATGGGTAGACAGACGTGCACCAACTGTTAAGAATGAATTTTATGTGAGTCACTTGAGTGATCTCTGTTATTTTGTAACTCACTCTTATTGCCGAAAGTTCCCATTTCAACACAGCGAATTTGAGTTTAATCCACGAAATCAACTTAGAGAAACTATATAATTGACAGTGATCCAAATTTTCAACAAGTGAGCGTCATATTATTCGCTGATGAGCGTTGATACGTTTATACGACCGTGGTTGATACTTTTAGGCAATACTTGTATTTACGAGGCTACACAAATACGAGTTACATTTCAACTACTTGGTTTCAATTTATTGGAGTTTATTTCAGTTACTATCTCTTCTAAAATTTGCAGAGGTTTTTTTAGTCGTTGAATCCGTGACATTGTGCTAGATCTCATGCGAACTGGCTAAAAATGCAGGAGCCACTAGATTGGGAAACTTTCTGTCTCGGTGTTGAGAGGTTCTTCAATGAGTTGTCACGAATAGTGGGACTATTTCCACATCAAACCAGGATAGAAAGGCGAATAAGATCAATAATGTACCATTTGATATCTCTATCGTACCTCATACCAATGGTGAGTCAAACGCATGAGTTGCCAAGAGAAGGATACATACAACTTGTTGCCCTATATTTTCATTGTTTCTGAATTCTTTTAGACTGTCTTTATCACTGACACATGGAGAATTAGTGTCGACGATACGATCAAGAGCATAGGAACTTTCTTAATTCTGATAGCTTATCCAACAAATCACTTATTGGTCTACATTAGGTATCCAAAGGTAAAATATATCATATCAATCTAACGATTATTAGTGCTTTGGCGAATGTTCAACTTTTTTAATACACTACAATTTTTTCCAACTTTTTTTCTGACAGTTTCAATCGGTATATTTCCAATTGTCGAGAATGAAGCTGAGTGTAATCGATGACGAGGAGAGAAGAATCATTTCAGAATACACAAAAACGGCATGTATCCTAGCTTCATTAGTAGCAGGTGAATTTACGAAATATAACAATAATCAACGATGTTTTCATTTACCCAAAAATAGGAATGAAATGTTACTCTTGTTGAATAAGAGACGAGTAAACTTTTGGTACTTATTTTATCTTATATCGTTAGAAATTTTGTCAGTAAATTAAACTTGTTCGTTCCGTCGATGCCACAATTTACGAGAATGTATGAGACGAGTAATAACAAATGAAGATATTATTTCGGAATGATGGACGTGAGCTTGAGAGTGCTCTCTACCTTTTGAAAAGTGATGCCGGAGCCACTAGCATTCAAATTAGTATATATCGTCGCCCCCGACGAAGAAAAACACCTCCCATTGTGGGCCAATGTAACTTTACATTGGCCCACAATGGGAGGTGTTTTTCTTCGTCGGGGGTGACGATATTACCAATAACAAATTTTAAAAACAAAGAGGAAAGAAACCAATAGTACCGCACCCTGCGGACTCAAAAAAAGTTTTATCGATATTGGTGCAAAATCTTTGAGCTCAATTTTGCACCGACCTCGATGAAACTTTTTTTGAAATTTGTAAAAAATAATCCGCAGGGCGCAGTACTATTGATCTCCTTCCTCTTCGTTTTTGAAAATTGTTATCGTCAATATGTATACCAATTTGACCGCTAGAGGCGCGACCATCGTTTTTCAAAAGGTAGAGAGCTCTTTTAAGAGGACGTCGGATACCGACATTGTCGAGTTTTCGAATTTCTCGATGAAATTTCGAGATATCGGGATTCTACTAAGTAACGCCGATTCTTTATGGCTCATAGAATCGGCGTTACTTGTTAGATTTTTGATATCTCAAAAATTCATCGAGAAATCCGAAAACTCGACCATGTCGGTAACTGTACAATATTGATAGAACTCCGACATCCCCTTAACATGTTCAGTGCGAAAGCAGTTTTTCGTAATTCTTGGTTTGTCATCATAACGACCCTCGTTCTCCGACTAATGTAAGTGTACAGGGAAAAATTCTCTTCTGATTCATCATTCACAACCTTGATTAACTAAAACGCCAGAGAAATGGCTATTGAGAATATTTTTTGAGCAAATAAAAGTCGGCAAAGATTATAAGTTAGAAATTCATGGGCGCCACCGGTGGGGCCCACCGCTTTGGACGTGTCAAATTTCATCAGTAGATTGCTTGCACAATTAAGGTTCTGATATCGCTTCGATTTTTTAACATATCAAGTATATCCGATCAATTGAACCTCTAGACCGATATTACATGCTTACGCTCCCAACCACATCGATACAACCCTATGCGTACTCAATATCAAAATCAGTACCAAAATAAATCCCGATAAATCCCAAATGACAGCAGAAAATATGATAATGTCTCTGCTATTCTTGGCAAATATTGGAATGATCCTAAGTCATGAATCCTACTTTAACTATTACATCACCACTTTCGGTTAGTGTCCAACAGGAACGGACATGAGAAGAGGAGTGAACATTCGGTAGGTGCCATTTAGATAAATCCGACACTACCTTTTTTTGGGCGTCTATGAAAATCTTCTCTCTCCGGTCCGCCAAGAAGAAAAAAAATTCATCTACAATCTAAATTTCACACTCTTTCAAAATTCTTGAATCACGATCTTATAGACGACTGTGTGGGCTACATCGCAAATTCACGTAAAGTAAGTGTACTCAACTTGACCCCACTAGCCCATCTCAGAAATGAGCACTCGCTGACCTTACCAAAAAAACTTTTTCCGAAATCATATGCGTAAAGTTAGTGCGTAAAGACCATCTTTCGGTGCGTAAGGCACTTACTTGACGCACATCGATTTCGAAAAATAGGATACGCAACGACTTCGATACTTTACGCTCTGTCAGAAACTTTACACACTCGGGTAACACTTTACGCACTGTTGGGATGCTCTACGCAATCGCTTACGCTCGTGGGTAAACTATCTCAACAGCAAGTTGATTTTAAAAGTTGGTCGTCTAGGTTAGAACGTCTACCGACTTGTAATTTCCGCGCGGTCCCGCGCCCTGATTCATGGTTCCACGGTTCGGGCCCGCAGCGCTTAGGATGGCGGGAATCGCGAATCAACGCGTAACCGCGTGGAAATTTCTAGTTACTGGACGTCCACACCTAGTCTAGACCGAAATATAAAATCGACCTGCAGTGCGTAAAGTTATTACCCTCGTATGTAAACATTTCCGGCAGTGAGTAAAGAATCAAAGTCGTTTTTTTTTAATAATCCATATCATTATCATTATGTTGAGGTATCATAAAACGAGTGATTTGGATCGACCCCGAATTATCTCTGCGTCTTCCAGAAAATTTGTCATGAGATTGTTATTTTTTTAGTTCCATCAATCGCAACGTTCTTCAACGCATTCAATTATCCCAATTCTTTGTCTCAAGATCTTCAAAATCTCTTTTTTGAAAATTCAAAAATTCTATGTGGAGCTATTTGAAGTATAGATCACGGAGATGATTTGTAAAACAAGAGTGCCAACATCGGAGTGTACCCAACATGCCTCCATACGGTTATTTCGAAAGGGTGAGCAATACGACTTTTTATCACTCAGAACGTGTTAATCACGTCAAAATAAGTCGAAAACAAGGATATGGACCGGTAAAGAGTGCTAAATGTGGTTGCTAGGCAATAAAAATGATTTTATGCTCTTCATCACCGATTTGCATACTTCTAAAAGTGAGGGTCAAGTTGGGTACACTCTTTTGTAAGTTCCTAAAATCCCTCTCAGGAATATCGAGATATCTCGGCTAAATGGAGGAAAGTTGGGTACACTTATCTTATCTCATAGAATGTAAGGCGAGAAATTCCCCGACAAAATGATTGGGAACTGTGTTATTGATGGTATGATCCGAGTTCGAATGAGAATATTCAATTCTCATGAGTTATATCTCTATGAGAGTCCACGATGACGAAGTAGAACAATCTCGCCATTCTCGCTCGGAAGTATCGTCATAATACACAGGTTCATATTGTAATTAGAAGCATGCTCAATGCTCATTGTAATATCATTTCACATTGATTCCAGCTGTAGTTTTGATGACCTGGATAACAGCTCTTACAATACCAGTTGTGGCTCAAACAACATCTATGATGCCCCTCGTTTACAATGGCTCGAGAATTATCTCGAGTCCTGTTCAAGTGTCTTACAGATTTTTGGGATTGCAAGATAATTGGTTCATTCAATGGTGTCACTTATTGATTTTTGCCTCCGTAAATTATCCTTTGTTTGCGGGTGTTGGTGGCATGCTCATCATCGAGGCGATACAGATATGTGCGTTCTTGTCTATAACAAGGTGACTACTCATGTGGATTTTAATGAGATATTTCTAAGGAAAGGAATTTACCTTTGAAACTTGGACACGATAATGAGGCATTTGAACAGAAAAGTATCCAATAAAAGTGCCCGTATATACTATGGTTGTGGTTTTTTTCTGGAGAAAACAAGAAAAACGTATGATACTCACTTGAGTGTTGTCTTAGAATATAGTGCCTTTTTATAACGCGTTAAATGTGATGGGCTTCACCGCTGGGACCCACGACTTTGCATTCTTCAAGTTTGACCTTCTCATCAAAAACTCAAAAACTATTCCTCATAAGTACTCAACAAGCTTGTTCATGTCAGTTGAGCAGATTGTAGTTAGATCACAGTAAAATCAGATTATTCTGAATAACGGATCAGCGAAATCTAAAAGTATAATTCTGGACACAGAATGAAAGTATACGCATTCTTTCGTTTTTTCCAAAAATGATCTGGTCTGATGACATTGTGACATTTTCTACTCAACACTTCCCCTGCAGAAGTCTAATCAGCATTCCTCCTCAGGGAACATCCATAAATTACGCAAGGGAAAATTTCATGACTTCAGACCTCGCCCTCGTCCCCTAGTAAGATTTTTCTCATGGAAATTTGCTGACTCATCACATATGAAACGCAAGAAATTGGAAGACCCCCCTCCCTCTGAAACCCTTAGGTAATTCATGGACGTTTCTTTAGCCTTTTGCGGGACCTAATCGGTAGGAGTAGCTCAATGTAATTTTTCATCAAGAAATCGTTTTGATTCGATGTTTCATGGAGAATAAATGGTGGGCTCTGCAAAATTTTGGGGCATTTTTGGTTCGATTTACTTTTTTATGCGACTGCCAAATAGAAATGAAACAACAAGGACCATCTTCAAAACCCGAGTCATCAAAATCTGCAATACCTGGAAATAGATCATGTTCACAAATTTCAGTACACATGCCTCGAATTGGAAATAGACTGCTAGCAATATGATGACACAACCACAAAGGTTGAATATTGGCTCTAAAAACTACATCCCAAACGGAATAAAGCACAGCAATTGCACATTGAATTGTGAACAAAAGTCTTTTTCGTAATGTTCATGCATATTGTTTGATTGAGAATCATTTCAGTCTCAGATTGAGAAGATATTCAAGGGTTAGAGGAAGTTGTCAAGATCCACACAGGACCTCCGAACGAGATATCAACGATCGCATTCTGAATAACATGATAACTCTCCATGTACAGTCCATCAAGTACGCTATCATTCCTGGATTAGAGAGCTAAGTAGTCATGCTAATACTCTCGTTCGAGTAAATGTCGGAGAATTTTATCCTCCATGAGTCAAATTTCACTCGCGGAGTGAAAATTCACTCAAAACAGTTTAGAAAGATTTTTCCCTTCAAAATTTCAGCTATACAAGTGATTCTATCTTTTAGGGTCGTCAGTTTATTTGAACAGGCTTTAAACCTTAACGTCATGTTGATTCAAATTGTGTGCGTGATGTCTCTTGCATTATTCAATTATTACGTAAGTTCTAGTCACATTCCAGTGCCTCAATGCTGCAATAGTTATCAAAGATACAGAGAAACCTATGGTTATCATTCTATTTTTGGAATTCTAGATAGTGAATCCGAAAGCTCCTCTGGTATACAAGATTATATCAGTTTTCGTTGTCTCAGTTGATTATATAGTTTTGTTGTGTGCCAATTGGCTGGGCCAAAAAATCATCAACGCTGGGGAAAATTTATCGGAATCTGGGTGAGCGTTTAAAACAAATACCATGAAATTGAAAGTATCCTATAAGAATGAACGTCATCAAATTTCAAACGGTATGATTTGCCGACTCCGCTTAGATATTTCTGTGGTTGGTACCATGTTGGATGGAAAGAACGCAAGAATATATTAATCGTATTGCGTCAAACACAACGACCTCTCGCTCTGACCTCCGGCAAAATTTCGATCTTGTCATTGGAGAGTTTTTCAAAGGTAACTTGAATTGTGAATTCTTGAGTGCTCGCTTTTCTTGAAGATAGTATAAACTCTCAATGATGATTCCACATTCTAGCTCATCAAATTATCTATGAGTTACTTGGCCGCACTATTGTCTGTGACAGAAGCATAACAGCCTTGAATTCAGAGAGGTTGTTTCAATCCATTGAAAAAGGGTCTTAACCATGGAAAGCACCGCGATGATTTCATCCAACTGCTGTGAAGCTGTTAAGGGAATCACGTTATCATACTTTGCTCGCTCAGGAAGGAGAAAATTGGCAAATGTGCCATAATAATGGTCACGTCTTCAGAATTTCGTAACAATATAATTCCTAGAAGCTGGGTGTAACAGGGTGGTTAATGGTATATTAGAACGTTGTTTCTTAAAATTTTCACCCGATGAGACGTGATTTCTCCGTGAATACCGGAAATTTCCGATTATGCGAACGTATTTCCATATTTTGAGTTATAGCTACAAACACAATCGCTTCTGAGGCTGGAAAATATGATTCGTCGAAATGGAGAAGAATGGAAAACACTTCAGTTCTCGAAACATCGACTCATTTCCAAAATAAATCTAAGAATACAAAGAAATTTCATTTCTGAAATCTTTTGGAGATAACACAAGCGGTGGAGATGGAAGAAGCAAGCTCCACAACAAGTCTTTGAAGAAATTTTTAATGAGCTACACGATTGATCATGATGATCTATAATCCTGTACACATACTAACGTACTGCATATTGGTAGAAGAATTATACACGCACAGAATTTTTCGATAAAAATTACGGGCACAAGGGTAATCGTGGGACGCCCGACATTTCAGCCTACTTATTGCGGATGAGTGTCGAGAAAAATTACCCATACTGTCTGGTAACTTTTATTTCAGGTGAAAAATTGTATTGAATTTGGTGGAAAAGTGCGGTGGATTTGGGTAAATTTTGCGGGCACTTGTAGGGTAATTTTTACCGTACCAGTATAAAGAAAAGCTGGGTGCGCCTGCGCGCGCCGTGAGCTCACCAGCTCGGCATCTCATCTAACCTCACAAAAACTTCGGTATAGAAGTACATTATTTGACTCGTTCTGATGAAGATGCCTGGATTTTGATCCGAAGTCGAAGCATACAAACTGATAGAACCTTTTGAAACTTGCTGAATCATCTTTATCCTTATTCGTGGTGATTTTAATATTGAACAGAGCAAGGTCATAAGTGGCATGGGAGAAAGCATCTTCTTGGTACAGGGAAAAATTACCCTACATGCCCGTAAAAATTGGCGCTCCTAGGTGGCGCGTCCCACGATTGCGGGCATGAAGGGTAATTTTTCCTGTACCAGTCTCGTAATTTTTATCGTGTACCCTGCAATATAAAAAGTATTTTATGCAATTTTCCGATGTTTGAGTGCTTACAAAATTGCATAAAATAGCATTCGCGCCTTGATCATGAGGTTCCCTCGCCTGCGGCTCGGGCCGAAAACCAATCGCTCAGAAGCGAGCTACAACCTCATAATCTTGGTGTGAAATCTACTATTTCCAGGTCAAGCAATACGAGATAGATGATCAATCTAATGATAGACACCGACATACTCGAAAAAGTATCTTTTCGCTTTCATTTTCCACTTTCTCTCACAGTTTATCAAAAAAACACATTTCGTCACATGAGAGTAAAACCTATTTTTCACACCCTTGTATTGGAATTTACTATTTTATTAGCAGTCGAGGTAGATTGGAAGCGAAAGTCAGCCTGACTAAGAATTGAGATGCACTCTTTGATTACTATGCCACGATTTCAACTCAGCAACCATGTAACAATTGTGTTTACCGCACAGATGATGGACATTTCTTGAGTACGTTGATCATGGATTATTCTGGCGACTTAGACTTCGGTGTAGAGTCATTTAGAGCAACTTCATTCAAATTTATTGAATTTGAGAGTAGCTGAGGGACTTCTTTTGAGCCGCTACTCTTGAGAAATTGATCCGTAAATCTTCATGTATATTAATATAGTGCATTCATGTATTCTCGGCAATGCCATTGTCTGTTTCGAATGAATGTTCATGAATACGATTGAGAATAAATTCTGCATTAAGTTCGCAGTTGGCGGTGCTGACAATGCTTACAAGATCGTGAATCGTGACACACTCGCGGATCAGATGAAATTCGCCATAGTTTTTTCGCTTCAGCTCTGAGTGAATCAGAATAATTTTTGATCGTATCATTAAACGTCGAAAGTGGACTCGGAATCATTCCTCCAATTGTCCTTAGGCAGGGAATATTTTATTGATGATATGTCAGTAAGAGGATGGTAAGTCTTGAGAATTCTTGAAATATGCTTGC
This sequence comes from Eretmocerus hayati, assembly GCA_029851415.1. Classification (NCBI taxonomy): domain Eukaryota; kingdom Metazoa; phylum Arthropoda; class Insecta; order Hymenoptera; family Aphelinidae; genus Eretmocerus; species Eretmocerus hayati. The sequence continues at coordinate 161,947,115 of CM056741.1, read as the reverse complement.
AAAAATTCGTCTATAACCTATGTTTGCATATTCTTCCAATGGAATGGGGACAGAAGGTCAGTGGTGGAAAATTGATTCGTCATCAACTCCAATGCAGAAGATTGTTATTTGATTGAATGCAGCTGCAATTCACAAATGTGTTAATCGATAATGTCGTGATTTCTTTCACTTTTTTATGCAGTTGCCATCATATTCTGAAGAAACGCTTCATTCCGCATTGAAGTAAGTTACTGCTGAGGGTATTCGTGAAAGATGCAAATATACTTCGTTGGAGATATAGATATGTATTATCTGTCACTCGAGGCATTTTGGATTCTCTATCCAATGAAATTACAGATAACCTAATTTGCAAAGTCAGACTCGTGCTTCTCACAGTCAGACAATTTTATCAATTTCGTCTTATTGGAGTTCTTTTCAGACTATAGAGGAAAATGCAAGAGGTACAAAAATGGGAAGCCTTCCATACGAAACTCACGAATGTCTTAGAGTCCTTATCACGCGTGATAGGTCTAGCGCCACACCAATCATGGACAGAGACAAGATGGAGATCGCTTTTATATCATATTATAACTGTATCTTTTGTAGTACCAATGGTGAGAATAACGAGAAAGTCACTCGAGATTGCTCGATGATACCCACATTCACAATGACAACTGCTTCAAACGTATTTAGGTTCTTTTCATTTCTGGAACACGTAACAGGGATTTTGATGATACTCTGACGGCTCTGGGCATCCTCTTCATATTCTTTACTTGTCCAATTAGCTATAATCTTATTTATATCAAAATCTCGAAGGTAAGAGATTGGAGAAACTATGTGTGCAATTTTTGGAAAGACGGATTTTGTATTTTAATATCATATCTTCATGAACTATGGATAGTTTCGAATGTTATATTTCAAAGTAGCTGATGTACAAAAAACTCTTACTGACATTGATGAAAGAAAGATCCTCGTAAAATCCAATAGAGAGGGATGCATCGTGGCATCATTGTTAGCAGGTAAAGTTATTTTTTGATCAGAGTGAGTAACCTCTACATTCTTGTTGAAGGTTGATAAGCTGGCGTTCATCACTCTCCTTAAGGGCCTGCGGTAACCGTGCAAGACAAATTCTGTTCTCAATCTACGCGAATTCTTTTTGGGGTTGCTTAATTTAGGCTAAACGGCGAGTTGTAGAGTGTAAGTTAGTCAACAACAATGACTCGCCAGCTCATCTCGAACCCCGTATCATCGAAATCTTCCATAAGGTGTGGACAAAACTTCGCGGTTTGGATCACGGCTACCGCATGCCCTTGAAGTGATAGTGAGATGCATACATCAATCAGGTACATTCCCAACGCAATCTGATATGAACGGAAGCAGAGGCTGTCTAGTGGCTATAACAAGCGCTTCCCTGCTGAAAATAATTCTATGGGATCCCATGGGACTTCGTGGGACCTGACCCTGGGAGAATTTTAATCATGACACTTGGGAAATTTGGCACCCAAGACGTGCAGCATACCAATTTCGACCATTTCTCTTCCGAAAATGGTTGAATTTGATCGAATATAGTCAAAATGTGTCCGCTACACGTCTCCAATGCCAAATCTCGTAAAAGACAAGATTGGGCATTTTCCCAGAGCCAGGTCCCACGAAGTCTCACGGGATTATTTTCAGCAGAGCTCTTGGACTGCTGTCTCACGTACTTGATACTTCCCTGTCTGTGGAATAATGATAATCACACATACACCTACATCTTGATTCGAAGTGGTATATTTTTTGTGGGAGATCCAAAACAGCCGTGGTTTTATCATCATGTGCCACACCAGAACTTGCCGGTTGTGGTGTCCGTGTATATGGATTCATAGCCGGGCGACTATAAAAATGCGTATGCACTTCGTTGTGTAATCGCGCTCGTCATGGAAATCCCGCGATTACGCAACTCAAGTACATAATCTACTATTCAGAAAGGCGATTCACAAATCCCTCAGATTACCCACAAAAGCTGCTAACACTGGTGCTCATTTTCACACTCATTTCAACAAATACTGAAAACAATAAATTTCGATATGAGGGTATAAAAACAGTTTTTCGCATCTAAGTAATGGATTCCCGGCATAGAGATATCACTATGGTTCACGCACCGAGCCGTGGGTGGGGAAAACATCACGAGGATGCGAAATAGTACGTTTTTCACCGAGTTCATATGGTTGTAGCTCGCTTCTGAGCGATTGGTTTTCGGCCTGATGAGCCTCATGAGGAGTCAAAATAATCTCTCGAAAACGGGGTACCCCATGAATAAGGCACGAATACTATTTTTTGCAATTTTGTAAGCACCCAATTGTCGGAAAATTGCATGAAATTGGCTTCAATCCCGTGTATCGAACTATACATATTTTTTGATGGATTATGATCGAAAGTCAACAAATTGTGTGCAAAGCACGCTTTCATGCACAGTGAATGAAAATGAATAATATACTTCCCATGACCTTCCTAATACAATGATTTGTCTGGCAGTGTGATAGCTTGCCGAATATTTTCTCTCAAATTTTGCTCAGACTATCTCCAACATCACCATGAGGAATGAAGTTCGGTAAGAATCGGAAATTAATGGGAGTTACTCTTCAATCATACAAAAACCGAAGAATCGTCGGAAAGTTAACAGAATTCTAACTTTTAGTCGGAATTTCTGGGAGCTCTGATCGAGAGAAGTTGGTCCTTCTCAATCGTCCATTTCTATGCTTCTATCATATGTAGGCTGGGTTTTACGGATAATGAATCAAAGAATATAATCAATGACTTCATTCTAGGTCTGGTTTTGTTCTTCTGGCTGATGGTTCTGATACTCCCCTTAGTTTTCCCAATTCTAGATATGGTCCATCCTCTGAATACAAGTCTCAAAACATCTGTTATTCCTGTTCAATCATCTTACAAATTTTTTGAAATCAATGAGCACTGGCTCGTTTTATGGATACATTTAGTAGCTTTCTTTTCCGTTAATTATCCCTTATTTGCTGGGATGGGAGGCACATTCATTGTTCAATTGAAGCAAATCTGTGGATTCTTGGATTTAACAAGGTGAGTCAAGGTATGTTGGGATTTAAATTAGAAGTGACAGAGTATTGGAGATCCATGCATGAATGATTCATCCCGATTGAATGGAGAACCATAATCCATTGAGACATTCCTTGATGTCAGAATAGAGAATCACAGGCATTCCTCGTCCAGCGCGGAGGTTGCGTTCCGAAAGTTCACTTCGTTTAACGCGCGAAACCGCTTTCATCAGAGCATTGCTTCGATGGAATGATAAGATATGCGTAGCAATACCAATGATTCTCGAACTGAGACCAAACTTTTTCCCTTCAATTAATTTTCAATAGGAGTTATTCTAATTGTGAAATCATCATTAATTCGATTAAGCAATTATTAACTCGCAAATAGAATCGTGAGTTTATATGAATCTATGCTTTGCTCGTACGGACGAAAAACATATTTAATTCCATGCTTCAATCGAGGATCGCGACTCATCATTGGGTTGATATCCAATGCTTGACCAAGTCCTGCGTAGGAGAGATCTAGGACTTTTGCGCCAGCTTTGCGGTGACAGTTTCTTCAAATGATTCCTCAGTATTGACTTCATTTGTGCTTTGAGGTTTTCCCATCATCACTTTAATTTCATCTGGTAACAGATTTTTGTTTCAAGGTTGAGGAGGCTCTAATATTCTTGTATCACACGTCAGCAAAGCCTTCGTCACCATACTCCAAGGCTGGCAGTTATAGTTAAAGTCAGTGTCTTTCTAAGGCTAGTCCGGAGAGGATCCGGATATTTTGTCCAATGGATGGCGCTCTGATCGCACTGCATGTGCGATGGGAGATTATGAACCAGTTTTTTCTTGCCTCATGGTATTTCAACCTTACATTTCCAACCCAAACGAGATATGGCAAGTGAAACACCACAATATTTCTCATTGAATGAGTTGTTCCACACCCTGAAATTCTCCCGATACCTCGAAAAATCGCAGCTCTTCGGCTCGCTGGGCTAGGTATCCTGGTCGATGCTCTCACCATTGCAAGTTTTTTGCGAGCTAGATTCGGAATTTTCGGGCTTGGGAGGGCTCATTCGACAGGAAATTCTAATTCACAGCCTACTATTTAATATTGGCCAAAATTGCTTTGCTATTGAGGAATACATAGGAATAGGCGAGGACGCACTCTGTCCCACCAAAAAATTGCCTTCAAGTTTTTCTGGATTCCTAATGAACGAAATTCCATGAAACTTTGCATGGTATCGTGTAATGAGATTTCATAGGTGGCCTACTATCTGAGTAACACATTGAATACCAATTAAAGTGTATGAACAATGATACCGCTCTCAGAATCATTGCATGCAGCCGCAACCTGAAAGTACGCCGGTGCGTGTCTGGTTGCGGTTCTGCGGGGACTCCGGACTGGCCTTGAACACTTTTATTCAGGGTTTGACAAATAACGCTAGTTTCGTTATGGTGCGTTATTAACGAAACCCTCGGAGATCTATTATGATATTCGTTATTTCGCTAAATAATGGGTAGAATTTCGTTATGTTTTTCGTTACGTTACTAGAATAACGTTAATATCATAACGAATTGAATTTCGTTTCGTTATGAGTTTCGGTATTATTAACGAAATGTATAACGAAGTTCATGTGGATAACGTTATTCGAAACTAACGAAACTGATAACGAAATTGAGTAATGTAATTTCCAAGACATTTCGTTAATGTTTTTCGTTACGATAACATAACGAAATTCTTTTCCGAGTTTCGTTACGTTATTTTTCTCAGTATATTCACTGCCGCTCATAAATTCTGAGTGAACGCAATATCACCCTCTCTGAAAATGGCGGTATCTCGGATTCTATGCGTCATGGGACAATTTAAAAAAAAGTATCTCCGGATAGTTGGTCATAACCACCAACCTAGTCTATTTCTGTCGCATTAGGAATCAGTTATGTCCGATCTTCTCTATCTAAGGCCCTCGTGGGGCAGACTTCGTCCTGATCACTTGGCGAAAGGAAAAAAACGAAACAAAATACAATTCGCATTTCGTTACGTTACTCGCAGAAGTAACGTAACGAAATCAATCATAATGTGAATAACGTTACTCGAATACCGTAACGAAACTCCAATACTTGAATTTCGTTTCGTTATTAATAACGTTATTCGCGTAAGAGTCGAGTTTCGTTACTATAGAATAACGTTATTGATAACAAAACGAAATCCAAGGGTTGGAGTTTCGTTACGTTATTGTATCATGTTAGCGACATTACGTTACGGTATTTGGTTATGTTATCCTAACGTAACGAAATTACCTCTTAATTTCGTTTTTTGTCATGATAACGTAACATAACAAAATCGATAACGCAATTTCGTTATGTTACTTGTCAAACCCTGCTTTTATTGCACTTGACCGAGCGCGAGCACTAGCTCGTCAAAGTTGGCCTGTTATGTGAACATCTGGGGGAATTAAGACAGCTATCCTCCTCTATTACTCTAGGATGCCAATTTCTCTCGAATCGTATCGCTGATCTCGTTTATTTATCGAACTAATCGCTGGCCTGCCCATGGGGATGTCTCGATTCTGGTCGACTCTGTGCTAGCCTTACGCTGTATTCATCGATACACCGGGTCGTTGATGTATTGGTGTGTCCGATGTAAGTATTCGAGTCATATGGTAGAATATAGCGCTGGCTGGTAACATATAGCGCTGGCTATAACTGGCACGCCATTAGGAGTATATATAATCAGCTAAAGAGATTCTGTGCCTGAAAGTGCATGCATTCAGAGTTTGTTACATTGTAAGAATCTAAGAATTTGTCGTTCGTATTGTTATTTTGCATTTACAATGCAATTAAATACGGTAGAAATCGACAAGGCTTTGAGTCACTCACTTGAAATGTATTCTGAAATGTTATCGGGCAATTTTGAAAGTGATCCTGACAGGTAATCACATGTGATTTTAATATTCAACAGATAGATGCTGTATTTTCAAATTTCATAATTCACGTGGATTTTTTTATGTTTGATTTTGTCTAACTACATATTTGCAACTTGGAGTTTTATGTATAATTTTTTTCAGCTACATCCTGGGAACCATTGTTCAGATTTCTCCACCAACATTATTGAGAAATAAGGCGATGGTTTTAAAGTTCCAATTGCAAATTGTTAATGAAGCTTCAAAGATCAATGTGATGGTATTCAATGATGATATACCACGTTTGGCAGATTTACTCAGGATTGGTCTAAGAATACAGATTAACTCATTCCATGTACGCAGAAATTCAATTTTTAATGGCATTCCAAGCATTACTTGTTCTGCAAGAACCACCATTGAATCAATTGTTGAAGTCTCTGAGAATGTTTAGTAAGCTGATTGATGAGCTGATTACATGTTGTTTTTCCATTTCGGAGTAGATTGTTTATAGTTGGTATTGTATTTGCTCATTTTGGAAAAAGTATGTATCTTGTCGTGCAGTATGAAAAACATCATGAGATTGGTATGAAGGATTATAATTTGAGGTATTGAGGTATTTTTCATTGAGGTTTGAGTATTCATTTCTTTCTCATGATAATACAGTATTAGTCAAGTTACTTGCTTTGTACATTGATCTCCATCTAGAATGAGAGGTTCAAGTGATCTCGGATGCATAAATTAGAGATTTTGTTATTACGTACTCGTGCATCAATCAAATGTCACCCATCAAGTAACCATCTCGTAGGATTTCAATCATGAGAGATGTTGGGTATTACGTACTCGTGTACAAATCTCTGTCCATCAAGTAACCATATCGTAGGATATCAATAATGAGATATGTTGGGTATTATGTACACAAACATCATGATATTGGTATGAAGGATTATAATTTGAGGTATTGAGGTCTTTCTTATTGAGGTTTGAGTCTTCATTTCTTTCTCATGATAATACAGTATTAGTCAAGTTACTTGCTTTGTACATTGATTTTTCATCTAGAATGAGAGGTACCAGTGATCTCGGATGCATGAATTAGAGATCTAGGTATTACGTACTCGTGCATCAATCAAATCTCAGACATCAAGTAACCATCTCAAAGGATTTCAATCATGAGAGATGTTGGGTATTATGCACTCGTGCACAAATCTCTGTTCATCAAGTAACCATATCGTTGGATTTAAATTTATTATTTTGTAAAGTCTGAAAAATTTAGATTGTTGATTATTATGGAAAGTAGCAGTTGTACAGTCAGGTTTGTATAAATCAATGATAGTATTTGTACAAGGCAAGAAAAAAGTGTTGAGTAAATTTGTTTATTGAATGCAGTTCTTCATAACCATTTTTTACTTAACCTAATTATCAATGTATTTCTTTCCAAAAGCTAAAAAGTGTTGAGTAAATTTGTTTATTGAATGCAGTTATTCATAACCATTATACTTAACCTAATTATCAATGTATTTCTTTCCAAAAGCTTCCCTCTTATTTCCTATTATTACATGAAGAAAATTTAAAAAGGTTGAAGAACATCTATGTTATGATGTATGTTGGTACGCGCATACATTTTGTGAAAGAAAGGTTTGTAAAAACATATCATCTGAATCACAATGCTAATATTGTATGTACTTCCCTCTTAATTCCTATTATTACATGAAGAAAATTTAAAAAGGTTGAAGAACATCTATGTTATGATGTATGTTGGTACGCGCATACATTTTGTGAAAGAAAGGTTTGTAAAAACATATCATCTGAATCACAATGCTAATATTGTATGTTAACATCCCCAATTTTACTTAGTATCAAGCAATGTTTTGATTTTGAGCATCCTTCATTTTTTATGCAAATTTACTGAGACACCAAAGACCTGAAAGTTAAAAAATCAATTTGACATTTCTGAATGCACTTCCAATCTGTGATCCTGAGTTATTCTTCATCATTAATCATCCATCTTGAGTTTCTGCAAAATACAGATTGCATTAATGGACATAAATTGAGATTCATATTGCATGCGAATGATTATTCAATCTTTACGTACTTTGACAACAGACTTCTCAGTGTGTGTATCAGACACACGAGTTGGTCTTTTTGGGGTTTTCACAATATATTCTATATCATCTTCATCTTTATGTCCAGAATCATGTACTATCACATCCTTCACATGGAGGATTTCAAATGCTGCTTTCTCCTTATACTCGAATATCTTACCATACGCAGTAACACTTTGACCAACTTGGAACACAATATCAGGATCATCGTAGTTTTTGATCATAGTTGTAATTTTGATACTCCCATCAGTTAAAGCTCCCCATCTCAGAGGGAGATCTTGATTAAATTGAACAAAAGGAATCTTAATGAAACCAGTCAATCCTGAAAAACAATGTCATGTATTCTTTTTGGTTTTATTTATTTCAGGAAAGAGAGTAATATGATTACATACCAACCGCAGTGTTATTTTTGAAATTTTCATCAACGCATTGTTGAATGCTTGAGTATTTTTTCAAGTTTTCAATTGATGATTGATTTCCAAGTGTATTTGGCAGTAGGTACATTTTTGTGAGGTCATTCAATACCGTGTTAGATTTCATAGTGAACTTAATTTTTTTTCCAAAATCATAATCTCCTAATTCATTTCCATCTTGCACGTACAATCCATCAAAATGGTAAACCTATTCAAAAGATCATAACTTCACTAAAGAATTCAGAAATATTTAAACTTATCAAATTGCAATACTTACATGACCTTTTTGGACTTCATTTTCTAGACGGACAGCTTCTTCTTCCTAAGCCACTGCTGCCCATCTACAGTTTTCCTTGGTTTTCAACTCCAGGTTCATAACTTTTTTGTATTTAGTGCTTACGCTAAACTTCATCACTTCTGCTATTATCTCACTGAAATTGAAAATCATAGCAAAATGGTGGAAATATTTGATGTCATTCTATAGAATTTTTTCTACACTTATACCAAGATACCACTTACTTGCAAAATGTTGTTGTTTTCAGGTTATACATAACTTTTGTTGGAGTTAAGTGTTTTTCAAAATTATTTGAAGCATCCAAATTTCTATAAATTTTTGGAATGTCTGCCATTTCGATTGAATTATTACAACAGTCACAGCAGTAATAAAATTTACTAAATTCTTTCAATTACAAGATGGCTACACTTAGCAACGGTCCGAATTTTAACCTTTGATTCGAATATATTAATTTCAATTTGGAGGGAACGAGCGTTTTTCATGTGATTTAGTTGGGATTATTTTTACAAATGACACGACTCGGCCTATTCAAAATTCAAGTGATCCGTCAGGAGTTTAAGTTAGGTCAATTTGGTGATTCATATACAACATGATTGATAAACACTAACCTGCACTGTATACTCATGGAGTGTATGGAGTATACGACACTATGCGTCGAATAATTTACGCGTAAATAATCATTGTATTGTACGCGTCGTCTATAGCGTTGGCGGCTCATTGCCTATCCCGCCATTTTGAGGCTTTGCGATTTTGGAGCAATGTGAAATGTGGAGTGCGAATTGAACGATATTTGAGGAGACTACATTTCGCGTTATTATTTTAGAATCACATTTCGCATTCTATTGCGCTAAATTACGTGGGCGAAAACTGAAAAATAGCAGTTGGAGGTAAGAACCATGCACAATATTTGGCTACGAATTACGATTAGTGATATTGGATGTTAACCTCTTGAGAATGTGGGAATTTTGTAACGGTTGAATTTACTCGTTGTGCGATAATTTTGAGTGTTGGGAAACGTATACGGTTGATTTTAATGTGAAAAAAAGGATTAAGAATCATTTGATAATGTTGAAAGTTATTTTAGTCTTGCTTGAATATGTTTCAGTGTTCTGAGACTTTACAATCTCAAAAAAAGGAAAAATGAATAATAGACCTCCAAGAGATAAGAACCCTCACATAAAAAAAGAAAACAAAGATGATGATGGAAGTAATAAGAGCAAAAAAATTAACACTAGAACACAGTCAAATCAATCTAAAATAGATCCTAGCAAAATCTCACCGGCGCAACTCAAAGATATCAGCAAATCTAAATCAGTGAGTACTTCATTGACTAATAATGTTCTTTTGATATAGTTAAATGCATGTAACATATTTTTCAGGTCCCAAAGCTTATTAGTAACATACCTATCCAAGGTTCACTGTCAAATCAGGCATCAGCGTTGACTTCAATGGATAATACATTTTTGACCGATCAAAGTTACAAATTGGAAACCTTTACAGAAATTGAATCTACAGATGATATTGTTATCCCAGGGGAACAGATAACGGACAATATAGATATAGTTACCAAATCATTATCTTTACCAGTCGAGAAAAACATTGTGGATAGCAGTGAGGACTCACCGATGTTAAATTTGCAAGATGTAGAACCTGTTGAATTGGGATATGCACAACCCAGTACTTCAAATACTTCCAATACAAGCGTTGCACCTGTTCAAGAGAAGACTGAAAAGAGGTATGAACATTCACACAATTTTGGGTATTCGCTGTGTGAATTTCTAATCTTTTTTATTTTCAGGAACAAGATTAAATATACACCTGACATTGTAACAGATGCACTTGATAAAAACGATTCATGTGGGTAAGTTTCAATTTGTCTACTTTTATAACTACAAATTTCTAAGTCAAATGTTTTCCAGCGAATATATTGGTTATGTCGATTTTGTCGACGAGATAAAAGATATTCCTGAACACGGCAAATTTTTGAAAATGGTTTTAAATAATAACAGCAATAGAAGAATGATGGTGACTTCATGGAATAACAATATTCCAGCTACAGCTGAATTCGCAAACATTGGAAATGTAGGTGATATAAGAATTTATGATATTGTTCCACAGAATTCTGAAAAATGTTCATTTCTCAATTATTTAGGTCTTGCGAATACAAGGATTAATGATAAAAGAGATGACAGACCGCCGTAACCTTGGAACAGGTCCATTATATTTTGAGACCCAATCTATTACTACTTATAAACTTTTAGGCAAATTGGACAATTTGCCTATAGATTGTGGATATTGCAAAGTGAATTTTGAAACTTTCGCAAATGCTCAAGGATTAATATGTAAGTCATGATATAAGCTAAAATTATATGTCTATCTAATTTTTCATTATTTTTAAAGGTATTGAAGGCGTAGTTAAAACAGAACCCAGATTACAAAAGAGTTCGGTTATTGGCAGCAGAATAATTGGAGGAATTACAAATGGAAGTAAAGTATTGGAGATAAATTTGCCTGAAAATCAAAACGTGGATCATGTTATGAAAGGCGAGCACGTGAAGGTACTCGGTGCACTAATAAAGAAGACGCATGGATTACACGTTTTAAAAGTGAGCAAGTCTGAGCACATATTGAAAATGCCAGGTGAAACGATCGATACATTAGATTACTTCTTAAATGCTATTACCCACGTATGAGGATAGTTTGATTCTTTTTAATAGTCATGTACATGTTTAGTTATTCAACTTTATTGCTCGAAATTCATATTTTATGCATTTCAAAAAGAATTATTTTGATATAATTTCATTAGTAACCTGTAACATTTTTTAGTCTATGATAATTAAGACAAGAATTTCGAAAAGTTAGATTTACGATGAATTAACTAATTCGGTTAATCTTTATGAGGTGATTCCCATGATATAATTATTACATTGAGTGTACATTGATTTTCTACAACGATTTGAGTAGCATTATCTACTGTAGAAACATCAGATTCAACACTACTTCCAATTCGCTCTTTCTTATGATGAATAATCAAGATGTTTACAATCCCGAGCTACATTTTGGGTTCACGTGAAGAGACGTGGTTCAATTTCAATCAGCTGATTGCTTGAAATTCTTTGGTGTATAATAACGTCAATCGATTCATTTCAAATTATATCTGGTATTTTGTACGATCAACTCAAACGATTTTTGAGACTTAAGTTGTATTATTGTCCAATTTAATAAAAGTCGGGGTAATTTGCAAACTTTTACGACTGATGGACATTTATAGACGTACACGTTCAAACTAGCAGTTTAGAGTATGAGTGAATCACTTCCGAAACCATTTTTCATAATTATATAGAAGAATTTTCGTGCGATTTGTCATGATTTTGACTAGGAAACTTTTTTTCAAAGAAAGCTAATAAGAAATCATGGATTTACAAAATTTTTTTATTAGATTACCTATGAATCTTGGTTATCTCAACGACAAAATGAGAAAACTTGAAAAAATGTACAAGTGAGCTTGATTTCCCATTATTTGTGATCATGTGGACTTTTCTCGAGAATAAGTAAACTATGCGACAATAATTGCCACAAAAAATGACTTGAAAAAATTTTATACAAAAATATTTGTTATTTAAAGGTTTACTCAAAATTTTGACCAATATTGTATGTACAACTTTGTAGCAGTGGTGCATAAGAAGTGTTTTCAATAATCAACAATGAATATTTATATGTTGCGGTTAATCAGATTTCAATGTCGCCAAGCATTAACCTAATTCACTTTCAGAATTGAATTGTGATTTGGAATTTACTTGGAATACCATATCAGTGTATATGTAAATGCGCTTCAAAATACAATACAACTGGAGAAGTTTGGAAAATTTGGATAATGCAGTCCTGACCAATCTGGAATGTATATTAAACAGCATTATGTTTGTGATGGCTCATTATGCTACATATCTAGATGTATTTTGATTTTTTTCGATGTGGCGTTTTATATATGAGGCAATCAACATAACATTTTTATATAATATCCAAGGTCGAATCAATGAAGATTTTTTAATTTGTTATTGCATAAGTACTTAGTATTAAGACGTTCCTTTTTTTTATATGATCATGTAAATGCTAATAATATAGTTTACTTCAGGCCTAAATAAAAAAAAATTCTTAATGCAAAATAACCAAAATTTATGATCAAGCAATTTAGTTTTATCAAAATGAAATACATCTATCAGCGGTATTTGAAAATTCCGCGCCAAATGCTACATATTGTTACCATAAGAGTATCGGTAACGTAGAAAATTTTTTTACCATCGACATACAGTCTGTTAGCATTCAGACAAAGACTTACAATACAACTACGCAGTTGCACACTGTGCGGATACTTGACAAACAACGAATCTACATTTTTGTGAAACAAGGAAATATAAAAAAGATATCACAAACATTAGAATACGTATAAGTCTCATTTGCAGTTCAAAAGTAACACAAATACGTATTTTTGTCATTGTTGCAATCTTGCTACAATATTATATCTTAGTATATACCCAGATTTCGTGAGTGCATAAATATTATAACCTAAGTGAAGGTAAGAAAACATCAAGATATTCTAAATCATAATCGCACCATGACTTATGGTGGAAATTCATTTGTTTCGAAAAATCTTGTACTTGATTCCAGGACACCATCTCTTCACAAAACGACAAATAGAAATATTGCATACATTGTACACATAATGTCAGAGGCAAACGAATTGCAACCACCATGTTAGAAATGGCTCCTATAAGTTGTTTCTATATAAGCCGTGCATAAGAACTGGAAAATCACAAATTGCAGGTGTGTACATAATTTAAAATCTATGTCAAAAACATTAGTTGTTACTGCTACCATGCCAAAGATTATAGTCATTCCTCAGTTAAGAAGATTCGAAGGAACAGAACCATAATTGCTCACTAATATAAAGCATGTGAATCTGGTCCAGTGATTGTTTATAACCATGGAACTATATTCTTCAGATTAAATCTTCATATGGAATTGATTTGATCTTCAAGTGTAGATGATGTCTAATTTGTCCTTTATAATATGACAATTACCGATCAATGTTCCATAGAAAAAGGTTAGACAACACAACAAATTGCATCGGTCAATAGCTTTTTCATTAAAATAAATTGAAGACAACCCTGTCAACTCACAGTTTTACTCACTTTGCAATTTATATATCGAACGAAGAGACAAAAATGCATTTCTTGCGAGTATAACTATATTACAGTTGGAGAACTTTCCAATATCATCATCATTTACAGTAACGACTGAGCATATTGTAAAACCTACAATTGCATCATGTGTCATTGTGAGAATGTTTTAAATCATGATGAGATATACTACATTTCATTTAACTTTGTTCGGAAGTCATTCTAATATTTCACTCTTATGAAAGCGATTTGAAAATCAACAGTTTCCATGATATTTTATCACAAACAATTTAGTTTGGTTTATAATGTACAAGAATTTCATTATGATATATGATTCTCTTTGAGGAATTCTGTAATGAGCAACTGCAAATCTCACATAACAAACATTTTTAGTACGTTTACATAAATTTTGTAACTGAAGGATATTCGAGCTCAAAATTCAGTAAAAATGATCGAAGATTCTTTTTGCCATGAAAGATTCTATAACTGCTTTATGACTAATTTTTCCTGGGTTACAATGAATATTAAATAACAGTCAGGAATGATTCTTATAAAAGTGAAATGTATTCAAATGTTTAGTCTGTATTCAGATACAGAAGATTGACATCAAAATTTTGAAGAATTTGGTTTTTCTCATTTCAAAACATGGTGTATTACTAAAATAAAATAAGAGTGCAGGCAGCACAATAGGTTTTACTCTGCTTTGTAACTCTAGCTTGTAAAGCGTTCAAAGAACCTGCCAAATTAAATATACGACTAAGATAAGTCGGTGGTTTCACTGATAATGAACGATTTCCGCCTCGAAATAGGTCGCGTAAGTTGTGCAAAACTGCGCTAATTGTTTTATGGATGACGATATATTGATTTTTAAAATTTGATTTTGAAAGATCTGAAGATCATCATTAAACTAATAATCTTCGGGGATAGATATAACAGAACTTGCTGTTGTCGAGAGATCTGCGTGTCGCATTTTGAAATTATAAACTTATCACATTTTCAAGCCAAAAAAATTTCTACAAGGTCCGTTTTTATGATCTATGGAAATATAACAATTCTCAGCATAATCAGTTAGAAATCGACAATATAAGCACAATATAGTCGTTCGAAACCTGATTTTGAATGTCTTCTGATGAACTTAAAGTGTTAGTGGTCTTTCAGCGATCCAAAAATATCTCCAAAATTTACAAGCTTTGTACCTTGCCTGAAAGATTTCAGAAAGAAGGAGTTCTTCTAATCAGTGAGATTTTAGGGTAATACGCGGGACCGAATATACAAATAAATATTCAAAAGTACTCAGTATGAGAAACAAAATCCGACCTTGCAAACACCTATTGATCAATAGGTTTAGAGATATCTCATTTTGGTACTCATCGGTTTGATCTCCATAAGTATTGGGAGTTTCACAAGTAATGTTCACGAAACTTTAAAGGTTACATGTCACATGCGCATTAATTTTGTCAGTGATTAAACTTTATTTAGAAATTGTTTCGATTATTTTCCGATATATGCAGAGATGGAAATAGAAAAATATTAAATGGTGATAGAAATACCTAGACAATTTTAAAAAATGTTAAAAAGACGAGAAATGTTGGCTTTTGGTACGTTCTGATGTGCTTTTCAAAGTTTATGAGTATCCAGATAGGCAATATGAGGAATATTTAACAATTTTAAGTATAAGATGGGTCCACGCAAAAGCAACCGTACGGGAAGCAATCATCTCTTTAAATTTTTTCTAATCTCATTTTGTGCGATTGTATGGGCCAAAATAAGAAATTTTGATGACGTATGAAGTTCTACAAAAAATATCATCCCTTCCGGGCACGAATATCCGTAAACAAAACTCAAATTCATTTTATCAAATTTATGCTTTTGAATTCAATGAAATGCAAAAATCTCCAGTTATTCGATAAGTAATGAGTCACGGGTTGCAACATCTGAAAGGTCATCAAAAAACCTATCGATAACGCTATCGAAGAATTATTTTTAGCGAGTAATGGTCATCCCAGAACTAAATAGGTGTGTTATAATAAATAGTTAATTTCTCAAAAATTAATTTCATATCCTGTTTTTCTTAACATAATCGATGTTACCTTTCACGTTCTTTTTTAAAATATTGGTTTGAGAGTGTACCTCCGCGATTCAATTAACTTATAAACCATTGTTTAAAATTCAATTCTTTCGGTATTGAAAAGTGTTATTTTATAAGCCTGCACAAAAATCTTGGTTTTCGTTACTATTATTAATAAAAAGCTCACGTAATTTCCTATGAAACAACCCCTCGCAAAAATAAATTTGATGCATTGAACATGGAGATGTAGCCGGCCTCACAAATGAAAAGATCCAAAATACCAAATCCGTGAACCCGAAGTCTTTCAATGAAACCAAAAAACGCATATTTTGAGTTGGAGTGTATAACGACCCCTCGCAAAAATCAATTTGATGCATTGAACATCGAGAAATAGCTGGTCTCACTAATGAAAATATCCAAAATACCAAATCCGTGAACCCGGAGTTTTTCAATAAAACTAAAAAACGCGTATTTTGAGTTGGAGTGTATGATTACTCGCAAAAAAAAGTTTACGATAACCTTCCGATAGGTTCTTTGATGACCTTTTAGATGCCGCAACCCGCGATTCGATAGTTATCGAAAAAATATCTAATTTTGCATTTTAATGAATAAAAGCGCACCATTTTTGACACTAGGGATTTCGGCTTTTTTGACATATTAAGTGCATTGGAGAGATGAAATTATTTTTGGACTTTATAGGTGGTAACAATTTCTTAGTTTAGGTTATACAATTGAATAAAAAAGGTTACAACATAATTACAGATGACCCCTTTTCATAGGTCGCTTTCGCGTGAAATCATTATAAAACATTACATGTATTTTCCAATTCATATTGGTCACAAAATATAGATTGATAATATATCCGTAATTATGAATTTTTTTTTTTCCAGGTATATTCGACATCGGAGATTTCAAATTTATGGCAAAACTACTATACGAGAAATATATAAGAAGCATATATTTCAACGAACTACAAATGAGGGGACTGGTGAATCACGAGTGAGTATTATTTATTTTCAAAGTTGTATGAAAACAATCAGATACATCGCCAGAATTTAGTATTGTCAACATACTCTATGCGATTTACTAAATACTACTATGATACATACGCTATTTGATTTTGATATGTGAAAAATGAATTCCAATATAACTAATTGTGATATACAGTACCGTTCATAAGTTTTCGATGGTCGATCCCTCGATTACCCTGACTTGGAACAGCAATAAGTCAAATTCTATGCGTTGTACGAAAATTTTCAAGAAAACATCTTACAGAGCAGAAAAAATACTAACTTTTACTGGGTTTTGATGATTTTTATCGAATATTTTTGAAGGTCCTACACGCTGATGAAAAAATAGAAAATCTAAAAATTTTTTACTTTCATTGAGACACCTGCAGTTTTAATGCGAATGAAGATACGGCAATTCTGAAAAAAGCATCTTGTAGAGCGGAAAAAATGCTATGTGTAGCCATTTTTTGATTATTTTTTACGTATCCCGGGTGAGAACGTGCGAGCTGTCCAAACCCCCAAAATCATGGTTTTTCACCGTTTTCTGTGCCGTTTCCGATGATAAGCAGTCATTTTGGGTATCTAGACAGCTTGTACGTTCTCATGCGCGGTACGTAAAAAATAATCAAAAAATGGCTACACATAGCATTTTTTCCGCTCTACAAGATGCTTTTTTCAGAATTGCCGTATCTTTATTCGCATTAAAACTGCAGGTGTCTCAATGAAAGTAAAAAATTTTTAGATTTTCTATTTTTTCATCAGCGTGTAGGACCTTCAAAAATATTCGATAAAAATCATCAAAACCCAGTAAAAGTTAGTATTTTTTCTGCTCTGTAAGATGCTTCCTTGACAATTTTCGTACAACGCATAGAATTTGACTTATTGCTGTTCCAAGTCAGGGTAATCGAGGGATCGACCATCGAGAACTTATGAACGGTACTGTACCAAATCGAAAATATGCTCGTGATGAAAATATACTTATTTCGGAGTCACCGACTATTCAACAAAAATATGAAATTAATAACGGCGAATCAGAAAATACTGAGATGCATGTTATACCTGAATCCAATAGTAATATGAATTTATACCCTCGAGTTATAATTTTAGAAAACACACCGGTTAAGAACAACAACATTCCAATCGAACACTCTTACTCAAATTCAAATTACCGTAAAACAAATGAAAATCAACTTGGTGATTCCGGAAATGCACAATTTCATTGTCAAAAGAGAAAAAGAAAAATTTTCAATGAAAATGATTCCAGAACGAACTCGATTTCCGAAATCGGAGTCAATCGTGACGACAATAATGTTACTTTGAAATGTACGAGATTTAACCACACACAAAGAAATATTATAGACGATTTGGTGAAACTCCCAGGAATCAAAAATGTTACAATACATGATTTCGGACGAGTTATTGAATTAGACGAACCATTGTTTTTGTCTGGATCCAGTAATATGGAAGTTTTAGAAATGACAAAATCATCAATTTCACAGACAACTAATACATGCCATATAAGCGAGCTTAACGAAACACTGGTTTTAGGAGGAATAAATAATATTGAAGTTGTAGACGTGGATGAACCACAAATTTTGCATCCCCAAAATCAAGTTTCACGAAAATCCATATACGATCATTCTGATAATAGTGAAATTATTGATTTCACTGTGAACAACGATGGTAGAATCATAGATGCTGGTTATTTAGATGAAAACATAATTACAGAACATTATCTAGGTCCTATGAATGTATATTGCAGTAGTTGCGGAGCAAAATATTTCAAATCCGAACAAATATTAGGAAAAACTACTTTTAACTCATGTTGCAATCATGGACAAATAGATTTGGAACTTTTTGATAATTTTCCAAAAACTTTGAAAGAGCTTTTTCAAAATACACACGATAAATCGAAACATTTCAAAGAGAATATCAGATTCATAAATTCTACACATTCATTTGCATCGTTCAATGCAAACCAGATAAAATTCAATAATACTAGACCAGCTCCTTATTGTTTCAAAATTCAAGGAAATATTTATTATCAAATAAATACAGCACTGCAACCGCATGAGCATAAAACTCCAACATTTGGTCAATTATTTATTTACGATGTAAACGAAGCTACGAGATATAGATCGAGAATGAATAGTGAAATTGATCACAGTCTTATGAAAGTTATCGACAACATCTTGAGACAGAATAATCCATTCGCGCAGTCGTATATGATGATGCATGAAGAATTACAAATACAAGAACAAGAACGACAAAATAGCAATGAACCTATACCGATCCTCAATTTGTGTTTTGCTAACAAAGATAATTTAGACAGTAATAGATACAATATACAAAGATGCAATGAAGTAGCAGCAATTTTCACTACTACCGCAGATGGTGACATACCTTACAATTACATAGTGGTGCGAGATAAAGCAACAAGAAAATTGAAAGAAGTCAATACATTAGATAAACATGTTGATCCTTGGATTTACCCTCTGTTTTTTCCAAATGGGAGATACGGTTGGCATATAGGTATGAAAAAAAAAAAATGGGAAAAATTTGACACGATACGAGCATTTCAAGTATATGATAGCTATCAGAGATGATTTTAATCCAATTTTGTATGGTGGTCGGTTATTCCAACAATGGTTAGTAGATCAAGGTATAAGAATTGAAAAAGATAGACTAGATTGGTGTAATAGGAATCAAATCAAAATAAGAGTAGAGAATTATTCTGAATTACAGAATTTGAAACGTCTCTTAGAAAACCAGAATGGCCCCAAATTAATTGGAAAAATTATCATTCTACCGTCAACTTTCATAGGATCACCGCGTAATATGGAGCAATTATACCAAGATGCGATGCATTTATTCCGAGATAAAGGTTGGCCAGATTTATTTATAACAATGACATGTAATCCGAAATGGAAAGAAATCGATGAAAACCTTTTACCTGGTCAAGAGGCTAGCGATCGACCAGATATCGTTTGCAAAGTTTTTCATGAAAAAATTAAAGCTTTAAAAAATGACATAGTACACGATAAATTTTTTGGTGATGTTGCAGCTTTTATATATTCAATAGAATTTCAAAAAAGGGGCCTGCCACATATGCACATGTTATTATCTTTGAGAGAAAAAATTCGGCGTATTGAAACAATAGATAAATTCATATCTGCTGAAATACCAAATCCAAAATTTCACCGAATTTTACATCATAGAGTGATGAATCATATGATACACGGACCTTGCGGAGAATGGTGTATGAAGAATGGTAGATGTTTTCGTTGCTACCCTCACGAATTTCAAGAAGAAACTATGATGGATGAAAATGAATACCCAACATACAGAAGACGAAATAACGGTCACAGTTATGCTAGAAAAGAGAATTTCTGGGTAGACAATAGATATGTTGTGCCATACTGTCCAAAACTCATGTTAAAATATAACTGCCATATGAATGTTGAAGTTGTTTCAAATTTAAAAGCTGTAAAATACCTGTTTAAATATGTATTGAAAGGTCACGATGCTGCAGCTATACACATTTCTGAAAACACGAATGAAAGTGAACAAATAATTGAAGATCATAATGAAATACTATGGTACTCAGAACAAAGATATATGGGACCATGCGAAGCATACTGGCGAACTCACTATAGATTATATGTTATGAGTCACACTATCGAAAGACTACCTTTACATCTACCAAATGATCAATCTATTGTAATTGAGAATGAATTAGACAATTTCAACTTGGAAGAACTTGAGAAAAAAGGAACTATGTTAACTGAATATTTTGAACTCAACAAGAGAGATCCAGAAGCACGGAGTTTAACTTACCAACAGATTCCAGAATTTTACACTTTTAGTGACGTAACTATAGATGGGATTACAAAAAAAAGATGGAAACGTAGAATCAGAAATTTCAAATATGGAACTATTGGAAGATTATATAATATTTACCCAAATAACGTTGAATTATTTCACATGAGAATTGTACTGTTATATCAGAAAGGTGCACAATCTTTTGACGATTTAAGAACTGTTAATGGTCACAGATTTGATACATTTAAAGACACATGTAAAGCATTAAAACTTATTGAGGATGATAGTGAATGGAAAAAAGCTATGAAAGACAGTGCAGAGTGGATGATGCCAAAACCATTACGCCGACTTTTTGTGAGAATTGTTGTATTTTGCAATCCATGCGATCCACATGATTTATGGGAGGAATTCAAAGAAAAAATGGCTCAAGACATGATCAGAAGACTAGGTAAAGTTGGTGCAATAGAGAAAGCTAAAAATCTTATTTGTCGATACTTGAAACAAAGTAATTACGATCCTAAAAAATATATTTCCAGAATATCAAGATAACAATGAAACATGTGGATCACCATTACAATCTTTACCAAATCCTAATCATGAAATTTTCAGTTGCTTAGAAAATCTAAATGATGAACAAAGGATAGCAGTTGAAACGATAATATACAAAATCTTAGGAATTCAGAGTTCAACACATGACACCACTAAAAGTTGTTTCTTTATCCATGGTTGCGGAGGGTCGGGTAAAACGTATATGTACAAAAAACTCAATGAATATTTAACATCACTGAACAAAAAAGTATGTTTGATGGCTTTCACTGGGATAGCTTCAACGATATTTCCGGGTGGAAAAACCATTCACAAGATTTTTGGTCTACCAGTTCCTCTTTATTCAGATTCTTCAACAAATATCAAGTCACAATCGAAGGAAGCAGATTTTTTACGCTCAGTTGATCTATTCATTGTAGACGAAGCTCCTATGGCACCAAAATATGCTATCGAAGTAATGGACCGAACACTACAAGAATTCATGGTAAACGATAAAGTTTTTGGAGAAAAAATTGTGGTTCTTGGAGGCGATTTCAAACAAATATTACCAGTTCTACCTAGAAGTACAAAAACTGAACAACTGAGCTTATCAATACGCAACAGTTATTTATGGGAGCACTTTCAAATATTCCATTTAAAGAAAAATATGAGAGCTTTGCCTTCCGAGCAACAATTTTGTGAATTCCTTCTTAAAATTGGAAATGGTTCTCTCAATACATTTCACAACAATCTAGATATCAATAATTTCAGAAAAGAAGATATAATAATAGGGGGGAACATTGTGAAAGACATTTATTCAGAAATCATCCAATCAAAAGATTTCGCGAAATTGAAAAACGTTGCCATTCTAGCTGCATTAAATGAAGATGTAGAAAAGATTAATAATGAAGTTGTAGAACTTTTAGATGATGCACATGAACGATTATATCTTAGCATTGACAGTACTCAACGTTTAGAAAATGGCTCAGTAAATAACATAATTTCACCCGACTATCTAAATTCACTGAACCCATCATCGTTACCACCGCATAAGTTAAAACTCCGAGAAAATTCTATAATCATATTGATCAGAAATCTATGCATAGATGAAGGTTTATGCAATGGGACGAGATTGATGGTAAAAGAATCAAAAGAAAACACGGTTTTATGTGAAATTATAACAGGAGATCACAGTGGAGAAATTGTTTTCTTATGTCGCATGGGAATCATATCAGATAGAGATTACCCATTCCAATTTAAGAGGTTACAATTTCCTTTCAAATTAGCTTTTGCCATGACAATCAACAAATCGCAAGGACAAACATTCGACAAAATCGGGATCTTTTTAGAACGAGATGTTTTTGCTCACGGTCAATTATACGTAGCACTTTCGCGAGTAAAATCGTGGGACGGTTTCAAAATTTACATTCCATACAAACGACCGCACATTAAAAACTATGTTTACCAAGAAATACTACTAGATTTGTAACATCATATTTTTGATTGTCTGTACGCAAATAGGCATTTCACACTGTTTTTCACTTTTCATTGGCTCACAAAAAATCAAAAACCATAGTATGACACTGAAACGCACGACCTTGTATCATAATAAACTATTATGCAAAAGAGACGAAGGTATGAATTTGAGGATTTGGAGATATATATATATCAGAAATTACGACACTTTATCAAATAATTAGTGAAATGTAAATATCGGAATAATGAAAAGTCTAATTATCATATATTTTTTTTTATTACACAATTCAGGTTATAGGCACGTCGAGATGATATATGACTGTTGCATAAATATGGAGCATTGGCTATATCATATACCACTTATGAGAATGAAAAGGTAAGTTCCTATTTATATTTTAAAAACATTTCCAATTTAATAATTTTATAATTTCCAGGGACAAGTTTATAAAGCATTACGAAATTATATCAATTTGTACAACCACAATTTACCAACAATTATTGAAGCAACAAGAATGAGAAGAACTAATTTTTTACGAATATTTCCGACGAAGATGTATCATTGACAAACATGGGTCAAAATCCAAATGGACATACAAAATCATAGACACTACAATATGAAAACCATTCAATTTTGACTAAACAAAATGTGAATTATAGAGATCTATAAATATGGAAATATTTATAAAAAACTCGAAAACTTTATACATTTTATGAGCAATAAAAAAACATATCAAAATATATTGATATTCGGAATTATTTAAATGTAACATATAGTATGCATTCTAATTGGTTAAATTTATAATTAATGACATCAATGGATATTCCCATAGATTTATAATGAAATTAATTATCGAAAGATTAAAATATTACTAACTAGGGAACCGCGCGCGTAGCGCGCATTGCTCGTTCTAGTCTTATATTATTAATGGATAACTTCGATATTCGAGATTCGAGGCGTTCCGATCGAGATTTCGCGCGCCACTTACGAGTCGTCTCAATGTGCGTTGCTGTGGATTAATGACATTGTAATATTTGAATGTATTTACAGGTGGATCAATATAGCTGAAAGTATTCAATTATGCGATCGGCATAGCCGAACTATTATATCTGTTGATTATTTCCAATTTATCGAAAGAAAAGTAACGATGAGTTTCAAGCATGTGAACTCATGCACTGCGTTCTATCCAGTTCTGTCTGCTTCGTTGTCAACATTGAGCAGATGATCGTCACGCCTGCGCATCATATCGAGTTTTATTACACCTGCATGTTTAATCGCGGATCGCTCCTGAATGAGTGATAGGAAAGTAGATTGCTGCTTGACCGACAACCGAAATATCGGATATCCTGTGTAACAATGGGGTTAATGGTAATCATTTGAAAATTTATTTTCTGAGATTTAATTCATCGTTCTTCAACGATCGAAAAGATCTCAGGAACGCTTATCTGAATTCTCAAAATGACTCATACAAACTTCGAAGTTGCATCTATACTGTTTTTTGTTTGGGCTAGATTCACTAGAATTTTTTTTGTGAATAATAAATATTTCAACATGATTCTTAAATTGCATGTATAAAATTTTGTGATAGAGGTAAGTCAACTAAAATTCTCTTTGTAAATGTTGAATATCCTTACATCATTTTCAAGAAAGTTTTCAATTCGTGAATATAATTCTTCAAGTTCTAATGCGTAAAACAACTCTTCAAATGGTGGATGGCACTGAATTGGACCGAAAGGATTGGGGAATTTTTCATTTATGAATAATGTATTTTTTCGAATTATAGGAGGTGCAATAACTTTCTCATTTCTGGATTCAAGTTCTAATGCGTAAAACAACTCTCCACTTGGTGGATGGCTCTGAATTGGACCGAATGGATTGAGAAAATTTTTATTTGTGAATAATGTATTTTTTCAAATTGTAGGAGGTTCAATAACTTCCTCATTTCTGGATGATGATCAATTGGATGTCAAATAATCGATCGAAAATTTTTCATTCGTCGACTAAAAGAATTTCTACAGAAGCATTCAAGTCATTCTCGCTCTACAAAGGCTGATTGGCTGATCTTTGTGCATATCCTTGAAAAATATTTTCTCCTTCTCTTTTATAGCCGACTTAGAGTAGAAGAAGGAGGAGGAGAGAAATATGTTCCCATCCGAGTATGAGTAAAAACCTTTGAAAATCTCAATCAAATTGGAAACCCACATATTTCACGTAAATATTGAAATTGTCATGCACAAGCGTTGCATAAATTTAAATCATTGACTTCGGATTTGAGCTCAATTCTCCAGTTCTCAAGATGATCTACGTTCCTTGATGGTCACCCTCAATGATATTTTATAAAAATTGGATAGTTTTTTGACCCCACACCATACGGGTGGTTGAACCATGCGCGCGCAGCGCGCGCACTTCGTAGATCGAATAGTTTTTTGAGATCATTCGAAAAATCCCTCAGACAGCCATGTTAGATAGATAAAAATATAGTCGGATGACATTTCCATTCCATTTTCTTTTACTATATCATATTTGCTTCTTTCTGGTACCTGTATATACCTGCATAATTTTTTTTTTCCGAACACAATAGCCTCTTGTCGTATGTTCCAGAATTTTAAGTCATCGTAACCATCCGCGCGCAACGCGCGCGTTTGA
The DNA here is from genome assembly GCA_029851415.1 of Eretmocerus hayati. NCBI lineage: Eukaryota > Metazoa > Arthropoda > Insecta > Hymenoptera > Aphelinidae > Eretmocerus > Eretmocerus hayati. Next base: position 161,921,663 of record CM056741.1, on the reverse strand, counting down.
GAGTTCTAGTGCTTATTAATCGAGAGTCTCGCAAACGTGTTTCCTGGAATCGTTCATGAGTGTCTGTGCGTGTATTATGGGGACATATATAGCCATTTGATAGAGACTTATCTCTGCTCAACTGATGTCTGCTGCATTCAGTCCGCAATGCAGTTTTCGAAATATGAGTGACTCGCGACATAGTGCACATACGAGACACCTGTAGGGCTTATGCGAGATGCCCAGCACGCGCGCCTTCGCTATAGTTTCTTATGCATCGTTTGTCGTGCAACGTGCAATTTTGTTCTAGGCAATTTTCACTGTTCAACTGAATTCTATCTTCCTTACACTCGGTCGGATTCTCCCGCAAATTTTACAACGTTTCTTCACGCAGTGAATAAAAGCGTTCGTTGAAAAATCTTTTCTAACCCTTGCTTTTGTGTTGTCATTTGACGTTTCGGTCCGAAATTTTCGTTCTCAAAACCGCGTTGAATCAGTCCCAAACCAGGTTCAACAAAAGAAATAAAAAACCGCGTTGAATGAGGGATGCCTGTATATATAGTATACTTATACTGGTATGCAAGAATAGATGCAGATTGATTTCCGTGGAAAAATGTCGACCGGGTTGATTGCGGATGTTTGAAAAAATTTTCTGTGCCAGCTCGTCTACAGCTGACATGTGACGTCATGCCCGTGCGCAGAGCGGAACGCTCGAGGGAACGCTGAAACGCGATTCCACGCGTGCCACCCGAGCCGAAATGTGATTTTCGCTAAATTATCTCTTTGTTCCAATGCATCCTAAAATTCTAATTCCTTTCCTGAATTCGTTGAAAAATGAATACTTTTAAATATTGAGACATGTATCAAGTTTGATACAAGATCCTTACTTGACAAATTACAGCCTTTATGATGAGTGCGCTAAAAAAGTCGAAACGTTGCGTAGATAAATTCATCTCATGTGATTCATGAAATCAATTTTTGAAAATTTTCTTGCCCACAGAGGAGGTAATCAATCAAAATTCCGCATCGTTTTTGTAATTTCTTGTTCGGGGAGAGAACTGCTGAAAATGAACAGAAAGCACAGGGCTCATGTGATTTCTTAACATAAGAATTCTCTTCTGAGGCTCAGCGAGATTAATTTAGTGTGGAATGATGTAAACTATTTTACAGTTATAGGCTGCGGAATATTGTGAGATTGGAGGGAAATATCCGAGATTCTCATCCCATTTCTCATTGCTTTCGAAGCCGGGAGAATTTGAAGAACATGGTGTCACTGCATGCTGAGACAATCAAGTAAGCTATAGTTAATTGCTTCATGGAGAAGACTTTTATTTTAAAATGTCAGGCCTGCATGTATTGCTTTCTAGATTAGTCAATCTTTTCAATGAAAGCAGTAATTTACTCATAATGTCAGTGCAGATTGTATTCTGTATCACTCTGTCCCTCTTCAATTACGGTGTAAGTAGTGACTCCACTTTTATATATATAATAATGATAAGTGACAATAGTAATATGCCGTTGATTTTTCAGATAATGAATTCTGATGATGTCTTGATCAAGAAGATAGAATTTTCATTTGTGGTCATTATAAATTACATGACTCTCTTTTTCATAAATTGGATAGGACAAGAGATTATCAATGCTGCTGAGAAAGTATCTGAATCTGGGTAAAAATATGAGAAACGTTTCATGACTCGTGCTATCATATTAAGATTTTTCAACATCAAAAGAGCTTTGATTTCCATATAGACGATATCGAAGATGTTTCACATTGATGGATAATGATGAATTCCGTTTGAAAACGACACGTGAAAAATAGTGATGTCTCGGATCGGTTCCTCGTGGTTTTAATTTGATCCTGTGGTCCGAAATATAAAGTTTTCACCCACTGGGAGGTCTCAAGAAAATTTTGGAGACGCCTGCAGAGCTATTTCTGTTTCGCCTTTTGATTCCACCAGAGCATCAAAATCATGATCTTTTTTTACTAAACTGGATATAAGGTAAGTGTACCCAACTTGCCCCCATTGAGCCATTTTTTTCATAACTCTGGCCCATCTCAATATTTTCCAACGTATTTCAACTCATTTTGAAGCTTGTCTCAAGACCTTCAAAATGAGTTAAGATACGCCTAATTTGAATAAACTGGAGCCAAGCTGTTTGAATTCTCCCAAAAGGTGATTTTTGAGAGTTTACAAAAGTGTGTACCCAACTTGCCCCCATCATTTAAAACAATGTAAATCGGCAGTAAAGTGCATTTACTTTCCCATATTCAAGATAACAAACGTAAGAAAATATGCGGGAAGGTCCACGAGTGCCCATTCCTGAGATCGGCATATGGGGGCAAGTTGGGTACACTTACCTTATCTCGAGTTTGGTTCAAGGTGGTGCTACGTAGTTTTCACCATTCAAAAGATCTTTAAAAAATCTATCGAAAATTACCTTGGAGATTTTCTTTAGCTATTTCAGGCTCTGATCTGGCAAATTCCGGAAAAATCAGACTAGCCTGATAATCTCAAAAAGCAATTTTTTTTTAACTTTCTGAAAATATGATTTCTCGATTTTTGCGATGAAACTAGTACGAAGTTGTTTTTTTACTGTTTTATGCGTTTTTTGGTCAAATTTCTGATTCTTCCATTCTCTGACCTGCCAATCAGAGAACAGATTTCTGCGCATGCGCAAGGTTTGCCGAATTTCAAACTAGTGATCCAATCGAAAGCTGAGGAAATTTCCTTCGAAATGACCTCTTGCAAAAATCAATTTCCGGTTCCCAGTCAGTAACGACGGCAGCTTGATTAAAGAAGAGCGATGGCCAGAGCTAGATGGCCGACCTATCCTAAACCAGAGCCTTGAGCCCTTCTCTTGCATCCATACTGTCAGTGATGTTAATAATTTTGATGTCTAAAGAATCGTGTATCTTCAGATCCAGTCGATCAAATTGAGTTTCGCAAGAGGTCATCTTGAGGGAAATTTCCGTAGCTTTCGATTGAAACTACTTTGAAAGCCGGCTATCCGGCAAACCACGTGCATGCGCAGAAATCTCTGTTTTCTGATTGGTCAGAGAATATCCCTGGTAGAAATAGTGAGCATTTCTTGGCCAATAACTGGCCAAATAGGATGGCCACTGGCCATAAATTGGCCAAATATATGTAATGCTTTTTTGGCCATTTTTTGGCCAATGGGATTAAGCACGAATCTATTTCAGCGGCTCTTCGGATGGTTTCATAATGAATTTTGTCAATTGTATAAGCAATATCTATCTTTCCTGAAATTCTTAACCGGTGAGCACGTCAAGCTTCAATATATTATACAAATGAAGTTGGAGATCTTGATAGATAATCTCTTTCAGAACTACCGGAACTACCAGGATTACAGCATGGTTTTATTATGAATATTTGTATGAAATTGTCAAGGACATCGATAAAATGAATGCGAGATGACGGTTAAAAAATTCTGGAAATGTTCATGAAGTAATCAGGAAAGATGAGGATAGTATTCTAGGATATGGAATAGTGTTCGCGAGAAAAAAATTTGACCAAAGAGTGTGGTTAGCTCAGATACTCAAAATGTCAAACATAACCTCAATACCCGTAATGTTGGACATAATCTCAAAATAGCTCTTAATACAATTAAATACCAAAATAAAGGTTGGCTCTTACTCTTTCGATGATCATATCTGGGCTTGGAGGGGTATTCGAAGACTTGAAAGGCAATTTTCTATATTGAGATAATGATGAAATCCATTAATCAAAAACCCTGAGAAGATGTTTATCAATGATTTCACGTTGATAATTCAATAATAAATACTGAAAATTATCAAACAAATCATCCTCAAAGATGAATTTTACCATTATCTCAACACAAAAGTTGCCTTGGGACCCTACGAAAGCACAGATGTGTTCATCGATAGAGTAAGCGTCAACTTCAATTCTGGTATTTACGTGTATTCAGTGCTTTTTTCAGATTATGCTTGACATTTTGAGTATATAAGCTATCAGAATGGCCAATTTACCACATACATAAGATACATTTGTGGGTACTTTCATAAAATATGTAATTCCCCTGAAATATGTGATATGAGCTCTAAAATCACTAATTGGGGAATTCTCAAAAATTCATAAACACATGTTAACCGTTCCCTTGAGAAACGAAATAGACGATTTATCTTTGAGTTACTACCATTTTGAAACTTGATTGTCAATTCTTGAGGTTATGTTGGCAGAAATATGGCCAATAATTGGCCATTTTTTGGCCATTTACATGAGACCATTTTTAACCTAAGAAAACTGGCCAAAAATTGGTCAGGTGGCCAAAAAAAATGCTTAGATTTCTACCAGGGATAAAGTCAGAAAGTTGACCAAAAACGCATAAAACAGCAAAAAAGAACTTTGGACTAGTTTCACCGGGAAGATCGTGCAATTTTGCATAAGAATTCATATTTTTGAAAAGTTAGGAAAAATTTCTGTTTGAGATAACCAGGTTAGCTTGATTTTTCTGGATTTTGCCTGAAGAAGCTGAACAAAAATGTTTGAGGTCACTCTTGATGGGTTTTTTCAAGATCTTTCGAATGGTGCAAACCGTGTTGCATTATCTCGAGCTGAACTTGAGATATATTCAATTTCGTAAAAAAAATCATGATTTTGATGCAGTGGTGGAATCAAAAAGCGAAACAAAAATAGCTCCGCAGGCGATTCCGAAATTTTTTTGGGACGTCCCAGTGGGTGGAAACTTCATATTTCGGAACATAAAACCTAATCAAAAGCACGAGAAACCGACCCGGGACATCACTATTCTTCATGAGTCATTTTTAAATGTAATAATGGAACCTGTATGGATACATAACATTCATCAATCAAATTTTGGGATCGGAATAATATATCCACGTAACTATGATTTAGTCATGTTCTTTTCGACGTGGATACTAATGGACAGTCGTGTTGCCCTGAGTGGTCAGAATGTTTTCTAAATTACAAATAACGGGTTCCCTCAAGAATTCCTTCATCTTTATTCTTCACAACTATTTCAAATCGCTAAGATTGTCGGGGCTTCCATTTATATAGACAAATGCCTATCCAAACTTTGTTATCCCAATGTATATTCCTGTAGAATACGACCCTAGTTGTTTCACGAGGCCAGAATACGTCTCAAACGAGATACAAGCCGATATTTCGAGTTGATAAAATATGAGAATACTACTCCGACTTCACATTGTCTCTTATAAACCAGTTAATGATTTCATTTTTTGAAACAAGTTTGACATAATCACAGATACTCCTGTATGTGGTATCTTGCCGGACGAAAAGAACGAAGAGATATTTGCTTTATATTACGCCAAACGCAGCACCCTCTCTACTTGACGTCTGGTAAAGTTTCAGTCATGTGTTGGGAAAGTTTTTCACAGGTATCGATTCTTTACGCCAAAATCATACATTCGCAATCAATGATGATTTGATTTTGCCGATTTATAACTTTTTTTCAGATCATAAAGTTTTCGATGACTTGTTTCACCGCTTTACTATCAGTAACCAAAAAGTAACGATGAGATGTTTCGATGTTGTACACGAAAAATCTCATAAAAGTCCATCTATGCGAATTTCAGTCTCCATCATCTTGACAAGCTTTTCATTGGAGTTATCGATTTAAATATGAATTTCTAATGATTGTCACATGTATATAATGAATTTATCAAATCGTCGGTGCTTGGGTACTTTGCACATGTTGTATACAGTGGATTTGAAGAAAGAAATAGTCCTTGAAGAATGAAGAAACATGCACCTCGATCTGGAATATCATTTGCTGAGATACGCTGGAGAATGTGTGAATACTGACTCATTGGGGACTACAGAACCTCTTTAGGAATTTGAAAATGATTGAGTACTACTGTAAAATACTCTTTTATTATTTTTTTTCCTGAAACTCCAATACACTGGGATACATTTGAAGTGTTCTATATGGATGTGATGAATGATAACCCCAAATATTCTCGATTAACTCGGACTTTATCGTCAAACTTTAATCAAAATTGATTAAAACTTTCGATGTTCCGAGTGCGTACATACATCCCTAACATTGGTGAATATTTCTAAGTGAACCACAGCAGAACACCAATTCTCAGAAAATTCATCGTCAAATCTGCGCAGTTATTGACCACGTTGACTTGGGGTTGTATGCCAATGAATAGTTTAATTTCATTATAATTCCTAGATGCTTTATCTACAATCAGATGATGGAATTTTTTTTTCCTCATCTCTCACCAGATACTAAATTGTCAATCCATAATCCTGTACTCATATCTTTGTCTCTACGGTTGAGATTTGAGAATGCCATGCTTGATCACTGGCTCCTGATTTTCGGAGAATAATGTTGGAATGGTGTATACGTCTGAGATTCATTTTGACCATGAGAGTATATTTTTAGTACACCGAAAAAATCGTTGCTGATGATGATAATGAATGTGATACTACGACGTATCAAACGAATCGGGAAGAGTCAATTTTGTATCATTGATTCGATGATGTTGTCGATTCAAGGATAGAAAGTCATCCAAAAGCTATGACCACTCATACTATTCTTGACAAAATGAGATTACATACTTGTGGTTGACAGTGAGATTAACTCCTGATAAAATTTATTCCTCCATTGATTCTTTACACCCGATTTTTCCACTCCAATATCGCCTGCGTTCTGAGCTACTCTCATAGAATCAACTCATCTTTGTACTCTCACCACCCGAATCAGTAAAAATTGCTCTCAATCACTGATTTGCAGTACGTATTCATTGATTCGCAGTAAAATTCACTATAAATCAGTGACTGGGATCGATTTCTACTGATTTGGGGAGAGAGAGCCTACTCTATTCAAATCCAGATCCCTTACATACATAACCTCTAAATTTTCAGCAACAAGGAGATTCACATAAATACACGCATTATCTGTCTCCAAATCCACTCGTTATTCGTACCTATAAGTACGCCCTTGCTCCCTCTCACATCCTCCACTAGAACCCCTGTTTCGTCTCCTCTCTATGTGTATAACGTATACATCCGCGAGAGCAGTGGCTTGGCATTATCCAATTTTCCGCAAGCTGATACTTGGCGATATAATAATTGGGCATTGAAGGGAGGCGCTCACGCGGAGACCCTACCACCACCGGTAGATTCTTTTTACCACCTTTTTTTCAGCTACCACATCGTTATTATTATCATTATTATTATCGTTATTCGTGCGCGGAAGCGGTGTGTGTATATATATATATTGTAGACGGAGCCTTGAGTGAGCTTTAGACACTCCCTTTTTGCAATTTGCATCCTGCGTTGAGGAAAAGAGAGGGTCTGTTGCGTGGAGGTTGGAAGATGATACACTTCGAGGTAAAGCATCTTGTGTCTTTCTCTTCAGCATCCACTTTTGACGTCTTAAGTCGTCACTAATTATTGTTGGTGGCTGCGGTAGTAACGGTAATGAGTTCGCTGTGAGGCAGTCAACCTTCTGGAAGGAAGGCGCGTACTGGGGCTTGGTTTTGCAAGCAAGCTTGCAATCTTTCCATGAGTCTGAGAAGCTTTGTGGGTTGAAGATGTTTTCTCAGACTTTTCCAGTTTCTTTGCTTATTCTATGGCCATCTATTTGTAATTAACGTTAGTGTAAATATTCTTAATTGATTTATAAATATGAATTTTCAGTTGACTATACTCCAGTAGAATGTGATACAAAGTGTTAGTTTGCTCTTTTTCCCGAACAACGTCCATCAGATGCATGCGTAATGGACTGCGAATTGAGTTTCGAAATTGAGAGACATTCCCTCTTCTTTCCAAAACCCTTACGTAATTCATGGATAGCTGCCTTGTGTCTGGATTTTTCTTCAATTATTTCGAATCTTTCTCTACACCTGAGATGTTCATGGTGATGATTATTATTGATGTTGAGCATGACTTCGAGCATGACTTATCGATTTCTTTTCAATTCATTTTTTCATAATTTGGTTATCACAATCTAATCGGGCGGACCGGTACATGGATGGTTTCGGACCCGTACCGTATAAGTCTCTTTCAGATTTTCGCAAAACTGCTTTGGTATTTTGAAGACTGCTCTTCTTCGTGATAACTTTTAGGGAAAATTTATTTCGCATCGCACAAATTGATCCTATTTCAGATTACTCAAATGGGATTTTTCCAAACAGCGATGAGACCGCCCAAAACTGCCTCACAGGTACCAAAGCAATTACATGAAAATCCGAAGTGGACAAATACCTTTCTGGTCCGGAGCCATCCACATTCAGGTTTATCTGGGCATGCGGCTCTTGACGCGGAAAAAAAAACCTAAATCTGATGCGAATTATTTCCTATATCACCAGTAGCAAGTCTCACAGAAGCGCCATTTGAATGATGGCCAACTATTATTGACTTCTTCATCAGTGAATCCATTGCGTGTCTAATTTTGCTAGCACTGTCAAAATACTTAATACCGCGTTAATTTGTCTCTTCCTCACCACAATATATCAACATCAAGCTCACTGTCTAATAAACTTTACTGAAACTAATAAATGGAGTGTAGCTGTAATTTTCAAGAATTTTCAAAAAGTCACAACCATGTGATCTACGAAGACTCACGAGAAAATGTTATAGTAGAGCAGCAGTCAAATATATATTCTTGAACGACTGTAGAGGGTGGCGGAGGGTATGAGGGATATATACCTGCCTCTGGCGGGCGCGATTGCGACTCGGCGAGCAGCTGCATTGTTAGCCGGGAAATACGAGATTATCCGCGCATTGTTGCCACGGCAGACGAAGGGGTAAAGCTAGACCAAGAAGGATAAAGACAGAGAGAGTAAGTGAGACACAGGCAGAGCGAGGCAGAGATTAGCTTGAGCCTGGCGCAGTTTGCGCTGTACCGGAGTGTTGTGTAACATCAATTGATAGTCGCACCCGTTCTTCTCTTTCTAACTCACTTTTTGGCCTCAAACGTATGTGCTCGAATAGACCGTAAAAAAGCCGAGGCGTTGAAACGATATATTGGAAGCTCGATATGAGAATCGAGATTGACGTCTACCTGTCACACCTTTTATGATTGTGGATGGTTCACCAATCTCGTGATTTTAATTGAGACTGCGTCACATCATTGAGACTGTTCCCTACTAGGTTTACTATTTAGATTGGCAAGGAGATTTAATTGAAGATCAGAATGAAGGAAAAAGGAGAAGAGATCCGATCAAATCTAGCTTTTTTTATCTCAAGACAGAAATGAGAGCACCCTTCTAATCTTCCCTTCCTTGACAGAGCTCATGCGTGAAAGACTGTTGACAAATAAAAGACTTGCGCTGTTTTATTGTACCTCGGTCGACTTGTATGGTGAAAAGATGAAGTGCTACTTTATGAACACATTGAGCCCATTTACGTAGATTCTGGTAGTTTGGTAATGATATCTCTTAAATGATGCAAATCTCTTTAGAAATTGTTATTCTGTGGCGTTATGTCAGATCGCAATAGCCAATGACTCGCAATGACCTTAACCAGATTCCATATATATTGTACTTGATGTTGAAATAAGAAATAAAAAACTTGTACTTGATGTGGACTGGCATTCAGAAAAACAACATCTGAAAGTCGACGATGAGCTTGTAACGATTTACAAATGTTATTCTTTTATGAGTTGATTCATCAATAATTATTATCGCACTGATAAGTCAAGTCCAACAATCATCAATCGGAATTGTGTCATCTTTCAATGGTCAGGTTGGGCTTCATACAAAAGTACTATCAAATTGGGTACTGTCAATTTGGCTCAAACGATAGATCGTCGAATACAAATTAGACAATAACAATGATTTGTCAACTCGTTCCAAACTTCGGATCATCAGAATTTCATGTAAAATGTATTTCAAGCTCCATGGTCACGGTGCACTGTGGCCGCATCGCCCTCAACAGAGTCAGCGCCACTGTCGCAAATCGATTCTGCGTCCAATTATTGCTTAACTGGTTGTTTATCTGGTGAAAAATCGTTCTAATCAGTCAGGAAAATCATGCGCTCATGAATCCTCGACCATCGTAACCTGGTTCCAGCAGTCACATGTGCCACTGTAAGAGACTTTTATGAAAAGGGAAGCGTGGAACATGTGGGGCATGCAAACGACTTTGGCTGCTTATACCACCAGGCTCTTGTCGTTGCGAGCCTCCTTCATGCAACCGCCGAGTATCATACAATTGCTTGTGTCCCAATTAAACAACGGGGACGGAAAGGGTGCCAGGGCGTCACTGAAGGAGGCTCCTCCTCGCTAATTGCTGGAGTGTAGTTACGGCTCTGATGACTGCCTCGTAAACACTTGGGTGCGACAAGCGGGCGTTTTTTTTCTTCTTCAGCATAAGCACCTGACCACATTTTCTCGTACTTACTGAAATGAGGCCACGCTCGGTAATTAATGCATCAGGAGTGAGGTTCTGATATTCCAGGCAACCATATCCTTCCCTTAGTCGTCCTAATGAGATGCCTATTGATTTCTAGCTATCGATTCGAAAGCTCTTCAACTACGATATGAGAGCTTTTCTAACTACTGATTGGTGATTTGGGGTCTACATATGCTCTTAGATGATTGGTTATCGTACTTGTGTTGATCTCGGGGGTAAGGTAAGATTACATTTGGGAATTGAACTCCTTCGTTACCATAGGTAGAGTCAGTCCGAGAAAGTCGTAAGAAAGTAAATGACTTTCAAATGGCTCGTGACAGCTGGTACGTCAACTCAGTTTCTGATAAATACACAGGCCAACTAAAAATGTACCCTTTTTCAGAGACCGGATCTATATTTTTTTATGTAGAATCGTGCGTTGAGTCCGAAAATGAAGTCAGTTTCCCTCGAGAACCCCCAAATCCTTGGGGAAATTGGAATTTTTTTTTGTAAAGAGCCAGGGGTCAAATTTTTGACCTAGGATTCGGAAAATGAGAAGAATTTTACATCCCAATGAAAATTTTCAGGGTGGTGAACCTGATCCACTAGTTTAGGTGACACTCGTGATCGAAAACGAAAAGTAGCACACGTAATTGGGAACTCGAAGTGACATTCGTGATCGGGAACTCGATGTGACACTGTGATTGAGAACTCAACGTGGCGGTCGTAATCTAAAACACAATGTGGTGCTTGTGATCCAGAACTCAATGTGGCACACGTGATCGGGAACTCAAAAAGACCCTCGTGATCGGTGATCAATAGTGGCACACATGATCGAGAGCTTGAAGCGGCACTTGTGATCGAGATTTCAATGAGGTACTCGTGATCGAGAACTCAATGAGGTACTCGTGATCCAGAACTAAAAATAGCACGCGTAATCGGGAACTCGAAGTGGCGGTCGTGATCTAGATTACATACAATGTGGTACTTGTGATCCAGAAATTAATGTGGCACACGTGATCGGCAACTCGAAAAGACACTCGTGATCGGTGATCTAAAGTGGCACACACGTTCGAGAGCTTGAAGTGGGACTCGTGATCGAGAACTCAAAGTGTAATGCGTAATCGGGAATAGGAAGGGACACTCGTGATCTGGAACTCCAATCTGGCCCGTGCGTGGCAGCGTGGCCCGTTTTCGTCGGCATTTCAGCGAGACCTATCGCTCCTTCAGGAGCACCGTGATATGACCACGAATGCCATATTGACCTCTCAATCCCGAGAGCCTCTTTGAATATCCGATCACGATTGCTTCTTTGAGCTCCCGACCACGAGTGCCTCTTTGAGTTCCCGATCACGTGTGCTACATTGAGCTGTAGATCACGAGTGCCACATTGAGTTCTAGGTCGCGAGTGCTACATTGCGATCTCGATCACGGATACCACATCGAGTTCTCGATCACGAGTACCACATTGTGTTGTCGATCACGAATGTCAAATTGAATTTCCGATCAGGTGTGCCTCTCGAAGTTCTTGATCACGGCTACCACTTTTAGCGTTCTCGATCACAAGTGTCACTTCGAGTTCCCCATCATGAATGTCACTTTGAGTTCCCGATCACGGCTTTCACTCTGAATTCTCGACTACGTAAGCTACTTTGTATTTCCGATCATGAGAGACTTTTTCAGTCCCCGGTCATGAGTGCCACTGTGCTCTCTCCGTCGGAATCAGGAAAAATCGCTCCCAATTCACTGATTTCCAGTGAATTCCACTGAAAATCAGTGCATATGGACTGCAAATCAGTGACTGGGAGCGATTTTCACTGATTCCGGCGGAGAGAGTGGATTTTGAATAACGAGTGGCACCCTAAGAAGTGAATCAGGTTCCTCATCCCGTACAAAAGTCTGAAATCTCAATCCGAGGTCAAAAATTCGGTATCTGGCTTGGATGGGAGCTTTTACCTCGAATCTCTCAAAAATATGGGAATGTCCGGCGACAATTGACTTAATTTTCGGACTCAGCGCACGATTTTACGTAGGGACATACAGGTCTGGTCTTTGAAGATGGGTACTGTGGTGTCCGTGGAGAGGGCGTGCAATATATGATGAGATCGGCGTTCTGAGTAATAACTGAAACTTTATTTAATATATTGGTACAAGTGACATGGAGCCGTGTATGAGGCTTGCCGGTCTTGAGCCATCTGCCTGGTTGTGCAGTGGGCGCTTCTTTTATACCCTGCATCGCACCAGCTCTTACCTGGTACGTGAATTCGGGGCCAGACACATTTATATGTAAATGAGTGCAGAGAGACTATGCACTTCTTTAGGACTCAGCTTCAATATATTTGCGAGAATTCTGATTCATCGTAAGATGACTAATACACACTGCAAAAAGAATTTCTTGGAATGAGAAACGAAATTTCTACAGATGAGTGCGTGCAAATTTGAGAAATCCCAAATCTTTCATTTGAAACTTTTCTCAAACTGAAAAATATAGTCTCTTCTTCTGAGAAATCGCATATTTTGCTGGAAAGAATAATTTTACTCGCACACAAGTAGTAACTAACCTATCAAAAATATGATTCTTGCATTCGCACTCGATTTCGAATATACTCAAAGCTTGACAAGCCCGACTCACGTGAATTTGCCTCAGGTTATTCGAAATTGACGTTGATATTATTCTCAAAATCTCAAACTAAACACGAATGAGATGGGTTGTGACTTCAGAAAATCTCGTATTATGAAAAAGGGATCATAATAAAGTATAATTTTTCAGCGACACGCGACAATGATCATAGGTACATACCTCAACACAAATTCGCTTATCAGCTGAGTAGAGAAATTTTCATACACACTCTTAACAATATTGACTGACATCCATCCACGACTCGCAATGCAACCACCAAGTAACCCATATTGGAGCAACGTCAACAAATATGCTTTTGGTTAATCATAACCCCATCAGCGGATGCCACGGAATATCGTAAACACAAAAAATAGTTTGGAGGTTTGAGCAATTTTTTCTCTGCGCATGAGACATTGATTTCTTCAATTTGAGAAAAGTTTTCTTTAGGTGTTTGTTTTTTTCTCAAATCGTCCTTCCAAGTACACATGCTTCTCATACTAGGAGGGAAATTTCTCGTTCGGAGAAATTAGCTCTTGATCCAAGAATTTTGTCGAGAATTTCTTTCTTATTGCGAGAAAATCAGTTTTGAGAAGTGAAGTCACTTTGAGAAATCCTTTTTGTAGTGCAGTGCTGAGCTCACTCTTACAATATATTCGTAATACACTACAAGTACTTTTATGTTAGTCTATGTTCAGGGGTCAATTTCGATCTGATGCGATGCAAGAAGGTATCAGAATGACTTCTCACACGTCTAAATTGTAATTCGATGAACGACTCTCAGAGTAGCTGCGACTCTCGAATTTTTGGCAATAATATTGAAAACACGCTGGCTCATTCTTCACTATTCCGTTAAAAATTTTGCATTGTGATACCTTCCATCTAATAAACTCAAGATGGTTCTGAACATGTTGTCGCCAAGCACATGACTCATTTGGTGTAGACGCATTCGTCAAAATTGATTCTGATCCGGACAGCGGATTCCCACGATGTCAGTTGATGTGCACTCTTTCTTTGATTATCATCTCGACGATCATAGCTTAATCAGGAATTTTTATTGATCCTCAAATTTGAGGTTGAGAGAAGAACAAGAATTAGCCTTGCAATGCCTATTTACGAATTTAATACCATTGGTGAAAACAATTAAAATTGAAGTTCGACGAAATTAATGTGAGTAACAATGAAACAGTGTCATTCAAGTGCCAATTTTCTAATCAATATGAACCTTCCAAGCAGGATCAGGGATTTTTTTGACTTATGCATAAATTGAGACATCGGTGATCCGGATTCAAAGACACCACTTGCGCACCATTAAAACCCCTATGCTAAATATATAATCATGCGTCAAACACTCGCTACAAACTCATCAGAGAGACTACTACACGATGCCACATCAAACGCGACACGTAGAAATGCGTCAATCCGTCGAAATTAGCTTGCCGGCCTACTACAGTCTATATACATCAGACACACCAATACAACCATATATATACAGTCTGATTCATTAAGTGTGTACATGCCATGACCGGGATGCGGGAAAAAATTTGTATTTTTAAACGAGTTATTTGTAAAAATTCGTAATAGCTGTCAGAATTTGTAACTTTTGATAGAAATATGATTCATAATCATTACATTTGAAATTTTTGAAAGCGGGTGCCAACTTCACATGCGTAATGTTTCACCTTCCAACCATTACATAAAAAACACGTGTTTATTATGTAATGATTATTGTTTCGCTATGGAGGTTATGTGTTTAATTTGCGCGTAGTGTTGTGATTTGTGCAATTTCTTCACATATAGTGATTCTTGTTCTGTTTTTTGGCTGTTTCTTCTCTTAATCTGCCCGCGGAGCCCCGCGAGAAGGAGAGTGTAATAACGTCATCTCACAGAACAGGGGGTCATAACAATGTCTTACGCACACAAAAGCACAACTTCCACACCGATACGGGTGCCTCTACATACGTGTGGAAGTTGTGCGTTAGTAGTGGAAAGTCGTGAGAGCGGGTAGAGGGCTGTATACTGAGCAGCGAAGGGGTTACTGATACTCATTTTTTGCTGTTTTTTAAGATAATAGTTTGATTTCGTGACAGCAAATTTTTGATCAACATTCCCATTCAAATGCATATTTTCTTCACCAAATGGCCTTGTATCTAAAAATGGTTAGACCATTTTCTTCCTCTCGCCGAGATCTATCGATTGGAGATAATACTTTTTCTCCAGGAAGTATCCCAAACTTGAGATTAGACTAATCTTTGAGGCCCTTTGTCCGTGTGTGTGTGTTGTTTTGTTTCCTCGACGCTTTCTCTTTTATACTCGATCTGGACAACTTTTGCTCTTCTACGAGTTGTAGAGTATCCCTCAGGGGAGAGCCCAGTGATTTGGCATCTCTTCCCTCCCAGTGTCAAACAATATAGAGGCTTTTTGAGCAAAAATATCTTGAATCTCTGCTTTAAAATCCAATTGTGAGAATTCAATCTAATGAGATTTAATCATTTAATTTGTATTTAAGTTTGAAAATTCAAAAATTTAAATTTAATAAGTTAATTTTTCTGTTCGTTTTAACGCCCTTAGAATTGTTGTTCATTAGCATGGAAGTCTAGACCACTCGCTTGACACTACGCCCACGCGTTGCGTGCATAAGATGCGAGTGATCTGGTTGTTTAGAAAATCTACAGATCGATCCACCGAATTCTGTGAGACCACATGCATGTCCGGTGGGAATTTCAAATTTTGACCGAGGATTGTTTTTCACAATTCCGATGTAATTTTTCGATCAAAACAAAAGGGGGTTTCCGTTGTTTCTCGAAATAATCGATATTTCTCGAGTTGCGAGGCATTTCGACGAGAAAATTCAGGATTTTGGCAGGAAAAAATGTATCGGCTTGTCTATACGACCGGATTCGCGTACGCGAAAAGAGAATTCTGGTGGACGACGCATGTGACGTCTTCGCCGAAAAAATCCCTAGGAAATCCATCGCGTATGCGAAAGACCGCGGGCCCTGGGCCCAGCCTTCGCGTACGCGAAAGGGCCCATTCTTTGCGTACGCGAAATTTTTCGGAATGTCGCCTCGCAAAAATCTTCGCGTACGCGAACCGGAAAATTTTTCGCGTACGCGAAGGAAAAATTTTCCGGTTCGCGCACGCGAAGATTTTGCGGGGCGACTTTCCGAAAATTTTCGCGTACGCGAAGGACGGACCCTTTCGCGTACGCGAAAAATTTTCCGGTTCGCGCACGCGAAGACTTTTGCGAGGCGACTTTCCCAAATTTTTCGCGTACGCGAAAGGGCCATGGTTTCGCGTGCGCGAAGACTTTGCAAGGTGTCGGTCCGAATATGGAGAACAGGCATATTTTCGCGTACGCGAAGAAAGAAGCCTTCGCGTACGCGAAGAATTCCTGATCTCGCACGCGCGACAAAAGCGTGAAATTGATTCTCGCTTCAATACGAACTACGAGGGGGAAGGAAGCCCATTCTTCGCGGACGCGAAGACTTTGCGAGGTGCGCATCCACAAATTCGACGCGCTATCGCACGCCACAGAACGGAGATTTATTGCTGCAAACCCAACTATCCGATGGATTCGATTCGTTCTCATAATCCACGACTGTGCTGCAAAGAATAAATTCAATCCATCGATGGTTGGGTTTGCAGGAATGAATTTTGGTCCCGTGGCGTGCGATAGCGCGTCGTGGCGTGAAATCCTGGCGTAGTGCTTTGTCTGTCATCACCCTTAATTAAGAGCTCAAAAAGCACACCAGATGCAATCACATTTCGAGTTCCTCGAATTTTGTGCTATCCATAGTATGCGGTGGACAGGGAGAGACGAAGGGTTAGGAAAAATGTCAACAAAAACTGCTCACAAGTTGTTCTCCATCTTGGAGCCGAGATTATGAATTCATTTTGACTGAAAAGGCGAGAGTGAATGACATACAAATTTCGCGCACGCGAAATCGTATCCCCTTCGCGTACGCGAAATTATTTGGGAAAGTGACTCGTTAAGGCTTAGCGTACGCAAAATTGTGCTCCCTTCGCGTACCTGACAATTGAGTAGCTCGCCTTTCTTGTTCGCGTACGCGAATGTGGTCTACACAGACCTGCTGGTCACTCGCTCACGCCAAATTAGTTCGTATTGGAGCTCTGCAAAGCCTTCGCGTACGCGAAAACTTTTGGACGCGCACCTCGCAAAGTCTTCGCGTAGGCAAAGAATGGGCTCCCTTCGCCCTCGTAGTTCGTATTGAAGCGGGAAACAATTCCACGCCATTTTCGTTTATGCAAAATCAGGAATTCTTTGCGTACGCGAAGGCTTCTTCCTTCGCGTACACGAAAATGTGCTTGTTCTCCATATTCAGACTGACACCTTGCGAAGTCTTCGCGTACGCGAAGATGGGCTCCCTTCGCGCACGGGAAAATTTTCGGAAAGTCGCCCCGCAAAAATCTTCGCGTGCGCGGACCGGAAAATTTTTCGCTCACGCGAAGGGAGCCCATTTTCGCGTACGCGAAAAATTTTCCGGTTCGCGTACGCGAAGATTTTTGCGAGGCGACTTTCCGAAAATTTTCCCGTACGCGAAGAATGGGCCCTTTCGCGTACGCGAAGGCTGGGCCCAGGGCTCGCGGTCTTTCGCGTACGCGACGGATTTCCTAGGGATTTTTTCGGCGAAGACGTCACATGCGTCGTCCACCAGAACTCTCTTTTCGCGTACGCGAGTCCGGCCGTATAGACAAGCCGAAAATAATGTATATCGTCTGACAGGAATCGATGGATCGGCCTGCAGATTTTTTCTGGTGTTTTTTCTGTGGTTTTGAACCGAATGTCGTATGGGTTCGGTGATCTGGCCAATTGTACGCGAACCCGGAAATACATATGGATGACGTATTATTTTTCCGAAAAAGTGACTAAGCCATCTTTTTCAGATCGAAAAAATACTCATAAATCAGAATCTCCAACCCACCATGATTTTTCAGACCAGACTTGAAAGTTTGGGGTGCACCTCCCCTTGAATGTGTGACTACCAAACCATGATCATTTGCGTACGCTACCCAAGTGAATGGTATTCGCGTATTCGCGTACGCAAATACGCAGAATAATGGTCTCGTCCTGAACATTTTACGTGACCAATCAACCATGGATATTCGCGTATGCTACTGGGGGTGCAGATTAACGCGCGCGAATGCATAGATAGATACAAGGACATTTGGTGAAGAAATTATGCAATTGAATGGGAATGTTGATCAAAAATTTGCTGTCACGAAATCAAACTATTATCTTAAAAAACAGCAAAAATGAGTATCAGTAACCCTTTCGCTGCTCAGTATACAGCCCTCTACCCGCTCTCACGACTTTCCACTACTAACGCACAACTTCCACACGTATGTAGAGGCACCCGTATCGGTGTGGAAGTTGTGCTTTTGTGTGCGTAAGACATTGTTATGACCCCCTGTTCTGTGAGATGACGTTATTACACTCTCCTTCTCGCGGGGCTCCGCGGGCAGATTAAGAGAAGAGAGAGCCAAAAAACAGAACGAGAATCACTATATGTGAAGAAATTGCACAAATCACAACACTACGCGCAAATTAAACACATAACCTCCATAGCGAAACAATAATCATTACATAATAAACACGTGTTTTTTATGTAATGGTTGGAAGGTGAAACATTACGCATGTGAAGTTGGCACCCGCTTTCAAAAATTTCAAATGTAATGATTATGAATCACATTTCTATCAAAAGTTACAAATTCTGACAGCTATTACGAATTTTTACAAATAACTCGTTTAAAAATACAAATTTTTTCCCACATCCCGGTCATGGCATGTACACACTTAATGAATCAGACTGTATATATATATATATATATATATATATATATATACATACATCGCTGAATTCACAGTACATTCATAGAGCCGATCAAACGAGCACTGGCTTGTTCACTTGAGTACACGGTTTGCGCATTCATTGACATCGATATATACCCGTCTATATACTCTATATACTCGTTGTCACAATCGTGCACGGTTCCCAATTCGACAGCTAATTATGTCGCTCGCGTTCCTTTGGCGATTGACGTCACGCAGCAACAGCAGCAGCAGCAGCAGCAGCAGCAGTAGCCCTCAAACAAGTCGATCCAATAATACAGATAGAAACCACCATGATGCACTGCGAGAGGCAAGCAGGTTGTACATTGTAGATATACGCTGCAAGCTCGTCATCCGCAAGCTTATTCGCATCGTCGTCGTCATCGACGTATTATATACATTGACATCGCACTGCGACGTGCAACGCACTTGAATCGTGTCAATAGCCTGGATTCCCGACGAAGAGAGCATCGACGCCTACTTGATCTGCTTTTTCATATACCTTACCCACATAGAGTACGGAAGAAGAAAAAAAAATTCACTTCATAAATTACTGTCTGGTGTGGTTCTGAGGGAAGAAGTGCTAATTAACGCACCGATTCTCGGATGCGCGCGCGCGAAAAAAGAACGCCATGGATGCTTTGGTTCAACGATTCGAAGCTTGTGCACCTACTCATCTTATTAAATTCTTGTCAAGAGGGTGCAGAATTTTATTTGCGAGGTGCGCAGTCGACTTGCGATGATGTGCGAAAGGAGCCGCGACGGCGTTAAATTTGATCGCGTGCGAGAACCGCCGGAGCGAGGTAAAACGAGTGCGCGGGAGGGTTATTATTGAGTGTTGAGCTATTCAACGCCCGTCCGATGAATATGTAAGCGAGAGTAAGGGCAGACGTGCTAAGAAGTCAATTTGTTTTAAGGATTTTTTAAGTAGCAAATACACAGACGGGGTGTCTACTGACTTGGAGAAGAGGAGAGACCTGGAAAATCCAGGGATAAGATTTGATAACCGGCTAACCTGGAAGTTAATTCCAAATGCCTGGAGGTGCCATGGAAATTTAAATTGTTCGGTTACCTGAGTGTGAAGATCAATTATTTGTATAAGTACAATCTCAGCTTGTCGTTTTTTTCGAGCCTTGAAACCGTTCAATTTTTGGATTCTTGATTGACCCTTTTTAGTACTCGTCATTTTGACTCGATAATTGACATTCTGTTTGGCAAGTCGAATAATTGGTAAATTTTGATTGCGAAATGATTTACTGTGGTGAGCGTTGAAAATCCATTAACAAAAACCGCCACACTTCGGAGAAGCATTCTATTATTTCCTGCCAACACTGTACTTTAGCTCTATTCGATTATACTAGTTCGGACTGTTCGGACTCTCGGACCTCTCTCTCTTACTCATTGTATTAGAAAAAGAGGTCCGAGAATCCGAACAGTCCGAACGTTCCGAACTAGCATAATCGAATAAAGCTTTTGATGCTGGATTTTTTCCGTTCTGAGACTATCTAACCTGGAAAATCCCCAGGTCTGATAGAAATGCCTAACAACATACAAGTAAGTATAGCTAACTATCTTGGAAACCAGTACTCGGGATTATTAGAGAAACCTCACGAATCATTCATAATTCTTGGACTGATTGTGAGTGGAATGGA
Source organism: Eretmocerus hayati (assembly GCA_029851415.1). Lineage (NCBI taxonomy): Eukaryota > Metazoa > Arthropoda > Insecta > Hymenoptera > Aphelinidae > Eretmocerus > Eretmocerus hayati. The sequence goes on along the minus strand of CM056741.1, from coordinate 161,901,191 downwards.
AGACATGATAGGAAGATTCAAAATTCCTGGATTTTCGCGAGTCTTCTTTTGCGTAATTGTGAACCCGTTGGAGACTTTCCCTCCATGAATCATGCAATGATCTCAAGAGATCCTGGAACTCACTCATGGGGATCGTCAACCTCAGTACTTTGGAATTCGAATTCTCGCGGCAAACTCCGTCATTTTCAAGATTGACATCGCACAAATATTCATGGATTATGATCTAGAAAATCGCTCCAGAAACTCAAACAAGTTTCGTGAATGTTGACTAAAGAATATAACTCATTCTACGGCAGGTCACTAAATAGTTTGTAATGTATAGTTTCAGAGTGAAGTAACTCAGAGAATGACGTTTTTTAATCAATAAAATTTCAAACCTCCTGGGCCCTGATACTCTAATCCGATCTTAAATATTAATACGGTTTAGTTTTACCACATTCAGACTACAAGAACTTTTAAATTTGTCATATATCAATCTTGCTCCATTGCGTAGAGAATCTTTAGTGGTTCTCTAAAAAAGTTCCTCACGCATTGGATATAAAAAAGATGAGTCTTGCTCAAAAATAGAGCGTTAATGCTCTGGGGTCGTATGTTCGAGTGCTGGAACAATTATAATTTTTCATCCTGCGAATCTTCCAACCGCGAATGAAAGCCACAGTTTCAGGTTAGAATGGGGAAAAATCATGACAGATAGGAGAATTCAGAGCTCATTTTTCATGTGTTTTTATGAAATTATCGTGGTTACCCGTCATAACTATAACAAATGCGGAATCCACGCACAGTTTATATTGTGAATATGAGCATATGTGACTGAAGTTTTCATCTCGAAAAAACATGAGTGAGCTAATGCACAAACCAGGAATGAGTGAAAGATAGAGTTTTCACCAGAAATAGTGTATTTCCGTAGGACAGGTGCCTGGCAGGGGATTGCAAGCGAAGATGAGGTTATTTATTGCGAGAGCCCTGAAATCATCTTTGAACATGGCAATTTTAGGTTGAGGTACCGTCAACTGGGGTAACTTTGGGACATGTGGAGTAACTTTGAGACAACCCATCAAAGAGACATTATCGAGAGACCAGCAAGGCAGATAATCCTGAGACTTTGGTACCTGTTCTCCCCACTTGAGGCACGCATGAGCAACGATTTGCACCGGCGCGAGGTCCTCTATAAGTTGTGAGATAATATATAGACGGACTTCTTTAAGAGCATGTTTCCAATCCCAAAGGAGTCTTTCGGAAAAATGAGTGTGATACCGACATTTGCAGGGTGACTCCAAGGTGACTGGGCTAGTTTTCACTTTTCCGTACAGATATCTGGACGAATCCATCATTACATTGGCGTACTTTTACCTTCTTTCAATTCTGTATCGTGAAATTTGAAAAGAATGTGTTTTCTTTTGCAAACCGGGGTAACTTTGGGACACGACTTTGAGTGCCCATATTTCTGACCAAGGGTGTCCGAATATACACTAATACTTGTCAATCGAGAGCTGAAAGTGTGAGTTTTCGATTGAACACAGACATAATGCAATTCGAGATATACAAATTACATGGGTTTTAAGGAGAGCAATACGATTTTTGTCCTAAAGTTACCCCAGTTGATGGTAGCCGTGGAATCCCTTATACAATGTATGCTGTCCCAAAGTTACCCCGAACCGGTTTAACTTTGGGACACGACTTTGAGCGCTCATATCTTCACTTGGAGATGTCCAAATGTACTTCATAAACACCGCAATCGAGAGCTGAAGCTGTAAGCTTTCGATTGACTACACATACAATGCGCCTTTGGTGTAAGACGTACAAGTTACACGAATTTGAAGGGACAAGATGCGATTTTTTCCCCAAAATTACCCCAGTTGACGGCAATAAAAAATTGAAACCGTCATATATTTTTAGGAATTCTTCGAGGGTTACTCGCGAGGTTCAATATAAGATTCTATGTTGAAATTTCGAATCGATTGCAGTCTGACTTTGAACAATAGAACATTGCTGTCGTGAACCTGAATGATATCAGATCTTGGTATCACATAGCATGAAAATTACAAGATCTGTGTATAGTTGATACAATTTTTAGATCCACCCATCTTACAAAATGTTGAAAATCATCGACTCGTGCAACGTACAGTTTTGATCACGGCAGCCAATTGTGAATCATTGGATGACTTCTCCAAGATTTCTCCCCTCGCACCGAATACAGAAAAATGCTACCTTTGCAAAGTCAGTCTTAGAGATGAATCTAACAAAAAAGGGTTCTTTGCTAATGAGTAATAAAGCCAAGCGACGAGTCGTGGCGTCAAAAGGTCGCTCATAATTATGCCTTCTTCCCATCCTTCCTGTCATTTACATGTACTACTTTGCTACCACCGAGAGTGTCGTGATTCGCACTCGGCCCGTGAAAAAAGGCGGGCAAAGCTTCACCTCCTGCATAGAATAGCAACACGATGTGCGCGACTGCGGAACGGGGTTGAGTCGCACCTACTCTTGGGTTCTCCACACGCATCGCAAAGCAAGAAAATTCCGAGGTGGAAGCGCCACCCTTCGCACCATGAGCTAACCGTACCGTCGTCTATGTCGTCGTCGAGTAAAATTTTACCACTCTTCATATACATATTACTCTCGTCAGTGGTGTCAGTCTCCGACCCTTACTTTGGAATACTTATGCGGCACGCGCATTTTTTTCGAGCGCGACTTTGCGCGCGAGTGCGTGCACATCCGTCGTCACTGCTATCAGAGTAGAGGATGTGGCTTTTTTTCGTCTTGCACGATCCCCTCCTTGTGTAACGCCTCCCTGGACTCTATTTTTTACTCTGGCGCCCACGCACGCACCCTCTCCCTCACTCTCAAGTATAAGTAACTGCTTGGATTCTGCAAAGAACGTTACGATGCTTATCGTCTTCAAAGAATGATTTCTGGTGAGGTTGACTTTTTAAAGGTTAGTTTGGTATTTAGAGGCTGCAAGTTGATTTAAAAATATCTAAATTATTGTACAGAAAATAATTGTGTGATCATATAAATGTTGGTTGTGATTTGCATCCCCTGTGGCAGAGTATCTTATATTTCTACAAAATATGTGCTTCGTCTACCATCTAGATTATGAGTGAAAAGAAAGTATGACCTTGTATTTCGTTTGTTCCAAATTCAAATCCGTCATAAAATTCTAATTTTCTACGGAATATTCAACAGTGTCACATTATACAATGTAATATAAACGGAGAAGGCCAGCATAACAAAATTTACTTTTGTCACCAGTAGATTCACAGATGATGATTTCGGAGGGAATGGAATGTACTTTCGATAAGTTACCTTCTTCCGCAGAACGAATATATGTTCCTTAATAATTGCCTTCCCTTCATCCTGGATAATCTCAAAAAAATCTACAGAAATAAACATATCTACATAAGTTGGAACAAATGCGATTGTTCGGGAAAACACAAAAAATTAAGAATGAAGACTCGTGCACAGCAGTAGCCTTGTTCGACAAGTTGCCAAAATTGGTAGTTGATAGAAACTCAGACATACGAAGTAAAGTTAGAGGTAATTTGAAGAATGAACAAGGAAAAATGAGTCAAGATAGTAGGCATTTGACTTATACAGTATTTTTCTTTGTTTTACGTACAGAGGTGGCCCCGTTATTTGCGTAATTTAGTATTCATGGTCTCATTAAATGCGAGGGTGTGTCCTTGTGTTTGCGAACCGATCGGTATTCGCAGTTTTGCAGTAGATTTTTACAGTATCCCGCACAGGATTTCAGTTCAATTTCGATTCAAGTTTGTTATTCCAAAATGATTCTAAGAACTCAGGACCGTGTTCGGGCTAATATCATCGCCGTTGATCAAATTGTTCTTTATTTCTAACTTTGGTTTATTTGCAGAGCTATCGAAGATTGATAGACATTTAAAAATAGGGATGCGTCTCGGGTAACTGTTTCGTCTAATATGGAACGAGACGAATGAACTCAACACTTCCAAATGGAATAAAGGATATTGTTGACAAACTCTCGGGAAGAGATACAATGGTCAATTAGATTCTCAATCACAAGATAAATCCCTAGCAATAGCTTCACAAGAAACACCAAAATCGTCACATGCTTCTTAAAAGTCACAACATGTTTTGGCCAACTCGATTTCAATTTTTTTTATTAAAACTTCCAGTGAATTGAACACCAATATTTAGTATTCTTCCATACGATGCACGATATTTCTGTCATGAATGAAATTTTTTAGACTCTTCACACAAATGATACGTTTTCTGGACTATCTTACAAGTTCTAATCTCTATAGGGAGAAAGTTCCGCTATTTGCGGCCTCGGTATATACGGAACTTTGGATATACACATCATCCGCAAATACCGGGGGGGAGGGCTACCTGTTTGTATCATTATTTTAACCTATTCACTTCTAATCTATATATTCGAACTCATATCATCTCCAATTCTGCATACAGATGATCTGATTACTCTCTCAAGCTACTTTCAGCGAAGAGTAATGCGGATCAACCATGCAAACTTTTGCTTTCGGGACTCGGTTGTATGTAAAAACTACATTTAAATGAATTGAATTTGAAATTGACAAAAACCAGCTAATTAACCAACGTCATATGTTTTCTGATAGTGTTACCACTCAAATACGAAAAATACGATGAGATGAGTGTTTTTTCACCGTTCAAAATTTTACCCGCGTTTCTCCTGGAATTTTTCTGCTGAATAATTTCTGAGGTGGATCCTACAACCGTTTACTTTGATGTCCTTTTTTCTTTCGTTCCATTCTAGAACCGGATCAATAAGACGTCGCAACACCTCTGGCTTCATTACATACGATCCCCAATCATTTTTTCACACATTCCCTTCAACTATACAGTCGCTTTTCTATTATTCATGCCGAGCTCCAATTGGCTTTCAAATATACCCTCAAAATGAGCTTTCATTCCATGTGCATATATGCAATCCTTCATAGTGGCTCTAGCTCGATTGAATTATATATACAATATACAAAACGCGAGTTGGAATGACGCTGAATGCCGCAAAATTAACTATAGAGGAGCTAATTACGATGGTAACGAGAATGCGCAAGCTCTCGAGTGCGCCACTACCAGTGCTTATTATACTTGAATGCAGCCTATACGAATGTGGTTTGTACAATCACGTGCAACACGTAATTATTCTACTAACTATGCGTAATCGGTGCGCTTGCTTGACTCGAAAATGGACAAGAATACAACCTTTACAAGCCCTTCCACATAATCCCCCCCAGCAGCGCCTAAGTATAGGTCATAGCCGATTGATATTTACTATCTATGATTGGAAGGGAGTTGGTGGAATAACTATACAGAAATTCTCCACGCTGTTGTGGAGAATTAGTGTTATTTTCTGTACAATCCGGTGAAATTGTAATAGAATTTTAGAGCTAATTAGTGCATCTTCACGTGGTCTTTGACTCTCAGTTATTACCTTTTGGCAGTTCCAAGCGAAAAGGTGTGCACTAACAAGGGGGGACCACGGGGTCCGGGTCGCCAATCATCCCCAAAATTTTTTTTGCAGTTTGGTATCACCTAGAACATGGAAAATCCAGAGTAACTCCGTCGAATGGGTCTCTTCTTCAGAGCTACAAGCAAAAACGTTAGCATTACCAGTATATCTATGTATATATATAACTTTTCAACATGGGCTTATATGAGCGATGTTAATCTCAGTGGCTGTATCTTTGGACAGGAGACGCATTTGATGGAGTTACTCTGGATTCTTCATCTTCTCGATAGTACAAAAAAATAAAAAAATCTTGGGGCACATTGGCGACCTGGACCCTGTGGTTCCCCCTCGTCAGTATTCTAAGCTGCTATGTACGACAAAGGATATGATACACGTTATAAATATAACAAGTCTCCATTGCACTAATAACTCAAATTTTGAGAGTCACCCGTGATCAGGTCGGATGGCTCGGAGTGAGAACGGTACGAGTCAAATCTCCGAAATCATCAATTATTTAAAAGGTCAAACCTGAGGTCAAATGGGTATTCCAAGGTACACCCATTCATGATTTTTCGCTGGATGAATGTTTTCGGTACGATACGAATATAATTTGACTCTGGATAGTGTGATGTGACTTTCCTGGTAGAAATTGTGAGCCTTTTTTGGCCAGAAACTGGCCAAGTCTAATCTAACTACATTTTTACTATCAAGGAGCACCCAGGTGTTGTGGGCCACGGATTTGGCCGAAACTCTGGGAATAGTCTCCTTTTACCATCAAAAGGTGAATCCCAGAGCCGCACTTGCAAATGTCCATTAGTTTCTAAGCTATAGCCTACGACATTAGTATTACCCATATGGGCCCATTTTCAAAAAAGATATATACAGATATACTCGTAATGCTAATGTTATAAGCTGCAGTTCGGAAACGGTTGGACATTTGCAAGTGCGGTTCTGGGTTTCATCTCTTGGCGGTAAAAGGAGACTATCCCCAGAGTTTCAGCAAAATCTGTGTTCCACAACCCCTGGGTGTTCCTCGTATATCTATATATTGCGTGGGTGGCCAAAAAATTGGTCACATTTCTACCAGATTGGCAAGATAATCTCATGCAGGAAATGATATGCTTCAAAAAATACCATTTCCATTTCTAAAGGATTCAGAATTAATTTATAATTTACGCTCTGATTTGGAGCCATCTAGCTGCTGAGGTATTCAATTTTCCGTAAATATAGATTGCTAGTAAGCGACAGAAAGCATTGACTGCCCATAGCCCTTGGTATATCATTCAAAATGGTAAGATCAAAATAATTTCGGAGGTTTCCCTTGTCAAAATGATGATTTGACTGTGGATTGAACATCTTGATCTTGTGCAATACTACAATGGAATGTGCTACAGGTATCCCGCTTTGCTCGCGGATTTTGTATTCGCGAGCTTTTCATTCCTGATTGCTCAATTACAGGACTTGCTCCTTGTTCGTGATCCTTAGACTTGCTTATCTGCCATTTTGATTCCGGATGAGCTGATCGTACCGATTTCAGATCACGCTAGACCCTCCAGTCGCTGCTGGAATCCCCACTTAATTTTTGCCGAGGAACAATTTCTACGATTTACCCTTCATTTGGAAATCTAGAAGCTCACAAATAGAGTACAAGGGATTTGGGAGCTGGATCTGTCTGGAACTCTGGGGATCATCTTCTTTTGGCACCAATAGATGTTACCCAAAGCCGCAGAGTCTAACGCTGAAGCGTTTCCGAGCTACAGGCTACAGCCCATGCATTACAGTATATCTATATATGTGGGGAAATGGTATATATAGATATACTGTAATGCATAGGTTCTAGTCCGTAGCTCAGAAATGCTTGAGCGTTAGACTCTGCGGCTTCGGGTATCATCTTTTGGTGCTAAAAGGAGACGATTCCCACAGTTTCAGCCAGATCCAGCTTCCGAACCCTTTAGACTCTCCTTGTTAGTTGAATTAATGAATGAGTGTAGTTAGCAATGATATTGGGAACTGTCTCTCGGGATCTAGCTCACGCCGGCCTCTTTTTATGTTCCCATTTACATCGTAAACCCTCGCACTGTGATGTTTTTTACGTTCAGTAGAGTCACAAAAATGTCAGAAAATGTTCACAGCGGGAAAGATTTTGGATGTACTGGGATCGAATGATGCTTTCATCGAGGAAATTACTGAATTCAATCCCAGAGTCACCCGAAGTTCGACCATCAAACACGGATCCGTGTCATTGCTAATACTTCACAAAGAATTGTTTGAAGATACTTGTAGGTGTGCTAGACAACGAAAAGTGACCAAAATTTCCGGAAATTGATAATAGCTGGTTACCGGAGGGCGTTTTGTAAACTGTCCATACATAAAAACACAATGCATATCAAGTACTGCCTCGAATTTGAGCTCTTTCTTCAAGTTCGTGACGTAATATCGTTCTTCCTATAAACGAAATGCCGTTCTATTCGCGATTTTCTTATTCGCGGTTTTGCTGATATGTATCCTCGCAAATACGAAGGGCATCCTGTATCCTGAGAATCATTGTCTGAAATCGATTCGATAAACTGATAGGGAAGTTTACTACCCCATTGGCTTGACTTTTATATTTTCAAGTATTAATGACATTCATTTTGTTCCGATGTCATCACGATAAATCCACCGTATAGATTGCTTGCTCCACATGTTATTCATGAATGGATATTTTTCCGCAATACTTGCGGTGTATTGAGTGCTCGCTCGTAACGCAACGAATTTCCGTAGAAACTTATTCATATGGGTGAAATTGAAAACCGTTAAGAGCAAACATTTCCGATTGCCTAACACATCTGAACCCATATTTGTACACGCATCTATTATAAAAAGCGTAAAATTCGAATCCATGATTGGTTCTCGCCTCTTTTCACCATATTCTCCCGGAAAACGCAAATCCAAGAGTTGTCTGACGTAAGCGTGAGTCTTACTACTGATTTTTTTCAACGCTGTTTTGGATTCGTTCTCGCGCATGAAATTCTATTTACATCCTCCGGAAGGCATCGTTCATTGATTATTTGATTGGAATCTGTAAAAGCATCAGAGTGGTAGTTGCAATCGTTTGGGTTGCGGGTGCAAAACAAACAACTTACTGTTACAATTCGTATTGAATTTTTATTTCATCTTATTGTAGTGCAGAGAGATATCTCAATACTTTGGTTTGATACGTATCTCTTAAGAGCAGGGTAACTGTTTAACATTTACAATAGTGGTTCCAGATATCGACTGACAGGAGAGCGATTTTTTCTGTCGGGGAAGGGAGGAGTGGTCTACATAAAAATCTGAGTAATCGCGATAGAACTTTGCGAAAATATTTCAGGAATGATTAGTAGAAGTGAATCTTCACGCGTTGAATTAGCGATAAAAAGCGAAACATTACAACTATCAGGGTGAGTCAAGAAACGAAAATTTTTCCATGGCTGGGGCCAGGAAAGTCGAGTTTCTATGTCAAAATAAGGAAAATGTCTTTGCTGAGTGCTGAGAATTGACATCCTGCGTTCGAGCAAGAGCCCTGAAGATTCTCAAAAAGAGAATAGTACATCTCGATACAAGGGTGTAAAACCCCATTTTCGCGTCAGAGTGATGGCTTCCCGGAACCCAGACAAAGGTGAGGGTCGGAACCATCACGAGGGTGCGGAAAATAGGTTCCACTTCCGTCTATCGAACTGTATTTTTTGACAAACTGTGAGAGAAAAATCAGTGGGAATGAGATACTTATGCGCACAGTGTGTCTAAAAATAGTTATTATTGAAAAAACGGAGCAAGACGCAAGGCCATCATTGGGTCTGAATTATCATGCTATTTCTTCTATATTTCCTCTTGTAGGAACTGAAAATGAGGTTCGTTCAGGCCTCGGGGATCAAAGATCGCTCTGAATCACCAAATATCAATCCTAGCGAAAAACCGACACTTTTCTCGAAAACATAGGAATCCGTTCAAATTGATGTAGTAAAGAGCGTTTTAATAAGCCTGGACTCTCATCGCAACATGATTACTTATGTATTTTGACCTCCTGAAAACAATCCCAGTAATTTTATGGGGCTCGTGCATGCATCAAATTCAAGTATTAAAAAGATGATGACGAACAATTTTTGTCCTACCTTATACATATGCATGGACTGCCCATTCGTGTAAACAGGTACTGAGTTTTTTCACATATTTTCGCGGTTCCTATGAGTTAGAACACATGACGAAGGATACTTGACATGGTAATTTAGACAACTGGAATACCCTGAGCATTGTTTTTTTACTTTCGAAAACAACGTTAGAATAGCTACTTCTTCCATTATTTTCAAAAATCTTCAGGGCTCTTGCTCGAACGCAAGATGCCAATCCTCAGCCCCCAGCAAAGAAATTTCTGTATCTGCATGTAAAAGTACGACTTTTCTGATCTCAGCCGTGACGACTTGGAAAAATTTTCGTTTTTCGGTTCACCCTAATGATTATCCCCCCCCCCCTCATTCACTTTTTCTCCAAAAGTAAAACTAGGCGAGTATGAGGTTTAGAAAAGAACCATTCATCTCCAGTACATCGAAACTTCAAATTTTATACGACATGGTTTAAACTCTTGGAAGGAATGAGATCTAAAAAAACCATGTCGAGTATTTTTTGAGCCGATTTGTCACGATCAACATATCATCACTAGTAGAGACTAGAGCCACTTTCCTCCAATCAAATCTTTCTTTCAATTCATCCTAATGGTGGTGGTTTGACAATTTCTTACTAGCTAATTGTCGCTGAAATGGCCCGGAGTTTAGGTGAGTAGAAGAGGTACAGGCGAATATCGAAATAGAGAAAATATAACTGAGTATGATATGAGATTTTAGTGAATCATCATGAAAACCAATTTAAACTCAGTTATATTTTCTCTATTTCGATATTCCCCTGTACCTCTTCTACTCAACTAAACTCCGGGTCATTTCAGCGACAATTAGCTAGTAAGAAATTGTCAAACCACCACCATTAGGATGAATTGAAAGAAAGATTTGATTAGAGGAAAGTGGCTCTAGTCTCTACCAGTGATGATATGTTGATCGTGACAAATCGGCTCAAAAAATACTCGACATGGTTTTTTTAGATCTCATTCCTTCCAAGAGTTTAAACCATGTCGTATAAAATTTGAAGTTTTGATGTACTGGAGATGAATGGTTCTTTTCTGAACCTCATACTCGCCTGGTTTTACTTTTGAAAAAAAGTGAATGAGGGGGGGGGATCTCACTCCTTGGTTATAAAAATCCAAGGGTAACCACAAATTTTCCAAGCACTTGTCCCCACCGCACTTGAGAATTTCTTACACACGGCTCCGTCATTTTTTCCATAAAAAAATACACTACTCTCAGCGTATATTTTGTTCATTCAGTTCAATCTACAGAGCCATGCAGCTGCAGGCAAGAGCAAGATATTGCGGAGCCGCGACGAACACACAAAACACAACAAAGCAGACGAATCTCTCTTCCCTGTCCTTCTTGCATGGCGCTTTGTTGATCTGTACGTCACCTCTAGTCGTGGCTAGTTTCGAGTATCCACATCTGATGCAATAATTATAGAATCGAGAAATTCAGATAATTTGAAAATTCATTTATCCGCAATAACAAACCAGCTGATCGTGATCGGTGCCCGCGTTGCCCGGTACGCAGCAGACAGCCTCATTGCAGACTGCCGTCAACCGGACAGGAAGATCTTGCGCATGCGCTTCTATCTCTCTCAGTCTCTCTAGTCTCTCTCTCTTCCTCGACCATATGTTACATACCCAACACATGTGTAGCAGAGACGTTTCGATATTTCTCGAGTCGAAGCCCGGGGCTGGTGAAATCGAACTGAGATGTAAAACGAAGGCATGAATTTTGCGGTGCTGAATAAAACGCGTCCAGTGCTCGGATTGAGAAAATAATTGTACAGAACTCTGAATCGCTCTAGAAAGGCTTTGCTAAAGCATTGCAGAGCTCTATGAGCAACGTTAAGAGGTTAATAATCCAATTAGAAAAAAAGTGTGAGGTTAAAAAACCCCAATTCAAAGTATAGATAGGCACAGCGCCTCGCTCGATTTTTCGTCTGCTCATACTCGCCAGCGAGGCGCTACCGCGCCCCTTGATGAACATAATGATTACAATGACTATAATGATTATAATTATAACTCAAGAGGAACAATGTTCAGCTATTAACCATCGCTCTTTTGTACACATTAGCAGCATCAACATCATCCACGCAAATCTCCAGCACTCAACTCCCATTCCGCCATTTTCCATCTCTCGATGTTCACCTCTGATGAATCTTTTGTTTCAAGGATTTTCTCGGACTGCTTGGTTGCGTTTTGGTTTTTGCTGAGGTGGAGCATCTTCTTCGACCAGGCACGTATCGGCAGATACATTGTCAAGAGCCGTTTTACGCGCAGTGGAAAGTGGCCGTTTGCCATTACGGTTGCTCTTCTTATCTCAGCAGACAAGTATTTTGCATGTGTAAGATTTTCTTTAGCTCGGTGCAATACTAGAATCCTGGCTATTGTGTGAGCTCTTACGTTTGCACCGTTGAGGATTTGTTGCATTGTTCCGAAAAGGTAGAGGCTACGGAGCTGTGAATTATGCTTGGGTTGATTCCCGCCTCGGTAAAATTAAGAAAGAATACAAGCCGGGCTAATGAGGAAGCGGAATTTTTTGCTAACGAAATAAATCCATAGAATATTACCAAGTTATATAAAGAAATTTTGGAGACCTGGCGTCAAGTTGGGCTCTCAATAGAAAAAGGGGCATTCGAGCGGGCATTCGATGTTTGTTAGCGAAGTGACCGTGTTCTTCGAGCATTTTCAACCATTGAATTGATTACGAGATCGGTCCTCACAGAAGCAATGCAAAGTTGACAGAAACATGGCGAAGGGAGCAATGGAAGGGGTGGTTCATTGATAGAATATCAGCCAAAATATAGGGAATTTTTGACATCAGACTATATTTCCTACCGTCAATTCTGAGACTACTTTTTTGGCTTGAAGTTCGTCAGGAGTACAGTAGTTTTGGAGATCCCTGATCTGTTACTGTTGTTTGGGAAACTATCTCATGATCAATAAGAAAAAATTCAGCAATTCAAGAAAGTCTGTCAGGAATGGGGTAGATATTTATTTTGATTGACAGCGGTACTTGGAAGATTTTTTTAAAAGTGGATCGCCGACTATAGAACGCTTTTTTATCATGGTTTTGAAGAAGTTACAGAGATTTAACATTGAATTTCGAAGAAAATCGTGATTATAGCCGCTGAAAATAGCAAAATAGATGATTTCATGTGTCACGATACCTGAAGCTTGTTTGCCGTGCCTACTAAACCATTTCTACGTTTTTTGACATTTAGGAAGAATTTTCAAAATTTGAGCACTTTGGAGTAGAATATTGATTGCACGTTGATGTTGGAAGACATGACACAATCGGAGGTTTTTTTTTATGACCATTTCGAATATTAGCGAGATCTTCTGTATGTATCATCAGTTGAGAAATTTGTACAGCAGAATGTCGTCACAAAACGAAAGGGCTGCGCTTCGCAAGAACAGAATAAAACCAACCCTCACGTGAACAATCAAACAAATTCACAACCGACTCCACACAATTGTCATCCTTATGAAGTCAACTTCACCTAAACTTACTTCACCTTTACTTGAAGTACCGGTCCAAGTACTAATTTGATGGAGCTCTTCTCTTTTCCAGTAGCAGCGTTCGCTCCAGCTGTTTTTGGAGGACGAATTAATTTTCTTAATTCAAAATTAATCTCATCTCCTAAACTTGCTTGCCCGCTCAATAGAATACACTCTCGAAAGCTCTTGGCCCTCTGTACCCGTTTCTTCCTTTTCCTCCTTCTTCTTCATCTTTCAAGTCGAGCTTGTTCACTTGTTCAAGCAGTGAGTGAAGCAAAAAAAAAAAAAAATTGAAAAAAACGTCGTCCTGGCCCGCTCCTCGGAAATCGCCGCTTTCAAAATTTTAACCCCCCCCCCCCGAAAGTAAAGCGCATTCAAGAGGAGTCCGCGAACCGGTAAGTAACGAGCTTGCAAGCTCTCGCACTTGCGACTCTCTGTATATTCTCGGATACGTTTAGAAAAGGGGTAGGGGGACGGGGAGAGGGGAGTAAGGCAGTAAAGGCCAAACGCGAAGCGAACTTGTGTTTTCTCGGCGGCCAAAAGGAGTTCCGCGGCAGCACTCGACTAATGGATATGCCATGCTGCAAGAAGACGACGACTAAGGTACGACGACGACGACGACGACGACGACGCCAAACTTTAACTCGTTAATTACGGGCGCTCGCACACGCTAGGTTAACTTCTTGCATGAAACTTGCCTCCTTCCCTCTTCTTTTGGCCTCTCTCGTTTGCCAATGCTTACTCTGTCTGTCTCTCTCCCTCTCTTGAATATTTCAAACTATTGTGTTTGCAAAGCTAACCCCGTGCCAGGCCCGCATTTTCTCGTTCTGTCGGTCTCGATTCTTCGGCCTCCTTCGTGTTCCGTATCTTTCATTCGTCGGGGCTTGCGCCTTGTATCCTTCTCCCTCTCAATTAATAATGGGTGACCTCTGGTACGTAGCAGCGTGAAAAATGAGCAATTATTATGATTTTCATGAAATTCTTATCTCATTTTTTGAAAATTAACATAACTACGGAGTTGTGCGAAGGAACTAAAACCAATTTGTGCACAAAAAGTTGTTGCTGCTCGTTAGTTTCAAATAATGAATTCTAAATATTCCAAGATAAAAAAAATCCTCAAACTTATTTAAACCTATTCAATAGCTTATATAATAGACAAACTCTCAATTTATTGATTGTCAAATCAAACAGGGGATTCATGACGATTCCAGAAGACCGATTTGTTTTCTTGAAATCAAGATGAGGTTTTCGAACAGGTTAACATTGAAATTTGACGAATTCTCATCATTTCTGACGGAAGTTTAATTCCACATAGACTTAAATGAAATGTTTATTATACAACTGATTTTCGTGACCACTGCTGTTTCCGTTGGTGGTATGTGAATATCATAGGTATAATAAGCAATTCAAAGATTATAATGGTGGTCCCTAACTCAAAGCAGAGGTGTGGATGGATGCTTTCCAACATTCTTGTCATTTTAACATCCAAAGTGGTAAAAAACTCTCGGTTCGGGCGAATCTCAATTTTTCTGCAAAATTTCATCCCGAGATTTAAATAAGTCGTGAAAAAAAAGATAAACATTGTTTCGGAAGATTGATGATTCCATCTCGTTCATATGAATAGACTCAAGATCTCATTAGAGTAGTAAATTTTATGCAATATTATAGTAAAAATGCAACCGAAGTCTAAATATCATAATTGCGCAATTGCATAAGCTTTGATCTGTAGTCTTTTGGAAAGGATTCATCAAATTTCCTAATGTAAATATTAGTTATCGAAAGAAATCTCAGTTTGTACATGTTAGATATTTCTTCTGTGCAAAACTAACCCCTTTCAAAGTTCCAACATTTCAGTAAGAGTCATGACGACAGTCGAGACAACCCTCGAGGACTTTACCGCCCTTCGTTTACGAAAAGTTTTGCCGCAACCAAGTTCCAGCAGGCGTCGATCAAGAGAGAAACAGCAAAGCGAGAGGCAACCACCCGAGTTATCGAAGTTTATCAAACCCTCTCTTGAAGATTTGCTCGACCGCACAGAGTGCGATATCGTTACACGTAACAGTCCCTTCAGGCGGATTCCCTCATCCACTGCAAAAGAGTTTCAAGCCTCTGCTACCAGCTTGGATTCTTTGGGAAAAAAGTTGGGTAGAGCTGTCTTGATATTATTTTATGTCGTGAAAAATATTGATGAGACTGGTGGTGGTGTAAAATGACACATCAAATATTTCCACGCCCCGATAAGAATCTCTATTTTATTTCATCGTTATGTCTCTTGATATTCGTATGAATGATGTAACACTCAAATGATCACTGCAGATTGGGAGCCAAATTCCAATTTATTCCTTCCTCTACATTTACACACGATTCTGTTATATTATTATGGAATTTTGTGCAACAGAAGTATTTGCATTTGGTGGTTTTGGGCTGATCGCAGATCAAAATTTTGCACAGATAGATTGCTGAAATGATCATCGCGAAATTCCATAATCCACATTCATAAGAGGCATTATGTCAAATACATTTAAAGAGATCGTTGTTCTAAAGAAATTTTTCCTTCTGCACAATTGTTTCAACATAACCATGAATTTTCGTTTCATACTATAGCAACTGATAGAACTCATACAATCTTACGATCCTTCCCTCTGTTTTGATTAAACAGCGACAGGGATTCTAAATGTCAGATGCAGTTGCTTGTTGGGTCATTTAGTAGCGCTATGTTCAAGCAAACCATTGTCATGTAAAATAACTCTCAGGATGTGGTCCTGACGTTTCGTCTTTCGAGAATAATCTCCAGATTGTCAAGATAGGTTTGCTTTGGTTGCCTAACATATTCATTCTGGATGATAAATTAAATATAAAAAAATTAATGATTTTAAATTTCAGTTCTGATGACAGTTCTCCTCAAAATTTCAGCAATATTTTCTAATATTGCAAATCTTGCTAATTTTAAGAAAATTTATACGTAACTAACAAGGAGAGGTCATGGTCTGTGGGTCGTGAATTTGGCTGAAACTCTGGGAATCGTCTCCTATTGGCACCAAAAGATGATATCCAAAACCGCTAACTTGAATGCTAAAACGTTTCAGAGCTATGATCAATCACATTAGCATTGTTAGTATACCTATATATATATCAACTTCCAACATGGGCCTATATGGGCAACGCTAATGTCATAGGCTGAAGCTCCAAAACGTTTCAGCATTCAAGTAAGCGGTTTCGGATATCATCTTTTGGTGCCAAAATGAGACGATTCCCAAAGTTTCAACCGAATCCACGACCCACAGATCATGACCTCTCCTTGTAAGTGGTATTTGGAAATGATGATGCAGAATCATAGTCGTCATTCGAAATCAAAAGAATAGTTAACCATAATTTGCACTTACAATGAGAGGTCATGGTCTGCAGGAAGTGGATTCGTCTGAAACTTTGGGAATTGTATCTTTCTAGCACCGAAAGATGATATCCAAAACCGCTTATTTGAGAGGTAGAGCATTTTGGAGCTATAGCCTGTGACATTTACATTGACGATATACCTATATGTATCACTTTTTGACATCGACTTTGTGGGCATTGTTGATGTAGCTCCAAAACCTGTGAGCGTTCGATTCTGCGATTCTCTTTATTTTCATCATCAGGTATACCAAACGAAGATCATTCCCGAAAATTCAGCGGAATCTGCGACCTATACAGACCATGATCTTCCATTATTGTCAGTATTCCTCAGAATTTCTCTAGAAAATGTCAATCATTCCTTTATCCTTTCATGGTTCACACATCCGATTTACATTTTCTTCTCCAAAACTTGCGGGAAAGTCAGGATTAGATTCTTGCACGCTTGTCGATGGACTGTTCATTTTGAATACTTGAATTACACGTAAAGAGAGGTTCGACATTTTTCTTCAAGTATGTTGGAGATGATCTAGAAACTGAGACAGAGGAATGTAGAGTGCTTCAGCTGTAGGTTGAGTTCTTGCATCCTCAACTTTGTGGCTTCTCTCATCTCTTTGTATCTTTTGTTTAAGAATCATCAAGAGCTCTTGTGTAGTGTCAAGGCAGAATCAAGTGTCTTGAAAAGTATTGTTCACTTCAAATATGGATGTCTCGAATAACAAGCTTACTCCACAGGCTCACCTGCTACACTCTGCTACACGATACTATTGATTTATCGAATTATTTAGGTGAAAAGGAAAAAGAATCT
Organism: Eretmocerus hayati; assembly: GCA_029851415.1. Classification (NCBI taxonomy): domain Eukaryota; kingdom Metazoa; phylum Arthropoda; class Insecta; order Hymenoptera; family Aphelinidae; genus Eretmocerus; species Eretmocerus hayati. Next base: position 161,883,884 of record CM056741.1, on the reverse strand, counting down.
AAGGTCAGTGTACCCAACTTGCCCCCATTAAGCCATTTTCTTAATAACTTTGGCCCATCTCCATATTTTCCAACGTATCTTAGCTCATTTTAAAGCTTGTCTTAAGACCTTTGAAATAAGTTAAGGTACATTCAATTTGAACCAACTAGAGCTAAACTGTTTGAATTCTCCCAAAAGGTGATTTTTGAGAGTTTATAAAAGTGTGTACCCAACTTGCCCCCATTAAGCCTTTTTCTTAATAACTTTGGTTCACTTCAATGATTCTCAACGTGCTTTAACTCATTTTGAAGCTTGTTCAAAGACCTTCAAAATGCACTGAACTACGTTCAATTTGGATTAATTGGAGCCGAACTGTCTCAATTCTTCCGAAATAAATTATGGAAATTGGCGATAAATTGTTTTGGAAATTGGCGATAAATTGTTTTCATCGCCGTGCACGCACATTTGGAGCTTTTCGGTGGTTCGAAACACTATTTCTAACCTATTTCGACGTGATGAACACGTTCTGAGTGGTAAAAAAAGTCGTTCTGCACGCCCTTTCGAGATAAACATATGGGGGCATGTTAGGTACACTCCGATGTTGGCATCCTTGTTTACAAATCGTCTCCGTGTTTTGCACACAAAACAGCTCCATATTCAAATTTTGCAATTCTGAAGAATGGATTTTAAAGGTCTTGAAATAAGGAATCGAATGCGCTAAGGTACGTTAAGATTGGTTGAACTCAACGAATTTGGCACCGATTTTACTGAAGGCGATTCCCTCGGTGCTTTCTTAGCTAAGCAATCACAAAAAATAGAAAAATCACTTTGGATTTTTTGGAGAACGCAGGGATGATTCGGGGTCGACGCAGACTACTCACTCTCTCATATTTCAACATAAAAAACGTGAAAAAAAATTACCGGGAGGCCAAGGAGTGCCCATCCCCGAGATCGGCATATGGGGGCAAGTTGGGTACAGAGGCAAGTTGGGTACACTTACCTTAGATCGATTACTACTTCGTAATCAATTTTTCAAGTATTTGTATACGCCAACCCTAACATTTCATCAATAAATTATAAATCTATTGAACCAAGATAAACTCTCATATCTCAACAAATACATTCTTCGTAGATATTCAGTAACCTCGCATCGCCATCCATCATTCAAATCATCGAACCATCCTTGCGAATCAATCGAAATTTATTGTACAATTCGCCATTTATCGAAACCAGGAAGCGAAAGAAGCAATGAGCTTTAAAAGAGTGACAGTCATTGCTGCAAAGTCATATAATAGTCATTCAAACGATCGAAGCTTGTAGATAAAACTCGACCCATGAAACGCATCCCTCTTTCTGTTCTCTCCAGTATTCAAGAACAATGTGACGTGAGCATCGATGGCCGATGACTTATCGAGAGCTTTTTTCCGCTTTTCTGCATTCGTTCTCTATTGATGCGTTCTGCCATCGTGTTTTCTCTAAAACGTGCATGGGTATTTCAGGAATACTATTCTCTAACGAGGCAATTATTTGGAGCAACAGGATAGCTACAATTAGGTATTCACGGTGATTGGCAAAAGCTCGAGCTTTAATGTCACTGGTCATTGTACAAAATCATTTTCTTACGCGTCACGTGATACTGGAGGTCAAAAGGATTGACAAGAATATCATTTAACGAGATTGGCATCGGATAGAATTTGGCACAACAAGTATGTATGCGCGCAATGTTGTAGAGTATTTGGATTGATGAGCTTGCGTTTCGTAAACCGATTTCAAGGATTAGTTGCGGGTGAAAGGGTATTCGAAAACGTTGGGTCGTAAAATTTACCCCCCAAGTTGTCGTCGTGATTTTCTTTGCTTCGATATGTGTGGTGAATTGTTGGTATTAAATATAATAATTGGGTATGTCGCTGCATGGATTGAGTGGGTAGAGAATGCTATATTATTCCCTCGTGTTTGATGACAAAAGTGAGAGTTTCATTTGAAGATAATTGATGTGTATTCCAATACGATCACAAAATCCCCGGGCTCCACGAATTTCCAACTCCACCTGAAATTTCTAGAATGCATTTTTTAGTGTTTTTTTTTCACACATATGAAAGGGTTAGAGTAGCCATACTGAAACCACAGGAGAATAAAAATCGATCAAAGTTGATTTTTGATCTTACTATATCCGATTCATCATCCAAAGCAATCATTATATGGATAATGATGAAATTAATCTATACTCATCTTCACCTCAAATTGTCCGTTCTTCTCTCTATTTTTGGGTTGGGCAAAGCTATGATGATACGTTGTTCTTCAAAACAAATCAAATAAAAATGAAGATAGTAATTGAATATACAAATACGATGAAAGGAAGTCTGATCAGTTATCAAGTAGAGTAAATCAAATTTGTAACTCATAAACAACATCATAATCTTTCAACGATGTATTTAATGCCAACCCATCAATATAGCCGAAGAAAACATTCGTCAGATTGCGTGTTTCGAGAAAATCTTCTTCCCCTGTCGTTCAATCTATGCCACCCTCTGTTCCATCTTCCTACTCTCCCTTCTTCGTTTATGATTATGGCGCAATCATATCGGATTGTTATTACGGCAAAAGCAGCTTGCGCAGCGCGCGTGGGTTGGCTTATCTTTGAAATATGCTGATGGAGCCCTATCGCGAATATCTTCCATCTTTTTTTGGCTCCTTCTTCTTCTTCTTCTCGCATCCTTCATTTTATTCTTGCTGAGCGACGACACTGATCCGAGCTTCCTACCCAACGATCTCGATGCAGATGTCGTCGGTTTATCGCCCAAGTACTCTGCCGGGGGATGCGAAATTCCCTACTTTTACGTCTTCCTTTCGTGGTATTTTATTTTACAGATCCGTGAATCTCTCAGCAAAGACCTGGAACCTTAGTTCCCGATGTACACACACTGAATATTTTCCGAAAGTTTTGGGCCAGAATTTTTGAATTCGAGAAATTACAATGACAGCACATGAATGAATCCTTCATTCGGCCGCAGGCAAAATACATCGCAGACTAAATACACATGTATGATCAATATCTGTGAAGTAAAAATTTGCAAGAATTCCTTGCCTGGTTGAAAGATAATTTGCAGCAATGATAGAGGGTCGGAAATCCAAATAAGGGTGGATTTCTGTTTTCAAAACTTTGAGGTTACTGAAGACTAATGTGATGAACTGGTTACATCTTATTTCCTTCCACTTTTTCTGTCTTGAACCCTAAAAGTACACTGTAAAAAATTGGTTGACTTCCAACCAAATTGGTCAACCAGTGGTTGAATATTCAATTGTGAAATAAAGACCTATTTTCGACTTTTTCAGAAGCGGCTTGGGTGACGATTTCGATTCTTATTGGGATGTGATCCCATAAATTTCTCTGACCATGTCCAACAAGAATCCCACTTGCGATCGGAAGTTTGGATTACGATCTGCTTCAAGAGCAACATGACGATTTTCGTGATTTGCAGCCCCAAAAACTTACGTATACAGAGTTTTAGCCAGATCCAAGAAATTTTCAGTCTTTCATAGGCGTTTGAAAACCGGCTATTGTGAATTTTCATAATCTGACTAGATTCTAGTGATCAGCGCCTCCAAAATCTGTATAAGAAATGTGGAGTCTTTTATGAGCGTTTGAAGATCCCGTATTTCAAAGAATTGTGAATCTTGATAAACAAGTATTACTCTTCGTCGATTATAAATTTTCCGTTCATCATGACAAGAAAGTGTTACTCCGCGTCGCGCGTCGATGACGAGGAAAATGGACTAATACTTTTTGTCAATCATAAGAAGAATTGTTACTCTTTGTAGGAGCCATTAAAATAGTATATACGAATAATGAATGTTTAACCGTGATGACTAATGCTTATCACGCTTATTTCGATTCGATTGGGTGCAAAAACTGTGATGAGACTTTTTTCATCAAGTGATGTTTCCGAGGGTCCTCCATTTATCCCAAAATCCGTGTTCAATCATGTGGCGTCGTAATCAACCAGTCGTGGAGGGAAAAACTTCAACCAACAAATTTTTTACAGTGTATAATAACCTTAAAAATTGGTTGGGCAACCACATCTTTCAAGAGCTTAGAATGACCTGATATGTGGGTAGAAGAATTGGATACCGCAGCTGTTCATGGATGCCTCGTGAACCACTCTGGAAGAAAACTCAGTTTGAAGCCTTATAGAAGTCTTCCAATATGTCGAACTTGATTGTCTCAATGTCAATGAAGAAGGCATGACTAGAAATGAGAGAATCAGAAACTTGCATCATAGAGATTTCTTTTTCATGTGACGGCGTCTTAAGAGTAGAATGGTCAATATACGGCATGCGATTGTGAATTCTCGGAAAAATGGTTATATTATGGCTGGGAAAAAAACTGATCCTATAATGGCTGATACTTTTTAACCTTTAGACTGTCGGCCTGGCGCATGTATGAACCACTTATTTTATGATCACTTTGATTTTTGTAAGTGAGTTCTCGATGAGGTTTCTATGATAGAATGGATTTAGAAGCATCGTGAGCTACCCTGAGATTCTTCCAAACCAACCAATGTATCTAAACTAGCCCTAACGAGGGTGTGAAACCTCTTAGAATACAAAAGTAAAATATCAGACTAATATCAGATTTTCCGAAACTTCTCCTGGTTAATAGTTCATGTACAGTCGTGTTTCCACAACAACTGCAGGTAACAATTTGGATCCTCCACGAACTATTTTATCACATAAATCCTCTCAAGAGTCAGTGATTCTTTAATTATAAATTCTCAAGTTTTCAACCCCTGATAGAGGGTAGTTTTGATATTTAGTGTTTTTTGATGATGTGAATGCATGGAAAAGCGATTTGGACAGCCTATTACATCCGAGGAAGCCAGGGATTCATTGAGATGTAACTGAATGATAATCTGCAAAATTCCGGAATGTACAGTATGGGGCCCGACCGTTGCCTTCCGGCCTGGCTCATATATGAGCCACCTATGACTTTGAGAACTCATCGCGACGTATTAGTCATTTATATATATATATATAAAAACTTTCCCCTTCGGAAGTGTTCATTTTATTCGGAAAAATGCGGTCAGCCTAAGCGTTAAACCGGAGTTGCAATTCTACCACGAGGGTCAATCAAGTCTTACTTTCTACATTTCTTTCAAAGGAATTGAAGTTCGTCCACAGATTTTCAACAATCTGTAAGATAGGGATTGAGGAAAAATTAATGGATGATCATGGTCGAATGCCATGATCATCAATGATAGGATAATTCAAGTAGTCTAACAAACATTTTGGAACAAAGTTGTACCCTGAGCGTGCTTGCAGATTTTATTTTTGTCCATCAAATGTTCCTTTTAGACGAAAAGTGGGCGATTGACTCATAATCCACCAAGAACCTAAGATCTGACCCTAAAAACTCTAAGAAAGTTCACATTTAGACACAGAGAATCGAAGGTTCATTTTGCAAGTCCCTCGCTAATTCGAAAAACAGCTATACTTCGGGAGGAAATCTCATAACCCCTGAACACACTATCAACGTCTACCTCCCGGTCATGGCGAGAGGACTGAAGTCCACAGGCCAATTGTGAGAAGAAGATGAAGACACTATCAACGTCATTGTCGTAACCACAACCCAAAAACTGAGACATCATCTCGCAACTATCAAAAATCAGACTTTGTCTCGCAAGCTTTACTCGTCACCACCATCATCAGCATGGCAATGTATAGTAGCAGTATACAGCAGGAGTCTTACTGAAGCAAGGGCTCACCCTTTTAATCCTCGCTCGCGCAATCACAGATTTTTGCTCCAGCATCAGCACTTCCCGACAGCAGCCCTTCTGCCTATCCGGTCTGCGACTCTTCGTGTACCTCTGTGGTGAATTCGGCCCCTTTTCGTTTCTCCCCCATCAGCATGATAATATGCCATGTCAACCGCCACCATCACTGATGCTCGACGTTGACGACAACGACGACGACGACGACGACGACGCCCACGCTCTCGTCCTGATTTCGCCTCTCCGTCATCTAGTCTCTTGATTGAAACGTTCTGATTGCATACCCCAGGGGCCGGCATGCGGGTTTCGGTGAGGTTGAGGGTATAATACACATCTGATCGAGAGAATGCCCCTCTACCGTCCCGTGCATCTACTTATTGGTAGTCTAATCCCCGGTGTTTCGATGATGATGAGGATGACGAAGATGATGATGATGACGATGATGATGATGATAGGGCTTCGAGTGGCGCTGTGAGTAGAGCTTGACGCGTTTCACCTCGCTCCTGATTTGATCGTCATTTCAAATATTTTTCCACTCCCCCCGAGGAAGTTCTGATTCCAGGTAATCCTGGGCACCTACTGGCTTACACCTAGGTGAGCAGAAATGGCACAGGCTCGCATTTTGAGCCAGAGTGTCCCAAATACCTGTGAATTTAGAGGTTAGAAAAGCACGAGCTCAGCGAAATCGAGCACCAGCAGCCCAAGCATCACCAATACATAGTTGGCATATTTGTATACTCGTCCGGCTCGCCTCTGCGGTATACATCTCCCGGACCGAGCGACGAGTTGGGCACTAACATCAACCCATTCTGCTACATATCGAAGTAAATTTGGAAAATGCCGCTGCAGTGCCATGCATGGACATCGCGAGTGACATGTATTCATTGGTAGCATGCCTAGAACCAAGCTACGCTCTACAGTACCGTTCATAAGTTCTCGATGGTCGATCCCTCGATTACCCTGACTTGGAACAGCAATAAGTCAAATTCTATGCGTTGTACGAAAATTTTCAAGAAAACATCTTACAGAGCAGAAAAAATACTAACTTTTACTGGGTTTTGATGATTTTTATCGAATATTTTTGAAGGTCCTACACGCTGATGAAAAAATAGAAAATCTAAAAATTTTTTACTTTCATTGAGACACCTGCAGTTTTAATGCGAATAAAGATACGGCAATTCTGAAAAAAGCATCTTGTAGAGCGGAAAAAATGCTATGTGTAGCCATTTTTTGATTATTTTTTACGTACCGCGCATGAGAACGTACAAGCTGTCTAGATACCCAAAATGACTGCTTATCATCGGAAACGGCACAGAAAACGGTGAAAAACCATGATTTTGGGGGTTTGGACAGCTCGCACGTTCTCACCCGGGATACGTAAAAAATAATCAAAGAATGGCTACACATAGCATTTTTTCCGCTCTACAAGATGCTTTTTTCAGAATTGCCGTATCTTCATTCGCATTAAAACTGCAGGTGTCTCAATGAAAGTAAAAAATTTTTAGATTTTCTATTTTTTCATCAGCGTGTAGGACCTTCAAAAATATTCGATAAAAATCATCAAAACCCAGTAAAAGTTAGTATTTTTTCTGCTCTGTAAGATGTTTTCTTGAAAATTTTCGTACAACGCATAGAATTTGACTTATTGCTGTTCCAAGTCAGGGTAATCGAGGGATCGACCATCGAAAACTTATGAACGGTACTGTACGTGTCCAAAGTGCAAGAAATCGGTGAAAGACGCTGCTCAATTTGTGAGGTGCGTGCAGTGCAAAACTCCATTTCACATCGAGTGCTTAGCTCTATCCTCTCCCGTTTCGCCTGACTTCACTTGCAAAAGCTGTACACCCTCGCAGATAGAAGTCCAACGTTCGATATCGCTTGCTAGTCCTGCTGTTCCTCCAACTCGCAGTGTGCTAACTAGCCCCCCTCGCCCGGCATCTTCCACCAAACGCCCGCGATCTTCTCCACGTCAAAACCCATAAATTTACTACTTGATGAGTCTAAGCTTACTTCGATCGAGCTCAGAGTAAAGTACCTTTGCCATGCATAACGACTCAAAGTTTTCTCTAATGGCAGTTTACCAGTCACTCAAGAAATGAACGCGTACTTTGAGGATATTCTCGAGCATAGCAAATTCAAGCGACTAAGATTAGTTGAAGTTTGTCTCATAAAACATATGAAACAGCCCTTATCTCTGCACCGAAATCATTCTTATAATATTTCCAAGTATGAGTACTAAGTCCTACTCACTCCTATTTCTTACAATAGGTGGAATAAAACAGTGGGTGCACCAACACATAGACAAGTCCAAGCTGCCATCTCTCCACATATTACTCTTGATATATGGACTGGGGGCAGCAAACAATCTGACTCCCTATCAGTCGAATCGGCTTACGTTTGTCCAAGTTTGAAAGTCACAGATACAAGAAGTTTTGAAAGGAACTGTTCTATTTTTACTGCAGAATGCGCAGCTATTGACAAAGCCATGGACTTGGTTCTCAAAAACCTCGATTGGAATATTCTAATAATTTCTGATTCTATGGGCGTTTTAGAATGTCTCAGCAAGTGTTCAATTGACATCCGTCTCAACCCTCATATTTTAGAGATCAAAAGAAAGTATCTTGAATTCTTATCAATTGAGAGCGAAAAAGCTAACTTGACCTTATGAGTTCCATCCCACCAAGGGATAGAGAGCAATGAGTTAGGTGATAAAACAGCCATAGAAGCGTGCTTCAAAATCCCTGATCAGACGTTACAGCTTCCCTTTACAGACTTCCGTCAATTTTTTAAGAACGAAATGAACATTCATTCAACTAACCTATTGGTAGCAACGAGCCTAGAAACTGGAGAAGATTTTCATGAGAATTATTGTCAGAAATCTGCAAAGCCATGGTTTCAGAAAAAAAGACTTGCTCGCGAATTGATTCTCACGATCAACAGACTAAGAGCGAATCATTATGGTTTGGCAGACTCACTTGCGAGAATGAAAGTAATAGAGATCCCAGCGTACGCATGGGGTGATTATTGTATTATCAAATTGCAGACCACGTACTGTGGCAATGTTCGTTCCTTGACATTCAGAGGGAGAAACTTGTAAAATCGTTAGTTAAGAAAAAATACCAGCTACCAATGAGAGTATCGACTCTATTGGTGGAACCTGACATTACAGCATTCTAATGTATAATTGTGTTCTTCAACGATTGTAATTTAGAAGTGTAAAAAGTAATCAATATGTATCATCGAACAGTCATCATCATCTTTTCATATTTGTAGCGAATGAATCTCAAAAGAGATTTTTATGCTTTCAATAGAAAAAAAAAAAAAAAACAATACTCGGTTGAGGAGGTTCCCCTGGGTAGAGTGCGTCCAAGACGACGTCCGTTAGAGGTTTGTCTGTGTTCTACGTTCTCCGTGTATTGCTATAGCTTGCTATTGACACGTTCGAGTGAACACATGATTAATTAATTTTTCGTAAACTGCTTAATATTCTAATACTTACAAGTAACCAAAAGTTTCTAATTGTTCCAGTGTTCCTGGCGCATGTTTTCTACCAACTGTAGAATTTTTATCAAAAACTCGTTGTTAAGACAACCCGAAAATGATGAAGGAGGCTCAGAGAGCGCGCGTTCCCCATAAGACGCCGTGTTAAATTCGCGAAAGATCAAACGTTGATATCTCGGCTCACAGGTAATCCCATGTTTTGAAAATTCAGTATAAGTCTTATTCTCAACGAGTAATTTGAATTTCATCAAAATCTCGCTGTTGAATCTCTACCAGAGGAACCACCTTAAGGTGTTCGGTACACGTAGTCAAATAAGTCGAGACGATAATCAAAACAATTTTTTCATCCGCTTCAAATAGTATGTTACCTATCAATTTCTATAGTTTCGGCTATGAAAATTAATAGCTTAGGTCGTAAGAATTGATGCGTCGTATACAAATAATGTTACTAGAAAATGTGTCCCATGGCTGTAACGTAAAAATATAAACATTATTTCCGATTCTAAGATTTCTGTAGAAAATGTTTCTCAGTGTACATTTGTTTAGGTAGAATGATACACATGAATTGAGGAAACACTCAATGTCTCAAGATCTACGCTCATTCATCTGAATCTTCCATAGCGTTATTTCTTCAGTTTGTGCACAACGCGATGGAAAACAAATTTCTTGGGTCGGTATTAAGCTTTCGTTGATATCCCCTATTATTAATTTTCTCCAAGCAGCTTCGTTGCAGACTTTTGGCAGCCCTCATCCAACTGGTGCAGGCTATAGTTGTCCCATTCCTGGCTAACCCAACGGACGAATGACGAGTGCAAGGATATTCTGCGAGATCACGATTTTTCTAATTTCCATTGTGGTAAACAATTTTCTGCTTCCATATTCTTTTGTAAAAAGTTTGTCGAATGACGACATAGCTATTAGATTTTCCTGTGGGAATAACCCATCAATCACGAATCAATTTCTGCTTATGAGACGTTGAATATCCCAGCATACAATCTTCAAAGGATCATCCCATGTGGAATTTGTGAAGTTTCGACTCAAATTCACATCATGAGAAAAATCAACTGTAGACGACGCTTTTGATATTTTACAGGATCTTGTCGAAGCCAAAAGAGCAGCAAAATGAGTGTTGATGAAAACAAATTGGGGAAGAGGAATGGCCCTAACCAGGGGTAAACAGAGAGTTCTAGAATTGAATTTCAAATGGAGATTCAACTCAGTTAGAATCAGCGTGGCTTCATGCAGTTCGGACGAAAGTAGACTCGTTCTCGGAAAGGCGACGATTTCGGAAAGAAAATTCTAAAAAGCCCTCACATTCATTTGAGGATTCAGCAATACAAATCCTGTTACGATCAAAATTATCAATCCGAAATCTCATAATTTCTTGGCCCTTAGTATAACGACCAAAAAACGCATCACATAAGGAAATTTTGATCGAAGAAACTGCGTTCTTTTCCATTTTAATGGATAGTCAATGGTATCTGTAACCAATTTCTTTTTACAAGACCAAAACAAAGCGTTATGAGTCGATTTTGGATTCTCAAAAAAATCGAGTCAATGAAGTGCAAGTTTTTCTCCCGCGAGCTACTTCCGTGGAAAATCTCATGACAATATCCAGAAAAGAATGCGATTTACATGGTTCCACAGCAACTTTTCCAACAGGTTATTACCAGATTATCAGACTCTAAATTAGTAGCCTCCGAAAATGTGTGAACCCGATATCAACAAACGTCTAGCTCCATAACAAACACATACCGTGCCTTGTATGCCTTACATAATAACCCATCATTCGATTTCCAATAAAAAGCCTCGTTGAACAAATTGGACGAGAAAGAATTGCAAACTGATGAGCTAGTGGTCAGCATCAACATCCGAGAGTGATTCATCGATGATGATCAAAGCGATAGGCTTTACGGAAGCGGCTATCGAGAGCTCTGTACGTCCAAAAAAAAACGTATAGGTATGAGAAAATTGAAAAATTCAATCATTCGAAACGATTCGAGCGGATGAAAACGTATAGAATAACTAAAAAGAGAGAGAAAATTCACATTTAGCATGGAGATGAGTGATTCTGAGTGTACATACATGTATATGTTGTGGCAACTGGTGCGCGCAATGATTACTCAGAGCATGAGAACCAGTTCGCGCTATCCGTACACTACAGGCATCACACAGGCACACTCCTATGAAATAGCGTAATCCACGCGGGTGCGATTGAATGGCAAATGAATGGGGGCGCGGTTCGGTTGCGACGACGCCATGCACGGCGAAAAGTTAATCACAGTTTGCCATGTTGGCGGTCACGGGGGTGCACCACCGATCGGCTACATGTATATGAGGGAGAGAAATATAGCGACCAGAGTTTCCTGATTACATAGGCGTGCACCGATTCGAGGGGCTGACATCTCTGCACGCATGTGGCATGTGGAATGAAAAAAATAAATAAGAGTGTAGGATGTATATTATCTACTCTTATTATATATTTTTTCCAACCTTTGTATGAGTGGGTGGACGAGGATTTCGGTGGCGGTGATTCCTAGATTTTTTATTTTATGATATTGATGACATGTGCCGGGGTGTGGATTTTCTACAAGCTTGACCGTCTAGAATCAATTGGATTATTGGTTGTGCTACCTCAAAGTAATGATGAGTTTGAAACTGATTTTTGGGAGGAGCAGCAAATGTATTTGAGTCATCCATTTTTATAATAACTTTGATTTTTGCTCACCCAAGTGATGAAACTTGCGGAATTATCCTTAGAGATTCTCGTATAATCCCTTGCCGATCTTCCTTAAAGGATATTTGATTCGAGTCTAGCAAGACTTCTAGGATGCGATTACGCTTGCATTTTTGGTCTCACTTTACTTCCTTTTCCTCTCAAAATCTGTAAGATATGAATTCCATCCATAGTAAGAAGCTCTCCACAGAAGTTTTTGAACTCTATTCACTCGCTACAAACCTGTATACAGACTTATCAGGAATAAGACTCCTGCAGATCTGTAATGCCCACTTTTCGAAATTAGGATCTGAATAGTCAGAATGCTTCAATATCTGACGGAATCTGGAAGATCCGTGGGTACACGGGCTCGCAAAAGTTTCAATTCTCAATATCATTCGAAACGAGCATAGACAAGAGCATAGACTTTGATGTGAATCTCAGCTTGAGTCTTATATCTCCCGTAGCATAATTATGACAGCATTATCGTCAACAACGTACTGCAGATGTAGTTTTGTATCATTCCTACCAAAAACGTTTATGAATTATATGCAGGATATTGACACAATTTCATTACATACATACTTTTTCTTGAATACCTTTCTTACAACGTGAGTGTCAAGAGATTTGTGCAATTTGAATGATTTCATCATCCTTGGAGGAAATCTTCATAAACTTTATGCAGGATATTGTGTTGACTTTTGCACATACATACATACATTTTTTTAAATACATTACTCACAACGTGAGAGTGGAGAAGTATTTGAGAAATCTTGAATTCGAACCACTTATATTCTCTAGTATTCAAAGAAATAAGAAGATGGATGTCAAAAGTCATACTCAAATACAAAGCCGTAAAAAGAATGTCCAGAGTTGAGTTTCGTGTCTGATGCGCTCGCTGATGCGGGATTGATAGGAATAATTTCATAAAATCTCATCACGAATGAAATAATCTAAATATTTATGAGCTGTGCACCTGCTCGTGGAGCATCTCTGAAATAGTAATATAGATCGAGCTTCATAAGCTTGAGATCTTCCTGATTGGTCATATTTGAGGGTGTTTTCAAAGCCTCGAACTGATGAATAAAACCGAGTACTTTACCGAAAAGCTTATGCAACCACCCGGTGTGATCTCATCTCCACTCTCATCCTGATATTACAACTCCCCAGACTCTAAACACCCTTGCTCTTCTTTTGCTCATGCTTCTGATGTACTCGAACCCATGTACGATACACATGACCTGTATTGCACATTCAATGTACGAAATAAGACACGATCTGTTGCTGCTACTACATACTGGTGTGCCATATGGTGTTGTTTGCCGCCTCGCTGTCGGGAGTCTCGGTAGACTTGAGGAGGAAAGTATACGTTTGCTGGGAAACAATTACGGTAATAAAAGTCCCATTCAATCTCGTAAATACTCTCTCTAATCGGCGAAAAATCGGCAAAGAGCAATTGGGGGCTTGCAATCAGTCCAATGTGGTCATACAGATGTATTGCATCCATGAAATGGTCTGATGCTTCAAAATATGGAGAACGCAAGACCAATGCGGGGGCAATATAATTGATGACAAATTACACTGTCATGTATACTTTGATTGATGATTTTCCTGAAATCAGGGTTGGCCGTGACCATCACATTGGATAAATTATTTATATAGATCAAAGCCGTATTAAGAGTAGCAGCGTAAATGAGTTACCCGTCGATATTTGGGTGGTCTATCAAAAGTCTAGTGAAATCTGCTCAAATTTTGTCAAGTAATACACTGATTCCGAGGACTTCCAGAATTCTCTTATATTTCGAAGGATCATGTGGTTTCCTTCTCAAACCAGCAGATAAAAAATGGTTATGGATCGAAATAGGCTTCGATCGTTTTCATCCAATTCTACGGTCCGGTATGAAGTTTTAATTTTGCATGTAGAACATTATCTTGAAGATATCGGAAAAATAATTGTTTGAAATTATCAGGCTCCGATGGGTTCTTCGGTTTTTCTTAGGCCAGTCAATGTAGCCGTGAAATAGCTTTTTTGAGGCGACTCGCTGCATTTCGGATAATGTTTCCTTATACGCTGAATATCATTCTGACAAAAATGCAGCGCTCGGAATAGCCAGGGCCAGGGCCAATAACCAGTACGATGTAGAGACAAGGATGGAAACTAACATCAGCTCTGCATTTGAGACTAATAATGATATTGAAGTTGGGTTCTTGATATCTTCTCGATGGCTCTGTGATTCGACTATCTACTTGTAGGGGATGTATGTTCTCCAGATAATCAGAATGACGGAAGCTCTGTCAAGAAATCCTGCTGTAATAAGCAGTGCCTCGCAATTCGGCCGTTCTTCCCATCATATAGTTCACTGTTGTTTGTGATGAAAAAGTAACGTTGTCTCTGACCCAAAAAGTTTCACCTTGAACTTTTTTTTCTAGCCATTTTTCTTTCCAGAACTTTTTTTTAGCAACCAAGGTGCAAGTTGAAGTAGGATAAATGTGGAAAACATTCATTAACAACTCATGAGCTCACTAATGAACGTTTATCAGTTATTCTTTGGGATAATCAATTACCAACGGCTCTGGCGAGTTAAAAGTTCTAGCGAGGAGTCTGTTCTACTGCTCTTGAAGTTATGGATTTGAGAAAGTATGGAAGAGCTCATAAAAGGTTTAACGAATAATCATAGAGGATTGCTTAGCTTGCCAGAGGCTCTGATGCCAAAGACTCTTTCCATGGAGTCTTTGAAATCTCATTGACTTGGCATGAAGCAACACACCCCTTTCCTTCTCAAATGAAAAATCCGGTTACATCTGAGTACCTGCAAGAGAGAGCTGTCACAGATTTCCTTGTGGTATATCAGACATCACTTCCACCAAAATGATTTTCAGTGAATAAGAAAACATTCATCCAAAATGTAGCGGGTCACCTCAAGGAAGCTCGTGGCTAGGTTGACTGGCCTATCCACTTCAGAGCCTGAAATGGCCTAACATGATTTCAGAATAGGTAAGGATATCAAGAGGCGAGACAGAATCAGCTCCCCAGGTGTCTCAACAACTCTTTGGGCCTTTCTGAAATCCCCAGAAGGTGGCAAGTGCATAATGGTTAACCATCAAAATAAGTCTAATTACAAGGAGCTGTCCCAAGACATCACCGTTAAG
Source organism: Eretmocerus hayati (assembly GCA_029851415.1). Lineage (NCBI taxonomy): Eukaryota > Metazoa > Arthropoda > Insecta > Hymenoptera > Aphelinidae > Eretmocerus > Eretmocerus hayati. Next base: position 161,868,770 of record CM056741.1, on the reverse strand, counting down.
ACGTTCGCTGCGACGGGTTCCACCGGTGGGACCCGCGATTTTCCGTTTTTCAATCTTTGCCACCTCTGACTTGTTCGGGAAATTCTCCTAAAAAATCTACCGTGGTGGTTCGCTTCATTGAAGTGATGAACAATGAGCCAAAAAAGAATTCAGCTCCATATGAGCGTTTCTATCGGGTTGAGATAGTCCAATTCAGGGCCTGAATACAATTTCGAAAAAGCAGCGTGGCAACGAACGTGTTAATCATGTGTCGTTTTTTAATGAAGTTGCTCATGTTTCGATAGCAACTACGCTTACTCATGAATTTTGGCGGAGAAATTTCCTTACTCCTGAATGAAGGTAGTTGTACACTAAAATGCAAAATATACCAGAATATCACCAAAGTCGGTGAGGATTCAGTTCAAGTGTTAATGAACACCTGTGCAAAATTTCAAAATGATTGACCGTTTTGTTTCAGAGTGGTAGTCATCAAAATTCGTCACTTTTAGCATGGCGCTCATGCGGGATCGTCGACTCCCATATAAACGCAATGTTAAAAGTGGCGGGTTTTTGATGGCTCCTACTCCGAAACAGAACGGTCAATCATTCTGAAAATTTGCACAGGTGTTCATTAACACTTGAACTAAATCCTCCCCAACTTTGGTGTTTTTCTGGTATTTAGTAGAATCTCCCTTAACGGATACCTCCTATTAGCGGACACCTCTCAATAACGGACAATTTTTTTTTGCGACCAGCAGAAGTATAATCACAGAAATGAACCTCTGATTAGCGGACATCTCCGGATAGCGGACAGTTTTGATGCAACCAGAGGTGTCCGTGCGACCGGAGATTTCACTGTATTTTCACCTTTAGTGTACAACTACCTTAAATCTCTTTGTCAGAATTCATTCCCCCTCAGCCACCGTACAACTGACACTTCATCTACTCACTTTCTCAACTGATTCTCTAAGATCCCGAAACACCCTATACCTCTCCAGAAAGAAGATTAGCGTGCAAAGTGTAAAAACAGCGTCTCGAATAATATAGTTCGCCCTCCAATCGGCACCGTTTGCGCGACGGAGTGTGAATTGTAAAGTGATTACGTGGAATTAGTGCGAGCGTGAGGTGGCTGGCTGCAATATTATGGCGAAGGGAACGAGGCACAGTCCATATTCTGATGGTTGGCCCGCATCGTCCTTGCTCGAATCTTCGGCCCCATTACTTCCAGCTCACTAGCGTTTCTTGAAACGGCTGCTGTGCACAGAGCCTGATTCCACCCATTTTCCCCATTTCCTCTTCCTCGAGGCTTTTTACTCTCTTTTATTTCTACGGCTGTACTCAGTGAGTGGGTACGCCTCATCATTTGCATTTTATCATCGGGCTAATTTGTTGAGATACCAGTTTGCCAATATTTCAGCTTTTTATAGCTCATTGAACGCGCGCGTGGCCGGATGATTTACTCCACTTGATCGTCTGAGTTTCTTTTTTTTTCATTCATCCCTGCTTCTATTTCTTGAACTTGAGTGTTTACGATCGAGCCATAATAAATTTCCTCCTTTTACTTCCTTTCTTATTTTTCATATCCACTCTGTCTCAGTTACAACTCACACTCCTAGCTCAAGCTCTATACATGTAATTCTTCGAAAATTCGATGAAAAATCCATCTCTTCGATACCTTGAGTAAAAGTTACGCTGACGCGTAAAGATCTGCAAAGGCTTAGATTGCGACACGATTACTATGAAACTATATATGAGTCATTCTGGAGCAAGCTGGACAAAACCGTCACCAGGGGGGTCTGGGAAAATTCCGCAAAAATTTTCCATTAGAACTATGTTGAAATAGTACGGAAAAATTTTTTCAGATTTTTTCGGCCCTCCCTGTGGGCCCCAGGGCCCATGAAAGGGCCATTTTAGGCCCTTTTTTAGCCTATCCTAGAAAAATTATAGTTCCAACGCAATTCAATATTTTTCAACGTACTTGGGCGCATTTTTCTCGTCAAGACTAGTACTTTTGAAAAAAAAATTGTCCAAGGCCACTTAGTGAGCCTGACGACTTCTGCAAGCTAATTATTGAGAGCAAATTTTAGCGATTTTTGGGCCTGCTTCAAAGCGATCTAGCTCCTACTAGACATGTGATAATCGACTTCTGCAGGTAATCATTTTAAAGGTCTTGAAAAAACCTACAATTTGACCACCTGCAAAAGTCGATTATCGTACTTTTTATAGGAGCTATAGCCGATACAAGTTGAGCTATTTACGAAAAAGTCGAAAATTCAGGACTCGATTCCAAAAATATATCTTAATTTTTTTTCACGAAACTTGTGCAAAAATGTTCTTTCAGACATCTACTTTCAGTAAAAAAAATTTGGCGGAGGTTATTTTTTTTGATTTTTTTCGCCGAGCATTACAAAATGCCGGATTTCGTGGTTTTAGCAAAAACGGCATCATCGACCACGGTCACATATGCTCCCATCTGGACCTATGTGCACCAATCTGTGTGGAAGTACTCCCCAAAGTACCCCCGAGTACGTGTAAAAAGTTGCGGGGACGAGCCTTCAGCCAGGAGCGAGCTGTAGGTTCTATTTACCGTATCAAAAATAGGCATTATTTTGGCTATTCGAGCGTAAGCGACCGAGAGCATGATTTTACTTGTTCTGGCTTACAAATGAGATATTGGGCTAGAATGAGGATCCAAACATACTTTTCCGACTCAAAATGACCATCTGAACACAATTCCGAGGTCAGTTATGCTCTAAGTAGTCGTCCCTCTGCCCCTCAAGAACTTAGATTCTGTCGACGGGTTCTGATACCGTTGAGGCACTAGACGACATTCTACAGCTAAACTGACCTCGGAATTGTGTTCAGATGGCCATTTTGAGTCAGAGAAGTTTGTTTGGATCCTCATTCTAGCCCATTATCTCATTTGTAAGCCAGAACAAGTAAAATCATGCTCTCGGGCGCGTACGCCCAAATGGTCCCGAATAGCCAAAATAATGACTATTTTTGACACGGTAAATAGAACCTCCAGCTCGCTCCTGGCTGAAGGCTCGTCCCCGCAACTTTTTACACGTACTCGGGGGTACTTTGGGGAGTACTTCCACACAGATTGGTGCACATAGGTCCAGATGGGAGCATATGTGACCGTGGTCGATGATGCCGTTTTTGCTAAAACCACGAAATCCGGCATTTTGTAATGCTCGGCAAAAAAAATCAAAAAAAATAACCTCCGCCAAATTTTTTTTACTGAAAGTAGATGTCTGAAAGAACATTTTTGCACAAGTTTCGTGAAAAAAATTAAGATATATTTTTGGAATCGAGTTCTGAATTTTCGACTTTTTCGTAAATAGCTCAACTTGTATCGGCTATAGCTCCTATGAAAAGTACGATAATCGACTTCTGCAGGTGGTCAAATTGTAGGTTTTTTCAAGACCTTTAAAATGACTACCCGCAGAAGTCGATTATCACATGTCTAGTAGGAGCTAGATCGCTTTGAAGCAGGCCCAAAAATCGCTAAAATTTGCTCTCAATAATTAGCTTGCAGAAGTCGTCAGGCTCACCAAGTGGCCGTGGACAATTTTTTTTTCAAAAGTACTAGTCTTGACGAGAAAAATGCGCCCAAGTACGTTGAAAAATATTGAATTGCGTTGGAACTATGATTTTTCTAGGATAGGCTAAAAAAGGGCCTAAAATGGCCCTTTCATGGGCCCTGGGGCCCATAGGGGGGGCCGAAAAAATCTGAAAAAATTTTTTTCGTACTATTTCAACATAGTACTGATGGAAAAAAAATTTTGCGGGATTTTCCCAGACCCCCCTGGTGACGGTTTTGTCCAGCTTGCTCCAGAATGACTCATATTCATCTCGTTGCGCAAACGCAATTTCCCACGACTCATGATGGAAATTTTGTTTTCAGTACCCGTCATGAAAAACCGAGTTTGCGAAACTCGGGTACATAATCTACTATTTTGTATCCTCGTGATAATTACGACCTAGAGAAACTCATCACTCGGATGCGAAGAAAAAAAATTCTCACACCCTTGTAACCTAAGTATATTACTGTACTAGGCAGGGAAGTTGGATTTCCGTGACTGCGTGATGGTAATGCCGAGGCGAAGCCGAGGCATTGATATCACACTGTCATGGGCATCCCACTTCTCTGCCGAGTGCTGTATACTATTTTTTCTCCTCTCGGCTCGAAAGTACGTCGAAATTTCATTAATTAGTACAAAAATACGCGTTCAACCTCACTTCTACAGTTGTTCACAATTTTAAACGGGTGTGCTGTACAAGCAGACGACCTCGCAGCTTTTACTTACTGCTCTTGCTGCATATACCTTGTGATGTGATGTACTCGTCCGCCCGGCTTTTGCTGGTCGGGGTGGACGTAAGCAAAAAAATTAATGAAGTAAACTGTGTACTGGATGAGCACTAAATGATATTATCGCATGATTCAAATTGGGTCTTGATTAAAGTTGTGTTCGCACCAAGTCGTCATGGCCCTAAGCTCTTGTCACTGACAATGAGTATTTTTTGTCGATTTATGTCATGGGGCATTGGAAATCCTGCTCTACAATCAGCTGCTGAGAGCTTTCTATTTGAGCAGCAATATTCGTAAAGAGATGCCGCCTGTCAAGTATGAGCATACCCCATAAATAAACACATTGATGAACATAATCTTGATAGGTTATGTTTCGCATGCATATCTCATGCACTCTCTGCACCGCGAAGTAACGCAGGCAGCGAATGTTGCAATAAAAATCGACAGCCAATCGGAGCGCGAGTTGACTCGTGCCGGCAGCAAAAGTCGAGCTTTCGTGACCGGAATGAGGCGCGGAAGGACGTACTTTCGTGCCGGGAGGAGGAAAAATATATTGCATAGTTTTTTGGGGGCTACATCAAATCTTACTTTTTCAATGTCTTCATTTGAACAGATGCACATATTGGTGACGGATTCCTTATGTGAAATTGATCATAATTCCATACCTTGAGTTAGCTATTCTTGAAATCAAAGTCGTTATCTCTTGTTGCAGGTAAGCTACTTTCACTGGTTTCGTGCGGATTTCGGAGTAAGTACTGTTTCGAACATCTTTATCAAATTTTTTAGTTTTGAATCGAAGTCTCATGATAATTAAGCCATAAAATTTACCAGTACTGCCATGGTGTGGATGCAACTGGACACCACATCGATAGTCTGAATACAGTCTCTTCCGGTTATAACTGGTTCAAGGGACCGGAGGAAAATGTTCGTTATAACTGGTGCCCGTTATAGCCGGCACTGATCCCATTGATTTAATATGAGGGCCAACCGAATCAATAGAAAAAATGCCTACGTTATAAGCGGAATCTCGTTACAACCGGCCTCGTTATAACCGGAAGAGACTGTATGTAGCCATACAAACGTGAAACTCGTGATATCTAAGATTTTCAAATCTGTGGTCACTCCCCTATTTTTGAATCAATCATTCATTTTTGAGAAAAACAAACGCACGACCCAAGATTCCGAAATACGGAAGCCATGATGAATTTCAACCTGCTCAGGAATATCTTGACCAATAGGGAACTAAACAATGGGCTGAATCAGATAGATACGAGCGAATCTCAGGATTCGGGTGACCTTGTGATTACGAACTATTTTACGTCTTAGGAGACATGGTTTTCGACAAGTGAGGTCTTCCACTGGAAATTTTCAAAAATTCACTCGTCCTCAACATTTTCGAATGCTTCTGAGGTCCATATTTTGCTTTGGACCAACGACATGAGATACTCTGTGCGAGAAAACTCAATTTTTCGGCTGTCACAACGATTTTCAGGTGCACGCCTTAGCTTGTAGGTCCAAGGGCGATTGATCAACCATCCTGGAAATTGGATGGGTGATTGATTACACTTCGAGGAATTGAATTATCTTTGCTTCATGGCCGTCCTCGCCGAGATGCGAGATCTGATGGAGGTTGTTGGTGTGTCATAAAATTTTTGTCATTTTGAAGAATCGCTCTTGCTTACGATCCTGTCATCGGGGTGATAAGAATAATGAAATTCTGGAGACGGGATCTAATTCAACACGAAGAAACCTATGAAACCAGCCAAGTCCCATTGATGTCATCGAATCCTGGTGGCTGTTGTCACGATGGAAAGAAAAATTGCTTCTGCGTAATTTAGCCTTGAAAAAAGTCTTTTTCTTATGGGACATGAAAATGTGGACCTCGTTGCACCTGGAACCACGTGTAATTTGATCTCTAGGATAATAGAAACGTATGTACAAACTGCCCCAATCGTAGACCTACCCCGGGAGGAATGCGAGGCTCATAAAAATTGAGAATTGACGGAAACGTGCATTTTGGTGAGTGTAGAGTACCTTTATTTCGTAACAGAGGCCACTGGGAAGCGTCGTATGATGTTCATCATGACTTTTTCTCACTTCTCTGATACCAAGGTCACCTCATTTCTGCGAGAAAGTATTCTCATGAGAATGATTGTAACACAAGGCCCCCATTTAAATGCATAGGATTATTCGTTATTCGACCGCAAGTGCGCAGCGAAGCTACAAAATGAGTTATGCGACTATTTTATCATTGTTTGAGTACTACTTCACCCAAAAGAAGTTTGCCGGGTATGTCCTGCCATATTGAAAATTTCCAAATTTTTCAACGAAAGTGGCCCGAATTCTGAGATTTGCCCATATACTACAGGAATCAGATAGGTAAGCGGTGGTGACTTTGTGACGTTGTTATTTCTGTATTGAATCTCGATCAACTCATTCTATAGCATCATGCAGGCCTTTAATCGGAAGTTTTTGGACGAACTAATTTAATGAGGGTTACAGTAATGCTCCCGAATGAGTCAGTTCAGAATGAACGCAAGAATGAGAATGTTACAAAGTTATCCCGCTGTTCAAAGACCTCGTCAAAGACACCCTTGTTTACGGTATGTGCCCGAGCGGCAGAAAAAGCAGGCTTAATATTTATGAAAAATTTCCTATCAGAAAGAATGTAGCAAATTATCGTTCGGCCGATGATCTTCTCGAAAGCGCGATTTTCTAAAAATCCATTCCATTGGATTGATTCTAATGTGGGAAACTTAATAGACGAGCGTATACCTCTCGTCACGTCTGGGAGGAAAGTGGAAAAGAAAAAATCACGGAAACTTGAATAAGGAAAAAAGAGAAAGAAATGAGGTAGTCGATGGGTATGTCCTGCAGGAAGAGCGAGGGCAAATTCGAGTGCATGGATCGTCGCCGACTGCGAAATGGATTTGCGACAAGATGTCGAGAGCGAGTGCGCGTCGAACCAGGAATTCTGATAAGGTGAGGTGCTTTCAAACCCTACGTCGACGACGACGGCAACGACGAAAATGAAGAGGAGGACCGGACTGCGAAATGCTCTGCAGACTTTTCGAGGAAGAGAGAGAGAGAGTGCTCGTGTCGGAGAGTGTCTCGTATAGAGGGCCAATGATGCAAAGTGTTTGGATGAGATGGGGAAATGGCATTCAAATGTAAAGTTCCCAGCTCAAATTTTAGAGGGAAATGATCCTGTAATATTCTCTTTACCTATACCCTGAGCTCTTTCAATTCGACGGAGCATACTACTGTTTGAGCGGAGTGAATTTTCTTGTTTTCTACGGCTTGAATCTCATCATGAGCCCGAAATTCGTAGATAGAGTTTTTAGCCCGGCAGAATTTTGTCGTTGCGATTAAAGTTGCAAAAGTTGATGCAGACTCTTCGCTACTTATGGAACTGATTCCTCTCGCTTCTATTGGCATGAGAAATTTTTATTCAGATCTTTCATTCGCGTCAGTAATATTTGTGTATTTTTCTCGAATGGTCGATCATTAAAGTTAAAAATCTAGAGGAGTAAAATATGATTTAATGCATGCATTATCACAAAATATCTATCTCATTTTCGTGGTTTTATTCACGCTGGGAATATCTGCTTCTTTTAATAGTCTTACTGCAAGTTTCTCACACTATGATCGAGTTTCAATTATCGGATCGGATCACCTAAGTTACTTCATTTGCTTTTTTCTAAAGGTGATGCGGTCACCGTGCAGCCCGCTCATGTACCTTGAAAATAAATCCTACATAAAAAGTTTGATGATCCGAACTGTGAGATGAGTTGACGAATACTTGTTATTGTTCAACTTGCATTCTTCAATCCATTACTTAGTCCAAATGACAAGAGAATCGGAGGAGAGTGGGAATAACTCGGCCGCGGGAACCTCCTAACCTATAATATACGCACATTTTCATTTCCATCTTCCTCCTATTTTGTTACGATTTTGACTCAACGATGAGTGCCCAAATCTAAGTTAGACGATAACAAGTTTTCGTGCACTCGTCGTTTAGCCCAAATCGCAACAGAATCAGAGAAAGATGGGAATGATTTCCAGCTTGCATGGTGACCGCATCGTCTTAACGTCGTACGTCATGTACGTAGTGTTTGAGTGTACAATTGGATTTGTTTTTTCAAATTAATCCAGTTGGGGAATAAAAAAGTACTTCCATTTTGATTCTTATTCATTTTCTTCTGGAATCGCATGATAGACACTACAATTTGAAAAAGGGACACCACAAAATCCTGAAATTCATTAAAAGTATTATCAAAATCATAAATCTTGAAAGTTCCACGTTGTTTTTTCTCTCTTTCTCGACTAATTTTCTAAGTTATTGAAATCGCAAAAGTACTTGATGAATATTTCAGAGATAGTAAGTTGAGAATGTAATCCATCAAACTGTTACTCACATTCCACCATCTCGGCTATCTTCCACAGAAATGTTTACAGAAATTTTGCATGCACTTATCACAAACCTGACGTGTCAACCCTCGCCTCTTCGTAAAGAAAACAAAACTACGACATGGATATTCCCCACCAAGCCAAACAAGATATATTTGTCATGTCAACAATTTAGCCGGAGGGTTTGCTCTTGACTTAATTCAGTTTAGCGTGGCGGGATGTAGGTAAAATAGAATTGCAATAGATGGATGCTCGAATATAGGGGGAGTCACTCAAGAGGCTAACCAAATAAGTGATTCGAAATCCGAATATTTTAGAAGTAAGCTGTCTTATTTTCGTGAAACTGAAACTCCCTTATTATCGATCAATTTGAGGAAAAATGACGTGTGGTGAGAAACTTGAGTAACCGAAGGGATTTTATTTGAAAAGATAAACATGACTCATACCACTTATCGCCGGCTGCCAGCCATTACATTTGTCGTTGAGCCAATTTAAATTACATTATTAGAGTTCCACCCGATTGAAAATATACGTTTGTAATGGGTCCCGTAGATGTCCTATGTTCATTCAAAATCATAATAACGGGAACATTAACATTGTAATCTAACACGCGTGAGTTGATACGTTCACTCAGGAGGTAGTTTTTTCGTTATATCTGGTTGTTTATGATTTCGATCTTCATTCTTTGATTGGAACAACTTCATTGAAGTAAACTCTTCTCTGGTTCATTATCCATGTTCTTGGTGAACTAAGCCATCAAGAAAAGTTGCCATTGAGTATATTCTTCACGCAAAAATGATTCAATAATAATTGAATTAAGAAAAATCGTGGGCCCCATCGCGGTGGAGCCTATTGCAGCGAGCGTGCCATCAAATAATATAACCAATTCTATACAACTAACAAGGGGAGGACCAGACCTTTGGATCACCAATCTTGTCCAAAATTTTTTTACAGTTTTGTATTACCTAGAATATGAAGAGAGTAATTCCGTCAAATGAGTCTCCTGTCCGTAGATACAGGCACCGAGATTATCATTGCCCATGTAGGCACATGTTAAAAAGTGATATATATAGATATACTGGCAACGCTAACATTTTTGCTTGTAGCTCTGGACAGAAGGCTCATTTGACGGAGTTACTCTGGATTCTTCATATTCTAGGTGACACAAGACGGTAAAAAAATTTTGGAAAGGATTGGTGATCCAAAGGTCAGGTCCTCCCCTTGTAAGTCAGCTGCCCATTGAATTAGAGCATTCTAATAAATTCTTGTAAAATAATTCTGTCAACTTTGTAAAAATGATACCCACGTGTGTGGCTTAACAGATTACCGAGTTTTGGATGCATTTTGTGGACTAAATTTCACGGTTAGAATTACCTCAACACAGTCATCATTTACACTACGGAAAATCATAGATCTTCAATTCAATACCTTCAATGTCACAACAAGGATGAATTTCATTACGGCAGTGATGATTACTCTGACAATAGTCTCTTCGGTCACACAAGTAGATTCAAAAGGAACATCAGTTGATTCGATAGAGTACTCCCTACACAACATGACGCAAGCCCATCATAAGGATAAAGAGATTGGGAGGAGCAGAACGTTTGAGCTACCAAGTCAACCCCGATTTTGCTGTCCGCCCATGTTTCTCTCGCTCACTTTATCAGACGCATGTTTAGCAAAGAGTCAAGCCGCAGAAGAGATAGGGTATTCTCTTGAAAAACGGGGAACATGCAGGCTTATAGTATACATATACCCAAATATCTGCGTAGATTTGAGTGAGTTACAAGATCCCCAGGACAGCCCCCGAGATGTGTAAAGACATGGCACCCTCCCTATCTGACATTGGGCTGATGTGCCACCACGGTAAAGAGCGACATGGGTTTTGCCAACTCAAACATATTGTCGACGAATTTGCAAAGTAACGCGCGTTCATTCGAGCTCCGCCTATATAGATCCATATATGTGTGTCTCAGCTCAAATTGAGTGTGGGATACAAGGGACAATATGATCACATCTCTGCGAGAGGGAGGTTTCAATTCGATTTTACTTGTTTGCCAACTGGACCCCACATGAGGCTCTTAATGAGTGGAGTGGAGCTTCATTAATATTTATAGCAACCGACTCTGCTTCGGTCTGATTTTATTTTCATGTATTATTCCATTCGTGAAATGTGCATCACGATGATTTATTCATGTTGCTGAAATTCTGACGCTGATCAAACGTAATTATGATAGTAAATCTGGTTGTAAGGTTAGCAAGATTCAAATTACGTTTTCGCGTTGTATTCTGTCAATTTCGAGGTCAATTCGTATATCAATAGTTTACAGATCTCACTCTCACTGTCAAACAGTGGGAAGTCACTGAATTGCAGTATATCTCGGATCAACTTTGACTGATCTTCAGTAAGAGGACTGAAACTTCAGTAACCTTGGGGATCGGACGGGTTCTCAGCACATAAAATTTCAGTGAGCATCACTGATGGGTCAGTGAAATAGTTCACTGAAATTTCAGTGATTCATGGGTTTTGGCAGATTATATTTGCTGGAGTTTCAGTGAGTATAGCTGATGTTCGAGGGAGGCCCACTGATTCGCTCGTAAAATACGCTGAAACTTCAGTAAATATGATCTACCAAAATCCATCAAGCACTGAAATTTCAGTGAACTGACCCATCAGTGATGATCACTGATCAGTAGAAGGGAACCATTCGACTCCCAAGGTCAATCAAGTGTCAGCCCTCCTATCGATGACTTCGGAGTATATGAGTATTATCGCGATAACTTACCCGGAACAGGTTATGACCTTGCATTTTGACGAGCAAGCTCCAAATCACTCCATTCAAATTTTTCTACGTCTATTCTATTGAAATACATTTGGGAATAAATTTCCAGATCGATTCGTTCATTCCTCTTTTTTATTTTTAAAGATTAAGGGTCGAAATTTCAGTTCCGTGCATTGTTACTTTTGGAGATCGATGTATACCTCCAGCGCCAGCGTCGGAGTAAGAGTCGCTAAGGGTATGCTAAAAAATTTTCCTTGAAGTAAAATGTTAAACCAACCATTTTTCAAGGGGTTTTATGTCCAGAACTCGCTGTTTAATCCCCAAGCTGTGTGTCTCAATCTTGTTATGGGATTTTCACTTAAAATGAGAACTTTTTTTCAAATGCTTACAGCGTATCCTAAAATCACTCTGGCTTGCTTTGTAGCGGACGAAAATCCAAGGAAATTGTTCAAATAATCAAATTCCAGCGTGAGTAAAGGCCCAGAATCGAAATTCCGAGCACTGAATTAACATTGATGGCCGAAAATCGGTCATGTAATTAACTTTGTCAGTTCCGTGCATACCACGTTACCCAACTGAGAGTTGAAATATCTAGGCGCAATCAATTTTTTCCACTAAAGTATGGTGGAAATAGATAAAATCTACAAGGAGAAGTTTCTATGTCGACTCTGTTATTTTTGCGAGCGATTTTAAGGCAAAATGTCAGTTCCGTGCATGTCCAAAGCAAGTATTTCCGACTCTAATCAACCATCTAAACACGAATTTCGAGGTCATATGGTCCCATCGCGTCAGGATTCCTCGCTAGACAACAAAACGTCAAAAACCGCAAATGTCAGTTTCGTGCACTATTTTCCCTATGCCTTATACACGTGAATATCACATATACCATTCTAAAACGTTCCAAAAAACTTTCTGTATACGTTTTATCACATATTATTGCTCAATATGGGGGAAGAAATGGAAAAAGTCGACTCAGACAGACGCAGACTCAATATTCAATTTCTGAATTTTTGGACACAAAATGTGTATAAGTTATCGCGATTATACCCATATACACTGTAATTCCAATGTATGCATATACTGAAGTCATCAGTCAAAGCTGATCCGAAATACACTGAAGTTTAGAAACTTCCCAGTGATTGGCATTGAGAGAGCAGACTGCTCCGTTTTCTAATTTGCACGACATACCGCCAGAAGAAATTCTTATCTTTTGCAATTTAACATAACTTATCTTTCAAAATATCGTTGATCTTATCTTCACAGTAATTCTTATCTTCATAACTTCAACTTCAGAAATTTTTGGATGATTGGCATACATAAAAGTCAAACAAGTCGAATAATTGAAATTTATGGGGGAAACTCATGATCGAATGTGTTTTTTTCGATACAAACCGTCATTGCTGATAGGCTGTAATACGTTTCTTTTCATTCGAGTCCTCCTCTTCTTTTTCGGTCTCTATCTTTTCGTCTCTTTTTCAATTCAGCCCTCTCGTAGCTCGAAATACGGTTTTTCGATACACTGGTGCAGTGCGGCGGCAGGCACGGAATCAATTTACTTGATTGCGATTGGCTGCAGGGGAGCGGTAGTGAAGCCACCGAAGCTTCATCGAAATTTAAAATTGGTTTTTGGCAAATTGCATTGGCTGGTCGAATAGGAGGAGTGAGCAAAATCCGCGCCATGGCTTGTACTGTAGCCAATGCACGAGCAAAACTGCACTCGAATTTCGTCGCTTAATGAAAATGACCGTAATCGTGTGGAGTGAGATTTTTTCGACGAGAGATTCATTTGATTCAGATAGAATCCGTTTTAGATTGCTAGGTAATTTCAAATCAACAGTGTCAGCCAATCTGTAGAATTTGCATGTCAATTATTCCATTTGATGAGATTTGACTCATCACTTCATAATTCAAATGATTCAGAAGGGATAAGATCGTTATAATTTGTTCAGAGCAGCAATGTCGAATTTCTTATTTATACACGCTGATTTTTGAGTGGGTTTCCAACATTACTCGCACGTACTCCAGACAATATTAGAGCTCTATTAATCCTAAAAAATGATAAATAGAGCTCTAAATAAGAGATCGTGCACAAACCAAATGGTCTGCTGAGGATGGGTAGGTGGTCGTCAAGAACACGATACAAACCAGATGATGTGGGTAGGTGGTCGTCAAGAACACGATACAAACCAGATGATGTGGGTAGGTGGTCAAACCAAATCCATATAGACCAAGCGCATTGAGAAGACTCAAAGATCTTCAGCGAAATCTTATCGAAATTTCTATTGGATCATCTACGCGTTGAAGTTATGTTTCACGCCGAGAGAAAAATTTCGTTCGTACGCCGTAGTGTCTTGTCGCGTAAACAAAACTTTGCAAATGGTTATGATACGTCCTTTTATATACTGTAGCAGTAGCCAAAAGAATTGTTGGGTTAGCCATATAGTTGGTCGTTACAACCGAGTGTATTGCCATCAGACAAAAATGATTTAGCTCTCGTAACGATACTGCACGCCTAGATAGTGAGCATGCTGTAGAAATAAGCCATGATATGGTGAATATCACAATACTTTCCTTACAATGACAACCACGGTGGTTGGAATTTTCCTCGAACCAGGGGTTGGATTGGTATTTCAACCATCGTAGTTGAGATTCAGACCCGTACTTGATTGTTCGAATCGTTGCGCGTACGAACAGTAATTTTGGGCATTCATCTCGTTGTGAATATGATAACCAATACGGGACCCTCGAGATTAATAGATAACGGGCCCCGGGTCGACAATATTGGATGAAGTCAATAATTTTCGTAACAGTTTTTCATTAATAAATAAGAATTACCCGAGGTGGCGCAGCCGAAAAACTTTTCGTCCAAAAATCCAGCTAGTCCGTCAAACACTTTTCGGACCAAATCATTGAGTCAGCGCGCTTCCTAATAAAATTTCCAATCATTTGAGCTTTGCCGCGTCTCAAAACTCGTGGTATATTTTGGGAGATTTGGAAAACGAGGCAATGTTGAGCTGTCACTGCCGCATCATAGGAACCACGCGGTCATGCACTTTGCCATTTTCCAAATCTCGCAAAATATACCACGAGTTTTGAGATGCGACCAAGCTCAAACGATTGGACATTTTATTGGGAAGCGCGCTGACTCAATAATTTGGTCCGAAAAGTGTTTGCAACTATTTGAAAATTGAATATTGTTTGAATTACGCTATGCAAATCACCGTGGTGCCATCTATGGAGTAGTGAGTGAGTGTAAGCACTACGGACTGGCCTTACAACGTTTCGGTGGGGGCCCTATCCCGGGTGGGTGACCGCCCGCCCGGATCTACCAAACCTAGTTCGCGTAAAAAATTTGCCCACTCTTTCATTTTCGGTGTAAAATAGTGGAACTATGAGATTCATAATTGGCGGCTCGTGAGGGATATTAGTAGTTCAAAAAATGAGTTTGCTCGTGTTTATTCATTAATAATTGAAAATAAATATGAGCGGCGTCTTTGAGCGCCTTGTCGGACGAAAATCTAGGTCAAACTCCAATAATCATGGTAGCGATTTACTTACACTCCAACCTAAATGGTAGCCAAAGACACAGTTCCCGAAAATCCTTTCATTACGGCAATTCCCTCGGGACAACCGCAAATAAAAATTACTTTCATATACACCAATCATTTGATAATCAATATGAATTTTCTCCCCTTCGTTCGGAAATCACATATTCTTTTGAAAAATTCTAGAGAAAGGCGTCCTTTTATCTTTTTTTTAGGCTACCCTGATGATAACATTTCTTAATTGTAGAGAGATTGTATCAGTTGGGGTTCAGATGGCTCCGGGAATCACTTTCACATTACTAATGGACTTCGAAGAAGCTATTGGCACGGCATTTGAAAGAATTTTGTTCAAAATTTAAGTTTTGATTTTTGTCGATGATGGATTTTGGGTGCTTACTTTCACAATATTTTGAAAAACAAAATTTTATCAAAACCTGGATTTGGTCCATTTGAAAAATTGTACTGGAATATGAAATTACATAGGTCTCAGATCCTGAAAAATGAATTCCAACTTTGAGAAACGTTTGAAATTTTGTTTGCGCTGAAAGCCCAACGCCTAGGTAATGGAAAGAGCGTGGTCGTAACCAGATTAATACAATTTGGTTGACCATTCAACCACTGTAGTTGAAACTTTTGGTTGAAATTCATGAAACTTTTTACATTGTGTGAATAGCAACAATTTTTAGCACCTCATACTCTCAAAAAAATCAGAGAAGAAGAAGGGTAAACATCAATGATTCACTTGATCCCTTTTGCCCCTTCAATTTCATAGCCAGAAGCGTTGATCAAAAGCATCAGAATCGGTATATATACACATCGAGCGAGTGGATTTTCGCCCATTACACGCAGCCAGTTGATCTCCTTATTAACCGCAACCAGTGAGCTGTACGAAGCCGCCCGCGTGCTCGGATTATTCCGCGGTTCGATGACTGCCCCCTCGGAGGTTCTCTTCCACAGATTAGGTAGATTAGTTTCCTGTGATAATTGATCCAAAGCCCCGGCTATTCGTACATCCGACAAATACGTAGGTATACATACCCGACACGTAATTAAATCTCCCCTCTTCATTGCTATCTCAGTCTCGATCTCTGGCAATTTTGATAAGCATCTGTATACTCCTACTTTTGCCTTTGAGGGTATTAGATAGGCATATGATTTAGGGGATTCGTTTCCCAGGTGAGCTGTGCATGATTAATTTGTGACAGTCGGGAATCCGACCGGGAATCAGTTGATAGAGTCTTCTGCCGATATATAAGGAGATCATTATTGGTATCTTACAATGCGTTATCGATTGATCGTTGTAAGTGTTTTTGAATGGTTTATTCATCAACAAATACATCAGATGCGATGTAAGGCAAATTAGACTCCGAATTCATATTTTCTTCTAATATAAAATAAATCCCATTCATCTTTACGTCAGAGTGACGCTCATTCTCTGAGACAGATAGTCACGGTTTTTTGGTTTATAAACATTGGGATATCTAAGCCCGTCGCTCATAATTCAATGGCTAACTATTCTACCTTTCCTAATCACTTCAGTATCCACAGTCTGTTCCATTTTCCAGTAATATTAATGAACTTGGACTGATTCTCAAGAGCAATGATGAACCTATGAAAGTCAAGCAATCACTTAATTGGTGAAACTCATCAGGAAACACTTGAGTTTCGAAATCAGTGACTTATTGCGGGAAAGTGGAACAGGATTATGAGAAGTATTACTTCCAATGAAGCCCCAACCCTTCATCTCATATGGCAGCTCACTCATTCATCAACCGTCAATTAAAAAAACAATTCCAACCATACTGCGTACAATTGCTTCCCCTATGATGACTCTTAAAATCCAAGAGACTTGCTCTTATTCCTGCTTTGGCACCTTCACACTCATGATACCACTCATTGCGTCTTTAAAAAAAATTAATCGATAATCGCGGTTCTAATTGCTCGCACCCTACTTTCATGATTCCCTATCACTTCGTTCTGCCTCCATTTAAAACGAGTAGGATGTAGGTTGTAAGGCTATTTGACCAACAATACATCGCAACTTTTTCGTCAAAAATAGATGTGAAGTCAATTTCTTTCAAGAACCATCTAAGACATTCAATTGAAGAATAGAAACAATTATGGAAGATTGCAGAACATAAGAGCTATCAAGATGATAGCTCTTTGAAAAGCAATGTACCATACATCTCTTTCTGGTGCTCCAGCACGCCAGAATTTGCTAATTTTTGTCTTCTTGTGCCAATAGTCATTCAAATTGATGTATCTTGATCGGATACATGGATTTGCCAATGTCTTCCTCAGGAACTCAGAGACCGCAAAGTTCAATATCTCAAGATTTAGTCGGATTTAGCGGAACATGAATGCCTTGCTTAGGTCAGATTCTCCCCAAGTGCGAAATTAGATACTTCTTATAGAGGGGCTAGATCATAGAGGTCTTATGGTAATGGGATCACCATGCAAGCTGAAAATCATTCCCAATTTCCCCAATTCTCTTGCAATTTGGGCTAAACGGCGAGTTGATGAATACTTGATATAACCTAACTTGGATTCATCCTCTCATCGTTCAGCCCAAATCGCAAGAGAATTGGAAAAAAATTAGGCTGAAAATGTGCCTATATCATAGGTTACGAGGTTCCCGCAGTCAAGTTGTCCACATTTTTCCCCAATTCTCTTGCGATTTAGGCTGAAGGACGGATTGTGAAATACTAGTTGGCCAACAACCAAGTTTTCGCAACCCATCTCAAACTTGGAATCATCAAGATTTTTTGTGAGATGTGCTTTCAAGCTCCGTGGCCACGGTGCACGGTGACCACATCGCCTTATAGATTACTTAAAAAAATTCTACAAATCAGATTGTGCTAGAACTTTGCATAAATGCAAAAAACCATCACTCTTATCGCAAAATGAAGCAATTCATGGCAAAGTATCATCGCGTACGGTATCCGATTTCAGCAACATTCTAATAGCTGTGGAAGGTCAGGTACTTACACCCACAGAACAGCTACCCAATCTTACACCTCGCTTGGATCAAAGTATATCAAGACAATAATTCCCCTAAAAAAATCGAGCAATCCTGAAATAAACAACCCCTTGAAATACATCTATCCGAGCATCTATCAATCGATGTGCCCTTTTCGAATCTTCACTATATACATCCTCATCGTACTCATTAAAAAAAAAAGGCTAACAAGTTGCTCAGTCATTTCTTGCTATCTCTCGTCTTGCTTCTCAGAAGCATTGTAGCGTGTGCCACAGTCCCCTCGTTACGTGAAATCTCGCTACTCATCGTCTCTCTCACGAGTAGCTCTAATTAATTAACACCTTGACGACAACGACGACGACGATGAGTTTGCGGTTGCTTCCGCATCGTGTGTCGTTCCTCACTTTCACAGAGAGCCAGTAATTAGTGAATTCGCGTGCGCATAATTAGTGTTTCAGCAAGCTTGCGCTGCAACGAGACTTCTGGTGGCACTCACATGCTTTACCAAATAAGTCTACGAGGCTGCCGTAGATATTGAGACAGTGAATTGGGAACAATTACAGAATAAGGATTTTGGTCTGGTATTGCTGAATGTGCTCGATTATTTTGTTTACTCGGATGCTCTTTATACTTGCTATCTTTAATATTCTAGACAATAAAATCATTTTTAGATCACAAAAATACTTCCTTCCCTTACGGAATTTCATGTTCTGGAGTGATCTGTGTCCCTAGAACAATGATGATTTAAGGTGTTTGGAAGAGAGAAGATCGAGAAATCCCTGACTCTGTGCTGATTATGAATGGAATACGAAAATATTCTACCGAATATGTTCACTCAATCAGGCTGAGTATTTATTCAGAACATTTCTTTGATTTCTCGAATCTCAAGTAAGTGACGGGTTCAGAATGAGAGTGATGTAATGGGAAACTTCCAAATGTCATAGGCAAACGATACTCTGATGAGCTGATATTGGTCATATTTTTAGTCTAGATTGGAAAAACTATACCATCAATGAGAAATTGTATGTACCCTAGTCATCCTCAAGGCATCAAAAATCAATTTGGAGATAACCCTCATGAGATCCGATTGACATTTTTCCGTATTGGATCATTGTATCAAAGCTCCAGAAATTTTGGGTTTCTTGAAAAGAGATCACTATGTCAATTTTATGTTGCGGGGAAAATACTCTACTTTAAAATAGTCCTGGAAGATTGTCTTTGTTCCTTACCATTCTCTCACTTTTTGTCCACACCCTCGTGTATCTTGCCAATTTTATAGATGGAGAGGTCGACCTTATCTTGATAGCGTGTTGAAATACTTTAAACTAAGCTTGAATCATCGCCCCCCGGAGACGATTTTGGCGCTGGAAGAGTCTGGAACGTACCGAGATAGAATCTTTCGACGTCATTTCAGCGCACTTTACGACTGAGCCACCATATCCGTAGGGGATTTAAATAGATCACAGCAGTGATTCAAGCAAAATTTTTGACTAGAAGAAAAGCCGCTGGGGGAAATTTTAATGATCCCGATCATCACGACGAAACATAGCAGAATGTCAAATTTGAGTACTTGACCATTTCCGCAAAGTTGTGCTTTTGGGTCTTGGATTCATTTCTTTTTCATTCCACTAGAAATTAACAAACATTTTTACACCAACAGCCTCGAGTATTTTGCGACTGTTTGAGCAAATTGGGAACAGAAATCAACAAAAAATATTTAGAAATCAATGAAAGCCTTAATAGAAAATCTGATAATTTTCGGTTCTGATATCATTCTTCCCTAGTATAGCCAAGCTTGAACTTAGATATGGTTCTTGTACTCTGAAATGCTAGTGAAATACTGTTCCTTTCGCATTGCAGGGCAAATTCATCGCTGCTTGTTCTTGTAATTTTTATTGCAGGATGCGTACATTTTCAATTTCTCCAACCCTTCGGGTACAATGAATAGCCAATTAGGAATCTCACAAGGGGAACACCAACCTTGGGGGTCCTGAATCTTGAGGAAACTTTGGGAATCTTCTTGTTTTGGTGAGGAATGAAGGTATCTCGAAGGGTTTGATCCAATGAATTTTCTATCCTGAAATACAGCTATGAAGATTAGCATTGTCCATATATGTAGGCCCATGTTGAAATGACACATATATAGATATACTAACAATGCTAACCCCCATGGCTGTATATCAAGTTGAGAGGCCCATAGGATCAAACCTTTGGAGATACCTTCATTTCTCACCAAAACAAGGAGATTCCCAAATTTTCGTCAAGATCCTGGACCCGCAAGGTTGGTGCTCCCCTCGTCATCAGTGTCTAAATAATCAACTCATAGCCTCTAACCATTTTTACTTCGTCAACACCTTAAAACATTGCATCTCATCAACTGTGTGTATACCGTTACCCTTAAAAACCGTACGTTTAGTCAGACGCCTTCCGTGGTTCTCATCCACAACAAAAAGAAAATCAATCTTGATTGGTCGCGACTGATGCGTTGATCCCCTCCCCAAAACCCTTTAACTTCTTCACCGTAAAGATAGACCATGTGCCAAAAACCTCTTTATATTTGAACTGCGGGTGACCACACCAAATTCTTCCGTCACTCAAGTAAAGTCTCGCAACGGGAGTCAGCTATCAAATTGCGAAAACCACTAAATCTGTGTACCAGAAAGCTCCTGCAAACTCAGATATTTCAAATCTTTCTCTTGGTGATCAAGCCATTGTCATTGGGGACACAGTATACGGGAATCAAATTGAGTCACCCGCCCGCCGCAAGCGATACGATAAAGCCCTTACTTTCGCACATACATAAATACAACCGTACTTGCATACCTGCGTACATACATTCGTAAATATGCACGTATGTATATATAGATGTGGATATGCATGCGGGGGTATTTCAAGAGGGTGAGAGAAACCGAACGTTGCTTGCTGTCAGAGCAGTTGACACGTTGGTCGGTTGGTCGGTCGCTAGCCTTACCCCAGTGGGGCCATTATTTAGCCAACACAACATCAGCCTGATGCTGTTTTAGTATAGTGAGTCCTTCGTCAAGTCTCACTTTGGTATACTATATATATATTTACTTGTATGTGTGTTTATATATCATGGATGTGATGCTTTGGACTCCCCGAGATTGTTGAATCAAATGGCCCCGATGCAGTGGTTGAACCATACTGGCAAGCTTAATATATGCGCGCGGTCTGTGATTGACGCCTACACGGCTTCGTACATTTTGGTATCCCTCAGGGTTGGTAATACACTGGACCACAGCTATAGCTGAGAGTCTCTTTCAGAACGTATGTCTGGCATTTGTTGGTTGACACTATGAGTTGGGTGACCGAGACGTTGAGATTTATATATGGTAATGCTTCGATTGAGTAAATTATATTTTGATCAACGTGTCTTACTTGATTGAACTGGTGATATGTTATAAAAGTAATGCGTGAATTTTCAAATGGTTACTGGAATTTTTGCTGCCTATTTATGACCATGATGAGCCAAGTTTCTCGGAAGTACGAACTCTTACTTCGAAAGCCATGAGAAAAAAGCCCGTCGATGATTTTTCCCGGAAGAATGACTTAGAAAATGTCAAGGTTGTTCGAAATCCCCTCTGTAAGATTCAAAGTTTCTTGTCGAGGCTCTTGGAAACCCAGAAGCAAAATTGGATATTGACGGACGTTGCCATGCCTCAATTTTTTGTGATAAATCATGGTCGGAGAGTCTGCAAATTTTGAATTGTGATGGATGGGTTATCCGAGCAAATACCGTTTTACAATTCTTATATCCTGGCTTTTGTCACAAACTTGATTGAATGTATTTCAATCGAGTCTGCGCGCCTTCGAGCTTTCGTTTTAGTATTATTCCTGAAGAGCCTGCCACTATCGAGAGACGAAAAGCTATCCGCGTTGAAATCATTTTTTTCAGACATTGCCACTTTCCATCTTGATTTGGCTCATGTTTCCAACAAAAAATCCTTCGATGCATCTTCGTATTGAAACGAGGACTCGAATAAGGTGCGCAGACACGATTGAAATATATTCAATCAAGTCTGTGATGGAAGATAGGATTTGAAACTGGTAAAATGGTATTTGCTCGGATAAATCATACATCACAATTCAAAATTTGAATTTGCCGCTCGAGCATATATGAGTCATTCTGGAGCAAGCTGGACGAAACTGTCACCAGGCGGGTCTGGAGAAAAATAAATAAAAATTTCTCCAGCCAGTATTATGTTCAAAAAGGACGGAAACTTTTTTCCAGATTCGGTTTACCCTCCCTGTCGGCCCTAGGGCTCATAAGAGGGCCATTTCAGGCTCGTTTTTTAGCCTATTCTGGAAAGACCGTAGCTGTAACAGAGTTCAACCTTTTCCAACGAACTTGGGCGCATTTTTCTCGTTGATTCAAGTCTTCTTCAAGAAAGAATTGTCCCAAACCGATAACTAAGCCTGGTGACCTCTGAAAGCTACTCATTGAGAGCAAATTCCCTCGATTTTCGCGTCATCTTGTGAGCGACCTAGGTCCAACTAGAGAAAAAATGATTGACTTCTACCCGTAGTCATTATGAAGGTCTTGAGGAAACCTACAATTTGGCCACTCGTAAAAGTCGCTCATCCTACTTTTTGTAGGAGTTAAAGTCGATAGAAGTTGAGCTTTTTTCGAAAAAATCGACAATTGAGGGCTTGTTCCCAGGAATATATTTCTATTTTTTCCCACCAAACATGTGCAAGAATCTTTTTTAAGACATAAGAAGATGTTTCAAAGGAGATTTTGCATGAGTTTGGTCGGAAAAAACGAGATATTCTTCTGAATATAGTCCTGAATTTTCAGTTTTTTTCGAAAATAGCTCAACTTTCATTAACTGTAGGACCTACAAGAAGTGCCATGATTAAATTTTGAAAGTAAGCGAATTGTAGATCTTCTCAAGATCTTCAGAATGACCGCTAGGAAAAGTCAATCATCTCCTCTCTAGTTGGACCTGAGTCGTCCACAAGATGACGTAGAGATTGCAAAGATTTGTCCTCAAATAATAGCTCCCAAGATTCGCTAGGCGCAGTTACCCGAGTAGAAATTAGTTTGGGGCGCGCGAGGGGCCCGAGAAGGGGGCCACAAAGTAAGTATTCGGCCCTCTAACGGGGCCACTCTCGGCCCGAGTATGGAAACAAACAGATTTCGTGAGCTTCCCACAAACTCCAGTATACGAGTTTACGGGGAAATTAGGGGGACTGTGTGGCTCGGCACGGCTCCCCACAAACTGGGAATTCACATATGGTTAAGGTTATGTTCATGAACCATGACATACCGCAGGTTCATTGAGGTGCAAGCGCGCAATGCATCTCGCAATGCATCTGCATCATACGCAGGAGTATCCTACTAGAAGATCTCTTTCCCGGCAAACATTTCAATAATACGACTGCCTCGAATTTACAGCTGCTTGCCATGATTGCCACTGATTCATGTAAATCTTCAATAAGTAAACCTCATCAACAACTGCCTCAGCATATACGAGATTTTTACTGACAGCACACCACTGTTATTGGAGCAAGAGAGATAGAGCGAAAACGAAAGCGAGGAGTCTTTCTCTCTCGTTCCATGCAATGACAACAATACGGTGTCACCGCAAAGGGCTGCCGCCGCTGCTGCGAATATGCAACTTATTGATAAAAGAACACCATCTAATGCTTTAGCTACACACGATCTGAATCAATAACAACATCGAGATAATCGTGATTGATGTATGTCTGAACAAATAACTTCATTAATGGTTTTCGATTTGTAGGTTAGAATCGCAACCTGTGGACCTCGATCTCGAGTTCATGGAAACTTGGTGGGCACTCTACGGCCCATGAAGATCTGCGTGGCCCCGCATGCGGCCCCCTCTCGAAATCTGTTTGTTTCCATCTTTTCCCCGCAAAGTTCCCCGCACGTTTCCCCCGAAGTTCCCGTGTAGGGGCCGAATTTTTGTTTGCGGCAGCCACAAACTTTTTCTACTCGGGTATTGATCTTGGAGAATTTTTTTTGAAAGTGACTTGCATCAACGAAGACAATACACCCAAGTTCGTTGGGAAATGTTGAATTTCGTTGGAGATATGATCGTTTCAAAATTGGCTAAAAAGGGCTTGAAGTGGTTCTCTCATGAGTTCTAGGTCCCACAGGGAGAAATCTGAAAGAAATTTTTTGACACACTGTGCGAGAAAGTAACCTTTTCGCACTGATTTCCCACTTTCTCTCACAGTTTGTCAAAAAATAGTATTCGATACACGGGTGCAAAACTTATTTTTCACATCCTCGTGTCGATTCCGACCTTCGCCTACGAGTCAGGCCGGAAACCCAACAGTCAGACGCGAAGAAGAGTTTTTCCACTCTTGTATCGAAATGTACTATTTTCGTTCTACCTCAACCTAGTCATGACTGGGGAAATTTTTTTGAATTTATCCCAGACTCCTCTGCTGACGGTTTAATCCAACTTGCTCCAGAATGACTCACATGTGGATCAAAATTAGATCAAAGAATGTGCTTTGTCTTCGAAATTAGGTACTGTTTGAGTTTTTATCTCACGGAGCGGAAGCAATGGCTCATGAGTGCGTGTGAATCACTACGTCAAAACCACACCTCCAGATCCGATACGAACATTAACGGCATATTTCCAAACTTTTGTTGGTTGGAGATATTTGTGAGCGTTACACAGATATTTCATCTTCAGTACACCCTAAAGAGAATGTATTGCGATCATCTGACTCCTGCTCCAAGTACGAAATTAGAATTTTAGAAGAGTAGTCTGAGTGCCGTAACTCTATTTTTCACCTTCAGTTTTCAGATGATTCCGAGATTTTTTTATTGAGTTGGTGAAGAAACTGACCCTAAGACATATCAATCTCCAAATCACATAAGGCTTGAAATTCTAGTCTCAACGTAAAAGAAAATAAATACCACTGCTGCTGCAGAACGCTATATCATTCGAGACCCTTTCAAAGGGGTTACAGTTGTGTCCGTTCGACACCAATGTCTTATTTTTGTTGTCTTCAAACTCGCTTCGATGCTTTACATTTCCACTGCAGTGCGTATACACACATGAGAGATTCGAGCCTCGAGCGTAATAGGCAGACAATGCAATGGGTGATATTTTTGCTTAAACAATGGCACACTCGTTGCAATGAAATTCGTCGCATTGATATGTTTTCTTTAAAGTCTCTGATTGAGGATGGCACTTTTATGGATCACGCTCAGTTTGCGCTAGTGTGAACTTGGAAATATTTATTGCGCCAGAAAATTTGCTTGACTCTTGCAGTCCTCGTTTCTTTTTTCATCTCAATCAGAGGCATGCGTGTAATTAATTTATAGCTTCTTCCTGGGAGAGAACTTAATGGACACGTGTTAGCGGAATGAGACAAAAAGATTCTCACATGGAAGTGAAACGTTGATCCACGGATTGATGATACATTTGAATTTTGCATTCTACGTCGAACAATGAAAATTAAGATTGATTTGAAAATGAAAACTCGCAATCTCCTTTATATCATTTCCAGTAACATTGTTTCATTCAATTGTAGGATTCATTAACAATGTCAACAGGTTATGAATTTGACTTGAACATTTAATTTTTCATGATTGTTCTCGTCAAAAGTAGTCTCTGAACGAGAAGATGGATCGTGGAGTAAGAGAAGTATCTGACTGAAATTTTGCCCGGATATATGATGAAAAGACTACGTGATCTGGTCTCGTTCGTGGTCGTGGTCCTCATCGTGAAAGTTCAAGACTCCAGACGACCATCAAATTTTTACCCGGATTTTCTTGGGATACTAGACAACTAGCACTTGACATAGAATAATTTAACTATGAATTTTATATTTTTGCAATTTCAAATCCGTAGTCAATAACTAAAATAATCTAAAAAAAATCTTGGAGATGGGATTTATTTGCTCATCATTATTCTACGCGTCATCAAATATCAAATTCGAATTCTCTTCAAAGAAAAGACGAATTCTTCCAATACTGGTGAATTGGTTCATCTGAATTTGACACATTCGATAACAATCAACGCTATGAAGTGAGATATCAATAATTCCATCTCAGATACGTAATTGAGGTATGAATAAATGTTTTTTCACATTTTTATGTGGGCCATCGTTTTCCAGTTGCGCAACAAAACTACAAGGGCCATTATCAAGAACACACAGAGCTTTGGATTCTAGCTATTAGAGAAAATCGTTTCGTCTCGAGTGGCTACGAATACGGGGGAGTGGCCTCACACTTCAAGGGGGTATAATAAGGTAGCTAAGGCGAGTCAATCGATGCCAGACTGAAATCGCCCATGCGTCACTTTCAACCGAAATCCTATCGAAGGGTTACGAGATTGAGTGAGACAGAGAAAGATAGAGATGGAGTATATAAAATATTCTCTGACTATGCTGCTGAAGAGAGAGAGTTGTTGCGTGGGGTCGAAGGGTTCGATTCGAACGAATGGGGTTAGGGTTGTTTCGAGCGAGGGCGACCGGCAACGACGACGACGACGACGTGTTGTCAGCGTGACGCGTGTGCAATGGAGAAAGGCACGATTCTCGTGTTAACTCTCTGCTAAGTGAATCTGCGGCCGCAATTTGGGAACACTTCGATTCTCTCTTTCAGAGTCTGGATATAGGTGTACGTGGGAGACAAAGTGCGCGCGTATTCACCCCTTACAATTCCATTATGCTTGGTTTCGAGGGTTATGCAATCGATGACTTTTTACGGCATTCCGAGATTTTAAGTTGACATTTCTCCTTCCATATTCTCCAAGAAAAAGGGTGTTATTTGACCGATATTATATTCTGAACAAGACTTCGACAACCGGTTTTTGGGATTTTGCGGTCTCAATGGTGGTTGGTTTCAAAATACCATCTACTAATTTAATCAGATTGAGACAACCTTGGATTGATGTAATTATCAAGAAAATGGATGGATCTCGTGATGGATAGAGTTATTGGTGTCGAAGGTAAGATTTGTATACTTCAAAAGTCTGCCTCCAGAGGCTTCTGAACAACTCTTGTACGGTATCAGAAGTTATATTGTACTTCCATACTAACACGTTTATTCAACATGCAGAAATTCGTGTGTGTGTGTGTGTGTGTGTGTATTATTGGCATCCCAGGTGGGGGCCTTGGGGACCCCCTCCTGTTACGGCCATCAACGGGCTTTTTGCGCAATGCGCGAGTTATCGGGATTTCCAAGCACTCAGACGAATTTTGAGTATTCAGAACTTTTTGTGGTGTAATTTATGTGGGTGTTGTTTGTCGTGTATGTCGCAATGCAGGATTCTTATTCCGATCGGGAACATTGCCCGAAAAATTCCCCAACCCCAAGGAAAATTTCGAGCTGACCCGACCGGGATTCGAACCCGCGCCGCTCGAGCGCCCCGAGTTTCAGCCGACTAAGCGCTCCCCAACACTTAACCAACTGAGCCACCGGACGCTCGGTGCAGAAATTCGTGATCGATCCCTAAGGGTGACGACAGACAACCCGCTACGACTTGAATCTCACGACATGACACCGTCCGATACGACACTGAATTCATTCCTGCAAAGCCAGTCATCGGTGGAATTGATTCATCTTTATAATCCATGATTGGTACTGTAAAAGTGAGCCCAATCAATCAATGGTTGAATTCGCACGAATGAATTTCGTGTCGTGCTGGAGGGTGTCATGTCGTGGGATTCGTGTCGTAAAGAGTTGTCTGTCATCACCCTAAGATGAACTATGAAGAGATTTTTTTTCGCAGTCCCCTCAAATGTGGCATTTCTCCGTATTCGCGGCTCGCAAAAGGGTTTTTGAAGTAACGCAGACCTTGAAACGACATTTCTCGATGGAATTGCCGTTCGAGCGGGGCATTTTAAAAAAACTTTGAATATTGAATCGAGCGTAAGTTTAAATCGTAACCATTGTTATCATTTTTTTATTTTTGTTTGCTGGTGATGAAATTAAAACTGAATTAGATATCAAAGTCATGGTTTCGTCCGGAAAAGATGTTTGGTCAATTACGAAACGAGACGAAAAATCAACGAGCCTTCCAGGAAAATTGAAAGTATTAAATTTACTGGATTCTGAATTTGCCATGATTCCTCATCAAGAGAGCTAGCTAGGGATTACGCCAGTCGAGTTCGCCAGGCAGAAGTCACAGGATATTTTGGTCAAACTTAGGATTTCTCTTATTTCTCAATTCTACAAGGATATCAGATAAATTTTGGACTACCTCTTGTACTCTATCTCAATTTTTCCAGAAATATCTGTTTTGACAAAAATCTTCGAATAAAATTTATTTTCAACTGGTCTTTCATAGTTGTGGGCTTTTTTTGAGCTTTGATGTACTTAACCTCCAAATTTTTATATGCACGAAGTCTTCGTAACCACGGTTTCGGTATTCTCGACATCTCTCATGTACGCATCAACCGCGAATACGGATGAATGACTTTACTGAAAAGGGAAAATTCCTGACACGGCTTGATACATGCAATAATGCGTTCCCCAAATGGGCAAAATCTCAATTCATGTCAATCAAAATTAATTCGAACGATTTTTTATTAAGCCTCTCTTTGGTTTTCATTTTGATCCTTTGGACTCTGGTCTCTAAAGAAACAGTTGCGACTCATCTGTTTCATCGATTTCACCAGCCTCCGGGTGATCAAGATCTGGAGAACTATCTGATCAATGTTTTGACAGAACGTCGTAATCTTCATTTTAGTTTGGAAAAAATGTTACCATTTTGTACAGTTCCTCATTCGCAATCAGTAATACAAGTCTTCAATGATCGCGTACAGATTTGCGAAAGATATCATCACATTTGGACAGAATCATTTTTCTAAAATGAGAAAAAAAATATATCAACTCATAGATTTCGGTAGTCGACGATTGCTTTGCTATCTCTGTATCCAAATATGCTCAGTCATTCTGTTGACTTAGCGATTGATTAGATAACGAAACGTTGACCATCTCAGTTAACGCAGATACCGTGAACCTCGTGACGAAACTTTATAGCTGGGTCATCTTGCTAACTAGATTCGACTGTTGCTGATGGTATGTATGTCAGTCAAAAATTGCCCCTTACACCATATCAATCTCGATGCCACGTCAATCTAGCTTCAGCGTATCCATCTCACACCGTGTACCACCCGTATAGATATACACATATCACGCCAAATACATCCTTATCTGCGTCGTCGCAAGTGTACCGAGTAAAACAAGCGCGTTAATTCGCGGGGAAGGATGAAGATATAACGTACCCCCTTGGGCGATTGCCCGAGCTCGCTTCTATGTATGTATATAATAATAATAATCCGAATAAGAATATAGAAAGCCGCATCGATATCGTATGATAAGATCT
The DNA here is from genome assembly GCA_029851415.1 of Eretmocerus hayati. Classification (NCBI taxonomy): domain Eukaryota; kingdom Metazoa; phylum Arthropoda; class Insecta; order Hymenoptera; family Aphelinidae; genus Eretmocerus; species Eretmocerus hayati. The sequence continues at coordinate 161,839,416 of CM056741.1, read as the reverse complement.
CGATATATGTATGTATATAATAAATCGGATTACGCGATCTAACGGCGTTGAAACATATGCCTCCAAGTTGATACCTACATGTATGCATGTGTTCTGTATATGTCTGTGTGTGTACGGGCTATACTGCATGAGGCCACAGTGTACCAAATCGCTCGCCAAGAGCATCAGGGAGATTAGCGACACGCAGAACAGCCACTGGTGTGTGTGTGTGTGTGTATGAATATATATATATATATTACTCGGATACAGGGGTGCTCACCCCCGAGAGCAGTTCACCTACGGGTAATATACATGTAGAGACCAGAGAGAGAGAGAGTGAGCTCAATGTGTGGTACACGGGATGACCCGCCCGCCCGCCGATCGCCCGTATGCTTTATATTTATAACTGGCTGCACACACGCGCTAGATACACCCCCTCTGTATAACTCAGTTGAAACCCATGATGACGGTGGTAGTGGTGCTCGTGATATAATTTACCGTCACAAATCATGAGAATACTTCTGGCTATCCTGCAGAGCTAAACTGGACTCTCTATACTATATGCATATATACGGTTGGTATACGTGATGTATAGAGTTAGCACTGGTTGGTGGTCGTGATGGTCCTGCACGCGCAGAGGTGTGCTCTCGCTCGATAATTGGGGTGGAAATTGCCGGGGCGGTTATACATGTATATACTCAACATTGCTTGAAGCATCGGTAATACTGGCGCATGTGCATGCATAGGTTTATGGTACCTTCGTATATATGTATATATATATATATATATATATATATATATATATATATATATAATTGTATGGGTTCGAGTACAGATCGACCCGGGGTCATTGTTACTCACGAGTGCGCCAACGCAGATTATGAGTTTTGACCACGAGGATTAATGCGGATGATGGGAGAATCACGGGAGTGTGCAGATAGAGAATTGTGAATTTTTAAAATATGTGTATATGTGTGTGAGAGAGAGGGTTTGTCATTTTTATTTCTCTAGATATGTTCTTGTGGTCAAGTATGATCGATGTCCATGTTGGATTGGTGACTAGGATGGATCTGCAGCATGAATTCAATATGAGATGCATGGAAATAAAACAACACGACCCTGTGAGACATTGAGCTCTCCAGAAGAAAATGACGATTGTCACCTAAGAATGTATAATACGCAGGATTATAGAAGAGCAGAAATCGAGGAAAGCGTTATATGTTTTCAGAATTTACGTCCTATTTCGATAACGAAATGATTGACAATAGCAGAACATTCTCCGTAGTGAGAAAATGAGTTCGAGTGAGAAATTAGATCTCGATGCAGTGCATTTCACTTTCTTCCCGAAGATTTACCAAGGAACTCTGAATTTGGCTGTTTCCTCATCTGAGATGGAAGTCTGATGATGATGTCATAATCGGGTCTTACTCAGATGGTCATTCACGGCACTATTTGGGGATACATTCAATTTTGCTTAGTGAAATAATCCAATTCTCATCTGTACAACGAGGAATTTCACGCGTCAATTCACGTCGAAAGAAGCCCATCCATCGGTGGAAGAAAAAACGGTCTGGCTACGCGGAGACAATGATCGTACGCGAACGATGGATTCGCGTGAGCAAATTCCCCCAGAGAACTTAGGGCTGAAAGCGTTTTCGTTTGCTTACCGAACAGGACGTTTGACAGTGCCCCAGGGTCGTTATTAGCTCACGCGAATCGGAACTCCGGCACAAAACTACCTATAATCGCATACGATGACGGAAGAAACTACCCTGTCTCGCGTATAGAACCAATTTGAGGTTATTTGCGAACCACGATTTGCTAATCGAAATCGTTCGGCTCCCGTAACCAATAAACCGATATTCGCGTACGCTAATAAAAACTTTTAGATTCGCGTACGCGATGTGACGTATCACACACGTTCTTCTAGAAACGCGTATGGCAACCAATCGGTAGATTTTCGGAGACGCTAGCCAAGACATGCATATTCGCGTATCAACCTCGTTCTTCTAGAATCACGTATGGTAACGAATTGGCTGACTTCTGCGTACAATAACCAAGACGTGCAGATTCGCGTAACAAACTCGTTCTTCTGGAATCGCGTATGGCAACACATTGGCGAACTATCGCGTACGCTAACTAAGACATGCAGATTCGCGTAAGTGGATTTGCGTATCGAGCTTATTATTTTAGAATCGCGTATCGCAACAAGTCAGTGGACTGCCACGTACGCTAGCCGTGATATTCAGATTCACGTACGCGGATTTGCGGATCGAACTCATCCTTTGAGACGTCCGAATACGCTAACCAATGGATGCGCCTACGCTTACTCAGACGTGTAGATTCGCGTGCGTGGATTCACGTATCGAATTCGAGCTCTAGACACCCGCGTATGCTAACCCCTGGATACGCATCCGCGTACGCTGACTAAGACGTGTAGATTCGCGTGGGCGGATTCATGTATCGAACTCGAGCTCCTAGGGCTCGTTCTACATAGGATGCGCTCAGCGCGTAAGCGTACGCGCATACGCTTGTGCTCAAAGCATTTAATGCAGGGAATTTCATGAAGTAGCCGTACCAGTCGCTTCCCACTCAGATATTCCCCAAGGAAAAAGTCGGTTGATGATTGGTGGGCTCTGAATGACGTAATCGAGCCAAAAACTCAAGTTTCTCGATGTTTTTCCACAATCAACTAGAGAAAAGGATCAGCGTTGACCGCCCTAAAAGTTACCCGCTCTTTTATTATCGGTGAAATACGGAACTCATGAGATTGATTGATGGCGGTCTCTGGGGGACATCTTTGAGTCAGGAAAACAATTTCTTCCGTGTTTTCCCGTGAAAGATAGGGAAAACCAGTGGTGGTGGCTCCGCGAGCCTTTCTGGGAAGAAATCCAGGTTGAGCAAGCTTTTTGCAACGCAGTATCCGCATTAGTGCCCAAGCGTCTTAGTTTGCGAAACTGTAACTTTGTTTGGGAACAGGAACTAGGCAAGAGCAAGATGAGCGGTCACCAATCCGGATACTGAATCGCGAAAACGTTGCTCAACTTTTATTTTTTTCCGAAAAGGCTCGCGCGGCCACCGCTGATGTTTTTCTCCATTTGTTCTTTGGAAAACAAGGTAAAAATAAATTTGTCGGCTCGATTATTTCTCTCGGGGCCCATCAATCATCAACCAACTCTTCACTTGTGGAAATTCCAAATGGAGAACGACTGGTTAGGCTGCTTCATGGTAATCCCTGCATCAAATGCTTTGAGCCCAAGCGTATGCACGTACGCTTACGCGCTGAGCGCATCCTATGTAGAACGAGCCTAGACATCCGCGTACGATAGCCGAAGGATGTGTATTCGCGTACGCTGACCAAGACGTGCAGATTCACGTACGTGAATTTGCGTATCGAGCTTATTATGTTAGAATCGCGTATCGCAACAAGTCAGTGGACTGCCACGTACGCTAACCGTGATATTCAGATTCACGTACGCGGATTTGCGGATCGAACTCATCCTTTGAGACGTCCGAATACGCTAACCAATGGATGCGCCTACGCTTACTCAGACGTGTAGATTCACGTGCGTGGATTCATGTATCGTATTCGAGCTCTAGACATCCGCGTACGCTAACCCCTGGATGCGCATCCGCGTACCCTGACTCATACGTGTAGATACGCATTTACGCAACTTCGAGTATTGAACTCGTTCCTCCAGCATCGCGTACGGCAACCAATCGGTGGACCTTCGCGTACGATAACCTAGAGATACAGATCAGTCTGCGCGAATTCGCATATCGCGCTTGTTCTTCTGGAATCGCGTATGGCAACCAATTAATGAACCTCCGCGTACGCTAACCAAGATATAAAAATTTGCATGCGCGTACGCGAATCCGCATCTCTTGGTTATCATACGCAGAGGTCAGCCAATTCGTTACCATACGCGATTCTAGAAGAACGAGGTTGATACGCGAGTCTTCGTGTCTCGGTTAGCGTACGCGGAAGTCCACCGATCGGTTGCCATGCTCAGATGTGTAGGAGAACTAGTTCGATAAGCAAATTCACGTACCCAAATCAGCGTAAGCAAATCCGAATCGCTAGATTAGCGTACGTGGAAGTCCTCCGATTGATTGCCATGCGAGATCCTAGAAGAACTAGTGCAATACGCGAATGCGCGTGCACGAATCTGCATATCTTGGTTCGCGTACGCCGAAGTCCACCGATTGGTTGCCATACGCGATTCTAGAAGAACAAGCGTTGGTACGCGAATTCGCGGGGACGCGAATCAGCATATCTTGGATAGCATATGCGGATACCCAACAATTGGTTTTGTGCGCGGATATTCATAAGGACTAGGGCTGGGACTTTTATCCGGATTTTCGAACTACCGAACTATCCGAATACTCGGATATCCGGGTTCGGGGAAAAAATCTGGACGGATCCGAATACCCGGATAGTATGCGGCTATCCGGATATTTGGATCCGTCCGATTTTCATAGTAGAATTGAGATATAACATTGGTAATGAAAGCATAGACGAACTGATAACAATATAAAACAAGTATGTATCAGATCCATACGATCGGTTCCAGCCTGTCATCACTCGCAAGTAGCCAACCGGTATCTCTGTCTCGCTATTCCGTTTTCTCTGTTTCTCGATAACATGGGAGCTTCCATGAATGACGTTTGGGGGAATTTTATTATTTCAGACCCCCGTCTCTCTGATAAGATTTTTCAAAAGTAAAATTGCTGACTCACACATGGAGAGTGAGGAATCAGGAGACCGACTCTTCCCCTTCCTCCTGAACCCCCTTCGTTATTTTTGGACGTTTCCTTTGTGTTAAGCATGCATATAAAAAATATCAACAGTTTGTAGTTCTTGAGAAATCCAATACCAAATCGTGTAATCCCCATCACGAAACAGATTTGAGAGTTCAGATGCTATTCGGAAATCTGGATACCCTCGGATTGTCCGGGAGTATCCGGATATTCGGATCCGGATAGTCGGATACTATCCGGATAGTTGGATCTATCCGGATCTCTTCAATCTAAACGGATATCCGGATAATTATCCGGATATCCGTATCCACGGATATTTCCAGCCCTAATAAGAAAGAGTTTGATACGCGATTTCGCGAATCAGCGACTTATGTGCCCAGAAGAGAACGGGATAGTAAAGCACGCACTGCTGGGGCTGAAGACTTGGGCGGGGGAGTTGTCGGGTTCTCCCGAGATACTAAGATCCCCCTTGCCAAGAGACTGGGTTGGGGAGTGCGTCGATCCCCCAGGATCAACGAAGGATCTCTTTCGCGGTTAACCGGGTCCGGGGAATCTCTACTCTCCCAAGAACCGAATATCTTCCTTACGCCTCCTTCCCCTTTTCCCCTAACTTTACCTTGCATAATCTCATAGCCTCGAGAACTTAAAACGGGTAGGTGTGCTCAGCTATGTGGCGGCAGGGCGTCAAGTTATCTAGCTGGCATCGAATTGCATGATTCTTGAGTTGACTGCGGTCACAGTTTTAAAGACACCCATCGCCAATGTCATTTTATCCTAACCCATATTTGTAATTATATTTGGGGCCAATTCACAGTGTACGACTAAAATTCATCATTTTAGGAATCGTCTTTAGGTAGAGCATGAGACATTATACGTTGAGGGATGTGTTTCTCAATGGATCAAGGGGATTTATACGAGTCTTTGGGAATCAAAATCTTTATAAGAGCGATCAAGAACCCAGTATCGCTGGGAAATTGCTTTTGGGTTCGATTTCGCGGAACATATATTGTTCGATTCAAAGGAATGAAACTCAAGGTCGATTCCAAGATCAGCCTGACTCTTGCTTGAGACCTCATTATATTAAATTTTCATACCCTTGGTTGAATTAGATCCTAGAGCTGGTCCAAAATTCAACCCGTAAATAAGGGTCTAGCTGAATTTTGGATCGCCATCGAAATAATCTATGTGAATCCAAGCCATGTTGACGTGCTCACTTTATACTCATAAGGGTCTCAGACCCCTACCGATCCACATGAGTCTCCTTGACTCCTAGCAAAAATACGTATCTGGTCGTTAGATTCCAGGTTCTAAAAAACCAAGATCAGAATCGGGATAGGTAGAGTTGTACGTTAGAAATCAAACTAACTCCGTCACCCACATCTTTGTGGAGATGGAATCCTATCGGGAATCTTGTAGTAGTCCTCAGAGGATCTGATTTTCATCTGTAATTCTTCATATAGGACGATCAAATATACTACCGCTCATACACTTGAGATTCGATTCATTCGATTTGGCAGTGCAATAAGTCTCGCGGGAATCGACACCACAGAGAAAGTATCATCGAGAGCTCACTCCTTCAGTAAATTAGGAATATACACAGGCTAGCGCGTTTGAGCATGCATTGCTTACCACCCCATTCGTTGAGTATGTAGTGCAGGCAAGTGAGATTGAGAGAGAAAGAGAGAGAGAGAAAGCAACTAATAGCGCGATCCGACCAAGATTTATAAGCGAGTGGCGTGCGCGTGAGAGGAGAGAAGGATCGAGGTACGGACCCCCGCAGTGATGGCCCGCTCTCCACCGTGGGATTGAATTTGTGCCCCCGTATGCTAGTTTGCGTGAGAGACTGATTTGCACTCGCTTGGATCTCTCTCTTTCTCTCTCCCTTTCTCTTCCGGTTTTTATACATTTGTCTGGGTACGAGAACGAGTGAGAGAGAGAGATGCATTAGTTTTTGTCAAATTATCCCAAGGGATCATGCAGATCATCACAAGATCATGTTAAAATCAATGAGATGGTTCAGGATGGTTTCGCTGAATATATTTGATTGTATTATTACGCTCGTCTTTGGAATTTTCCGGTCTAAGAAGTCATTTCGGAAAATTTGCTCGGCGTACCGCATGATTTTTGGAGAAAATGTTGGATGAAGTAAATATTAGATATAGTTGCCTATTGCCCCAACAATCATTAATAATTAATACGACCAGTTTTGACGATTGTTCACGGAAATTTTGATCCATGGAGAATATAGATGGTGAGTGCGTAATGTAGTGTCCACCGGACGTACAAAGACTGAATTTTACACTCGAATTCGGCGTTGAGTCACCTATGCTAGGATTTGGTCGCACTTTATTCTAATTGCTGACCAATCATCTTCACACTATTTTATGCATGCAATTCAGAGTGATTCCCCGTTCAAATCCAACTGCATCTGTATATCATGAATGGTTCACTTCGGGAAACCTATACCATCATCGCGTTCTTTGTGAATAAATTACACTGGATAACAAAATTTTAAGTTTGAAATGTCCACCTCGGGAGAACATAATCTTTTTGACGACTTTTCGACGTACGAACCAAATCCAACTAAAGTTTTATGCCTACCCTTCGGTTTTTTTTTTTTTTTTTTTTTTTAATCGCAAAACCCCAATTTTTCGAAAAGCATCTGATTCAACGCTCTTAACTAATTTTGTAGTTTTATTGCTCAGCTAGTACCTCTGTGTAGTGTTCCAGGAGCGTCTCAGAACAATGATTTTCTACAATATTTTGACCTGTAGAACACGATGGCAGTGATTTCAAAGGACTACAACGTGTCCAAAATGAGCGGCAAACTGACTTTTTGAGTGTGAATATTGAGCCCGCACATTCATGTAAATTACATAATATAATAATTCCACATATTCTTAATACAATCTCATCAGTCATAGTGGCGTTTATAGATCAATAACATTCCGATCCCACAGGACATAAGTTTGCTCACCAATCATCATTGTGTGGCCTTCAACGAAGGAAAAACTATTTTATTTGCCAATAACACAATGGGAATCGTTTTGCGTCACGAAGAGCAACGACAAAAAGCTTCAGAGATCTGTCGTGTTTGAGCATTCATTCTTCTTAATGAACATGAGAATCAAGCATACATCATTGAATCAAGGATGTGATCCGAACTCCTGGCTCTCGCAGAACCACACAAAAATTGCTCTCATTGAACTCCTTCAAAATCTCATTTGCTCGCGTGCCAGTTTTTTTACATACCTATGAACACCTCCTTTCTGAAACATTTAACCTTCATAATTCTTCGGCCCGTCTCTTACATAATTTCCGAGATAATTTCTCTGTATTAGAATGTTTCTCTCTCTCTTTCTCGTCCCTCATTCCTGTCCCTATATTTGGGCAACAGGACCAAGTCACTAACGAGTAACGAGACAGTTTAATGTTCGAAAGAGAGATAGAGAAGGGACAAACAGGCAAAGAGGATACTCACGATATAAATAATATATACCTATATATAAACTGTATTCGCGGACTATCTAAGCGTGCACATACCGGACCTACTAAATCAAGATGTACATTGGTTACGGACGCGGTTGGCTGGCCTCTCTCTCTCTCTCACTTTGCAATACAGTAGTTTCTCTGGTGGTCTGTATATATTTGCGACGGTGGCTGTGTGTTATATGCACGCTTATGAAACATTGATTTCACGCGGCGCAGCTCGTTTTCGCTCCATCTCGCCTCACCTCGTGCGGAATTTTCGCTACTGGGTCTCTGATCGCGTGCGCCTCTTTTTGTAATGTGGTCCGTATATAGAAATTCTTTTTTTTTGCCCTCTTCTCTTCTACCTCTCTTCTTTTCCTTCTTCTTCTTCCGCCACCGCAGACTCTCATTCACCTGGTATGGAATATTCATGCCAGCCACCGTGATAAAGAGACGTTTATTATGACCCTGATGAGGAGGGGTGCTTATACACATACACACATATACTGATTGTGACTACCGTTTCTATAATACCGAGTGTGGTATTTGGTGAATTGCTGCGTGGGTGGGTATACAGCTCTTGGTGCCCGATGGGAAACTGAAGTTTAGTCTGGTGGCGCGATCATTTTGAGAGATACAGGATTTGTGTGAGAGATTGTTGTTTACTTCTGTGGTGAACAGACTTCTTCTGTATGATGGTGGGAGGTTGAGCACAAATGAAGCTCGCGGTGGTTCCTCGTTATTTTCAAGTGTTATTTTCTTTTGCTATTCGAGTGGAGCGAGATACTGATGGTACGGTAGAATGCACGCGATGGAGCGATCTGGTTATGGTATTTTGGATTAGAGGATGAAGTGATCTCTGGTGCAACGACTCAAGTTTGTATTCACTAATACTACCTGGGAAAGATACGGAGAATTCACTTCAAGTGGGGAAAAATTCAAAATTTTATGTAGCTCCTAAATGGACTACACACGAAATCCGCATAAATGAAAAATATATCTTTTTGGTAGTTTGGCCAGAACATCATAGACGACACTATGCAAGGCGTGGAAGAATTGCAAATATTTCGATCCTAATCGCGAAAGAAGCAAGCGTGGAGGTAAATGAGTCGAAAACGAATTACATGGCCATGGACCATGACAACTCAAATGACGACACAGATCCTATCTAAATCGCGACCTACTCCTTCCGGAAGGTCCCCCTCTTCCCTTATCTCAGAACCATAGTAACGCACGAAAACAACGTAAGGGTCGATTTCGGGAAGAGAACCTGCGCAGGGTGTAGGTGCTTTGGCTCATTACCGAAGCTTTTTAGAGATAGAGACCCTCACGCGAAGCCGAAATAATCGTTCAAAAAATCATCATCCAACCGGTGACTCTTCATGAATGCGGCACTTCGTCGATGACTCGGTTGGATGAAGGGAGATTTCAAGTTGTTACCGTCGGGCTCGAGCCGCGAGGCCACAAGATCGGTTCATACGTTAGAGAGATGCTGGACTTGGGAAGGGCCGGTTTGAGTATGAGGGTTAGCCCTGAAAAGAGCTGATGTCGCAATTAGGTGGTCTCGGAGGTCCGTGGTTTTTGGCGATGTTCCAGTAAGCTAATCAGGAATGGACCGATCAGCATGGGTTGCTTCAGTAATCCTCATCGAAGCCCCGAGTGTGGAAAGCGCGTCATACGGGCTAACATCGCCTGCTCCAGCGAGCGCGTCATGGAGAGTGTGTGACTGGCGGGTCTCCCGTCTCCTTGGCTTGAGACTCCGATCCCTGGAGGCTGGCTTATAGGGTGGCATCGTCCATGGTTGTGCTAAGTTCGCAGAACTCGATCACGAGTTTCTGAGACGGTCCTGAGTCGAAGAGTCTCCAAAGAGAGGTGAGTCCGCTCGAGTGACGTAAGAGCTCCCGGGTGCGTCAGTGCCGAAGATGCTGCAAACATCAGCGCGAGGGCGGATGTGGACTGCTACCAAGTCGGAGCAGCTCCCGAGCGCTGTAGAAGTTCCTTAGTAAACCATCAGACGTCGCGGCGCGCCATGCAGTATACCTATATATTCTCTCACACGAAGGTTCGGCTATTGAACGTGTTTTCACTTGTTTACAACTGTTTCACCCGTGCTTATGTCATAATTAAGGCATCATGTTAACCCTTGGACTCCATCTGTGAAATGTGTAGACGAATATGGAGCATATCAAATAGCTGCGGGACTGTTCAAGTGTTAGTCTGCTGATCCCGGACACTTTGAGTCGATCAACTGATGGCACAGTAATCGTTTCCAGAGAAATCCAGTTGGTGGCGCGACCTACAGCGAACATGTCGAATTGCCCGAGCCTAGCGGGAGCAACGTGTCGTGGACGTATCTCTGTAACGCTGGTTGCTCAGTAAAGAAAAGTCGAGCTGGCTGCCCCTCCACCCTGTAAAACGCGTATCGTCGCTATACAGAAAAGGACAGCTAACGTCCTAGTCGAAAGCGAAGCCGGCCCTAGCATGAGCGTACGTCTGGTGAACAAACCTCAACAGTCCAAATGCCCAAAACAGGCCAATACACCCAGGAACGGACAACCCTCCTCTCACATGCTCAGCAGCGGAAACACACCCCAGCACAGGAAATGACGGTCCGCAATCCCAATGTATGGAGATCGAGCACAGGGCAGGAGCGTGTGGCGCGATTGCTGTCTTTTTTTGACAACTTTTGCATCGAATATATCTGGGTTGGGAAGTTTTTCCGTATCCACTTATAAAAACCCAAATCTTACGCACTATCCCGTATCGATTTACGAAATAGTAAATCTCGATACAAGGGTGGAAAAACTTTTTTTTGCGTCCGAGTGATGGCTTTCTGTCCTGAGCCGTAGGCGAATGACGGAATCAACACGAGGATACAAAACATAGATTTTACGCCCATGTACCGAACTGTGTTCTTCGACAAACTGTACGAAGAAGTGGATAATCAGTGCGGAAGACACTTGCCCGCACAGCGTGTCGAAAGAGTCATTTTTCGGCCCACCACCTATGAATTCACACCGGTATTCCTCCAGTGTTTGTATGCAGTTGTATTGTGCGAATCTTCTGGCCGAGAGGACCTCACTGCGACACCAGGTATGAACTTTGGCTGCATCACGTCGAGTACAATCGATCGCTTGTAAACTATACAATAAGTCGTGTCCCTGCAGTCAATCAAATATTGTATCGACACGGGGAATACTTTTTCGTACCTATCGTCAGGAATATTTAATACATCCAGAGATCTCACTTGCAATATCGAGGTCGAATGTAGCGCAAGACAGCTCTTAAGTCATTCCTTTGCCTTTTCGACAAAGTTTTCTGCTCACGTGTGCTGAGCATATAATCCAACCGTCTGATAACCTGGAGCAATACACACCGCTGTGAGGGTGATCCTCGCCCTGACTCGCTATTTCAGGTGCAAAGTCCGCACTTGAGACGGGGCGAGCACGAGTTCGATCCGCCAATCGACAGCCACCCATGGTTCAGCAGCGCTCTTGCTCGATATCACAATCTCACCCTCTTCATAAAGATCACCTATCAGTATGTAAAAGTATAAAAGAAGACAAACTTTCAATCCTTTCCTCTTTAATCAGAAACGAATAGGGCTTCACTCGAGCGAGAATGACGAGAAATCAGAGGAATCTCGTATCGTCTCGTGCTTCACAGGCGTTCATCTCGTCTCGTATCGAGATCGCACGAGAATAGAAAACTTCGATCTCGTATCGTCTCGATTCTCGATCCGAGATCGAGACGAGAATATCGGGAATTCGAGATTTACTCTGAGCATCCTCTTCTGATCATTCGTAACTCCTATCGAATAGCGTGTCTCGGCCGCGGGAAGCTTCCAAATTGCGCGCGACGTACTTTGAATAAACTGTCAATGACGTACACATCTGTCATGGGTAAATTCGAATTCTATCGAGTCTATCACCGATTAAGTGTCAATAGATTGGCTGCTTTTCTTGACGTTTGGAATTAGTCAGTCACCGGCAGGTGTGAGGAATAGTTTGAAATAATTTATAGCTGTATCATTTATCACTTCATCTCATTGTGGACTCCAGATTGGGAAGATTTTGAATGAAAAAATACATTCAGAATGTCGAGTAAGAATAAGAGAGTTGAAGATTCCAATTATTATGATCACGGACATAATAAGGGAGGAAGAATCGGTATCTGCCTCATATGCCAGGGCAAAATAATTACAGAAGAAATTAAACCGAATGATAGCAATACCAGTGGTCTAAAGAGACACCTCGAAATTTTTCATAAGAGAGAGTGTAATCTCCTTTTTGATTCCAAACAGCTCGCCTCCAAAACATCAATCCAGTCTAAGTATAATGCCAACGTCAGTTCCATCAGAAATGATTCCGTCAGAAGCGTCTTGTGTCATGACCGAACAACGGTGCTCCAGTTGCGGTGCTCACTTCCAGATGATTCTTCCAGAGTACTCGTGTGCATCAATCGATGGATCAGAAGCGTTCTGAAAGATGCCATCTGCCAACTGCCTTTCCCGTTCTAATTTGTATTATACTGGATACTCATGTTCTTCTCCATTTGTAATATGCAATGACAGAACTTCATTTTATATATTATTTTATATTTATATTAGTGACAGTGTCAGTTTCCTGTGATTCTCTGACGCACGTTGTTAGTAAGTTGTTTGGTTCACAGAATTAAGGTTCATTTGTCCACTTGATTGAATAATTGATTGAACTGAGTTATAAGATCTCAGATGGATGATTTGTACATATATATATAAAATCTCGGCGAGATCTCGCTCGTCTCGGTATTCATTGATCTCGTATCGTCATGGAATCAGACCACATGATCTCGGCTCGTATCGATCTCGGACCAAATCTCGGAGGGCACTGTATCGTCTCGAATCGCGCCGAGATCTCGATCCGAGAACGAGACGAGATCCAAATCTCGGTGAAGCCCTAGAAACGAATCATGATTCTGAAAGAGTATCAGTATTCAATATCAAAACTAACGTTTTTTGGTGTTAGACTGATTTGAGAGTACTTGAGTCCTGGACGTGCTTGATCTACCGTACCGCATTCAAAATATTCCTCTAGATATTTTTTTCCAATTGATTCACTGACGCCCCTCATCGTTCCCGGGATATTTCGCGAAAGGCAAAGATACTCCGGTATTGTGATCATCGCTACTTGTGAGCCTAACTGACATGGAGAGTCCAGAGGGTTCGGTTCATCAAATCTCACCAAATTTTTCTTCACAGTCTCCTACCACCAAAAATATGAAGAATTTAGATCATTTCCGTCAAATGGGCCACCTATTGGCGAGGAATCAATCTCTTCCGGTATGCTGAAATCCGCCCTACCTACGCTTGTACCGTATTACACTCAACTCTTTAACAAGTCGCTTTCAGCCGGACATTTTCCTTCTAACTGGAAGCGTGCATCTGTCATCCCGCTAGCAAAATCATCAACATTGGCTTCGATGTCCGATACCCGTCCCATTGCCCAGCTCCCGGGGGCCTCAAAAATCCTTGAGCGACTGGTTCATGAGCCACTCATGGCTCATTTGTCGTCCAATGAACTGCTTAGTCCCTTTCAATCAGGCTTTCGCCCTTCCCATCCAACTCAAACCGCACTTTTGCAACTCCTTGAAGGCACATGTCAAGCTGTTGATAGCCGAATGTTAAAAGTTCTGCGGTTTCAGAATGGTCAACACTCTGATTGGAGGGCTGTATCATCTGGTGTTTCGCGAGGAAGCTGCCTTGGTCCTCTGTTATTGGTTATACACATCAATGACTTAGCTGATAACTTGAGTCCTGATGTACAGAGGATAATATACGTTGATGACACTCAGATTCGATTACCGCCACTGTTACCCTTCCGATTCAAGTGCTTGTATTACTCTCCTGAATTGGGATGCCATCGCGGTTGTTCACTAGGCAGCTGCTAAAGGACTGAAATTGAGCTCCGAGAAGAAGGCCCTAATTATCCTGGGCAGCGAACCAAAACTCAGACAAGTCCAAACTGCGAATGTTCCCAAAATAATTCTTTCAGGATCGGAAATTCCCTTCTCAGAGCCTATCAAAAGTCTTGGAGTACACATCTCCTCCAAATTAGACTTGACCACAATTAGAAGTCAACGGCATCGTACGGCGAGTTCATGGTACGCTTCATGCATTAAGGTTGTACAGGGGTGCACTATCGCGTTCTCTCCGCTCGAAGTTAGTGCAAAGCCTTGCCCTGCCTCACTTCGACTACGCCGCTTCCGCCATTCACCACATGCAGCAATACCTGGATGGTGAACTTCAACGCCTGTTGAACGCTTGCATACGTTTCGTCTATGGCAATATCCCATGGCGGGAACATGTTTTCCCTTCCCGGCTATCCCTTGGTTGGCTATCAACGAAACGTAGGCGCCTTCACTCGAAAGGCTGTCATGCCTCCAGAATCCTTGCAACCGGGGAAACGTCTACTTAACGTTCTCTGTTCAAATTCAAGTATGATGATGCTCCTCCTCCTTACTCTGGGAGGCTCCCAGCTCATATACTTGACTATAGAACTCCTAGAACCGAAGCGTTGAAGCAGTCTTCTATCATTGTTGCTTCAGAACTCATCAATTCCGTCCCCCCGATGGAAATTAGCCTTGAACTTTTTCCTCAGTTCAAGGAAATTCTCCTGAACCAACTCTTGAGTCAAGATAGAGCTCATTGGATCATGAAAGCTCAAACTCTGGGTACTGTACCCTTTCCACATCCCCTCTTCGTCCCCTTATCAGCTTGAGTCTTGATATTTCTCTCCCTCTTTCCTCTTCCCTCCCCTTTTTCTTTCTTCCTCTTCATGGCCCTTAGTAGTAAATCGAAGGGTATGCACAGCACGGGTCCATAGTAATCATCAACAAAACTACCTGTATTTACTTCTTTTGAATTTTCATCATATTTGCATATTTTACATTTCATGAACATTGTCATAATTCATTCTAGAGAGTCTCATGGGGTTAAACCCCCAGACTTCAATAAAATTAATTTCAATCAATCAATAAATCAATCTGTTCAAAGCTACAGCTTATAGCATTACCATTGTCTATATAAGCCCATGCTAAAAATTGATGTATATAGATATACTGTCAATGCTAACGTTTTTGCTTGTAGCTCTAAACAGAAGGCCCATTTGACAGAGTTAATCTGAAATTTTGATATTCTAGGCGGTACGAGACTGTGAAAGAATTTCGGTGAGATTTGCTCACCCGGACCCTCCAGATTACCTCGTAAAAGAAGGGGGGTGGCGCGAATTACCTCCTCAGCGGTATTAAGTACTGCTCCACGTTACCAGATGGTTGATCCATCTGAGAGATGAGCAAATCATTGGAAAACGATGACCTTTTGAGAAAAGCGCGGGCACAGTTCATAACGATGACACAAGTTTGTCCGAATATGCAGCACATTCTGAATACAGACGTACCCTTTAACTCATGGGTAGTCAGAAGTCGATCATAATGAGTATCTGCAGGACAGGCCCTCGCATCATTCTACCGAGCTTGGATTTCTATCCATAAATCTTCTAAATAAGTTATCGTACGCCATAGTACATCAATAAATCAGCGAGCTAAGGTGTAGGTGTTCATGCTGATGAATTCAAGCTTTAAAGAGACTTAATTTGTATATAAAACGAATTCGTTCAAAATTTTAAACATCAAGAACGGGATCGGATTCTCTCCGGAAATTATATGAATATCCATCACCATCCGAATACTCTTAACCGCATGGAAGATACTTTAAGATTGAAAGAAGTTTATAAGATCTCTGTTGGAAGATACAGCTCGACTGCCATAAGAAATTGCAGTAAAACCTCTTGAATTTCCCGATTTCTGTTTATCCATTGATCATTATTTTTATTACTGACATAGTTCTAACCAACTATAGATCATATATGGTTAGCATCACCCTCTGCTGCCTTCCTTGTTTCGGAAATGTATTGATTCCCTCAGTCGGTCGTGAGGATCCTGAGTTGTTGAAAATGACGGCTTAAAAAAATTCCGTTTTTTCTATTCAAGTAATTTTCTTTTTTCTATTAACGCATCTTCAACTTCTTTTAAAAGTTATCATGCGGGACCGTGGGTTCCGAATCACCAAAACCACCGAGAAGCACTTATGAAAATTCATATTGGTATAGCAGTATACCGGTCGAGATTCGAACCCCATCAGCATTCTGCGTTGAAGACAAGGACCTTATCCACGAGGCCGCGGGGGCTTCAAGGAATGAAAGGGATCAATATTCAAAAACAGCATCATTCCATCGTAAGTTTCTGCATGAACAAATTTTTGAACTAAAGATTCCCAGAAGACGATAGCCTTGTTGACTAAGTGCCTATAATTCTCTTCAAATTAGAAATCTATCGACGAACCATCAATTCTCTGTGATACGTTTCCAAATGTGACTCCGAACTTTTGTTTAATAAAAGTTCGCAATGAAGTATATCGATCTCTCATGAGCAAACTCACATTGTTTCCAAGATATGCTTATTTTTTTGAAGTCTAATCAACATGTCGCTGCAGTATTTCATCTCAATGGTATGAAAATATGAATCGTTTGTTTTCAGCTTTGACGAGGGCCGTAATAATATACACGGTTGAAACATTGGACTTGAAGGAATAATTTGGCAGGAGAAAACGACAAATTTTTCATTTTCCAAAATGCGTATTTTTGTTACTCTGCATATTTTTCTGGACAAAGTCACATAATGTGACAAAAATCTAACCCCATAATTTGATCTGATTCTCTATACATGCACCACTGAAAAAAGAGTTCTACAGAATAATATCAGTGCTGACAACTGCCCTCGGGACGGTCACAAGATCTTGGTCAACCAAGTTGATCGTTAAGCGAGATAATGAAGTCAGTCATACAGTTTGATTGTGTGCGGTGAGAGTTGGGGAATTAAAATTCACTTTTCGCATATCCATAACGCGGTCTCGCGTGCAACTCTCTTCCCTTTCACCCCACCTTAACATCCCATCGTCGTCATTCGAGAGTGATTTTACGCGTTGTAAGCCCCCCGAATGCCTCTTTCCGTGAATAAAAGTCTTGCGAATGACACCCGGTATATAGGATTTGGAAAGTGGCTCTCGGACTGGGCTTTTGCTTGAAACTCGGCCTCAAGAGGCTAGACTTACCCATTTCAATACCAGCTAAACTCGTTATCCAATAAGCGGGCGAATCGACCCCTTTTTATAGACTGGTTCGTGTGCTATACAAGACCCTCCAAAGAGGCGAATGGGCCCATCGTTACTTATATACGAGCTTTGAGTGAGAGCAAGACTCTTCTTGCTCGATGCGAAAAAGATGCTCGTTGCAGTGTCGAATTAAGTGGGTTAGCGCGCGCGCCCGCCTTCGATGAAGAAATATATATACGTGGCGTGGCTGTGCACGTAGCATATTTTGTTTTTTGGCGTGGCAGTTTGGCTTGTACTTTGTCTCAGGAGCGAAGAGCTATGGGATTTTCTGCTTGACTTTTATTTGAAAAAAATCCATGATGTTTTGATGGAGGGCTCATTGGGCTAAAAAAATATATGGGGAGTGATGGGTTAGTTTCATATATGTCCGACTCTCACGTAAACGAATCATTGAATTGCAACTGACGAGGCTCTTGAAAATTACATGTGTAATGTTGAGCATAACTATATACTTGCTAACTGGATGTCATATTATTCCAAACTGACAAGTTTTGATGTATGATTCTTTCGATTCGTTTCGACGTGGAATAGGTTTGATTGTCAGTAGAATAGATTTGTTATTACCGATTTTGTTCAATGCGTGGATGTTGAGTGAACTCAGTAACGTACTTGCACGAATAGCATTGATTCCCCTGATAATGTTCACAAATGTGTTGACCTCAATCAAATAAGCATCAAACTTAATCTCTTCGTAGCGTAATCTTCGAAATGTGTACAGATCATGTATATCACCAGGATCACCAGCTAATCAGGATCCATTTAGTTGTGATAAATCCACCTAGTACTCTTATGAAGTGAATTCGACTCATTGGGGATCAGAACAATCAGTAAGAGTTTCGCGGATTGTTCATTGCTGGTCTGACTTCAAGATCTGGTTTATTTGTACTGCAGAGTGCACTCGGGAACAAGCTGAACTGTACTGATTGGGATGGCCAGTGACCGTTCAAGATTTCTGCCGTCTCACTCGCACTTTTATACAGTAACCCATTGATTGTGAGAAAGACGAAAGATCTCGAACTTTTCTTGTCGGTCATCCCAGACAGTTCATTGTGTTCCCGAGTGTACCTCATTGACTAGTCATATGTGTACTGAATTATTGATAATGATTACTAATTCATCAATGATCTGATACTCTCTGATTCCGAAAGAGTGTGACACTTACAAGTTCTGTGGTGATACGCGATTCTTACATCCTCGCTTGTATCATTAATATTCACTGATTCGTCAGTGATACTCACTGATCTATTGGTGATATTCGCCAATTCGTCAGATACTGAGTTATGGGTAAAAGAGCTACCTTGATTCGTCGGTATTTATAAAATCATATCTTCTACTCCAAAGGGATCTACCATGATTCAATAAACAGCTTTATTCCTAATTCATTTGCTAAACTATGAGTGATAACCTCTGATTGGTCAGTGAGCTTCTTCCGCCAACTCATCAGGGCTGTAGTATTCAGTCATGTATGGGTTGATTGAATAGTCAATGATCCAAGTGCAACCTGAACAATTCATTAGTGATTGAAAATCACTGATCAGTTAGTGCAATTTACTCTCAGTCAGTGACATGACTCTTGACTCGCCTCTTCAATCTGCCAACTTATCATGCATATTCCTCAAGTTATCAATGATTTTCACGTCTTCGTCTGCGATGCGTGATTTGACCGTAACTCACTCGTTGAACTATTAGTGATTTTATTCAAGTTTTAGTGTAATTCTATGATTCAACAGAAGTATCATTTTCATCAATTCATTGGTTCGCTTTCATTTTATGATGATGTGATCACTGATACATTAGTGATACCAGTTGTAAACAATTATTCATGAGTGATGTGTCACTATATTTCGAAACGCTAACCATTTGTCAGGAATGGTGCATGATCATAGAGTAATCTTTCCCCACAAGTAAGCGATAGCCATGGATGATGTGCTTTCAAGTTATCTGATCGGTGATTACAGCGGTATCTTCCGACCTGTCAAGTGATCTCATCACTAGTAACATTATGGATACATCAATAAATGTAGCACGATACTCACTAATCACCAACGTTTATCAATTCGACCGTGACTTTCTTCGATGTGAAGGTGTTTACCTGATTTTTCAAGGATAGAAAGATGTATTGATGACATTACAAAGAATATTTGGTGTTTCAGTGAGATCAGTGTAATCCTTTGTTCCGCGCACTTTAGTGTGCTGTTCTGAATGACCCATAATGATACTCATTCGCAGTTAATCATACTCACGAATATGTTAGGAGAACTGGTCATGTCATGGTCTTAGGTACTCACTGAGTATTAATCAGTTAAAGTCGCTGTTCCATTAATGTCCCATGTTTCCTGATTCCTTAACTGCTCTGGAACATATATGACAGCTGATTACCATCACTGATACCTATTGATTTACTGAGTTGACCAAGTGATTCATGACTAATACCTTCTGGATTATCAGGAAATAAGGCTCCTTTTGAGAACCTGAAGAGTTGAAGACATTCTGTAGCGGAAGTGTGACGAATAAATCATAGTATGGGAACCAATCCATTGCATCACTTACATTAATCTAACCTATTCTGAATCACCTTGGTCCTCTCAGATCCGACACGATGTATCATAACAGTCATGCAATGATTAATCAAACATTCTTCCGTCTTTTTGATGTGACGATAGAGAAATAGTTGCATTACTCGTAGCGGAAGCCAGTAATGGTAACTCTATCAAACCAGAATGTTCATTCAACAGCTTGTGCATGAGTGTGTTATACATTGAGCAATACAACCGACAAGAAACAAAAAAAGATGCGCCAAGTTTTGCCTCATTAACTCTCAGCTATATAGCAGTGGCGATGATATGCATTAATATTCGCGGCTTGCTCAAACCACAAGCGCAAGCCCATCACACATATACTCTTTCCATCAGTCGCGCTCGTTCGATTCCCCGTGCACTATCATTAGTTTAATTCGTTCTCGTCCCTCTGACACCATCACCATACCGTATGCTCTATCTCCTCATACAACTTCTACATGAACATTATGAGCTTCTGCATCGTCACCCCATATATCCATGTATTATATACACACATATACTCAATCATATACATGGTATATATATATTACGAGGTTTCAACTCTCTGGCATCGGGTTTGTGGTCAAGTCGTATTAGCCATTACGCAACACCGAGCACCATCATCAGACCATCGAGATATAATAATAATGTAAGAGGGTTGCGCGATGATGGTAAGAAAAAAAAAAGAAGGCGCGAGAAACGTTACGATGAGCATTATTATCTTGGTGCGACTTCTGGGAGGCTGGATTTAAGAATCTCTGTATCTATCTATCTATCTATCTATATATGTGTATAGTGGATATAGGCACCCCGAGTCACAATATTTATCGCACGCGAATAATTAAAAAACAGTCTCTCCACGCCTCGTATACATATATATAAAGCTACTGGGCGCGACGACGCGATAATCGTCCATTGTTAAACCTTATACCTTATATGTATATAGTGCAAGTCGTGAATTTGCCACGCACACGCGTGCAAATATAAATCTCAGGAGGATGGATGGGCTATAACCTCTCTCTGGGATATATATGGGGTATATAATATGGAGGAATTTAACCCACTGGTATTTGAGAACTGGATTTTATAGGATAATTTAGATGGCTATCGCAAGAATATAGCTGATGGCCACTTGTATATGTAGAGATCTGAGAGATGCACTGGCCGGTCGTAGTTGATGAATTTTTAATGCGCCCGCGGACTACTACCAATTTTTTTTTTTTTTTTTTCGTGTTAAAATCCATGATACTTTTTTAGTGACCTCGACTCGAGTGGCTATTTTGTATTCTGGATACGAATATATGTATGATATGGCTGGGTCTTACTGCAGGCTGGTCATCGTATTATCAACGTAGTCCTTGAAGAAAAATCTGAACAGGTTTTTTTTTTTTTCAAGTGTTGTATTGTGTAAGGAGTCCAACATTAGTTAGTTCATGATACACTGATTCTGTAGAGGTTAGTGTTTGAAAGATTTGCAAAACTGATAAGAAGTGAACCTCTCCACATTTTTGTATGTTGAAAGAAGCGAGTTCAGGGGTGAAAAAAAGACTGTTGCAAACGAGATGTGAGATTGATGCTGAAATTAGACAGAAGCTTTTGCCCTTCTTGTGTTGAGTAAATATAAATATTTGGTGTGGCGATGATGACGATCTCATGAGAAGATGCGACTGACTGACACGCGTACAATTTGATGCGGGGATGATGTGTTGGTCGCACGTGTGTTGACATTTTTACACGAGCATACCCTAGTATGAGTATACTACTGGATTGATTCGATAGTGTTTGAGAAATATTTTATTACTCCATCATAACTTTTGGAAGAAATCAATTTTCTTTGGATACTTCTTGAGCGTCTTTTTGATAATTATTTAGGAATCTTTACAATTTCAACAAAGTTGATTTATACCTGAGAATAATCAACATGATCATGTCACCTTGTGTTGAACAATCGTGATCAGTATCATTGTTTGCCATAAACATGTAAGAAACAGGATGGAATAACTACTCGATAATGTGTTCCAAACATACACTTAAAACTTCAAGTTGACCTCAACGACAAGATCCTGATTTTACGATAATACCTTGAGTTTTTTCCAACGAGATTTATACTTTTGAAAGGCTCACAGCAGCTCACTTGAGAACTGTATGGCACTTGAGCTACTGCTGTGCAATTTATTCACTTTTCATTTCAGCAAGCTTGCTAACTTTTTTTCACTAGCTATGTTTAGCATTTGAAAATACCTGATGTTTGAAGGGTGACTCCAAGAGCTGCTTGGGAATCTCACGCGATATAAATCTAATCATTGAAGTTATCTGGATGAGAAAAATAACGACATTTTGATTCTCTCCTCCTCATTTCGTCAATTTTGAAAACTCAACTGTGCGTGTTATATATTCTATTTTGCCAATTTTGAGGTAAGTGTGCCCAATATGCCCCCACTACTTTTGTTTTGCTCATAGTTTCGGCTCATCTAAATATTATTCAACGTATTTTAGCTAGTGTTAAAGATAATTTTAAGACCTTCAAAATAAGCTAAAATACGTTTGATTTCAAGGAATTAGAGCCGAGCTATCTTGATTTTTGCAAGAAAAGATTTTTTGCGAATTTTTGACAATGAGTTCCTAATATGCCCCCATAGACATTTCGCGCTTCTGAAGCTCTGGAAAAGCTATATTGGTCTCGGAGCATGGCAATGTATTGAATGGATGAATCGTTATGATTTAAAAGGGATTCTCGATGATTCAGAGTGCACATAACCTCACTATTAACATGAAAATCGATTTTCAGCATATTTTGCAAGATCTGTGGCGTTTTTAGGGCTCCATGCTGCTGAATATCGCTAAATACGCCTAAAAATAATGTTATCTCGACAAAAAAGAACTAAAATTACTTGGAGCATTCCGCAAAGCCCTCTATATGCGGAAAAAGGGGTGGGGCATATTAGGAACACTGCACTGTTTTAGTAATGTAGGCGTAGAATCGACTAGACAACGAATTTTGCAATTCTGTGGAAAGTATCTCAAAGTTGAAACAGAAACAAAGAAAATGAGCTAAGGTACGTTGAAATTGATCACATCAATTTTGTTAAGTCGAAAGTACCGGAAACTACTTTATTTGTTCTAAGAAATGCGCGTCCCATTTAGGATCGGCCCAGAACGTTTTCTCATATTTTAACGTAACAAACATGAAAAAGGACAAACTTGAAACAGAAGGTTCAAGCCCAATATTCGTACAAAATCGGTTTGATGATTATAAAATGATAATGAATGTTTGAAAAATTCTATATGTGGTATTTTGATCATTTGGTAATTAATTGTGGCCAGAAATTATTTTTTTCGATAAAATTTGCCGTGTTTCTTTTGTGTGCTGTGTATGGGGGAATAGGGTTCAAGGCAATGTTTTGATTATAGTAAATGATCACAAATACCGTTTACCACAGAGTTTCTGAATCTCAGCCCGTGATGGACGCCAGAGCAATGACGAAACGCGAGACGAAACGTAAATATTTTTAAGAATGAATACTGAATTGAGAAAAATAAGCCTAACGATCGTTTTTTATTAGTCTAATACGAGAAAACTATATTATCAAAAAATCAGGCTGCGTGCTTTTTTTCTCCCTCTCTCTAATTTCAAGAGCTGATAAAAGTGGAGTCTGATGCATTTGAACTCGAAAATGAATATGCAACACCATTTCGATTGACTTGGAGAGAATTCATCATTTCATTCAATAGACATAGTTGTAGGTTATGTGTGCTATACTTGAAGTGCTTTCGGTAAAATCGTTTCTAAAAAGTCTTTGTGCAATCTATGGGCATGGGAACAATCATCAAGCTTCGATTATGTGTCAGGTACCATTTGATTAGTCTCAGCATGCCAGGATTTCTTGAAATTGGGATTTGAAAATTGTTCCGTATGAGGGACAAAATAGTGAACGGCTTGATTCCCGAAAGCAGCAAAGATCCTCCGTCACATTTTGAATTCCAAACCGTTAAAAATCTGGGAAGTAATGATTATGCCCCAGAGGAAGTTTCGTCCCTAACTTCGATAGAATTGAGATCAAGATTGTCCTAAAATGTTAAGGAGGTTATGTCCCTCTTGCCTACTGAGATCGTGTCCTCGCATAGTCACACTTGCTTACCATCGGCATGTGCTAATAATATTCCGGGTACCCTCTCTTCCTCCAACGACGAATTAAATCAGTTGCGTGTTGAGCTATTACTCCGAAGACTGTGTGACGTTTTACCGGTCTTATAGATCAACGTCACCTTGCCGAGCTTACGCACGTCCTAAATTCGTGCGCTTGCCTCACAAACGAGAATAATTTGTCCACCATCAAGGAGCTCGCCCACGAGGCAGAAATATTTATGCTCAAATTCACTCTTACAATATATGTATAGAACCAAATGAAATGCGTCAGCCGATCGTTGAATTTAGGCTGCATGTGACAGTTGCATTCATGTTGGGATTAAACGATAAAAACAAGTTGATCCTAATATACATACTGTGAGGTTATTCTACGAAATATTATTGGTGCTCTATTATGACTGCTTTTTCTGAGATGAAAGACTGATGTTAATGCAGAAAAATTCCCATAAACGTTGGGCATGCAGTATTCCACCCACATCTTTCTGTAGATTTGCAATTCTCATGTACCGACTACCAGATTCTTGTACCCTAGAATGGGGTCCTGTGTAAATACCCCAGACTGATCTTTGGTCTGATGAAAGAACTGATTTGCTCAAAAATGGACAAGAAAATCATATTCAACTCGAGACATCATCTCGATCACAGCAACCGTCAAGAAAATCACGCGAAAATATGAAATTCGTGATAAATCCATTTCAGAACTTCCGATTAGTTGCGATTAAGACGACCCATTTTTTCAATTCTCCCGTGCCACCAGTCTATGAATAGAGACCATTCCATTCACGATTTATGGTCGTGGTGGGGGTGGCATCCATATAATAGAGATCGGAACACGAGCTAAACGATTTTTTCTCGAAAAAGGAGTACTCTCTGAAGGGTCGATTAGAATATCGATATGAAATATTGATGATATTTCTGTCATTTTTCCTGCGTTCATTCCACTGTTTGTCTTGAATCTATCAATATAATTTTTTGAATGATTTGATCTTGTTTTTCAATTTATTCCAAAGAAAACTGATATGGTGCACAACCCTTGATGTATAAGGAATTTACTCAAGAGTCTGGCCACTCCCACGCTGGTTCGTTCGTGCTTCAAACGAATTCCAAGGTTTTTTGTTGCTACGCTGAACTTCTTTTGAAGTGAAGCGAGGCGTCATGAAGTTTCATTCTGCTATTACTACTTCAGTCTACGTGATTGCTTCAGAATACCCCTTCAAAATTACACATTTTGAAAGCTCCGTGTACAAGCTCAGTCATAATTTATTACACCGGTCTGGGTCCATGAATTTTTTTTTCTTTTTTTTCCATTATATCGTTGTACATATTTACATCGGACTCAAAATTTTGCACTACATTCTGAAACAAAATTGACAAATATTGCGATCTGGGGCACTTAGATGATTTACTGCGTGATTTTGACTTTCCGTATTACTCCTCTCTTGAAAAAATTTCGTATAATTTTATTGCAGCCTATTAGGATTCTAAAATTTTACTCGTCAGCAGAAATCGGTAATCACTCAAAGTCGAAAATATAGGAAAAATCAAATTTTCATCAACAGTATTTCAATTTTCCTTCACGCCAAGATCTCCCACCCTAAAACCTTGAAAGATCCACCTTCAAATGCATCGAATCGTGAAATTCGCCCTAAAACCGCAATCGAATCTCGAGAGCGTAGGCGTCTCGGGCAGACATCTATAACACTACACATACTCGGCATCTCCGCCATTGTCTTTAGCTTTCTCGCCATTTTCCCTTATCTCGGGTGGCCAGTCACCACCACTACTGCTTCAACCGAGCTTCTGGTCCGGTGCAGTGTGTCTGGTGGTATATGCGGTGGCAGAGTGCGGAGGCGCAGCCAGACGCGACGGCATTCCTTCGGTCTCATCGGGAATCGGATGTATGTATTTATGTATGGTTGGAAAAAGATGTGGGCCAGGTGTGCACCATAGCCACAAACTTCTCTCTCTCTCTCTCACTTTCTTTCTCGCAGATTTGCTGCACACGTGCGCGCTCTCTTTCTTTTGAGTGTCACCCGATACTTATATCGTGCATGCGCAGGGGAATGAGTGGCGGGCGTTCCTGGGTATTGCCACCACCGCCACCGCCACCACCGACACAAGGCTCAAGACAAAAGGGGCGCGGTCACTCCGTAATCATGCATATGCATTCGAATTTTTTTACTCTTTTCCTTGCTCGCTCTCGCTCTCTTGCACTAGATGATGGTGTTTTTGAGGATTTTTGGTTTGATGCAGTGGCGAGTGCAGTGGTGGTTGGCAGTGTATGGCTCTCGATTTTTGTCGGCTTTGCGTCTGTGCACATGCACTGATTCAGATTTACGAGTGTTATTTTACTTTGGTTGATGGTTGCAAGTTTTTCTGAGCAAAAAAGCTAGTCGATAAAAAATGTCTTCCGGCACTCTAGCGTGAGGTATTTTGCTTTACTCGTGATAATTTTGATCCTCACCAGGGCTCGGGCCGAAAACACTTACTCGGATAGCGAAATCAAACCTACAAACCCTCGCACAGTGGGGCCCGCGCATCTTTCTAGGGCTCAGCGCCACGCAAATTCTCAACTTATTGCCATGTCCGGGAACGAGGTATGTTGCTCTCAGTTATCAGAATAGGTCCGATCCCGGACACGGCGATAAGTTAAGAATTTGCATGGCGCTGAGCCCTAGAGAGATGTCCTGGCCCCACTGTGCCTCGTATCAAAAAGTATCAACAAGGATAGTACCAGGTCTGCGGAACACGGATTTTGAAACTCTGGGAATTGTCTTGTTATGGTGATATCATGAAGGTATCTCCAAGGGTTTAATCGAATGGGTCTTCTATCTCGAAATACAGCTATGGAGGTTAGCATCTTCAGTTATCTATACAGGGGTCATTTTGACATGGGCCTATATGGGCAATGCTAATAGCTGTATCTCAAGATAGGAGGCCCATTGGACCGAGCATTGGGCCTTTTTGAGATTCCTTCGTTTCTCACCGAAACAAGATGATTCCCAAATTTTCATCAAGATCCGTGTTCCGTAGACCTGGTGCTCTCATTGTAAGTTAAGTGTACCCAACATACCCCCACATGCTTAATCTCAGAACTGGGTACTCGTTGACCTTCGTGCAATTTTCCTTACGTTTTATCTGTTGAAATATGCAAAAATTAATGATTTGGGCTGACCCTGGATGATTTCCGCGTCTCCCAAGAAATAAAAGGTTGGTTTTTTTTCATTTTCTGTGTGTTTGCACACTTGAGAAATCGTTGACGAAATTGCGTTTAGTGAAATCGGTGCCAGAAATATTGGAGATGATCAATCTTCACGTGCTTGAGTGCGCATTCAACTACCCTTTTTGAGACCTTCAAAATTGGTTTTTCACAGTTACAAAACCAGTATCCAGAGCTTTTATGTGCAAAATACCGAAATTGCTGGCCTAAATGAAGGTCATAATCGGAGTGTGCCTAATATGGCCCCAATGGGTCTACATCGAAAGGGAGTACCGTACGACGTTTTTACTATTCAAAACGTGTTTATCATATCAAAATGAGTCGAAACTAGTGTTTCGGACTGCCGAAAAGACCCTAATATGGTCGCACGCCGATAAGAACGATTTTGTGTACTTGATCACCGGATCACAAAATTTTTTTTCGGAAAATCAAGCCAGCTGGACTCCAGTTGACCAGAGTCAGAAGTTCTTCAGCTCATGTTGAAGATCTTGAATCAAATATTCGAATGAGTTAAAGTACATTGAAGAAAAATGTTGAGATGGACCAGAGCTCTTGAGAAATGTCTTAATGGAGGCATGTTGGGTACACATTTTCGCGAACTCGCAGAAAAATTACTTTCAGGGAAAACTGTTATAGCTCGGCTCTGGTTGGTCAAAATTAAACTGACATCAGCTCATTTAAAAGGTCTTGGGACAAGCTTCACAATGCGGTAAAGTACGTTGAAAAATATTGAAGTGTGACAAAACTTTTGGTAAAATGGCTCATCCGGGGGTGAATGGGGGGGGGGGGGTATGTTGAGCACAATTACCTTATTCATTACTGATGATTGGCATGCTTCGGTGTTGAACATCATATCATTCATTCAGATGTGTCGAAACTCTCGAACCACAAAAACTCGGAATCCGTTAGATTTTCTAGAATTCATAACATGTACTCGTAGATTTATTCCAAATATCAAGTCTTGTCAGATATTTGCTCGAATCTGTTGAAATCTTAAAACATCCCATAACAAGGGAGAACTGGATCTCTCTCACGCTTATCTTCATTTCGCACCCCTGATGAAAAAAAGAGCAGCTCACGGGAAGCGATAATTAGTCTACATTTGAATAAGATAACGCGATCTCTCTCTTTTACTGTATGGAAAGAAGAGGAAAGAAAGAGAAAGAGCGAGAGAGATAGAAAGGAAGCAAAAGAGAAATGGAGGGAGCTCACCATTTTCACGAAATTCGAGCTCTCTTTTCGGCCAAGGCTATCTCTCTATCTTTCATTCGCAGAAGAGCAAGAGCACAAGAGGGTTGCCCCGGTCGCGATCTCGACGTCGGCGTGGTGCGCGGGTGGAGGTTGGCTCGTTCCTCGTCTTCCCTAATTGGAAGACCGGCAACTAACTCTCTTAATTACCGCCTTCGCTTCCTTGCCAGTCTCCCTTCGTGCCTCAAACACCGCCTCGTGACTCCTCTACGTATACTTTCTTTTCCTCGTTCTTTTGCAGACCCTCTTCCTCCTCCTTTCCCATCACCTCATCTTTCTACACGAAAAATTTTGTGTACTCTCTCTTCCTGATGATGTGAGTATCTCAGCTTTGTTTTCCCCCGAAATTTTTCGAGATTTCGATGTTCAGAATTTGCAAAATATGCACATTTTTCAAGTTGATCAAAAAGACGAAGAATCGAATCTCGGATTAATAAAATATCGCTTAATAATTTCAGTAGACATTCAATAGAAGCGTTATATGAGAAAAAAATATATCGCGCAAGAAAGTACGGAGGAACTGGGAATTAACTTTGAAGCATCGCTTTCTACATGCAGTGAAACATTTGATCAAGGCTGTGCATGGTTTCAGTTAAGATGAACGTGACTGAAGTATTCCAATTCATTTTTCATTCACAACTCTTCCTGGATGAGACAAAAAATTATCAGGATTCAAATGAAGTTCAATTCGATCATCGGAGTAAGGGATGGGATTTTCTGTTTATATGATCATTGTCGAACGATCGAGATCACCATGAACCTGTCGAGTTTATACAAAGTTCATTGAACCCAATTTTATTTGCCTTTTTTGTTGGAGTCAGTCAATTTGATGCATTATTCAAATACTTTCCAACGTACCGGATAGAAGGTTTTGCGGAAAATCTTGAAATTTTTCAGATTTTTGCGACTCAGTGTGAATTGCATTAAAAAATTCGGAAACATTTCTAACTCCTCCTTCACACTCTATGGAGAAGAAATGTATCGGTACTAAAATGTTCTAAAAAAAATCACCTTTGTGATGAGAACAAATGAAATAAGACTCATTTACACACACTGGGAAAAATCTTGAGCTGGAACAGGTCACTGAGGTTACCTAAATGAGCTGGAGTTAGGTGAGCTGTTCCAGCTCACTATGGTGCCTGTATTAGGCACCATGAGTGACCTGGCAAGCGCATCTCAGTCTGGCTGGCTGTCTGCTCGCCGCGCGGCGTGGAAAGGTTATTTATGTGTCATCACATAAATAATGCGGAGATGGACTGGGTCTCCAGATAGTGATTGTTCATCATTATCCAATAACGTGCGAGTATGGTTCTTACTGCGTGCAAAGATCTGTGGACATTATAACAGCCAAATCAAAAGCATCCCTTGGGGTGCCACTGCTTAGATACGAAATTTCAGCTATTCAGAAATGTGACGTGGTGGTCGAGTGGACAGCGTCTGATGCCCATACCCAGGAGGACGGGGGTCGAATCCCGGGAGGAGAATTTTTTGTGGACATTTTTTATTTCTGATGTGGCTTTTTTTTATCATAAACACTTGAAATTATCTTTGCAAATTTGTAATGACATTACTCTTCCTTCCCTCAGTCAACATTCTGGTCTCAAATCTGTTGTCAGAGTCAATACCTCCCTCAAATAAGTCCTTGAGAATCAAAGGAAAAAAAATAGTAAAAATGTTCCTGAGAATATTGAAAGAGATAGTATTTACATTATTTAGAATCATTGAACTTCAAGCGCATCATCTTTCTAAAAAATTGATGAATCAGTCTCTGTTCTTTGAATACCCTGACACAAGTATTTACTAATAGAGAACTGACATGACTACAAAAACTATTCGAAAATGTTCATATTATGGAATTCACGTTGAAACAGACACGATATGTGGAAATTCGGGAATTTTCTGTTGTCTAAGTGACTTAGATTTGAGTCTGAAGTTTTTCAGGTTTTGAATTGGCGCCATTCAATATGGCGGCAACTGCACATGAGTCACGTGACTCCAGAATGTTTTCCACGATGATTCTGAGTCGGACCCGCGTTTCTCCACCGCGAACTTTTATTATTTGAGTAAAATATGCTCTCGATTGTGATTTAGATAAGAATTTCCGATGAAAAATGACATCACAACAGTTGGAGAATTCAGCGGCACGTGTGCAGCCACCGCCATATTGGATGGCGCCAATTCAAATTGTCAAAACTTCAATGATGATTTAAAAACCATAGATGTCGAAATTTCAAACTTTTCTTCTTTTACCTATTTTACCGCGAACTCTCAAAATATAACATTTTCCGGAATTATGTCACTTCCCTGTTATTCATGACAAGATGTTGGCCCATGAATCTATAACCAAAACATGGCAAGGAGAACAGAAAATGTCCAACTGATGGTTATCGGTGTTTTAGAAGAAGTTATCGCCCTCATTTAAGCGAATCTGAACATTACTAAATCACAGTTCCTTATTGATAGGTGGTACTGGATTCTGTGGGTCTGATCTTGGAAATGTCTTAGCCTCTCAATCTTTCTCTAGATCAATTTTGAATCATTCAGTGAATTTAGAAAATGAACTTGCCTTCAACACATGTCTGAACTGATATCTTGCGTGTTGAAATGCATCATGACGTTGAAGTCAAAATGATCCTGGTGATAGGAATTCTTGAAAAGCTGTCTTTAATAAATGTCTTATAATAATAAGCCGACCTAAATAATGCATGATATTTATGTGATGACACATAACCTTTCCACGCCGCGCGGCGAGCAGACAGCCAGCCAGACTGAGATGCGCGTGCCTAGGGTCACTAGAAGGGGGTCTCGACACGGTTCTCCCACCCCTGGGTAAATCGCCGCCATATTCAGACAAACTAATACTTTTTGTATACCTATATCTACCGGATTTGTCTGAATATGGCGGACCATGTCGAGACCCCCTTCTAGGGACCCTACGCTTGCCAGGTCACTCATGGTGCCTAATACAGGCACCATAGTGAGCTGGAACAGCTCTCTCTCGTTTCCAGCTCGTTTAGGTCACCAATGGTACCTGGCGCAGGCAGCATACGTGACGTGATACAAGTCACATGTGACCTGTTCCAGCTCAAGATTTTTCCCAGTGCACCGATCCTGATTTTATTTTACATGGTTTCATGCTTGAGAATGTCAGTATCTTTGGAAAAATCGATTAATATTGCATGTTCGAAGGTAATTTGAAACTATAAGGCTGGCTACATTGTGGAATCAAATTCATCAGATATACTTTTATATCAAATAGTAATTGTTTCGATAGAAAAGAAAGAATGGTCACATACTCAAGTTTTGAACATACTTTTTTGGATCATCAATTGTTGTCCTAAAATTCGCTCCTTGAAAACGTTCCCAATTCTATCATATCAGGTTCCATTTCAAATCAATTGACACATTATCTGGATCTTATTGTATCTATCTGTGTAAGAGATAGTCATAAATTTCTTACTCTCAAAGCTTCACAGAGCATCTGTTTCTCGTATTACAGAAAACATTTAATTCAATTGAACAAAATATATCTTTTACAAATTCGCGAAAAATTCACCGCGGTTCTTTTTTCTGAAATTGGTCGGTGGGAATCAACTTTTGGGATAAAAATAGCACGCCTCATGTACTATATCATAGATTATTGAGTGGCGGTTTTCAAAAGGGTAGAATTCAGTGTGAAAGGGATACTTTCATTGCATTTCAGGTATAAAAATATTAGTTTCACCAACGAGAACTAATTCGATACATCACAAAAAAAAAAGAGTTTCACCCTTCCTTCATTTCATTTTTATAAAGAGAAAAGTGCACCGGTATTCATGCGCCAGTTTTCATATATGAGAGCAGACAATGTCGAAGTTGACTGTGATAGGGGGATAAAAAAAACTCTCTACAAAAATAGAACAAGCAGAAAAAGAGCGGTAAATGACGATGAGTTTGAGCTATACTACATTTTTGCTTGCCCATCCCACAAATCGATCCTCGATACTCATAGTACAAAGAGCAATGGACAAAAGGATACCTGTACGATCGAAGGTATATAATGTACAATATCATAAAAGGCGCCTTTTTTGATCACGAGTGACTGTACATAAAAAAGTTTTGCTCACTCCCTTTCATTTGTAACGAAAGAGAAATCATTCAATTGATTCTGAGTTGGCTATAAGATGATTTTTTGGGGGAAACCATTTATTGCAGTCGATTTAAGAGACGAGAGGTGTACGACTCTACTCATCTTATATAACTCAGTGAATTCAATTCATTCTCATAATAAACTGGTTGCGGTTACCACTTGATATTTTCCGCCCTATTAACTTATAAGGAGTATTCCGATTCTGCAAGTTTTTGGATGCTCGGATACAAAAGAAATGTTTGAGGTATCACTTGAGCTGTCTATTCGATTATCGTTCACCCAAAATCTTTCTGAGATCGGTTGTGATATATATATATATATTACATTAATCCTTTAGTTTCAACTTCGAAGATTATCAGGATATGCAGTTTCATCTTGAAATCAAATGCTTCGATTGAAAAAGCATCATTAACTTACCGTCTATCCTGAATGAAATTCTTACGGTCTCTAGAGTACGAAAATTATTCTCATAAATATGAAAAGATTCCACATTTAGATCAGAAAGTATAATATGTACACTTTTTTTTAACTTAATTGCATGAAAAACTTCTATCACTCCCCCATTATTATCTCGTGGATTTTTGAAGGTGTCCAATGGTTTATTATCTATACCTATCTCTTTTGAAAAATACTTCATATCAGAAATTTGTTTTTGATAGCGGATTGCAAGATCAAGAACTTACTTTGAAACGAGGTTCATCCATAAGATCGTCAATTGCCAAGAATATAAATCCTGCAATCAATTGACCTGGAATCCTTTTTGAGAAAAAAACTCGGAAAAAAAAGTTCGGATACCATCTTTGCTTTATAAGAAAATATATTGAGCTAGCCGAAAAATTGTACATACCAAAATTGTTTTATACAATATATCTCAACTTATAAAATGAGACATTTTCGAAACGACCAATCTATATCTACGATCTTCAAAAAATCGTTGCCGAAGAAACTGTAATTTATTCACGATTCGGAGTTTGGGAGGTCGTTTCGATCAACGGCCATGTGATCATTCCGACAATTGTGATCATGTACTTTAAATTGATATGATTTTGCTCTTAATAAGCCATATTCTTGTCGTGAATGTTATACATCTTCTAGAACCTTGAATAACTGGATTCGTATCAAATAATTGAATAAATAATCTAGGCGTTGACAAGAGCTTGACAACTTTTGACCCCAGACCAAAGTTTGCCACGTCATTGTTCGACTCGAACGTTTCGAACCAAAGCGCTCCCATGTGATTTCACGTTAAAATTTCAATCGATGAGGGAGGCTGTCGACTATAGTACGCTGGCAAGCTCGGTCGACTTGCTCCTTGTCTTTCTCCCTTGCAATCTCGAGTTTGGTCGATAAGAGATGAAGGCGTGCACGGGCCCTAATATACGTCTTCCATCGAAATGTGTTACTTTACACACTCTCACATATCCAATTTTACATGTGTACGTATACGTTCGGATACACGTGTGTGGTTCTATACACGTAAGATATTCAGAATCTCAAGAGGAACCCCAGACTCACGGTATTCGACAATGAGCCACCACGCATAGCCAGTAGTTCTCATTTGATTAATAATCCGAAAGCGAGGGAGAGAGGTATCTATAATAGCTTATATATGTTGGAGCATAGCAGTGGCTCTCACTTGATTAACGACGGCCAGCGACCTGTGTACAATCGTGAGCCTTGAAAGACCGTGAATTCTGTACTCTTGGTGCTCTGTGTTTGTTTGTTTGTATATAATGCCACTGCTCGAGCGTGCCCTGCGTTGGAATGCCATCATGAATTTGAGATGAATTTATAACGTGAGATGCTCCAGTCAGGAAACTGATGAGTCTCGGGCTGTACCTTCACTAATGAGTTTGTATTGAATCACTTAAGGATGTTCAGTCTTGTATCTAAAATCGAATGAAACCTGACTCGAATATCTGAAACATTTACTCGAATTCGGTGACAATTTCAATTCATTGAGGTCGAAGCAGCTGAAAATATCTTACAGGTCACATAAGGCCATTTGAACCGCACTTATTTGCTTAAAATATGTAGATATCGGTCCAAATTTTGAAAGTACGCCACTTTGTACGTCGCCTGAAGTGTATCCGATAATTTCTGTCCGATTTTGGGGGTCTCATACCGTAAATGGATCACACGTGGAAAATAACATATAGTCGAGTTCCCCCCCCCTCCCGGATCAGAAAAGTTATTCAAGCTGCAATTCAGCCTTAATCAAGGGGCTTGATTGCTTGAGTTGAGGTTTGTAATGCCGCATTGGTCAAGCCGTAATCAAGCCTTGATCAAGATTACGGAATGTGTTCGAATTAGTCGAAGACCTCGTCATACGCTTTGCCGGTTATTGTTCGAATGGCAAGAGTTTTTCTAACCTAACCTCGAGCCAAATTTTACGATCTTGATCAAGGGTTGATCCGCGCTTCGTCAAGGCGGCATTACAATCTTGATCAAGGAGCGCTCAAGGATGTTGATCATGGCTTGACGTTAGAATGAAGGCTCTTAACTAACTTTCTGATCGGACGGCGACTCCGCTGTTACATGGGGTCCAAGAGATACCAGACAAATTTTTTCCGCCTCAAACCACTGTTTCCTCCTTTTGACTAACAAAAGGCTGACCCAACTGATTGTGCCAAAACCAAATTTGTGCATCCCGTGGAATAACACCTGTCGAAACAGGTCATACACTACGTGTTCTAATTGAGCGTTTGCCCTGCTTTCCATATTCTTCAACTATTTGAGTTTGAAAAACGTTCAGGTTCTTTTGGACTCCGTGTGATCTCAAAGTATGAGACCATTCTGAAAGTTTAAGCTGTTTCGAGCATTCCTCATTTAAGCTAGGCTGAATTTGAAGGTTCATTTCAGGGTATTTTGACTCATCTTGTCTCAATCTAATACTAGCGCTATTTCCTATCTTGCTACCACTCGTCTGGCTTGTAAATGTTATTGATAAAATCAGAGATCCCTGAAACGCTTCTGCAGTTCAAGAATGATATTTGTCGAAGGGTGGTGAACGATCAATTGATGGTATTAGGAAGAGGTTCCTCAAGAAGCTCGTCAAGATGCCATATTCCAGCCAATCCGTCAGTTGATCCGTCAATCCAACCGAAAACTCGAATAGCCAAATGACGTAGTTGAGCCAGACCAGACTGATTCCGGCAAAACAGGCCGAATCAGACCGAACTAGATCGGACGCGACTAAATTATTCCGAATTAGACAAACTAAACCGAACTCAATCGAAGTAGCAGGAGTTGGATCGAATTTGACCGAATTAGATCGAATCAGACAAGGTTAGACCGAATTAGACCGAACTAGAACACATTAAACCGAATGTGACCACACTGGACCGAAGTGAGCCGTGCTAGACCAAATTAATCCGTACTTAACCAAAATAGACGGAAGTCGACCGTAGTAGATCGAGTTAGATCATATTAAATGCAACCAGTCAGAACTAGGCTGTATTGGACCAAACGAGACCAGATCACATCAGACCACCATTCCCTTGACCAACACAGCAACCCACCGACCCATATACCCATATTGACCCCTGAAGTTCGGAAAGATGGCACATTGTCAACCAGTGAATTTATCACGAAATTAATCCGAACCAGATCGCCCTTAGACCATTCTATTACTGGAATTCTAGAATGGTACTAGTGCGGTACTAGTGCGGTACTAGTGCGATACTACTACGGTACTACTACGGTACCACTACGGTACTACTGCGGTTCTAACAGCCTTATAGTGGTACTTGTGTATTCCTAATGATATACGAGAGTAGCCTCAGCGGTACTAGTATCCTTAGCAGTCCCAAAGATATTAGCGGTACTAATAATGTACCGCAACTGTACTAGTACCGAACTAGAACGCAGTAGAACTAACCAGATTCTATATAAGACCAAACTGGACCAGATCAGACCAAACTATTTATCCAGGCATCCATCCACCCTCTAACCAACCCTTCCACCCATCGACCGATCCATGACCCATACGGTCGCCCATCATACTTCACCCGCGTAAGCAACCCGATTCGCGGGATTCGGACGAACAAATTTCAGCTAAGCGTTCAATTATTGTGATTTCCTTCAACAATGTTGATTGCTGTTGGCATTCTAAACCATTCTCATATGTGGCCATGCATGATCATTCAATGAGGTGAAGTCTTATGTTCTTATCAAATGTTATTCTAAATAGACATTTGAGTAGAGTTGGTGATGCATTTGGAAACACTCATGTGTGATCTGTGTGATGTGTTCAATATTCTTCGATAGAAATTTACCAGGGCTGATTGGTGTGATCTAGACTGGAGCTTCCTAGGTTGGACTAAGAAGTTCCTGCTACACAGCATATATAGCCAATACTCGATATAATAGGTTCACTTTTT
This sequence comes from Eretmocerus hayati, assembly GCA_029851415.1. NCBI lineage: Eukaryota > Metazoa > Arthropoda > Insecta > Hymenoptera > Aphelinidae > Eretmocerus > Eretmocerus hayati. The sequence goes on along the minus strand of CM056741.1, from coordinate 161,802,313 downwards.
CCATTCCCAATAGGGTACACCACTATTGCAAGCTGAGAAATTTTCATCGAATTGGAGGTTGTTTCCACCACCTCAAATATTTAAGATTAAACCTGTTGTTTAATTTTCATCGTCTGATTCCTCGACTCTTTGAGAGCCCCATAGAGAATTTGCGAGTCTTTTTGCCTGCAAAATATAAGCTCGCTCTATGAATTCGCAAAATGGCCATACAAGCTCATGAATCCATGTACAATGATCATATATTCAGATACACTTATTATGCGTTGGGTTTTGCGGATAGACTTATTCTCCCCGAGATCAGAGGCGTTGGACTATGAGAACAAGTGAACAAGGGAGAGTATAGCAGTAGCTAAGGGCTGAACAAAGACTCATGGCATACTCTGCCACAATGAGAAATGTATTATTGGAATGCAAGTGTGTGCAGGTAGAAAGAAAAAGAAGGTGCAAGTCAGGTGTAGAACGTGCGAATTCCCATTCAGAATGTTTAGATCGAGTCTCTAGCCCCCTTTCGCTCTATATACGCGTTATCGGACACCTAAACAAATTTGAGCGATCTATCTGACAAGTAGCTCAACAAGTCAAATGAGAGGGCTTCAATGTCTATCCTCAAAAACTGCGATTCTTGAGATGATTATTACGTTCATTGCGATGCCATTCTTTCATGAGTTTATTCCAGTCATCAACTGCACTCCCGTGTTCTGGCGAACATGTTTGTATATGGAAGTGAATTTTTTTTTTTATTTTATTGTTCATATCTTTATCCGAGTAAAACTCCGTTATCGATTGTCGTTAGCGGTATTTTTCGAGCTATCACAAGTCGGAAAAGATTGGAAAATGAAAAATCGCGGGTCCCACCGGTGGGACCCGTCGCAGTGGACGTGTTATTGGAATCTTGAGTAACGAGATTGAGAATATTCTGTGATGGATGATGTCGATGATTTTGTTGGGCCCTGCTAGTACTCCATCATGAAATTTGAGACTTTGAAATTAAAAAAGCTTGCAAAGACTTCCCATGTAAAAATGGGAACCCTATGATCATATATGAACATGGGGTCCAAGGTCCCTATGACCATATATGAACATCTATGAAACGGTTTTCAAAATTGTTTAAAATCCGAAAAGTTGTTATGGTTGCATTTTCAGGGGATATTACATCAAAAAGTCACGATGCTGATCTTGCATAAACGAGAAAATCTCCAAGAGTTCATTAAGTAATTGAATCAAAACGATCTGTAAGTGATATCATTCTCCTACTAGGAAAAAAAAAAATTTAATTCCCAAGATTTAAAACGTTTGGCAAATTGGTGACCAATCTGCACAATTTGTTATATTTTGAGATCATCATTTTGAGAAATATTACGTTCATGCAGGTTCGTCACCAATTTGCCAAACGTTTTTGATCTTGGAAATTGAAATTTTTTTCTATTACGATAATGATATCAATTACAGATCGTTTTAATTCAATCGCCTAATGAACTCTTGGAGATATTCTCGGTTATGCAAGATCAGCATCGTGACTTTTTGATGTAATATTCCCTAAAAATGCAACCGTAACAACTTCTCGGACTTAAAAAAATTTTGAAAATTGTTTCATAGATGTTCATATAATATACCATATTATGGTCATAGGGTCCTTGGACCCCATGTTCATATATGATCATAGGGTTCCCATTTTTACATGGGTTGATAGATACTGTAAGTCTTCTCAGGTCACGAATTTGATCTTTTCAATCTATGTCATTGATCAAAGCTCTAAGCACATTTAATTTCGGTGGAGATAAATACCGGAGAGTGTATATACATCACATGAATTTATACTTTCAAATTCTAACTCTGCTACATTTTGTTTTGTCTCTGTCACGAGGACAAAAGTGTTATGAGCACTCCTCTTCCTCTTCCACATGATTTTGTGTATTATGCATCAGATCGTGGAACCAGAAGTCATACCTTCCTTTGCGAGAGAAACTCAAAATCACGGGTGATCTCGAGATTTATTGATTTCTCTCTTTGAGGATGAGAAGTTTGAGAATATTATGAGATTTGACCATGGATGTAGATTTTACCCGATTGGGCGATGAGGGGAAGGGAGGGGGGCTACAATTTTTCCAAGAAAAAGAACTCATACAGTGCTGTGAATACTGAAATCGTGAGAAATTGAATCTCTATAACATTTCTTCGACATTAGTCCAGACCAATGTGTTACAAGGAAATCAATCCAATTTTCCACCTTTGCGTGTAGCGTTTCTCTGTATCTCAGAGATAAGATACTGGATTTAAAACAAACTATTGTCACGATGGTGCCAAATCTGACCTGATTCTCCTTTACTTGCGGGTTGGTCAATATCCAGTGTCGTTTCAAAATCAATCCTAGAATATTGGTCGAGTCAAGCAATATTCTACAGTTTTTTTTTTTAATAGATCAATCGATTCTATGAACACAGCCTCCTGAACAAGCCGAAAGGTTACAGTGCTGACTAAATTTTTTACTTTTGGGAACTTGATTTGGGTTACTTTGATCTGAACCTCGTTTTGAATCGACAACGTATGCCAACATCATAGTTTGAACTTGAAAATTAGGGCATGGAGTGAGCAATCGGAATTGACTGAACATCAATAGCAGTGTAAAGCTTAGGCTGAATTTTGAGTATCCGGAATGGTCCCTTCGGATAAAACACTCTGCATTTAGTACATTCTCATTCGGTACATTTTTGATAAAAAAACAGCCTTCCTGTGAAGGATCTGATGCATTTTGTGCTTCAGTAGTATCAGAAAGAGAAGAGTTGTTACCCTATGATCTGTGAGATCATCTTGGCCAACTACTTTCAATCGTTTCTCCCAACCCGAAGAATCCGATTGAGTCAGGACTTGAAGTTAGGACCGTATCGCTAGATTGTCTCTTACAAAATCGTTCAAAATCGTTTCGATCCCTTCAATTTTTTATGGACATGGCCTGCAAGCTTGAACTCCACGTAATCGTCAAACTTGGCTTGCTGATCAAATGGTGTAATTTTTTCATTTCCTGTGAATATTTTTCCAAAAAGTAGGCTGAGTTATGCCCATACTATATGATGAAAAGCTTGCATTTGATTTTAAGTTGAATATTTTTCCTTGGATTGACACTAAACTTGCTTGCATTGCAATATCACAGAAAAATACAAAGTCCCAATGACATCAAGACCTACAATCAGACCATATGCAGCGCATGAAAGCCAAACACAATCGGTTTCAGATCAGTAATACATCGATATCCGCTCACTCGCCACATATCCGCTAAGAACTTGCTCATCTACATAGCTATCCGGGTCACTTACCTCGCGTGCGTTACCTGTTCATCATGTATGATGGTTGCGTCCGCGGCACACACATCGTGGGAACATTTTTTCGCCAAGTGAAGCGCGTTTGCGTGTCTCTCTCTCTCTCTTTCTCTCTCGCTCGTTCTCACTCGTATACTCACCTACTTGCTGTCTTGTAGATTGCGATTACTTGTATATATGTATAACCGGGCCGAAATTCGAGAAAGCAGGTAGCAGAAAGAGAGTAAGGTTAGGCTGCAGGTTGGTGAGAAATACCGGGTGCTCGTGCCCCCCATTTGAACTTCCACATATTATATCGTGAGGAGTGCAGGCCCAAATCGTAGCCAACTTGTATCGACTCTCGATGAGTTACGATGCCACCAGTGCCTGCTGCAGGAATTTTTTTCCGCATTTGTAGTTACTTGCGCGAGCTTTTCTCAAACGGGCCATCGGCAAATCGTACCTTGCAATCTGCGATCGTTTTGGGACTTTGAGAAGTTACTAGTCCCGGGTTAGGATACGTATGGTGTGATAGAAGAAAAAATTAGCTCACGCAAGTATTGTTACGATTGAGCAAACATTACTTTCCCTGGATATCTACAGAGCTTGCCGCCTCATGTTGCGCTGTGATGGCCTGTGTGTATGATCGAAGAGATGAATTCCGATCATCGATAGCTTGTTGTTTCGTATGGTACATCCAACTAGTCATCAACCAGTCACTGGATTATTTTATATACAGGCCCACAAAAAGAACAAAGTACATTTTTTCTGAAACCGTACCTGTATTCCCCTACATGAAATTGTGCGCTGGATCCAGAGATGACATCAATTTTCCTCGAACACCTTCGATTCTTCGAGAGAATTGAGAAGAAAATATTTAAAGACGGATGGTGGGTATCTGACCTCGGATTCAGAGAGGCGAGGAGATTTTGCGTTTAAATATGGGCTAAGGGAAATTTCTATTTGCAGTTGTAATCCTGATCCAGTGGCCAGGTTGACACTCGTGATCGAGGACTCATGGTGGTACTTGTGCTCGAGAACTTAATGCGGTATTCGTGATTGAAAAGTCAATCAGGGACTCGTGATTGAGGACTCGTGGTTTGATGTGAGAGAGTGCTCAATTGAGCACTCACTTGTGATCCACAACTCAATGTGGCACTCGTGATCAAGAACTCGATGTGGTATTCGTGATCGAGAACCCAATGTAGTACTCGTGATCAACAACTCAATGTGGTATTCGTGATCGAGAACTCAACGTGGTACTCGTGATCGAGAACTCAGTGTCGTACTTGTGATCGAGGACTGAATGTGGTACTTGTGATCGAGAATTCAGAGTGGCACCTTCGATCACCGGGAACACAGGATAACGAACACCACGTTGAGTTCTCGATCACGAGTACCACGTTGAGTTCTCAATCACGAATACCACATTGAGTCGTCGATCACGAGTACGAACTGAGTTCTCGGTCACAAGTACCACATTGAGTTCTCGATCACGAGCACAACTCACTTCTCGATCACAAGTACCACATTGAGTTCTCGGTCACGAATACGAATTGAGTTCTCGATCACGAGTACGACATTGCATTCACGATCATGAGTACCACGTTGAGTTCTCGAACACGAATACCACATTGTGTCGTCGATCACGATTACGAACTGAGTTCTCGGTCACGAATACGAATTGAGTTCTCGATCACGAGTACGACATTGCATTCACGATCACGAGTACTACGTCGAGTTCTCGATCACGAGTACCACATTGAGTTCTCTATCAGTACAACTGAGTTCTCGATCACAAGTACCACATTGAGTTCTCGATCACGAGTACGACATTAAATTCACGATTACGAGTACTACGTTGAGTTCTCGATCACGAGTACCACCATGAGTCCTCGATCACGAGTGAGACAATAACGAGTGTAACCCTGGGTACTAGACGAGGATCGTACCCAAAAATGAAAATTCTAAAAAGTCCATAAAGGGTAATTTTTTTTGTGGGCCCGTGCAATCATAACTGATCTCGAGTACCTAAATTTTTTCGTGTTTTCATTTCTCCTAATGTAATGAAGACCTCATCTGTGATCGGAACAAAAGATAGCCATCAGGATTCAAAGGGAGGTGTTAGATTCTAGGTCCGAGGCAAATCAAGGGAAATCTGTAAATACAAACGATGCAAAAACTCAAATCTCAACCATTTTTTCCTCGATTTTTTCACTTTTCAGAGAATTTGTTATATCTTGGGCGATTGAACTAATTGAGTTGAAATCGATAATTCCTGCATGGTTGCCTCTGAGGTCCAAGGATTACAATTCTACAACAATCGTCTACGAATGATGGATTTTATAGAGTGGAATTGACCAGAATTATAATTTCCTTCTCAATGAGTTTGGAAGCAAGCCAGTCAAGTCCCCTTTAGAGCGACAAATATGTGACGTACATTTGGTTCATAGAGATAATCGCTCTCAATCCACTTCAAGGATAATGAAGTCGGTGTGATCGTCTCAAATATGCTTGACAGCATCAATTCTCGACATTTGTATCGATTAGGGAATCATTGGGCTCAAAAAGTTGGAATTGGATGTATTCACATAACTTGATCATTGTTTGTATATTTCCTGAAGGACAAGGAAGCTTATCAATAACATTTTGAGGAGAAACACTCTCTCGTCCTGGTTATATCGAATATTTCTGGATGAGTCACGGTGTAGCTGGAAGCATACATATCCATGGAGAATATAAAAATTCAGGAGCACCCATGAATTCATACGCACTAGACTCTCCAACTATATCACAAGACCGTTCGATGAATTTCAAAAGCTAAAGAATAATGCCTCGCCTCGTTTTGACAATGTTGATCTCAAAATTAATCGCAAGCACCTCCCAGTCTCAATCTCCAGACCACCATCCCAAGAGTCATCTCATATTGAGATTGATAATGTACATTCCCAGTCGTGAACGAGTCTCAATTGGCATTTTACATCCAAATGTGTCAATTCGTGAGTGAATCCCTTAATTAAAATCTCTAGAGCATCCATATCGTACTTCCTTTCATGCTATCGTGTGGATCAGTCACCAATAGAACCCAAGCAATGAAAAAAATTCGCGGTTCAGGGGTACAAGATCGCAAGAACCCCGTCGACGAGCTCATTATGGGAAATTATGCGACGCGCATGCACTTGATTTATCGGTACGTCTCTAGGGTTTGAATCCCAACGAGATTAGCGCCAAGCTTTTATCTCCGGATGCATTCATCGACACGGATTCGCGCGTCTGAACAATCTCGCGAGATGATTCAAGGAGCTGAGCTCGCAGCCATCTTTCACGTTTACACTTTTTGAAGCTGCGATGTACCAGGCCGCCAGGGATGATGTGGGAATTGCTTATAATGAACTCGGTACGACGACTAAGTGATGATTACGTAGTGCAAACTCTATAGGGTGCAGGTTGAGGCACTTGGAAAATTGACGAGATGGAATGCTCTCTTTCGCATGGAATTCTGATACATTCATATATTTAGCAGTGACTCTATAGGTTTGTGCATGGGTTATTCTGTTTCATTCAAAGGTATCTACTGTCGATTTTCTTCATTCGCTTCACCACTAATACCTTCTTTGAATTGTAAAAATCCATCATGTATTGCAAGCTACTGGAAATTTACATTCTTTCTTAGGTCAGTGATCTGAGACATCAAATGTCATGCCTAAGTATATTCAAGATCCATGACTATATTCTGTTCTGTTTCGTAGAAGGAGCATTGAACAAATTTCGAGAAATGCAGGTGATATTCTGTTGATCGGACAATACCGTTTTGTAAGATTAACTTTCGAGGTGACTATTCTTTGGGTCCCTTGTTTTCAAAAAGATGAAAAACAGTATAGTATGAGGAAATAGTGCATTACGCGTCGAGTGTTGGAAACATTTTTTCCTTCGGGAAACCGAGCTGGACGTCGGTGATGGCACCGTCCAGCTTGGTTTTCCCGAAGGAAAAATGGTTCCGCACGAGACGCGTATAAATAGCTCCCGAAATAGCCAGTAGAAACAAGATCTTGAGGGATTTGAGACTAATAAGAATGTCGTTTCATCGGTACTAAAGTTGGTCTTGGGGAAAAAATGGCAAGTTTCTGAGCTTTGTCCAAAAACCGATCGTTTTAAAGCCAATTTAAGACCGATGAACAGCATATTTACCAGGGTGATTGCATAAAAAACAACTCGGGAGCTTTGGTTCCAGGAATATGCTTTTTCAAGAATGATAAGTGACAACAATGATTAATTTCGATCTTCGCGAAATTCGTTCCTCATTTCCCGTAGATCTCCATATTCTATGGAAATTAGCCTACAATTTTCTAAAACTATTTCTGGTCTTTTGATATCGTAATTGTGTTCCACCAAATTTTTTTTACTTGAGGTTCGTCATCATCATTCGATTCCTATCAACTCTGATTTTCACGCACCGCAATACGTGAGCATATTTCCGATGAATATTCTGAACAATATTACTTGATTTTGATGAATGTCACAATTGGTTTTTACAAGCCAGGCACGTTCCATGCATGCAGTCCCTTATATACTGTATATAGTGATGGCGAATCGAGCCTTGTCTGCGTAATTGCAGCAAACGTGACATTGATTAAGTGCTGTCCACTTGTCGAAGAGCGAACCAAGCGACGTATATACTCTCATAATCGATATTAATCGAGGAAAACCAAGAGGGTCCATTATGTCAATGCTGCGGTTGATGTTCATTTCTTCCCCTAGAAAGCTTTTGAATGATGATGGAAGTGGATCAGTCTCATGTGTGGGCCAATTCAGTATAATGTATTTCACATTAACCGAGGTTTGCTTCTTCTTTAGATTCATTCGTACACTACTTGATTACATGCATGACCAATATTATTCTAGGTACAGCGTGATTTATAGATTAGACATTATTTTCGTAGTTCTGATTCATGGATAATTTGTTAAGGAGATTCAGAAATACAGTGAGGAACTTTTTCATCATACTATTGAAACCATGAAGTTTGGTCTTGTGTACACTTTGATTCACTTGCTCATATCATACGCGAGACGATGTGTCTCAGAGTAACCACAATGGACTCCGTTTTCGAGTTTGGTAGTATACTCGGAGCTTTCCGAAATTTGACATGAACACTCATAGACAGGGTGAAATCACAGAGGGCAAACCAACGAAAAATTTTGGGGTTCGACTCTAATCCCAGACAAGTCTTTACCATTCACTTTGATCAGTTAACAACTAAAAGTTCAGGAACATATGCATTGTGCGTAACAAATGTGGAAATAAGCTTCCGTCTTCTCATCACAGTCTTTGCTAATTGACATCTAAGTATTCATCATTTGTATAGGGTTCTCAAGCAGGTTGGCCACATAACAAATTTTTTTTTTCAGAAATGTTGATCATTCCGATGCTAAGAACCGTACAAATTGTGCAGGTTATGGCACGTTGAGCATGAATTGAGTCATGGAGTTGACATGTTTACAATCAGCAAAGTGAACAATAGTAATTCTCGATGATTCCATGTGTGCCGGATCAACTATCAAAAACCAGACGCAAGTCTCTCTGATTGATGAACTTCATTTTTCATGAGTAATCGTCACGTATTTTGAGTCTACACTGCATACATAAAGGTCAGTCGATCGGATTTTATGTCACGAATCTCTGTATTGTGACAAAGTGGGGGATTTTCCAGACTGACAATTTTGTTCTGTGTGAAGTAGAATCTTGATTTCTTGAGATAAAATCACGATTGGTGTCTTCATCAACTTCATATATTTTTGCAGTACATGAATCATGTTTCCCTGATCTGATAAGTTCTGTGGCATCCTTCAGAAGATTTACTCTATGATTTCTGTCTCATCAAACGTTCATCTTTGCATCCAATTAAGTGATCTTAGAACTCAGATCGATCTACCATGCAGAACTCAGCATATGGATCATAACAAGGGGGTAAAATCGACACATACGTCCACACATGGTTGCAAATCGGGGCCTCCGAGGGACTATGAGCACACATTAGACCCAGCATGCAAGTATACTTAAACAAACGCAAACTCTGAAACTTGTGCTTCATGTGTGAGTACACACTTATGTACACACATGGTCTACGCGGTGCCATAGCCAGAGAACAAACCTTGCATACTCTGCGTTACATACACACTCGAGAAGAGCAAAAGCACACGAGAGAGTGAGCCAGGACCAGTATATAGGGCTTATTGATGCTGATGTTGCTGCTAGTGCACGCAGCTAGAGCAAACGTTTGCAGTTGCTAATCAAGCTCGCATAATGCCGCGCCGATACATACACTAGCAAACAGCCCAAGGGCCCTTTGCTCTCTCTCTTCCTTGCGTTGTGGCTCTTGCTCACGGCTTGCCATATGCTACGCTAGTCTTTATACATATATATGGTTCAAACGCTGCTTCTGGCTTCTGCTGCTGCTGTTGCAAGCTGCATTCTCTGATGATGGGCTCTCTGAGTCTGTGCACACCACACCGTCCGTAAGGATTTTTTTTTGTGGATAGTCGCAAGAGAAAGAGCCTCGTGCTCGGTACCTCTTCCAACATGAGAAGTTTTGCGTAAATCTTTTGAGCTTGTTTGGTGTACTTTGACCGTATATTCGTCGGTATATTTCAAACTCATATGTGAGGCAATTTACGAGAGTTTCGAACTGATTAGATTGTTCTATAAGATTTCTTGACTCAATTATTAGAAATCATATCATTACATGACTCGGCTACTGCAAGCTAATTCTAATCAACGGATCTGCTGATTGAGTGACATAGATCGATATTGGATTACTCCAATTTGATCCATGTACCTTCAAGGCACCTCGTCATTTGAGTGTCGCAACTTGGAGGATTTTGATGGAATTCAAAATACATGAAAAATGAGATGAATATCGAACAATTTCGAATCTTCGCTAGATGTTGGTGCGTTTCGTCTTTCCTCTTCGGATCAGACTCTTCAGGGGGGCTGAAGAGATCCGAGTAGAGGTTGGCCCCCGACGTCACCTATAGCCAAAGTAGCTTGATGGTCATGATTTTGATCGGGCTCATATGTTACACGAGACAAAAATTGATTCTAATTGTCACCGGTTGTCGGCGAATAAACAACCGAGATGAAAAACTTTCTCGCGAGTGGCTGCAAAAGCCCTCGTGTAACATATAAGCCCGATCAAAATCATGACCATCAAGCCACTTTGGCTAGGTGACGTCGGGGGCCAACCTCTACTCGGATCTCTTCAGCCCCCCTGAAGAGTCTGATCCAGAGAGGAAAGACGAAACGCACCAGCATCTAGCGTAGATTCAAAATTTTTCGATATTCATCTCATTTTTTATGTATTTGAAATTCCATCAAAATCCTTCAAGTTGCGACACTCAAATTACGAGTTGCCTTGAAGGTACATGGATCGAATTGGAGTAATCCAATATCGATCTATGTCACTCAATCATAACAGATCCGTTGATTAAAATTAGCTTGCATTAGCCGAGTCATGTAATGATATGATTTAAAATTCCCGCGAGCGATAAAGTCTCGATCGTTCATATCGATCGAGACAAAAATTGATTCCAATTATTAGAAATTGTTAGTATTAGAAAGCATGGCTTCCAATCTCACAGAAGCTTTTGAAAATGCGCAATGTCCGCCAAGAGTTGAATGAGATTTTTTTTTAAAATTCATAATCTTCCTCAGTATACTTCCATTATCCACACCAACACGTCAAATTCTGACTGCCTATGTTGTTCATGCTGAGAATTTGATGCTTGTCTCGATGAATGATACGACTGGAACAGAACTTGGCTCGCATTCGAATTTGAAATGTAGATACAAAAGAATTGACACAAAATTCAAAGCTCGATGAGTATTGACTAAAATTTCAAGTTGCACTACGCTTACGTTTAGAGAAGGCTCGACACTACACCCTGAAGGCAAGATTTAGACTGTAATCAAACATGTTTTTTGATCAGGCTTACTCTGATAGCTTGAAATCTCCATTAATATCAAATGTTTTGAAATTTGAATCTATCCCCTGTTTGGATACTAGATAGTGAACCAAAAATTGTCTCATGATGACAATTTTTTGATCAGATAAGCCAAAACGGTTGACGATTTCCAGCTCTCGAATCTGTCGAGGCTTTTTTACCACGGGGTTAGTTGGGAAAAGTGATCAACTTGATTTTATAAAGAACTTAGTGTTCTTGAAAATGTAGCTAACGACAGGTCCTCACTTAATGAGTAAGAACACGAGGAAAATATTCGTGAATTAATCATCGGTCGAGGTTTCAAATTCACTGTTGAAATCGTTTGAGTCTTCCATCAACCAACTCAGCTGGTTGGTTGAGAATCCAGCCGAATCTTTTGAAAATTCAACCGATCTTTTTTGAAAATTTAACCTTACTGAGTGACAAATCAGAAAAATTCGACAAATTTCGTCGCCAAGCGATGAGTTGAATGAGAGCTTTGTTCGAATGACCGAAATTTTTCCTCAAAATAGTTCACAGTTTCTCTCATTTTTGTAACACAACTCCAAAGCTCGAAAGTTCAAATAACAATCCGTGTTTCAAAGTCGCTTGCCATCAGTGACGACACACATTCCATTACTCTTTTCCCAAATAAACCTATCGAATTCTTATTTACACTTTCGAGCATACGCTGTTGCTCTGATACATCATCACCCGAATCTAAAAACATACACACACATATGTACACACCCGACCTCCCCATCATTCCAGCCAATATTTTTCTGGGCTTATGTTTGCGAACAGTCCGATGTAGTGGCACAGATTGGATTTGAAATTTATAAGGCGGAAATCTTGGGAGTTTCGTCGGGGTGAGCGTTCAACTCTCTCCCTTACTCGTCTCATCTACCGAAAACTCCCACACACCCACGGCACGCTCGCGACCAAAACGGAGGGTTGAAACTTGAACACGCGAAAATACCATTAGCTTGCGTACGCTCTGTTTGAATTGTCAACATCAAGTAAAGTGCGTTTCCCCGACTTTCAAGTTGTTTAGACTTTTCGACCGACCTTTTTTTTTTTTTGATTGTCGAAAATCACTATTTTTTCATCAAAGTATTAGAGTAAAAGTGCGTCACTACATTTCAAGTGCTGTTCATGCAGGCATTTAATTGACCAAAAAATGACGTATTTCTCCTGCTATGAACGCGCATCAGTTCTGAATTGATCAAATGTAGAAACAACTAGTCTCATCATAATTAACTATCACTTATTTACATGACTTCAAAACAAATTTGAAATTTGATCTGCCCGATCTTGACCTGCTTTTTTCCAACGATAACGGGCGAGAGCTAATTTCATTTCGATCATTATGAATGTGCGATATATACATATCTCAAATGACACACGCATGGTACATTTTTCATTCGAAAGCCAAAAGCATGAACAGACTGATGGATCAAACGAGTGAGCGTTACGAATTTGAGGGTATTGAAAAAAAAAAAACTTGGCCATATAATACTCATGTGAAAAGAAGTTCGCATCTTTCGGCTTATCCACAACGTGACGCGTCAACGTCGCACGCAAGTTGATGGATGAAACTGATTTTTAAGTCCGAGATGAGAGAGTTTACTCCTCGCGTCATCAATTATACGATCCAAGAAACTGACAGTTGCGCGTGCGCGTGCCCTCAATGAATAGAAGCCCGACGAGTTCTGAGACTCGCCTGATTGTAAATTACCCATCATCCAAATCGTCCATCTAGATGATACTTGCGCGAACCAAGCACTTTTTAAAGAGCGGATAAACTTCAATCTTTATACGTTATTCTCTTTCAATTCATTCTTTTGCCTCACATGAAATTCAACGGTTGTCGTGTTCACTCTGATGGGTAAACTTTTCAGATATGAATTTTCATGATCCAAAATCATCCATGATAACAACGATTGAGCAGAGAAATAACTCATTCAGTCTTGGAATTTTGTTCATTTGCAAATTTGTGGATCTCATCAGGAGTCACGTCCTAATTTTACGCGAAGTGTTTGTTTTCTTCACTCAGAAAAGTAATTCTTTGCCTCAACCTCCGCGGGCTTTACTACAACGCCGTGAGGGCTCTCCGACTATTCCGTGGCTATCCCGCGAGCCATGCATGGTGTTGTGGAACGTGGAATGAACTGTGAAATATTGTGGCCAATGTGATCTATATATTTTGATATAAAAGGCCTCTAGGTTCTGATCTCTCATTATCTACGATTCCAGCAAGTTTTTTCATATGTTATTGAGCTGAAAGAATAACAAAAATCATCCCAAAGAGGTGCTGTTGTTGCTGTGTGCGCTTATTCTGCGCGTAACCTCCAAAATTTTTGTTCACTTCCTGCTTGCACCAAACTGCGCGGGTAAAAGCCTATATGGCTTTACAGTAAAGCCCGCGAAATTCGTAGATAATTACTTCTCTGAGTGTTCCTACAACCTTTTTGGACAATAATTGCCACGCAATTTCGTTTGTAGGCAACTAATTATACTCAGTCACATTACTGCATAACCTCATTGCAGTTTCGTCAAAATAAATGAATATTAAAAATAGGAACTAAAAGTGTTTATGAAGGAATTGAGCGCGATTCTGGTCACCAACGTGGTCACTATAGAATATCATGTGGGTCTTCAACCATAAGTTTCTGACCCGCCCGAACAGTTATGATACGTTAATGATTCATCCAACACGCATACAAAACACTTTAGTAGCCTTGAACGGAATAATATCTCACGCTCATCCTCATTACTCAAAATGTCTCTTTGAAAATGCTTACCGGTACTCCTGATTCCGAGGCATATCGAGTGTCTATGCTTGCAGAGTGTTTCAGTTGCTTGAATTTCCCGCGCCTTTTGTACTGTAATGGGATCGTTTTAATAAGATGCGCGTGCCTCTCCCACGGATTGTCAGGACGATATGCCTCGCCCTATGCATGAAGACGTCCTGTTCTGGAAGCTTTTGTTGCTGGCTAGCGTGGAAATTACTAATCGAGATGAAATTATACGCGTACTTGTGATGCAAGTGACAGAAGAGAGGTTCGGAAGATTGATACTTAGGATGCGAAGGTGACGAGAAGAAAGGACAGCCAGAGCTAACGGGAGTTCAATAGAAAATTGAAAGAAAGGAGTAGTCTTCCTCGCTTCCTCGTACTTCATAATTTGGGAGATTTTGAATTGTGGACGCGAAGGTTAGTGTCGAAAAATGATCGAAATAGAGCAAGGTTTTGCTCTGTCGTAACGTTCTTTTGCCGATAAGATTACCTGTACGATCTGTGATTAAAGTTATTGATCATTTTTTCATTCACAACTTATCCAAAAATTGCTTTCACCTGATAGTATTCAAGGTGAACAGTGTAGAGTTGGAAAGGGGTATGCGAATTTCTTTTCTTAGCGCATCTGTGAATCTCATGAAACTCTCTGAAGTTTCTCATCATCCAAGTTTTGTACTGCGCTATTGATATTCCCACCGAACTGTGACATGGAAACCTGTTAGAGAAAATGTAATTCTCAATCTCAAAATCCGTAAGATCCCTTTTGGATGTGTCTGATTTGGGGCTAAGATGATGAGTATGATCTTGGTTTCAGTTCTGTCCTGTCTTCATAAAGCAAGGATCACATCACCGGTACTATACTCTTATTTTTTACCACTTCGCATGCTCATCGTAAGCGTGATTGCGCGATTTTCTTTCATACTCATTATTTGAACGATAAAATCTTAACATCAATCGAAGAACTGATCAACTGATTCAAAAATCACAATCTTCAATCCCACGGTTCTGGCATTATACTCTGGCTAATTTCGTCAAAGATCAGGCAGAATCACTGATAACATGACGAAGCATGCAGAAGAATGACAATTTCCTCTGTATGCCCTGATGGAGATATTTTCTAATTTTGACCATCGGAAGTTTATCCCACCACATTTATTGGGTATCAGTTTTTCTCTCGAATCTTCCCAGTCGTCATGAGACTGGATCAGATTTTTCCCGCATAACTTAGTACCACCGTCACAGCCACGTTTTTGTTGAATAACACTAACGAAGGATGGTGGATATTGTCCATAATTCCAATTACGCAATCCCGGATACGAGGGTGTGAGGTTGAGCAGTTTATTTTTCCATATCACAAAGTATACGGGTTGTACAGAAATATTTGACATAAATATGAGCTTTGTGTCATTGGATCATTGTGTATAGAGTGAAACCTACTGTTTAATGATAAATGCAATTATTGTTGTTGCACAACTCACCCACATAATTTTTTTCGCTGTATGCATAATGAGATAATCAAGATTTATTCTGTTGTTCAATAAGCTACAATGAGGTCAACTGTATTGGTTCAAAATATTATTTCAAACCATTCATATTATTCACAGAATATTGATTTTGCCAAGGATTGAATATTGTTAGAATTTCTCATGAAAAAATGAGATATCAGCAAGAACCTCGGTTTTCTAAACCGAAAAAATTGGGGGCCCTTGTTTCTAAAATCCCCCTGTCATACAAAGTTTACAACCTCTTGAGCCTCAAGAGAAGGAAAATTGACACTAACATGTGTGTGAGATTTTGTGGGACCATGAACAACTTTCAGTGCTGTGACTAAAGATTTTGCGCAATATGATTACTATGGTTTTAGTTCAAGACCATTGAGGCCTAGCCCTATCGTCAAACTGTTTCTAGCTGGTTCTACGGAATGTGAAATTTACACTGAATTACAAAAAATCTCATGAGTTCCCTGTCATAATGCATCATAGGTGAGCGCTGAATCTGCACATTTGAATCTGTACTTGTCAATCTTGGCACGTATCGGTACCTCGGTGAAACTATAGAGGAGGGATGTGCCGATGCTTATTTTAAGTTGACAATATTTTGACTCCTTCTCAGCTATAAACGTGTTTATGCATAATTGCATACGAAGTCGTTTTATCTCGACCAATATACACTTCCATTAACATGGGATACGTTTTCATCGTCATGCATTGAGGCGCCTGCCTTCATCGTACTACAGCTCTTGAGAATTCACGACTTTTTTATGGCAGCCAATAAAAATCCCCAAAAATCCTCTACAGCTATGATTTGTATTGCTCCGCACATATCTTTGTATGAATGTAGGGGTTGCGTGGGGGACGCTCATAGCTAATATTTATGATAGTAATCGAGCTTTTTTACGTTTGATGTCGGCATATTGACGCATTAAATTGGGCATCAATTTCTCGTCTCGTCACCTTTCAGAAGTCGTTCACCTTTCATGAATATTTCTATTGGTTCGATTCCATTGGAGTGATATACAATTATGCTTATAATAATCCACGATGGATTGACACATTCATCTCAAGGCCAATTTTTCGTAATTTTGTTTTCGTCATGATGTGGACTCCCGTGTATAGGAGTGAATCCTTTTCTTGCTCATCACTCATGGTCTCCGGAAAGTGAACGGCCTTCATACATTTTTGCTAGAAGTATTTCTCGAAGAAAAATGTAAGTTGAAATCAAAGAGTGAAAAACTGCGGGGGTCATCGGTCGGGCTCAATGAGCAGGCAAAAAATAATATAGCAGTGCAAAAAAACTATAGATGAGCACATTGAATCACAGTCGACGACGAAGAAGATCGCATACCTAGATGATTTTCTTCAAAATCATATTCCATTTAATTTTGAATTTGAGGATTCATCAAATACAAATCAAGTTCTTCGGAAAAAGCTGGGTTAGATTTGCACCTGCAGTAGATTAAAACGCCAAATTTTTCGATTTTCTTCCTCTGTTTAGGTAAAATTCCTGATCTCAGGCACATTCACCAAGGAGTGATAGTAAACAGCAAAACATACAAAATCAAGGGTCTAACAAAATGTTACAATAGCACATATCAGTGGTATGATGACATTGGTGGCAAGGGCTGTGGTGGCGAATTTAGACTCGTCAAAGCAGGAGAGCAAACGAGAGCAAGAAAGATAGAAATCCCGCAGAGACTATTAACACACATCATCGACAGTTGGGTGGCTGTTGGTGATGCGAACATGCATTGTTGTGTGGATCGGTAGCGCAAGAGGCGTGGCCACCATACGATAATTCATTCCTGATTGCGTGTCTGATACATGCGACCAGTAATTACGACCAGCCAAACTGTAGTTCTACATATATATGTGCAAAACCTTGGCATTACATCGCCCATTCAGTCGTCACGTCGTCGTAGTAAAGACTAGACCATCAGAGTATATATTTGCAGCCATATAAGCAGAAGCCACAGAACTCACTTATATTTTCGCGAGTACTTGAGTTTTTTGTTAGGACATCGCAGACTTGCAGACCACATCGCATGCATGTTTTTTGAAATGTTCAGTATATATTGAGGATGGGTTTGCTTTCTTCTCAGTCAGAAGTGTATTTCCGGCCACGAGGAAGAGATGATACTATATTCTCTCTCACCGTGTAATTTTTTTTTTTCGCAAAATCTTCCTCTCTTGCCTTTTTTGCGGCCGGCAAAACATGCAAACATGAATATACATATATAATATTTACTGTTGGACTCTTGAGAACGAGCTCTGTTTCTCATCGCTGGGATTTCAGGAAATATTGGTCTCTGTGCTGTATCTTTCGAGTGTACAAGACATTCTGTTCAGAGAACGATGTCAGGTGCACTACTCCCCAGTCTGTCATCTATTGTGATACTTTTCATGACAATTTATCTGTAAAACAGAATGAGGGGAACTTTACAAGTAACTCGGTGCTGGTTTCTTTTCTAACAAATATGGCGGACAACTTTTTGGAATTACACTTGTCAACTGAATTTTGAGGTTGAGGCTCACATTTGAATATAATATAGGACAGAGAAATGATACTCGAATCAAAATTGGACTCTTAACTGATGTCAGGAGAATCGTTTTCAGTAACTCATGGAAAGAGATTCATTCAGAGTGAGAAACCATTGAGCCAGCTCACACCTTTTTTTCAGTCATAATTTATTCGTAATTTGTGATAGAGAAGCGAATCAGCAAAATATCATAACACTTATCACTTTGAAAATGTAATCTCAACGTGAAATATTCTGATTCTGATTACACAGTACCAAGAACGATCAATCTCACATGCCAACAATATTATAACCCAAATAATAAAAGAAAACTGAAATTATCGATCAGGCGACTCAAGGATTGGATGGCCTATCCACTTATTCACCTTTCAACCCAGAACAAGATAGCAACAAGTCGATCTGACAAAAGACCAACACTGATTGATTGCCTCCATCGTCTGATGAATTTGAGACTCAACAACGTACCAATTTGATCACTAAACCTCGAAGCAACCATAGTGGCATGTTGATTTACCATAATCAGCCTGCAAGTTCCATGCACTTGAAGCAAGATACAACGATTCACCCAGCAATCCAATCCGATGCCAATTTGACGACACATCAGACAACAAATCGACCAGACTTGAGGTTTTTCGGTCAGTGAATTTTACTCTCGTATAACTATACTTACGCACTGTGGACTCATTATTCAACTTGTATTCCTCGTATTTTTGGAGGAAAAATAACTTATCAGAGTAGACATCGTACTGTCAACTGAGGTAACTTTGGGACAACCCATGGAAGAGTCGTTATCACGCGCGAGCAACGAGGCAGATAATCCTAAGTCTTTGAAACCAATTCCTCTCATTTGGAGCACGCATGGGCAATGTTTTGTGCCAGCGCGAGAGCCTCTACCGGATTTGTGTTCGTTTATAAACAGACTTTTTCAGAAGTATGTTTTTAATCTAACAAACAGTCTCTCGGCAAGATGAGTGTAGTTCTGACCTTCGTAGGATGCCTGCAAGGTAACTGGGCTAGATTTCACTTGTCTGTACAGATATCTGAACGAATCCATCGTTACATTGGCGTACTTTTACCCAGTTTCCATTTCGTATTGTAGCGGAATACCATTCATTTTGTAGCGGAAAAACTAAAAAGTACGTGTTTCCTTCTGTAAACCGGGGTAACTTGAGGACACGACTTTGAGCGCCTATAACTCTGGACAAGCATCTGAATATACTTCAATACCTTTCAATCGAGAGCTAGAACTATAACCTTTCGATTGATCTCAGAGACAATGCAATTTTAATGCAACTGGTGCGAGATATACGAGTCACATAATTTTTGAGGAGACCGATGCGATTTTTGTCCCAAAGTTACCCCAGTTCACGGTAACCGTGGAACTCCCTATATAATTGACGCTGTCCCAGAGTTACCTTGAACCAATTGAACTTTAGAGCATGATTTTGAGCGCTCATAGCTCCATCTAGGGATGTCCAAATGGACTCTAGCAACCCTACAATCGAAAGCTGAATTCGTGAGCTTTCGATTGACCACAAAGACAGTGTAATTCTGACGCGAATCGTTCGAGCTACATGAGTTTTAAGGGAAAGAAGCGATTTTTGTCCCAAAATTACCCCACTTGACGGTACACTACAAAGTAGGGCCATGTTTTTTTGATGTAAAAAATACTGAATTCATTCATACGCTTCTCACACCAAAATAAGGCGTGTCTAACGTGAATATTACCAAGTTCTATTGTTTAAGCATTCCCAAGCCCGATCATTATGTTCACTCAAAGCACTTTTCTATCTTTTGCAGCTGGTCCGAACTCCTCCACCTGACTTCACTTTGTTCAATAAAAGACAGCATCAAAATCACATAGACACTTATCTGGACCACTGCTACCTCTTGACTCCAAAGACCAATCCATGATCGAATCCCGTTTTCACATAGAAGCAGTCTAGTCTCAAAGTTACAAGAGCGGATAACGATTCAAAGTACAGGAGGGTTATATTCGCTACCCTGGGCTGGGACAATATCGGCCCGGTAATAAATTTGCAATTTCCTTATTACGGATAATGCCCCGGACTCGGTCGGGCTACTATCGTCGTTAGATATACATAGAGATATAGAGGGTACGTGTCCACGAGTGTCCATATACACAAGTGCAATTGGCAAGGGCTGCATTCATATATGAACGTGTATGGGAAGAAGAGAGCTATAGGGGTGGATTCCCGGCGGATCGTATAAATATCCTGGGTTCCGGTGATCCCGTGACTTCCGGTCACTCGCAATGACTTATATACAACGCGGGGGGAAAGCAAAGCATCGTAACGCGGGTGGCAAATATCCAGGGCCCCTTTTTATCGTGCTCTCACGCCAACTATGTCTGTGTATGTATGTGTGTACGTACAACCGGGGAAAAGAGAGCAAAGACCAAGCAAGAAGACGACGAAAGAGACGCTTTCAATGGAATTTGTCGGTGAGCTTTCCGCCCAGCGATGACCGCTGATAAATTTACCGAACTTGGCTTTTTGGCTCGCTTTGCCAAGCTATTTCTGTATACTTTACTATATATAACGACACGAAGTCGTAGTCGACAGTGCCGTTACTACGACTGCCGTAGAGAGTTTGGTCCAAGCTTTTTCTGCGATACTGGACGGTCTCAGAGTTTTCTTGTAACTTAGCAGTCCGAGTCAAAGGGTTGAAGTAATCGGTAGATTTATGAGTGGCTTTGGGGAAAAGTCTGCTTTACTTGAACTTGAGATACGATTTTTGTCACGGACTGCTTTTGCTTCGTTTTCTATCAAATTTTTCTGAATTTATTTTTTTCTAAATTGGAATCTGGTAATGATGTTGTTAATGGTCGAATAATATGGTACTTCAGGAGTGAGATTTCCCTCGGTTGGGAATTTTATTTTTAGAGACTGCAAGAGATTTAAAGATTCCAATGTTGACGATTGGTTCAAAACAATTTTGATGAGACACTCATTCTTTATCGAGTGAGCTACATATCTTGAGAAGCCATGAGAGGCATGGAGGCCAAAAACGTGTAATTGCTCGCCAAGAGTGAATCTGAAGTAATCTTATTGAAAATGTCATAGATTCATTGTAACACGAGGAATTATTGATGCAAAATGAATCTCACCCTTTTCGTGACTCTGACAGTTTCAGTGCAACAAAAACTCGATTATTATGATTCATAGATTGTTAAGAGACCCATCGCATAACTTTGCCTTAAGTATACTTGTAAGGCAAATATCTACCTTTTCCAAGCATAAATCGTACCAGAATCCACGAAGTCGAGATGTCAGTGTTCTGCAATCACATCAATATTAGATATTGTAAGAATGGTTTTGGCATCGATTTTCCAGAAACGTATTAAATGCTGATATCTTCACATCATTCATTGCTCAAGTATACAGAACTATACAGTGACTCAAGAGTCATCGCGCTAGCTCAACAGGTCGGAATTATTAAAAAATTCTCAAGTGTCGTTCTTACGCTCTCTAGTATTCATGCGCGAATGCCTTGCAGAAGCAAGAGTACAATGCGAGCGTGAAAAATTCAAGCCTCACCTTTGCTTCCCCTTTCTTGAGCGCAAGCAAATCAAAATTGCGAGCATGCATTGAAAATTAAAAAAAGGAGAAAGAGGAAAGCATAGGGGGAAAAGGGGAGCTCTCGAAGCGTCGGAGTGGCTGTTCATCTCACATTGGAAAATCGTGAATTGGAAGAGATTATATTGAACGATGCATGGCTGCTCGAGTGTCAATCGCAATATACCCGCTGGCTTCGCGATATGCATGCACAAGATCCCGAGATTCTTCCTCTGTGCGATCCTTTATTGAAAATTCATAGAACTTGATACGATAAAAAAGATTCATGATATTTTTCATTCAACTCTCTTCGAAAGTGCTTTTGATGAAACCAATCCAAGGATTCTGAGAATTCTAAATGTTTCAAACATTAACTATAGGTATATCATGATCATGCTGAATGACATGGGCAAACGGCCCAAAGATGTTTTTGTTCCAAGATACTGATCGATAGACGCTTTGAAAGATAGAATACCGAGTTGAAATTCCACTTCAATTGGAACGGATACCCCCCCCCCTTTTCTCTCTTCCAGACCAACAATCGTGAAAATGAAGTGAAGAATGATGTCATAAACGATGTCACAAGCGATTGTGTGAACTCTGGATGTCTCAAAGAGCAACGCATAGACTGTCCAGGGCGTATTACCAATAAAAATATCATTTAGACCCAGAAAGCCTTAGATGGCCTAATCAAATTTCACGATCCTAACTATTTTGAGAAAAAGGATGGACCTGCGATGATTGGAGTCCGTAGAAGAGCTCACAGAAACCGAATATCATAGATCTGCCGAATTTCAGAACAGTTTGAATAAACTGGACGATCGAACAAAGATCGTGGTTGGAATAGAAGTATAGGTACCCAGGCAGCTTGTTGTATCTATGAACGTGTTTGTCTTAAAGGTCACGTCCACTGTGCAGGTTATAGAATTGATAACCGTGAGCGTATTGAGCGTATTGAGCGTCGGAGTATTCGTCGTAGTCATAAGATTGGTGTCCTTAGTCACAGTGAGGGTCAGAGTACCAGCTCTCATGAGCATACTATTCATAGAAAGATGGACCGAAGCTATTGTTGGGGTTCTACAGTCAGATAACCAATGTTATTGCTCTTGTGATGACCGTGGTCACTGTTGCTGTGAGTACTACGGACACTCTACTATCCACGACAACTACGGTCACTGCTTACATGTCTGCGGAAGATGTTCTCTACTACGACTACGATTACTGCTTCTCTGATGGCTACGCAGACCCTGATATCTTTTGCGGCTATGACTACTAGATACCGTGGCCGGGGCCTCTTCCACAACCACGGTCATTGCCTCTGTGACTGCTACGGTCACTGCTTCTATGTATGCAGTGAGTGTCTAACCTCCTACTATGGTCGCTGCTTCTTTGCCACCTACGGACACTCTGACCTCCATCCTCTCCATAACTACTCAAAGCAGTATAAACTAGGGACCGACGGCTTCTATGGACATCCTGACCTCCGTTAAGACTGTAATCACTGCTTCTATGACTGCTGTCGACACCGGAGCCTTTACTACAAATACGGTCAAAGCTTGCATGACAACTCTGGACATTCTGACTTTTATTACTCTCCATAACTTCTCAGTGCAGCATGAATTGGAGACCAACGTTTCTCACGGAACTCCTGACTTCCATTATTACGATCACGATCACTGCTTCTATGACTGTTTTCGACACTGGAACCTTTACTACGGATACAGTTACAACTTCTACGACAACTACGACAATCTGACCATCTCTGTCCATAACTGCTCAGTGCGGTATGAAGTCGGGACTGATGGCTAACACGGGCATCCTGACTTCCATTCCGATCACAATTACTGCGTCTGTGACTGCTACAGACTCCAGAACACTACCACCATTACCGTCACTGCCCCTATGACTGCTACGGTCGTTATAACCTTCGATACACTTATGCTCAATGCTTGTATGTACAGCAAGCAATTGGACCTCCGCTACTAGCACGATCACTTTTCCTATGGCTGCTGTTAACCCCGGAGCCTATATGACAAATACGGCCACAGTTTCCACGAAATCTCAGGTCGAGGGAACCTTCATTGCGGCTACGGTCACTGCTTCTATGACCACTGCCTCTCGTGGACTGCGGTCATACTAGCCTCTTCTACAACTACAGCAGCGCTGAACTACAGTCACTACCTTTATGGCCAGTGTGAGAATCTGAATGTCTGTTGAGCCTTCAGTTATTATTTCTATGACTCACACAGTGGATGTGACGTTCAATCCATATGAATTTATGAAGCCAACTACTAATGAAGTTTATTCATACCTCTTCAACCACAGTCCAGTTACCCAGGGCTGGAATTCCCAGTTCAAATCCGCAAGTGGGTTAGGCCTATCCGTGATGCCAGAATCGCGAGTCCTGATGGATACACGGATTCGTTGAGCAAATTGTAGTGCCACGAATAAGGTCAACCCACTAGCGGATTTCGACTATAAGTTCTAAGCTAGTTTAATCATTGTAACATCAAAGTTGGCAGTGCTCAAGTTTCTTGATCCCTGTAGGCATTTTGAGAGGGTTTTTATCAACGTTGGTAATCCAAACTGCGATTAAGGGCTCCTCTGAGGCTCTCTGAGTAAAAAAACAATTCTCTTCATATGCCTCGTTTCTTGGCGTATATCAGATTCTCTCTCAGAATGTGAAGTCTGAAGTGAAGAATACTCTGTAAGATCGAAACGAAAACTAGTTTCCCCGAAATTAACATCCAGGGGAAAAGAGAGGGGGTGCAATCTGAGAGTTCAACATCGAAGAGAGATCCTTTTGGACTGCTCGTCTTTGGTGTGGCTGATTTGAGTTCCATCAGTTCTGTTATCGTTTTCTATATCTACTGAAAGATACTATTTGACTATCACTCGCATACTATTATTCCTTTACATTTAGGTTCTGTAATTTATTCACCTCATTTCTTTATCTAGCATTCTCAAACCCCTTCAATTTTCCAACATAGTTGAGCTCATTTGACCTAAAATCATTCAATTTCAGTTCACATCCGAGTGTCGATCTCGGAAATTTAGGGATCACGAATGAGTAGGTCCAGCACGTCCGCTACCAATCAAGCATTATCTAAAATCTATTCGAACCAACTCGAGCGGCTCATTGTTTCATCTCACTCTTCACTTTTCCTCTTGGAAAGCTTTCCTTCAACCCGCCTGTTCCTCCACTTCTTTCGCCTTCTCTTCTACACTGTACCTTGCACCGTCGTCGAGACTCAATCCTTCTCGTTTCATCACACGTACGCAGCTACGTGCCTCGCAAGGAAAGAGCTTTGCAGGAGTCTTTTATCGGGCGGGCGCTTCGTTTCGCGTCGACGCGGTGCGAATGCGTGCCGGGAATAGCTGCCAATTACAGTAAATTGCACCTCCTCCACCGGTGTACCACGCCTGCCTCGCCACCGAATGCTATTGCTTTATCAGCGCAAATAATGATTATTCAGGTAAATAAAATACGCTTCGCTGGCTAGAGCTGGGAGGAGCTAAGATACTTACTCCTGTGCGAGTGGCGGTGATTCGTGGAGATCGGACTTTCGAAACTTTTTCTTGAAGGCACCCGGTGTGGAATGAAGGAATTCCAACCAGGCATTGAAATCCTCATTGTAGGTGAATGGTTAGAGATTTAGACTGAAAGTTTCTGAATTGAATAACTAGATAATTTGAGTATTTTTTATAAACAAACACGTGCAGACCCTGTTATCGATTGAAAAGTGATTATATTAAAACTATAGTTTTGTCTTGTTTTGTTTTGACATATGAGTTATTTACAGGTGAGATTAGACGGGGGAATTTTTCAAACTCCTCTTGAATTCTTACATTTTTTCTCAAATAATTTACTCAATTATATCTAATCATTTGAGACACAGCTCGTGGGAATATTTTAAAGGACATCATTCTATACATTTATTCATCTTCATATCCAAGCACTTTTGTAACATTTCCAACATTTTTTACTGGTTGCAGAATGGATTCAGCAAATCCTTCCAAATTTTGTCCTTAATCACCGTGAGTACCGTTCTAATATCCATGTAATTAATTTTTGACACTCGATCGACATGATCGGATATCGTATTTATCACTCGCGGGAGTTTCAAATTATGGAGACATATTTGATCGGTCTTTTCGAGTTAAACCCAGCTGATATTGTTCAGCAATATCAGCTGACTTTAACTCGCAGAGACCGATCAAATATATCTCCATAATTTGATCTAATATCCAATTATTCATTATCAGTATCGCCTCGCACATCGCTACATTTTCAAAAGACAGCAGTTTTTAAAATTTACCCCCAACGCTCTCTCACAAATTCAACTTCGTTCTAACCATGTCCAGACACTTCAGGATCTTCATTTCAGTTTAGGATTCATCCATTCACATCCCGCACTCTTAGAACACAGACGCAAGGCTGCAAATTGAGCTCAGCTATGCCTTCATCGTCATTGGAGGACCACGAGGGTGCGATATTTAGCCGCGGGGTCTTGCACAAGATATCTCCGTTGAGCGAAAGCACGGCCTCGGCAATCCGGACACGTAGAGCCGCTGGGGCCTCGTCGTCGTCGTCGTAGAGAATATTAGCCGCGCTTCGCAAGAGCTTTTCGAGCGAGCTACTGCGCGCTCTTGCATACCGGATTAAGCCCCCGGGATAGCCGTGACCTCGCCCCTACTCTCTCTCTCTCTCTCTCTCTTTGCCAGCGCATGACACGTCTCTCTGTAGAAATGGCAGTAGCAGTATAATCCTGGCGTATGTTTGCGACAGATATTTGCGTTATCGCCGAGCTCCACGTTGCAGCAGACTTGTCCTATTTGTGATTCTCGAGATTGGCCAAGGTTTGGTCTGATGTTGCTAGATTTCTGTTTAAATTGCTAGGTTTTGCAAAATTTGGAGTTGAAGAAATCAATTCATCTGATGGCGATAGAAAACTAGGTATTTTCATGGAATAATGAAATTGAAGCTCAAGTTCCACTGACTTTGGTCACTCACTACTTTATGCCAGTAATCCATCGATTACAGATGACAACCAAAGAATGTTTCCGATTTGTCGCTAGAATCCAAAGCTTTGCTATTGCGTGAGTGATGGCTAGACAGTTTTGGACCAGAGCAATACAAGCAAACTACTGTTTCCAAAACAATCGTTATTGTGAGAAGGTTGTGTTCAACGGTGATGAGTTTTTCATTTGAATTTCAACGATATCGACCAGGAAAGGAAAGAATCTACCCGATGAACATCAAAATAATGTTCTCGAAATTATGATTACCGTAGAATGAAATGACCATTTTCGCCCCACTGTGATTTCTTGGGAGTCAGAAATTGTACTATTCCAGCCCGGAACCATTCAAATAATATCACGCTCGGAAAAATACAGAATTGATCAGTTCATACCATAGTAGAAATGTCACTCCAATTCGGAATGACTCAGCCATGAAGTAGTCACCTCTTCAATCTGTGGACATGAGACAGCCAAAAGTGTATTAAATATTTAGCCGGTTTATAAAATAAAGCCAATATAAAGCTATGGCTAAGATCGTGCTACAATAGGAAAATAAACCTATAAAGATACATGAAAATCTTGAAACTGGTACTTGAAATTTAAATTGAGAATGTATAATGCCATTGGTCATACTATGCAATCTCAGAGTGTAATGCGCAGTTTGAAAACATACGCTCGGTCTCGGCAAGCTTGAATTTCATTCATGACTTGAAATTTCCATTCTCCACATAAACACCTTCTCTCACAGCAAATATTCAACTGACCAGCTAGCCAACGGTATATAACACATGCGCATATTTCATACATGTATTACGTTTATAACACGAGAAGAGCGCCTCTTTGTGGCAAATCTGCATATACGGTGGACCGTGCATACTTATATATAGCCGCAATTCTCACGTATATGTGTGTGTATATGCTGCGCGTACGTATCAATGGCCGTGGCCGGGACACCGAGAGCAAATACTCTTGTATTCATGAGTCTCGAGCTCTTGGGCTGATGGTATATGCGACTATGTGTATACATGTGTACATGTGTATGTGTATAAGGAGTGCCTCGAGGCTTGCCCAAGCGTGGGTGTGTGACGATTCAGGTGCAGTTGTAGAATAAAAGGACGGTATAAAGGAAGGGTAAAGATTGAACTTGAGGGAAAACACGTCGGAATTGCGATGGAAGCTTATGTAGAGTCAAGTTGATGAAAGTTGAGAAATTTGGTGAGAATATTTGTGAGAAAATCACTGCACAAAATTCTTCCTTAGTTTTCATCATATCAAAATGGACGATATTATTCTTTTAACATTCCCACAAATAACAACACAGCGTGCAAATTTGAGCGTCCTGAAGAATTTGATGCTGACACATGTAATCAGAAAGATCTGCAAATAGGTCACATGACTATCATCATCCATTTACTGAAGCTGAACAACACAGTCTCCCTTACTTTTTCATTCCCAACAAACGGTGATTGCATCTTTTGGAGCACCTTTTGCTTTACCATTCGTTCGGCTTGTAAATGTTTCCGACAGAACGTAGGCCCCCAAAATGCTTTCGCGGTTCGTGGAAGATATTAGTAAAAATTGAGTATTGATCAATTGATGGTACCGAAACTGATCAGCGTATCCGACCACTTATCAGTCCCACCATCTATTCCCTACCCACCTCACCCTCACCTATTCAACATTCCATCCATTCTAATCCACCTATCCACGGACCCACTCATCGCCGACCCCCACCTACCCTCTCACTCAACACTCCGTCCAGTGATCCCACTATTCGTTTGCCAACCCTCCACCTGCCCGACCACCTACCCACCCACTACCCACCCTCACCTATTCAACCATCCATCGATCAACCCACTCACCGAACCACCCACCTTCATCTATCCGCACATTCAGCGTTCCGTCCAGTGATCCCACTATTTATCTGCCCCCCCCCACCCCCCCCCCCCCCCACACACACACACACCCACACCCACCCACTCATCACCCTACACACTCATCAACCTAACCACTCCCGTACGTACCCGCTCTATTGACCCCGTCCTCCGTCAACCCGTCCACCCATCCAATATTGCCCGTCATCGGTGACCTCATTCAACCCTCGAGATTATTTTTGTGGTGACTTAAAAAGTTAATCAATTGATATTTTTGCTTCTTTTCAGGATATGGTGACGAGATTCTGGCTAATTTGTTACACGAATTGATCTGTAAGTAATTTTTGAGTAAGTGGAATAGGAATTCATAATAATAAAACACAATTAACCCTCAGCTGGCACACTTCCGTCGAATAACATAGCTGTCACACTGGGGTCGATTTGACCGATGTTTACGACCCCACGACTATTCTGCTTGGTTCTTGTGAGGAAATGCGCGAGCCAAAACTGGCGCTCGGTTCTTGGTCGATAAGTTACACAACTCGACTACCAACAAACGGTGCTATTAAACCGGGTAATCTTGAATTCCAAGCGTAGCGAACTCGTGAAATAGGCCTTGGGTCTATTTGACCCCAGTATGCCAGCCAAAGGTTAAAATATTTCAAAAACACTCATGTTAGTTCGGAACGGCCCAAAACGAAATAGCGAATTGATTTCAAGATCGGCCCATATCAAGAGAGTAACGGTACTTAATCACAGTCACGTTGAGATATTTCCAAAAACGAACCCATAATCGTTCATCTCTTGTATCAACAAACTCGACTAACAAGCCTGCATCAGACAGACTTGACGAGAATCTCAGATTTCCAGAAACGAACTAAATTTCCCCGTAGATCCAATTGCCTACAGCTCAGATCTCATACTCAAACTGCCATTTGCCATACAAGCTCTCGGAACCGAGTTTTGTGCTTAACGGCCAGGCAATTATCTCGGCGTCTCGCTCGCTCTCTCGTATAGCACTTTGTTATTTCTCATTCCAGTTAAGGGGAAAGGGGGAGGGCAAAGTCTAATTAAAGTGCAGTGACAAGTTAAATTAAAACACGATAATGTTGCCAACTTGAGCAAGCTCTAAAATTTCGAACCTTCCGACTGCGCTCTGGTCTGACTGTACGCGTCTCGTTCTACTTGTGAGGGCGCTCGGGCGTTATGCGCGCCTTTCCCCAAACTTTACCGGCGTTGCGCGCGCTCTAACTGATGCTGCAACTCTCTGCAGTTTAAAATATATAGATATATAGTTACCAAGAGTCTGAGGCAACCTGTAACTTATAGCCAAGTTGGAGCGAGCCGCTTTGTAATCATTTCAGGGATGCAAGTTTGAGTAGAGTAGTAACCCCTACTCGCTAGTGAAACTAGTTGTCGAAGTATCTCTCTCACTCACTTCTTGCTATATATGTTACAGACTTGGTATTCATTATATGCCCTCTCGTATTATGTCGCATGAAGGAAAGAGAGAGTGCGAGAGAGTAAGGATGGTGAAATTTGAACTGAAAGTTTCCTGACGATGATACGCTAATCCATTACGAGACCAACATTAGCGATCTACATCTGATTAAGTTTGTTATAGATGCGGCGATTTGAGGGGGCTTTTTGAAAGTTGAGTTATTTGAGAGTACCAACGTTACGATCTCTGTGCATGGATCCAAAGACGATGGATAACTTTTCTCTAGTCCAAAAATGCACTAGATCTTGGGAACATCTATGAATTACGTAATGGTTTTCCGGCAGGATCGAGAGTCGCACAATTTCTCACGTGGCTTTCAGGGAACGGCTATTTTCCATCCAAAAGTTCTTAGGAAAGGGGAATGATTTAAGTTGATGCAATTTTTTTCCTTCATAATTCATGGACCTGTTTTGTTGATAAGCTTACCTAGATCATAACAAAATTATTCGTCTGAGCCCCTCGGATCGTGTGAGAAACCATTCACCCACTGAGAAGACAGAATCTGTACATTGAATGAAAACTATCAAGTTTTAAAAATTGTGGTCTCACTGAGCGTTGTTTACTTGCACTTCTTTGCAATCAATCATCCCTTTTGAAATAACCTAAATAAAGTGAAGTGTAGTTCAAATAATAGATTCAAGAGAAAAGTTAGAGACTTAGGGCGCACGGGGAAGAAGTTGATGCTGTTTGAAAGCGTGAAACACGACTCGCCTGTTTGCCAAGATCTCGGATTGCGATTGACGAGAAACAGGGATTGTCCTTGCTAGTTCTGTTTCAAGATCCTGCGATGTGTACTATTCTCCTCTTGAGTCCCAAGCAAGTGTCTCGCATTGTTTGAGATAATGACATTGCGGGCTTCGAGTTGGCGTCTTCGCGAGTTGATTCTCAATCGTTTTTGTTCCATTATCACTTCTACGGATGTCAAGAAAGTGATTCGAATTCATTTACCTCATGGCCACACCTAAAATACACTTACAGATATTTGGAACGTGTTATTTGAACGTATTCTTGAGAATTTCGCTACCTTGGCTCAAAAAGTAATATTTTGAAAGCTGTTTCCATCGGTCATCATTGACCGAAAAAATGCGAGAGACTTCATCAAAACTCGTAGGCAATTTCTATTGTGCAAGAATAATCCCATTCAGGAAGTAATTACCGATAAGAACATTTTTCAAAATACCAAAGCAATTTTGTTCTGACTTCAATAACAATTTTGAGTCTTTTTCGACCAATTTTGATTCAGTTTTTTGCATTCGCTGCGGATGCGCGTTCAGTGTCTTCAAAAGTACTTTTAATCGATTTCAAATTGACCACTCAAGAGAGTCGATTTGATGTAGTGAGACGAGAAACTCAGTTGGTTCAAGGGGTAAAGAAATCCAAAGGACCAATTTCGTGAACGTGGAGTTTCTTTCGAGGTTTGTTGAACCCCTAAAAATGTGCTTTATGGGACAGAACTTACCAAGAAAGAGAATGAGTGTATCTTACGTATTGTTCAGCGTATATTCGAATTCGTTGTCAGTTTTAGCCGGAACTTTCGAGATTTTTTGCTGGGCTCAAAATATCCATTCACGAAATCTTAGTCCCAAAATTTATACCTTGGAATTCTCATTTCTCGAACCAGCTATGTCTCTCACCCTATTACATCAAATTGACTTCCTCAAGTGGTCATTTTGAAAGAGATTACACTGGCTATCGATTTAACACGTTCGCTGCGGTGGCGAAAATCGCAGTTCCTTCTTTGTGTGCGGCGGGACCCATCGGTGGGTCCCACGCAATGTTAAATCCCATAAGACGAAAATCTGCTGCACACAAAAGAGGTACTCGCGGGACCCACCGGTGGGTCCCGCCGCAGCGAACGTGTTAAAAGATGGTCAGAAACGTCAGAAAAGGTGCATACGCAGCAAATGTAAATAATTATTATCAAGAGGCGCGGTAGCGCCTCGCTGGCGAGTATGAGCAGACGAAAAATCGAGCGAGGCGCTGTGCCTATCTATACTTTGAATTGGGGTTTTTTAACCTCACACTTTTTTTCTACTTGGATTATTAACCTCTTAACGTTGCTCATAGAGCTCTGCAATGCTTTAGCAAAGCCTTTCTAAAGCGATTCAGAGTTCTGTACAATTATTTTCTCAATCCGAGCACTGGACGCGTTTTATTCAGCACCGCAAAATTCATGCCTTCGTTTTACATCTCAGTTCGATTTCACCAGCCCCGTGCTTCGACTCGAGAAATATCGAAACGTCTCTGCTGCACATGTGTTGGGTATGTAATATGGTCGAGGGAGAGAGAGATAGATAGAAGCGCGTGCGCAAGATCTTCCTGTCGACTGTCCTAGGGTCCCTACAAGGGGGTCTCGACAAGGTCCGCCATATTCAGACAAATCCGGTAGATATAGGTATACAAAAAGTATTAGTTTGTCTGAATATGGCGGCGATTTACCCAGGGGTGGGAGAACCGTGTCGAGACCCCCTTCTAGTGACCCTAGTTGACGGCAGTCTGCAATGAGGCTGTCTGCTGCGTACAGGGCAACGCGGGCACCGACCAGCTGGTTTGTTATCGCGGATAAATGAATTTTCGAATTATCTGAATTTCTCGATTCTATAATTATTGCATCAGATGTGGATACTCGAAACTAGCCACGACTAGAAGTGACGTAAAAAGATCAAAGCGCCATGCGAAAAGGACAGGGAGGAGAGATTCGTCTGCTTTGTTGTGTTTTGTGTGTTCGTCGCGGCTCCGCAATATTGCTCTTGCCTGTAGCTGCATGGTTCTCCAAATTGAACTGAACAAAATATACACTGATAGTAGTGTATTTTTTTATGGAAAAAATGACGGAGCCGTAGGAAATTCTCAAGTGTGGTGGGGACAAGTGCTTGGAAAATTTGTGGTTACCCTTGGATTTTTATAACCAAGGAGTGAGATCCCCCCCCCCTCATTCACTTTTTTTCAAAAGTAAAACTAGGCGAGTATGAGGTTTAGAAAAGAACCATTCATCTCCAGTACATGAAACTTCAAATTTTATACGACATGGTTTAAACTCTTGAAGGGAATGAGATCTAAAAAAACCATGTCGAGTATTTTTTGAGCCGATTTGTCACGATCAACATATCATCACTGACAGAGACTAGAGCCACTTTCCTCCAATCAAATCTTTCTTTCAATTCATCCTAATGCTGGTGGTTTGACAATTTCTTACTAGCTAATTGTCGCTGAAATGACCCGAAGTTTAGGTGAGTAG
The DNA here is from genome assembly GCA_029851415.1 of Eretmocerus hayati. Taxonomy (NCBI): domain Eukaryota; kingdom Metazoa; phylum Arthropoda; class Insecta; order Hymenoptera; family Aphelinidae; genus Eretmocerus; species Eretmocerus hayati. The sequence continues at coordinate 161,768,996 of CM056741.1, read as the reverse complement.
AAGAGGTACAGGGGAATATCGACATAGAGAAAATATAACTGAATTGAATTTGGTGTTCATGATGATTCATTAAAATCTCATATCATATACTCAGTTATATTTTATCTATTTCGATATTCCCCTGTACCTCTTCTACTCACCTAAACTTCGGGCCATTTCAGCGACAATTAGCTAGTAAGAAATTGTCAAACCACCAGCATTAGGATGAATTGAAAGAAAGATTTGATTGGAGGAAAGTGGCTCTAGTCTCTGTCAGTGATGATATGTTGATCGTGACAAATCGGCTCAAAAAATACTCGACATGGTTTTTTTAGATCTCATTCCCTTCAAGAGTTTAAACCATGTCGTATAAAATTTGAAGTTTCATGTACTGGAGATGAATGGTTCTTTTCTAAACCTCATACTCGCCTAGTTTTACTTTTGAAAAAAAGTGAATGAGGGGGGTAATCTATACGAAATTATCTTGAAAAGTTAAAAAGACCATTAAAATCAGAGCAAAATATCAAAATGGGCGCTATAATAGAGGGTATCCCCAAAAATCTAGAAAAATGGCTTTTGTCTTTTTTCACCCCAAAGTTGAACCTTGAATTGTAGCCCGACCGAAAATCAAAAATTGGGAAATGAGTCAGCCTAATACTCATCCATGAATTAATGACCTATTCGCAAATTCCAATATGCGAATACCTTTTTTTTTGAGCAGCTATATAACGTTAAAGTTCAGTTCAGGTCCACTTAATCATTATCAATTGTCCACGTTGAGCCCTGCAGCGTTTTAAATTTTGCACGCTCGAGAGACCGCTTATATATACACCCCTCCCCTTACGTTAGTATGCAGATTGATTGGGCTGGCGGGCGGCATATAACCGCAACGATATGTGCCTTGCACAATTCCTACGGCGATTTTCAAGACCCATGCATATAGGCACGTGTGTGGCCTCTTGTATAAAAAGAGTACACGTGCACCGTACACGCATCCACCAGACGGCGACGATTGATGACCTGATATGTTGCTGGACCTCTGCTTGATGGGGTGTGGTCCCTTGTTTTGTAGAAATATTTTGGGGTATGCCGATCATTAGCGGTATTCTATTAATGAAGCTGCTGATTCGAGAATAGGGTGATGTTGTACGCAAGGAATTCTCATATCTTGCTCTGCTCATCTTGTCTTGATCCTGGTCTGATGATCTATTTAGTCTTGATGGTTGAATTGGAATTTTTGGTGGGATTTGGGGCTATCATAAAAGCCGTATCTTGTGATTTGTGAAATAGATTTCTACTAACGAGATCAAAGTGATCAGGGCTTGATCATACAGTTAATGTGGCCACAGTTTTTTTTTTTTTTTTTAATAAAAATTGAATCATGACAATGCTCAAATGACGCCGATTTCCCAACAAAATTCCTCGAGTGGATTGGATAAATTTCACTTTTGTCCATGATGATTCTTGTAATATATTCCGTTCATGAAACCCAACATCTCAATGTGTTCTTTCAGTCGCATTATGACCCGCTTAATCGTAAATCTTCCTTGTTTGAAAATTGAAGTCAGTAAGAAGGAAAGAAATATTAGATCACCAAATTCCACGGGATATCACGATAAAATATTGTAAAATGAATGAATTAATCTGAATTTAACTTTACATATCAAAATAAATCTGGTGAAGTGGGTTATGGAAATTATATTACCAGAACATGGATGAAGGGCATAAATCAGGTACCGGTCATTGCATACGAGCCCTTATAACCCTTATTGCTGCTGGACACGGGACCGGACAGCTTAACGTGACCCGCATTACGAAACAGCAGTCAGAGGATCCCACCATAAAATTTCACCCCCATACCGATCCTTACTAGAGATTCGCGCTTACTTATACGTCTATCTATACGCTTACATGCACACAGACTCACGAGTTACGTTTCTGCGGAATTAATTCGCGCTGAGCGATATTGCGCCGAGTCAGCGGTGAGCCGACCTTCCATATAGAAAATATAGATATACGATTGTATGCGTATGGCTTTCCTTCTGCTTCGCTCGTTTTATCAGCTCTAAAACGACCCCGACAATATTGAAGGGATCCCACAAGCTTAACCACACGTACATGTATGATTTTCGCATCAGGATAGTTGCACGCAGGCAAATATTCGCCAAGTCATACTGGGGTATTGCATACCTCGTATGATAGTTGATGGGTGTCGAAGTCTTTGGAAAAATATAGAGCTTTTATCAGTCTTGATGAGGTACTGATCTTGGTAAAGCAAGTTGATGGGAATTGCCTGATGGATTGAAAAATGTCTATGTCATTTTCGTCACTTTTGAGTCTTTTACGGACATTCGGTACTGATCAATGCCATGGAAAGCGAATCGTTTCATTATTCAAAACCATGTGCCATCAACAGTTGACATGTATAAACCTCTAAAAAACTGAAACCATGAATTTGTGGGAGGAATATTCTTGCTTATTAGACGACTAGTCCTGTGGCATTTAATAAGTGAATTTAGCAACCAGGCTAACCACCACATCAATTTCTAGGACCTGTATCATCAACGGACAACAAGCCTTTCATTCATAGTTTTATCTCCTTGAACGCCTCTTTAATTTTGACGTTAACACAATTTTCAAAACGGAACTCTCAGTGTCCGTAAATAGTTCATGAAATAGTAGACTCTGATACTCTGAACTCTGACACGGCATTTAAAACACCAGCTATTCATTGATCAATATTCCTTTCACGGGAGCCATAGAAAATGTCTCATTCCTTTATGAAACACTCGAAAAAGGTTGAAATCCACTTCGCGAAAAACTCTTAAATACACTACCACTTATTTTGCAGGGGTCTCATAATGGAGAATCTGAACTTGACCTTGGAGATAACTTTCATGTGACGAGAAGGTCAACTAGAATCTATGAAATGAAATTTAAAAAAAGCTGCTTTCGACCACAATCTTTTGAAAGGCATTGAAAACCATGAAGAATTTTATGGGAGCAAAAGAAGATCGTGACCTTGGCTATAACCTTGGACATAACTTCCGATGTCAGTTGAGGGTTCATTCCATTTTATTAAAAATAAAAGTATCTGTTTTCGACCCCAAATGCTGAAAAAGCAATAAAAACTATTGAATTTCGGTAACAAAAAACGCTTTCTTTTGGGGTTACGGAAGTAACGTCCACTGGTAGACCTTCTCCCTCGCCAAGGTCAAGTTGGACCGACAAATAGACGATTCCCTAGTTCTTACATTCTTTTAGGATTTGAGGTTGGAAGTAGCTGTTTCTACAAATAGTATTGGAGTTGACTTCCAAATGACCTTGATTGTAACCTCAAAGGTTAAATCCAAGGTCACCGCCTCCCCTTTAAAGGTCACCGTTCCGTTCACCGGTGTTGAACTCTTACCTCATCAGGTTTAGCTTGAATGAAAAAATATTGGCTACAACTTTCATGATTGTTCAATTCTTCCATAGTTCGAGGTCAGAAGTGAGTTCATCAGACGTTAGAAAGCGGAGACGCATGTTTCGATATTTTATGGTGATTTCGAACTGTTGAAGAACTTTTAGGACACCCTATATTGTCAATTGTGTAAGAAATTCATTGTGTAATACCGTGAAATTAAACGAAAATTTCCTGGACCCGGCACTCATTCTCCGTGTAGAAGATGAAGAATTTTCTTCATTATTGCAGTTTTCTTTTGTTACTCATCAGATTGTCTGCGACAAATACCTACTAATAGAATCAGACTCTTGCAGTCAAATACCAAGTGGTCCAATGCTTCAACCATCAGATGCAGACTTGTCAATTTCATATCACATGTAACATAACCTACGAAGTTTGCTTAGCCAATCGTGTTCTTGTTCCAATCAGAGCCTCCTCACACGTCTTCCAATCTCAGCAAGCGACGACAACATGCTTGTTCTCTGATTCGCAACCACTGTAGTACATCACAAACTCTAGTTTCTAATATACGAACAACTACATTGCCTCTGGCAGTTGCTGTACATGTTATAACGCAAGTGGGTACATCGACGCAGGCACAGCTAACCACAGGTATTGGTAGCTATATCCTCAAGGGTGCAGTAATACAACACATCGCCATTCCTCTCTGCCATCACTCTCAACATATACATATACCATATAACATACCGCCATCGCTGAGCATTAAGCTGATTTTGCCACAAATGCTATATATCTACATGCGTTGGATGGATGATGAGTGTGCGGGTGGTTGAGGCGAGGGAGAGGTAAGAGGGGTCGAAACCCAGTCGGACTGCCCCTTTCTATGGTATGTCGAGTACGCGTATACCAGAACTGCCACTGCAGAACTGATGCTCTTGCATCCCATTCAAATGCCCGTTGCAGAGATTGTTGGATTGCTAATACTGGTTGGTGTCTGCAATCTACTATGTGTGGGAATGGAGTTTAGAGTGAGATGTTACTTACTCGGCACATTACTGAGAAAAAAAAATCTCCAAAATCCTAAATTTCGTGTAATTTGGGAGATTGACTGTTCGATGATTCTGATAGCAGTTGTGGATCAATCATCTTAGTGACGATTTTAGTTTGATAGAAATCTATTGGTTCATTTCCATGTTCCTGGATACGGGTTTCTTCCCAGAAAATTATACTAAGGATATTTTATATGGGTCTCGACACGAGGATTTGATTTCAAGTTAACATTTGGAAATTATATCCAGAATCAAGTTTCTCGTACCCAGATTCAGGTGAGATGACTGCTTTGTCGAGTTTTGTCAAGTATTCATTCCATATGAACAAAATTAGAAGTAAATTAGATTTTTCCACATTTAGTAGGAAGTGAGGTACATTTTCAGCAGAAACCGAATGAGAAAATATTCCATAAAATTTGATGATTTGGAATTAAAACATCATGAGCTTATTCTGATCTTCTGGAATTGTGATTCAACACTTGAAAAGGCAGCCAAGTTGATAATAGTCATTCTACGACAATAGTTTTTATGACATGGAATGGAAAAGTGATTCCTGTTCGATTCCAATGACAGATTTTACCCATAAAAGTAGATTACGAGCTCGAGAAGCCTCTTAAGTATACCAACCTGATGATTTGAAGAATTGAAACAGGCTCAAACTATATTCTAGTTCTGAATCACATACTCATGCATCTCGAATAATCGATCTTCCTTTGTCAACTGTGAAGTCAACTCAATCTTGAACGAGCAAATACACACGAGCTACGCCGGAGGCTCGTTAAGTATATCGCTCAACTTGATGATTCATCATATTCAAATTGACTGAAATTCAACGAATTCAAATTGACTCACTTTACCGGACTGTTAGTCGCAAAAAAATACCTTAAATTCTTTGAGACCGTCTTTGAAGACTTCCTTCAGCATTTTAAGTAAAAGTGTCCAAACTCGATTGTTTTACCGAATGTTCTGCTAAGAATTATTCGTCGGACTCGATTTCACCAGTGCCTTTTTTGCTTCTGAGTCATCATGAGGAACATATACGAGTGTGTGGGCGAACTAGCTAGTCGTTGTCGACTCTGCTTGAGGCCAGCTTGCAATGATGATATCGACGTTGCCAGATAAACTATAATACTACTGGTGCGAGAACGTCGTCGTCCACAGGGAGAGAGCAAGAGTAGAGGGTGCTCTTTCAAAAGACTCAAAATTACTTTCTGGATAAGCTGGATTAGGCTCACGGCTCTCGTGCCGCGCCCCAGATTAGACTGATGACACTCTGTCTATCTTGCTTTAGTTCATCGTCTGACTCTACCTTTATTCTTTCTACTTGCACGCGGAGAAAACCGAGACTCTGACGAGAAGATAGAGGAGGATGCTCGAAAATTGGTAAAGAGAACGGACTCATCCAATTCTTCAGTGTCTCTCCGAGCTTTTTTTTGGAAATGTATTCGAAGAAAAAACTTCTTTTTCATCAAAATTAAAGAGGTCAAACATTTCGGCTGTCCGACATTTCATCTCTGTATGCTAGGTTGGTGCGTAATTCAAATTATTGATATCCAGAGCACACAAATGATGATTTGATATTACAATTCATTAGCACAAAACGAGATCTCATGCACTGATTTGAGTTCACAAGTCATGAGAGTAAGAAAAATTATCTCTCAAAAAAAATGGTTGTGCAGATCAACGGTCAGGATAGTTTACATCCTCAAAATTGAGACAAAGCGTACGAGATGTTGCCAGATTTGCTGTTCAATTTTTTTCCAGGGCAGCCCGTAAAATCTCATGATCGACTTATGCCATTCGTCATATTAAAATTTGGGCGGAAGATTTTTTGCAGGAAGAAAAATTCAAAAATTATTTGTTGGACGTTCTCAGTTTTTCAAAGGCTTTGTCTGTCCACGAATTGGAACAACTTGTAGAAATTTGAGTAATGGACCAAAAGAGCATACTTTCAGATTCCATTTCATTACAAGATAGTGAAATTGCAAAGTGATTCTCGTTGACCTCCGCTCTTTTTCTTATTTCATGCTCTTTTCTAAGAACCAGGTACTTTCAGCCAATGGTTCCAAGTTAATGGATTACTCTGAAGAAAAGAGAGTTGAGAGATTCAGTACGAATTCACATTCGATTCGGGTAAAGGAGGAAGGATCGAAGCGAAGAAAAAAGGGTATACGCAGAGTTGAAAAAGAAGAGGAGGAAAGATGTAGACGGAGAGGCTGAGAAGCAGAAGAGATTGAAGAAGTACCTAGTCACATTAGTAGGCGCAACGCGCACATCGAACCTCTAAGAGGGTTGCTTTTGTTGAAATGTTCGCTGTATTTTTTGAAGCAACCATTTTTTCACTTGGTTCAATCAAGATTCCAGAATTTAATTCTTTATTCTTTGTGAGAGATGCCCAAAAAAAGACAAACAATCCAAACTCAGTTAATTTTTATGGCTCTTCACCTAATGGCAACGTCACTTTAAAACTGGAACGATATTCTTCTAGTCATTCACTCAAAATTCACCACTGAAGAATTATCTCTATCATATAGAGTACGCAAGAAATTATCGTGTTGATAATCATCAAATGCTTGAACTGCGTCTGTGAAAAATCAATGTAGACATCGAGTGCTTCGAATCTGATCATCAGAACCGCACAGTAAAGGGATTTTTAAGGAAAATTCAAATAAAACCATTTCATCTGTGTCTATGCCTACCTAAACTCTTGGTCAATATTTTTTCTCCGACACGTAAATCTAGCCTCTTATAATTATAAATTGATGACCCAAGCATGTAAATTATATTATATTAATTTGACCGATCCAAAGGTAACAAAAATCAGTGGGGAGTAGTATTTGGAGTGTTCGATTGCATTTGCGTGTGTCATGCATACTAGGCGAGTTTAAAATTCAGAGGTACAGCTACACGCGTCTGAATTCATGATTTCATTCCGAATTTTCTCGTTAAGCTACATGACGCACGTGTATGCATACGTATGCGCTCTGTAATTTTCACTGAATTCGCAATTGCGCTTCATATTGATTCAATAAAAGCACATGCATGACCATGGTTGTTCGTACCCTTGTGTACAAAATGAATATAAATGAAATTCTCATACTATTTCGATCGATAATTACTTCAATACATCTGCGCGTATCAATCAGGAGTTTATTTGCATTCCATGTAAAATTGAATCTGCAAATTCCAAAAGATTCTGATTTCAAAGTTGCTTTCTTGTGCGTGCTCATTCATATTGTGACAGGTTGAGTTATTGGTATTAGGTTTTAAGCCAAATTCATCCATCATGTATATTACCTAATATGCACTCATTGATGATAAAAAAATATTTATTGAAAAATACACATAAAATAAAATCGTTGTACGAGATCTCATGGGAGTGAATATCGGTTTGAAAGTTGTAAGATTAAATCGATGGATGATGTAGTCATTGATGGTATGAGTAGCTTCATGTGCATGGTGAATTCGTGTTTGAAAACGACATTCTGAACTTCCTGAATGAACGATTTAAAATTTTCATTTCATATTTGATGTGCAACATTGCAAAGAATTTGAAGTAGGTCTGGTTTTTGGCAACTTGCATCATAGCGAATCGTGGACTGATTGTATTATTTTATTATTTCATTTTAGTATTGAATCTCATGCAATTTCTGCTTGCAATTAGGTCAATTTTTCCACAGCGTAACAACTCTAATACCAATATTTCTCCGTATAGTTTGTTTGCCTATATCCGCTTGAGACTCGCCACACTGCGGGAATATCTCGAAAATTGTCTGGCGAAAGTCTATACCTTCAGCTAGGTCAGCTTTTGCCAAAAGATTTTAGAGATTTCCCCACAGTGCGTCAGCCCTATACTCCACTCCAAAGTCAAAGTCACTCAGAAGAAGAAAAAAGAATTTTCTTATGATGCTAGAGTCACTTTTAGGGTCACCAGATTAAGTATGTCAACTCAATGTCAACACGTACTCTCAACTCACTATCCCAATAATAATTCTACAACGATCACAAATATTCACAGAGACAGAAAGAACCTTTTGCTCACATCATGCTTTTAGAGAATCTAAATCATAACTGCAGAAATATATTGAAGAAAGTGAGAGCATTGAAGATGGATTCAAAGTTCAAGTCAGTCTCATACAGTATTAGTTGAACAGTGGATCAGAGAAACGCTGATGTTGAAGTGTGCTGCTGTATAGGGGAAGCCATCAGAGCAAGCCAGAATCAGACAGAGTAAGAGAGTAGGAGAGAGAGAGAGAGAGAGAGAGAGAGACTCCGAGTAGCCCTCCGATTGGTTCACAGAGCAGTCGCTCCGATGGGGACAGCGAGTCTGCCAACGCCATCCACCGCCTCCACCTCCACCTCCTCTGCTATAGTGTTATATACGCACACGCAAGCCATGGGGGATCGATACGCACTGCCCAACTTCCTCTCTCTCTCTCTGGCTCTCACTTTACTCTGTCTGATACATATGTAGTCACACACGTGGTTGTACAGTCCTATATAAGAGTATGGGACGCAGCAGTGGGCCACTGGAGAGTGAGTGCAAGTTGTGAAAGGTAACTGTCCTCAAAAAGTTATTCCTAGAGATGACGTCTCTCATTGGATGCAGGATGTCAAAAATTGATTTACAATCCGCTTCCTCTGACGTTGACTCATCCAACTCATTTTTTGTTCTTGGTGAAGTTTCAATATTTGTGTGATATGCAAAATTCATTTATGAAAAGTGCGAATCTCAAGCTCTGTCTAAATCTACTATAGTTTGAATCAATTTCGAGACCAAATTGGTCTGTGCACGTTCTTTTAGGATAATTTCACGGCATGTACGGAGAAACGGTACTGATATCTTGCTCGCAAGTCATGATATTTTTTATTAAGGCTGATAGGTGATTGCAATTCCCATCCATGCACATTGGAGCACTTGCTCAGGCGTCATTCATGAATAACATGTGTGATACTGGATTCAAGTTTTACCGGGCACAAAACGAGCATTCTATCAAGTTATTCTGTTTGTTACACCTGAATCATCAGTATTGTCTTTGCATTTCTTCTTCATCACTATAGAGTCATTATAGGAAGTATTTTGTAAGAAAAAGCTAACCTCACGTCAAATTGATGTGGAAAAAGTTATGATTATTAGGATATTGAAATTTGAAAAAACTTCTTGTTTAGGGAACATATATTACACATTCCTCATTAAGAGGAACAGTTTTCTAGGTGGAAGTTTGATGAGTGATCGGAGCTTTCTCGTCGAGTCATCGAGGTCACATATCCAAATAGGGGAGAGTGGGGCAAAATTGGATAAGTGAGATAGCTCGGTCGGAGGCGAGTCTATGCTTCCGCCGCATATAAACATTTTCAATACCATCACAGACAATGGTTTTCATGGCGGTTAGACCTCCCGAAACGATACTGGGGGTCCTCGCTGGCATTGGGGTGCTTTTCGAGGGCCTCACGTGGTTTATTTTCCAAATGCAAAAATTCACGCTACTTCTACAAAAGTGGACGAGCTTAACCGCTGTTTGGGGGTCAAAAACTACATCACAAAACGAAGATTTTGAGCCGTCGTGGGCCGAAATCGGTTTACTTGGGCCCAAATGATCACTATTCTGCAAAAAAAACGCTTGGGGGCATTTTGGATAGATTGGACGGGGCGAATTTGGACAATGCTAAATCCCATCTAAAATCGGTCGATCGATCGCGCGCCCGTGTTTTTCGATGATTATTGCTCGTATCGAGTCGCGTGTGCATCTGTGCGAATCTTTCGAAGCGCGGGAGGTTGAAAATGAGTTACATTATTGAAAATGGGTGAGAAAATGAAGTTACGATGTCCAATGGCCGTCTTAGGAGTCACTTTAGAGGTCAGAAGTCACTTTTTACGTGTTAGAATATAGTACTAGATTTAAGCATTTTCACTCTCGCATTCGCCGAAATACGGTTGGTTTTCGCCCTCTATCATACGGATCGTTGATTTAGGGCAAGTATGGGTACCTCCCATATGAAGAAAAGGCAACTCTTAGAAGCCACGAGTCGATTGCTGATTGCTAAAAGCGGTAGTGCACCAATGAAGCGCCTATTTCAATAATGCCGAAGAATGACACAGAAATGGCTCGCTTGCTGAAACTGAGGATGTAGAAGTCGCGATCGGGTTTCCCTATTGATTTTGGGTTATTACCACGTGATTTGGTGGGTAAATGCGACTTCAATAGGTAAGGAATAATGCCGTATACCTCAATTCTGGAAGGCTGTCCGAATTTGCCCCCAAAACTTGTCAAAAGTGCCCCTAAGCTCGGGGCGAATTTGGACAAATTTTTGTTTTTCAACTTCAAGAAAAACTGTGAACGCTGAGACCTAGGGGTCTGAAAATTTGTTTACAATCTATTCAATAGTTGAACTTCAAAGTCCCATAGCGCGCCTAGCCCCAAGTATCGTCAGATAGCCCCAATGCAAAATCCGTCCAATTTTGCCCCACTCTCCCCGACATGTTCTGGAGCAGGGATGATTCTTCCTCCATTTGATGTCAAGTTCCAGAGTTTCAATGCAAAAACTCGAAAATGAATAGTGCAGTACGTTGGAAAATATATAGATTCACTGAATTGACAACTCCATAAGAAAAAGTGTGTACATTGTGAAGAATATCTGATTTAGAATCACAACGCAGAAGTACAATAACCACATTGATTTTAGGTCCCGAATTATTCCAAAAATGAATGTGGCGATTTTACACGACCTGAATGTCAAGTTATATATACTTATTCGTTCGGGTGAAATCACAACATTCGTGGTAGGGAAATTTCACTTCCAATGTGTGGAATGACTAAATGCATTGTTGGAACAATTCGGAACTCACATGCACAATCAATGTGGTGATTGTACTTCGGCGTTGTGGTTCTATTATCAGATATTTTTGATAGTGTAAGGTGTAATGGGTTCTATATGACCTCACTAAATTTTTATACCGAAGAACATAACTAACCTAGCGATCTACATATTTTTCCTTGTCATGGTTTTGCCCGACTAGATTAGATCGAATCAGTTCTTCACAAGTCATAATTCAAAAATATTCCTCTGAGAGCACTAATGCGCTGTTCAATATATTCCATCACCATGATTTGCACCGGAACAATCTCAGAGAGAAAGTTGTATTATCTGGTCAGCAGAAGTACCAGCTGACTCACAGAAAGTACTTCACTAACTTCACTCGTCTCTCCATGGATGAACGCTATATACATGTATTTTACCCTTGCTCTGCTCTCCACATATGTGTATGAGCCACGCCGTCCAGTCTCTGCTCTTGCCTCCACTTTTGCGAGCTCTCCTTTTCGATTTTGCATCGTTTTCATGATAGACGCATATATTGCATATATATATATATATATAGAACCTATGCGTACTTTTGATCGAGCCATTTCGAAATTGCTTCGAGAGCACTCTCGCGCATGCATTGGTACCGCTGCTTGTTGATGATGGGCGTGTATTTGTAAGCGCATGAAAGCGAATACATACATATGTGAGACCATGCATGCGGATACTCTGTTCACAACACATGTGTGTTTCAGGATCAATCATTGGCATGAAAAGTAACCCATGCCAAACTCTTGTATGTACCGCTGGAGAGTTGGTGGAAATACACGCGAAATAGTGGATGTGCTTGTATTACTCGGGAAATTGTTTCGTCCAGTGGTTATCAGCGTGCACAAAAGTGAAATAAAACATTTCCATCGTCATCAATATTGTCGATGTTATGTAGAAAGCTGTGTTCGATTGAAGACTTTCTTTCAAATCCAAATCAATGACAATATTATTTTTCACTGGCACAGTCTTTTGATTTTTGCCGTATCGGAGAATCCGAATAATACGTTCATGATCATATATCTGCCCACGTGATACGATAAGTAATTTTCTAACTCTTTTCACTTCACTCTTACGATTCAAGGCATTTGGAATCTTCTTTCTGAATTGAATCTCATAGAAATTCCAAGGATTTCATTATTCAAATAACTTTAGTGTTCACTAACACATAGATGAAACCTTTTGGAAGAGAGTAGTTGAATTCGAAGGCAAAATCTATGGGTATCTAATTAAAAGTTGTTAAAATTGAAGTCAAGAGTCATGTTCTTGAAATTGCAAATTCACTTGTAGCCAGAAACTACTGGAACAATCGAAAAAATTTTACAGTGTATAGTCATCATCGTCAAAATGAGCATTTAACTATTTTTAAGTATTCGAATCCAACAATTTGTGTGACTCATTGAAGAAGTCTAAGAAAACTTTGAAAATTATTCATGGGCATCCTCGAAACTTTGAGTACTCGAAGCAATTATTATGGAACTAAAATAACTGAATACTTACCTGAAATCCGTTCCTCTGGACCCCGCACATCGGGCTACCTTCGTGAGATGTTGTAGGTGGTCTGTTGACGTTATGGGTAGGTTGGTTGGTGGGTGCGTGTGTGCGTGGGTGGGTGTGTAGGTTGATGTGTAGGTTAGTGGTAGGGTTCTCGGGCTTAGGAGTGGGAAGGATGGTTCGGATGTGTGGGTAATTAGGTAGGGTGGGTGAGGGGTGGATGGACAGGTAGGTACATAGACACAGGGGTGGTTAGGTCATTAAGTGGGCGAGTAGGTGGGAGTGGGTCAGTAGATAGGTGGATGGGTGTGTAGGTGGATAAAGGGGTGGGTGTGTAAAAGGATAAGTGGGTGGATAGGTGAAGGTGGATGGTGAGTGGGGTATCCGGATAAGTCAGTGCGTGGGTGGGAGGACTGGTGGGTAGGTAAGTGATCGGATGGGTGGAGGGGCGCGTAGTTTCTCCACTGAACGGGTCGTTGGAAGGGTACTTGGATAGGAGGCGATTAAGTAGTTTGGTGTGTGGGTTGATTGGTATATGGATGGATAGGCGGGGTGGATGGGTTGGTGGGTGGACAGGTGGGTATACAATCTGTTACAGAAGGTGTGTACATACTGTAGCAGATTGTATAGGCACGGAAATAGATAGGTCATCTACTGACCTACTCCCACCTATTCCTTTATCATCAGAAGAGGGAATAGGTGGGAGTGGGTCAGTAGATAGGTGAGTGGGTGGATGGACGGGTGAGTGTTTGGTTGGATAGGGGGGGGGAGTGGTGGGTGATTACCCGGGAAGAGGGGGGAGGATTGATTTGCAGGAGGTCGAGTGGGGAGTTTGGATTCTCAGTACAACAAATTAATCAATATTTCACTCATATCTTCATCTCATGTCTAACACTTATCCTTAATATTTTACTCATATCTTCTTTGAGCTACACAAGCATTTCAGGGGCCTATCACTCATCGGCAGCATTTATAAACCGAACGAGTAGCAGCGAGGGAGGCAATTGCGCTAGACCCCTACATTATCGACACAGCGAATGTGAAATTTTGAGAATTGTCCATTCGAGAGTTATTTCGATTTTTTTTCGTCCAGTCGCTTCAGTTGTAAGGGTTCCTTGGTAGGTCCAAATAGTATCGTGTTAAAAGGGCCACAAAAATATAGCAAATGTATCTAATTATTCTGAACACTTCATCATTCCTACCGTATCAAATTAATTTTAAATGATCATTATTGCATCATTATGAGTTTTAATAGAAATTCAGTCTATAGTACCCAAAATCTCCAGTGTCTGATTTTCATAATATTGGATTAGAATTGCGGGTATACCAAGATTTCATCTATTTCTTCCAAATACTTTAGAATTTATAAACTGGGCTTCTCTACCTTTCTCATGATTTCAGCAAGATCTCAACCAACTTGCTATCATATGATAGTATCATTAGACATAGCCTATTAGTTCTACCATTGATGACTTACGTATAATCATTGACGTGGTACGGATCCTCTAGAATGATGTTTAAACGAGCAGTCTGCAACCAGGAATGGCGTTTATTTCTCACGAGGATTTCACCAGGCTCGTCATACAGGATATAGGTACTGAATATTAGCACTAATACACAATTTTCCAGTCCACCAGCCGCACTCTCATGATACTTATGTAACATATAGGTATAACGAGTGGCATTAAAAGAGCTCGACGAGATGAGTGAGCCACGTTGATCTCTATGTGCTATATTCGGTCAGTATAACCGAAAAGTCGGGTTCACGTGCACGCGGCGATAATCCACTTGAGGACAATGCTCGCTCATAATCTGAGGCTATAACGTAATAGATCCAGGGGTCAATTATTAAGAGGCGGCACAATGGCCCAATGTTAGTTACCGCGATACCGCGCCACTGACCACACTAATACTAATAAAATACAGCACAAGTCGAAAGTGCAAAGGTTGCCGCCCTTATTTTTCATTTCCGCAAAATGACAATCTTCCCGCATATAGCTCATATTCTCATGCGTGATATTAATACCATTATGATCTGTGGTCAACTTTTGCCTCAATACGATGAGAATAAAATGTATAGAAGCGCAGAGAAATGACAGTGACACCGATATATTTGTACCATGCATGTATTAGAGGGGTAAGGGGTATACAACATGGTATATGAGGTGACATTATTGGCCCTTGGCGCGTTCGCGCGCGCTTGAACGACCCGATCATGTAACGAGCCGTGAATGCCAGAGATAGACGTCCATGATAGATATACCGCAATTAATCGCTCAATGACGACGACAGGGTAGCTCTGACACGAAGATGACGACGACGACGACATCGACGATGTGCGGTGATGACGGAGTAGAGCTTCGCGATATGGAATGACGTGATTGATGTGGTGCGTCTTATCTTTTTCGTATATACCCCATCATTTTCATACCCTAAGCAGTCCAACTTTCTGAGACTGCGTGGGTCTCTGAATATTCTACGTTTGATGATGATCTACAAGTTTCAAATCTTTGAGATTTTTGTTATGAGTAAGGTTGTAAAAAAATCTTAGGGAATTAGGTGTAATGTATGCTTGGTTTTTAAGTTTTTTGGGTTTTCTTTCGCGTTTTTTCTGAGCTAGATGATGGTAAGATTTTGGGAGTATTGAAATTTCGTTGGCTATGTTTCGTGTATATGAAGTCGCATTATTGCTGTGGAGTATGATTCAGCGTCGGAAAAATAGTCCCAAATTTGAGCGTTCAATGCTTGGAAATTATTCCGCACCTGTACTTAGCAAGTGGGTGAAGTATGATATCAAGTAATATCTGATTTATGTGGCAATTTATTCTTTTCGATCGACTCGCGTAAATCACTGCTTTACGCACGGTAGTTTTCGTTTACTTTACGCCTAGTCGATCGAAAAACGTATTTCGATACTCGGGCATGAAGTTTTTTTGCTTTACTCGTGCTAATTTCGACCCTCGCCAGGGTTCGGGCCGAAAACAATCACTCGAAAAGCAAAACCAAACTTCCCTCCCTCGAATCGAAAAATACTATTTTGAAATACTAAGGTAACTTTTCGAACTTTTCAGAATTTTCTTGGCACTCTAGAAAGAATTAGTCCCAAACAGTATACGGGGTCGGCTATGAGGCCAGGAATGATAAGGTTTCATAACTAACTCATGTTAACGCTCACTGTTTTGCGCCTCTCTGAAACTGTTGGAGTGAAATTTTGACTCAAAGCTCGGAGTGATCCTTGGAATGACCGAGAATGACTCATGTCAGAGTGAAAATTTGACTCATACGGAGTGAAACCACAGAAATATTACATTCGCCCCAAGCTTGAGTCAATTTTCACTCCGAGAAGAGTGAAAATTGACTCCTCTCATTGAGTGATATAGATTTTTATAGGTTAGGATATAATCCCAGAATGATTTGCGGGACTACTCATGAAGAAAGTAGGAAACTTTTGAATTGTTGAATGATGCTGCTCCACTCCGAGCTTCTCATCGCAACACTTCTCGGGTATATTTAAAAACACTCTTATCGACCATTCACAATCGTCCATAGGTTTCCTTAACTATTAAATGACAAAGTCACATTTGGTCCAATGGTTAAGACACTTGCCTGGCAATCAAGAGGGTGCGGGTTCAATCTCCATTGATTCAAACAAATTCTCGTTAAATACATTTTTCATAGAATATTAATAATTAGAATTACCAGGAAATCAATGGAGATATGGGTGCACGCCGTGATGTAATTTTTTTATTGCAATATCTAGAATGTTAAAGAGTTTGGTTCTGAATCATTTGACTCAGTCCTAAGAGTGATAATTGACTCACGTTGGAGTGAAATTTGACTCCAGTTTGGAATGATGATTCACTTCAGTTCGGTGCGCACGAAACTGACTCATAGTTTTGAGTCAAATTTCTAGGGCTTAGAGAGGCCGATTTTTGCCGCCAAGATAGAGAGCTCTGTGTTCCGTGAAAATTTTTTCAACATCTTCTTGGTGAAAGCTTGTAATAATAAAAAAAGATATACAGTATGCCCAATGTACTGATTACAATTCTTCTCATTTACAGCTTGATACATGCAGATAAGGGCTACTTTGCAATCAGATTATACCTCCCATCATCTTCTACTCTCATAACATTAAAATATACCAATCGTTCTGAAGGGCAATTATGAATTTTGCCAGTCGATCCTCTACTCATCATTCAAAGCAACTAATTTGCATTTCCCTCGCATTAATCTTCCCTAGGATTTTTTTTCAAAGTTCTTACCCTGTATAGATCATTTGTCACGATAAATTCTAGCCCATGCAAACTCGAACTGACTTGAAAAATCATGGAGCAATCAATTGCAATATCTTTCAAAGAATTTCTAAAAAGTTGAATGTAAAAGATAGCTGTTACTTATTCACTCATCCCTTTTGAATAGCTTCTCAGGGAAGATTACCGTCCATCTGACTATTCAAAAATATCTTCATCGTCTGAATGAAGGGATGAAACTTTTGAATTACCGGAGAGCTTCCACCGAATTGTTGTAAAAATTTTCAAGGGTCGTAACAGAGATGCCTACAGAAGTCTTAGAATCAACCGTAACGCTATGGCTCATTAAATACATGTTATACGTGCTACTTTTGTGCAATTCGAGTGGAGGGTCAATATTTGCACCTACATCAAGTAGCTTTCAACGCCCAGTCATGATCACCCCTTCTCATTAAACTTGATTCTACAAAAATTATCGAGATAATTACCCCAATTGAAACTCCATACACGAATCCTTCAAGGAATAAAATTTATATCATCAAGCTCGGTACGGTCTCTAAAATTTTTCCTCATTAACTCTTGCGAATGATAAATTTTCTCGCAGATAAAGTGACTCCCTTTTGCGTTGTCTGTAAAATCCAGACACACAGGATAACAGAGTGAAAACAAGGTGCACAGGGAACCCAAATGTCGAGCTATATCCGCATGCTGGTCATGATATAAGCCTATACACTATGTGAAAAACGGTGAACTTGCAGGGGTATTGCGAGCTTTTGGTCGTCGTCGTCGTCGCCGTCGTCGTGGCTGTCCTCCTCAGTGATACATAAATCAAGTCTCGTTATACATACACCTTTAGGAAAAGGTATGTATACCAAAGTATATAGAGGTGGAAGGCTTACACGCAAAAGGGTAAAGCGTGTAGTCTCTCGTGTGAGCGACATGCCGTGTAAAAAAGGAGCTTTTCACAAGTATACAGAGTAGGAGGAGGAAGAGGAGGATATAGAGAAAAAAAATCTCTGAAAGTAGAGCTTTGGACGCCGGAGCGACAAACCGCTCGCTCACGAATATATATTATACGTCTATCTAGAATACGAGCTTTCCAAATGTGTGTACATCACCTTTTGTAAAAAGGGGCATGCAGGGGCTTCCTCTCCTTCTCGTGTATTTTTTTGCACTTTTTTCGTCGCGCGCTTGTTCAAATTCACTCGTTTCCCTTGCGCCAGCTCAAACTACGAACCTACTTCGTACGCTAAAGCTTTGGTGAAAATAAATTTTTTTTTTTAAAGGAATTTTCTTTTCGGATGGTTGGTAGCCGACGATGCGATTCCATGGCTCTTTCTCAATGACAGACAACCACGCAAACACTTGACGCTTTCTTGCTTTTCTGTATGTGTATTTATATATGGTGGGTGGTTATAAAATGTGTGTATTTGATATGCGATATGTGGATAAAAAGTGTTTTTGAGATTTCCGTGTCTACAAAACGGGTCCTTTGAATCTCATGACTTTGATGTTTGCTCTTGAAAGCTAATACTCGGAAGCTTTTACCTTGATCTGTTTCAGAACGGAAAATGAACAAGATTTGTCACTCTGCTGGGTTTCAGAGAAATCGTATTGCCGGTTGTCTACATATATTAGGACTGAAATTTTTTCGAATGAAGTCTAAAGAAATTTGTGTATTCAGAGAAACATACACAGAATTTTTGGGTCAAATTCTGGAAAATTAGAAAGTTGCTCTGGTTCACCACAGGATTCATTATTGACCTCTTTCGGATGGACACAAGGACTGACTGAGTAGAATCTTTGTGATACATTTATCTTAACGAGTGCGAAATGAAATGAACTCGAAATCATGATCGAAACGGTTTTCATCCATCGGACAGCGTCGAAAACCTTGTCTACTAGAAGATTATTTTTAAAAACTACGACCGGTGAAGGATTTTCAACGATGGAAGGTCTGAGCTGCCCATTGAGTTTTTCATTGGACTACTGAAACTCATACAAGCCAAAATATGAAATCCTTCCCTTTCTCAAATCTGTAAGGTAGCAGCAAAAGATTCTCGAAATCATGTATCAACGCCTCATGCTATAGTACTAAGCTGAAATGGTGTGAAACTATGACCAATGTTCATCCATTACTTGCAATTTCTATGTCATGTTATAAGTTTATACTAAATGTTCTCCGTCTTCAATTTTTGTAAGAAAATTTTTCTTCACAATATCACAGATGTTAAGATGTAGTCTTTTTATCTTTGTATCTAGAGCGCAAATTGATAGAAATAACGTAGGAAACATGTTCATTATAATAATTACCCAACCTGATGGGTCACCCAGGACAACTGTGACAACTCCCATCCCAAGATCAACTCAACGCTCCCCAAGTATGAATCAGTTCAAAAATCACTGACGGATGCTGCCTCGCAAGCAAAATCTGCTATACACACGAAATGGGGCACGTTCAGAAGCACTGAAGAGATTGCTCGAACGTGCCATCATTTCACTCAGCTGGGCGATAAAATGTCTGTCTCGGCGTGTTGCAGTGTCATATACTCTTATAGGCCACCCCCGATTGTATAGAATAGGGCTATGGCTCCTAATACTTACATGCCTCGGGCATAGATTCAATCGTTGTGCGAATGGTCTTGCATATATATTCCTTACTCCATCTACATCGTTGGCTGCCCAAGACACGTTTGTGTTTATATGGCGTATAGAAGCTTGCAGTGACGATCGTCGGACAGATTTTGTGTACGTGGATATGAAAATCTTCAGCGTAAAAGAAACTGAGAATGATGGTACATAATCCAAGAAGCTGTGTGCAAGGTCTATATCGTTCTCTGCCTTGCCACGATTATTTGACCACAAAGCAGTAGACGGAAGGGCTTGGTGGAGGCTATCTTAATAGCATCGACAAAGCACTACGAAAAAGCCTCTCCTTTATTAGATGAGACGGGAGCTTGAGGTGGACTTGAGGCTTCTGCTCACATCGTGAAGTTTGGTTTGGTGCTATAGATTCTGCGTACACGTGATTTTTTGTTGATATCGGTATGATTGCGTGGATTTTCAGGCTCGAGTGAGTTGGAAATATTGCTCCTGACATGGGGAAGCATGACAGATAAAATATCTCGTTAGAATTTCTGCTTGGGTGCTTTTTTTCTCCGACTTTATGTCTAATGTGTCGTTGATATCGTGGTCTGAAGCTGAATATACAAATTTTGTGGCTAGATAACGGTATTTACAGACAAGGATTATGTAGATTTTTGATGCGCAAGAGAAGTTTGGTTTGGACTGGAGCTTGAGTGCATATGATTTTACTTTGATCAGCTTTCAGTGTGCTATTCAGAACTCATAAAATGTTGAAAAATTGAATCAATCAATACATTTGAGGTGTGATGATACCGAATTCTTTCCGAAGGTTTTGGGCAATCTTCAATATTTTTCTCACAGAAATATGTTAAAATATGTTACATTTCTATAGAAATATGTCACTGATCTTTCTCGTTCAACATCATCTCAACATTTTTTCAGGTGTCATGATTCCATTCGAGTACTCAACTTTGACGTGGACAAAGATGTAGTTTACAGTCCTTCACAGCTCTTGAAGGTCAACTGCTACTCATGCTCCAAATGATTCATAAAAGTCAGTGTCAAATTCTGCTCACTTTGATGAAATAATCAAAAAGACCCTCTGGTGAAAATAGGTACGTCTCTAGACATTTCCCCCAAAGGCTCAGGGACGTGCACAAGATCGTCTCTATTGTCAGCCGGATAATCATTCAAAATCCTCAATAATTATGATGAAAATTTGCAGACGAAATTCCACTCGGGTCAACACATATTTCACCACTTCACTGGGTCCAAAATTACCCCGTAGAAAAGTTTATAATATGGCTTCCAATGGGGACTCACAGATGACGGGAAAAATTGTGTGGTAACTATACCTTGGTTATACTCATTTACGTCCAACACATTAATGGACATCATATGACTGAGAATCAGCTGCGAGCTGTACATTTTATAGCCATTAGTAAATTACATCGGAATGAATTTCTATACCAGGGTAAGTTGCATCTGTAAACCTCATCAAATTCCCGATTAGTAGGTAACTTCTACCACATCGAAATTGAAGAGAGACTGAAGTGCGTACTTCAACGAGTATAAACATCATCACCCTGTGAAAGGTAATTGTGTGTGACAATCAGATTGAAACAAAAGGTTCTTTACCTCTGGCGCGTCGATCACTCACTACAAATATAATCATGACTGAGATTCAAGCTCACGACTCAACGGTTACAATTATGACTCTCATTTAAGATAGTTCAATAACATATGATGACCGGAAAATTCATCTTAGTCTAAAAAAAGTTGCCTTCGTGTAACGTATTGTTCGAATTTCGTTAGCATGAGTTTCCTCATTGTCTTTGTCACTTATATGAAATGATGCAATTCTCCTACATAGAAACGGAGATACTTCTCTGTAGTTGTTCATTTGATTACTTTGTGGTAAAATATATGAGTAGGACTTCTATTCAATGAAAAATTAATTCATTGCCAGTAATTACTCTCAGACTCTCGATTATTTCGACAGTGAAAAGAGCCAGAATGACGAAGAGAGTGCCTGTACAAATCGGATTTTTTCACCTTATTAAAACTTGTCACCCCTCAGCGACACTCGATCTGGAAGAACTGAAGCTGAAAAAAGGAAACTAGAAAGCACCGTTTCCTCAATTAACGAATATCAATCTAAGTTCGTCGATTAATTAAGAAATCGATCAGAGGGGTGCTCGTTTTAGTTATACAAGCCGTTTGTCACGCGCGCCAAAGAAATTGTTAGCCAGTTCTTTAGCAGCTCGTGATTATAAAATTTTTAATTCCCATAGAGGCTACACGACATAAAATTTGAGCACTCTCAACGACAAGTGTACATTCTGTAAGATTGTAGAGAGAGCAATTGAAATCGATAGAATCCATTTGCTCATGTATAGCGTTCGAAAAGAACAAGACTGGGAGCAGCCGCACTACCAATCTTGACATCAGAAAGCTCAAACTTCGTTCTTCCGGGGTAGGTGAAAATGTAGAGGCTCGGAGAAAAATAGTAATGACAAATGAGGAAAAATCAAGTACAAGCTTATTCACCGTGAAATCGTTTTGGCCAAGATGATATTTCGCAGAAGAACGCCTTAGGTCAACCGATTGTACACGTTGACGATGTAATTAGCATGAGAATATCATCTGGAGAGGACTCTTTCAATCAAAACTTTTAAATAGAATTTTTGTTGGGAAAGCTCGCGATGAATCAAGTTAGTTCTCGCCCTCCTTTTTCTACATTCAAGAGGGAAAATGCTAATCGCTTGGTGAGCGAATTGGTGAGCTTGTTCGCTTGTCATTCCGGGTCAGTTCAGAATTTGACTTGCAATTTCGTCTCATCTTCCATCAGTAGAATTGCAATGCATCATTTTTAACAGAATTATTCTGAATCTCATCAACGCTATTTATCTGATTTTGTGAATATGATTGCTCGTTCTCTATATCAGATTCTATTTGTACTAGATTGATTTCCAATAAGTTGTAAAGACTTAAATGACTCGATATCAATAATTCACCAAACATGTTGCCGATTCTGACAATCTTTACGGTCACTGTAGATTTATTCAATTATGCTTAGGTCAATCGAATCAACCTTATAAACCTTGTGTTCGATAATGACCGCACTGGAAGATATTTCGGGGGACTTGACTCTTCTACATTGACGAATACTTTCATGTTTGCTAATTTGGTAGGGTGTTATATTATCAGATTGAGCTTTAGAGGACGGGAATTTTTTCCCAATGAAATGACCTCTGATTTTTGTGGATATGCTCATGTCTGATGATTCCATAATGAATTTCATCGTTCCGGAGTTAGTCATTGGTACAATCTTATAAGAATGGAAAAATATAGGTTTATTTGACTAATAAGAACACTCGAAAGAGTAGCCACGGGTTATGGCAGTTCTGTTGATGGACTTTATTCGAGACTTCATTTATAGTTTCATTGATAAAATATCATCATCATATTCTGATGTTCATCACGTTATCAGACTGAGTTCAGTGCAAAGTCTATAAGTATTTCTTTCATGGTAGTTTTTCATGGCTGATTATACATCAAGTGAAATGTACACGATTGAAAAATAAATACCCTTCTATGACACATCAAATGGCTTTTAAATTGAAAGTGGTCTTGGTAAACCGCAAACTGGTTGCATATTCATATTATAGAACGACAATGCTTATGGTTAACAATCACTTTGAAAAAAAAGAAAGTAGAGGGCGAGTATTCGTGAAGTGGGTGACGATGCATCACCAAAGACATTTATTAGCTCACTTTACCCCTGTCACGCGTATCAATTCCGGTTCTCTGACGCAACCCCACGCAAAGCCACTGACATCAACTTCAACACAGCTTTCCTATGTACACTTACCCTCATACACATGCATTAAATACACGCGCTTACATCCCCGTTATGTACACAGAATAGCTCGTATACGTTGTCGTATACAGTACATACATACAATTCAAGCGTAATCCAAATTTTTCACGCTTTCGCGGTTTTCTTGCGGCCTAGACACAGTGTGGCTTGGGTCATAAACTCTCTGATCTCTGTTACGGACTGACACTTGCGCTTGGGCTCATCATATCCGACGTGGCGCTTGAATTATTGATCTACTAGACGTATACGTACCATATTATAACGCTTCTTCTCGACTAAGATATAAGGCTAAAGCTCACTCGCATAATATAGACGCCAGTGATTGTTCCCTCCAACATAACCACCCTGAAATCCCACCCTTGTCTCGTTCCAATGTGGTTTCTCTCTCTCTAAGCTTGGCTTCTCGACACCACTGATTCCTAATTTGTGCGCAATGCGGCCTCGGCATCATTCATTCTGACCCTGATTATCGCCAGTAGTGAAGATCATGATCCGCTTAGCAGTAAAAGAGAAGTGGATTTAGTGCACAACTTTGATATATATATAAGGTTATATGGATGTAGATGCTCTTTTCTGATGTTTTCTGTAATGTGTGAGGCTGAATTCAAGTTGGAGGATGAGATCTTCGCGAATAAAGTTTTGCCTTGATGGATCAATCTCGAAATTTTTTAGTGTTTGTCGGGGTACTCTCTCCGTGCCAATCAGTGAGAAGTCACTGAATCTCAGTTGATGTCGAATCATTCTCCACCGATTACTTCAGTACGTACTTTGAATATACACTGGAATTGGACTTCAACGACCTTGGGGGTCAGGCGAATCCTCGTCACTACAGTTTCAGTGAGCTTCACTGATGAATCAATACGACGAATTACTGTAATTAGAGTGCTTCAAGAGTCCCAACAGCTCATATCACTGACATTTCAACGTGTCTCACTGGCTAATCAGTGAACATCCCCTCAAATGTCAGTGAAGCTCACTGATCCATCAGTGGCTGCGTCTACATGAGACTGAATCAGCACAGATTCTTGTCCGTGCGGACGAAAAGTCGATAAAACAGAGCACGAAAAGAGTCCTGTTTTATCGATTATCCTCCCGTACGGGCAAGAATCGGCGCTGAATCCGCGCTGAATCAGTCTCATGTAGACGCAGCCAGTATTGCTCACTGAAACTTCAGTAATTATGCTCCGCCAAGACCTTTGAAGCACTGAAATTTCATTGAGCATGATTGATTGATCAGTGAGACAATTCACTGAAATTTCAGTTCTTGAAAGATCCTGACCACCATATCCGCTCAAGTTTCAGTGTGCCTCTCTGTAAATTCAGTAGGTGTTCCTCGAACATCATCAGCCATACTCACTGAAACTCCAGAAAATGTGATCTGCCAGGACCTTTGCAGCACTGAAATTTCAATAAATTGTCTAATAACACTGGTATTCATAGTCGTTATAACCCGAGAGTTAAGAACTGATCTGCGGATTAGGCGCTGTAATCGGCGTGGCAGAAGAATGAGCCATAGACTGTTCATTCACCTCACATTGTCCCAATGCATCAGAACACCACAGACTTGAACTCATTTTTTGTCTACGCCGATTACACCGCCTAACCCGTTTCTCAATTCTTAACTCTCGAGTTATAACAACTATGAATATTAGTGTTACTGAAGAGTCGGCGATGCTCACTAAAACTTCATAAAACTTCAGTAACAAAGACCCGTCCGAACCCCAAGGTCACTGAAATTTCAGCCTTCTCGCTGATGACTGTTGAGTACTGGAATCGCAGTGAAGACATCAGTCAAAGTTGATCGGAAATACATTAAAGTTCAGTAACAAAAAGTAATGAAATTTCCTGGGTATCTTGAAGAGGTTACAAGATCGGATTGTTTAGATTGCTCGTCCTCGAACTTTTCCTGCGCTTTTTTGCAGAACGGATTATTGTTCTAACCTAGATAGGGTGCATGGAATTAGGTACCCAAAATTCTGTAAATTCCTTGAAAAAATCGAGAATTCTGGAGAAATGATATGTTCTTATGCATACTTCGCCGAAAAAAATCTTTTCTCCGGGTATTCATGAACCAAATAATATTTTCTCTGGTGACATATGATTTATTCTCGAATTCGTCAGTGTCACTTTCATTGAAATCATTTTCACGTGGTTTCTAACGAATCTCCAACTCTGGTAAGAAAATTCGTGCAACATGCAGAAGTAAATCGTAAGTTTGAATGGTTTTGGTATCAGATGATGCATAATGTTGTAGAACATGGGAAGGAGGACCAAACTTGTAATTCTTTTATCAACTGGTACCAAAGTTCTTCTGTTTGAGAGTAAGTTTTTGATGTGACTTCAATAAAGTCCCAATATGGAATAATGCGAAAGAAATAGTATTATACGCACCGATGGCGAAAAAGTCGTTTTACGCACGAGTGCGATGCTTTACGCACGATTGTGATGCTTTACGCACGGTTGAGTTGCTTTACGCCCGAGGAGCGCACCGACGAGGGTGGAAAGCAATCTCAACCGTGCGGAAAGCATCACATGAGGGCGGAAAGTTCGCACGAGGGTGGAAAGCTTTCGCCAGAGTTGCGTATTGCATTTTTTATAATACTGACCGGAAAGTTGCTAACACGCAATTAACAAGCCCCAGATATTTGTGAGTAAGCAACGCGCAAGTGCGAGGTAGGGCCGAGGGAAGTTTTGGACATATCATGGATATTACTTTGTCCAAACTTCAGGAGGGGTTGGTATTATCCAAAGATCATTCTGATTTTATTTGCGCTGAGAGTTATCTCGCGATTACGTGTATGCGAGTAACGCAAGAATGAGTGTAGGAATCCCTCGTTTGACGTTTAGTTCGTGCCGGTACAGGATCGTCTATATTGAAGCCGAGCTAAATGACGTATCGTCTTCAAAGAAGTCGAGTAGTTAGCCGAGGGCGGGCGGGGTCCAGGGGTGCAACCCCTGGTGGGGGTCCAGGGGCGAAGCCCCCGGCGGGGGGTGTGGGGGGCTCCGCCCCCCACTCGACAGAAAAGTTCTGATAAAAGTGCATCTTATCTGTAGGAAAATTCGATCGGAGTATGGGAAGAACTTAGTGCCGATAGAAATGTTTTCAAACAAGACGATCAGTCTATTGGCTATATTGGTGATTATGAAATTTTCTAAGGCTTTCAACTGTATCCCTCGGCAGAAAAGAGGGGCATTTACTCGTGACTCCCTTCGGAAAAGAGCTTTCTAGAGATTGTAATAGACAGTATTGATAATTTGCGAAACTATGATTCAAGTAAAAAATCATCATCTGTGATTCAAATTTTTCAACGTGTTTATTTCATCACATTGAGGTAATCAACAATTTTCCACACCAATTATAAATACCAATCGAATAGCAATTGCTTACACCAAGTAATCCAGACACTGATTCCCGGGTCGTGGTTCATTCTAAAGTTACACGTTGCACGACAAAAATTAATGATTACATAGAGACCGACATTTTTCTTACGTAAATTCGGTTGAAAATGGTGATCAAAGGAGAGTTTATACTGTTGATTAGGAACATTTGTAAAACATGAACTCACCCAAGATGAGTAGAGCTGTCGCAAGTGTAGTAATTCACATTGATTTCCTCGAGCGACAATTTTTTGTATATTTCGTTGGAAAATTTACAACGAAATTCTGCATACTAATGATTAAATAACAAAAATTATAATACTCAAATTCTTGAACGTTTCGAATATATGTCGAATGTTTCGACAGTAAGTAAGTAGTAAGGCTAAATCATATTTAGAAATACGCAACATCAATATAAGTTCTCAAGAACATATTTGTACCTTATCAGAAGGACTTATGTCTGACTTATTTGGCATCACTTCATTTGGTGAATCTACGAAGGTATAACTTGCACATTTCAAGATTTTTTTCACAAAATGATTGATGAAAACGGCAAGGTAACATGAATTTATACAAACATATCCGATCAAATTGTATTGAATGAATTCAAATGAAACTAAAACTGCCTCCTCAAGAACTGTATTGAAGAAGATGAACATTTCCAATCAAATGCATGACTCTTGAGTGACTTTCCAAGTTTGGTAGAGTATAGAATTCATCTAGATTTTAATATTGGAGGCCTTTAATATTCAAGGATTGACTTGAACATAAAAATGAGCAAATAAAACTAAAGAATTGTAATCATCCAATGATGTATGAAGATTGAGTGAACTATTTACCAAGTGAAATATTCAATACTATTTGATGTGCCCTATTTGATGCAACCACATTTCCACCTGTACTCATTTTCAACTGTTTAGGACCTGATGGTTGGTCTGATAAACTGGTTGATGGTGCTTGATCCACAGCTCCTACTATCTGATTACATATACTTTGACGTACATCTTCTGATTCTTCAATATATCCTTCTACGCAACTAGGATTTTTCCATACTCCATGACGCTTCAACGTAGACATGGATGCCCCAGTACCAGCAAGAATTGTTGTGGAAGTTCTCCGGAGTGAATGCCCAGTGTACCTTTCTGGTTCATCCAACTGCAAATATTCAGCTACTTGTTTAGGAAAAGAGCCAATCGTGTTTAGTCCAATAGCTTGATTATAACATTTGCCATCTCTGTACGTAAGGAAGAAACTTTCTGTCTTTGCATTAGGTGGCCGTAACTTGATGTACTTCTGGACAATTTGATAATAGGGCTCATTTACTGTGAATATACGATCGTTGTTAGATTTTGTGTCATATAACGTGACAACATAGTAAGTCCCTTTGTCAACAACATGTTTGATCATCATGTTATACTGCTCCTCGCGTCTTGTAGCACCACATAAACCCATTATGACAGCAACCTAGAATGTAAATGAATAAGCATCATTGATGTATCTCTGTAAAATGTAATGCATAGTTACATGTTTCAAATTTGATTCATACCTTGAGGTGTAAATAAGCTTGATCTGAAGCGTTTGACAGGAACGTCCTGATATGAGTTGGTGTAAATACTTTAGCTTGCTTTCTTATGTACCCGACATTTTTATTCTTTATCCATCCAACGAGATTAGAATAGTTGCTGATATCAACATTCTTCTTTACTAAAAGCATCTTTTTTATCATACTGTACTTGGACCATAGTGTGCTAGCACCAACACTCTTGGAGAGATGTATGAAGTAGGCTACGAGAACTTTCTCACCGAATGATTCTACATTTCTTTGCGCCAACCAATGTAAAAACTCAGAGTAAGCTTTCTCATACAAAACTTGAGACTTAGCAGGTAGTGTTCCATGCAGAGCCTCATCATATGCATCCAGAATTTCTTGTGGTAGGTCTTCATCATCACAAATTGCTCGACAAATTGCATCAGCATCAGCCATTTCTGTTAATCACAAATCAAAGCTTACGTTGGTTTGGAATTTTACCTTATTGTAGATGATTTGTCGAGCTGACACAACACACAATTCAACGAGAAATTTTACCTGCAGATCCGCGTAGGCGTCACTGATGTAAAGTTGAATGCTCGGAATCAAATTTCACAGGCTAACGAGAGTGTAATCACCAGTCGTATTTCAGTCAAGTTGATCGATCTATGTGGGCTAATTGTGAAGGTTGCAGGACTAAACAGGAATATTTGTTTGGAATACACCAATCTCTATAATAAACAGCTTTGAGGAGCTAATAACCAAGTTGTTTATCACCGGTAATGGCGGGTAAACTGGGGAACGCTGGCGTCGCTGGCATGGCAAAACGCGGGAACGAACGACAAAAACAGCACCGACGCGAGCGCTACTCGGGTTATTGGAGGGAATTAGAGCTCCTTCATTGTCGATAAAGCAGAACTACAATTCCCTGTATTCGTATCCGTTTGCGGCACGATTTTTTTTTAATTCAACGTATTCCTGCAAATTTTTGAAAATTCAGAAACGAGGTGTAAAGCAGTGAAACCGTGCGTAAAGCAATTGCTTTACGATCACCCATTCGTAAAGTATTGCTTTACGCACGGTTGCTGTGCTTTACGCATCAACTTTACGGTCGAGTATTATAAAAAAAATTAAAAACGAAAATTTTTTCAAACTTTAATATCTCCATTTTTCACCGTTTTTTCACCCGAGAAACATATTTTGATAAGAAGAATAGCATTTCCAATACCAGGGGCAATTTTGTGGTGAAAGGGTTGAAATCAACGCGATAAACATTTTGGTTCCAAGAAAAAAGTTGGAAGCATAACCCTATATTCTGAATTGAAGTTGCCATTCGATTTTTTTCGAGACTGAGCAATTATTTACAGCTCACCCGAGGGAAAGAGAACGAAATCAGCGCTCTTTTTTCATCCCAAATCGTTCTTGATGAACAATTCGAGTTTGTAAATTCAAGTTCATAATGAATAAAACGAGCGATCGTATTTACCCTTCAGATAACACCTGATCAAACAAAGATCTTGATCCCATGGTTGCAAGAAAGTGTTTCATTGCCATCATGTTTTGAGACCTTCCCTTACCCACGAATTTATTTCAAGTTATCACATTGCACGAGGTCATTGTAATTTATTCATCTGCTGCGTTTGTGATGGAATATCAAAAAGAAAACACCGGACTGATTATCATACGCCGTTCCTATATGCTACAAAAGTGACACGAAAATGAGAGTGATTGCTTTCGGTCTCAGCCAACCTTGTTGTTCAGCCCAAAATTAGCCTTTGAATGAAAGTGATATGAAGGTGAAAACTTTTCCTCTTTCTCGAATTTTACCAAGAAACCGTTGAAATTTGTCTCTGTCGGTTGGACTTGGTGCAACTCGTTTATCATCGAAAGAAAACGAAACCTCCGAGTTGGTCTTCATCAAATGTAAGCTTATTCTGTATCTGGAGGCACAAAAAATTTTACGATATCGTGACAAGGCACTAACTCATGTTATGAGGTCAATTTTCAAATTTCTAACGGATTCCAAATCATCATAACATCTGTTAAGAAATCACATATACCCACGTTTATAAACTGCAAAATGCTTTACGCAAATGAAAACCCTAAATTGCGGCCATCGATATATTTCAAATAACAATAGAATCACGTGTCCCGGTCACATTGAGCCGTGTATTATAACGTATGCGATTCAAGATTAGCGCACCGTACACGCTCTGGTAAAATGTTCACGTCACCTCGAATCGATATCAGTTTGCTAAGATTGACGTAAAAGTCCTCATTATCAAAACGAGCATATCTCCGTGGCAAACCTTCTGACATCGATAAATATCGATGAACCGCGACAGCGCCCAACAGCAAAAACAGATATCTCAGATACTCCTATCCATCATCATACACATATATTAGTACCTCAAAGTCATTCCATTTTCTCGTATACTTATACATCACATAAATACACATTTACTTACTCATATCGATGCGTGGGCGTGGAAATACACTCTCAAGCGTTAAAGTCGACAACTCTCCGGATCGGATTAGCATTTTTTTTTCGGCTCTATACGGGGATGTCCACACAATGCCGGCTACTTATTTATTTAAATGCCGGGCATCCTGTTCTTTCAGGTACAACCCCACTCCTCCAATATGAATATATATATATATATATACATATTAAGAAACGAGACATTCGTTGTGGCGTGGATTTATGCCTCGCTCAACGCTTAATTGCCCTCTGCGTCTTCTACAGAAC
This sequence comes from Eretmocerus hayati, assembly GCA_029851415.1. Taxonomy (NCBI): domain Eukaryota; kingdom Metazoa; phylum Arthropoda; class Insecta; order Hymenoptera; family Aphelinidae; genus Eretmocerus; species Eretmocerus hayati. Next base: position 161,737,845 of record CM056741.1, on the reverse strand, counting down.
GATAATGATATTCAACGCGTCGCGCCTCGCGCTCACGGAATATTTTATCATCCTTGCCTTGGAGAAGTCTCTCTGAGTCGTCGTCGTCGTCGTCGTAGTCATGACGAGTTGTACGGCAGTGGCAGGAGCAACAGCAGCCGCAGTACCAGCATCAGCATTGGAGATGGCATTCGTTGGAAATGCACGACGTTATGTTTCGGCCTCTGTTCCTCAGCAATGTAGAAATATATAACGTATAGAAGTTGTAGAAAGAGGCCATTTGCCGTACCGAGTGCTGAAATCGCCCGTGCGGAGCTGGCGAAATTTCTGCGCGTGGCGGGTATATATACATAGAACCTGACTGTGGGGGCTTTAGGTTTTGGAATTCTATTGCTTTTCTCTTGATTTGATTATCCGATTGCATAGAGCTTCAATCGTGTTCCATTTTCTTTCTTGCGTTCGGGTATACATTCCGTGCGTGTTTGGTGCATGATAGAGATGGATAAATAATTTTGAGACCCAATTTGTTAAGAAATATACATGAAAAATATTGTTGGAAATCCCATAAAATTCATTGATTTTTATAGTCAACTGAGAAGTTTTAAAACCGTCTCGTTAACGCTTGAAGTTTCTCTCTGGGCACCTCAGACGATGATTCTTTTTAAATTTTTGATCAAATACCAAAGATAGTAATTAAGGACATGCAGTAGCCGTGCAACACGGCCGTAAAGTTCGATTCACCACTTATGTGAAAATTTTTATGATACAAAGTTTGAGATGAGTTGTCTAGTTATTGTTATTGTCCAATTTATTCTTGGCAACTCAATGTTCAGCCCAAATCATTAGATTATTGCAGAAAAGTAGAAACCACTGGGCGCCCGGGACATCCTAACCTATAATATACACACATTTTTGTTCCAAGAATTCTCAAATTCTCTTGCGATTTGGGCTAAACGACGAGTTGAGCCATTCAAGTTAGATGATAGCAAATGTGGCTGAACTCGTCGTTTAGCCCAAATCGCAAGAGAATTCGAGAATTCTTGGAACAAAATTTGGCTTGCACGGCTACCGCATGGCCTTAACCTTAACCCATAGGAACCGAGACCATCTAAAAACGGGTTGATATCTTGTTTTTTGAGTTAACTCGAATCTTTGAAGGTTCCGATTAGGCGCAATGCTAGTAGAATCCCATGAAACACTCTGGAACATTGGTTTTCGGGTCGGCCATGTGAAGCGTCATAATGAAATTTCTCATAATTTTGGTTATCTATGAGTATTCTAGAGATGCACTCTTGGTCGAAGGAGTGTTGTTCACACCACTGAACAGCCCCGTAGAGTCAAACCCAGTTGGAAACTCAAAACATGCAACATACGCTTCGTACAATGACGGGTCATTTTTATCGATTTGAATTTCTGTCCGAATGATGTTTTGAGAGTGATATAGAAACTTGGAGCCTGTTGATAGGCCTCAATAACCACACAAAAGAATTAGGTATGGCCTTGAACAAGATGATGTTGAGAGGCATAAAATATTGATTCAAATATACCAAATCGAACGTATTGTGCATGGGTCCTGCAGGACCCATGCGGCGCCTATGGGTTAACCTAGCATTTTTACCGACTTACCGTTTAGTTTAGCCACATAACTACAATTTAAATAGTACATGCATGACCCAGTTCAATGTATCGATGGATACCAGACGAAGCCACCTACTGTATAATTCATCGGTCCAATATTCAAATGTCCTGTCTATATCTTGATACGGTCGACCGGATGGGAACAGTTATTAGATCACTCTTTCGTCTGCAACTCCAACAACTTTGAATGATTGGGGTAACTTTGGAAGACCCATAAAAAAATAACCCCTGAGACCATGCTAGGGTCTGAAGTTGATTTTTAGACTCTGAAACCAATTTTTTCCACTTTGGTTCGCAAAACTAATGTTTTTCATCCACTAGTTTCACTGTACTAGATAGTCAATCTGATTGACGTTAGCTTCACGAATGTGGATTGGAAAATCTCCATTTCGATAGTACATTTTTTGTGCCATTGACTTGAAACCTATACCAAATATTTGTGAGAGTCGCTGTCGTGGAAGAAAATTGTTCTTTTTACACCATGAGTAAAGAAGACTGTTTTTGAAATCTTAATCTGAGTAGTTGAGTCTATCCTGGTCTTACAATTTATCCTTTCAAGTAAGTTCCAATTTTGTCCCACTTGATAGTTGTGAGCTCGGTTGGGAGCCTGTGTCAGCAATTCTTTGGTTGATCTATCGTAGCTTTTCTCCTCAATATTGGAAGAAACCATGACGAACTATGATACCGGGCATGAGATGTCTCACTTGTAAAATCCATGTGACAATGCAGTTCAAACGTGTTAATTTAGTCTTAGATCTTTCAATCCTCAATTGGGAACAAAATCTTATTCTTTCCTCCGTCATGAGCTTGTGACATTCCAAAGAGGACCCAAGTTCGTCGGCCATCGTCGACAATATAGCGAAGGTGTCAACAAATCCCCAAGTTCACCATATAACCGACGTGTATCACATTCATGCATCTATCATACCCCGGGGTTACCCGGTGGACTTATATCCAACATACATTTACCAATATACCACGGCTCCTAGAGTCTGATGGGCTGTATGTAGAGGGCGTCGAAGCATGCACATCATTCGCCGGCCGTTCAAAAATCTCGTCGGGCAAAAAGTTAACCGCACCGACGCGTGGCTGCACATCACCCCAATATATACATATACATATATATACATATATACAAGGCCTCCCATACCGCCTGCGTTTCTACCCATGTGCAATCTATCGAAAGATATTCATAGGGTCGTCGTGGCCGACGTCGGTATCGTCACCGATGACGTCGTGATGCTGGACGCGGACATCTTCTCTCTCTCTATATATATAGATACTAGCATCAGCGTCACGAATGTCTTATTGATTACCCCCGCGCCCCTACGTCACCCCTTGAGAAGGAAGCGCCCCCGATAACCCCCTTTTTTTCTCTCTCACTCTTGCTGAGCGAGCAGCCCCCCTCTAATATGGCTTTCCGATATTTGCTACATGCCGGAAGCCGAGGGAATATGCGTTTTTTCACCCCAAGGCCGAGTCTACATAGACGCGCTCACCCGGAGCGCGCGCGCTCTCTCCGCTTGCACTCTCCACCCAAACGCTGGAGTAGTTACCGAAAATGAGATTTGAAAATCTTTTGACGAGTGTTCCCTCTCAATCGGAGTATCAGCGAGAGTTTGTGAGATGAAAAACGGCCAGTTTATCACGTAAATCGACCAAAAAATTGATTTGCATCTATTAGAGATCGAAGAGTGAGGGACTTGGATGTCGATTGATGTGCCTAATATCACTACCCTCAACTTCTCAGGTTCCTCACTCGCGGCTTATTCAACAATATTCAACATTATTTTGGCTTTGGATTGAGACTTTCTCCAGAAACTGTGAAATAAGCAAAGATGTGTGAAATCTTGGTTAAGAAGAATCGAGCTATTCCCATAGACATAGAAGTATAGACTGCCGGTCCCGTATCTTCGCTGTTGACGTCGAGGCCCCCAATGAGAGTGAGAGAGACGCAACATAGAAATCGCGTGTTAAAAGCGTGCGCCTTGGAGCATGCCGTCTCTTTCACTCTCACGCAAAGGTCTATGTCTCGATGACAACGGTGAGTATACGGGACCAGCAGTCTATACTTCTATGTCTATGGCTATTCCATGTGCATCAAAGATCGAATTTGTGTTACAAGAGTCACTCCTCCATGAATTCGGGACATCTCGGGTGTTCTTAATCAGGATTTCACACACTTTAGCTCATTATTCAGCTCCTGGAATAAGTACCAATGTATAACCAAGATGATGCTGAATATTGCTGAATGTTTTACAAACTGGAGACCTGATGAGAAGTTGGAGGATGCTCATATGAGACACAACCAAGCCTCTAATTTTTCGATATCTATTCGATGCAAATCAATTTTTTGGTTGATTTGCGCAATAGACTGGCCGTTTCTCATCTCATAAACCCGTGCTGATACTCTGATGGAGAGGGAACACTCGTCAAAAGATTGTCAAATCCCATTTTCGGTACCTACTCCGATATTTGGGTGGAGAGTGCAAGCGGAGAGAGCGCGCGGGCCCCGAGTGAGCGCGTCTATGTAGACTCGGCCTTAGAGTTTCTGGACTTGGAGTCTGGCCTGGCCCTCTACTTATCGGTGCCGAGCTTATATGATGTACGTGTTTCTCTATGTTTCTGCGCTTGGATGAATATTCAGTGCATGTGTGGATGTTGTTTGTGGGGAGTTGGTTGAGTGCCGAGTGAGATTTTTTTCATGTCCTTGTGGTTTTGATTTTTAGGCCGGCTAGACATATTTGAATTGAAACATGTGATTCTGATGATAAGGTCTCATTTCGATGGATGACACGATGATCCTGTCAATCAATTATAGACAGGTTTATTGTTTGGAGACGTAGGAATTTGGTGAAGAAGTGCAATAGCTGGTTTATCGCATCCTAAGTGGTATTTTTTGTCCTGAGTCGAGATGTGGATTTTCAAACAGTACCAGACCCATCAATATCTCCCAAGGTTGATGTCTGGGTTACGTGTTGAATAAAAAAGGTGGTTGGATAACAAGTTGAGGCTCAGATGACACCCCCTTCCTAATGAATAAAAAACTATGACACCCCTCCCCCCTATTTATCCCAATAAGCCCAATTCTAAATTACAATGAAAATCTCCATTTTTTCACAGAATCTGAGAAAGCGGAAAATTTTACGTTCAGATAAGTTCTTATAACACTGGTCACGGTGATCTCAGGGGACTATGAGGGGTCATAAAACCTACGTAGTACGGGACACTTCCCCTCCCACCTCCAAAATCTACCAAGGATGACGTCTAACAAACAAATGTTGAATACAAAAGTTGTTGGATATCAAATAAGGGCAGAGACATCTCCCCCATCCCTCAATTCGTTGATGTCAAATTTGAATCTTCCAATAGAAACTCCCATTTGTTTCCTGAGATTGTTTGCGAGGTAATTTTGTTTGACTTGATATCCATCAACTTTTGTATTCAACACTTTTTTATTAGACATTACCCTAGGAAGATATTGAGGGGGAGTGGAAGTCCCGTAATTTGTTTGTCCGTGTAACCTCCCATCAACCCCTTAGTGTGACCTTAACCGACTTCATAAGAGATTATCTGAACGTAGAATTTCCCGCTCTTTCAGAGTCTGATGTGAAAAATGAGGATTCCATTTCCAAATCCAAAGTTGGTCTCAAGGAATCAAACGGGGGGGGGGGGTATGTGATTATTTGGGGAGATTCGTCTAAATCCTCACTTGATACCCAACAACTTTTGTATTCAACACTTTTTTTCATAAACGTCATCCTTGTGAGATACCGGGTGAGGGGGGGGGGGGGGGTGCGTAGTCCGGTGTTTTTTGTACGTACTGTATACTCTACGCAATAAAACGTGGATCAATGTTGTCAAAACCTATCATCCGAAGAACCAAGGCCTCAATTACACGAAAAATTGTTTTTTTGTAATCCAGTTTCTCAAGGGAAAAAGAACCAGTCCATGCAGAACTTTTACTCCACAATTTTAAGGGAAAACTCATTTCTCTCGAGCAATTTTACCAGAAGTCATCAGTATAAATCATAAAATAAGCTCTTCACTCACACCAATATCAAGTGATACGTTTATGATGATTTTCAGGAATGAAGGAATCTAGGAAGAACTAGTCAAATTGAGTTTTAGACGTCTCATTAGAATCTTGATCTTACCTTATATCCAGCAAGCGTGATTGTAAAAGGTCACCGTAGTTTGTGTGAATTTTTGATACCCCGTACTCATGAAGACCATTATGGGTCTATAAATATCGAGACATGTATGACTTATTGAATGTAATCGTCTACAATGGAGACTTCAAACCCGTTTCCATTCAAGATCTACTCAAATTATTTTTCCTTTTTCTTTTCTCGATCGTAACACTATACCATCATTCGAAAAATACCTCGTAGTCGTTCAAGTAAAATCGAAAAATGCTTTACCCTAGCTATTTTGTGTAAAAAGTCTTTACTCAAGACACCCCACAGAATCCCTAAAATCTTCATCATAATCGATGATAACCTCAGCGTGCTCAGTGGAAAGAATTTGATTTCACCGCTGGTGTTGAAATTTATGACGCAATGTTGAAATTCATACAAGCTCCCGAGGGGTTGCAAGTCGACGACCAATGTTGTCATCAAGAGCGTTGATCGAACGTACATAACACATAACCATGATACAGGGATGAACGCGGGCGAGAGCGTATGTCAGGGGTCAACAGTTCGGGCTCTCTCTATTTTGTGCTATCTCCAGCCCCAAGATATGTATTGTGTATATATTGCACTACGGCAGCGAGGGGCTCATCATATGCAATTATTCCTGAATGCGTACGTGCACAGGGACTCCTAAGGGACTCATTGAATATAGAAATGTGCGGCTATGTGCTGTTGGGTAATATCTATGAGCCGTGACTAATTTGAGATTTGATGTTTGTATATAACCCATGAATCATGAATCTCGAAAGTTAAGACTTGTAAATAGTTTTAACTTTCACCTTCATAGAATCAATTATTTATTGTTGAATTCCAGCTTTTCCTATTTCTGACCAAGCCCAAATAATAATCACAACAATGAGTACTACCATCCATCAAGTAAAGAAAAATTTTTTCTGAATCAAATTTTTGCCAGTTTATTATCAGATGCAAAATTGAAAGAGTGAATGTACATGGCAAACATGTGTGCTTATAGAAAATTGTAAAATGAAGAAAATGAATTTCGTCCTGATGCGATTGGCTATCAATTTGTATATGTGAACTTACGTGCTAAAGTAAAAAGTTATGTTTGAGTGGCCGAGTCCAAACCGTAACTTCAGCCTGAAATATGACTGGATATTATAAAATTCTGACTAGAATTTTAGCAGACCTGATGAAGGAGTCAAACGAGCCTTCGAAACGTCGTCGAAGTACAGAATATGAATTGACTCGTAAAACAGCCAAATTTTTCATCTTAGTGAGCAATATCATTGCTTTTTTGTGAAAACAAGTTGACTGAAGTTGTGCTGTATAAGTCGGTGCAGTAAGGTAACGAAGATACTATTTGCACACTATGAGAAGAAATGATTGTACCCCGCGGGGAAAAATCATACTGAATTATGGCAAGAACCCAATAAGCATGTTGCATTTCAGACGATTAGTCCGAGGATTAGTCAGATTTCAAAAGTTCCTTCTTACATCAGTGTAGAAGAGGATTGCACCGTTGCACAGGCTGATTTTTTTTTTTTTTTTTTTTTTTTATTTAGCACTTCAAACTTTTCTATAGAAGTTTATATTGGCAATACAAAATCAAATTCACATATGGTACTTAAAGACCGCAATCGTTCAAAAAATCATGGATCAAATAACATACTTGTTTTTTCGGTTTATAAACAATCACCATTACGCACATTGGTAGTTGGTGACCAAGAGCTCTGAGGCTCCTGATGAATTTAGTCCTCTGTTGATCATACAGTTCACATTGCCACAGAATGTGTTCTATATCTTGATTTGCATTACCACACTCACATTCAGATTTTTCAATGATATGAATTTGAGTTAGAGATGAAGCTAAGCTGTAGTGGTTGGCTCTAATACGATTAATAGTAACTGAAACTTCTCTAGGTAGTTGCATTTTATGATACCAAGGTTTTGAACTAGCGTTGTAATAGAATTGAACATATTCTTTTGCCTTTTTGGCACCTTCTTCAATGATGGTAGTTTGAGTATTCGCAATTGCTTGCTCTTTGAAACCTCGGAACAAATCTGTGAACGGAATCTTAAGGGAATCTAGGGGTTCTTTTTCGGTAGCTGCTTTTGCCAGAGAGTCTACTTTTTCATTTCCTTGGATTCCAGAGTGCGAAGGGATCCATACAAAATTTAGTGTACTATTATTTGGAGTGCGACGAGTGAATTCTAGATACTTTTTCTTCAAACTGAGTAGATAAGGATTAACTTTGATTTCTATCTTGGGATTCATTAAGGTTTTCAATGCACTCTGCGAGTCAGAAAGAATGAGACAATTTCTATCACTGTTGCACAGGCTGATGTTCAATTTTCATGGGCCTAACTTGAGCAAGTTTTGATGTAAATCTGAATTCATGGTTGGGCAATCCTACAACTTCTATGAGCAATTTTTTTTGTTGAGGTGCGAAGAAAACAAATTTCAAAAATACGCGTGCAAAGGTGGTGCATTCTCGCACATACGATTAGAGAAATGTTGTAAAAATGAGTATACTTCGCGTCCTGTTTGTATTGTAGTCTTTTGGTCTTATTAACAATCTTTCGAGTAACCATTCCATTGGTGAGATAGTGAATCAATGATTTTTACTGTGATTTTTTTCAGCAAATTACAAATAAATTAGTGGCTCGTAAAAGAAGGTAGTCTCGCACAATCCGTCTTCACTTCCCACTCATTTATTAGCCAAAAGCAGCGCAAAATTCCTTACCAAGCATCACCAAAAACTCCCGAAAATTTGAAGGGTTTTAACAGCCAAGAGTTGCAAGAACATACAGTAACCACATCGTCTCGTACTTGCCAAAAAAAAAATACAAAGTATTTCGCAGCCAAGCTCGCGCCTCATTGTAATCCGCACTTGACGTTGTTGCGTCGCGCGCGCTGTCGAGCTCGCGCGCCCTTTTGTGCATCGAAAATTTCTTTTTTCTCTTTCCTGAACCTTCGTCATCGGCTCAGTCGTTTTCGTCGTCGATCTGCACGGTAATACGGTTATATAGTGATGGCGTGAGCGAGAGATCGAGGGAATGCGACCCCTTTTGTTCGGTTAATTATTCGTTTTTGTTGCTCAACAGCCGCGAGATGTCTCAAAAAGCCGCGGGCGAGCATGAAAAACCCCAGATTTGCGTTCTCGTTCTCGGGGTGACCATAATATAACCCTGGAGTAATACTTCATACAGGGTACGAGTTGGTATACACGATATAATAATAATACGACTCGGCCCATTGTGACTCTTTCTAGATTCTCTTTGTTTCCTCGTTAAACGCCTCGAATTTTTGGATTGCGTTGCGTTGAATCGACGGAATCCGAGCAGAGTTTCATGCAATGCTGCAAACTCAGGGGGGCCAACGCCTTTTCTCAATTTGAGCTGTGGGTATATATTACACTCGTCATTAATATCGACCTTTCTTCATTCTTCTGTTGTTATGGGATCAACGCATTCTTCATTGTATAACGTTCAAGGCCTCGTATGTGAGCCCCAATTAGGTATAAATTGCATCTTAATTCCAACCCCCTATCGATTTGACGAAAATGAAAGAGATATTGGTCTCATTTATGATTGACTTTTCCACAATTCTCATACAGTTTTGTCTCTGATATCGAATTCAGTGTATCAATCAAGTTCTCAATAAATTGCACATAGTTTTATCTCTGTAATTATTTTACACAACTCCATGTAACAGATAAATGTGACAGCATGAATATAATGAAGTATAGCCAAGTGATACCCCAATAACCCGCATCTAACAGGGAGAAATAATAGATTTATATACGACACTAACAAGACGTCAGCTCAAACAAAACACCAATGATGAAATCACGCTACACTGATACGCACGTTATCGCACGTCTCGTTGTATCGTACAATGATCCCCTTCGAGGCCTTGAATGCTAATAAACCATGTGAATCATGAAAATAAGCGTGGCATCTGGGTCGAGTCAATGATCCAAATGATTCAATATGAGTGTGATATCAAATGATGTCTCTCGATCCGTCCGGGTCTACTTCGGATTATTGAATCACACAACCAGTGACGAGAAATTCGACTAACTCCCCAAATATTATCTCGGCCTATGTTTTCCTCTCTCTGGCTCCAGAAAAGCTCCCCCCAAATTCCATCGAATCGGAAGAGAATTTTTTTTTTTTTCATCAGAGTCAATGTCTGACACATCTTGATGGAAGTGGGTGATGGTGGGAGACCCTTCGACTGAGTCGATGTGCAACGTTGCGCGGGCGTTTAATCTCGATTTTGGCCGATATATAATATCCCTGGCTATCCTTGTCATATTATCTGCTCAGCCTGAGGCTGATGCGACTCGACAGCTCAACCCCCGCGTATAAAAGTTGGGGTATAGATATTATAAGCGTATCGCGTGTTATGTGGTGGGTTATAGTATATAGAAAGATCGCCAATATGCGACAGTGACGTTCGCGGATTCCGCGCGTGCCACTGATGGGAGATGTTTGATGGCTGGACTATAGAGTATTCCGTACACAAGATGTGTGTTATGTTGTGGTAACTTGGTATGATGATGTGGCTAAACAATCATATATTGGAGATTCCTTGAGATTGACGTTGGATAAGATATTAATAATGGATGTTGAGCTCAAATTGCCAGTCATTCGTTCTATATATTCATGTATTCTCATTCGCAATCGATATCCACTTTTACATTCTTATATCGATTCCTGGTGGTGAAGAGCTATGAGACATTCGGTACATGGCTATCTTTTTGTGAATCTTCCAAACATTTTTGAGGGCAGTCCGTTAAAACACGAAAATATTTGTATGCTATCAATTATCGAGGAGGCAGTTTTCAGCAACTAGACAGAAATTATCATATAATTATTTCAAAATCCATGATTTCTAAGCTTCTCAAACCCTAGAAGAAGAAGGAAAAGAAGAAATCCTTTCATCGGTATCCGTCTCTAATATTGCATCCAATTGCAGTAGCATTAGTTTTTCACAGTGCATAAGTTCAATTTTCTGGAGGGTACTCATGTGTCAACAAATCTAGGGCTTCAGAATTTATTGGAAGTGGCCAGTAATAGCTAGAAATTGATAAGAAACAAAGAGAGAATATAGGTCTCACAATTTTTGACATAACGTTCAGTGCGGAGCAGGGTTTTTAACGAAATCCATTTTCAATTTCGTTGAATTCCGTTGAATTATCAATTTCATAAAAAAATTCCACTCAAATTTTCATAACTGTCATAATATGATGATTATGATTTTTATGGTGGGATTTCGTTGAAATGAGTCATCAAATAGGATTCAACGAAATTCAACAAAACTCGAAATGGATTTCGTTAAAAAACCCTGGTGCAGAGGCAAGTGTTGAATCCTTCGTTCATCAGGAGAGCTCTTAATCTCGGTCCCAAGTGATAGATGATTGGGTGTGTAGACAAGGAAAGATCCGTCAGAATGAAATAAGCCCAAATGATTCAAAATTAAATTGATATTTTTCGGGTATTCTTCACTCTCATTTTATGCACGGCACTCTTCAACGAATCAGTTCAAATACATGACGTACCGGATTACTCTTTCTATTTCGTTTTTAATTTCTATTTATTCCGTAAAATAGTTATTGAATTAATTAACAATAGTGAAATTTGATTTTCGAAGTCATCCAAGAGTAAGATTACACCCCATATTAGGTATTAAAATTCAACCGAGCCATCGCAAACATCTCTCATGAATCAAACTCAGAGAGTAGCTATTCAAACTTCAGTCATATAGAGTCTGATACAGGCTGTCATCCGTCTAGTATCACTCACACCCTCAACACGTCTGACGCCTTGGGGTATCTCCCCTTTTTGCTTTAGCCAAGCTTGCGCGCAGGCCGAGTTTAATGACGTATAAACTATGCGTCGGATTAGCCAAGCTGCCCCGGGGTTATTTCTTCGCACTACGACGACGACGACGACGATGATGCCGACGACGACGTCGAGGCCAATGACAAGCTTGGATCGCGTTATATGTATATATATAAGGAAGAAAGAGCCCCAGGGTAATGCTGTGATGGCGTGGATGATGCACGTAAAAGAGAAAGAGATAGATTCTCTCTGACGCCGGAGAGAAGCTCTGATGACGACAGGTCGATTATGCGTAAGTCGGCAGAGAATATCCAAGCTCAATTCTCTGGTATTATTTATGGTTGGCAAATCGCTTGTTAGGCTGATTTTGCTTTTGTTTACGCATATACGATTTCTTATTGTTTCGAGTAGGTGAATGAGCTATGTACAGCTTGTAGTAAAATTCAACCACGTGACTCTTGTGAAAATAGAAACAATCATGCGCGTGCATTTTATGGAGATTTTTGAAAATGCAGTGAGGATCTGTTGGAAACAGTTGATATTTATGTCTTAGTGTTCGCGGATGTTGCTGCTTGAGAACAGGGATTTGAATAATGTCTTCGAAATTACATTCTGTATCGATTCATTTCAGACGATCGGTCAAATCTGGGCAGAGTCGAATCTTGAATGACATTTAAGCAAAAACTTGTCAGTTTCAGAGCTTGAGGAATTGATGGGAGAGAAAAAGGAATTTCATTAGAAAACGACTCAAGAAAAATCACGATGTCCCTGATTAATTCCCAAGAATTGTAACTATTTTGATGATTCTACAAACAGTATTTTGAAATACTGAAATGAGTGATTATACTTAGCGGGACTCAAACAAGTACAACCGGGCATTCTTCTATTCTATCTTTGGAGTTGTGCATCGACGACGACGATAATGAATGAGACGGTCATGGATCCTCTGTCAAACCACTCGGCGGCTATGAGGAATATCCCGGATTCGCACCGGGCATCTGCTCCGATGAGTACGATGAGACCCTCGGTTGAGATGAGTACGATGAGACGCTCCTTCACTGTGAAAAAGGTCCAGGATTTGAACTTGAGATGGGTGTCGACGAGTACGATGATCAATAAGGTCACCGTGGGCCCTTAATAAGGACACTTGGTTATTTAAAAAAAGTCCCGGGTTCAAACCGGAAATGTGCGTCGAAGAGCAGGACGAGGGATTAGGTAGTCATGGGTCCTTGATTAAGATATTTGGCTACTTCGACAGAGGTTCCAAGTTCGAATTGAAGATGTGCGTCGACGAGCACGATTACGGAATAGGTAACATCAAATTTTCGGTCAAGACACTTGGTAACTGCGGAGAGAATCACGGATTCGAACCGGATATGTGCTTCGATGAGCACGATTGGACCCTCGATAAGGAAACTAGATGAGTGTGGAGATTGTCCCGGGTTCGAACTGGAGATGCGCGTCCCCGAGTACGATGATGGACTGGGCAGTAGCGGACCCGCGGTGAAGGCACTTGATCACTGTGCAATAGGGCCCGGGTTCGAACTGGAGATGTTCGTCGACGAGTACGATGATTAGCGAGGTAGCCGTGGGCTCTCAGAGAGGACACTAGGCTACTCTGAGAAAAGGCTCACATCCGTATGGATGTGTGCTTTGACAATCGGAATCTCGACTAGGGCACTTGTCTACTGTGGAGAAGGTCTCGGGTTCGAACTCGATATGTGAGTACAATAATGAGTTAGTTAGTCGTGGGCCCTTAATAAGAACACTTGTTTATTTCGAAAAAGTTCCCAGGTTTGAATTCAAGATGTGCGACGGCAAGCACGATTACGAAATAGGAAACAGCAAACCCTCGGTCAGGACAGTTGGGCACTGCGAAGAACATCACGGATCCGAACCGGGTATGTACTTCGATGAGTATGATTGGATTCTCGGTTGGGACACTTGATCACTGTGAAAAAGGTCCCGGGCTTAAACTGGAGATATGTGCCCACAAGTACGAGGATGGACTCTGGGTAGTAGCGAACCCTCGGCGAGGACACTTGATTACTATACTGTGCAATAAGTCCCGGGTTCAAACTGGACATATGCATCGACGGGTAGGATGGTGAATTAGGTAATCGTGGACTCTCAAATAGGAAATTTGGCTACTTCGAAAAACGTTCTAGTCTCAAACTGGAAATGAGCATCGATGATTACGGTTATGGATTATGTAGAAGCGGACCCTCCGGTAAGGACATAGGGGTTCTGTCAAAAAAAATCCTGGATCAGAACCGAACATGTACTTCGATGAGTATGATTGGAACGTTGATTAGGACACTTGACGAATGTAAAACAGGTCCCGGGTTCCAAATGGAGGTGTGCGTCCCCGAGTACGACAATGGACTAGGCAGTCGTGGACCTTCGGCCAGGACACTTGGCTACTGTGAAAGGAATTCCGGATTCGAACCGGATATGTCACGATTGGACCCTCGATTAAGGTACTCGAGGCACACTTACTCTAGAAAAGGTCTTGGGTGTGAACTCAAGATGTGCAAGTACGACACTTGGCTACTGTGAAAAAAGTCCTGGATCCAAACTGAATGTGTGCTCCGATAAGCACGGTTGGACTCGTTTTTCACAATTGGCTTTTCCCAATAGCCATCTAGTGGTGGTGAGCACACATAGATCTCCTCCACATTATATTTGAAAATTATGAATTCCATGCCACGAGGATGCACCAGCTCGAGGCTCCAGAGACCTGATTATCAATCGGCGATCGGTCGAAATTGTACGGAATGTATAATATGTATAGTCATCTTCAGATCTGATGACCACTCTCAAGCAAAATTCTGTGTACCAGGAAGTAAACTGCTCACAAATGATCATTTCTGAGGAAAATCATCTCAAATTTTCCTTCTCTTGAATATTTGTGAGGATCTGAAATGCAGGATCTCGAAGTTTCAATATCCTTATACTTCTCGACGAGCAAGTTTTCAAGTTCCGAAGATTTAGCTTGTGGAATATTTTCTTCTCACCGAGACAAAAGAAGACCAAAGAATCCGTGGCACTTCTCTCTACTCGACTTTTCGTGTCTGTCGGAGAAGGCAGTGAAGCATCTGTTGTGTTGGTGTGCTACTTGCAATTTCTGTACAGAAATGCGCTCGCTGCTGATGCCACCGACTGCAAGCATCAAGTGTGCTGCGGTAGAAACTTTGAAACGCGTCATGCCGCGAGAAAATTCCACACCTTCTCGTTTCTCTCGACGTTGAAAGCAACGGTGCAGAGAGGATGGAAGACGCTAGAGCATCCTCGTTGTCGTCGTTGTCGTCGTCGTCATCCCTGGGTTGAGCGTTCGTTTCGCGTAAAGAGCATCGTTCTAATTGCCCCGGACTTCCTTTCATCCCCTTTGTGCGACGCTCCTGCTGAAATCCTCTCTCGTTTCTCTATACACATATACCTTTATATATCTCTATATCTCAGAAACGCTGAAAGGATGCGCGTGGCCTCGTAAGTCACTTCTACGATTAATTTTTCCCTCCAATTTGCACATTGCGACGTTTTGAGGGTACCAAAGACCAGCCAAGAATCAGAGCGCACCGGAATCAAGCGCCTGCGTATAGCTTTAATGGTTACTTTCAAGAGTTCATACTTTACAGTGTCTGGTCTTGCTGTATGGAAACTTCAATCCCTCCTCTCATCTTATATTACGGATAAGGATAAGTTGGTCGGATAAAAAAATTCATTATTATTCATTAATTTTATTCTGCGAGCTTCCGTGAGTTGCATTGTTAAATAGAGAAGTAAAGACCAACAGTCGAAAATTCTCATGAAATTAAAAGCCCAGCCAAAATTTGTCCGTCAGCATCCCGCATATCGGGTTGCCTATTTAGAGGGGGGGGGGAGGGTATGATGAGTGGCCGTATGAGTCGTGGGTGGATTGATGGGTGGATGGGTTGATGGGTGGGCGAGTGAGTGGGTCTTTGGTTGGGTGGTCGAATGAGTTATGAGTAGATACTAGGGTGGATTGATAGGTTTGTGTGTCGTGGTGGCTGTGGTGGTGGTGGCGGTGATAATTGACGGTTGATTATGCACTTATAACTGTCGAGTGTTGACTCAAGACTGTTGACTAACAAGGGGAGGTCCAACCTTGCGGGACACGGATCCTTATGAAACTCTGGGAATTATCTTGTTTTGGTGCAAAATGAAGGTATCTCCAAGGGTTTGATCCCATGGGCTTTCTACTCTGAGATACAGCCATGGAGATTAGCATTGCCAATCTAGGCTCATGTTGAAAAACCGTGTGTATAGATATAGTAACAATGCTAACCTCCATAGATGTATCTCGAGATAGGAGGCCCATGGGATCAATCCCTTGGAAATACCTCCATTTCTCACCAAAACAAGATGATTCCCATCAGAGTTTCATCAAGATCCGTGTTCCGCAAGGTTGGACCTCCCCTGTAAGACTGTTGATTAAGAACGTTCACTAAGACTGTTTACTTAGACCCTTTACTTAGAACGTTTACTCAGACCGTTTACTTAGACCCTTTACTCAGATTTATTTTGACCTTCTTAGACCTTTCACTTGAATCGCTTACTTGGACCGTTTACTTCGACCGTTCACTTAGATCATTCACTCAGATCTTTTAGTTAGACCTTTTACTTAGAACTTTTACCTGGACCGTTTACTAAGACCGTTGACTTTAGACTGTTGACTCGTGACTGTTGTTTTTCTTTGTCTAGTGCAGGATAATTTGCTGTGCAGTTCGGTCAAATCCGGTCTAACCCGTTCCAACTTGTCTAGTTCGATCTATTTCAGCCTAGTTTGCTTCATTTCGGTCTAGTTTTATCGAATAGTTTGGCGGAATTCGACCTAATTCAGTCTAGCTCCGTGTAATTAGGTCTAGCTCGGCCAGGGTCAGTCTGGTTTGATTTAGTTCGTATCAGCTCGGCATTAGTACGTATTGTTCCGGTCGATTATGAACTAGTTCGGTATAGTTTGGTCAAGTTTGGTGTATTCTGATCTAGTTCGGCCTACTTTTGTCTAGTTTGGTCTATCAATTCGGTCCAGTTAGGTCCACTTTACTCTAGCTCGATCATGCTCGTTCAAGTTTGGGGTAGTTAGGTCCAGTTTGGTTGAGTTAGATCTAGTACAGTCTAATTTGATCTAGTTCAATCTAGTACGGTCGGATACGGTTTGGCTCCGTCGATTGCGGTCTGTTTCGGTCTAATTTCGTCTAGTTAAATCTCGGTCGATCTAGTCCGATCTAGCTTGGTGTAGTGCGGCCTATAGTTTGGTCTACATCTGTCTAGCTTTGCCTGATTTGATCTAGTTTAGTCCAATTTGGCCTAGTTCGGTGCGGTTCAGTCTAATTAAAACTAGTTCGTCAGAAAAGTTTTTTACACTGTTATTCATAGTTGTTGATGACCCGCGAGTTAGGGTCAATCCGTGGGTCAGGCGCTGTAGTCGCCGTGGCCGAAGAATCAGTCCGACTCTCTGCATCTGGTGTTCTGATGCATTAGTGTACTGAGATACTCTCAACCTCCAGGTCACCAACTAGTATGAATACCAGTATCAATAGTTCGGGACTTGATAAATTTTCTAGTTAGTTCGGGGTATTGATTAGGTCAGGATATTCATATGTTTTCTAGTTACCTGACTCATTCCACCTTGCGAAGAAATCTTTGGAATTGTGGAACCTGTATCTTGAAACACAATATTCATTCGCGGAATTGATAAGTCTGTAGGAATCCATGGGGTATGATCATCGGAACTTATCCAAATAGACGCTTATTTCCAATGATAATGTACATCCGAGCACAGTAAATATACTCTGTATACCGGACACTACATTAAACCAGAGCAGATAAATCCAATTGTCACAAGAGTTAACCAATGCATGAGTTGTAAGCATGATTAAGCAATGCAGTTGGCTCGTTGAAGTCTTGGAATCTACCAAGAAACCTCAATCAGAGTTCAAGATCCTCATGAAAATCTATTTTGAAAGATTTCATGAATGGATGATAAGTATTTTGTACAGTAGTAGTGAATCTAGAACTCATTTCCTCTTATATGCTCAGATCTTATGATATTCAAAAATATCTAATTTTGTAATTTTGCCAATTGAAGGAATCTTCGTTTTCGGAGCAAAGCTAACATATACTCGTACCTTTTCAACAGCCGATAGCTCCCAATATCAAACAGCCCAATAGTGCATCGGGAGTGTCCATTATTGATAGAGATTCTACTGTATCTAAGATCTTAAAGTTCGTCTCTGCAACGATGATCCAATCCTAAACTTTGAGCAGAATCAGAAAGTGATGAGGTTTTGGTATTGTAGATGTATCAATAATGGCTCAGAATTCGAATTAAAATGCATATTACACATTTTTGCCTCAGAACCATTGGTGCCAACAGTCTTTGAAATAATTTTTGGATGCTCTACAAGAGTAAAAAATTTCATTATCTAGAGTAAGGTTTAATTTCAGCCAAGCTATTTAATTGAGCGCATAATTTCACAAAAATTTATGAAAGAGATACTTCAGGAAATTCTCTTCCACAAATAATATTCCTGACACTTTTCAGAAAAGCCCAGGTTTACTAATGAAATGCAAAAAACGTCGGATCGAGGTTACATTTTCATAGCAAATGATAAGTATCGTTTCACTCGTAAAATTTGCTACGATGCAAGGTCACTTAGGTTAATTGGAACAGACCTGAGTATACCACCAGGCCACGTATTCATAGTCTGAGAAAGAAGGATGAAGCTGTTCTAGATGCACGGGATTAATTTTGCGCATATTTTATCAAAGTGGCACAAAATCGCTGCTCGAAGAACCGACTATATACTGCAGTTTCATAGTTTAGAAATTGAAAGAGTAGCGAAGCGTAAAGTACGAAGCAGAAGCAGAAGAAGCAATAGCAACATCGCAACGACGAAGGCGGCCCTTGGAGGTGTTTAATAAAGATAATGCCCTAGATAGGGTGGTTCGGGACCGTGCGCGTACCACCCTCTCTTGGTGCTTCTTTCCATTCAAACTCGAGCTCGCTCGTGAGTTTCTCTCTCCCGTGAATGCACTGAATGCTTTTTCTCTCGCTAGTTCACCGTCTCTTGGGCCGTTTTTCTTTTTTGCGCTCCTCTCTTTTTTTTTGTTCTTTCCGCTCTCATTTTTTTATTATTTTTTCCTGCTATGCTTGAACCTTTGCTCCGTCATCGAGTCTCGACTCGTAGCGATCTTCTTCTTACTCTTGAGCGCGTTTTCCCGGTTTTAACCCTAGTCGCTTGTGATTCTGCTGATAAACTCGGCCTTTCCTTCGCATCTTTTTTTTATTCTTTACTCTTTTTTACGACACTTGCATGGATTTGCTGGATTTCGCTACATATCTACATGGTCATGGTGAACTCTCTCCAGGCGAAATCGTGATACTTTGGTAACCAGTTGCTGCTCTGAATCACTTAAAGTTTCCACTTTTTTTCTACTTCTGGATTCGTCAATTTTTTCGGAATTCGGAATGGATCGAACACAATTTTTATGAATTTTGATCCTACTAGTTTTGTATTTGACATCAAGTATCGTGCGTTCTATAGCGGTTATTATTTTGTGAAAAATTTTAAATCTTATCCCGCCAATAATTTGTACATCACTTGACTCTTTGTGGAGACGAATTGAAATTATCGATTTAGGCGGATGACTCTAGTCTCCAAAAATAAATCAAAAACTGAAAGCAGTTGGACAGAATTCGAAAACAAACAACGTCATGATTTCTCAAAATTCGAGTCAAAATTACATCTAGAATTGTGTGTAGTGATAATTTACGTTGCTTGGGATCGAATTCACCGTCCGTGATTCTTTGATATTTCTCACTTCACCCCATAGTTTTTACCAATTGTACTTACTTAATATATCTTGTTTTCAAATATTTTTCATGAGTATTTCACAATATTCTGGAGTCCATCTCCAAATGAGAGGAATAATTAATCGAAATATCCTCCGCTCAAACGGAATGCGCCTATCAAATTTTCAATGACCAATGACGAACAAAAATATTTATGAGCCATCAAGTTCTCCAATACTATTGGGTATAAGAAATTTGAATATTCAAAATTCGCAATTTGTTGATCACTCCTTTGTTTCAGCAGTCCGATTCAGGAATACCCACAAAACCCTTTCAAACTACTAACTCAATGTATATATTGCAGCTGCATGATCTCTTTGCTTGATACGGATGAAACTCCTTTCTGATAGATTATTTTGCCTTGCAGAGGCACAAAACACTTCATTCTCGCCGATTATCCGTAAAATATTTGTAAGCACTCCACAAGCCAAAGAAACTCAGTTCAGCTATAATACCAAACGCTGCACCTTACTGTACACGCAATACATCCAGCAAAATCGGTTCTTACCAAAGCTCCTTCATGGTTCAAAAATCAGCTTTCAAACCGCGAAAAAGCTCAACACTCGCAGTCAAAATTTACTATTAGCCCAAGGAAGAACCACCACCGCAGTGATAATGAATGGCAGTACAATATATATATTTGGTATACATCCATCAGAAGCGTCTACCTATGCGCGTTGCATCGGTAACCTTGCAAGCTCTGCAAGCTCCAACTTGAACTCATCACTATGAGCGTCGAATAATGCTTACCACAATACTAGTACATAGACAAACTACCATACTGCTTTCACTGTTTATATGTATATGTATATGTATACACTTGTGTAAATTTATCCACGCCACGCTGAGCAGCAATGAAATGACAAGGTAAAGAGAGTATATCCGAATATATATACGAGAGCATAGTCGAGCTCATCAACTAATGGCTCGTATATATACGTGGCTATATAGATCTATACGCGAGCTTTTTTGCTTCTTCGAGCTTGCGGCCCGCGTGAGATGAAGCTTGAGCTTGTGTATCCAGATGGGTACATTGGATAGGAAATTCTATACGTGTACATTACATATATAGATATATCAAGTGTTTTATACTGTAGATTCTGAGGCCAGAGCTTGCGGTGCGTTTTGGGCAAAGTGTATTTTTTTTGCAGTTTGTCGTGATGAGTGGTTTTAGAAGCTTGATTCGGGATAGTAGTCTGGTGTCTGAGTCTTGTGGTCCGTATACATACTTTCTCATTTTGGATGAAAGATATTTAGCGTTATGCATTGCATCCCTACTGAGAAAAGAGAGTTGCTCTCTCTCGCTCTTTTTGGTTAGAATATTTCGGGTAGAAAAGTGTGCGTTGCGGGTTGTTACATATCCGGACTACATTACCCTCCTGACTATTCCTCTGATGTAAAAGTCTTCTTATTTTCTCTACTCTTTCTCTCTCTCTCTCTCTCTCTCTCTCTCTTCCTCATCTCGTCGTATTACGAATGTATATTTTGCCTGAGGAAAAAGTGTGAGAGAAGGATGAAGGCATAAGTGAGGGACCTTCGCTTCGATGGCTATTTAATTTTCCGAGATTGAGCTCTCTTTGGTGTATATACTAATACTAACTTCTCTTACTCCCCCTTGACTTAAATCTACCACTTGTACATTTCTGCATGATTAAAAGTTTAAGCATCCGCTCTGGATTGGAGAGCCTCCAAACCAGGCTTGATTCGCGTTTCTTTATTTCTGACGGAAACTTGAGATCGGCGACCAGCTTCATCGAGCTATATATCGCGTGTGTAAAGTTTGAGAAGAGAAATTTTTTTTCCCTTTTTATTAATTCTTTCACTTGGTAGAAGTTTGATTTTGTTACAGCCATGCTTGAAACTTATACCGGAGGTAAGACTATATCGACAATTTCATAGTGCAAGTTGGAAACTTTTACAGTTATTTTTCCTTATGAGTCCACAAGTGTTTTTAGGAATCATCCTTGATTCAAAATAGTAACAAAGACTAAGCGTGATTGAATTCTGAAATTTGTTCAAGCATCGGGATTTTTTAACTTTGAACAATGGGATTTGAATAATCCAAATTTCTTGAAATTACATGCAGATTTAACTGATTAATGAGTAAAAGAAGCTTCTTCGGCGTCAGTACAGTTTGTAACGAAATTTTTTTTGGTTGATAGCTCGGTAAATCTATTAAATAATTTACATTTTGTCGCTCATCTGGTGCTCTTGAATACATGTCGAAGCGAATTTTGATGGGCCTTGCAGGACTCATTGACGATTTGTTGAATATCTTACACCCGTGTCAATATTTCATGCCCCTCGAGGTTCTAATATCGTCTTGTTTCGGGTCCTATCTGATTATATATTTATCATACATGAGGTCTACAAATGTTCTATAATTTTTCAGACTACTCTGGTAGCATCATGCGGCCTAATAATCAAATCGGTAAAAGTGAATCGTCATTGTACGGGCCATTTATGAGACGTGGATCAGGGCTATTTAAGTCTGTGACGGGTGTTTTTCAATAATGTATTAATAGCACGCGGAAGCCATGTAAGCCCAATTTTGTTCTCAAATTATGCAAACTTCCTTTGGATTTGGGCTAAACGACGAGTTGTTGCGTTATTCTTATTACCTAACGTCCCTAGTAAAAATAAGTGCCTCATGATCATATATGAACACGTTCCCGACTGGACTGTGCACTGTAAAAAATTTGTTGAATTTTCAACCAACATTTCAACCAATTGGTTGAATTGTCAACCAGACTGGTTGAATTTTTCATTCAACCAACTGGTTGAATTTTCAACCAAGCAATTATATTCCGTGATGGATGGATGGATGGTCGATGTATCCATTGACCTATCTATCCAGCATGCATCCGTCCATTATACACCCATCACCTATCACTCCATCCATACATCCATCCGTCCACCCACCATCCATTTCTCGATCCATTTATCGACCTCATCTACCATCCATCCATCGACCACCGACCCATCATCCATCAGTCCACCCCTCCATCATCCTCATCTACCCATATGACCATCCATCATATTCTACTCCTCTCAGGTAGACAACCTGATATGCAGGAACCGCACGGATAGATTGTGATAATTATAATCCACATTGGTTGAATACTCAACCAAACTGGTTGAATTTTCAACCAGACTGGTTGAAGTTTTTCGGAAAAATTTTTTACAGTGTGATTATACATGACCGCCTATGACCATGAGGCCGGAGTCATAGGTCGCCATTGGTCTTCGTACTTGATCCTAGGAATTCATGTTGGAAATGAAGCATTCCATTGCCAACTCGAAATTTTTCTCTATCCGGAGCTTCGAAATAAGCGCGCTTGGGGCTCCAACTGCTAGGCCTCCATCCGATATTGAAAATGTCATACAAACACTTGATTACAATACCCTATTGGAAGTCAAAGTCGGGGTCTTTTCATTACCGATTGATTTTTCATTCTCATTTTAAATTGTTAGTTTTCAATAAATACGTCTTATTTTACCATCAACGATAAAAAAAATTCTAACCGAATACTCCACCTAGTCTTTAATTTTCTGGAAGCCTCGTAACGAGTTAAACTGTTCAATTCTTCAAAAATTAAAAAAATCGTAAAGTGCGATAATCGCTCTCGATTTATTATGCAAGAAGCCCACCCAGCTCTTTCGAAAGCTTTTCTCAGCGTTTACGTGTTTATTTACGATTACGTGGCAGCTTCACTGTACACTCTGCCATAGATAATAGGCACAACAACGACGACGACAACGACGAAGGACGAGACATATAGGCAAGAATCCCACGAATGAAAGTGAGAGAAGAGAAATGGAGGAAGTAGGGTTGGCCTAACTCAAAGAGGGTGGAAATCGGAAGGAAGGATTCGCATAAATCCACCTCCTCGCCTAATGCTAAAGCGATGGTCTTGACGCTGTAAACCGAGTATTAAGCGGGTATAGCCTATACGGATTTTCAAGCCACCCTCGTTTCACTCTCACGTCCCACGAGCGGACCATGAATATTGATCACTATATTTAATACTCGGCCCGCATTTTCTCCTCTCTAGCGACTCCGAAAGCTTTCGACTATAGCCTGATGCGTACGTTCGACCAATTCGTAGTACTTTTGCTCTTGAGATTTTGCATAGTGTATCTTCAATACTGCACTCTCAGTAGGAGTTTCTTGCCCTTCAGGAGGTTGATTTGTCAAAGCGTGTCCCTGTATATACATTTTTTCTTGGAGTGTGGTGAAATAAAACGAGTGGTTCAACCCCCGTGCTAAATTTTTATACCCTCTCATATTATTCCTGCCACTTGCCGGTGTCATTTCGTTTTCATTATCTAGAATCTGGCATTCCTTGACTGTGAAAATGCTTGACATTCTTGTTGTGGTCTTCCTTGCTCTGTTTGTTCTTGGCTGATTCTTTGGATTCTCGCAGCTTTTCGATTGAATACTTGAGCTGATGGTCTTGAAAACTATTTCGGAGCTTGTTTTGATCTTCGTCAAAGCACGCTATTCTCAATACGATAGAATCTTCACGATCTTTTTTTTTTGCCAGTAGTCAATTCATTGGGGCTTTTCTGTGATAATATGATGTAATCGCAGCTGTTCAGCTCGTCATTCACTGCCACGCTTTCGTGACTGGTTAGAGTGGTTCACAAAGAGACATTACAAATATATCGATAGTAAGTACTCAGTAAGTCAAGAAGCAACGACTCACATAAGATCATATCAATGTTGTACCGCCGTAAAACCGGATAATTTGGGCCTTTTTTCGTCTTTGCGATAACTTCGGACTCAGAAATCACACAGTATGCTGCAAGTGCTTTTTGAAGCTCTGAGTAGTCTCAGCTTCAAAATTAGCACTTGCAGCATACTAGGTGATTCCTGAGTCCAAAGTTATTTTTCATTACTCTAACCTAAAAATGCCGCGTTTAAATAGGATTTTAGGGTTCTCGTAATGAAAAAATATATCCGCACCTCGCTTGCAAGCCCATTGTGGGCACTGGAGGACATGTCTGTCTCGCTTCGCTCGACAGACAAACTGTCCTAGTGCCCAAAATGGGCTACCGCGCTCAGTACGGAAATATACTATTGAAGACTAAAAATAGGTCCAAATTACTCACCCACACCGAATTACCCGGTTTTACAATACTCATGAGAAAACATTATGCTTGACTGAAATCACGCAGTTTGTAGCACTTTCAGAGAATTTTTACTTGATAGTCACCGTGATTTCTTTTTCAAAATACTACAACTTTTGAATTCGATTTGGGAATCAATGTTTCGAAATAGAAAGTTGCGAAAAATGAAAGCTATAAATCACAAAAAAGCTAGATCCTACGTTTCAATTATTCGTTTTAATTGATTTCGGAGAGATGGTTTCTTCTCAAGGAAATTTGCTGACTTCCAGATGGAGTTACTCTCATATCAGTACAAGATCAACAAGACATTAGGGTTCTCTGATGTATTATGGGGACATAGATATTTTTTCAAAATCATAAAACTAAGTTCCATCATGAGAAAAATTGGTACGATTTTAGTAAACTCCCAACAACCATTTAAACAATGGAGAAGAACTAGATCAAAATCAGATGAAAGCCTTCTCATGGTGTTGTGAAAAATCGTAAAGACATGAGCAATTATGATTGTTAAACTTCTTCATAATAGAGAGTCGATACAACATCACCAATAGCACCTGAATCCGATCGATGAAAAACTCTATTCCTGTGGAAGATTACAATGTGTCTTGATTTCAAAATTCTTGCAATACTCGCAAGACGCTTCAATGACTGATCAATGTGACCAATTAGTTATCTCGATTACTTACTCAAATTCGGTTCTTATATTAATTTAGAAAAGTACAAAGTAATCAGATTCAATATCTTCAATTATCATCATAACGATGTGCCTAAATTATCTTTTAGAACGTAGAGAGTTTTGAGGAATAATAAAAAACCCAGAAGCACCATAGCATTCGATTGGGTGGAAGCACCGCAGACACATCTGAAAGTTTCTTCATCTCCTTCTTTTTGTAGACATCCAATTTCAATAGTGTTATTTTTACATTGACCTAGACAACTTTGAAAGTTATCTTCTTTGCATGGAGATAACCCGAAGGCAGACCTGTTGAAGATGAGCTTCATGAAGAATCTTGGACGGCTGACTCTTGATCTTTTTATTTTTCGATCATAAATTGAAACGTATCAAGAAGAATGAGAAAAAAAGAATAACAACAATCAACATGAGTATTTCTGATCATATAACCACACTGTGAAAAATTGGTTGAATTTTTAACCAACATTTCAACCAGCTGGTTGAATTTTCAACCACACTGGTTGAATATTCAACCAATTGGTTAATTTTACAACCAGAATGGTTGACTTTTCATCCAAGCAACTATATCCTGCGATGGATGGATGGATGGATGATGGGTGGATGGGCGGATAGATGGATAGATGAATAGATGGATGGATGGATGGATGGATGGATGGATGGATGCGCGATGGGTGGGTGGATGGGTAATTGGATGGATGATGGATGCATGATGGACGGGTGGATGATGGATGGATGGATGAACCCACCACCCATTCATCCATCCATCCACCCACACGCCATCCATCACTCCATCCATCCACCCACCCACCATCCATTCTTCGATCCATTCATCGACCCCATCCATCATCCATCCATCAACCCATCATCCATCAGTCCACCCCTCCCCATCCATCCTTATCCACCCATATGATCCAACGACCATATTCTACCCCCCACATGTAGGCAACCTGATATGCAAGAACCTCACGAAAATTCAACCAAACTGGTTGGATTTTCAACTAGACTGGTTGAATTTTGAGTTCAACCAGTGGTTGAATGAAAACTTCCACCAGGCTGTTGAAGTTTTTCGGAAAATTTTTTGACAGTGCATCTACAATCTACTTCAGGTGAGGCCTTTAAAAACTCTGCCACGATCACTGTTACAAGGATAAAAATGAAATTTTTTGGAAGAAATTCATGCATCGAGTATTTGTTCCTGGATATTATGCCTTTTATTTCAAACCTAATGATTCTCCGAAAAAGTGATCGAATGCGTGAATCACATTCATTTTTTGAAATCATATTGGGTCTTAACAACCAAGAAACGATAGATTTTACTCACCTATTAGATTCACCAACAGCGGTGCTGATGATAACCATGACAAGAAGAATCCAAATCACTCTCTTCATTTATGATACCTCATCCAATGTTCTGAATTAATTAATTATGAATTATAATCCGTACAGTTCCTAATGAGTAGTACCAGAGCTTATGCCTGTCCGAAGTCAGACGTCAATCTACAGAAACTATTAGCATTGGTTTGATGCGTGAGACAATATTATTATTATCACAGGCCTATTAACTCCCAGATACATTCTCGAAGTTGATAATGGAAAGTGATATGCAAAGAGGGCAAGACTATTGACGCTTTCATGCATGCGGAAATTGAATAGATACAAAAGTATCTGTGGTCACTAAATTTGATCAAAATATCATAAAAGCACGGGAATTTACACACTGTTATTGTAACCTCTCAACTAGAAAAGACACCGATTTTCGGTGAAAAGAGGGCGGGGGAAGTATGTTTCATATCAGATGTTTTTTTAATCCTACTCCAAATATCTAATAAGACGTTAGCCCATCATTCATATTAAAAATGAGTGGTCTGCATGTGATGGCTATGATTTATTCATGAACGACGAGTTACATTCAGCTCTCAAGAATTGATATAACATTCACAATTTGATTTTGAACACTTTCATCGTTCAGATGATTAAGGGGATGTCGGAGTCCTATCAATATTGTACAGTTACCGACATGGTCGAGTTTTCGGATTTCTCGATGAATTTTTGAGATATCACAAATCTAACAAGTAACGCCGATTCTATGAGTCAAATAGAATCGGCGTTACTTAGTAGAATCCCGATATCTCGAAAATCCGTCGAGAAATCCGGAAAATCGACAATGTCGGTATCCGACATCCTCTTAACTCCTATGCTCGTCCTCGATTTCAAACTTTCATCGTTCCTCTGCATCAGTCAATTTTTCATGTAATGTAATATGACACACCTGACTGGAATTGGTTCTAGGTTTGATCTTGATACTTGAAAAACATATGCTTACGGAAGTATCGTCACGAGCAATGATTTCAATTCTATTTAATTTTCATAAATCTAACTACATCAATACTTGATGAAATCATTCCACTCTGAATAAAAGCCCTGACCGTTGTCAAGAGAGTCTCAATGATTACCGAGAGAAGTTGCGATTATGAACTATTATCTCGAAGTCATTGCACTGCAAAGTGATAGCTGATATTCATTGAGTTTTTCTCTTCATGCAGACGGAAGTTGGAACATCTCTTCCCGTGAAATGTTGCTGAGATAAGGGAAGGAAAAATTTTTGCAAACTCAGTTACTTCTCAAACGATTCGATTCCATTCATCTGATTCGCCTTCAAAACTCTTTGAAATATGTACTTATGGATTCGATTTTCATTTGCAACACTCACGCTGAATTCCATAACTAATATACAATTATTTATAAAAAAAAAAATCTGATAAATGCAATCTTAAACATTTTGTCTAGTATACTTCTTCAGAACAGCAGTATCGAGTAGTGAGGTCTGATTACATATTTTCTTCTCGATTTTCTCGCTTGTCTAACTAACCTACAAGATGAGCTCTTGAAAAAAACTTTGAAAAGTCGCTCGCGCTGATAGTCCACACGTGCACGGATCAAGAAAAGGTTCTCGAAGCGTGAGCAGCCAACACGTTTGGAGATTGGTTGTGGGCCAATCGGCTAGCCAGCCCTTTGTCTTCGGAGATTGGTCGGCGTATTGTTTCAAGGGAGGCGCGTGCGCGTGCGCGTGGCAGGTTGCAATGCATGTATACAGTATAGCCATGTGTTATGACCCACCCACGCGTTGATTTCGTTATATGGGCGCCGTTGTATTGCTTATGCGTGCACTTGTACATTTTGCAGACTCACATAATTTCACCTATTTCTCTAAAACAATTTGCGCTACATGTAATCATTGCGTAATATCAAGTGTAACTTTCCTTCATTTTATTGCCTATTGATCGTTTTATGTGCGTCAAAATCGAGGTCAAAATGTGATTAGTGTAAATGATGTAGACGTAATTCATGACATCTCAAAGACCATATGTTTCGAAAAATAATTTATAACATTGGGTCTTGCTTTGCATGACACGAGAGAAAAGGAGAGGAAAAATTTTGAATTTTCCTATACGTTGTGAATTTTCTTGACGCTTCTTTTTATTATCACTCCGATTATCATTTGCTCCGCGGAAATTGTGGTATTTAAAATTTGCTTACCATCACGACACAAGTCTCCAACGAAATGTGGAATGAAGACTTTAGACCAAGATGAATTGATCATCCGCGGAAACATGAGGTAATCAAGATATGACTCTCCCCCCCCCCCCCATGAAAAAAATGTGCATGACCCTCCCTCCTCCCCCTCCTATATCAGTATCTATATAAAAATCGATGCGCTAGCAGCAAAATTTACAAAGAACAATTCTGATGAAATCAAACAGAAATAGTAATGCGAATTTTATTGAGTTCCGTCTCATTATTTTGTACACCCGGGAAGAAATTTAGTTCCTTCAGAATTTATTTGGTATTTTGTGTTTCTGATTGATATTGATACATTTCAGGTTCTACATGATCAGCGAGCCTGTTATCAGTAGATATTTAAGTGAGTGTAGTAATTCCGAATAAATTCAATTAGACATCTCCACCTAAATCTTGCAATTTTCATTATATTTGCTTATTTTTCTCATTATTTCAGCGTCATTCTCATAAGCTTTAATAACGAAGATTCTCAAGCCATTCAAAGATGCAACGCTTAATTAGAAGGATTCTCTCGTGTCAGCAAATCTCCTTTTGAAGCGTGCGTCAAACGGCTCAAGACAGAGAGAGTGAGCAGCTTTTGCCGCTGACGAAATGAAAGGATTCAGTATTGCGTGCTGTCTTGAGAAGCTCATAGCTGCAATTTCTGCTGTCACCCAACGCTGTCTCCTTCTTGCTTTCAATATACCACAGTGGCCTAATATAATATCGGGTAATTTTTTAAAGCAAAAACCCAAGAGAGAAAGAATTCTTTGCTCCCGTAGCGTCTAATCCCTTGCGCGATAATCCAACGGATTAATCGATAATCGGGGCTTGGAGAAACTGGTCGTCTAACTAAGAAAAAAAGACGCAAAAAAGTCCGTCTAGAAGCGAAAAGCTTAGCGTCCGGGTGCTTATTAGCAAAAATCCTAATAGGGGTGCGAAGAAAAAGATGCTGCCGATGTCGATGTATAAGGCTATATTGGTTGAAGGTCCACCTGCGGCCTTCAAAAAGACCGACTCGTCGTTTTTTTCTATCCTCGTCTGATCGTCGCTGTACCTTTGTACCTTTGCCGTGCAAAACAAATGCCGCCAGTACATAGTTGAAAGGGAAAAGCCAACTGACAGGGAATACTGATGTTTCCGTATAGTTGTACTCGTCTGGTCAGCACTTTTTCCATTCGAGAGAGATGTTCTGGTATAGCCTTGAGCAGTATATATGTCGATATACGTGGATTACGTAGTTAAGCGATTCACCTCGAAATTTTACAGAGAAATACTACAAAGTTGATAGGTGAATTTGTAGGATCGGAACTAGGATAAGCATGTTAAGTTTTTGGAGTAAGACATTGGTGATGGGCCAGAGTTATCTGAAAGTGTCTGTAATCAGAACTATTTATAAATTTTTCGTTAAAAGAATTATCTGTGGTTTTTTTTTTGTCAAAAGAAGCTATCTGAAAATGTCTGATTTCAACAAAGAACTATCTATAAATTTTTGGCCAGAAGGAACTATCTGTAAAATTTTGGTTAGATGGAACGATCTATCAATCTTTGGTTGAAATTGACTATCTGAGAACTTTTTAAAGATATTTCCTTTCAAACGAAAATTTACAGGTAGTTCCTTTCAACCAAAATTTTTGAGATAGTTCCTTTTAATCAAAAATCTACAGATAGTTCATTTTAACCAAAAATGTATAATAGATAATTATTTTCTAAAATTGGAGATTTTTGGATAGTTCCTTTCCACCCTCGCATTTTCGGATAGCCTCTTTTCACTTTGGGCCATCGATATGGTTCATTCAAGGCCCCAATTTTCTTACATAACTTGACAAACTTTTGAATGAAAAAAAAAACTTGACAAACTTATTTATACGTCCATACGTAGAAACAGCGTGTTTCTGCGCACAGACGTTTAACACTGCATACGCGTCACGTCCGGAAACATTTTTCCTTCGGGAAAACCAAGCTGGACGTACCATCGCCCACGTCCAGCTCGGTTTCCCGAAGGAGAAAATGTTTCCAGCACTCGACGCGTAATGTACTATTATTGAATATCTTTGATGTTATTGAATCGTTCTTATTTTATAATTTTGAAATAAATACTGAAACAAACTTGACACCTTATGATCAGAGATTTGATTAACCGCTAAATCAACCCACGCTACCAAGTGTTATTTTAAATATTTGTCTCGCCTTCTTATCCTCCCCAAATTCAAAATCTCTTTTTTTATCACTGAATGAAATATCCTCACAAAATATAGAATATCAATTATCATATCTTGAGGTTATAATTACGTTAGTCTGAGACAAGATTTGAAATTCGAAGTCCCTTGTTATCAATGCCTTTCAGAGAATGTTTGAGCTGTGAAGTCGTTTATTAGAATGGTATAAGGAAATGGGAAAGGGGGAGAGGAAGAGATATTAATAATTTCAGTGTAAAAAGCTGTCGGAAGAATAAAATAGAAGACGACAAGAATTTTGACGAGAGAAAGAGCCCCGAAACGCTTTCGGTTTACAAATGGTCATGGAAATATGATTTGACTCACAAGTTCTGCCTCTTTCCTCCTTCCTCTTTCCTTTTCTCTTCATCATTCTTCCTCTCTTTTTGTTAATCCGAGTGACTTAGAATCGGTCGAACAAGTGTGATTCAGTCTGTGCAAAAGAATTTGAACCAATACAAAAGGAATTGTACCTTGCAATTCTCAGATTCGATTTGTCGTACATCGATTTACTCATTTACTCGATTTCGATTGTTTCTCACCTTCGCCTCCTCCACACTCTTTCTCTTGCATAAATTTTTCCCATTGCTTCTCGCCTTTTTCACGATTCTTCATTCTCCTCGAAATATCATAGTGGGTGCCGAATTTCTTTTTCTTTGATTTTGGCCACTCGTGCATATGTGTGCAAACTCTCGAACGATTTCAATATATATGAACTCGTTCCCTCCATTGATTTCAATTAATGCCGTTTTCCGTTTTGCCCCCAATGAATAACGAAATGAATGTGTTTGCTTTCCGAGCGAGCGCGGTATAGCCCAGATACGACCCGTTCTTTTCTCGGTCGCCCTATTGACTGTCAATAATTTAGCGCGAATAATATCGCAGGACTCAATCGGCATTCAAGAAACTTCAATCTCAGGTCTCTTTAATTCTCATTCCGCCAACGATTGTTCTTGTTAGGTCTTTTACGATTTTTTTGCCACTGCCGAATTTTTTGAAAGACACTTGTTCCGGTGCCGAAATTTCGTCGCAAGCTTGATGAAAAAAGCCCCTTTTTGTGTAAAGTGCTCTCTCCGCGCGAATTTACAACAAAAAAGTAAATCCCGACATAGGCATACTTGAAATTGACGGTGTGCAGAGCCAACATAATATCTGATGAAATTAATAATGTGTAAGGCTCGTTTATAGTCCTCGGCTGAGTGGAATAAACGTATAATACCGTGACGGTGTAATTAACAGGTATAGTGTGGTGGTGATCGGCAGCAAGTGCGGAATATTTGCGTTGGAGTTGCTTTCAATTGTGCAGAATGTTTATCACATCTTCTCTCATACCTTTGATAACGGAGCTTATCCTTCCCAAATGTGCGTATATTTTCTGTGCAGTCGTATGGCTTGCTGCCGAGTTTACTGAAAACAAGTTTGTGTGAGAGGCTTACCTTGTTAGGGCGTAATGTAACTTTGTGTTGAGTCGTTATTTGGAAGCTTAAAATGAATTTCAAGTAATGTAAATAACTGTACATTTATACATTTTTCACGTGGAGCTTTTTTGTTTTTCCTTTCTTCATAATGAAATTTTGCACAAAAATAATTGTATCATTTTCAAAAAATCTTTCGTGAACTGAATTCCTGATCAGATTTTGAAATTTTGTAGAATCTCTGCCTTAGACTGGAGACACATGCTGATACAAAGTTAAGCGATGCTGTGTCTTAATCGTTCATATTAGAACGAGCGAATTAAGTATAGCCTGGTTCACCAATAAAAGCAAACGCTAGTTTATTAATTCTTTGCCCTTTTCTCATCTAAACAACAGACTCAATGCAAAGGCAATTTTCCTTGTTAACTAACGTGAGGAGTCAAAAAGTAAGTAGTCATAAAAATTTGATTAATCGAACGTGACCATGGTCAAAAATATTCGGAATCATCCGTTCTACAGATTGATGGCTTTTTCCAGTTCTCTAACACAGTTAGGTGAATTCAGCAGGTGAATAACGAATCGGTGAGCAGAGTCTCGACGTGCGAGCATCCTTACCAAGAGCTTGAGGTGTCGACACATTCCTACTCATCCGAGCTCAGGATCCATTACTCTTCTTGCGGAACTTTTCAGTTGACGCAAGATTATCCTATCTTCATATTTCATTTCACGTCGCACGTGTGAGCTCACGTTCTCATGATGATACATATATGACCGCTCGTTCTTCTTTTTGCTTGCTATATGGCTCGATCCGATGGATAGTTGCTTTACACGTTATACCTACGTCTATTGCTCGTGGCTCATTACACTAATTTGTGACTGAAAGTCCATCTCTTGAGTCGTGTAGTGAATGTTCCGTTCACTGCAATCGATGCAAAGTGAGATTTAATTGGATTGCAAGACCGTATAAGTACCTTGCTGAAATGATCTCTTGCATTCTTAGAGCTCGAATTGATGATAGAAATCTCTGAGGATGAAATGAGTGTGGATTTTTTCACTATTGGATCTGAAACTTTTTTTATTGCATATTCTAAAATTTGTCTACCTATGTCATTCGAGTGATGCTTGCCTCAAAAAAGTCTGCCGAGCAATGGACATATGCTGTTCTCTCGCATTTGGGCGAGCCAGCGCCAATTCTGTGTTCGCATCCGGGACTAGAAATGGCGCTTTGATCGTCCCACGCTAAAAAATTCTTTGAGTGTCGGCATTAATTTAGAGAAGTTGGCTTTTCAGATAAGCTCAGAAGAGCTCAACAACTTTTCTCATTCTAAATAAAAACTGGTAGTTTGAAGAACTCCGTGGAGTGAGTCGGTCGAGAACGATTCAAGTCATAAAATTGGAGGAGTTGAAACGAATACCTGGCGTCCACAATTAATAATACATTCTCCAAGCCACTGATGGTCCAACTATCAAACGTATGTGACGTTAGTGTGACGAAAACGGAAAATATTAATAATATTTAGACGCCTGGTTAAAATCTGCCCGTCCGGAGCCCGCGTAACAGGTTCTCTGCGTGAGAGGGGTGTATAGTAGGTGGCCGTATGGGTTTTGAGTGGATAGAGAGGTAGTTGGGTGGACGGTTCGATGGAAAGATTGGTGTTTGGTAGGTGGTAGGTTTTATGGATGATTTAGTAAGTTGTTGATTGGATGGACGCGTGGGTAGGTGGGTGGGTAGACGAGTCGAGGCGTGGGTGGACGAACGGTTAGATAGGAGGATGCGCGTGATGAACGGGTGTGTGGAGGGGTGGGTGGGTACACGGGTGGATGAGTTGGTGGGTTGATACGGGGTCAGGTGAGTGGAGTGGTAGGCGGGTGGGCAGTTGGTGGGTCGATTGGACATGTATGTGTCAGTAAGTAGGTGGACAAATGGGTGGAGGGGTGAGCACGTGAAAGAGTGAGTGGTTGTCAGTGAGTAGATTGGCAGATGCATCAATAGGTGGGTGAGTGGGTGCCCGGTTGGACAGGTTAATGAGGGAGTTGGAAGGATGGTTGAGTGCACGGATCGGAGAATTGTTGGGTGGGCGAGTCAGTGAAGTGAGAGGATTGAGTTTCAAGTACCATCAAAGTGATTAATACTCAGTGTTCTATCAACATCTTTTTTGATCTGCGGAAGCATTTCAGGGGCTTATGACTAATTACAAACATTCACACGGCGAACAAGCAGGAGCGAGAGTGGCAATCACGGCTAATATGTGTTCATCGGAAAGATGGCAAAAAACATAGGGTAACAGCTTTTTTCATTCGAAATGTAGTGGAGATTTACTGTAGATGATTATGTTGGTTCAGTGAACACAAACTTTCCATAGTTTCTCTATATTTACCACTGATACATCAGTTTGAGTGAATTCGGGTGACCATGGAACAATTTCAACACAATTGGAATCAAATTGGAGTGACTCAATACCATGGGTGAGTCAAATCTGACCACAAGTATGAAGAATATTGGATCACAGCGTTTCTTGTAACTGCTGATTGCTAATTCATATAAAAATTTCGTTGTCATTTGAATTTATCAATTTTTATATTGAATTTTACATTATAAGCAAAGTAAAATCGATGCAAAACTTCTTTCTCTTACAAGACTAAAAATTAGTAGTAGTTTTATGAGAATAAAAAAATTAAATAAATGATATGAACCTTGGTCATGAGATGATACAAACATGATTTGAGAGATCAATGAGCAAAGTACATAGTTGGTTTTGCCGGTACTGGAGCCCTTATCGAGTCTGATTGCCAAAAGAGACGATAAAAGATTAGTGAAACGAGAGGGAGAGGGGGTGGGGTACTGGAGAGCCCTAAGAAAGCCGGATCACGTTGACACAAAGCGGCCGTAATCCGTTTATCTACTCTGCGAGTGCGTCTCTCATGCATGTGCTGTAGGCAAAGTGAGAGAAATGACATGAACATGTGCACGAATAGGGGTCGTTTAAATCTTGCTGTTGGGATTCGCAACACCCTCTCGTCTCAGTTTATATCTTTGAAATAAATAAGATAGCATACACAATTATTCCTCAGTTGATGTATTCCAATGATATAAATCAAGAGTGTAATATAATTTGGAAAAGATCATTTCTGGTGGTTTTCCAACACAAAATATTCGAATTACTTTTTTCACAAAATTTTTTAAGAATTCTTCGTTCCCTTATCACTGACCTCAAATTGAATTCCATCGTATGCAATACACAGAATCATTGATAATACAGGCAGCCCCCGCTATTCGAGGTCCCGGTATTCGCGGAATTCGTTTATTCGCGGTTTCTGATTTGCGGCATCCCCCGGTATTCGCGGTGCCCTGACTCGCTCATTCGCGGTTTGGATCTGGATATTAGAGATAATTCACCTCATGAAATGTGAATTTTCGATGGATTTCATTCAAGTGTCTCATCCTAAAACAACTTTGTGATTGAGTGTTCATCATTTTCAGGGTGTTGGTATTGTTATTGTTTCCTGAGACTGATTAATTGGTTATACGACAAAGTTGTTGGTACACTATCTAGATTCTTGTCATGGCACAGTACTTAGAAAAGAATGCATATCCGTCAATCAAAAAACGTGATCATAAACTGTGAGCCTTTCGGAGAAATTGAAAATGTTGAATTTGCCTGCCACTTAAGGAAAAATGTCCGGAGCTTTCAAAACTTCCTATGGCCACTTACCAGACATTGTTGCTGACTATGTTCGTCAATCTCGCTAGTCAAAAGTGATAGAGCTCTCCACTCGCACGCTCGTGACTGATTGTTTCCACAGATTTTGGAGTGAATCACAGTAGTTTTTCAATCGTATCAGACTATTACTTCGTATCTTTCATATATTAATTCATTTTGCTAGGCTTATTACATGAATTTGTCATTCAAAGATGATGTGTCAATTTTTTTAGTTACTCAAGGATCCACATATGTATACGTAACCCCCCCCCCTTTTCCCATAAGCCCAAGGTCCCGGTATTCGCGGTTTCGGTATTCACGGCATTTTCTTTATACGCATTAACTGCGAATAGCGGGGGCTGCCTGTATAAGATCCAGTTTTTGTTACTTTTCAAATTGATACTGTGCAATCATCATGGTGTATATAATCCTCTAGGCCAGATAGTCTCAAAATTTTTAGCTTGACATCACAAATTTGTGATTACAATCGTTGGTTAGATTAATTTGTCACCAAAACTGTACATAACACCGATGAAACACGGAAACTACCCATAACCCAAACAAATTGATTGCAGGTTCCTATCCACGAATTAACTCTCGGTATCATATCAAACACCAATAACGGATACAGATGCGTAATCGATACACGGCCAGTGCACAGATGTCATCTGTATCAACGCAAATCCGCACACTACAACATCTATCTCATCCTATGATTCGCGGAATTCCGTCTGCCACGCATATATATCTATATAATAACCATGTCGGATTTGCTCTCGCTGCTTACGAGTGTATGTATATATTTGCATGACAACGATGGGAGCGCACAGCCACGTTTGCTAATTAGCTGCCGCCACATACCGTCCAGGATTAAGCAAGATATTGCATTTTTAATAACAAGCCACCCCGCCAAGTTGTTGCCGAAAAAAGTTCCAAAGAGCACACTTTGATGTACGGCAGTAGAGCTCTTCTTCGCGCTATGTACCCCTGGATTATTAAGCCCATGCAATGAAGAATCAGCAGGAGGTTCATTATTATACCCTGCCCTGTGGAGTGATTCCGCCAATAAGTGCGTGCTAAGCCATTGTATACGAGAAATTCCTCATCGATTGTCACCACCACCACCACCACCACTTTGTCGCCCTCCCAAATTTTTCAAGGCTTAACTTCTTGAAGGGTAAAACCGATGCGCACAATTCGATTTCTGGTGTATGATAGTGCAGCTCCGAAGCTGAGTACATTGTCGTAAGCATCGGTGCGCGATGGATACTTTTTGATTGGAATGTTTGGCTCTTTGTGATGGATTCAGCTGGAATATTTGAATCTTCTTCATGAGATTGATTGTCACGTTCTGCAAGTGTAGAGAGTGTTTATGAGTGGCTTAGACAATACGGATTTCGAGTGACTAACACGATTCGAGTCTCATCATCGTTGAAGAAATCTCATTTACTTCTTCCAGTTCGGTTTCTTCATTCAACGCGAGCATTTGTTATTCTCAATAAGCTCATCTCATCATTGTCACTGATGAAGCATTCCCCGCAGAAGCTATGCATTTAGGTAGAGCTATTCGGGATCCAAACCCTATTGCATTCATTTTTATCTCGACGTAAAGATTGGCTGCTGAGAAGAATTTGCGTCATACAGCCTGCAGGGAGGCTGAAAATCGTGCAATGCAGTAGGTATATTGGTCTTATCACTGTTGTATCTATTAAAATTTCATGACGATCATGGCGTAGTGCATTGTTGCCATTCGCCAAGGATTCCAGGCGATGAATCTGAAACTAATTAAATATTCGAGTTGGTTGTTATCTCTTCAAATCTTCAATTCAGAAAAGTTCCATCAGTATTTTGTTCGAGTGTGAAGATTACACCGGTCCGCAAAAGCAAAGTTTTGTGATCAGAAGAGGTGGAAGTCATTTCTGACATATCTTGAGCTAGGAAAATGATCTCAGAGGCAAAGAAACAGCTTTCTCTGGCCATATTCGAGTCAAAGGCATATTTATGGGCTACAAAAATATCCGAGTAT
Organism: Eretmocerus hayati; assembly: GCA_029851415.1. Classification (NCBI taxonomy): domain Eukaryota; kingdom Metazoa; phylum Arthropoda; class Insecta; order Hymenoptera; family Aphelinidae; genus Eretmocerus; species Eretmocerus hayati. Next base: position 161,699,599 of record CM056741.1, on the reverse strand, counting down.
CATTTTTCGCGTTCCAGAGCCAGATTCTGATTTTTCACATCAAAACAGAGGGTGGAATGGTATTTGCCATCAAAATCTACGTGGAAAAAATTCATTGAAAATCTTTGTCTCTATCAGGAAGCTAGAAAAAATCCTAGATGAGATGAAAACTCCCAAGGCGAGATATTTTTGCCCCATTACAAAATTATGGCTACGTAGGTCAAAACTAAAGGCGGGATCGAATGTCACGTCAAACTTTACGTCAAAAACACATTTTTCGAAAACTGTCAGGGATGCTGGGGAACTGAAGAATAACTTGAGCAAAAGATCACCCATGTCGGGTTCCGTATCACTACCGTGTCGATACTGGGTAATTTTAGTGATTTTCAAAGTGACTTTTGAACTGCCTTCTATCTCTCGCGCTTAGCATCACTCAAAATTCTCATCAAATACGATTTTGACGTAAATTTGACGACGAAATCGATTCCGCCCCTAGTTTTGACTCAAGTCACTACTCTGGTCTAGGGCAGAATGACCTTACCTACGGAATCCTAGCAAGGGTTGTTTTAGTTTCATAGAGGGAACAAAGATTCTCAAAAAAGTTGGTATCAACGTGAATGTGATGGCAAAAATGATCTTGCTCTGAGTTGTGCCGTAAACGGTTGCAATTGGCCACGGAAACGCAAAAACTCAAACCTATCATAGGGGTTTTGCAACCCATAAATATGGTCATAAATCGAAAACGGACAAGAGAAAGTTCAGTTCTGAGTTTGGATTCGTGGGCAGCCGCTCAAAATACACCAGAAATGACTTTCATCTTTCATGATCAGAGAACCTTTTTTTGTGAACTTGTGTTATGATCAACATGGGCATTTTGGGCACTGTGCCTAAATTCTCAATTTTTAATATATTGCAGTTGTAACTCGATCGTACAAGTCAGCCTTTTGAGTTTTTGAGGTTTCATTCTGAAACGATGCCTTGTCAGTACCATCGTAAGAATCAGGGGGTAAACCCAATGTGTAATAATCAGAAGGAGCCAATGTTATTGAATTCCATTTCACAAATCAACGTCAGAATGAACCTAGTCTTTAACTCTTACATTCCGTGTATTCACATTTGAGGGTGACTCGTCGTTTTAGAATGAGACAAAAATTGACTCGTTTTTGATAGCGAACCCGCATTCGACCCAATACTGATTGGTGATAATGTGCTCTCGAATGTTTGTCTCAATTTGCCACTATCATAGTAATACGACGTGTAATCGCAAAAAACAATTGAGTAAACCACAAAATGGAATTGAAGCAACCATTTCAGAAGCAAAATTTCATCTTTGCTGTCCATGAATCTGTCCATTTGAAAGCTCATCGATAAAGTGCCGACATACAAACTTGGAATATTATTCGTGAGTCACATCCAGCCACTTCATCTGAAAAACATCCCCTCCAAGCATCACGATAACTCTCATGTTGAAGAATCGATAAAAGCCACAAATATACACCCTTTTAAACATCAGAGTCAGCCTGGCCTGGAAGCGTCATTGCTCCACTACATATTCTGTAACAGCTCATCCAAAAGAGTGGAAAGGGTAAACAGCGACTCCATCCGACCATCATCCTTCTTACGTAATCCATCTGTTAAAATATCAATCTCGACCCGTCTATCTCTCTCTTTCTATACGTACCCTCTCACGAGTGGGCAAGATGAAGCAAAATCAAGCTACGCGCAAACAGACGAGAATTGAAGCTCGGGGCAAGCGAGATAGCGAAGTTGAGAGTCGATGTTGCAGAGGATAGTTCTATCTCTTTCTTTCTTGCGTTCCGCGCCCTCTTTCACTCGCCCCATTTCTTTGCGTCGACGTTGGGGGCACGCAAGGCCATCGTTCTGTGTAAGCGGACTGAGCCTCCCGCCTGCACCACTACCAACGCCACCCTCCTTCGTCTGGACGAGGTCATCAAAGATGCAGCAGCAATCAGCGGGCCAAGCCTCGTTCGTGGGTGGGCGACCCAACATTTTCTCTCTCTCTCTCTCTCTCTTCTTCTCCTCTATGCTCCTTACTCTCATCATTGAGGCGATATGCACACAATCGTGAAATTGGTTCATACATGGCGGGCATGACATGTAGATATCTGCAGTTATGAACTCTAAATTGCAAAAGGATTTGGTTACTGCTTCAATATTTGAGGGTTGAGGTTATGTTTACAAATTCTTGGGACCAACTTTTGAAAATGAACTCTCACTCTGTGTTCTTGACACATAAATTGACATTTTTTCACGGCATCATAACGAAGTCAAAAGACTTCAACATCTTTAATCATTCTACTGGAATAACTACATCATGAACATCTTTTTCTTCGTTTCAGATTCAACTAGACCGGAAGTTTCAAGCTTACTTTGTCCTGCAAATGTTGGTGAGTAAGAGAGAAATTCATCTTAGCTTATAACTTGGACTAGCTGCTACGTGTACCAGGTTGCTTCCGCTCATTATTCCACTTCCAAGGTCAAAGAGACTCATTCTGATGAAAACGCGTATATGTACGTTCATGAGTAGCATAAGCAAATGTCTGAAATATGAAAGAGGAATAACGGGTTGTTTCCGTTTCTTCCTGTCGTTAGTTTGCGTGATTCCTCTTCGCCTATTCATTTCTTTTTACATTTTCACGTCTTTCTCCTCTATGTATCTTGACTTCAAATTTTTTGTTCCCTAACAAACATGTCGATAGGTTTAATTCAAAACCCTTATGAACAAACCAAAATAGTATTGCCTGTGCATACCGTGAATCGCCCCAGATTTTTCTAGCCTGTGATGCTTGGCATCTTGGATTTTGTCGAACCACAATAAGTCCTTAAACATTGTACTTAACAAGAGAAGTTTCGTTCAAAGTTCTTGCTTGTTACTTCATTGTGTCTCAGAAGAACTTCTAAAATCCATAGGGAGGGATAAAAATACAATTATGTGCCACTTTCATATGAATTCGATTACGCAAACTCCTTAGCTGAAACAGTCAAAAACAGCTAACACATATAGTGGTGAACAATGAAACATCCAATGATCATATAATACGCAGAGTAAATACCTTCCCCCTTCGCTTGTTCCACCAGTTTCTTCGGGCACTATAAAACCCCGAAATTTGAGCCCTCTAATTTTGAGTAAACGCCCAACAACGACCTTGCTTCTAACCTTAGAGGTCGTTCCCAACGTCGTTGGGAGGTCAACTCGATTTCCCATAACCAAAGACCTATTGTGACCTACAGTTTTGAAGAATACATTGTCAGGAAACATGTGTCATGCCGATCGTAAGCGAGATAACGACGTCGCATCCTAGTTTAGGTAAGTGATAGATCTATTTTTCTTTACACTAGATGGGCGTGGACCTCGATTAGGTTGCTCGTCCAGGTTCGTGTTTCGGGGTTTCACAAAGAAGGCATCAGGATCGTGGAAGAATCACAATATTTGTGATTCTTCTACAGTCAATTAGATGACAACCGGTCTAAAAGTACGAGATAGTAACCATGTTTCTGGTTACCACAGTTAATTTTCATTCACAACCTTTTATGAACCTTGTCGTCGTTTCATTCAAATTGCAAGAGTTTTACAAGACGAGCCTCTCCTCATCTTACTGACGAGTCCAAGGGCGAGGACTGGGGTGAAACACTTCACATCAGATTCTAATTCATATACAATTAGAAAATTAGTCGGGGTAGCGATAGGGGTGAAAAATGCCGTCGCCTCTGCATTTGATACATATATCATGTTATTGGAGATGATTTTCGATATCTTCCTGATGCTTTGTCATTTTATGAGGAATGAATGTTTCTTGGGCAATCAGAACGACGGAAGCTTTGTCCAATACTGGCTCTCATGAATAAGTGCCGCCTCATCCGGCCGATTTTCCATCTCATATTGAAATTTTTGGGACGGAAAATCTCATCATCGTGAAATTTTCGAGCTAGATCTTCTGATGAAAAAGGGTCTGATGGGTGAGTGGGTGGATGGGTGGTTCATGGGGTATGGGTGAGCAGACTATATATAGGTATACCGTGATGCTATTACGCGTGAACATAACCTTCCACATTGTGCGCATCGAGCTTGGAATTTCCCCTGCAACGACGTCGGTAAGGAAGGTTCCACCTTCAAAAACCGTTTTCAAAGCAATAGTGCCTACTGTTGCGCCGCGCGTAAAATCTTAATGGCCTGAAGATTCTGACGACCTACGACATATCATCACAATATGGATCACATTTTGCGCAGGTGTTATGTTTATTCGCCATTTGAAACTTCCGAAATAAAGCTCAGGTCTGCATCTCTTTGGTCAGCCTTACCGCTCACGGCGAACCATATCATTTTCCGATCCCAATCTAAAGAATGATCCAAAGTACTTTCAATCTCTCTAGAGCTCACCACAGAGTAGTTTTACATAGTCAGTAAGACATAATGTCTACACTTCGTGCCAATCTAAATACTTCGACGAGACACCAACCCACTACTCTCTTGCATCTTCGCACCCTGCAAACTTATCTTTCTGCATTTCGATCTGCCAGCTTCACATATCAGTTTTTGATTTGATTAATAACGCATCAACGCTGTTACACCCCTGGTGGCAGTTTCCGACACTCATAAGTCCTCACCTCTTTGGTGAACATCCAGTTGGATACCCCTGATATCCTTGCACAGTGCAAAATAACTGTGCGAACGCGCAAAATGCATGTGAGATTCTCGCCATCGTACATACACACCTCAGATAGCATGTAAGTACAGAGCAAGCTTGCTTTGATTTTCGCCGCCTTGCCGGTCTCTCTCTCTCTCACACACACTCTTTCTATATAATACTCTCGCTCATTCGCAGCATCAAAGACTTGCTCGAATCACGCTACCTGCATGCTTGTATCCAGTCTTGCATGCTACATGAACAGAGAGTGTATAGAGAGTAGAGTAGAGTAGAGTCTACTTCGGATTACATATATAACACGATGCATATACTCACTCGTTCTTTCTCCTTCCGCTTTGGGCTCTTTGATAGCAGTCCATCTCTGTTACCCAACTGTAACCTCATCGACAGCTTCTCTGCACTGTGTATAGCCACTCGAGTATGTGTAGCGAGTTAGGTTGAGACATTGCCGAGTTGCGCATGAGACACTGCACGAGTGAGCGTTAAATTTACATGAAATTACTTATTACTCGGGTAGACGAGACTCCAAGGTCTTTAAAGTTAGCCATGGAGAATTATCAATGGTACTCTGTCAGTAATTACAATTTTTTGCTTCGTTACTTGTAAGTCATTGCTCGTAGGAGGTACTGAAATTGTGGAGCGTTACTTCGCAGTTGCATGAGACGTTAACACTTGAAATCGTTTCAGTATTATAGGCAAGATGACATCGAAGATTTTATCGACGAGGAGCTTCTCTGGTGCTTCCCGTAGACTAGCTTTGAGTTACATGTTCGGCTCTACGCACGTGGTCTTGCAAATGAAACTTTTCAATTGGAGATTGCTGCCGTCGGAAGGAAAAAAGGCAAAAAATTGGAAAATCCACACTTTTCTGAAACTTTATAGAGGAAACTTTATACATATATATTTATAGAAATACGACCACGGTGTTTGCAGAAAAATCTCTCATGATCACTTGGATACCAGAAAAGTAGAAATTGTTTTTGTGAATAGATGGAGGCTCAGAGCGAATTTCCAGATTTTTAGGTTTAGTTATATTGCCTTCTTTCTTAGGGCGGTGAATTAGTAATCGTTTAGGAATGTAACTGGGAAATCGAAAAATGTGCCCCACTCTGTTACAACAAGGATGAGCTATCACAAAACCTATATCAATAGCGTCACTAAGAGGGTCAAACTTTCAAAGTAACTCTTATCAAGAAAATTGATAACTCTCAAGAAGTAGAGGGTAATGATGAAAAATGATGAAATTCAAAGTACGGTGCTGTGCAAAAACTGCTGCGAATGCTGCACGTCTTCGAACACACTTTTAAAAAAAATCACTCCCGTCTTGACCACTTGGAGTCATTAAATCCACCGCGAGTTCGAGAACTTTTTGCTCTCTAAAATGTGTTTGAATAAAAGAGAGATGGATCGCGCTTACAACACTGTCATGATACGATGATGTATGTGTGTTACCTCTCGGTGCGATAGACGCATTGAGCTCGTCGAGCGTGGTGGCAGCTTTGCATCATTAAGAGAGATCCGTCACTCTTTGATCCTACTCTGATCACTAATGACTGATCTGAGCTCAAATAAGTGGCTGAGACTCGGGATTTTATTAATCTGTTTTCCATGTGTTAAACCATCTGTCATATCGTACCTCTAATGGTCATCTTCAATTTGATCAATGATTTACTGAGTTTTTTTTTGCACATTATGACAAAATTATATCGTCATCGATCTCGTGACTCATCTGAGCTCTTCTATAGCCTCAAATTTTTGATTAGTTGGTTTTCCGGTTTCAATATCTTACGCTTCATATTGGGTTTCGTATCATTATGATTGAAAAAGTTAAGACTACCGCCGTTGCTTCAAAAGTATAATGAGAAAGTCCTTCCTGATTGTGGAAAATTCAATTACTAAAAATACAAAACGTTCAAACCAGAGAGTGCAAGTGGCTCTCAACTTTTTCTCATGAAATAATACTCTGAACGAGGGATCAATCTCGCAGAAACAACGAAACTCCCTTTAGTATCCTTGAGACAGTATGGAGTCCGAAGAAATCATATGCCAACAACAATGATCTCTCTTACGAGGACCTCAAAATTTTAGCAACGATCCTTTTCTGAATCAATCGATATGTGAAGAAATTATTCTGGACAAAAGGTCGCGCGATGAAGCTACGTGACAGGGATGTTTCATCGTATTTTCATTACCGAAGCAGCTAGGAAATTACCTGTCAATATTTGTACGAGTATGTCAAAATTTTGGGATTAATATTCTTCAGATCGTGACTGGTGAATTATTGAAAACATGTCGAATCCAAAACCTTCATAACATGAGTTATTGTACTGTTGAAGAATTCATTGAAATACCGCCTTGCAAGTATATGAGAAAAATATTCTAAATGGGAAATTTGCATGATTTTCTACAAATTTTGAAGGTAATCTCTGAAAATTCGAAAGGAGACGAAATTCAGCTACTTAGATATATTTGTGGCAAAAGCCAACTCGCTCTCATCCAAACTCAGCGAAATTTTTCAATGTTTCTGGCATTCTTATCACACATCGTGCACACGGTACGCTCGCGCAATTTCTCAAGCAGCCTGGGACAGACGAGAGTATATACAAGAGTAAGAGAAAAAGAGTTGGGCAACACATTGGGCCGTCTTATTTCTCTCAGTCTCAGCATCGCAGAGAGGCAGCCTAGTATATATGGTTCTCACAGACTCGTTTTAGCTCACACGTACGCCTTCCGTCGTTTGCACCCAATGCTCGTCCAACTCTTTCATTCGCGCTCACACCTTCACCAACCTTCACTTCTCGTGAGAGAAAGAGAGTCGAGACACCTCTCTCTTTCTCTCTTGCTCTTTCACGCTCCTCCCTTTTTTCTCGCTTCATAGAGAGCTTCTGCATCGTCGTCGTCTTCTTCGTGGTCTTGGTCCGTGTCGTCGTACCGTCAGAGTCTCGTCATCGTTGTCGTCTTCGTCGTCGTCGTCTCGTTGCCACAGTCACTCCCTCGTAATTAATCATTCCCCTCTCCTTGGTCTTCTGCAATCTCCTCCTCTTCCTCCTCTTCCTCCTCCTCCTCCTTTCTCCATCTCTGAAAGCGTTATATACAGGCTGTGCGGACGAAGCACCCGTACCGACAACAGAATCATGGCCGGATCAAGAAAGCTTCTTACTATTGGCTTCTGTCTACGTAAATGATCGGGCCATGTCATGAGTTATCTCATGATCTTTTTTTGGATCATTGTTCACCTTGTACTGTACTTGTAGCTCAATCTTTTAGTGTGAAAACAATTTTGTCCAGGCAGTCTTTTAGAGTAAAAGTAAGAGTAGATATCTGACGAATTTACGGGGCTCTGATTGATACAAATGATGGGCGAGGAAAAAGTATCATACCTCAAAATTTGACTCGCCTCATTTACACCAGAGCGAGATACCGTGGAGCTTTGATGTATAGAGTAATACAACGGGGAGCAAAAGAATAAATTTCTCACTCATTATTTGGTACACTAAGCAACAAAAGGGTGTGAATCTTTCGATCGTCCGAGGCTCTCGGCCTATTTTCGTACAAGTATAAAAATTAGTGAAAATATTTGAGATAGCAGTCTATCTCCATGCCCATACCAAATTTTCGAGGCAAGGCATTCGAATGGAACCTTGAAGATCCAGGAAATTGAGCTGAATCGAATGTCTCTAGTTCAATAACGGAGCTCTCTTTCTATAGAAATTGACTGTGCCCTTTCATCACCTTTTTGTACGCGTACAAGATGATATAGATGTGCGTTCGTAAAGAGGAAATGAAAAAAAAGTGATAGAAAAAACTAAACTAGTTGATTCAATTTAAGGTCGATTTTTACTAATTATCAATGCCATAGTCATGATAGTCTATTGAATCATACACTATCCCAATTATACTATTAAACCCAACTGCCATTTTGTTTTATCTGATGCAGTGTTTTGATCAATTTCAATTTTGCAATTTTCTGCTCCAAATTCTTCCTACTGAAACGATCATTGGGGAAAGCTCTTCAAACGTCTTAATGCCTCAGGCTTTGTATGAAAATGCTGGAATAACCAATCAAACTGCGTTGAAAATAGAGATATGTATAACTTGAAACATATAAAGTGTCTTCAAAAACTACCGGAATTTTAAATATCTTCTAAAGTGCCACCTGGTTGAGAAGTGTTCAATGAAAAAGCTGTCTGGTATCAAAGAGGGCTCAGATAAACCCCTCAAATAACCCTTTCACCCAATTACCCCATCGATTCCAACGTTGGGTTTTCAAATACAAATGGTGAAATTAACCTCAGACGTAGAATTTTCTGCTCTTTCCAAATCTGAGGTGAGAAAATGGGGGTGTCTAATAAAAAATTCAAAGTTGGTCTCAAAGAGGCGAATTGGCTGTAGGGGAGGGGTCTTATCTGAGTCCTCACTTGATCTCCAACAATTTTTGCATTCAACACATTTTTACTAGACGTCATCTTTGGAAGATATGGAGGAGTGGGGGGAGGAGGTCCGGTACTTTTTAAACAAACTCCATGAATACCTGATACAAACAATCTTAAGGACTGCGATTTGTAGAAGCTGTGTTCAAAAAATCAAACTTCTTTCTCATCTCCTTTTTGAAACGCTTTGCTGCAATCTTGTATTGGTCCATAAGAAATTTGTTATTTTGATAGTCTACAAGAGCACGTTTGCAAATATCTGAATCAAGTCGAATGAGTATGATTATTCCGATTTTTGGTGGATTTCTATCGATCTACTCTTGGTCTCACTTGTAGCGATCTCAAGAATTTGCCTAACACAGTATCAGAATATCAATACTTGTTTTTGAAAGTCCATTCCTTTTTTTGTAAAATCACAAGGGCGAATACCTTAATTTATCAAACTCGCGATGTTCAATTGTCATAAATCGTTAGGACGATCGTTCTATTTCTCGTTCTTCTGTCCCCATAGTGACTCTCAAAATCTTCTCAATCATATACAATCATGGAATATGCCAACTCGATCGCAACTTTCAAATCAGAAGCAAAAAAGTTCATCGCCCAATACGCTTGTCGCAACTGCTATATAATCTTCTGGAGATGAGTGATTGGCTTCTCACCTTTGTGAATGTCATGATGTATAGGACAATGTTGACAGGCGAAAGAGTGCAAAAAAATCTCTGGAGAGTTAGGAAAGAGAAAAATGAGGGAATGAGAACTGAAGGTTTGAAATCAAGAGAATCAGAGGCATCAGAGAGCTACGTGCGCGCGCCAGCACGTCTGGTCATTCTTATTAGCCTTGGCTGAGCACGTAACATACGTATATAGTGTATCCATCATCCCACAAGAGGAAACGTCGTGCATTCTTTGCCAGGGCTCGCCATCACCGCCACGCTGACTCGAGCCCAAGCCATGATATCTCTCGGGCGGTCTATACTCCGACTCAGAGGCTTCCTCTTCTCCTCACTCCTATATATAGTATTATAATATGGCCAAGGAGAGTAGTAGTATAGCCATTCACAAGTTCCCAGGCAGTCATGACAAAGACCCGGTCAACGAGATGATCAAATTATTCAATTCGTCTGGATTGGCAAGAGTGAGAGAGCAAAGAGAGAGAAATCGTCAGTTGCTGATGCTGATATCTGGCTTGTTTAACATGAAATTATACCCTACTTACTTCTCGCAAGACAACTTAAATCAAGAGCTATCATTTGATCATGTTAATCTTGAAGCATTGTGAGGTCTGGACGATGTCACTGGAAAATATTTGTTGGATGGGTTTACTTAGTAGTGTCAATTATATCATTGCGCGAACTTTCGTGTTCGGATTGTAGTATGTGCAAAAAAAAATCAGTAGTCACATTCTTGTATGGTCAGACAATCAATTTTGCGACCACTTTTCAATTTTTTGTTTCTTGCTTGGTTCATGTGCATCAATTTTATTTAAATAATTCATTTTATTTTATTTTATTCAATTCATGGTCAAAATGACCTTCACCAATTACATATCGTAATATCAGGTGGTGCAGCAGCGACTATTAGCATAACATTTTTCATTGATTTTTTTGTGGTAAGATCTTCTAATCAATCACGATTCAGAAATTTCCTTCCTCAAACTGAAAATAGCCAAATAGAATTCATTTATTCCTATATTTTTAGAAAACTTGAACGAATTCTTAAAGAATCTTTGACACATAGAATTTCATGAAACAAGCATGAAAATGGAGTAACTTGAGGGTTCTTATACGTGGCATTACATCTCTTGTGAATAGTCCTGTCCAAGTTCTTCCACAACAAATACTCCTAATGAACAATAGAACAGTGCTCATTTGCTGTCTTTCACATATAAGATGCAAGATGCAAACGAGTATTCACCTACAATGAAAAAGAGAAACGCGTTCTCCAGAAGTTTGGACACTTTTGAAATTTTGATACTCAATGAATGTTCGTTTTTCTGAAAGCTCGTGTTACATTGGACCACTGGCTTGAACAGAATCAAATTGAACGAGAGAAAAATCCTGAAAAATGGCTCATCCATACTTATGATTTGTGGATCGCGAGTCGTGGGACAAAGCAATTCATTTCTCGTGAAATTCTATGAAATGTTTCAAAAAATATGACAGTGAATATTTTATTGAGAAATTTCTCAAAAGTAGTGGTAATGAGGTTCTCAACAGGTTTTGATCTAATGAATTCTTGAATATCCAAATCAGCTACCCACAAGTACACAGAAGCAAGCTACCTTGATGGAAATTCATTTGAATGTAAGACATTAACAGTCATGAAGTGGCCAAGTCACAGTAAAACGAATCTCTACCAAAATAATTACAAAACCCTGCAGAAGTAATAGAACACGAAGACCTTCACTAAAACAGCCATCACTCCGACGCGTTTAGGTCTACGCCAATTTTCCAAAAAGCACTTGAAAGATGAGAAAAAAAATCCATCAAATCATGTGTTTCAAAAATTATTTTGATTGAAATTTCTTGCTTTCAATCGATGTCCACAAAACTCTAAAAATCTCCATTTCAATCAATCAACATTCATTTTTTAGCAAATCATGCTAGTGTGGATATCCTCAAAAAATCTTGTAGCTCTTTTTAAGACCTTCAAAATCTTTTTTCATTTATTGCTCTACAACTTTTGAAACTCGAGTTACAAGCGATCTTGCCAAAAGAGTTTTGAACGAGTTCAAAGTATTAAAAGTGTGGAAGTCATGCTTTTTACTGAGTATGAACGGGTGAAAGTCCTTCCGAGCAATCTTTGGGACGAGCCTGAATAGAGTTCAATAAAATTCTAATGGTTTTTCATCAAAATCGTGGGTCATGACCGTTTTTGTATTTTTTATACCTAATAACCCGTACCAAACTCTTTTTGCGCGATCGCTTGTAACTCGGATCCAAAGAATCGTAGAGCAATGTATTAGAGAAGATTTAGAAGGTCTTGAAAAAAGCTTCAACAACTCGCAAGAATTTTCATTCTAGCATGATTCGCACAGAAATAAAGGGTGATTGATCGAAATGTCGACTTTTACACTTTTGCACGTCGATTGAGCAAGACATTTCAATCAAAATAATTAATGTAACTCACAATTCGATAGGTTTTTTCTCATCTTTCAAATCCTTTTCGAAAAATTACCATAGACCCAAGGGCGTCGGAGTAATCGATGTTTTGGTGAAGCTTTGCGTGTTCTATCTTTTCTTTGAAAATGCCACAGTCAGAGCCAAATCAAGCACATAAATTACTGTGCGTGAACTGTTGTACTAGAGTAATAACTCAAATCATTTATGTAGAATGTTATATGCAGAAACGCATACGTCTCTTGTCTCTGATCAAATGTTATCGCGCAAAATGATATTGTACAACATCACAAACCCTAAACCTCAATTTTACCATCAAAGTTCTGCTTGTCAAGTTGTGACTTCGTAACAAAGGTGACCCTCGATAGCCATCATTATGTACAGAAACCATGGATGATGCAATACGGTAGCTATGTATGTACGAAAGTTCGACACACATATCAATCTATGTATCCCAAATTCCATAACATATCTCATTCAATCTCGGAAACTACCAACTTTTCAACAATACTCTGGTCATCATTTGGAGATGATACAATGCTGACCTCCGTAACCTTATACCATAATATAACCCCAGCGCTGTATAACCCTAACCTAACCTCCCTCCTTTGCTGTTCTCATCACGAAGCAACACTACGGGTCAACTCTCACAAGCTTCAGTGACGACGGACTACGTAATTATGCCGTATAGCCCAAGCGATAACAAGCAAAGTCCAGTAGTACATAACAGTAGCTATATGTAGGGGTCAAAGCCAGAAATTGTCGGCATCTGTATAGCAATGTACAGACACATTGCAATGTATAATACTGAATTTGATACTGTTATATATACCTGTATCACGAATCGTTGAGGTTCTTGCGCAAGCCTTGCCCATCTCTCTATGGGTATGAATAGAGGCTAATGAACGCGTAGAGAGCTGTCAGACGTTACGCGTATACGCGCAGGACAATTATCTTTCGAGGTTTGAGATTCGTATGAAGCTGTGAGAGATCAAGTCAAATCTGACTGTATGTAGTGGAGTGAAAATAGATTGTGATGTTGAACCGACAGAAAAAGGCTGACTGTCCATGCAAGGGCCTTCCGCTTGCTCAGATTGCTCTACTCGAAGTAATGAAGAAGAGACTGCACTCGAGTCGCTGATGATCGTTGAGATGAGATGTGGGTGGGCCCCTCCTGGTGGTGGGAATCAATTTGTACTGTTCTGCTCAATTTAACTCTGTGATCTCAATTCTATTTGAACATTCTTTAAATCTTCAACTTTTGATTGAGAATTTGCACCTAAAAGCGACATTTTGATTGTATTCCCTGGAATTTTCATGCCTGTTCCCACAAAAATGTTAACTGAATCATTACACACATCAGTTAGACTCACTGCGGGTGCTGGGGCTGAAAACTGGGGGGGGGGGGTCATCGTGTGCTCCCGGGATACTAATAGGTTCCCCTATTGCGGGTGACTGGAGGCGGGTAGGATGTCTCTAGCGGGGCTTTTTAATGAGGTTTCTTTTACTCCGAGTTGGTCGGGAGAGAAAATCTTCATAGACACCCACAAGAGTGTGGGTAGTGTCGGATTTACTCGAGAAAACCCGGGCTCCTACCGACTAAAACCCCTCCCCAGAAGGCGCCAACCCGAAGGTTATAGTCCCAGAAGAAGGAAGGAAGAATTAGAAGAGAAAAGTTGAAAGCTAGTTAAAAGGTACAGGGAGGTTGCGAAGAAGCGGGAGCCCTGAAGTGGTCCAAGATGCCACTCAGGGCTTATACGCCGAGAGGCAAACGGGTTGGTAAAATCACACATTACGGACTCTAGAGATGGAGACTGCGGCGAGGGAGTCGTCGTGTGTACTAAGATCCTCCTTGGGGTTTACTGGGGCTATGCGTAGGATTTCCCTTACGGGGCTCTCAGTCAGATTTTTCGCTGTTTTGAGTAGGCCGGGGAGGGGAGATCTTCATGGACACCCACAAAAGTGTGGTTAGTGTCGGTTTCTCCCGAGAATACTCGGGCCTCTACTGACTAAAATCCCTCCTTGGAGAGCGCCAACCTTCCAGTTGGACTCCAATCAGAATTATTCAAATTATTGAATATTTTCAATCCCTGCGGCGCAACTTTATCAGCTATCTCGCTGATTTTCGTCACGTCAAACACTGAGGTTGAATTTACTTAGTCTATGGATTATTCAATTTTGTCTTTATGTCAAGAGTTTCCGTAGGAAAAATTCATGCAATATTGAATATTTCCTAACTGCTATATGGTTATTTTATGATGAAGACATTTGAACCTAATCAACTCTGCTTTATTCCATGTTTCAGAATGCAGATATCGTGATGTAGCCTCATTCAATGCGGTATGTCTAAGATCATAATGTAACCTTTAGTTTCTTTGATTCGGACTTCCCCATGTTATTTTATTGGCATTGGGATATCCGCAGTCTTCTCGTGTGGAATCCGTGTGCCTTATACATGGTGTACCCGCGGGTTCGAATTTCGGTATTTTTCGCATGGCAAATTTTGATCTGCGTTAAAATACTAAACTATCCCTCGAGTGCCCCGATCGCGAAAATGATCGAACTCCGGACCCGTGGGTACCGTGTACAAGGTATACAGACGTCCACGGGACGACTGCGGATACCCACCTCCTATTCTATTCATTTATTTACTTCCTCTTTACAAATGACAACGAAGATTGCTCGTTAGATTGCAAATATCCGACTACAACAAGTTAAAATCCCGCATTTGAGCCCACCATGATCGGCATAAATCATCCTCAGAACCTCTAACTTTCTTCAGATGTAGCGTCATTTTTCAAAAAATATCAGAGCAACCCGAAAAAATCAATCACGAGCAAACACAAAGGGGCAAGCAGGGCCGGCAGCAGCTTGCACGAGCTGAATGAGAAATTTGCAATGGAAGAAGAAAAGCCACCGGGAGTGCAGTATGAAAATTACCGTTAGCGAGAGCAGCAGATCGACGAAGAGGTAGAAGTTGGGTTGTGTATATGAGACCAGGAGGGAGGTAGTATAATAGTCTAGTGGAAGGGGAGAGTCCAAGGAAATCACCACACGAGAGTCTATCTGAGATGAAGGAGTAGGAAGCTGTGTATAGCGCAGCCACATTGTCTGCTGATTCCTCGGGGATGACTGGTTACATTGAGCTAGGTATGCTGCAGTTCAACCGGCCATATCTGTCCGAGTGAGCTGGCACTAATGTGATATATCTTGAGGTGAGCCGAGGTGGGCACGAGATGTGTCTCTAAGCCGTTCTTGGAAAAATCATGCACACACCACCACCGAAATCTCATAGCTCTGTATCGAGCTCTACATATATCTCTTTCTCACTCTCGACTTGTCCTGACTCTCATTTTTTTCGCTCCTAGCTCTGACCGGGGGGTGGCCGTTATTCTATGGACTTGGGGTGTAGAGTCGCGCGACGCGTGCCGGAAACGACGATGCAAATTTTCGATTTCCGTCCCAGCGAGCGATAACTTGAGACCGCCAGAATATAAGTGGTTTGGTTCTCATTCTTGAACGTGAGTCTCTTCTACCTGGCATTCTCAATGACAGTTCCTGGAACTCTTCAGATTTTTTTGAAATTGTGATTCTAGAAAATTGAAAAAGAGTTTCTGGGGGAAGTGAAGCTAAATTTGATCAGTTTCTTTTTTTTTAAACCTTAACAACTTTCTTGCTTACATGATGTAGATACCTCGATGAAGTCTAGTCTTGAACCCGTTTTTTAGATCGTAAAGATCATGTCCCATAAGATTAAGTGCGAACGATTACAGATAAACTCTTTTAATGAATAATTTCTCCATTTTATCGACTGCTTCTAGAATGAATCTACGGTACTCTGGCTGAAGACTGGAGATTTTGAATTGTGAGTTATGTTTTACCAATCGGCATGAAAATAACGAAGTCTTGGACATTTTTAGCTCCTATCCTTGGACTTCATAGAATCTTTTCAGGATGACCGAATTCGAAACTGAAGAATTTCATCTTCTGTACTATGAAAAGAGCCATCAATGTAATCAAACTATGCCGGAAGAACAACGATATTTTGAAGGAACTCAGCAATGAAAATCGATAAATCAGCATAATTAGTCAGCGTTGCAAAAATGTAGTTTCGGATCCTTGCACCATCAAAGCTTGTGATCAAGGCTTCTAAATTATTTCCCAGAATTTCCCAGAATCCACGGATTCACCATTATTGTTCATTGTTTCTTGCAGAAGTTTGTACCGTCAGTTGAAACTGAGCAAAAGTCCAGGGTGAGATCTTGTCACATTGGAATTTATCAGTTCTTAGACATCCGAGTGGAGGATCCCAATTTTCAACTCCGCACCATGAGTTCTTTGATGAGTTTGCAATCTTGAAGCTTCCTTCCCGTTATTCATGATTGCTATGATTACTGTAGTGATTGAGATGTGATAATCACATGCATCGGTGCTTTATGTGTGCGTTTTGAATGAAAGTTGTAGGCGGGGCGAACGTATTACTGGGTATATAAAAGCAGAAGTACGATGAGGCAGCTGATTCGGAGCATTAATTAATTTTGCACTCGCAACAAATAAACGTTAGATTTTTGCGTGAACTTGCATCTTTCTCTTGGCATGTTAATGACAAGTCTTACTCAATAATAATTCAAACCTTCTAGAATCGACTTATCTAAACCTTGTCTTGGTCCCGATGATTGCGTTCAAGATAGGAATTCATGGTTCTTGCAGAAGTGAGTCAATATTCAATCGATTGGCGTATCACTTGATGAGTCATTTTCTTGGCTCAGATTCTTGCGTGAATAACGATCACAAAATTTTGTAGAAATAAACACAGAATTACGCAATCATATCAACTCATTTTCTAGCTTAAATATTTTCTACCGATTCCTGATTGATTTAGATATGATACGAGCCACTTTCATCAGAGCAGTCAACGTGTGCAGAGTCACGACTTGGATCAGTAAAATTTTCACAGCCGTTTCCTCAAACAAATCATTTGTGATGAATTTTGAATTCCACTCCTTCTCTATTCATCACGTATTTTCGAGCGTATTTTGGTTTGACAAATCTCGGGATTATCTCCCACTGAGTACAGGAAATGCAGTACCGATTTTCGAAACCGCCCCTTCAATCTGTCTTGATAACACATAAAACCCTTTTAAGTACCATGTTCAGGAGATACTCCACTCATCCTTTAGTATCAGATTTGGACTAAACTCACTATGGCGATCGCAATTTTTTTCTGGTCATCAGATAAATTTAACAGCACCCGCTTAGAGCACAGATTAAAAATGAACTTCTATCCAGTTACATTGACTTGAATTTGTCCAAAAATATGCCACTTATTGTTGATCGCCGATTTGTTTGAGATTTGCTGCAACAATTATATCAGCTTATTCACTCGGAGCTGTGTATTATGATAAGGTTATCTGTGTGAAAACGCTGTGGTATTTTCTTCATCTACAAATTATCTACAGATGTACTGATAAGGAGTGAGATATTTTCCTCTGTAATGATGAAGATATTGAGATATTTTTCGAAGATCGGGTCAGCAAGTCCGAAATTCATTCAAATCGCTACAGGTTTCTGGTCAAAGGAAGGCTCTCATTTGGATTTGAATTACATCGATGATCCCAATGAAAAAGAGAGATCGGAGGAAGATCACTTAGATTGCCACAGATGTCCAGTCAACATTATCCCCCGGTAATCTCGCCAGTAATAATCAAGGGTCAAGATAGCTCTGTTGATCTTTCAACGGATGATCCGAAACAGAGATATGACGCCCTCTAAATTGATTTCCCAAATTTCAAAAGCCCCCGACAAATCTCCTCAGTGTTCTCAGTCTTCATATTTCATCGTAAACGACCTGAACTCTTCATCCAACGCTCATCTTCTCAAACCGAATAGCTGTCTCTACGCTATCAAGATTGTTTTTGTGGAAACATATTCCTCAGCTCATACATTTTCCTTTTTTAGGTTCCACCCTATCACACCTTGACCATAACTCTGTCCGACGCCAATCCGTTACCCCAGAAAAAAAATCGTTAGTCTATCTATAGTGAGGCCTCGTAAAGTTCATGATAAATGTTTCCTCACAAGATACACAACCAGAACATATCTTTTCCAAGTTCATCTCTTCCAATAAAATCATCCATCAGAGTTGCGCCCGTCCATCAGCCTACATCATCTGTCCTAACAAAGAGCTCAGAAATATACATATAGTCATGCATGCAGTGGCTGAATAACCCGAACCCACGACATTTTCAAATCTCATAAGTACACCTATACGAGTATATGTAGTTGTACACCGTCGGGGGTATGATCCTCTCGAAAAAACCGCCAAGCCATCTTTCCGTGAGAATAAATAATAAGAGTTTTTCCAGGGGGCTTTATACCACGCATCGTCCATTTTCTTACTACCAGTTCTCGGTAAAGCAACTTCATCGATATATCCTTATGGTACCAGGTATATATCTACACATAATCTGTCTTAACACATATCGATACACACACTGAGATCTCTTATAGGGCACGTGCCCTGCGGGGTGGTAGCAGAACGTTGTAGGCATTACACAGCGGTTCGCCCACGATTGCCATAACGTTTTTGAGTTTTGCGCTCGAGCGCGAGGGAGGATGAAAATCTATATGTGTGAATGTGTGAGCTGAGACACAAAGGGGCCCGCTCGGGCCCATTCATCTCTTATCCCCCCCTTGGGCATAGATTTCCTTATATATAGGTATTTACCTATGTAATACCGATGAACCAAGCGAAAAGGTTTTTTTTGGAAAAAGGGGGAGGGAGAGACCAGGTATATGTATATGGAGTTTGGGGTATATGTATGAGACACCCCCGCGGTGCTACGAGAGCGCAGCCTCCGGAAATCTCTACTTACTTGGAATAGCTATATGTATATATAGGTGCTTCTGGTGCGCTTGAATGGCCACCAAGCTAAAGTTTCGACGATTTCAACGTATTACTGGCAGGGACGACCCTTATACTCCATCACGTTTTTCGTGTGCCCGTTTTCACGCACTTTTTCACGATGCCCGAGATTTTTGCTTCGGTAGTATGTTTCCTGGGACGTTTTTCTTGGATTTCAACTTATACTTTCCGGTATTTTTAGATAGTATGCACCAGGTAGGATGCCTGCAGTGGTGGAGAAGAGTGTGTCAAACGAGAAATCGTTTGCTCTAGGAAGTCCGGAAATGCACGTCGTAGGAGGATGGCGTCTGTCGGTCGTTGAATTCTTCTGACGAGTGCACAGGACGAGGCACAGGAGAGACAGATCGGATGCCGATATAGTATTAAAGTAGACGAAAGATATGTATAGTATAGGAATTATTGACCTTTTTTTTAAAATATCCTTCTTGGTAATCTTGAGTGCAGTAGTGTACTACTGCGTGTGACGAGGTTAATTCTGGATCGTGTGGTGTTCTCAGAGAAAAAGAGTCACAAAATCCCAAGCTGTCATCGCTCCGTGAGATCTTTAGTAAAATGGCCTCTCAGAAATCAGAGTATTTACGAAGAAATTGCATTTTGAGAGATTTTAGTCGAATTCTTTTGATGTATCAGATCGTCGTTCGAATGTGAAAAAAAATTCATCGAAGTGATATTAATCGCTTGGATCTTGTATAGGAATGTCACGTGCCTCGCTTTCGATACCTTTGACAAGATTTTTGTGGAATTTAAAACCTGAAATGTCCAATATATGAACGAATTCAAAATACTTTTTCCATTTGGAGAATTATGAGGTTAGAGACAAATTGCTCTCTGGAAGAGAGTTGTTGATTAACTTTCGTTATTAACCCGATCACTTTGAACCATACTTGCCAGCTTCGGAAAAATCTTTCGACAAGATAATAGTCCATAACCAATTGAAAAATGACGAAAAATGGCAAGATTACAACATTGAAAAATTTCTGTTTTTCACATTTTTCTACAAAGTAGAAGCATGCACAGACTTCGTTGTTGTCGGAATACATTTTTGGCATCAACACAGATTTTTGAGAATTTTTGAGAATTTTCATGAAGTTATCACAAATATCGGCTTTTCATCATGTCTACAAATATATATAAATTTGAGTGAGCGGGTTGAAATACTTCTACCCAAACTGGAACTGTCTTGATTCTTCGGTGTTATCTTGGCCATTTTTTATGTTTCGTGAGGCATTGGCATAATATATACAAGCAGCTAGATCCTGGTTGGTTTCAATTTTCAGAGAAGGCGTCTGTAGATTTTTGGTGACTCTTGTGAAAGTAGTATAAATTTGTCATTGATAGGTTTATACAGAAAAAAGGTTAGCCTATCCTTGTGGATCTTGGATAGTAATATCGCCAGTTTATCCTGCAAAAGATAGATTACACCGAAATATTATGTTCACCCCCCCCCCCCCCCCTTCGTCACTCATTGGTATCCCAAAACAATTCCAAAAAGTCACCACTGAGATCTTGACTAAGATCATCTTGATTTTTTTTGAAATTGAGGATTCAAGTCTTTCGATTGAAAAGCATCAATGTTTCTTCATGCAAATCCGCAAGTGCTCGTCCAAGTGTCATCAGACCAAAATGAGATTCAGCAAGTTATAGTCCATTTTTATATGATAATTTTAGCTTTTGACATGTTTCATCTGTTTGCTAAAAAAATTTCTCGAAACAAATTAATTTTTTGAAGAAAAAAAATTTCAACGTTTCAAATGCACATATTATACCTTTCACCGTACGCCACAACTCGACAAAATTTCTCCCAGTCATTTACTTAAACATAATAAGAATTTAATTCGTGTCTTTTCCCTATGGTTTAATGCATAATCTGCTTGCACTACATTGCAGATGGCATAATATACCCTTTTGTAGATCAGGTATTATGCGCTCACCCTTATATGTCGTATTATCCTGATTCACAATACTTTTTGTGTCCTTTTAAATTTTGTCATTCTCGCGGTTGATGACAGTATACTTAACTAGACATATGTATGTGATTATGCATATTAAATCATCACTTAAAAAATTCAGATGCAACTGCATCAAGGCCGAACGCATCCCGTGCGATCACTCAAGCGGCTTCTTTCACAATGCTTTCATATTATTATCTCCATACATAAGCAGTACAAGTTATTGCACAATCCAGCGTCATTGTACACTAAAACGCTCACTTAAGAAAGAAAAAAAAAATTGGAATAACTTGCTCATATTATTAAGACACTCACAATGCAAAACGTTTTCATAACATAATAATGTAGAATACATAATAGTAAAGACGCAATGCAGCACTATACTAACTACAAGTTTTAAAAATGCCCGAAGATAATAAATGTACACACTACACTGTGTGTACCTTTTCAAATCTCAAAGAAACGCTAGAGAAAAGAATATGAGCACCTCGACACTAAAAAAACAGTGCGAGGACATTCATACACACGGTAGCAGCAGCAGCAGCATCAAAACCCGAAGAAAAGATAAATCTCGATGCAGCCGACGACTCATCTCGTGCATTTTTGCAGGTACAAGGCATCATATCGCTCATATAATATCTCGCACGATGAGATACGCTTGGCATATGTGGATATATATATATATGGATGTATGCTTTCGTAATTTCGCCCCCGGCTGTAGATGGTTTAGATCCGGAACGAAGTCTGCTATATGGCATGAGAAATCCCAAACTCGGCGTCATAATACTCGTATCCTTTTTTCTCCCGCGGGCGTTGCTAAGAATTTTACTCGGGCTATACTTATATCCCCATGGGAAAACGATCTCGATTCCGGTAGAGAGCATATTTCTTGCGAAAGCTTCATCAGACCTGAGAGTGAAAAAAAACTCTTGTCTTCATTCGTCATATGAGTACGATGAAGGCTTTCTTTGACCTTTCTTCATTTTTTTGCCGTGTTTTGATTTCGAAGTTTGAGAATCAAGTTGAAAGTATGGATTAAGTTATATACATATATCATGGTTTTAATTGGATTCAAATTTTCGTGGTCAGTTTGTGAGTGGAAGAATTAAAGAGACCAGGTTCCATAGAAGATTTCATGTTGATCAGCTTGTGATCAGCTAATTTATTCTCAAGTGGCCGTTAATTTTACATAATAAAGAATTTCAGACAGGATATGAGTAGTTCTGTGGAAACTTTGAAATAATGTGTGCCTGCTTGTACGAACCCTTAAAACGCTTGGGAAAAAATTCGTACAGGTCATTTTCGACATATTTTTGGTGCTTTTCTTTGTGCAATCATTAGATTGGCGATCCAGGATTGACAAAAAAATTATTATCGGAAAAGGGGTCAAAATGTCAGTTCCGTGCCCTTTGTGGTTTTCCATTATTTCGACCTTTGTGAGTGTGAAGCGTCGCGATGGGGCTCGTTCAAGATTCAGGCACGCAAATACATCAAATATCAAAGTATGAGGCACCAAATTCCATCGCTATCACTTTTTGTGTGTGCATAGTAAGCACGTACATTTTGTGACGCAATTTTACTTGAAATTTTACTCCCTCAGTTTTCCTCGATAAAAATGTATTTGTCTCATTCCAGGCCTCCCCTTACCAATTTATCCTTAAAGGAAATCGTTAGGCGCAACTTTTCTATGCCCCAAAGTATCGAAAGAGATTGAATTTCACACATTAGGGAGTACTTTTACTCGGAAGTCTGCTAAATTTTTTGGTCAATTCCGTATGATACCAGTGCGATCCTTAAACGCGAGATTACGGAGGCCCTATATAGTCATTTTTATTCAGAGTATCTGGCGGCCAAATGAAAACCCCTAAATCTCAAGACTGTAGCTTGAACCGTTTGGCCGTGAGATCAATTTTAGTGTCAAATGTCAGGTTTCCGCGTATGCAGCTCAAATGTCAGGTTCCGTGCGCCGCTACCGTGTTATGCGTGTTATCCTTGTGGTACCGATGGGTGGAAATTTTTAAATCCGTGCGTGAGTTCAATTATACATTATACAAATGTACCAGAAGTAGTGTACATACCGGTATCGGGGTGTTCCTCGAATTTCGCATCTTCAGGAGGCGTTGTCAAAATTTTTTGTAATCATTACCTATTTTTGTAACTTTGAATGGAAAATATCAATCCGAACATTATATTTGTCATGTTTGAAGCATCTACACGAGCGTAATGATTTCCTGCTGACCATTACACTAGTGTTTATTGTGTAATGATTAGCAGGCAGCTTTCTCACCAAGGTTAGGATGTACATGCTTTGGATTACAATGAATGATTTAGTTCTCAATTGCATTAGAATATGAATTCAATGTGGTTTTTTCCACACCTTAGTTCGGTCTGTTGAAATTATTCATTGTTAGGGATTGTTTATGTTCTCGCGTGCGCGAAGATCAATTGCTCGTGTACGCGAATACCGCTCGCTCGCGTACGCCAAGACAAATTAGTCGCGCACGCGAAATTTCTGAAAGTTTCTTTCGCGTTTTCACTCACGCTGAGGTTCAAATATTTTTGATGCGAGGGTTGTAAACACGAGAGTATGTAACAATTTCATGGAGTGCAAAACCAGACCATTTTTAATAATTTTGTGAAAATATTTGGAATGCGAGCTACAATGCTTTTGAGCTGTTACGTACTTTCAATTTATGAGCTTCGCACACGCGAAAAATTTGAACTCTAGCATACGAAAACTCAAGAAAAACTTTCAGGAACGTGTGCGCGAGCGAACGATCTTCGCGCGCGCGAGAAAATAAGCATCCGCGCACAATGAAAAATGTCCACACACCGCACTACAGTATAACAAATGATCATTCAAGATAAACGTTATCCGATACGAAGTACACGAAATATCTTGATAGATTTATCAAGCCGTAGCACGTACATTCTAACCTTGATGAGAAAACTTTCTGCTATAATCATTACACAACAAACACTGTTGTGATTGGCAAAAAATCATTACGCATTTGGAGTTGCTTCAAGCATTACAAATGTAACGCTTAAAATCACGTTTTTGATCAAAAGTTACAAAAATAGGCAATGTTAACAAAAAATTTCGACAACGCCTCCTGAAAATACAAAATTTAGCGAACACCCCGGTACTGGTATGTACACTACTTCTGGTACAAGTTGTATGTTTGAAAAAGTCGAAAAATATATGTCGGAACCTTCCGAAGTGGAATTTGGGGTTGGCACATTTTCGGCCTCCAAATGTTGAAATTTCAACGGAACTACTCATATATACTTTTGCGAAGCAATGATCAAGTTGGCGGATTTTTCCCATGATAATTCTTCAGGACCCCGTGACGATTATCTCAAAATTTGAAAAATGATGCACTTCTGTGACCGACGACAAAATCCGATCTTTGATCTTCATTTGAGTGTGAGAATAGAATTCACTGATTTCAGAAGGGTTGAAAGAACTGAAACTCACCTCTACGACCAAAATGGCCTGATAAGATCTACGGGGAACGTTGAACCTGACAATGCACTTGAAACTGAATAGAAAGGTTTGTACACCTTTCTCACTTTTTTCCATTCATATTTTTTGTGCTTGCTCATCGAAGCAACAGATGAATCTGTCAGTGTAAAAGGGTTGAAGCGGGTTACGATGGTAGGATACGTTTAATTTGACCATTCATACACGTTTGCAAGCATGTCTAGTTTGATGAGTGTGAGATTGATATGTCTGATAGTCACATGCTTATGCACTTGAATAGGGTACGGAGGGAGTAGATACTCACAAGAATAGGACCTCCATATTAGCAGGATAAACTTCAGAAACCAATTTTGACAAGTTTTTTGTAGTACAAGGAAAAGTTTTTCTCATCACATATTCTTGTTGAATAACCCGATTTGTACAAAGTCAAATTACAGGAATGAAGGATGCAGGATATAGTATCCCAATAATGCATGATGAGACGAATATATAGTCAATATCAATGAAAATGGGGAGAAAGTGACATTTCCGGTGACTAACTCCACTTCTGAGTGAGGTACTATAACAAAGTTGAGTCTGTAAGGTTCCGATAACCATGGTCTTTATTTCTGAGCTAACCATGAATCACTGAGAAAACGAATAATCCACTTCCTATCAAATACTTCTTCCATTCAGCGATGTAGCCAAAATCTTCAACATTGATCGTGTAAATACTGAATCGAATTGTATCTTCGAATATACGACCCATTGACACACTTGTCTTCCATTTTTTACTTTCCATAGGTAATTCAATAAGATTTAAAAAGTTAGTAAAGATTAATGGCAACCCAAGTAACGTGTCCTTTCTTTGTTGTAAACCACAAACTCATCGTGCACGTGGATGTCAAAAACTGATTCAGAGGATTAAAAATGAGTTCAGAGTGGTATTTAATTTTTTCTAGAATATTTCCCCGCCCCTTGATTTGCTCTATGTAAAGAATAAGAAAGTACCTAAGATCGCTCAAATACTCGCTCAAATCATTCGTCATGACAACCATCAACCTTGCCAATGAAAAATAAACGATCTGTATCCTGTCACTTTGCCACTATAACTGCATCCAAACAACAGATTATCCTGTTTTGTGATGCTTCTATCACTTAAGGGCAAAAAAATATCCATTGAGAAATGAGGTCACCGCACTATTGCAATACAAACACACAAAAAAAGCGCAAGCATCAGAGGCGTCGAAGAAAAGAAGACGAGCGGAAACTCGATAGAATTGAATGACACTGGCTTTCGGATAAATTTCCATCAATTCCACGGACGATTGCGTATACACCATCTTTTGTTAACTAAAAAAAAGTTGACCGTCTGGTCACGAGCCGAACCTTTTATTAGTTGTTAAAGCTGCAATGGTATAGCGGCGCCATCGTACACGTACATTTAGAGGTTAAGATCCTCCCACCTTCATCGTTGCTCTCATTGTTACTAAATACGCACGATTCCGTTGTATACTCCCCCGCGCGCATTCACGCCTTCGTTCGGATGTACATGTGTGTAATATACGGCAATGCCTCGACTCAATAGAATTCGCGATCAAAGAGCCAGCCCATCCTCGTACAGCAATATAACCTAGTGTCCCCAAAGCGACGCGTGCCATGAACCAAGAGTCCGTCTATTTTTCCGAATGAGTAAAGAAAGCGCGACCCGCACACTTTACAACCTTGCCTCGCGGTGCCACAATGCGTCAGGACTCCATTCAAAAAGCGCGCGCAAATATAGTCGAATGAGTATTCCATGCCACGTGTCCAAAGATCAACAGGTGAGTTTATATAGAATGGGAAACGTGACAAACGGAATAATTTGACTTTATAAGGTTAACCGGCATTTTATGTGACAAAAATTTGTAGGAAACCCTAGAAATACCGGTCACAAGTGTGACAAAGACACATGGTTGCATCATTGTGAGGTTAGGAATGCATTTTGACATGAAAATGCAGCCTGAGAGTTTGGAGATCTATATTTTTCGGTAGGTTGTTGCACCTCAAATTTATGGAATTCGAATAAAGGCAATTCGGATCCTATGAAACTTTGAGAATATTTTTCAAGTAAGGTTAGGTGTCAGGTAAGAGAACAATGAAAGTAACACCAGCGATCGTTGCACGTAATGCGATATCGAGCGCGAAGACATCAGACTCGCGAGGCGTGAATGAAGCGCAGACTTGTGAATGGACATTGTGAATAAGAGAGTATAGGCTCGTTTCGCGTTGGCGATCCGACGCGCCGAGCGTTTTCACTTTCGTCCTTCTCATCGTTGTCGTCGTCGATGTCGTCGGCTTCTCTGTAATAATAAAGTGTCGGAGAACCGTGGACCGTTTGGTCTTTGTGTCGTGCCGCCAAAGTGATTCCGCAGCGCTATTTTCACGCGCGCACTTGACGCAAGGCACTGCATCCGAGACTTCTTTAACTGCAATAGAATGGACATTTGTCGCGCTTGCTTGGCTTTTTTTCTCCTTTATTCAGGATCGATTGATTGGTTGATTTGCTCCAGGCGGATCTGACTTTTCACTGGATTCGTGTCTGTGATGATTTTGCGATCCTGGCGCTCTTTTGTAGTGTAATAGCGAATTAATTTTGTCATGTCCGGGTTTGTATCACTGGGAATCTCAATGTTCTGAGCTGGCACCCTGCGTAAGAATCCATCCCAACGTTACACGTCGAAATGAATTTCTATACCAAGGTAATTGAGTTTTTGATTTAATCTTTGACAGACCATATGATAAATTAAGTCTGATGCGTGTAGTGAGTCATCAAACCGTTGTATCGGCGGATCTCTCAGTCGGACAATTGACAGGACTCTGAGTCAATTTGGATGTTCTACACTCGACAAGTCACCTTATCAGTCTGGTCATGAGAATGATCACGGCCCTATGATCAATAAGTCAGCAGGGTGTCATAACGTACGGGTATTAAAGCTCTAGGGCTAGTTCATTATAGTGAACCAATACGGTTGGGTGGTCAATAAGCGGTACTATACATAGAAGTCTTCTAGAGAGATATCTCAGACTTCGGAATTTCTCGGGTGACTCTGCTATTCAAATTTCTTTGATTGTCTTTCCTAATCCCTGTGTTGAAGATATCTCAACTCGTATCTCAATCAACATAATTTCCAAAAAAAACGTATGAATGGAAGAATCCACATTTTGAGTCAGATGTGTATTGACTAGTTAGAGTTGAGAGTATATTATATTTGTCGTATCCCCATGTCAATGTGGATGCGACAAATATACCACACACATATCATCTCAATGAGTCTCCTCCTTGTACTCAAATACGAGCGCATCAAACCCCCGGCTCGTTACTCACTTTTTTCAAGAACGCCCAAATCCAAAATGAAAACCTAACGATTATTACGTCTTCAAAAAGCCCAAACACCTCATCGTTGTATACCCTTAATACAACGCTATAATCCTGTGCACGCGAACATTGTCTATTATCCGCATTGACGCGCATCATAAGGATATTTCATACTTGCGCATATAATGCACATCGCATAATAGGGAGTCGATGAGTTATATTTTGAGGTTATAGTTATAAGATCGAGGAACTTGCGCGTGTTTGAAGAAGTCAATTTTTCGTTGTCGATGGCACAAATTCAAGACGCAGAGATACAATCGACTCGAGTTCGAGCTCAGACTCATTGTGCTCGATTTTTGGTGGCGGTGTCTATATAGAGCACGAGGACTCTACAAAGTTGATGGCGCTGGGCTGGTTCGCTTTTCTGGCGAGAGCAAATGCTGCATAAAGGCCCGTTTTCACTCTTGTTTGGACGTATTATTATGTGTATACATCAGTTGAGGTTGTATAGTAATGCCGTTCTTGTTGGAACCACTCGATTACGGCATAGAGGTGGTGGAGTTTGAATGATTTTCTGATTCTTTGTGATTTTGACTGAAAGGTGATTCGATAATTGGCTGTTTTGGTTTGCTTTACTCTGCTTTACTGTATGAGGTCTGGAGGGTCGGCTCTTTTTTCGTGCAAAAGAATTCCGCCATTGAATTTTGAATGCTCAGACGATTGTATGGCAAGGATTCGAAGTCAATCAATTTTGTGAAATAATTATGGATATCACAGTTTAATAAAGTAGTTATCGTGACATGGTTCCAGCGTTCTTTCATTCTAACCAACAGTTCGATTTTAGGCTTCATTCTTGGCTTGAAAGAGTAAGTATCGTAAACCGGGGTGATTTCATAACACTTTGATTTTTGCATTTACTTCCGATCAGGTGATTTTGAAGCATCGTGCAAGCTCCTCGGTAAGCGATCAATTGACAGTTTTTGGACAAATCAACAAAATTAGTGCCTGCAGGATGTTCCAGAGTGAGCCAATCAAGAGTGAACGCAAAAACAAAAGTGTTACAAAGTCACCCAGGTGTCCGGAGTCAAGCCTGTTTACAGTACAAATTCCGAAATTCCTCGGTATTTTTACTAATTGCATTCTGCTGCATCTGTCGAATACAAATCAAACGAGATGAACTTTGAAGTGAACAAGCTTTTAATTCTTAAGGAAGCTTGACCGTTTGGATGATCTCCGATCTTGAGGTAGGTACTCTTTCGGAATGTCGGAAGAAAAATACTCGTGCTGAATTCCGGTGGCGCCCACGATCAACTCCAAATACCAAAGAAAACACTTGACTAGTTCTCTGGGGAAAGACAACTTTGTATTGCTTCAGTGTTCGAAAAAAGAAAACACTATTCAGGATCAGCTCGAAGAATCAAAATGTTTTTCTTTTATTCCCCAGAATCGGATCTGGTATTTTTTTCGCGGTTTGGAGCTTTCGGTCTCTCTTCCTTTGTTATTTTTAGAGATTTTCCTCTAATTTGCTGGAGCTACTGAGAATACACATGGGACGTCAACTGTAAAGATTGGTGAGTCCTTATATTTTATGACTGAATGATGAAAATTCTTTCACCATCGATACTTCTAACTATCAATAAAATACCACGTTCGCTGTACCATGGAGAGTTTTAACAAATAAAAAGCTGGTCGGTGCAATTTTCAGGGTAACTTCAGAAGAACAAGATTGTTAACTTACGCGTGGTCCATAGAAAGCGTCTGAGAGTACAGACGCATTATATTTTCTTTGGTTTAATTAGCTCTTTCATCGTTAGGGTCAGAAATTGGGGCGAATGCACAATGCAAATTCATATACGCCGTATTGCAAAAAGTTGATATCGAAATGACATTAAAAATTCACGAATTCTTTCCACTGAATTCTTTTCCTTCATATTGATAAAGTATGACACGATATTTCTATAGGAATTTATGGAATTCGTGCATACTGTAGATTGGATAAGAAAAACTGTTGGTTTTTGTGAAATTTTTCGCGAAAAATCTCTAATTTCCAATAAAGATTCGATTATTATTTTTCATATGCTTCAATTTCAAAATGCTTCAGGAAATGCTCTCATACTTCAATTGAGTTTTCAAGAAATTAGATTCACAGAAAAGAATCAATCTATCAGTTATTGTCCACCTACATATACGTTAATGTTCAACGGACATATCGATCGACTACCTTCAAAACTCATCCTTCAACGATGACCTGACAGAATATCACACCTCTCGAAATCATTCGTTCAAAAAATGTATTGTATGAAAACCATAACGGGGCGGGATGACCATTTCCCTGTACTTTCAATTTCTTCAAACACCCCAAAAAAATTGTCAAGTCACGAAACCCTCGAGTCGATCTATCATCACCTTCCTCAAATCAAAGAAAGCGAGAAAGAAAGTAAACAGAAAATTAGAAAATTTCGCGCGTCCACCTCTTATGTATCTCCACCTACATCGCCTCCATCTACATACATAGTACATACATTAAAATCGTACTGAAAAACCAGGGACAGCTGCCCTTTATTCAACGTCCAGAAGAACCGACATCAACCCAATGCACACGCGTGAAAAATCAAGTGTGTCATGTATATTATTATATTACGAGACACCCTCTCACAAACTCCAGTTAGTGTTCTGTATCTCAGATTACTGTGGCCAATTCATGGTCAAAAGAGACTTGATATCCAAATGAGTTTTCAAGCATGGAATGGATACATATGGTCACTCATAGTTATGGATGGAAATTTCGAGCAACGAACGCGGTGAAATCCAAGATGTGTCTCAAGTATGCGACTGAATCTGTCCAGAATTTTCTCATCTTGAACTAGGGCAAGTGATTGAAATATATCTGCCCCAAAAAGAAAAGCAGATGTTAGGAAAGGCCGAAGGCTTCACTGTGTGGAGCTGCTGACCAGACCAAATAATCGTTGACAATAATTTCGTCAAGAGATTTCGTTATGTCAAGTACGAATCTTCATTTGCAGAGCTCTAATTTTGGATCAATGCTGGAGATAACACTCTATATTTTGGATTGTAATTAATACATTGGCGACGGAATAATTCTCTTGACGAAATTATTGTCAACGATTATTTGGTCTGGTCAGCAGCTCCACACAGTGAAGCCTTCGGCCTTTCCTAACATCTGCTTTTCTTTTTGGGGCAGATATATTTCAATCACTTGCCCTAGTTCAAGATGAGAAAATTCTGGACAGATTCAGTCGCATACTTGAGACACATCTTGGATTTCACCGCGTTCGTTGCTCGAAATTTCCATCCATAACTATGAGTGACCATATGTATCCATTCCATGCTTGAAAACTCATTTGGATATCAAGTCTCTTTTGACCATGAATTGGCCACAGTAATCTGAGATACAGAACACTAACTGGAGTTTGTGAGAGGGTGTCTCGTAATACTTTCAAAAACTATACCTTTCCAAGGTGTATTTCTAAGGCGTGAGATTCAATCAAAGATTCATAAGGAAGAACGCTTGGAATTTCAATTTTACATTTCTACTATCCAATAATTCCACGAGCGAATATTTCCGTTCGTCAAACATTCAAATCAAAATAAGCAGACCTTGCTATTTCCACTCATTTTCTTTTACAGAAGGTTTTGATTAAAAAATGCATGAATGTTTGAAGACTTACAATAAATAGAAAGATACTCATACATAACTCTCTCCAAGACTTCATTTCTTTTAAGTGTATCAAATGAAAATCATGTATGCATGTTTTGAGAATAGCTTACAAAATTGTTTAAAAAGGTACGATGATTCACATTTTCTTAACAAGCTGGCTCGGAATGTTTTTATTTTACCGTAGATTCAGTGCTTCGAGACCTTTCCATTCCAGTGGGGCTAATATCTCATCAAGTTGCATGAAAATTGTGCCGATGATAGGTAACATGAGAAAATAATGACTTTCACGTTAATACAGTCTTATTGTTCTACAGTTTTTGTCATCTATCTTCATTTGCAGAGATGTTCTGGTGAAAACCAATTCATCAATATTCGTTGGCTCAAAGTGATTGTGAATCATTCAAAACGTGAGATTAGAAAATTCAAGGATTTTTGGTTGAAAGAAACTATCCAGAAACTTCTGGGGAATGAGAAGAATTTTCGAAAAATTTTCACCAAATCGAACGACCTACGATTTCTCGTAGATTCTGGCAAACATCAACAAATTATCCATATCCAACCTTTTTTAGATACCTCTTTCTACGTAATGTGATTTCGAATGGTTCCTAAAATAATTTGGATAGTGTCTTAAAAACTGAAAATTTTGAGCGATTCTTTTCATCCGAAAATTTGAGGACGGTTCTATTGGTGTGATAAATTTTTGAATAGTTCCCCTTACAAATATACATTCTTGAGTAGTTCCTCCTCACTTAGAACCTCGGGCAGGAATGTGTTGATGATAACATGAAACAATTATAATTTTTACTGCAAGTGAGTCTTGTTATTATCTCTTATTCTCTAAATTTCCGATGGTTCAAAGTGGGGATTAACCATTTCAAACCATGATAACCACAAGAAAATGCCCAAAAGTTGTTGGTTAAAAGGAATTATTCGGAGGCCTTCCGGAAGCAAAGACTTATCACGAAATAACTGTTGGAAGGAGTAATCCATGAATCTCATAATTGTATCCTTCGAGTACTTTCGACCAAACATTTTGAGAAACCATTCTGCTGATATCTTCGAATAAAGTTTTCTCGTCTTCATTTTTTGGTCATCATTCTGTAAACTATCAAACTCAATTCACGAGAATGGGAGGTGCTTATGCACTGGTTATTCGTACCTGCTAATTTTCATTAGGCAACTATAAAAAGTTGCCATCGTGCGGAGCGCATCATCATACTGTAACAGTGACCCCGTTGAAGCACCGTATCTTGATGAATTTGAGGATTGAATGTAACGAACTAGGAATGGAAATGATAAAGAAATAGAAATGATATGATAGAAATGATAAATACAAAAGACGTATATCTGAACTCAAAAATAATTCTTTCAATTTCATTCCAATCTCAAATCTTTTTCTTGTGAGATGTACTAATAAACTATCTAACACTTGCAAGCATTCAAAATCGCGCGCCATTCCCACTAATGTGTGATTCTCCGTTGGTGGGGGAATGGGACGTTTGCGCATGGTCGCGGGCCCGCGGATCGCGAGACTAAGCGCGCGAGGAAGGCGGCGATCTGATTGCGCAATATTTGGTCATCCCAGGGGCTCTGGCGCGATGCAACCAATTCGTAAATAAGCAGAATCAGCACAATAATTGAGCTTTGTTCATCATTCTAGAAGTATTGAAATACTAAATACATGCAACCGAGTTGATAAATTCGGTTTTTGAAAATCGTGGTAAGATTACACACAGTCAATATTACCTCTCAAACGACATTCAAAAAAGACCCGCGCGTGATGGCGATTTCCGTCATGCATCACCGCTGATGCGATTCAGCAAGAAACGACGACGCGAAAAATTTTGTCAATTAGATTTCTCAATGAAAGTGCTTCTGATCCAAGGACTTAAGGATGCAGATGAGAGATATTGGAATTCTACACAATTTCGATACGGGAAGTGCATGGCTGCGATGCCGATTCAGTGACGAAAAGTATGATCGGAAAAAAAGAGGAGGTTGGAATCCTCGATCTAGCCGTATATGTTAGTTAGGTGTGCTGGAAAGGCTTCGCCATACTTTCAAGCACACCTACCGCTGTGCACAATAGAGCCGGTCGTGCGCGCGCGCGCGTTAAAGGTATATATACACCCTATAAGCGTCCGCCCACATTTCACGCGCATAAAATTCCCGTCCATTAAACAATGTCATTTTGTCCAAGCCGACACATCAGCTCCTACATACACATCTACACATATATATATGTATGTATATTCCTTCAAAGTGGAGAGTGGACTCTAAGAATAAAGAAAAAAAGGCCGCAAAATGGCTGTGCGGCTGCGCATTAGCGAGGGCGGCTTCATTCAAAACGGTGTACGAATATAAAAGAATGTGCGTAGTTTCCGGTACCCAATCTACTCACACACTTATACATTTACATGCTAAGGCGCAACGCAGTCTGGTGAACGAACCAAAAGCGAATCCAAGTCGGGGGGTGTAACACATATATAGTGAGTCGAGGTTTTAGACGTATGGGGTAAATGGTTAGATGGAAATTCAGGTATATCGAGCCAGGTGCGTGCGAGTGTATACATATTCGGCACCCAAGTGAGACAGAGAGAAGGAAAGGTTAGATGCATCCAGAGAGACCGAGAAATATATAAATTACCCTAGCGTACTTCTAGGAACGTTCAGCCCCCGCTGGCCCTCGTGCCGGTGAAAATTTACGAGCGAATTAATCGTAATATCGACAGTGCTGCGCTCGACACGGGTCTCCTCATGCCTGCTTCAACTCTGTACACTTGTATCTATATACATATAACTGTATATAATGTGTACGTGTAGTGGGAGCAGCAAGGACCAAGTGGAACGGAACGGTGTGCTATTGGCTATATATATACCACCATGCACGAGGTCGTGCATAGGTGCTCAAAAGGAATAGATATATCGTAGCATTTCGTTTTTCTAGGCCCCCTTTGAGTTGCAGAGCGATATATACCCCGAGTCGTGAGCTCATTCATGGCGAAAAGCCAGTTTCCCGCAGACTCTCAAATTTGCCTTTGTGATGTGTGGTTATAGTATAGAGCCTCTTTACCGCACGAGCACACGAATAATTGGAGTGATTTTTCGTATATACGAATTTGAATACTGCGCCTATATGGTATATAAGATACTCGCGCCCTCTTCTATGGTTATATGTTATATTAAAGAGCTTGATCTTTTTCTTTTCTTCTCGTGGGTGGCCTCGAGCGATTTTTCTCCGATAAATAAGATGAGCTCCAAAGTGAAACATTGATTTCCTCCGGGATTGAAAAATATCTATATGAAAGTCAGTGGCTTTTAGGTTATAATACAAAGGTATACCGTTATTCTCGTACCGGAACCAATTATTATACCTCATACCTGTATTATTATGGAGTGGAAATGATTTCTATGCTTTCATTTGAGATATATCGCAGTCTTTGTGTGGTCAGAAAATCATGATGGCACCGAACTACGATGAAAAGTTGAGAGGAGAATACGATGATATCTTTAGATCGAGTCTCAGATGTGGTTCATAAAATCTATTTTGCTCCTTATACGTAGAATAGTGGAGGTGACTA
Organism: Eretmocerus hayati; assembly: GCA_029851415.1. NCBI lineage: Eukaryota > Metazoa > Arthropoda > Insecta > Hymenoptera > Aphelinidae > Eretmocerus > Eretmocerus hayati. The sequence continues at coordinate 161,664,449 of CM056741.1, read as the reverse complement.
ATTTTGTTAATGAAATCATGGCTGATGGAAACGAGCTGTATATAGATATGTAGCTTCTTGATCAAATATTTTCAGCCGAAATTATGGTTTCATTTTCTATACCTGATACAAAGGCTCTGGGAATCCTGCGCACTTGATTATCCAAGTCGGGCAAGTTCCTCTGCATAGGTTCCATTGCATGGAAATATTTTGTTGAATCCACGGATGAAAGTGGATTGTTTGAAAGATTTATCAAATACTCTGAATAATCATATCCAGTTGTACTTTTCCAAATCAGCCTTAGTGAACATCATATAAATCAGGAACTAGAATTGTTGCGTTTTTTTCTCCAAATTCCAGTCCTTCAGAACCAGAGTTTGTCTTCACGTCAGAAAATAGTCTCTTGCAATGACACTGAAATTCAACCAATTCTGAAGAGGCTTTGGAACATGCGTGCATTCAGCAAAGGACTCCAGCAAAATTTCAAGATTGCCCTTGTGAAATATTGCCTATTTATTGAATTAGTATTGTCAAAATTACTACAGTGATTCCCATAACCGATTACTTAGGGAATCGTGCACGAAAAAATTGTTTAACTACTTTTCAAGTACCGTAAACCGAGGTGAATGTGACCACCGGGGTGAATGTGTCCACTTTCCCTGGAAAAGATTGTCAGTGTCATATTTTGGCTTCTATAGCATCTACAGAAACCTGCCAGGGGTCATTTTGAAGCCTGGAATCTCTACTTCTTCAAAAAATAAGTTCTATTCCATGAAAACAAAGTATAGAGTATCTTTTTTACTGTTGAATGGAGTTAGAAAATCAGAAAAAAAGTTGCACCGCTCAAACTTTTATCTCAACGAATAACTTAGAAACGTGATAGGCTTTTTGACTTTTTTCTGGTAATCGGTAATGATGTTCTCGACATGAAAAAATGTTACCGACCAGGTTTGGGTGCGATGGTTATTTTGGAAAGACCCTTTTGTAGAGACATTGTCAATTTCCGTCTGGACCGGTGTGAATGTGTCCACCTGCTGCAGGCCGACTACATTTGATCTATCCAGGAAATTTTGGTAGGTTCTGGTATCAATGTATGTGTTCACCCGATGCAGTTCGGTTGAATTTGGTCCATCCAGTAATTCTGGAAAGTTCTGTCGACCGGGCTTGAGTGAGGCGGTTGCTTGGAACGACCATCGGGAAGAGACACTATCGACTCACGCTGCTGGACCACTGTGAGTACGCTCACCTGCTGCAGCTCGGCTAGATTTGGTTTATCTAGTAATTTTGTCAAGTTCTGTTCTCAAAAGATTTTCGATTTCATTCACACAATCTTGATTAATATTGACAGACAAATCTCTTAGACGCTGATTGAAGGTGTAATCGCGAGGCATATATGCACTGCATAAAAGTCACTGACGACCCGGTCTAAAATGAGTGACTCATCAGAAGTTATTTGAAAAATCCGATTGAAGATAATATTCTACGTTTTGAAATATAGAAAAGAAATCTGCTTGATCCGTTGCTTGTTGGAGTCAGTCATTCCAGTTGGATCATTTCGCAAATGAGTTATTCCTAGTATTCGATACCCTTGAATCTTTTCTGATAAGTCATCTTCCCTAACTAGGAAGAATGTACAAAAAAGCCTATTAGAGACACCTTCATGTACGAGCCGTGCGCTTTAGACACAGGCGAGGCATAGGTGGACACATTCACCCCTATCGACGGGATGAATGCGTCCACCCTATTTTTTGCATTTGAAAAATCACTGGGTCAAAATCGAAATCCGATAACGGGATTTTGTAGCTGAGCTCAAGACTCAAATTTTCACTACCCATACATTATGTTTCGATATGAATAAGACCAAGAAAATCACAGTGGAAGGTCAAAAGTGGTCCACATTCACCCCGGTTTACGGTACTTCTCAAGTACTGATCAAATGCTTCTGAGATACTTTTCTAATGATGCCAAAGTACTGCTCAAGTACTTCTGAGATACTCAAGTACTGCCTAAGTACTGCTCGAATACTTCAGATACTTTTCCAATGATTCGAAAGTACTGCCTAAGTACTACGCAAGTACTTCTGAGATACTTCTCTGATGATGTTTATATACTGCCTAAGTACTGCTAAAGTACTTCTAAGATACTTTTCTAATGATGCTCAAGTACTGCCCAAGTACTGCTCAAGTACTTCTGAAGTACCGACCAAGCACTTCTCGAGTGACATTAAAGCGAGTATTAGAGTATGAGAGTACTTACACTGTTTTCCTGGCTTCCGTTGCTCTTGAGAATTTACCAAATTTGATTAGATGACTTCAATGATTAGGAATGTAACCACTGAGATATTTTGATCTCATAAATGCACAGGGTTTGATGCAACGAGTCAACTCTGAATTGACCATCTCGGAGACCATCTACTTCTCTACCCTCAGAGACTATCATGGGCACCGCCAAACTTGACAATAAAGTATTATTTGTTCCGATGCCATTGTTAAAATGGCGATCAAAACAGTTCAGAGGCTCAGAGGCGAATCATTCGAAAGAGGCATCACAACAATGTGCTGATATTTGGGGTAAGATTCAATTTGCAGTTGAGACTTTGTTGAATTGGAGAATTCTGAAGCATTGACCCCAAAAAGTTGAATTTGAATCCTGTCAAGAATCAGAAAAATTTAGTGGGCTTGATCTGTCCGCTGTTCGATATAAAGAAAATCGGTACTTGCTAATGGGTATACATCTGAGCTCTTGGAACTAAACATCATTAACTTTAAGATTCTTCATCACTCCTAAAATATGTTCTTTTATATTTCTAAGGGTGAGTCCACAAATGGTGCATATGCATGCATATGCAGTGCACATTGCACATATGCACTGTTCACGTGCATATGAGTACCTCATTGAACTTGAGCAGAGAATGAAGCGCTCATATCGGAGAATTTCTGATTTGAGTCGATTTGTGTCTTTACTCCGTTACCGGCTGATCCAAAGCAGAACTCGACGAGTTCCGTCTGGTTTTGGCTAAAATTTGATGAGCTGCAAATGCGTAGTGTGCACTCCATACGCATGGATATGCATATCTGTGGATGCGCCCTAATGTACGCTGAACTGATTATACATCAGTCTACATGAGAACATTCAAATGCGTTAGAACTCGCTTCTAACGAGACCTCGGTTGTAACGAGCACGCAAATCGGTCAAATTTGGTTGGTTCTAGTGCTAAATGAATGGAATCAACCTTGGTTATAATGAGCATCGGTTGTAATGAGTAATTCTTCCTGGTCCCTTGAAACTTGAAGCTCGCTATTTCCACTGGACTTTCAAAATTATATTTACCATTGGATCAACAATACGTCATGTTCAACTAAATTCAACGAAAACCACTTTCCTCCGTTCAAACCTGCTACAGGGATGTACATCTTCACGGAATTTCCCGTATCATGTGATTTCTTGACCTTCTGCACTCGCACGCGCACCTTATACCAAAGACGACGTCACGCCTCCACATTCCAGTAGCTACAAATTACCTCGAAGATTTTTCCATTCGCACGCGCTGCACATCTTTCTCAATATATTTACAGCATCAGCCTCATCATATCCCGATCGTAAATCAGCCTCTCCAGACTGTTGCTGCTATACACCCGGATAAATAAACCCTCCCACATGAAACTGCCGTGTGCCAGGATCAGCCGACGTGGCTAATCTCTCTTCACTTTTTTAATTGAAAGTTAATATCCCATTCAGGTCATAAGTCATGATTCCGGCTTTGTGGAATCTACCTCTCACACACAGCAGCTCCAAGGAATCGATCTCGTAATCCTTCATCTCGGCTCTTTGCCATTAACCCGCCTCTCTTCCATGTATATCATAAATATCGAGACTCCAAGACCAGAATCCAGGTACCATAATACAGCACAGACAAGATGAGTAGTTAAAGCCTTGCAAAAGTTAAGTTTGCGCGAAACTCCGTGGAAAAGTCAAGTCGAAAAGTCAAGGCGTACGCTGCGTGGCATAAATCTTATACGACCGGGGCCATCATCCGAAAACATTGCAGCGACTGGCAGCGACTAACCGCAGAGGGCAAGTGTATACTTTTATACTTGAAGCGGTCAGCATGAAAGTCGCCTGATGGTCTAGGTCGTCCATGTATATTATGAGAGAGGACACCTGCATCGTTGGAGATATTAGAGAGGCTATAGTAGTTGATTTATGCTCTTTGAGAGGCAGGTGCATCAGGAGGACGGACTCTTGCAGTGATAGATTTTACGCTACGAATCGACTACGAATCCACCAAATTTCGTCCCTTGAGCGTATATCTTGACGCTGAGGAGGTGCAGGTAAAGGACACGCCCTTGTCACTCTGATGAATTCTGCGATTCATTGTCGGTTTCGGTTCTGCACTAGCCGAGAGGACAGTTCTTGGAATCATGAAGGTAGAGGAGAAAAAAAGGCGCGAAATCGCTCGACTCTTGTGTATACCATGCTCGATACCATGCAAATGACGTTTTCCTTGGATCCTGGAGTATTTTACTGTCATTAATTCGAAACTCTTGGGGCCGAAAGCTGAAGCAGAGGAGTTTTATCGTACTGTCATTATTCGTGGAAAAGTCTCACGCGTGTCAGGTGAAACATGCAGGCTAATTTTTTTTATTCACATATCTATGAATGTTGACGATAAATCTAACTTGTTGGAAAATACAATACCCAAAAATCATCGCTAGGTTGTGTATCAATCCAAATTTAGATCAGCAGTGTGAACGGGTGAACCTGGGTCTTTTGCTCGATGATGTTCTGTGATCTGCGTTTGAATCTCACTCTCTTCTTACATTTATTTTATGGATTTTTACAGTTTCAGTGGGTATTCAGATTCGAGATCCTAATTTCACCCCTATCAGCTCTCCACATCTACGAAAAAACACTACCTTGGGGATCTAGAGGGATCTACTTAATATTCGAGAGTTTGACAGGACTCGGAGGTCTTGTGCAGGTATATATCGCGCATCGCAAAGCGCAGCGTGTGTGGTCTGACCGTGGCTCTGGTGGGAGAAACTCCTGACGGCCACCTACTCAGTGAAAATGTCCCATCAATTATGGTTACAAGGATTCAAACTTGTTTTATGAGGCTAATTATGCCGATAAATCTGATACTTCTGATTCTGGAGAGATCCATGCACGAAAATCAACTAAAACTAGTTGCCCAAAGTTGGTTGAAATAGAAAATTGTCAATACAAAATGGTTCTATAATTTTGGTGCCCCTAACTCTGCGGTTTGTTAGATTTTTGTCGCTTGGATACACTGCTCACCAGTTTAAAAAAAATGTATTCCTTAAGGATAACGAGACGTTTCAGAGGGTTTTAGGCATCATCTTCAAAAATAATGTATCAGACTCATCTCCGTTTGTTCTGGTTCTTTTTGCGACAAAATTGCTTCGTTTGCGCGCTCACTACTAATAGACACTACGAGAGAGACTATTTTACTGCGTGAGAAGAAAAAGGCGGCGAGAACAGCACCTTGGGAAAATAGGTTGAAAACGAGTAAAGGGGGAACGGTAAGCGGGAACAATAAGGGGCAGAGTAAGCGTGAAAGCGCGAGTTAATGAGGCTAATCTTGTGGTCTTACGACTAGAGATTAGTCAACAAGATCGTGTTGGAAGTGACAGTTACAAGGGAAGGCCAAATAAGATGAGTGCAAAGTAATCAACGGGAGGATGCATAGTCATACTTCTACATAATACTCACAAATTGCCAAAATAAACGGTTCGTTCAGTTTTTTTTTCTGGTTCCAAAGGTTTGATGAGCCATACTGGGCAATGCCGTTAGTTCGGTTGAGACATTCTTTCTGAGTTGCAAAAGTGAGCTGGAAAATTTCCTTCCTCTTATCGCCAAGTTTTCGCATGGAACATTATTTTTGCATAAAAGCTGAAGATACTGTACCTTTTTCTGGAGATCGCTCGATGATTTGATAAGCAGCAAAGCTCAATTAAATCAGAAAATTTTCCAAAGGTCAGTTTGATCGTAGTCAACGTAATGGAGATCATACAAGTCCCTCAGTCCATTAATTTGATAGAATCAATGTTTATAGAGTTTTTGATAAAGAAAATCAGCTCAGACGTCAGATGAGCCCTGGAAGTGATATTTTACTTCAACATATTTCGCTAGGTGAGTAGATTATATGACTAGGTACCGTGCATTTATCGCAAACATTGAGTCATTTCCGCAAATTCTCATTCATACACGAGAAAAATACATAGAAAAATGTGGAAAAATCATCCATAGCTTCCTTCCAGAGACGTACTCAACCAAGACGTAACTTTCCTAGTTGTCTTCACCCTCTCCGAATCTGCATACACCAATGAACCTCCGAAAACCCCCTATAGAACCAAAAGATTCTCATTCAAATTGAGAAAACGGAGCACAACCATTCATCGCAACCACAACATCGTCAGTCTGTATTTTTGGTCCAAGAGTTGTTGGAGTCCCCATGGTGAGCGTCATTCAGAGCAAAAGAATTGCTATAGAGCCGCAAGTGTCTTTCTCGAAGCGAAAGGATCAGAGATATGGTGGTCATACCTTTTTTTTTTTTTTTTTTTTTTTATTATAGCTCTTTAAACCTTTCCAGGTTTATATTGGCGATACATAGATTGATGACATATTACTTATCAAACTAAACTTTAAGATCACACTCACATAGGAATACATATATCAGTCTGCATACACGTTCACTCGGTTGGGAAACAAGTGTTCTTGCACACAGAGGCAGACTATATCCGATTTTCATTAGATTTCTCACAAATTTCACTCTTGCACAATCATACAAGTGACATTGCCACAAGATGTGATCAATATCTTGGTCTTGCGCCCCGCACTTACATTTTGAGTCATCGATGATGTTCAGTCTAGCTAGAGATGATGCTAAACTATAGTGGTTTGCTCTTATTCTATTGATAGTTACAATAACTTCCCTTGGGAGTTTGTAGTTGGCAAACCATGGTTTGGCTTTCTCGTTATAGTAATGAACAAAATACTCCTTTCCCTTGAAAGCACCTTGATCTCTAATATCTAATCGCGTGTGTTCTATAGCATTTTTTTTAAAACTTTCGAATAAGTCGGTGAAGGGAATTTTTATCTTACGAGAGCGGATATTTTCTGTGGCTGATTTTGCTAGCGTGTCTGCTTTTTCATTTCCTTTTATGCCTACATGGTGGTCATACCTCTACCAATCTCTCTACAGAGATGCTGCAAGCAAGAAGCACCACACTGAAGATATTCTCTGATGTGAAAGAAAAAGCTCAAGGGCTCGCATACCAAAGCACATCATATCCTCGCAATGCCCGTGTATTCCCGCGTCAGTAGACACCGAGGTGCCATGGATGAGCGTCGTGCTGTCTGGTTAGTATATATCGTGGACAATGAAAAGAACGGCCTCGTGTGCAACAGCTCTGGACGATGTTATGTGGGCTCGATAACGAGGCTGTCGCTGAGCTCACCGGTAAAACTTGTCCCTCTTGACGCGAGCGACGCGACGGCTGCACGGGATAAAGACACTTTGGCGTTGCGGAAAAAAAAATCATTAACCGTGCGTATACATGTTACTTTTTTATTCCCATAGTACTCTTTCGTCACTTGAGTAACACGCCCAAACCTTCAAAATTGACCTCGTTGCGCAACCCTCGTTGAAATATAAACTTTGTCGTCAGAAGTTGATGAGTGGTGACGTCAAGTCCTTGAACGTGGCGAAAAATGGGAATGAGCAACGAATGGAAACTGGATTTTGATGGTAGTTAGGATGATTATCTATATCATAGAGAAAATACAGTTTCTGGTTAGATCTTGGTTTGCTTTGGATGATCAAGATTACATTTTCTCTGAATGCAGATCAAAGATTCGAGAGTCAATTGATTGATTTTGCAGGCATTTCAATAAGCATGCAACCGAGACACCCATTGCTACAAAATCTTCGTAGGACTCATTCTCAAACAAATTGGCTTATGGTCGAAGATTCGTTTCTATTTTCACAAATTGAGATCCAGGTATCTTTTACCACACCAAAACCACGGGTGTCATAGTCAAAACAATGGTAATTTCATAAGATGGATCAGAATAATATCAACTCTTAGGACAAGTTTTTGAATTTTTTCCAAATGCTCCAGTATGAGATGAAAATTCGTCGATTTTTCATACTGTCCAGAGGTTTTTGAATGGAAGTGCTCCACAATGACAGCCACAGATGGAATAAGACTATCATGGATATTTTTTGTGTGGAGCTCTCCAGATAAAGTGTTGGTTTGATGATTGCCTTTGATAAATACTGAAAACCAGTAGGGTGCAGTGTTCTGTGAACTGTAAATATCATGCCCTAGTAATTTTGATCAATTCGAAAGCCTTGACGGATGAGTCACTCAATCATACTAAAAAAAAATCAAAAATGTGATTCTACAGTGCATACTGAAAAAATCAATCGTTGCTGTCATTGTTCACCTCTCAAAATCCAACAGTGTCCCTACTCCAACGGACTGGTCAATCTACATCGATCATCATCGGCTCCGCGGGGGCAGCGTCCTAACCCCTAAAATCTTTTTCGAGGAACATCACACGAGGTGCGACCAGAGGAAACTCGAGAAGATATACACTACACAGCAGATCAGTTGGTATACCCGATTATTCTTTTCGAGCGAGACAAATCGTCGACCTGAGTGCGGGTGCGCAGAGGCTTCGAGTCTGGAGAAAAATGCCCAGAGATGTCCTCTCAAGATACATACGCTTGCGGGATCATGAATGAAGATACTCAGCTCTGTCTTTCTTTCTCTTTTTCCGTGGCTCACACAGGCGCTCCAATTCATTCACGGAGATCCCAGCTCTGAGCAAGATGAGATCGTATCGCAAGATAACTGGACCGGCCTATTTATATATTTGCACCACCCACTTCCCTTTTGAATTCCCGCGCGCACCCCAGTACTCATCCATTTATGAGATGGGTTTGCTACCCTTACAGTTTTATCCGCAGGGTCTAAGGACCCACTTTTTCTACGAATTACCTGTACCGCCTCGAGGCTCATCGTTATACTATATGACAAGGATGTCCCGCACTTGTATGTGAACATTATTGTAGTACGATATCTTTACCCAGTGTGTACAGGTGACACGTGGAATCGTCAAAGAAAGAAAGAGAAGGTGGCCAAAGGGCGTTGGTTCATCGGATCACTGGAGCCCGTGAAAAATGCATTTTTTTTCATTTAGACGAGAGATATGAGTATAGACTCGGCTATTAAATTTGTTTTGATCGACACGTGCGGGAGGAGCTGTCTTCTCTAACGTCTCTCAGCACATCTTTTTGTGAGAATTCAATAAGTAGAAGTTGACTCTGGATCCATACAATGATTTGGTAGGTGTGAATAGGAGTCTTTGAGCCACTGTATTATGAATCATCCTTGTACGATTTTGATACTCATCTTAATTTTATGGGATCAGGTGGCAATGAATTGTCCCTGGCTTAACTGTTATTGAAGAATCAATTGTCGGGGTACCACTCGGGGTACCACGTGAATAGACTGGAAATAATTGTCAAATTCTACGGCAAAGGAAATGACTTTTTCAGGAACTTTGGATGTATCGGATGCTACTGGTTTGGAAGATTCCTTTAACCTGTGATATCTGATCTGTGATCTGACTAATTTTGCTATTCGCTCAGTGGTCATGTAACTTGCTGACTGAAAAGTTCATTATTAGCAAAGGTGCGAGCCGGTCGAGGAGCCTATTATCCTGGCCTTTTATACCATGAAAGGCCACTTTGATTCCTCGGAGGTGAGCCATATAAGAATCCGTCCCTGGCTGGTTTCCGTAAGAAGCTCCAGATCCAACGAATTTTTGGACAATTGTTTACCACAGGCCGAGCCAATAAATGCCCATTGAATGGCCAAAATCGTATTGCTTTGAAAAAGAATTTCTACCAAGGCATAATGCATTGGTTTATTGTGTAAGTTTTTAATAAATTCACCCTGAGAATCTGTTGCCCAATTACTTTGGTATCATCCATTATAACTAAGAAAAGTGCATGTGCCTGACTTGCCCCCACCAATTTTGTTTTGTTCATAGTTTTGACTCATCTCAATAGTTTTCAACGAGTCTTGACTCAGCTCAGAGCTTGTTTCCAGACCTTAAAAATTAAGTGAAATTCTTTTGATTTAAACAAATCGGAGTCAGCTATCACAACTTTTGCCAAAAAAAATTTTCTCTGCGATCAAAAGAGTGGACTTATTTTCTTTCAATAAATTGTTCGAGTTTTTCGTGAATTCAAGATATTTCGTCTCCCAGACCTCCAAACAAGACCTACTTTAGCTCATTTTGCAGCTTCTTTCACCCCTCTTCAATGATCTGGATTGGTGGATTTTAATGGATTGGAGAACGAGTTTGAAAAAGGACTATGAAGGCAAATTAGGCACAGTGCACTTTTTTCAGTAATATGAGTGTAGAATCGCGGCTAAAAATAAAAGTTGGCAATTCTGCAGAAAGCATTTTTAACTTAGGACAAAGATAAAGAAGATAAGCTGAGATCGTTGAAATTGATTCCATGCATCAATTATGTTTGGCATAGCTGTTAGTAACTAACAAAAAAGAAGTCGAAAGTACCGAAAACGACTTTTTTCGCGAACATGATAAAAATGCGTAGCAAGGTCTGAAGGGTACGTGCATTCGAGAACTTGAGCGGGAAAACTTGAGGGGGGGGGATATTGGGGAATGGGGGTAACTCAGGTACACTGACCTTCAAATTGAACAGAGGTTGGTTGTTTATATTTGCTGACTGGTGTTAAGCCTGGTTTGGTATAATCTACCAAACTTCACGGCCTAGGCAATTTGATGTCAATATTAGGAACTCTCCATAATTGAACAGTTTTTTTTTACAATTCAAAATGAGTGGAATGTGAGATTTCGCGAGTGGTTCTGACAATATCATATCGACGTACCACGGAAATATCAAAATAATCATGTCAAAATCTACCTGGTGTTAAAATCGAAATATAATCAAAATCATGTGGAAATCTACTTTCTAACCTAACAAACGCTGTATTTTGTCAATACCATCATGTCCGGTATCGAGTATTTCAAAAGTAGTTCAAAGTATTACAAGGGTCATCGCTCCGAACACTACCTTACTTTTGTAAAAATTCCAGCAACTCATCACACTTTCCGCAGAATCCAACAAATCCTGTCCAAATCTACATACCTAAAGCTTCGATCTAGTATTCGATACGAACAGGAGGTGAGAAAATGTATACATCACGATGCTAGATAAAATATGTAAAGCATGCCGCGTGCATCCGCCCGTTGTGTTTTCACGGTATCCTTCTAAAAATTAGAACCCACAAATTTTCCATTAACCATAGCAAAACTCCTCCCAGCCGGAAAATATCGACCCTCGATCTAATTCGTTCCCAGAAATTTCTCTCACCTTTCCCTTCTAAAAAGAATCCCCGTATTCCGCCTCTCATCCCTCAACAACCTACACATCAGGTTTTATTATAATACATTCACGTCTTGTGTAGGAAGATGCGGTCAAAGATCACAGGAACCATGCATGCATCGTACTTGCCGCATGATTTCGTGGATCATCATCATATAGTATGATCCAGGTACGCGCTATCTCTTCAAAAAACTAGATATATTTGGTCTATACCTAATGCATTGGATCCTTTGAAAATTAATGCTCGGCACCCACTGGCATTGGTACCAAGTCCTATCAAAAAATATCCTCATACTTATATTCGTATCACAGTTTGAGCATACATGGGTAAACGGAGAAGCGCGAACCACATTAGATTCATTGGGACCTACAAACCAGCGGGGTAAAAAGATCGTTTCTAGTATCCTGCAGGGCCCGCTGCACACGTTGGGATCGGGTTACGCGATCGTTGGGCCTTATACAACATTTTTTTTTCATTCTTTCTCTTCCACTCTCTGTCTTTCTCATATCGGCGAGAAACTGGCGCGCGCCCGGACTCAGTGGGATGAAAAAAATTGGACTATGCCAGGCACAAGGATACAAAATATAGCCGTCGCTACCGTGATGTGATGGGCTACCGAGTAGCTACCGAAAATCTGGCTCCGAACTGGCGCGGTTCTCTCAGATTTTGTCTGACGTGCGGTGGCGTGGCTTACGAGACAAACGATCTGGATTGTGCTACTGTGCGCCCAAACATCACGAGATGCGTTTATATAAAAGATTCTGAGAGATGATGTCTTCTCTTCTGATGCAGATAAGGTTACCGATTAATGTTTGAAGGCTATGAAGCTGAACACGTGGAATCGGGTGTGATATCGCTCATACGTCTTCCATCTCAAAATAATCGATTATGTTCGACGCCAAGAAGTTTTGCTTGTTGTGTTTTTTGTCGTGTATACGTAATGGCATTATGAATGAAGTTATGAATCAGTGAACTGGACTATTAGGTCCAAACAATGAGAATCCCCATCAAAGTTTATGCATTGGATTGAGGGCAACGTTTCATAAAAGCTCGATTTGCGTACAATTATACATAACGTTTGTTCCATAATGTCAAGGTGAATGAAATCGAATCATTTCAGTAAAGCATTTTTACTTCGACTTGTTGAATTGTGTCAATCATAACATAAGCATGGAATATACCATAGAGTGGTGGATTATACAATTTCGAATTCCAGTAACAATTACAATTTTTTAATAGAACTATCAGTTTCTGATGGAACAGAACCAAAAGATTGGATTACTCGCAGTATTTTTGAGATCCCAGATTTCTCTGAGTCGACATTTGTCTGCAAATATATAATCACTCGTTATTTGGCTTCAAAACAATGAGTTCACGAAATATAACGTCAGTTTCTGAGAACAACTTGCTCGTTCACATTCAAAAGTTGAATGACGATAAGTTTTGCGACTTTTGAGCCCAATCTCCAGGGGCGAGACAAGAAAATGCCTTATTTCGAGGACTGGATCCAATTCTTCTGGACTGAAACATTATCATTTCTGAATTTTGGTATATATCAGATTTAGTTTTTCATTATAATTTGTTTCAACTTCATACGCAATTTTCAAGGCTTTCAACTTTGTGAGCTCCTACTCTCATCGTTGAATCAATAAATATTTTCGGGGTTTCAATATCGACGAATAAAAATAATCCAATGCCGAATAAGGCATCCCTTGTGAAAATAAGCGCCTCATGATCATTTATGAACACGCTCCTGACTAGACTATGGTCATAAATCACCACCTGTAATCACGAGGAATAGAGTCATAGCTTGTCATGAACCTGCATCTTTAGTCGCGGGACTCCAAAAGTTTCCTGAGCCAATGCTTCGGAATAAAAGTGCTTGTGTCCTCTGACTGCTAGGCTGCCACCCAAAGTAGAAAAAGCGAATAAAAGGCAAAAATCGTATACCCACCCAATTGCAGTATTTCACAGCTTCTTATGAGGTGCATTCGCATATCGTATGACTAGTTGTAAGCATAGAGACGTATAAATACACTGTAAAAAATTGATTGATTTTCCACCAAATTCGGCAACCTCCTGATGACTGACTGTCAAATTCAACCACTGGTTGCCCACCAGATCCAACCACTGGTTGACTTTCTTCCCACAGTGAATATGGGGAAGAATTCGGGACCCTGGAAATTGGTGAATGGTGGTCCCCGGGTAACACACATGGGTCTGAAAAACAAGTTTCAAAATGTTTCCCTCGTGAACAAATCGGAACAAACAACAGTGCCAGCAGCGGCGAGCCTTTTCGGGATGAAATTCAGGTTAGTAAGCAACGTTTTCGCGATTCATTATCCGGATCAGCGTTAGCGCACCACATGCATTTTACAGTGTAAAACTACTCTAGACAGCAATGTTTAGACCGATTTCCTCATATCAAAAATGCACCTTGAACACAGCCATCTAGTGAACTACGCCAACGTCGATCCGGACTGGTGACCGCTCGGCTAGAGCTATAGTTATTAGCGTAAAAAATTCTCGACCACTATTTTATTATGAGTATATTACGGGACCCATGACATTGATAGATCTCGTAGATGTTCGTCCCCGGGTGACAACTTTGGGTCGAAAAAACAAGTTTCAACAGGTTTTTTCGTAAAAAAATCGAAATAAACACCAGCGCCGGCCGCGCCAGCATTTTCAGGAAAAAATTCGAATTAAGCAACGTTTTCGCGATTCATTTTGCGGATTGGTGACCACTCAGGTGAGGCTGTCAGATAGGAATGGGTTATGGGCTTGCTTGGGTAAGCCGGCAGCCCCAACTGAGTGGTTACCAATTGATAAGTTCATATTTTGAATTAAAGCAGATTGTAGTCCTCATTTTTCTTGGTATGTCCTAAAAAGCTGTGAAAGGTGTTTTGTCACTTCAAATATATTATGATGAGAGTATCAATAAAATGTTGGAGGAAGGTTTTGTATCTAATTGGAAGACGTAGAATAAATTTTGATGTCAAAAAACCCACTTTTTAGAAGTGGACTTACAATTAGTCCAATTTGACTCTGAACAACTCATATAATCAAGAGGCACTTCTTTTTGAGCTTATTTCTACTGGGGGTGCCATAATCACCTGATCAAACTCAAAATTCAAATCCTGAGGCCAAGATTCCATACACTCCAGTTGAAACACCTCAGGATTATCATACGAGAAATTTTTCTGCCAATTGAAACCGGGTCATCCCATTCTGACGTGATAACATAGTTCTGTGATATTGGTAATGAGTACATTACAGAGTAATGGTTCAGCAACAACAGTCCTTCCACAGTGCCTTTAGTTCAAATGTACACAGAGTGCATTAGGATACGTAATACATTTGCAGCCAAAACTATAGTTCACTTGACAATAATGCCCTGATAGCTGAACCTGATGTTTCAATCTGCCAAGGATCTACCGAAGCGAAGTCCACTATCATCGTCAACGCATTCCATCAAAGCCCGACGTTATACATATATAGCTTTGGAGAAAGCATCAGAGATGTTGCTCGTCGACGCGTCAAATTATTGCACCATTTGGCTTGAATGGCATCACACGACGTTCAAAGATATATACTTCGAGATGGACGTTAAACGGATTGAAGCCATCGCCCATCATCGCCATCAGCGGCTTCTGTACCACCACCACCACTGTCACCGCGTCAATCGTCATTGCTGCAAGCCACTTCCGATCGTGCGAACGCTGATGGTTTCCTCTATTTTACTCGACGATTCGAGTAATATCTGATGTACCTCGATCTGCAGCATCCGTACTCGCTTATCTTGATTCTGTCATGATAATGCGTTGCCTGGAATAACGGCCACAATGCATATAGTTAATTTGTTGCACTTTATGAGTTTCCGAAACACAGTGTTGTAATCAGGAGTTCATTACGTTGACATTCAAAGATATTCTCTGAAGCCGTTGGAGTGAAATTTCACTCCAAGCGAGTGAAATTTGACTCAAAGCTATGAGTCAGTTTCGTGCTCACCGTAGCTGGGGTAAAATTTCACTCAAATTTGGGTCAATTATCACTCTTACGATTGAGTCAAATAATTCAAAACCAGAAGAGAGAATGCGATCAGGGAACGGAGTACTTGAAGAAAATTGATGAAATGCAGAGCAAGATCGAGGAGCTAGAGGAAAAAATGAGAGAAGTAGGTAGAAAGATGTCCGAGAAAACAGAGTCTACAAGTGCAAGAGATAATGAAGGCATCAACAGACGAGAAGACATTTCTCCAAAGCATGAAAGTGGTGAGATGCTGGAAGAAGAGAAACAGAAAGGTGGGCCAGAAATGAAGCGCATCACCAGATGAGAATATAGGGATGTGGTACGCAGAACCTGCAGAGGAAGGATCCAGAGGATGGCACCAGAGTTCAGAAAGAAGAAACTATACACGTACGAGGAGTCTTACGGAGATCGAAGAGAGGTTGGAAAAAAGGAACGACATAATCATTACTGGATTAGAAGGAGGAGGAGCCGCGATAAAGCACTGGCTCAAGAGAAAATTAGGAATGCGCCCAGATTTCAACCGGATGGAAAGCATACAGGGTGAGTCAAGAAGGTCAAAAATACTGAAGTAAGTACTGAAGTATACATAAATTGAGCATGATTTGAGCGAAGAAGAGAGAATAGGGAGATACATACTCAGGAATATAGGTGGAGAAGAAACATCAACAGGGAACAAAGTAAACATAGGATATGGCAAAATAATCATAAATGGCCAAACGTGGAGATGGTGCGATTGGGCCAGCTCCAATTCCACCAAACCCAATTCATATGTCTCGTTACGGGAGTCATTATTGGCGGATAAAACAAAACAGATACTATTCCCTTGGGCACTCGTCACTTGATGAATCAATCAAATAAGGGAATCTTGATGGCTCGTTAGATTGGTAATAATTTCCCTATATTATGACCGATACATATTTTGCTCAAACTATCCTTCCTGAGGCACACATTTTTTTAACCTCATCATAACTCGCTCTACTTGAGTTTCGCAAGATTTGGCTCGTTTCCTCTGGGGTTAATCTTGCGGGTTTGATTGCCTTTCCAGCTTTTGGGTGCGAATCCGTTTTCTCTCGTCGAGTTTTCAACTTATTTGTCACGTGAAACTGCAGAAGTTTTGATCGACGGCTTTTTCGAGTTACAAAATACTCAAATCATGGATGTAATATCCCTTTGACTCACAACAAAAGAGCTGACATATTTCGTTTTTCTAAACTTATCACGGGACTGAAAATATGATTCGTCGATTCGAATTGTCTTTGGAACTATAAAAAGTCACTTTTTGATGGTTAATTAATTTCTCCTTGTCGATTTTCCAAGCCAGTCAACTGTGCGAGGTCATCAGTGCTAAACGAACAGACCATAAGCATACAAACACATGTCATCCATGAATTTATGTACCAATGAAAACTGATGAGTATCGCATGATACGAGTGACAGAAGGAAGAACTTGTCTCAATTTTCATTTGAGACATTAGAATGTTGATTGTTGTATACAAGCCCTGGCGAGGCCTATGTATTTTTTATGGGCGAAACGTGCGCGTTCTGTAAAGAAAATAACAATTGCTCATCGAATCACAAGAAAAAAATAATTATCAAGCCGAAATTCACAATTCATCAAGCACAGTACATCAAGTACCATTGTCAATCAGATGAGTCGTCAAATTATAAAAAGTCACAATTAAGATTTGAGCTGTTCATAATATTTGAATCGAATTTTGATCCTGTAGCTTTATCATGTTTATATAAAAAGCCATCTTTTTTCAAAAATGAATCGATAGGAATAAAGTCTGGATGCCTCAAATTCCATGCAAATTTCGATGGAGTACCTCTGAAAATGATCACATATTACCGAACAATTTAGCGTGTATACCTGGTAATCACTCGATTGATTGCACAATTCTGACTAATTTGTTTCGATTGTAGACTGATTCACTCAGTAAATTGAAACTCAATATCAACAGCAGGGGTGTAAGAAAAATAATAAAAGATTGGGGCGTATATCCCTATACTACACAGCAGTCTCAAAGATTACAGCAACCCTCAACAATCGAGGGTAAACGTTCATGAATCAAAACAGTATCATGCGGTTTTCGAAGGCGTAACACGCGTATGTCACGTCAGAACAAACCTTACCTTACGATCAGCCAACGAAAAATCGTCATCAGCTCTGATCGTGTGCAAAGCAGTGGCTTCAACAATTAAGAAAGTACAAAAGGTGCGCATCAGATTCCCGGAGAGAGAGAGAAAAAGTTTCTTCGCATCCCGCGGAGAGCATCAATTACCGTTTTGGTTCCCAAGCGTTAGTGGTAGAAAAAAAAACTCGGCTTCGTCGCAAGAAATGCATGAGCTCGATGAGGAATGGCTATATACATGATATATAAGATTGCCCATTGTGCATCTCTCGATTCAATTCGCTTCTTCTGATTATTTTTTTCCATCGCTCAACCTGCATTGCTCATACTATAAGACGTTTTTGGCCCGAGCCCCGCCCGTTACGAATAGTGTAATTCAATCGAAGCCGTATCGGGCATCCCGAGAAGTTGAGATTCATATATATATATGTATGTTGGTGGTGGTCTTTATATACATTTGATGGTTTGTGGTACACTCTGCAAGGGGTAGTAGATTTAGTTCATTTGGTCGAGAAAGTTGGCATTGTTTCACCGCGAGGCGACGAAGTCGAATCGTTACAAAGTTTTGTTTATAGTACTCTGTATAGTTTCTTTGATTTTATTGTTTGACCGTTTTGGTTGAGACGTTGAGATTTCTTGTGACAGCTCATTTTACCGAAGCAATGGCTTGTGGCAAACTTTACTCTCGATGTTGTACGATAAACACTTTCGGGTTGGTCGAAAACTTTTGGGTGGCTCGATATTTTTGGTTTATTATTTTCATTAACGAATATGACCTTCATTCTTTGGTATAAAATCTAATGGCACCAAAAACACTTTATTCCTATCGAAATGAGTCGCATAAGATCGCAAAGCCAAGATTTTTCTCATCTCATGAGTTTTTAAAAGTCATCCTTTCTGTTCATATCAAATGACGTTCACCATTCTGAGTAACTTGCAATGCTCTTTCTTCTGATACTTCCAGGCAAATCTCCTGATACATGTTTTGTTTGAAAAACGCCATCAGATCAGATACAATCTTGTGAAGCCCCAATTATCCAATATTAAGCATCCTGGGTTACATCTTTGGACCAAAAAGTCAACCATCATTGCTCCCTTCGAGTACTTTTAGAAGTTTCTGCCTATTACAGTAAAATTGCTAAGACTCATCATAAGTCAAGAGTTCGAGATAACTCAGCAGTTACTGGTCAATTTCAATGTTTTCAAGAGATCTTCATCGAAGAGTATCTTCAAGATACATGGAAGACTGCCGAATTAAAGATCACACCTTCCATTTCTCAAAACCATCTTCGTCAATTTTAATCTGGGTATGGAAATATTGACATCTTGGTAAATTCTCCCATGGAACATTTTCAAGAATATGGTCAACGAATAACGAGAAGCACACTCTCATGATCCACCGCTACCTTTCCCCATAAGACAGCTCCCAGAATCTTTTTAACCTCTACCAAAATTTTCAGAAAGTCTGTGCTCACGGTACCGCAAACTTCTCTGAACTCCATCACATCAAAAATATGCAGACCAAAGATCATCAAATCCGACAGTAGCTCTATTTCACCCTCCAACGCACGGCTTAGCTACCGTCAAAAATCTCCGGTCTCCTTCAAACAACATAATTATACACACGTTGGGCTCTCACTCTGGTCCTCGCTCTGGTCCCTCGTACCATATAGAGTCCCGTAGTTGCCCCTTGAGAAGCATGTAAGCTCGCTTGAGGGGGTACGGACACCAGGTAACATTAGCAAAGTTTTTTCTTCTTCAAAGGTGTGGATTCTCTCTTCGTGTGCATGCCCGGGGCATCATAAGAACATAACCCAGTACCATACTACACATAAGGATGTTACCACTGGGTTGCAGAGGTGGCGTTGGCGGTGTTGGTGATGGTGGCAGACCTGTTCATTTATACATACTTCGTAATACCAACTTAAACGTATCCATATAAGAGTATCGCGTTCTCCATGTATATTATAGAGCAGCTGTTGGGTTTTACCCCCACCCATACTCAATCTGCAGGGGCTACACAGAATCCAAGTTGGATTTGATGACTGACAGTTGAATGGGCCCGGGTTATGCGTATTCGGTAGCGTTATAAGCACATACCGACTGGCATCAGAGCATGCATCATCAGAGCTATGGAGTGTCGTGTACATGCTGCAGAACCTAGACTCTGGCATCGGCATCGTCGTCTTCGTTGATGTTACACCCTCTGATGGTAGCACCGATGATGGGGCCCTCGTAAGCTTACTCCGTTAAACTTTTGTTGGTGAACTTGTGCCCATGAAATCGTGGATGTTTCTGTATGGAGGGGGTCTATATACACATATATACATGTCAGGACGTGTAGTTTTGCGCCATGGCATTGGCTGTCAGATTTGCGTCAAGGAAGTGTGACAGACATCATTGCATGCTTGGTGATTTTCCAAGTTGCTAACGATAATAGGTGACAGTGAGCCAACTGCGCGTCAAATCGAATGAAATCCGTATCGATTTTGTGGTACGTGCCATATATTTTTTGTGAGGGCATACCGACTATGCGTAATTAGAATGAAAATAATTTTGATTAGAGACAAGTTTGTAATGTCCAAGAAATGTATGGTCTGAGTGCTAAATTGGTTCAATTCTTTTTATTTGAGGGCCCCTTGAATATTCTTATCAGATGTATACTCTGTAAAGGGTTACTGTAATTTTCTTCCTCATTTTTGTCTGCCAAGAGTTATTTGGATTCATCCTTGATATCCTCAGCCTCTTCGTGAAGACTATGGGATGCAAACTAGCATCAACTCCTTAGGGTAATGACAGACATTCTGCCACGACACGAATGTCACGACTAGTTACTACTTCACGGATGAAATTTTCAAATTGTTCCGACAACCGGACGGTTAGCATTTAATCTTCTATGAAATCCCCTAGATGAATTCCGTTTCTTTCAGACACTCTTACGCTTTGTTGTAACAAAGATTGAGAGCAGTTGACATTGATGTCTTCAGCGACATCATACCTGTGATAGCGCAACACTGTTTAATAAATCTATGAGTACTCTACTGGTGGCGGGATTACAGGCTGTTAGAATATCTCTGTGTTCATAATACGGTATCTCATTTTGACAGCAAGTACACGAATAATGTGGTACTAACCAGGAGAGTGTTTCAGATCCGGGTCACGGATTTGGCTGAAATTCTGGGAACTGTCTTCTTTTAGTACCAAAAGACGATACCCAAAATCATAAACCCTAACGCTCGAGCGTTTTCAAGCTACAGCCAAGGACATTCGCATTACAGTATACCTATATATACTATCTTTTAACATAGGCCTATATGGGCAATGCTAAAGTTTTTTGCTGCAGCTCGGAAATGCTTGAGCGTTAGGGTCTATAATTTTGGATATCTTCTTTTGGTACTAAGGTAAGTGTACCCAACTTGCTTCTGTACCCAACTTGCCCCCATATGCCGATCTCGGGGATGGGCACTCCTTGGCCTCCCGGTAATTTTTTTTCTCATTTGTTATGTTGAAATATGAGAAAGTATGTAGTTTGCGTCGACCCCGAATCATTCCTGCGTTCTCCAGAGAATCTAAAGTGATTTTTTCTATTTTTCGTGATTGCTTAGCTAAGAAAGCAACGAGGGAATTGCGTTCCTCGTTGCGTTCAGTAAAATCGGTGCCAAATTCTTTGAGTTTAACCAATCTTAACGTACCTTAGCGCATTCGATTCCTTATTCCAAGTATTAAGACCTTCAGAATCCATTCTTCAAAATTGCAACATTTGAATATGGAGCTGTTTTATGTACAAAAACACGGAGACGATTTGTAAAAAAGGATGCCAACATCGGAGTGTACCTAACATGCCCCCATATGTTTATCTCGAAAGGGCGTGCAGAACGACTTTTTTTACCACTCAAAACGTGTTCATCACGTCGAAATGGGTCAGAAATAGTGTTTCGAACCACCGAAAAGCTCCAAATGTGCGTGCACGGCGATAAAAACACTTTATCGCCGATTTCCATCATTTATTTCGGAAGAATTGCGACAGTTCGGCTCCAATTGTCCCAAATTGGACGTAGTTTAGTGCATTTTTAAGGTCTTTAAACAAGCTTCAAAATGAGCTGAAGCACGTTGAAAATCTTTGAAGTAAACCCAAGTTATTAAGAAAAAGGCTTAATGGGGGCAAGTTGGGTACACACTTTTGTAAACTCTTAAAAATCACCTTTTGGGAGAATTCAAATAGTTTGGCTCCAGTCGGTTCAAATTGAATGTACTTTGACTTATTTTGAAGGTCTTGAGACAAGCTTTAAAATGAGCTAAGGTACGTTGGAAAATAAAGAAATGGGCCAAAGTTGTTGAGAAAATGGCTTAATGGGGGCAAGTTGGGTACACTGACCTTATAAGAAGACTATTCCCAGAGTTACAGCCAAATCCGTGACTCGGATCTGAAACACTCCCCTGGTAAATCTAAAATTAGGTCTGATGTTCTATGAATTGTCAAATGATAGGCGCATTGATTCTCTGGAAATACTCCTTGGACATAACAATCTCTACACAGCCTTTGGTCAAGACATTGATAATACGCGCATTCATAATTTCTCATTGAGTTCATCCGATAGTTCTCTTCGAAAGCCTCTGCAATGTCCAAAAGGCAACCCTGAAATCATATACACCTCTCATTGTGACTGATCAGCGTCGCTAATTACAGTTGTGTGATATCTCTATAGTGTCCCGTCGAATCCTGTCCATCGAGCTAATGTTTTTCAAATTAATTTCGATCCTTCGGGCATGGTGAATCGCGTGGTTCAAGAGGGGGTAACAATATTCGTCACACATGTAGCGTTTAATATTCCCATGTAAACCTGTCATGAATTCATACATTGCCACTCTTTCTCTAGTAAACTCAGTTTCCATAACTTCCCTCGGTTCATGGACGCGACACCGCCCGACACGGTACAAAATGCGTTCCGCCGAACCCAATCACCGATGGATTGGATTGATTTTCACAATACCTGTTGTAGATTATGACAATGAATATAGTCCATCGATAGTATTGGGTTTGCAGGAATGAATTCAGTGTCGTGACGGTTGGTGTCGTGTCGTGAGATTTGTGTCGTATAGCACGATGTCTGTCATCATCCCTACGCAGGAACCCGCTAGAGGTATTGAATCTTAAAACTCAGTCACTTTGTTGTAATATGATAGAAAGTCGGTCAAAAATCCATCAATTTTACCTGAAGAATTAAATTGGCTTATCTCAAGAGCTAACCCGCCGGTAACACCTAAATCACGCGGAACTGTTGAAATCTCTAATAAACCATCACAAACAAAATTTTCAGCATCCCTGAAGGGGTATCAACCCATGTACATCCTGAGCTTCTCGATCACTTTTTTTATCACTTAAATCTTCGATTTGGGCCATACTCAAGATTCCTGTCATCGACCAAATTCAGTACCCAATAACCGGCCTTTCAAATATATAGCCACGCTCTCGATCATGTAAATGTCCCGTGAAGATGCAGGTGAGCGACTCTGAAACCAATATAGATGAACGTCGATCTAAAAGAGAGGTTCCAGAGCTGCACTGTCGAACCAAACGATTTGAAAGAGAGCCGCTTTACATCGTGCTGCATGACGAAGAGTCCGTTATAAATGTACGCTTATGGTCCTATGCTATAAGATCTTGCCCTCCTCCACCTTCGATTTGGGCGCTCTCAAACTGAGATAGGCGTGTAACTCGAGATCCGTACCTTGTCAGGAAATTCAGATCGAAAAAGGTAGGGAGGGGGGGGGGTAGAGAGAGCTGCTGCAGAAAACGAGAGCAAGATGGCCTGATGGAGCTTGAGAGCTGTTCGGAGCTGTCTCAAGGAGGTACGTTACGGCAGCCCTTGCGGATAAAAATCATGACAGCCGCAGCTTCAGCAATCGTAGATCCTTTTGCTCGTATATCGAGTTTTCGGTTACCGCGTTCTACGTTTGCTCACTCACCTTCGCGTCACTGATGATTCTTTTTTTTTCTTTACATCACATCACAAACTCACAACTGGGTTCGCACGACTCGATGAAGTTTTTGAAAACTTCTCTAACTCGATATCTATCAAAAAATTGCATTCTTGAGACATCCCATGAAAAAAAACAAACAATGTGATAGCAGTTGAACAACTGCTTCATGCAAATGAATTCTGAATCAGAAATCGTGCTTGGATATCATTGTTGAGGTGAGGTGGTCAAAGCGGGAACCTCAGAGCCCATTGTACAAGATTTTTGTCGTGATTTTCGAGGATGTGAAAGCGTGCAAGGTTTTTTAAATGACAAGTCACTATTTTCACTTAAAATCATTTAGCAGTACATTTTGCAATAAATGGCACAGAATTGGACGCGGAGAGGCGTTTACGTGGCATTTGGATAATTAGGATATACAAAAAGAGAGTTTTATGTGAAGTCGAATGGCGTGCACCGGCGCAAGGATATTAGAAGGAGACGCGGATAAGCTGCTACAAACTTGCAGCTCCGCTAGCTGTTAGCTTACTTACGTGGCCCGAGCGATCCGAGCAGCTCGTTGCCTATAGAGCCTCGGTCACCTCATACAAACGGCCCATTTGAACTGACCAATTGACATGCAGAAAATAGGACATCTGATTTCCAGGAGAAACGAAGGAGTGAGAGGCAATGGCCGAGGCTCAAGCGCCGAGCTACTCAAAAGTTCTCAAACGCTCACATTTACGCGAACAATCATGATTAGAAGAATGACCTTTCCATGATTAATCAGTTACACAAACTGTTAAATCAGGGAATATGTAATATTTCAACTGAACCACCTGATATTTAAATCAACTCATCATTAATTTGCTACACAGGTGATCTGATCACGTGACCAGCAGCCGGTAGATTTTTTAGCGTATCAACTTTTTGACCAACTAGTCTGATCTCAGGGCTAATCAACTCACTCATCAACCGATTCGTCTGACCCGGTGACTTACCTGAGTCTTTCAATTAGCTCGTCAAGTCACTAGTGTTGAAACATGTACGTTAATGATCTCGCGTTTTAATTGCCGATGAAGACGATGCTCCACTTGCTCCACAAACTCGCCAAGTCTTGGACAATTTTTTTGGTCGAAAACGCAGCCTACCAACAGAGTGATCTCTCCTTAGCATCTCAAAAATCACCAGGGTTAACATGTTGACAAGCTGGTAGATTGTGCATTAGTTCTATGATCTGATTCCGTTGCCTTGGCATTATCTTGAAATCATAGTCCAACAGACTGGTACTTCATGAGTTACCAGGTTGGAAGGTTGTAAACTAACTAGTAAGCTCTTTAACAAGTCAGGTACTCGTTAAACTCATCAGCTATCAGGTCGCTGCACAGGCAAACAGATACGAACTCAAAATTATGTACCTCACGATCATTCGCTGATGATTCGGGTGAGTGTCTCGAGCGAATCGCGAAGACCGACGAGATGTCGTCCTCGCAGATTAATATTACCTGAAGCATTATTTACTGCTCAAATGCGTTTTATTGTCACTTGGCTTCTTTTTAAATACCTGTTAATTCTTCAATTCTAATTCTTTGATTTTTGTCAGTTCATACATGTCACCCTATAGTCAGTTTTGGCAATTACGCTGTACTAAACGAGATCGACCAACAGGAACCGCCCGGTGAAGAATGGACCGCAGCAGTGATCAGATAATTGCATTGCACTAGCCGAGCTCGTTTATGATTATACTATTAAGAGGTAATCCCGATCAGTGAAGTTCCACGAATTTGCAGTAAAATATCATTAAATTTTATTATAATTTTACTGCGAATCGATGCAGATGCACTGACTAGGATCGCAGTTCATCGCATACTGATTTGTGAGGAATGAAGATAGTTCACTTGATTGGAGAATTGATTAACCGCAGATCGCAGGGGGATTGACTGGGTAATTGTAAATTTGTTAGATTTCCAAAAAGGTCAGATGTTTGTCAAACGTAGGATTTTCAACTTCCTGAATATCCTGTATCAAACTCTGAGTTGAATTTTTTGGGCCCAAAATTTTCAAAGACAGTATTAACTTTTCATCTTTTGTCATACAAGAGATTCAATCGTTTTGCTCCTACTGCTCAAAATGTCATCTTATACAGGCCATAATAAAGTGCGATAAAATGTGTGTGTGTGTGTGTGTATGTGTGTCACACTTTAGCTCAATAAACAGGGTGTTCACCACCAATAGGTGTCACTACCAACTCTAGAACCAAAAAAAATGGCGGTGATAGACATTGCATTATACCTCAACCACGATACACACGGCGAACAACATCTATAGGCTGAAGGGAGGATTGAAACTCTTTCTTTGGCGTTGTGGCGTTGCATCTCCGTTGACGGCCTCTTGCAAGCTTCCGAGCAGACGATATCGCAGTCTCGTGGCCATTTCCTACTAACCTCTACATCTCGTATACATGCGCCATAACCCATCGTGGTACTAGCCTCAAGCGGTCCTTCATGTACAACATCAGCTTTCCCGTGCTTAAATCGAGGACGAAACGAGACTGCTCTCTACATAGTCGCCCGTTTAATCTCGTGGTTCTCGTATACTGTAATACATACTCGGGGAGTGAAATGTCACCCGTTTATTTTTTCTGGGCGCACTTTTTTCCTCCGTCACTTTGAGATTTTTCATTCAAAACCATCCTGTCCTGGTGTCCTGTAGTTATCCACAACTACCATCACCACGATTTATATACATAGTGTTGCTCTTTTTCGAAGTCAGACAGGCGACCTCGCATATATATACATATATATACAATGAAAGCCATGCAGGAGTGCCATTTCTCGTAGACGTGTGCCTGACGTGCGGGCGTACATAACCTACACACACTCTCTCTCTCTCTCTTTATCCCTGTATTGCAAGTACACCGCAGATTTTCCTGGGTTCTCTTAGGTATTGTTGCCACGACCAGCAGCGTGCATTTTTGCTCTTTTTGTTTAAACACTGGGAAAAATAAATGACGCAAGAGTAGATATGGTATATATATGTAAGAGAAAAGAGAGCTGAGAAGTGCTGCTGCCAAGTTGTGATATGCTCTTTCACGGTGTATGGATGCAATGTACGATTATACGAGACTAACTTTGCCCCCCTTTTCACGTGTATATATATATATATATATTGCAAAGCGTGTCGTTTGAGTCGTCGTGATGTAACGGCTACGATGGGCACGATATTTTGCGCGCAGCAATCGGGCTTTTTTCATATTGCTCACTTTTGATGCATATAGTATAGTGTAAGATGAGCGATGTAGCATTATCAATGGATCGCCAATGTTGTACGATATGTTAGTTGCAAGGGGATGAGAAAAATGAAGTCTTATGTATGCGAGCTTTTGAATAGATCTCTTCTTGTCTTCATTGTGGTTTGTAGTGTGTCCTGAGGGGGTATTTCGATATTGCAACTACTGCGTGCAGCTTGAAGTATATACTGACATCGTAGCCATAGCGATGAGTGCATGAAAGATGCACGGTTGATTGCTACCTGTTTAATCTAATAAGTTATTTTACACGCTTCCAGGCTTTCTTGTACTCATGCTGATTCAGCACAGTATTTCTGAGTTTAGATAAAACAAAATTATTCTGACTATGCTTTTGAGATTATTTTTGATAATTTTCAAGAATTTCCTCATCTTTTTACTGAATTATCATCATTGAATTTTTTTTTGTTTCCACGCACGGTTTGGCACAATATAAAATTATATAGTTTTCTACTCTACCGGTCAAAAGTTTGCGTACTGCACGTAAAGAAAAAAAAATCGATTTTGATCACTCGACTGCTGGAATCTCTTTATTCCAAAATGACTTCACTTGGACTCATTTTGTAGATTCTTTCAAGCACTTTGAGGATTCTTTGAGGGTTTTTTCCGCCGGCTCAACAGGATTCCAATAGGTGAACTCCTTGGAAAAATTTATGAAAATCAGGTCAACACTCAGACTTCTGCTAGTCAGTGATGAGTTGATGGATCGGGGTGATCTAGAGAGCATTTGAATGTGCAAGTTGAGAGCTTCAAAATTCGTTTTGAAAATTATTCTAGCTTGTTTCTGATCCGAGCTGTGACTGTTTTTGTGAAGGGAGCTTTTTCTCGAAGAAGAGTCCCAAAAACCACGAAATGTGGAGGTCCGGCTCACGGTGGTCATTCTCGGATTTTTTCCAAGTTTTTTCGTGTTGTTGGCGAGAGGAACGAACATCAGTGCTTATACCAGTGAAAAAATGAGCCCATCTTAATTTTTCAATGACTCGTCCTTTTTTGGAGAAAAATCTCCCTCTACAAAAAGAGTCACAGCTCGCACCAGGAATAACTTAGAATAATTTCCAAAAACGAATTTTGAAGCTCCTAAATCCCACTCTGTGATGTTTTTTGAATCATTTTAATCCATCAATTTCTGACAGAATTGCAAAGGTTTGCACAATGACCCAATTTTTATAGAATTCTACAAAACTTTAGATTGATTTTGCAAGAATCTATTGAGCTGCGTGGAAAAATACTCAATAGCTCTCAAAGTGCCTGAAAAAGCTACAAGATGAACCCAAGTAGAGTTAATTTGGACCAAGAAGATCCGAGCAGTCGAATGAGCAAATCGATTTTTTTTTGGTGCACACAAACTTTTGACCGGTAGTGTAGGTATCACCGAGTATCACAGAGGTGAAATTCTCGTGATAATTTTGGAGATGCATCTGATCGCTTGATACTGTGCATTCAATTAATTCCAAAATTATCGCAGAAGTTTGACCACCCGATATGAAATGAAACGAAATTGAAAAGAAGCTGAAAAATAAGTCAAGCACCGGAGAATACAATAAGTCTGCCTCAACATAACATCTATGAGAAATCTTACACCACCTTGATTTTTTTCTGATGTGCATGAAAAGGATCTAAGTCTGGAGCAACTTGACAAAAATCTGCGGTGTGAACCTTGAAAAAAACTCCAAGCCCAATCATTCAAGCTACTTGAAAAGTTAGAAGAGAACGCATTTCAAGGCGCTGAATGAAGTGCGAGAAATCCAGGATATAAGTGTGCAAGTCTCTTTTTGGCATCAAGTATCAAATGGCTATTCATACATAGTTAGCCATCATACTTGTCGCATTGTTTCGAAAGAATCGCCATAAATATTCATTGTGGTAATTCTAAGCTTCTCATTTTTCTTGCAGTTTCATTCAAAACTCTTTCTTCGTCACCACCCGTATTTCTAGCCTAGCTCTTGTAAACCTACATCTGACGAACTGCACAATTATATGTTGAAATTCTAAATCCCGAAAGTATCACAAAATTTTTATAACTAGAGGAACTTTTTTGAATTA
Source organism: Eretmocerus hayati (assembly GCA_029851415.1). Lineage (NCBI taxonomy): Eukaryota > Metazoa > Arthropoda > Insecta > Hymenoptera > Aphelinidae > Eretmocerus > Eretmocerus hayati. The sequence continues at coordinate 161,635,545 of CM056741.1, read as the reverse complement.
GACCTGTGGGCATTCCACTCAAAGTCTTCACATAGGATAAAAATCTTTATTTTTTATGTGGTACTATTCTTTCATTTATTCATCCTCGAATTTCATCTGACTGAACCTGTACACATGTGTAATCTCCTGTAATAATCACACAATGTGTTCTAAGAATTGATGCCTAGACCAAATTAGTTATAACGTATAAACCGGTGATATTTGCCATGAAGAGGAACTACGGTCAACTGGGATTATTTTGAACAGACGGGGTAACTCTCAACTATCTTTTGAATTCTCGAAATCAGCAAAATTGGGATGCGCAAGGATTCTCGTACTGATTTGCTTGATAGTTGCATGCGTGGAGAATATTTTCCACCGATGAAGGAATCCATATCGGCTGTGTGTGGCTGGAATTTATGGTTTTTGAGCAAAAATACTGTGAAATGCCTTTTTTTGCTCAAAAATCATGATTTCCAGCCACACACAGCTGGCAGGGACTCCTTTACCGGTGAAAAATATTCCCTACGCATGCAACTATCAATCAAATTAGTGCTAACAACCTTTGCGCATCCCTATTGTTCTGATTTCGATTGACGGTATATCTGTAATGGAGGTATCCCCAAATTATATGTATCCGAATTTTTGTCAAGTGACGAATAAATGCTATTCTATTCTATTCGCACCGATCGCTCACTCGACTTGCGATAAATTGATGTTCATCATCAGCGATTCTCACGCCTCGACACACACTCACACACACTTACGCATCGATGCATATTATACAATCACACAGACATGAATTTCTCCACGATAGAAAATCCTGTTGGTTCCAAACCAGTCACCAAGCCTACTACTACAGCTGAGTTGAAATCTCCCTCAACTTGTCCTCCTAATCTCACATCCATCAAGTGTCTCGAAGGTGCTACGAAACGTCACTCGTAGTATAAGTACAAAGAGCCTTTAGAGTTGAGGCTGATCGATGCGTCCATCTTTCGAGCTCAAGAGCTGCATATCGTCAGTTTAAAAGACACCCACGTCGTCTTCGTCATCTTCGTCGTCGCCGTCGTTGCGAGCTATACCATCATCAGTAAAAGTTGAATGTATTGCTATAGGGTTATTTAACTCGTCAGCTTTACACGCAGGATCCGCAGTTGCATTCCGTAGGATAAATACTTACTTGGATGATGACGATGGCCGCGGGTTACGAACTGATAGGTGAGATCGATTGGCTTATTGCCTAATGAGACGATGAATTCATATATGTACGGTGCCGCTCATTTTTTATCTCGAGATTGGCTTTGATTCTTTGGAGTATGATTTGTGCGTTGCAGTAAAAAGATCTTTGAAGATGACGCATCGTGGGCTGTATCAGGTGGTGCATATTTTTCATATGATGAGATCGTGCTGCATATCTGATGATTTGTATTTGGGAAAACTCGCAGGAATGGAACGGTTTTTTTTTATCAGTCGCAATTATAGTTGGTATACTTATTTGCCCGGTTCCGTACTGAACGTTCATTAATCTCGTTTCTGAAACTACTAACCTTCGATTTTCAAAATTTTGCTCACATATCGTATCCAATAGTTTCATTTGAGCAACCAATTTGAGCCTCTCAAATGGTTTTCCGAGTGATTTTCTCAAACGACCATTGTTCCAAGGAAAGGGAAAAGGACGTATATCTCGTTCGATCTATGGGTTACATCTTTTTCTTCAGTTTTAGGGGGAGCAAAGCGATTGAGAAAACTGTACATCGTTGAGCTTTGGCGTGAGGGCTTGATCGATTATGTGGTTCAGACACGTGTCCTCTGTTTTCCATTGTTGGCGGATATTAATGGTTTTTGAGGATGCGATTAGATCTCATCAGATAATCAGTTTATTTTGAATCTTCGAAAAAGGTTCAAATTGATTTCTCGCTTCTGTGGGTTGGAATGGGCTGTCACATTTCTTCCCAACTGTCATCATCGATATACCCTCGCACTTTTTCTGATACAGAGATATTCCGATTCTTTCATTTTCCGGCATGACTTTCAATTTTCCATTCATTCAAAGGATGAAATATGGGAAAGAGTATGGCTGGACAGGGATAGACTGGACGAGCTTAATTTCTTATCATATTTTCATTCATGGTATGATTTTTCTCAAGACCCAAAATTGATTACGATCTAGAGAAGTAGACTTCGATATGAGGGTGGGACTGTCAATTTCTACAAGTCAAGTGATATTTTCCGGCTAAAGCCGTAGCTTATGACGACGAAAATGCAAAAATTACCCCGAGCGAGTGTCGATGTCCATCAGCTATTAGGTGGAAAAGAGATTCGAAAAGCGAAGATTTCACATCTCCGACTGAACGATAGAATAGCAAATTTATGAGGTTCCAGCTCGCTTCTGAGCGTTCGGTTTTCGGCCTGAGCCGCAGGTGAAGGTCGAAATAATCGTTTAGATGCGAAAAATTTCATGAAAGAGTTGCGAATACTACTTTTTGCAATTCTGTGAGCATTCAATTATCGGGAAATTGCAAAAACTCTTTTTACGTGGAAAATTCAGAGTTTATCATTCAATTTTTAATATGTTCTCCGCGTCAATGGTGCTTGAGAATACGATCCCTCACTCAACTTCTGTCTAAAAACTAACATTCATCCAACTTTCGGTCTAGCCCGATGCATTTAAAACAATTTTTTGGTCAGCCCTCTATATAGCCCTCAACAGCTGTTATGATGAAATTTTAAAATGAAAATTCAACTCTTCCAGGCTAGTGAATATTCCACTAGCGTTCACATTCAATGTCTACTCGTTGCGCCAGGCCAGAACGTTCACTGGCGTATGACCCTGAATTATTCAGTGGCTCGAAGACCCGCGCCGAGGACTTGATAAAAATTGCACGCGTCGTGATTGCAACGGGGCGAGTTCCGTAGACGCTTGTCCCTTTTCAAATTTCATCCCCTTCCCACGGTCACGCCACACACACATATACACATACACTTTTTATGCAAAAACATATTTTCACCAAAGAGACCAGAATCTGTTTCCACTCCCGCTCTCTTGAGCGTTCATTCCTCCCTTCTGATTTTTCCGAGCATATACCATTGCTGGTCGCGCTGTGTTAGCTTTTTTTTCAACCCTCGGACGTCCAAAGTAAACACATTCGTGGTCCAGATTTTTCTTTTACAACGTTCAAGAGCACCACACACACGCTCTGATGGTATTTCTGATGAAATTGGTTCAGAAATTCACGATTGCTGAGCCAGAAAGACCATATGTGGTACAAGCTTTTTGTAGGTTTGAGCATGGATTAAAAATTGATTGCCTCTCGTTTGATTGGCATTCAAATGGGATTGGAGTGGGCTTCAATGTATGAGAATTAATTTACGTTGCCATGACAACGAGAACTGTTTTCTAAGAGTTGAATACTATGTTGAGCGGTGGAAAAATTTCTTTCGATTATTCCATTGTTAGAAATATCATATCGAGGGAACTGCTTTCTCATTGCGAGTAGAAGTAGAATCAAGAACTCATTCTATCTGGTGATGAGTTATACAAAGTATATCAGGTTCCAGCTCACAGCGCTCTTTTTCCGATAGCAAGGCCTTTGAGTGAGCCCGAATCACTAAATTTTTGAGGTCTTGCAAGTATTTTTCTTTAGTCTATCGACGTGATGTTTCCGGACTACTTGTACCTACCTGAGAACCAGATAAAATGACCAAAAACGGATGAAACAATTGGAAACATATGGTGCTTTTCAATGCAAGGGCAGATGGATTGATTTTCACTATTATTCTGAGCGTCTCTTTAGAGGACTTTTCTCGGTTCGAGCCGAGTACGGGAGCTGAAAACAATCACGAATCTGATAAATGAACGATTGATAACGATAATCACGAAATATCGACTTCTATGGTAGTGGCAGCCTTACTTCTAACAAGAATGATTGAACTTTTCATAAACGATCTTGTAGAATAAGCTTAGACACTTGATTCGTTTGATTCTGGAAAGATCACTGGAAACTCCGTATTTCTCGTCAATTTGTTGTGGAGTAGAATACTCAAATTGAAAAAAAAATCAGCTCAAGATTACAACCTTGTCGAATTATTTTTTCCCAAAAATTAGAAACCTGACTCTCTCTAGCAGGTGCCTTTTCAAAAAATTTTATTAACAATTCGGGCTTAACACGTTTGCAGCGGAGGCTGAAATCGATGATCTTTCCCCAGGTGCGGCGGGACCCACCAGTGGGCCCCGCTCAGTGTTATTTCCCATAAGGCTAAAATGCTCATCACTATGAATGAAGGACACGCGGGACCCACCGGTGGGCCCCGCCGCAGCGAACGTGTTAAATGAATCGAGTTTTACAATGGCATGACATCTTTCCGTAACCTGACTCAACGCCTATATAATTTATTGTCACAAGTCCCGATGCGAGCCCAGTTCTTTTTTGGTTTTGTCCATCAGTGAATTCTGTCTAACCCTTGCTAGAAAATTGTGAAGAGAGTATAATCGTAACCATCAAACTCATCTCATTATTTCATCGTAAGCCACAAGATCATTCCGTAAGACGCCTTCCTCACAAAATTGATCGTCCCGGAGGTTTATCCGGCTAACCACAAACTCGCGAATAGGCAGCCCCTCTGTAAAATCTGACGATCATCATCGTGAATCTCTTTTTAGCGTAAAATAAGGAGAGCGATAAACTGCAGAGCCACACGGGTATATCCCTGCAGATCGCAGTTATACCCTATACACGTTAAAATATATGTATGTATATATTAAAGCAAGCGCTTCTCGAGGGTAGCGAAGGTAGCTTTTGCCTTATCCCCTAAGGGTAATAAATCGGCAATTTAATTCATACACTTGATAAACGCTACAATTCTGTGCTATGCTGCTGTTGATGCTTGGAGCAACACAAGCTAGCAATGGGATTTGTGTGTGTGGGTGTGTGTGTGTGTATACGGTGATTCGGGAGCATTAGCCCGGGAAAGAGAGCAAATGGAAGGGCTCATTTCGCAAATCATCGCCTCCACGGCAATAAATATTATTATGAGCCGTTAGTTTGCTTATTCTCAAGAGAGAAAGCTTGTGTACGGGTATAAAACAACCGCGGAACGTTTTGAGGGGTTCTTATCATCGAGGGTTGACGGCTTCGTTTGAGAAATTTTCTCGACAAAACGTGCAAGAAATGTGAGTTTTACTTCTAAAACTTTACATTTTCTCCGAATTTTTTACATTTTTCTTCTGATTTATAATTTGATTTTGACTCTCGTTTTGATTCATTTCAATGAAAATAATTTGCCAGATTACCCCTAATAAGGTTGCATGCCGATAAAAACGATTTTATGCACTTTATCGTCGATTTACACCGTTTTTTTTTTTTTTTTGGGAAAATAGGGAACTTGCATGAAAAATATTTCCTATTCAAATCGATATATCACATCAAAATAAGTAAAGTTAAAATACACTTTTTTATTTTATGCTTATCAATGTTAAAGTTTGCCCGTGAAAGACCCCCGATTTAAAGCAATGTCACGTGACTCCTACGTCATCAGGATAGCCGCCAATCTCGAGTTGACCAAAATTAAACGTATTATAGCTCATTTGGAAGGATTTGAAACAAGTTTCAAAAAAAGGCAAAATACATGCACAATTGTTGAGGCAGACCAGAGTTGTTGAAAAGTGGCGTAATATAGGGGCATGTTGGGTACATACTTTCGCAAACTTGTAAATAATCATTTTTTGGAGAAATCGCGATGCTCGGCTTTGGTTGATTGAAATTGAACTTACTTCAGCTCATTTTAAAAGTCTTGGAATAAGTTTCAAAATGCTATCAAGTTCGTCGAAAAATATCGGAGTGGGCCAAAACTCTTGTCAAAAGAGCTTAAAGGGGGCATGTTGGGTACACTTACGTTAATTCATCGTACCGTGGTGGACGATGAAGTGGCTTTAAGATTCTTCATTTCAGGGTGCTATTTCGACGACCCGCAAAGTGCGTAACAATGAACAGAGTCAGATAAGAATGAAGTTCAAGAACACAAATTATCCCTCCTGCAGCATATGAATTATCAAACTTACACACGCTTCAAATTGAGCGTGAGCGATTCGTTGTTCATCAGAGAGTAGACTAGCCAGCAATACAATCAGATGACCATCAGCGTACACAATGATATAATATTCCACAAGCCTGTGGCGTATATATGTATATAAAATATACACTCTAAAATACAATATATGCTCACCGTGCGAATAAAATGCTTGCTCAAAAAGTATAAAGAGTGCCGAAGTCCATCATAATCCAGACTCGTTCACTTCTTCCATGTACAATATGACATTCCATCTCCCTCTTTTTTTTTTCTCGCTCTCTCACTATTCTCGACATCAACTTTTTCGCAGTTCTCGTAGGTTGTTTTTCAAACTCGGACAGCCAAAGAAGAAGAAAAAAAAAGAACTTATAGCATCGCATCGTATATGTAGAGGGAGCCTTCGCAAACTTGTCGCCGAACGAGTCGCAAGCTTCGATATATACATATATGTATAGAAACTAAATAAGAAAGCATTCTAATTAAAATATGAATTGTTGAAAAATATGGATGTAGAGTCTAGTATATACATCATAAGCATACAGCGCTTCAGGCGCAATAAGTATTCCATTTATAATACTCTATATATATGCATGATGCTAGATGGATATGATGCATTTCTAATATTATTATGCGCTATGGTTCAGAGTTTAGATGTCAGGAGACACGTGAGCCGATATGGACGTATGAAAATGACTACTTTAAAACGAGATGGAAGGAGATGGATGATGTTCATGTGCATGTGTGTATGTGTGCGGCATATCAAGTGAGAGAGGCAGACATCTTTCTCCGGATCGTCCGTGGAGAAGAGTAAGAGGAGGTATGGTGGGGGGCATCAACGTATACCCTTGTCAGGATTGTCATCGAGGTGACAGGTAAAAGGCCTCGAATGGAGGCATCAGAAATTCAGAGTCCAAGAGAGGGGGAGGAAAGCCACGTCCCTCAAAGAGTAATAATGCATAAAAAGTATTTCTGATGCTGTGATGCTCCTGATGATGATGGTTTTCAAGATACTGTGGTTGAAACTACAAAATACGTTTTCAACCTCAATTTCCAACTTACAAAAAATCAATTTTCGTTTTTGATTCTGGGGACAACAAGGTAATTTTTCTCGTGTACGAGCTTAACACAGCTGTATCGGGCTTTTTCAAGACAATCTTTCGGGTATTAGTTCAAGAGTATAATGATCTTGAAGTACTCAAATGAGGCGGTTGTTATACGTTGATTTGAAGAGTACCTGATTATTTCAATGGCAGTATTCGTAAGAGACTGGTTGTTCTCGTCGTCGACGCACTAGTTTGTGAAAGAATAAAGGCGCGAGTATCCTCTGGTAGATTGTCCTGTGTTGAAGATGTTCCTAGTAAGTATAAATAAGCGATCAAGGAGAAACCGCACTTCATCAGTGCGTGTTATCTTATGAAAGCCAGACAGCCAACAAGAAAGAGATGACTTTGGATTGAGAGCCGCAGTCTAAAGACTAACGATAAGGGGTAAAATGAGTTTTCCACGGTATTTTACCGTAGACATACACCACACAGGCGTTGTAGAGATTCTACTGGTCACCATGGTGAGGGTCATTGCAGTGGCAATACTTACAAGGGGAACCCACGAAGTGCGGGTCACCAAATCTTACTAAACTTTTTTCACAGTCTCGTACCACCTAGAATATGAAGAATCCAGAGTAAATCCGTCGAATGAGCCCCCTGTTCAGAGCTACAGTCTATGACGTTAGCATTGCCCATATAGGCCCATGTTAAAAAGTGATATACATAGATATTCTGATAATGCTGATGTTTTCGCTTGTAGCTCCGAACACAAGGCCCATTTGACGGAGTTACTCTGGATTCTTCATTTTCTACGTGGTACTCAACCGTGAAAATATTTTGTCGAGATTTCAGGACCCGGAGACTCCTTCAAAGTGCGAGAAAATGAGGTAGAATATGAGTTCTTCTTTCAGGTCGCACAAAAAGCAATTCGATAAAAGCGTAGAGACTATGATGACATTGATGACCCGTGATCTTTCACTGAAATTGCATTCATATGCACTTCTCAGGTCATAGATGTATATAGTCATGAGAAGTCCTAGGCTTTTGATGGTTTTGGAGTATGGAATCGCTCCATCAACTAATACGCGTGCCAGAGAGTCCAGCTTTAAAACGTATATATCTTACTGCTAAAGATAATTGCAGTTGTTTTCGCAGGATTAAGCTTCAACTCATTTTCATGGGCCCACTTGATAACTGCACTGGCATCTTCGGTTAGAAAATGGACGCATCTATCCAGGTCTTCTGGTGGAGTGTGCATGAATATCAGCGTGTCGTCCGCATGTATTGCATGAATTGGAAACTTGAAAACCGAGAGAACGTCATTTATGACAGAAGGAATAGTAGCGGCCCAAGGCATCTTCCTTGGGTGACTCCAGCTGATAGAGGTAGCTATTTCCGAGTGGGATTCGTTTTTGGATACGACCTTGTAGATGTACGACGCGAACCAGCGAAGTAGGCGCGGTCATCACAACCATATTCTCTGAGTTTCCGCAGCAATTTGATGTGCGATATTGTATCGAAAACGCTTGAAAAGTCGAATGACAGAAGAATGGTCAGTTTTCGTTGTTCGATTGCAGTCCTGATACTTTCGAGTAGGTATATCAAGATTAGCTGTTTGTGTGGAGTGATTGGTTCGGAAACCAGACTGCCGAGGGCCAAGCAGAGAATTGACGCTTAGGTAGGATCAGAGTTGAATATCTATACTATTAACATGAACCTACTGATTGATATCTTTATTATCAATCATGGTGAAGTTCAGATTGTATTAAATCTCCCATCTTCATAACGTTCTTTTTTCTTGGAAACATGGTATAATAAAATTATTCGGGTCCTTAACGCCGAGTTCATTGAATTTTCAAATTATACAGTATCGAGAACATTGGTTTCAATTTTTAATGGGAAGATCATCTTGGCTGTTGAAAAGTGTTGCAAATGTTCAATGCACTTTCGATGCATCTGAGTCATGCCGATATGAATCATGGCCGAGATACAATTTTTTTCCAGATTCAAATCAAAATCGATTTGCGGTTTCAAAATATCATAAGGACTGTTGAAATTCGATCACCTTTTGTGTACATTCGAGTTTTCTCGAATTTTGTTTCCTCTCAATAGCCAACGTCAGTACAGAATATCTTATGAAACATTCATTATGATTATATGCAATTTAAGAGTGTTGTTCTATATAGCTCCACCACCATGCGAACAAATTAATTCATCTGAAATTTGAAATCAACCACATAAAAAATACAATGCGTGATTCATCGCCATTTGCGTGAAATTCTTCCATTCTTTTAACCTCTTCCCGCATTCGTTCATATATGTGGACACATCGGGTTCCTCTAATTTTCCTTGACTTTGGAGGAAGAATACTTTATGCATTATCTTCCTTGGCCCAAAGTAGAGGAAATTCCATGATTCTGGCGAACATAGTCTCATCATTAGTTATCCATTATAACTAATGATCATGATGTACCATCTCACTTGATCATGCACTTTGGAGCGATTCATCTTTTGACCGTCATAACTCATTCAATTATGATGATAGGATATGGATACTTGTAGCGTCATGTTTTTCGATCAGATTTGATGATTTTTCACGAAGTTCATATCATGAAATTTTCGTTGCTATAGTCCATTCGTGTTTGACCTTGAAAGGTTCATGCTGTCATAACTTTCATATGGTAAATCGAGTGGTAAATCATTCTCACGATCCCCACTATAGAATCTAGTAGGAAACAAAGATCCGAAAGCACAAAAAGTAGGTGCGTGCGCGAAGAGGTCAAGGGCAAATTTAAAGTCCTCAGAAGTTTGCAGTGGATCGTTTTATCAATTTTGAAAGATAGTCCGATATTCCATGCAATCTCCTGAAATCGTCCTTTCGAATTTTTTGATGACGAAATCGTATATTTTGAACGAAAAATCCCATGTAAATTTGTAGGAAAATGTTCCGGGAGTGATGATGTATGGCACGCTGTTTTTTTATTTTTCTTCATCATTTGGTTAGTATTACATAAACAATAAACAAATTATACCACAAAAGCTTTACACTGTTATATAAAAACAAAATCACATAAATATTGTACTGAGTGTGTACGAGTAACAAGTTTCCAGTCATGTCTTATCGATGTCAAGCACAATCTATCACCGTAGTACTTAATCGCATAACGCCATTAGTATACATTTAAACCTTGCTCTGAATATTAAAATTTCTTGACGCACATCAGAAACTACGAAAAACTCCAATTCCAAAAAATCATCCAACTTTACCGAGCAAACAAAATCACCATATCAGCTCACACCTGTGCGGCTTTCCACCCACTGCGCATTATCAGAAAAGCGGAACATCGGCGGAAACCTCGACCTCGCTCAATTCGCCGCTTATCACTCCATTACTGATAACCCATTACTATATTCACAAAATCTACTCACATCAAATCCACTCTTCGATCCAAACTATCATCTCATATATCACATACACTACACTATCATGATATAAATTCGATAATGAGCATATCCAAAATGGTATACCACAAGTCATCATCATATCCAGCTAGTAGCACGCGATCAGGGTCAAGCAAGGTACGAATATGCGCGAAATTGTCAATTTGCATGCATGCTGCGTGTCTTGTTGAGAGTTTCTCCTCTACCTATATGTATTTCCATCACCTGAGCATATCATCCAGGCCCCGGTCAACCTCGTAACCCCTATGTATCTCTATACATAACCTATAAATGGAATATAACACATCAGCTCGTTCGATTGTCATGAAAATTTAGATGCAAGAGCATGAGAGAGTGAGTGAGACAGAAAAACGTGTACCTGTCTAAAGAGTCACAAAGGCTTCCTTTGCCCTTACGATTATTCGCACCGGGTCGACACATGAGCCATGCATCCTCAAGATCCTCAGACATCGCAGCAAAAAAGGAGAAGGGAGAATCTCTGTCCGGTTGGATTCAAAATTGGCATAAATGAGATTGATATGACTTTAACTCGGTTGTACATGTCGCCATATAGTAGCTTCTTCTCCTGATGCTGTCACGCCACTTTCGCATCATCATCTCCGTACTAACTTTGATTCGACTTCAGCTATACGTACAGCGTATATATGTTAGGATAAAGAGGCCCATACTTGTCGCCCTTGTCCTGATGTAGCTGCTAGCCTGCCCTCCTTATTTCTGCTCCGGCGCTTTCTATACTCACCACCGTGTCCTCCTATGCACATATATATATCTACTTGTATTATTATATAAAAGTCTTACATGTGACGATCGGCACGAGCTGTGAATTAATTTAAGCCAAGAGTTAACGGGGATTTCACGCTGCTTCACTCGACCATTCACCAAGAAGACTGGACACGTTGAAATTTTTTTTTTTTTTTTTTCGTTGTTTTTGTATGAGTGGACGTGCCAGAGTTGATGGTGGTAGTGGTGGTGGTGGTGGTTATTCGAGATTAACAATCATCAGAAATACATACTTCATACGATACTCTCAAAAACTCGTGCGACAAATAACATGTCCCGTATCCAAACCAAGGGGAGAATTCCCACCAGTATTTGTTCGCCCTTTATTATTTTGAGACCAAAATTTGAAACTGAAGGGGGAAAATATATATACAATGTATATACAACGTATCATGAGTGCAATATGAGCTTGTCTGAAGACTCGAGGAGACATTTGAGATATACATATGATGGACAGACTCGCTACATGTGGTTAATTCAATTAATCTTTAATTTCATCCTTTTACTGCGGTGGTCATCTCAATGCAATGCATATGTTATGCGAGACAAGCAGCTTATCATGCATTTAACGATACGCATACGCGCGCTTATTGATACTACGATTATGTCTGAGATCAACGGATCTTTTTTTCAAATGAAAATTTTGGTCCGTCTAATTACTCCTATGCGTTTTTACTCAGAATTCATAAGCATTTGGTGAAATTCCAATTCATTGAAAGTTTCCTTGAGTTCGATAATTATGTTTCTGGAATTAAGGGAAGGGTACACAAAAGAATGTTTATCTTTTAAATTTTTACATTACTAGTAATTTTAGAGCTCATACTACAAATTTTATGATGGTACCAATCAATATATCATATATTGATGGTAAATTGGCCATTCTGATAGCTTAGATGATCAAAATGTCGAACATAACCTCAGAAAAAGACTCAATACATCTAAATACCAAAATTGAGGTTAGCGTGTACTCTATCAATGAACATATCTGTGCTGGGGGTTTGTATTCGAAGGATCAGAGGGCAATTTAATATGCTGAGATAGTGGTGAAACTCATCAAATATAAATTGTGAAGAGATATTCATTAATAATTTCACAAATTTATTGATTACTCTACAATAAATTGGTGGAAAATATCAGAAAAAAAATCACCTATGGAAATGAATTTCACCATTATCTCAACCCAAATATTTGCTTTTTGATCATTCGAATAGGTACATACCCCTCAACCACAAATCATATTTTTGAGAATCTCAATCAGTTATGACCCCATACCTTTATGAGAAACTGTATACATTACTTTTTTCATACTGAATTCTATTCTCGTAATTAGACACAATGAAAGTCTTACTTCAATGCCAGTAGAATGTTCAGTGCATGTAAAGAATCCATAACATCAAACAGTTGTATCAACTCTTATCTATTTCTGTTACAGGAAAAAGTTTGTTCACGATGAACAATAAGTGAAATTCTTCAAAACTCATGAAAATGAATTGAATAAAACAATTATAAAACTTACACCCAAACTTTTGTACAAATATGATGATTAAAACCGTGAATCAAACATTTGAAGCCACAAATAAAAGTACAAGGGAATATAAATTACAAATTTAAAATAATTTGGAAACGAACTATTCCACCAATGAATCCATTTTTCGCAATCGATCGTTCTTCATTAAGATAGTTATTTGAGTAAAAACTCACCATAAGAGGCATACTTACATGAATAATTCCGCCGAAAGTGTGATTTACCGTGTCCCAAGCTCTCCCAGGTCTCTACGACTTGAAATGTATACTATAGCAATTTTCTGATGTGTATTGTATTGGTCGGCAACTATCTTAATAGTTTTCCAGATGATCCAAGAATCGAAAGGTCAATTCCGTCCCCTTACAACCCGACTTCAACTTTTGAATTCATCACGACGCATATGCAGAGTCAAACCCCCCTATATTAGCTATGCACTTCAATTTGTAATAAGGTAAGTGTACCCAACTTCCCCCCATATACCGATCTCAGAAATGGGCATTCGTGGACCTTCCCGCATATTTTTTTTTATGTTAAAATATGAGAAAGCACGTAATTTAAATCGACCCCGGATCGTTTCTACTTTCTCCAGAAATTCAAAATGATTTTTCCATTTTTTGTGTTTGCACGGCTAAGAAATCACCGAGGAAATCGCGTTCACTAAAACCGGTGAAATTTAATGATTTTATTTTTATTTGACCAATCTCGACGTAACTTAGTAAATTCGATTTCTTGTCTCAATACCTTCAAAATCCGCTCTTCAGGGTCGCAGAACTCTGATTTGGAGCGATTTTATGTACAAAACAGGAAGATGGTTTGAGAATCAAGAAGGCCGACATCGGAGTGTACCCAACATGCCCCCATATGGTTATCTCGGAAAGGCGTGCAGTATGGCTTTTTTGACCACTCAGAACGTGTTTATCACGTCAAAATAGGTCGGAAACGATGTCTTGGGCCAGCTCAAAGCTATAAATGTCGCTGCACGGTGATCAAAACGGATCAAAGCGATTCTATTCAATTTATCGCCGATTTACATTGTTTTAAATGATGGGCGCAAGTTGGGTACACACTTTTGTAAACTCTCAAAAATCACCTCTTGGGAGAATTGAAACAGTTTTGCTCTAGTTGGTCTAAATTGGATGTACTTTAATTCATTTTTAAGGTCTTGAGGCAAGCTTTAAAATAAATTAAAGTACGTTGGAAAATATTGAGATGGGCCAGAGTTTTTAAGGAAATGGCTTAAGGTGGGCAAGTTGGGCACACTTACCTTACTTCAACTAACATAGTCCACCACCTTGCGAATTTAAATTAAACCCTCAGCTCGAACACGGCCATCCGACATTTTAAAGACGGATTTGCACCAAAACTGCTTGCACAGCTCTATTAGTTAGCTCAGCAAAGTCCCCGATCGTCTATTGAGCCTTTCTAACCAATGCGGTTGATTTCTAGATAACCAAATACACCTAATCCTAGCGACAGTAGCCGAAAAGTCGAATCCACACTCAGGCGCACCACATGAACGTGTTTTCAGAATGGCGTGCAAAATTTTCCGTCCCCATGTTGTGCTCCTCACCAACGCGCTATATATTGCTTCATGAAACACATCTTCTTGAAGTATTTGGTTGGATTAGATAAAATCTATGCGGAAAAGAGTCTACGATTGGTTGTCGAGCCGTGGGAATGATTTGAGTGGCGAAATGTCCTTTCCGTCTCCCTCTGCAACCTCTTAAACTTGACATATCTCGGTCTAGCTTCACTTTTGAGATATACGTAGCTTAAGGTACTTCCTTTTTGTGCTGGATCAAGTGTAACTCAACTGCTACGAGTCACCGAAACGCGTCTGGGACTGAAATAATTTTTGACCCAGACCAGTTTCGGTCACTCTCCATGACGATTTTAGACCCAAAAAATTCCTTTTTCGGCAGGATCATCCATATATAAATCAAAATTTTGATGGAAATTTTAAGTTTTTGTCGATAATTTGTATCAAAGTTCGTCCGGCACGTGAATAAGTTTCAATGACCTGGTTCAGTGAATAGGCTCTGATATTCGATCTAGAAAAATACCTTGAGTATGCTTGTCTATTGGGAAGTCGAGGTTATTCAAATATTCAGTATACGCGTGTGTTCTGCGTAGTATGCTTCGATGGGGAAAGCCGCATTTGTGGGAATTTCTAACTAAAAATGACTGCCTTTGTACAGTTTTACGCATTTATTAAAAAAGTATTGATGATAAACGTAGAAGAAAAATCTGCTACAAGAAGCTTTTCGACACAAATAAAATACTACTTATAGCATTTTTGATATCCACTGCAAAATGTGTATGCGCACCGTGATTCGTAGTCTTTTCCCTTCCGATGGGATTATCATTGACTATGACGACGCTTCCCGTCAAAATTAATTGGATTAATGACATTTGGCTATCAGACTGAAAGCTAATGAAGTTAAGCCCACGATCGTTTGATTGATACGTCCCAAAAGAAAAGAAAAAAATCGTATGTTTTGTCGCTCATAGTAAATGAATTTGATAGAGTGAATTTCAAACAAACAGGATCGATTTAATTCTTTCATTCATACTGTTGATACAATGATATCACGATAGAATCGTGCAACCCACAACAATTTGTAAATGAAAAGGTCAACATTACTTGGTGCACGCATATGGTGATCAAACTAAATTTCACAAAAAAAAACTTGCCCAGGATCAACCACAATCGAATTAGTGCACGGATTAAAGCTCTTTCGAGTAGCTCATTTTGTATGAGCAAATTTTTACATCAAATTGATTTCAAGATATGGGTGATTCTGAGATAGCTTATGCATTTGATGTCCTGACCTCGTATTCATATCAAATGACCAAATATGATGAGTCTAATGACGATATCTAGTGTGTTCTATTGAAAGGAAGATGACCCCATAGTTCCGGGAGCGGATATAAGTTTAACGTGGACCTGAGCTTACCAAAAGTGGTCAAAATGTCCTTACCGTGGCATGTTCTAAACTGAAGTTGCACATTCCAATCGTGTAGTTTACCGAGATATTCATTCAATCTCGGTTCCGTATCACTCAAACATCAAAGTTGGGTTATGAAAGGTGATATCATGTACAAATCGAGTATCAAGTCTCACTTCAAAATAGTCAAAACACAGCCGACTTTCTGTTCTGGAATTTTGCAAATTTTTCGAATGCTCCTCGATAATTCGACTCCGGGTCACCGAATCGCTTCAACCGGCTCTAGAACGGCGGTAATTGATTGCTAATACACAAAAAAAAAGATACTACTACCAGCGGAACGATCAATCACGTGAACAGCTTCCCCCGCGATGATTTATGGACAATTTTTCCGTTGCAAAATAAGAACCGTCCTTACCTAGGTCACTGGTTCTCGAGCACTATGCAACGTCAAGGTCCAGTGCAAGATTCAGTATACGCTCACAATGAAGACAAAGATGAAGACAAAAATAATTCGCCTCCTGGATGAAATTTCTTTTTCTCTTTTCTTATAGGTGAGATTGCTTCTTCAAGCGAGTCCTTGAGTATAGCTATCACGAAGTTCACGTTTATTTAAGCTGCAAACGTCGATATTCTTTCAGATAGTCGAGCTTCTTCAAGTGCTTCTTTTACACCGTCATTGCCAATGCTTCACTTTGTACAATTCATATTTTCCAACTGCTTATTATTCGTTGCCGTTTGTACATTAGCTAAAAAAAGGAATAGAAAGAAGGAAAGATATTTCTAACAATAGGGCATCACCTGTTGACTACGCATCCTATAGGATCGATTGAGCTGGTTGAATGGCACAGAAGACGTTATTGCTCTCATAGAGGTGAACTCGATACCCAACGACTTGCTCGCAGTAGAGCAGCGTTACGTCACAATTCTGACTCTTACAATCAATATTAAAGGGATACAAACTCTTTACTGATTATTCGTCAAATGAAGCTGGATTTTTACTGGATACGATAAAGAATTAATTCTTTTAAAATACCGAAATTTCTGGACAGGGTTAGAGGCAAACATACTTTCATACAACCATTTAACCCGAATAGTTCCAATAACCATAGAATCAGAATGTCTGTGATAGGAAATTGACAATCAACATTTTTTTTGGTGGCGAAATTTTTGAAAAAATGGCTCTTCGGGGGGACGGAGGTAGAGTTTTTTTGCTTGCACTCAAATTTTTTTTTTTTTTTTCATTTCTGATCAGAAGGAGGCTCTGCAAGGGGTGAAGAAGGAATCCATAAAAACATTGGGAAATAACGTACACCCGAATAATGGCATTATCGCGCAAACTTACATATTTTGTGTCCACAATCCAGAAGTTGAAAATTAAATTTCCGCATGATTATGACGATTCTTTCCATTCGTTCCTGCATACATAAGAAGGATGATTTATGATGAAACGCATGGAGGGGTATAGTTTCATTTTTGTGTGTGTCTGTCCTATGAATATTCCGGGAAACAGCTTCTGAGTCCACGGAACGGACTGATATTTTTTCAGTGAAATCAATCTCAAAAATGATGGAGTTGGCATAGGAACTTCTTCACGTGGAATTCAACTATTCCCATCATATACTTAATGACGAAAATTGTTTTTGCCGAGACAAATCAACATTCAGTGGGGTACCATAGTGTCCATGAAACTAAAAAAGTTAATTACATGGCTGATTTTCAGCTGTAAATGTACATGCTGCACTGATGGGAATCTCAATCCTGGGCCTTTTTTCGCGCTGATATTTGATCATTTGATATGAAATTTTGTCCGCAACGAACCGCCTTACAGTGAATTTCGAGGTGAATTTAGGATGCACTGTTAGCATTTTGAGAAATTTTCTCATATTCAGTGAAAATTTCATCACAAGAAAGAGGCATATGGACCGGGGTCTAACCTGAGCCCACTGGTCGTGAAATTAATGAAAATTGTTTGGTTCAATATTGTATTTTGGAACTTGCTTCGTGGAATGGAAGACCAGCACACGTTTTTGGCAAGTTTGCGCGATAATGCTCATATAGTAATTAGTCAGATTTCCGTTATTATCCTTTGTCAATCACTATTTCTATTTCTGTTCGAGGCGGAACAACGGCATTCCCGAAATTTTGAGGAAAAACTCACCATGCTGATGGTAATCCTAATCAATATTTTTTCACCTGGTTCATTATAGACTATCATTATTAGACTAGCATTTATTATACGCGTGTTGGGACTGATGATATATATGATTTTTAATCATCCTTGAAACATGCGATTTTTTTTCGTCATATATTTCGTTCAATACAATATTAAGCGTAGTTATTTCAGCAAGGGAATTCGTCGATGGATTCGAAATTGATTTGACTGATTACAGTATTACTTCATATGTACAGGTGTTGTGCACTTCATTATAGTTTAAGCTGGTATAATGAGCAAGTCCAAGTTGCTTGCTTGGCCAAATAAGTTGCCTTTGAGACTGAGGTGCACATATCATTGACTGCAAAACGAGTCTGAAATTTTTTCTCATTTTCCAAATTTTTTATGGGAAAACTTTGTTTCGTCTCGTTTAAAGGAAGATACTGATTTCTACGAACTTGATGATCGATATATTTTCATCATATCATTACTATTTACGTGTACTCTTCCATGGATTATCCACATTGTAAAATTAAATAGTACAGTTCGATACAAGGGTGTAGAATTAGTACATTTCGATACGAGAGCGGGAATGTTGTTTTCTCCGGCTCGAGCCATATTTCTCCGGCCTGAGCCTTGGCGAGGGTCCAAATCATCGTTGGGTAGCGCGGAAACCACTTCGCCCGAGTGTTGAATACTAGTTTTTCATCGTCGGCTTGCAAAGAAAATCAAATTCACTCAACATTAGGATACCCATAGAAAATTAAGGCTATATACCGACCTTGAACTGGTCTGTTTCTCATCATTTTTGGGTTATCAAGGTATTCTTTGAGAGAGATGTTCAAAAACGCACCTTGAAAGGTTTTCTCATGGACTTGAAGATGTCATTGGTCTTATTGCGATCCAACAATCTCTCCAAAATTTGCAGGCGTTTGTACCTTGGCTGGTAAATTGCTATAAAAGTAATCTTTTTTAACTTGTGTGTTTCTAGTATAGTGCGCGGGACATAAAATACAGAAAAAAAGTTTTGAAAGTGCTCGATATGAGCTACAAAATGCGATCACGCAGAGATCTCTACGACCAATAGGTTTCGAAATATCCAGCTATATGAAAATCATATCAGTTTGATTTCCAGTTGCATTGAGACCTTTGGATCGGTTGTGCGTAGGATATTTTCATCAGACCATAAGTTCGCGAACTCATTGCACTGTTATACTGGTTGTTGATTATCACATATATTACCCATTTAGTATACTTGAACTCAATGAATGTATAGTCTACATGAAAATTGAAATTCCTCAATGAAGTTCGTGCCGTTGCATCAATTGAGCGCACGGATTGAGCATCATTAGAACGAATCACTTGGTTTGGCATTTACGTCAAAGTTTTTGAATTTCTGTCTCATAACTGCGCAGTATAATGTTATCATCTCTTGGGTCCTTTTTCTATGTTTAACAAATACAAACTTGATTGTGTCCTTGTTTGAAGTTAATCCAAATAGAGTCGTGAAGAGCTAACTTCCGAACTTCCAGTGGATTTTTTATCGCCTAATATACGTGAATATTTATTCAATTCATTAGCAAATACATCGTTCATATCAAGACGCCAGTCATCACACTCATGTCAATGAGCTGAGGCTATCGCGTGAGAATATCAGTGATGATATAGAAATTCAACTATAATCAATGACTGAATTTTTATCGAAAAATTCTTCTTTTTTTTCATTCATAAGAGCGCTTTTTTGGTGGATGTTACTGGAACTAAAGTTCATATTAAGAGCCGTGGATGAGTGCTGGTTATTTTGACGTTTGCGTTTGGTCTGAAGTACTTCTGTATAAATTGTGGAAAGAGCCGGCTATATAATTCTTGCTTTCAGATTGTTCGACTGAAAAACATGTCGACTGGTATGGCAAAAGCCCGCATAAATCTTCATATTTATTACATTAAAGTTTTTATTGGGTAAGTTAGGAAGTATTTCATATTTTGATAGTAATTCGGGAGCAATATAATACTGTCCCATTTCAACTCTTCAACTGTTTTCCAGATATGATCGATGAGTGATGATTAATATATCGAGATTTTCGTACATGAAAACGAAATTTCTAAAATCTATGTACGGATTAAATACAATGTATGGTCAAATCATAAAAGAACAATATCACTTTTAGAGCGGATACTAACAAACAAATTCATGAAGTTTCAAAATGTTTCTATCCTCATCTCGCCTATTTACTTCTTGAGTTAACGCCAATACCATGACTCGCTCTTAGCTTATACCGTATCCGATGAACCTCAATAAACTCGACACTTGTCCAATTCGATACAACTGTGCGCATGCTGCAAAAAGTGTAGCACAACCCTATGTATATGGGAAGAGTGGCCCTATAAATCATTGTACCGAGGCATAATTGCTCTAAGCTCCAACACCATTATATCCCAAGAGACTGTGCACCATGCATATCCCATGCATCACATGTACCAAAGTATGATAGTGTACCTACAGCCATCACTTCCAAATGTCTAAGTCGACACTAACTCATCTGTTAAATTATTACCGATTAACTGGGCCTTCCAGCAGCTGCCATACCCTATTTTGCCTTATTCTATGAAAGTTCGTGCTAAACAAGGCTTGTTGGCGACACGCAGTCTAGAGTCAGCGTCAATTCAGATACCTTGACCCACCACGAAGTCAGTACATATAAATAGAACATAGAACTTTCCGATTCTCTCTAAAATTTTATTGCACCGTCACATAAATACCGTACGCGTGTTCTTCAAGCATCATACATATCTCCAAAATTAACTTCTTGACCGCAATTTCCACTGACTGAGTTTCAGGAGTTATATATTAAATGATTTATGAGGTATTATATACCATGGTGCGAAATATAGACACCGTAATAATAATTCCAAACACTCGGAAAACCACTGGATAATCTGCACCTTTTGCCTCTTGGTGTTTCTCGAACTCAAAAGTTAAGAGGGATAAATATAGTATACAAGGTGGCACGAGGGCGTGAGGATTGACTCGTGCCGATGCTTTTCCGCAAATACCGCACTTACCTTTTACAGTATATATTGAATACTGGGCCCCTCTCGAAATGAGCAATACAGCGGTTTCTGTCGGGAAATTGCGCGAGTAAAAGTAAGGTGAGAGTGCCCAATATGCCCCCTCCTACTACTTTTGTTCTGCTCATAGTTTTGGCTCATCATAATATTTTTCGACGTGTACTTTAACCTCGACTTCATTGTAAACTCACGCATTCTAAAGCTTGTTTTAAGACCTTCAAAATGAGCTAAAGTACGTTCGATTTCAATGAGTCGAAGTCGAGCTAGTATCTCAATTTTCACAAAAAAGGATTTGTTCTTGCGATCATAAGAGTGTTTATACGCCTAATTTGCCATGCGTGGAGAAGAGGCCCATTTTCATGAGATCATAAGGATCGATCACATTAATTTTGTTTGACATAGCTTTTAGTGACTAACAAAGAAGGAGTCGGAAGTACCGAAATTGTACATTTTGATACAAGAGTGGAAAAACTTTCTTTCTCGTCTGAATGATGGGTTTCTGGCCTGAGCCGTATAGGCGGAGGTCGAAATCAACACGAGGATGCGAGTAATAAGTTTTACACCCGTGTATCGAATACTATTTTTTGACACACTGTGCGAGAAAGTAACTTTTCAGCACTGATTTCCCACTTCCTCTCACAGTTTGTCAAAAAATAGTATTCGATACACGGGTGTAAAACCTATTCCTCGCATTCTCATGTTGATTCCGACATTTGCCTACGGCTCAGGCCGGAAACCCAATACTCAGACGCGAAAAAAAGTTTTTCCACCCTTGCATTGATATGTACTATTTTCATCGCCTGTGCGGGAAAGGGCCATTTTTGCACGGATTTTTGATTCTCTTCCCCACGCCGACGATGAAAATAGTACATTCCGCACCGAGATACTGAGGTTGTAGCTCGCTTCTGAGCGATTGGTTCTCGCTCAGAATCGAGGAACCTCGTGACCGAGGCGCGAAATGCTATTTTATGCAATTTTGTAAGCACCCAAATATCGGAAAATTGCATAATAGTAGATTTCGATACAAGGGCAAGGAGGTTTGGTTTCCGTTTCCGAGCGATGATTCCGATCTTCGCCAAGGCTTAGGCCGGAGAAACTCGCTCGGACCGCGGAAAAAAACACCCCCGCCCTCGTATCGAAATGTACTAATTTCGACACTGTGCGAGAAAGTGGAAAATCAGTGCGGAAAAGACACTTTACAGCACTCTAAAAATCGCAACTTCGAACATGATTTTTGGATTCTCGTGCTATAAAATATCGTATGATACTGCGTGCAGATGGGTCATAATATACTATTTTTCGCACGACCGTGCGTAAAGTACGTGCTTTACACACGGCAGCTCTGGTTTTTCGCACGCTCAGTCGTGCGAAAAACGTATTTCGACCCTCGGGCGTGAAGTTTTTTGCTTTACTCGTGATAATTTCGACCCTCGCCAAGGCTCGGGCCGAAAACAATCACTCAAAAAACAAAACCAAACTTCCCACCCTCGTATCGAAAAATACTATTTCCGCACAGCGTGTTGAAAACCACTTTTTGTTCTAAGAAACGCGCGAGTCATTAAGGACTTTTTTCATATTGTAACTTAACAATAATGATAAAAAAGCGCGACAAGGTCTGCGGGTGCGTACATTCAAGAACTTGAGTAGGGGCAAATTAGGCACACTTACCTTATGATCCATAACTTTGCACGTTATTATAAATTTGCACGATATCCAATCGATTCGAGTTCCATGTTAAAAAAGATCCTGGGTTGGAAAATTTTCCTTTCCTGAAAAATTTGCTACCGTAATACTCGCATCGATCAGCCCTTTAAAGTCACAATACACCCACACAAAAATATCGTTGTGTGGCACGAATAAAAAGTTACCTCGTCGACGCCGAATTTTGTTGGCTTTCAGTACATTCAGGGTAAAATCTGTTATGCCACATCGAGAATCTTAAAGTACTGCAGAATATGTCACGACTGATTGCCCTTACGCTTGCTTCGTCACTATCGCTTTCACGTTGCCTAAAGAATACATACATGCACATAACAATACCACCCAATATAGATCTATATTCATATCGTATACATTAAAGTTGTACTTCATTTCATGAATGGAATGCTCATCATACTCGTGTAAGTATTATATACATTCATAAACTCATGTAAAGAGCAAGTTACAAATACTTGTGTTAGAGGCTATATGTGATCGAAGGGTCGTTGATCGGATTCATTGTGATGCTGATTATACAAAACTAAACAATTTGTCGCGTTTACATGCACATCGATGACTTTGTGCTTTCATTCATGGAATATCCATAGAGGAGTCTTAACGAGTTTATCTCATAGAGCAGTATAATTTATACTTCCTAGCTAACAATTTTTTGTTATTCTAACTGGTGTTTTCTTAACAATATCAAAAATGATGATCCATTAATAGAAAATTTTACAATCTACTAATAGATATTTGACTGTACAATTATTACAGTACATTCACCCCGGAACATAAAGCTCATATAATGCAGAAGTCACAAAACAGTGGCTAATTCTCGTCAAAGATCCTTTTTGACAAATGTATATAATGTATATAGGTACCTGCGATGCCTTTAGGCCAATCGGTCGACTCTTTGGCAGTGACAAAAGTATTCGCTGAACAATAAATACAGTGTTGCATAGTATAGGGATGCTCCAAAAGAACCCAGAAAAGATGAAAGCGAGAGCAAACACAGGAATGAGGTATATAATGGTTGAATCGGTGGCAAAGAGGAGTTATTCAGTCATAGTATATTATTATACAGTATATGCGGTGTCCAATGTAGATTGAATGCCCTCAGATGGCGCCATAGTCCACGCATATAACGATGACACGCGCGCGAGCTATATGTATTCTGACTGACACACTGTGACTGCCTCCCTCTCTGTACAATATATACCCACTCAATACGACAATATATGCGACAATACCGTTTATATATACGTATGCCTTGAGGAAGAAAGAGATGCTCCTGTATCTTTTGCTATAATACATGCCTCATCGTTTCATTGGCCTGTATTACATGTGCAAAGAGTATGTCTCTGTATGTTGTACATGGTCCGATTTAGATTGAAACTCGTTGTAGCTCTCATAGTGATATTCTGTGTAATGCTCCGCCTATATTATGGCGCTTTTTTTTCTGCGCCCGGTCCGATCATCTATCACGCATTCTTTTGCTATTATTGCTCTTGAGCTTTGATGCACGAGTCATACCTATGTACGTTCACCGCAACAGGTCCTATACATTGGGAAAAAAGTCACTATGTTGCGCTGCTCGCTCTTTCTTGGTTCATCATGTTTTGTGCGTATATGATGATTATGAACCATGCATCAGGTTGATCGAGGCTGTTACTTATAGGTATTTTTCCTTTGACAGTGATGGGAGTTACATCTCTGCTAATATACAATGGTTATGAGACTAGCAATTCTTAAATCATGAATGTGAAGTTTTTCATCGTTTTTCGACTCTAATTAAGATCTGGATTGTGACCATAACTACCGATAAAAAATCCTGTTAGAATATTATATATTTTGGAGATTCATTATTTCGTTCTCATTAAACAACTGCAATAGCCATGAATATTTGTTCAATTTTATCAGAATGCGACATCGCAACTGAAGTTTGGATGTCAAAATGTCGCACGGATGTCGAAATGAGAAAGATTTGGAATTAACGGAACAAATTAGTAAGCAGGTGCAACACGACATCACACATGTATGGATCGTGTTATCATTTTTATTCGCTTTTATTGAACTCGGCCGCGGCCGCGCCACCGAATTCTTCGTGTGAGTGTGTCACTGACGTGGAATTGCGTGGTATCCCGTGTATTCGTGTGGGTTTCCGAGCTCTGCGCGATTCAATATTTGTGTAAATGCAAATAGGTTTGTGCGCAGCGTCGGACCTCTCTCTCTTTCTCATTGCATATTTATCATAGAGGTTTATTCGCGCGATCAGCAAGACTGGCAAGAGCCTCGCTGAGCCTCGCTTTAGAATATCACAGCAGCCGACGCAACTCGTCGATTCTTCGCAAACCCTACAAATTTCACTCTTTCTAGTTTTGATTAATCAAAACATAATGATTATCAACAAATAGAAATGAGATGCCTATCCTATAACAAGTATAACAACTGCCTGTAGGACCCATATAACCTCCTCGAAGTGCTGCCACTGCCACGCGATGCTGTCCTGTCAAGCCATGTCAAGCCTAAACTACTGCTGGCTGTGTTGCTGCTTTTTATTTAGTGCTGTTATTGTGATGATTTGATGTTTCTCAGTTTTCAGCAGTTTTCAGAGTGCGGACGATCTCGCCTAGCTATTGGATTCTTACAAGTTTTCTGCATGCGGCCTCGCTATACCATGGTCTTATCCAGTCTTATCAGAAGTTTCTCTCCACCACATGTGACCAATTAGGTTGTGATTATGTGCTAGCAGATAAAAAATAATAGGTACCTCTAAGAGTTGAATGGTTTCATCTTTTTGCAAGCTCAGAGAGGAAGTTGAGGCCTCAGTGTGCAATCAAGTTTTGTGGTGTACGTACAGTAAGCGCGCTGAGCCAAAGTCCTGGTCTTCAAATCATGAAGCACAATCAAGGTGATGAATGATATTTCATGAGACACTGTGTGCTTCTTGATTTGTCATTGAATTCAGACTTTCTCCTCACTCTTAGTATTGTATGCTTCAAGAAACTTCAGATGAAAGACGGAATGGACTACATTCAAAAGTAAAATAGTCACAGTGGCTCTACGCGTTACGAACTTGTTTATTTGAACCATTGAGGATGCTTCCTGTCACTTCTTGATGCATCACAGAGATTCAACAGTCTCTTTCGGTTGAATTTTCATGGGTCCAGCCATTAAAGTGTAGCATACCATGTTATATTGGGCTAAAGACTCATTCCATTTCTAATAAATTTCACTCTACTGATTTAGGAATATGATCATCCATGTTCGAGCTTTGGCATGTGATGTATCATATGATCTTAACGGATGGAGATGTCCTGATGATAAATTAATATATCATCGGATGTCTTCATATTCTAGTAATAAGGGTAACACAGCCTCTTAAATGTGATTTGACTGTAGCTTGTGAATTAATTCAGCATTATCGGTATGCTCAACATGAGATGAGAAATTATTTCTGGTAAACCGCATAGCTGACTCATTTATTCCACTTTTTATCAATTTGCACTCTGAAGCGCTCAAGAAAAAATGAATACCCAAGGAATCTTAAGAATAATATCTCAACATTCTGGCTGATATTAATATCCTTCATTCATGTTCTATATTCCAAGCGATTAGGATAAAACTAAAATTGAGAAAATAAAATAATTTAAAAAAACATTTTAAAAATTCGCTTTTATGTGAACCGTTAAGCAAAATTGCATGTCAAAATTTGAAGAAAATGAAAACTGTTATCTATGTTTCTGTCATAAACAGAGAGTAAGTCAGTTGACGTCCAGCTTCACGAATTCCATAATTTCAAGATATCAAAATGGTAAAAGCGTGGGTTGTAAACTTGACACATCAAGAGTAGTTTTCACTAATCAACCCACGTTTTTACCATTTTGATATCTTGAAATTATGGAATTCGTAAAGCTGGACGTCAACTGACTTACTCTCTGTTTATGACAGAAACATAGATAACAGTTTTCATTTTCTTCAAATTTTGACATGCAATTTTGCTTAACGGTTCACATAAAAGCGAATTTTTAAAATGTTTTTTTAAATTATTTTTTTGTAGTAACCTTGACATGAAAAGAATCATTCATTCATAATCTATTCGCCAATAATATTTGGTCAGATTGCTCAAAATTGTGTGTGCTATCAATCAATTTTTTTATTTCTGCAAAATCAGTCTCAGGTATAACGAGTTTTTTTCATGGCCACGTGTATATGAAATAATATCAGAATTAACTCGTGCCGATGGAAGTACAAGTCGATCGAAATAGTTAACCAAGCTCGGTAGGTGTTTTCTTCAACCTTATCTTATCATTCGAACAGCCATCAGGTTTGCGCACATGTTTTACGTAACGCTTCACGCGTTACTTGAATCGTATATCGAATATTTGAGGCAAATACATAAATCTAGTATCTAGTGTAAAAAATTTTCGTATTGACGCCTGATCGGAAGCATAGACTCTTGAACAATTAATTAACGGCAATTAATTCAAATAAATAAAAGTATTCCGTGTTTGTTAATTTCGTGGAAGTAATAATTAGACCAACGGCTTATGAAAATTACTCAGTCAACTCATATTTATAGTTGTACATACATAACTCAACTTTTCATTATATTCTTGAAACAGGATTCACGAACGTAAAAAGTTATCGTTGCGTTCATGCAGAGAACACGCACTGAATGAGCGCACTTTTTGTTATGCAACCCACGTTGAAGGCAATTGCCTTGCCCAAGTTTTTGATTTCCCGGCGAGTGGTTAATACGCAAATTGGATTTCCCCAATTTTTGTCTACACCTAGACTATTTACAGAAATATGTTCATTAACGTCAAGAGTTGTATCAATATTGTCGTATCATCGTATGATTTAGCCATGGATGATGCGAGGCGTCGATGAGGAAACGGAACACCTCACCGAGCTTGGGATTTTCCGCGGCGGCGCCTCTTCGAATCTATTATCTTTGCCCGTGTATCGAGTGCCAGCAATCAATCATTCTAATGAGACATCCGAATCTAACATCTCCGTCTGCTTGTTTCATCCTTCCATATTATACCAGCTCATTGAACTGAGCGTCCCACGCACGCGCTATCTCCCACCACATTTGAACCTAACCTCAAAATAACCACAAAAAACCAAGTGCATACGCTATCAACATGGTTTCATTTAGTTTTTGCATCAGTGTCATCAGACAAATCTCCGTGAAATGCGCGTGTGTCTCGGGTGGCCTCGCTTCGGGCGCGTCCGCCACATTTTAGTAAATCCGCTAGAGGTCGCCGCGCCTCCTTGTACAGCCTAATACCCCGCGCGCAAACCCAGTCAACATCTCAGGCTCCGCCTACTCCGAGTGCGGCCATTGGCTCGAAGCAATGATGGCAGGCGTTTGCGTCCAATCGATCCACGCGCGAAAGAGAGAAAGAGAGAGAGAGAGCGCTTGATGGAGCTGGCTGCGCACACGGCCGACCTCGTTCCCTGCTGCGCCGACGCATAAGGCTGCATCTTTGTGAGCTTTTGGTGGGGACACAGCCTGTGGATCTTGAGTGGGGAAATGACCGCGTACGCCGACGCGTAGATTTGCCTCGTGCTGGTGTGAGAGAGATGGATGACCGGTTTGGAGAGCCCTGCGGGGTAAAGCCTGTATTATGATCACACGGCCACGATCAGACGGTTCTGTTCTTTCGTGACGAGTGGTCGTGGTCGTCGTCGTCGTCGTCAACGTCGACGACGTGCACCTAAAGCTGATTTGCTTACAACCTGTGTGATAAAACACAATACTTCAATAGCGATACACACTCTATTGTTCATTGGCAGACACGTGTTCGTCCAGTGCATTGCATATCGAATTATCGAAATATCGAATTTCTTATCGATTCGAGATTTCGTGCCAAAGCGCGCAATTAGCAGTAGTAGTATAGTGCAAATTTTAAAGTGAGCGCGCGATCCGAGGGTTGGCTTCCGATTCGCCGGCTTAGTACAAGCCTACGGTAGCCAGTCAGAGCGTTCGAGCGCGACAGAGAGACGAAATCTGTGTGTATATTATACATGTGTTGAGCTGCGGCGGCGCAAAGTTTGAGCGTGCTGGAGGGCTCCCGCGCCTGCTAGCCTGTTGGTAGAAGGGGGCATCAGCCAGCACGCAGGCCTAGTGAGAATCAGTGTGCGACCAGTTCTGGCTCGGCCTCGGCGCAGACCGGACGTTACGTTGCTCTACACCGCCAACGTCTTCGTTCCTGACCCTCAGCAGGTTGTTGCCGATCGTCGAAGCTCCGCATCCTATTAATTGGTTAACCAGTTGTCTATACGGTGTGTTGGACCTTGTGAAAATTGGTATGCTCGCCAATCGATATCGCAATAATTGTGCGGAATTGTCGAGGTGCAGCTAGTGATATTTGTTGAAGTACTTTTGTGCGGCCGAGAGTTTGTCGGATGATTGTCGTGGTGTCGAATGCGGCTATAACCGTTTCGGGCCCAGTTCGCGTAACGGACGTTATTATCAGAGTATTATCAGAGGTAGCTGTCGTTTGACAGTAAAAGGCGCGGTATTTTGGCTGTAAATTTATCGTGGCGCAAGTGAACAAGAAAAGACAGTCAAGCTGTACGGGCACCGGGAAGAAGACATGCTCACAATGGAGTCAGACCTAAAAGGCGGCAGCCTACACGGTCAGATGCCACCACACCCGCACCAGGGTCTCTCGCCGATGGGCCACCACACGAGCGTAGTATCGCCGTACGGTGCCCTCGGTTCCCTTGTCCACAGCCCGACACTTTCGGGTAGCCCACCAAATTCCCTATCGTCCCTTCAACAACAGCAACAACATCATCAGCACCAACAACAACAACAGACCCAGCAGCACCATTACGCCTCGATGCAGGCGGCCGTCGCTGCTCAGCAGCAGGCCCATCAGCAAGCCCAGCAACAGGCCCATTCTCAACACTCGCAGAGTATGCAGCACTCACTCAGTCAGCAGCAGCAGCAACAACAACAAAGTTCGATGCAGCAACAGGCCCACCACGTGCCTCATCAACAGCAACAACAACAAGCCCAGAGTCAACAGCAGCAGCAGCATCAACCGCCCAATAACAATAACAGCACGAGCAAGAACAATAACATCGATCGCGTCAAGAGGCCGATGAATGCTTTCATGGTGTGGTCCCGAGGTCAAAGGCGAAAAATGGCACAGGAAAACCCCAAGATGCATAATTCGGAAATCAGCAAGAGGCTCGGCGTCGAGTGGAAGCAGCTCAGTGAAACGGAAAAGCGGCCATTTATTGACGAGGCAAAGAGATTGAGGGCCGTACACATGAAAGAACATCCAGATTACAAGTACAGACCCCGACGCAAGACAAAGACCCTCTTGAAGAAAGATAAATTTCCTCTAGGAGCTGGTGGTGTTGGAGTTGCTGGAGCAGTTGGAGCAATGCTGGGAAGCGTTGAGCAGCAGCGCCAGGTTGCAGCCGCAGCGGCAGCGGCAGCAGGCCCTCAACAGACCCAACTTGGTCCCCGAGATGTCTATCAAATGCCCAGTGGATACATGCCCAATGGATATGCTATGATGCATGATCCAAACGCCTATTCGCAACATTACAGCAGCCACATGAACGCAGCGGCGGCAGCAGCAGGCTATCCAAGATACGATATGAGCCATTTAGGAGGTGGCTCACCGTCGCCTATAAACAGTTACATGAATGGTTACGGTGGATATGGGCCTACGACGGTACCAGGAGGTTCACCATCGCCTTACCATCAGGCTCAGCCTGGTTCTCAAATGTCCAGCCATAGTCCATCGGGTAGCAGCATCAAAAGCGAACCTACGAGCCCGGCGAGTGCGGGAATACACACGCCAACGCCAAACGGTCCCAATTCGGCATCGGGACCAATCAAAAGGGAATATATGAGCCAGTCGCAGCATCAACAACAGCAACAACATGGTCAAGCTGGTGACCTCCAGCAGATGATCTCAATGTATATGAACGCGGGCGCCGACCAAGGAGTCATGCAACACAATGTTTACTCACCTGGGCCTTCGCCGGATCCACTTGGGCAGCATCAGTCCGTCATACCACCCCTCACCCACCTGTAAGCACAAACACCTTTTTACATTACTATCATTTCTGTCTATTATACATCTTTATGTGCTTTGTCTGTTTCACTGTAACTATTTTCATGCAATGCACCTGTGTACTTTGAAGCTTTTTTCTGTAACTGTTGATACACGCGTCTATTTGATTTTTTTTTTTTTTTTTCATAAATTCTGCAAATTTTAGAAAAAGCTGTAATCCGTCGCTTGTTTCTCAAGTTGTTGGTGGAGAGTATATGCTCTTGGTTTTTCCGAACGGGCAAGTTTTGTCCTCTATACCAAAGTTACTAGAGCCTCGGAGTGCTGAAGTTTGGACTGTTTTCACGACTTCTTGACAACTTTTCAATGATTCGAGCATTCAAGTTTGGATAAGATTCTTGTTTTTCTGCGTCTTCGATATCCACAGCTTTTTCAAATGTTGGCTGCATTGGCATTAGAGATGGAAAGAGAACCTTCTTCACAATCATTTTTTGTAGCGTTTGAGTTTCTTTTGCAATCATGAAAGTTGTTTTTTAAACTTCCCTCAGAATGAGATCATCTCTTGTTTGCTTTTATTCGTCTTATCAAATTCATTTTCAAAATGTGTAGTGATTGTTAGTAACTAGAGTACAGTGTAAACCAAAATGTTGCACCCAATTAACATCAGTTCATCTATTCAGCGCACAAATATTCATCTTTCTGTAACCATCATTTGCACGAATAGTTCCACGATCTTGATGAAACTATGAAATAGACAGGATTTGAATTATATCTCAAAAAATATGCCTCAGTCGATAATTGACAAACGCTAAATTTTGAGGTATCGGCCACCTTGGAATGTTTCATTCTGCCGAGCTCAACTTTTGGTGCCACCGAATTTTGTTGATTTATCTTCATTATAACACATTCAAATTCTTCTACTCGATTACTCTCACAAAGAATCTGTTCCCAATACATCGTGCAACGACAAAGAAATCATGGTATCCGTTGTCAAAGTTTGTCGCTAAAGACGAAGAATCCTCCTCTGAACTCTAATGCCGATACGTGAAAAATTGCCCAATCGCTAATATGTTCTTCTCTCAAATTTCAAAATTCTTCGACTATATACTGTAATTTCCCACAACAATTCGCTAAGTAACTTTAAAAAAAAAAAAAAAAATGCATAACCTAACGCAGTATATCACTAACCCCGTAGGATAGCTTAGACAAGGACGGATGGATGAACGAGGCCTGAGATCCCGAAAAAGTGACTCGATGACGGAGGAGGGAAATAATAAGTGAAAATGGCTGAGCAAATTTATCAAATCAATGCTCAAAATGACGACGATCGTTTGCTTATTATTGAACGTGGGGGTTTGGCCGCAGACGCAGTGATATAGCCGCCGCCGCCGCCGCCCGCCGTCGCCGACGCCACACGACAAAATATCGTCAGTACAGAATCTGCCGTCGCAACATTGGCGAGATCTGCAATGAGAGCTTGTTACAGCCAAATTTTTACCGCTAATGCGGGAAAAATTGCCTGTGCCCTTCTTTTTTGCAATCACGCAATGCACGCAGAATATATACAACCCAATAACACACGAGCCAGCGAGGATAATATTTTCAAGGAGGAAAACACATCAGAAAAGGGGAAATGCATCCATCACCAACGCACTGAAAAAAAAACTACGCACAAAACCTGAATTTGGATCACGTCATATCTTCGAGTTATGAAAGAACGGTGACAGATTTGTGTTTACCGTAAAAATTCATAACTTCAATTGAGTTTGTATCAAATTCATCATCTCTGTCTATTATTATTATCTGCTAAGATTTTCCACTCTTCTACTAAAATCAAGTTCTCTCTGAAGATTTGTTGTACCGAAAAGCCTCTGCCTGTATCACTTTTATTCGTGCTAACAAATTATCCAAAAGGATGAAAAATCACCCGAATTTGTGACATTTTTTCCGCCTAAAACTGCACTTTTCTGCATTCAAAGCTTTTTTCTTCACAATTTCAACTTTATCTTCAAAATTTGACGGGAATTTTATTTTTATCATCATAGAAACTCTCACACTATACATTTTCATTCATTCTTTCCAAGATTCAATTGCCGATAGGCGGAAAAAATTTGACACGCCGAATTTTTGTTTGATTTTTCAACCTTGCGTGTACTTTGAAGTGATATAAGAAATACAATATTATACTTGGTGCGCTCGTGGGTTCTTGGTGTTTTCGCGGCGGCCGATCGGTGCGCTCACCTGCGAAACCCCCACGTCCGCTTTTATTCCTCATTTTATCGCGTGTGCGTCCCTTTCTCAAATATCAAAGCAGAAGAATATTTTTTTTTTTTTAAGAAATTTGACATGCATTCATTTTTGTCGCTAGATAAATGATTTTTTTTCGTTTACAGTGTCAGTGATGGGTGCAAAAATACGTTTATACAGCGTACGTGTGTATCGTTCTGTGAAATTGAATTCGTCACTCGACCGGAGTATGTGCGATCAAATATTTTAATGTCCCTATTCATTCATTTCCTCAATTAACTGATTCTTCAAAATGAGCATTTCTCTTATTTGTACAGTTTGTATATTTTTTCTATATGTGCTCAGGTTGGATAATCATAATTTTTCTATCCATATATGTTGGAGATTTTTACCTCAATTGGAGCGATATCGGAAGCCGTGTTAATTTTTTTTCGATTTCGTTTCATAAATGATTCATTCATATAAGTAATTCAATATTACAGAACGTTCCTCGTGCGTATTTTTGTACTATAAAAAGCGAATCAAAAGTTGTTATTTCTTTCTTCTTGTTTTTTTCGTATAAAAATTTGAAATTTTGAAAATTATGATTAGAAAAAAATGCTTGGAGAAATAAAAAGAGAAAAGGAGGAAGGAATGCTCAGTGATTCGTTGACGAGTATACGGGTAGACTCGTTCTCCTCAAGTAACCACTGTGATAAAATTCGCGTGAAAGTTAAGGAAAAGAGAGTACTAGAATTTTATGTATCGCGCGACGCACGTGTAGAAAAATTCGGTATGTATCATGCAAAAAATGCAAAATTTGCACAAACGAACCGGATTATCGCTGTATCGATAAACAATTCGATGCGAAAATTTCTATAAGTATACGATTGTACATAGTATTCATAACGAATTTATTGAATAATAGATATATCATTCGAAACGCGAAAAATTGTAGACATAATAGATGTGTATGATACTCCCGAGTGTAAATATTATAACTGTATCGCTATCATGAGAAATTTGAAGGTACTGCTTCTTTTTCTTCTGTTTCGTGAGCTTATAGCACCCTGTGTGTTTCAAAAAAAAATTTTCCTTCGAAAAATTTGAAAAGTTTGCAAAATATTTCGGAAAAATTGAGAAAGAAGAGAAAGATAGGGAAACAAGAGTGCAAAATGTGCAAAAGTTTTGTGTGAATGTGCGTCGCATAAAAAGAAGTAAATTTCTTTTTCTCTGTAAAAGACAAAACTGTGCGATATTACTCGTAGTATTTACTATTTAAGACGACCGTCGAGACAAAGTTGACCGACATTGCAAAATGTCAAAAAGCTTTTTTTTTACTTTCATCTCTGAAGACTAATAAATATATATAAATATATATAAGTGCGTACGCACATACACGCATACTTCCATGTATTTATAAATATTTATACTATCAAATTTATATATAAAAATATATATATATGTGTGTGTATATATATTTCCAATGCGAACAGAGATGTTGGAAAAGTTTATATGAATGATTGAATTTTTGTTAAGAAAAAAAAAATTATAAATCATGCATTTAGATTTTATAATGTCGAACCGCTACATCATCGTACACACAGCAGAGAATCCAATTGTTACGCGAAAATATTTAAACATATACCGTGGAAAAAAAATCCCGTGAATGAAAAAAAAAATCCAACGAACAATCTGCTATTTGAGCAGCGAGTGATGAGAAATGAAAATTTTTTTTGTAAATAATTGAATTTGTTCAAATGGAAGCGATTCTCTTGAAGCCAAAGCGGGAATGATATCGAAAGTTGAAATAAAACTTTCCGACGGGATAATAATAATATTGTATCAATTGTAAAATCGATTTATCCTCGAACCGCAGTTATTATATTTTATTTTTATCATTAGATCCTACATACTATTACTATCATTATGTCTGAATATTTTGATTATATCATTATCGCTATACAGTTCTCCTACGAAAAGAAGGAAATAATTAGCATATTATCAATCTTAATTCTGAAGTCTTTTATTCAAATTTATTGATTTACCCATGATATAGCCCAGTACCTAACACTCCCCATTCAATTTTACATGAATAATATACATAAAAATTCGTTTATGCACGTTTTTCCCATTGCTCATTTGAAACTCATATTAAATGCTTCATGTTATACATATCTGACGTTTAACTCGTAGAGTCATTATCCGTCACACTTGCGCGTTGAACACGTGCGCATCGTGATGCAAAAATGTCGGAGAAGGAAACTTTAAATTTTTGACCTTTTGTTCTCGAGCTTTAAAGAGATGCACGGACACGAAGTTGAACATATATATACATATGATCAAAAGTCACGAGTGAACGTGGTCGTGCCTAAATTTTTTTGCATCTTTTGCACTATAGAGTCATGTGTGAAAAATGCTCTTTGAGGTATTGGGAGCAGCGGCAAGTGTTCTAATGGAATAATTCTTGATGTATCAAGTCAGTCATGCCAACTAACTCTATTCGCTATTTTTACAGTAATTGTTGGCTTTTTTGTGCGCTGAAGTAATGATGAAAAAATATACTTGACAATAGATTTTTATCTGCAAACGATGGTTCACGATTTCATCCTTAGTTTCGGTACATATTACTTCACTGCTTCGGGATAGTTGAAAATAATGCAATCGAGAAGATGGATACCATTAGAATTTTCAGAAAATTCATTCTGTTGTTTGGTATACGATCTTTTTTCATTCGATTTGCATCATTCAAGGTGAATCAATAGAATCTCAATTTGAGAAACTGTTTAAAGAATGCGAAGTTCGCACACATTTCATGACTTACATCCTGATCATCATCGGAGTTGAATTTCTAAAGTTGGCACGAACTGATGTTGCATAGATTATTACCTGTGCATACTTCAGCGGTAAAAAATCATAGGCCATTGCTAAAAATTGATCAAGTTTTCAATTTTTTTTTTTTTTCATAAATTGTCGTCGATTCCCTATTTTGAAACAAGTCGGGATAGATTAGATGCATACTTACAATGTTAATTGATCCTGTTTCATTGAAAATAATGGAAATCATAAGAAAATAGCAGTATCTCAAACTTCATTCTCAAGTATATTGTGTGGCTCCGCACATATCCTTGAAATGTTCATGGCACTATATGAATAAGTTTCATGCATGCGTCAATTATTGAAAGCTATGCGATCCATATTGGTCTCTTTGTCATTCCCATCTGACTGGTGTGTGCCCTAAATACTGATATCTATGGAATGAATATTGAAACTTTTTAAAATTAAATCGGAATACTTGATAATGTGTAATCACAATTATCAAACCAACATAGCACATTTGTGTATGAAACAGTGATCAACTTATACCAGTGAATGCGGACATTAAATGAAATTTTCGAATCATGACAAACATTTTTGGTACAAAGTCATAAGATAGAACCTGATGAATTATCGTTCCTATTGTATATAATTCTGCATATAATATTTTTCTGTCCCCTATCTTTCGTGGCGTCGAGAGCCATGTAAATCCTAATAATATACACTTATTCAGCATTCTGTGTTTTTCATGAAAATTAATTTCATGTATGAACAAAATCCTGATTCACGAATTGAATGATCTCAATTGCAAATGATCAGATTTCCATTGTACCTGCATTTCTTTGAAACAGTTTAGAATTTTCTTGAAAACACCTTGTTCGTCACAATGATATAATGTGGAAACTTAAGTTTTCTTTGTTTATAACAATAGAGAAACTCTCTTCATTTCGTACTATTTCCATGGTAGCTCGATACCAAAGTACTTCGAGCTAATATTTAAACCATACATCAACTTCACCAAATGTGTTTATTTTCGGTCACATTGATGTTCATAAAGAGTCATCGATATTGCTGATCAAAGAATTACCGCAAGCTCTATTTGTTATATCTATACTTTTCTATACATAAGTACTAAATTTTTCGATTGCGAAAAAAATTCTATTGGATTTTTAAATTCAAGGACTAATGAAATTTTCCAAAAATTGGATATCAGACAATCCGAACGCATCCACCATTAATAATGCCTGTAGTTTCATAAATCATCAAAAAAAAAGCGTTTTAATTAATTTGTAACAAAGTGGTAACGGAATGAACGGATGGAAAATGACTCTTCGCAACTGCACCAGTGAGTGGACGGATATGGCAGTCAGAGCTTGCATGTATGTGTGTTGCTGTCGCCATCGAGGTCGCCATTTTTGCGGCTCATTTTGAAATCAACGCAGCCACGACTCGTGACTTCTCTCGTTTATTTGCCGTATGTATTAGGTTGTAATGGTCCGAAGCTCTAGTGCGGTGGCGCCACGGTCTGTAGCGTGAGTTTACGCACACACTCTCTCGTCCGTGAGCTCACGGACGCCAAACAGACGCAAACATGTGTGAGTCTCACTCACACATGCTTGTGCCCCAAAGTCATCGGTGAGCTCACGGACGAGAGAGTGTGTTCGTAAACTCACGCTACAGACCGTGGCGCCACCGCACTAGAGCTTCGGACCATTACAACCTAATACGACGACGCAGTCACTGCCACCATCGCTATATATAATACCGCACTTGTGATAAATATGTATATCCATCGGTGAGTATATACAGCTCTCGACGAACTAAAGCAAGACAAAGATACATAGCCAGATAGATGGACAGTGAAAGAGGAAGAGTATCAGATAGATCTGAATGTACAATGACATAGAGTGACGTGCTCGAGCTCATTTATTTAGGCCAATAAATATTTCATAGTTTTCAAGAACCATTTTGTATTATATTTGTCAGTCGTACCGTGGCATTCCTCTTTCTAGTTTGGAAGGTTCTGCCTTTTTGCACCACCTAATGGAGTATTTGATGCGTGATGGAAAAAGGCAAGCTTGCAAGATCCAAAGAGACGCGTGAGCTATCTATTTACTGTTTTTTTTTTTAATCTGAACTGGTCACGAATTTCTTTGAATGTCGAGCCCTGATTGGTTTCGCCTCATCTGATTGGTTAGATTAAAGAACATTCGATCAGTTCAAATTGCTCCTAAGTGTATATACATCATTTCATCGATCGCAATTTATTTTCTCAAAATAAAAACTATTATTGACGGTCATAGAAGCCGACGCAAGTTAAAGTAATGCTAGTGCTACTCATGAGTCCAAGTGCAGATTACATCCTCGATTGACTCATTTCCGCCTGTCTATATAGGTATAGTAACGCACACAGCAGACGACAACCCGACCCCGTAACTGCCGAAAGTATAGTGACGTATTGGCTCGAATTCTTCTTGATAGGCTCCTAATAATGAGTGATCTGTTTGTTTCTATGCATTTTTTATGCACTCTCGTGCCTGTGTGCACTCTTCCGTGAGAATCTGATAGTTGGAAATGAGTGTGTCGCTCATTCCTCACAACTTTACGAAAAATTGATCAAAACTTTTCTTCCCGACTCGTAAAGGCCCTAAAATTTTAGCTGTGTCTGTTTGAGACACTGATCGTGCCGAATTTTATAATTATTTGATAGTTAATTCGAGTACCGCTTGTAATACCTTGAAACTTTTCTTTTTCAAATTCTGAAAATTCTCTAACTCTCACTTTCTGGTCAGGATTTCAGCCAATAGCATCAGTCAATAGTACATGAGAAATTTCCACAGTACTCAATCGAGACTCAAACTTTTTGTGGATATTTTTGGAAATATATGAAATGATTATTTGGTCTCATATATTAAACATCAAGGACGAAAAATCTACAAAATTACTCATGATATTTTTGAAAATAATCTGAGAAATCAACACTGGTCTGGATTTAGTCAGAATTCTGAAGTGAAGATCATCGAAAAAAATTTAATAGCACTTCAAATTCGACATCTTTTTCAATTAATCCCACTTCAGAATTTCGATTACTTCTGGTCGAGTGTTATCTTTTCAATTGATCGAAAAACATCTTCCAGCAGTGGCAGGATGAAATTTCATGAATCAAAATGACCTCAAATGAATGAATGACTGGCTATTGGATGATTTTTCAGGTGAATTATACTATACACGTGGATCGAATCGTAACACTATATAACCAAAATCATCAAATTAAATCAGCAAAATAATCTCTATAATAGAGATTAAGATTGCTTGAACAGAAGACAAAAATCATCAAATTGATTAGCCTCTGAATCGTTTGGAAATCCCACAAAAACCGATAATTTTATTCAAACCTTTTCATAGAAGAAAATGAAAAGAAATTGTCAACTCGGTCAGGAGGAGGACAGGGGGAGGATCTGATCGATCTGTATCAAAAAATAGTTTTTCGCTGTTTCACTATCATATTATCCTCCCAAAATAGCCACACCGAGTAAACGAGAGCTTTAAAGCTCGTTTTGTAAATTCTACGACTTCCAGAAAAAGATTTCAAGGAGCGTCAATTTACCGCAGGAACCTTTTGGCAATTCTTGCCGTGGCTTTTAAGTATATATCGTTTGTGACGCTCGGTCGAATTAGCCGAAACTCTGTCAGGCAAAGCTGCTGCTGTGCTTAGCATAATTTTCATGCAAGAATATACGATACGAGGTAGAGAGAAGAGGCGCGATGTCGTCGTTGTCGTCTTCACTTATTGCGGATAAGAATGTCGGCGCCTACGGCTTCCGAAGATCGCGTCGAAATACATGTCCCGCGCGAATAGAATGCTAACGAGACTCTCTTTGTCGAATCTATATACCACCTACTCTTATTCTTCGTCTTCTCTTATATTATGCTTCCCTTCATTGGTAGTTGCTTTTTTAGTGATACCATCCTATACCGTTGTTATGAGTATTATACCATGATCTTATTTGTTAATCCTATCAGATCTTTTTTTACCTCGTTCGCTTGTAATTTGATATAGTATCGGCGAAAAATTGAGATTCGAGATGAAAAAAATAATCTTTTTTTGCGTAAACGAGTGAACTCAGAGTTAGATTTTGTAAGTGATACGTCTTTGAGTGATTGCAAAACTGAATTTGCTTGAGCTTTTTTGATTTTGACCAACCAGGCAATCATAACCACAAAAATCACATCAAATTATTTCTTCATTTCGTTCATATAGATTCTGTGTGCCATTGATCTACAAAGATCAAGGACTTGATGAACTTGATCAAACTTTCATTATTGATACATCTCACCTTTCCTCTCTCACTCAGAAAAAAAAAATTACAATATTAAAACATCCTTACTTGCACAGGAAGATTTATCATTCTCGTGTCTCTTCTTACTATTTGAGGGGAACATTATTTCAATGTACGTAAGTTGATATTAGAATTAAAGAATATATGATAAGTCAGTTGTTACTAGAGCAAATATTTAAACTTGAGATATTGGAGACTAAAATAGTCAGGATATTGAATTATAACGTGTTTCACACTCGAACCGTGGAAATTCTATTCAAGTTACTCGTTCGCAAATTCAAATGAATGAACGTGTTTCGAGACGCGTTCTTAGCAGAAATTTTGCACATATTCATTTGATTTATTTGCAAATTGATAAAATTAATCGTTCCCTCCGAGTGCAAACTCACCTGTTTCGTTTGACTTTTGACAATATTTTTTTATCCAATTGAAAATTTTGATTGCTTCTCAAATTAGCTTCTCGTTTATCGAGATTGATCATTGTCCTCATATTTTAATTTTTATCCGCTCAAACAATATACATTTCTATAAAAATTAGCCAGCAATCAATCAAATTGACAATTCACTAATCAAAAGTTTCATCAGTTGTTAATAATGGAAATCATACAAAACTGTGGCAGGAATAATACCGTTTACATTTGGTTAGACGATTTCTAACGTTTAGTTCAACTCATTTGCGTCAGTCCAACTAATTACACGCGGATGACACGTGTGAATATGATTCTTATCTAATATGAGTATATAGAATCTATAACTCGATGGATAGTCAACATATTCATCAATCAGGCGACGAAGGGTAATGGAATTTTTATAGACCTTGTTTTGATAGGGTATTGACTCTGTAAGTTTTTTTATAAAATTATATAAACTCAATGAAC
Source organism: Eretmocerus hayati (assembly GCA_029851415.1). Taxonomy (NCBI): domain Eukaryota; kingdom Metazoa; phylum Arthropoda; class Insecta; order Hymenoptera; family Aphelinidae; genus Eretmocerus; species Eretmocerus hayati. The sequence continues at coordinate 161,594,511 of CM056741.1, read as the reverse complement.
CCTAGCGGTTCAATATTTTTAGAATAAAGGTTACTGCGCGTTTACCGATGAAAATTTTTGGCTTGAGCTGATTCTTATGGAATACTCAATACAATATTAAAATATTTACCTTTCAATAAATTTAGACATTCTGTTGAATTAACCTCGTCGACATCCTTATGAGAATCTTCTTTACCATTGTACCTCCTTCAATTCTATAATTTCCACGATTATAATTTTGCATTGTCTGATTTTCTGGGAAGAGATTTGAACCCCCCCCCCCCCCCCTATGCATAGTCTCTTTCCAAATCAAAGACATTCATGAAAAAGTCCAGCACCGTGCAAAAATTCCTGAATGGTGGTATGAAATCCTCTCTTGCAAAAACTTCGACTGCTCGAGCCCAAATTGACGTGGAGGAATTTTGAGAAAAGCATCTCAAAGAAGAGAAAAAATCCTAGCTTTTTGTGGTTCTTGATTTTTCTCTTAGCCCTTCTTGGTACCTCAAATAGCTGGTAAGATTTCAAGGTTTAAAGTAAACCCGTTTTTACTATATGGGCTGTAAGTTGGACGCGGATAAAGATAGAACAATCTTACAGACAGCATCTTGTAGAGAGGAAAAAATCTCATTTGCCTTGATTTTTTTGATTATTTTTGACGTCGTACGAATAAGAGTGTGAGAGATTTCAAAGTAGCCAGATTCTCGGATTTTCAATGGAATACGGGCAAAAACAGCAGCAAATGGCAAAAAACTACGGGTTTGACTCCTTTGAGAGCTCTCAAACTCTTAACCGCACGACATAAAAAATGATCAAATAATCATTGCTAATGACATTTTTTCCGCTCTTCGAGATGCATTTTGCAAAATTGTTCTATCTTTATCCGCGTCCAAATTACAGCTACTTGAGCTACCAAGAAAGACTGAGAGAAAAATCAACAAACAACAAGAAGTTAGCATTTTTTCTCATCTTTGAGATGCTTTTTTCAAAATTCCTCTACATCAATCTGGGCTCGAGCAATCAACGTTTTTGCAAGCGAGGATTTAATACCACCGTTCAGGAATTCTTGCACGGTACTGTATAAAAATTTCATTTTCATGGTGTTATTCTTTCTCTTCAACCAGATGGTCGATTTTTCTTGACAATCTTAAATTTTAAACTTGAAAGTTCCGATCTCAAGTGATCTCACAAGAATCTCAAGTTGTACTCACTTTGAATTATTCACTTCGCGTTATTATCCTTGTTAACCTGTCTGCAACATATATTTTCTACACTGTAGTTAGGCTTTCCAGCGCTTGTCGTAGTAGTTGTGTCTGCATTAAACATTGACAACAATCGTGAATTAAATTTCTAGTTAGCTATATGCATTACGTATGCACTCTACAGGAAATCACTTTTGGTGAACTTTGACCTCGGACCCAATACAATTTCTTGCGTCACTTTTTTTTCCTTGAATCCTGAAAGACGTCGCTCGATGATCTTGAATCTTGTCTGTCAGAGCCACAAGTATAGCGTTGTAACACTAAAGGAATCGGAGGAAGTACTGAAATTCATTGGATGTCTTCGTTGGCAAAAAAGTTCAGATTCAATATTGGGCCCCTCTTCTCTTCTTATAGTTACCAAATTTCATGCGAAATGATTGAAGAAGAGCATTGATTTGCGATGTTTCAACAGGTGATAAAAGAGGAAGATCGGACAAAAGTTGGCTAAATTTGGTCTGTACTGTGGTCTAGATATAGCAAGTTCTAAATGATCTATATTATAGGTCTCACTCCATCATTTCTTCACTCATGTGAACAACCAATTTCATTTTGAGATAGATCATCAATAATTAGGGAGTAAGCCTCAGTAGTTCTGAAATTTTCGCATTGCAATTTAAAGGAATAGCTTCACATTTCGATTCAGATGTGAATTGTATCTAATACAAGCCGTGAAAGTCAGCATTTTCAATTGCCTTAATTTGGATGACGATAAAATACTTTATACATTCTAACAACATTTATGTCGATTTATGGAGCTGAAGCACCTATGCGTCATTAATATGTGAAGGATCGGATCCAGAATGTTTCACTTGATTAGAACTAGCGTTATTATTGCCTTACGTGCTAACACTTGTTCGGCTTGTGAATATTCTTGATAAGTCAGAGGTCCTTAGAATGCTATTTAGTTCAATAATGATGGTTGTAGAGTAAGAACTGATCAACTCAAGAAGTCAAGGAGTAGTCTCTCTTAACTTCGCAAAGTTCGATGATATTATATTGAATTTTTACTTGCTGATAGATGTATCACATTTTAGCAGACTAACTGTTTCTAATTTTCAAAACGGGTCAGTTGAATCTACCAAAATCTCGAACTATTCAGAGATTCATTTGACGAATAGTCAATATGTTGAAAGGATGCTCAATGATGCAACAAATTGAAGATATGTCACAGTGCATTTACAATCACACACGACACATTGATGCACGGCGCACAACGCACAACGTATGACACACGACCGATCAGTGGATTGTGCAATTAGTCGATTGATCAGTTAATCCCACCCATAGCCTACACAATCGCGTAATATATTTTAACCAGACCAAACTGGACTAGACCAAACTACACTGAACCAGATCGAATACTAGGCCCAACTTGACCGGGCCAGACCGAGCCAGTGGAGTACAAACCAGCTAGTCAGTACCAGACTGCACCCGGCCGCACTGTTACATCGTATTAGACCGTACTAGACCAAACTAGACATAATCAGACAGGGAATAGACCGAAATAGATCGAATCAGACCAAACTAGACCAAACTGGATCGAATTAGGCGGAATAAGATCAAACCAGACCGTATTAGGTCGAGTTAGACCTAACTAGACCAATCTAGAATAGATTGGGTAGAATTAGACCGAAAATAGGGACGACGACTCCCGCGGCAATTTTCGCACGGTGCGAGTTGTACGGTCGATCCTCGTATCGTACAGCTTTATACGATGATTCTCGTATGGTAGCAGTATGATGATTCTCGCATGACACGAGCGCGATCATTTTAGTACGGTACTAGTTCGGCAACAAACGTAAGGTACTAGCACTATTATTCTAGTAAGGTATCGGTACGATGATTCTCGTACGGCTTTAGTACGACCATTCATGAGCGGTACTGGTGCGATAATTTCCGTATATGTATAGTTTTAGTGCGATGATTCTAGTACGGCTTTGGTACGACCATTCTTGAGCGGTACTGGTGCGATAATTTTCGTATATGTATAGTTCGGGTGCGATGATTCTAGTACGATATCAGTACGATGACTCTATTATGGTGCTAGTTGGATTATTCTCGCACGACGCTAGTGCAATGATTCTAGTAGGTGAGTTCGGCGATTCTCGTAAGGTACTAGTACTGTTATTCTAGTGCGGTATAAGTACGATGATCTAACGATGACTCTCACATGACACCAGTGTGATCATTCTAGTACGGTATCAGTACGATGATTACACAGCCCCAAAAAATTCGTCTGAACCTGGGCTCTCACTATGTCATCTTTATGTGTTTTGGGTCACTGATTCCGATCCCGGTGTCGGTTTTTACCGATCACACCGTTTTTTCGAGATATTGAAGATCAAAACGAGGGAAAAAATGGAAAATCGCTGAAAATTCTGATATATATGTTTCTCGGATCCGGGAACACGAATCCGATGCTATATTTTATTCACGGTCACAAATCTGAGATATCGACTATAACTTGAGTTTTATGATGGAAAATTCGAGTTTTGACATCAGATTTTGAAAGAACACAAAATTCTACGTCCAAATATGTGTTTTTGAGAACTTCTCAGTGACTTTTAGAAGGTCACACAGCGGAACAATTCAGCACTTGACGAGAATATGATCCACTGACCTGATGCATGACTCACCAACCCACCGGCCTGGGGAGCTGATGTATGACCTACTAACCTACCAACCTCTTTATCTGACACATGTAGCACCATTCCGTCGGCTGGAGACCTATAGACCCATCGACCTATGTACTTGTCATATCACCAGACGATACGCCGACCTGCTGGTCGGCCTACCGACTCATGTATCCGGCGCATGACCCACTAACTCGCAAACCTGGTGACCTCAGATGACCAACAGACTTACTGACTTACATACCTGTCACATAACGCGCCGACCTGACGAATCTCTACTCATCTCCCGACCTATTCATTCGCTGCATGACACACCAACTTGTACGTTTGGTGACATTTCGGCAGACTTACAGACCCACCAGCTCACCGACCCGATATATGACTCCCCGACCTACTGACCTGCCGTACAACCCACCGATTTGCTGACTTGCCATATGATCTAACGGTCATGTGACCTGATGTATGACCCACCCATTCATCGACTCAAAAATCTGCCACAAGACCCACAATGCTGCCGCCATACTGTGCGAGGATATAACTACAATCCCTAAGGGATGTGAAGAAATGAAGGCTGTCATTCAAGAAACTGTTTCCCACTCAGGTTTTCTTTATTGATCAAAGAATTGGAACTAAAACATCACATGGCCGTTAGATCATATGGCAAGTCAGCAAATTGGTGGGTTGTGCGGCAGGTCAGTAGGTCCACGAGGTCATATATCGGGTTTGTGAGTCTGCCGAAATGTCACCAAATGTACAAATTGGAGTGTCATGTATCGAATGAATAGAGTAGGTCATTCGTCAGGTCGGCGCGTTATATGACAGGTATGTAAGTCAGTGGGTCTGTTGGTCATCTGAGGTCACCAAGTTTGCGAGTTAGTGGGTCATGCGCCAGATACATGAGTCGGTAGGCGTATCGTCGGGTGATGTGACTAGTACATAGGTCGATGGGCTTATAGGTCACCAGCCGACGGAATGGTGCTACATGTGGCAGATGAAGAGGTTGGTACAGGTTAGTAGGTCATACATCAGCTCACCAGGCCGGTGGGTTGGTGAGTCATGTATCAGGTCAGTGGATCATATTCTCGTCAAGTGCTAAATTGTTCCGCAGTGTGACCTTCTAAAAGTCACTGAGAAGTTCTCAAAAACACATATTTGGACGTAGAATTTTGTGTTCTTTCAAAATCTGATGTCAAAACTCGAATTTTCCATCATAAAACTCAAGTTATAGTCGATATCTCAGATTTGTGACCGTGAATAAAATATAGCATCGGATTCGTGTTCCCGGATCCGAGAAACATATATATCAGAATTTTCAGCGATTTTCCATTTTTCCCCTCGCTTTGATCTTCAATATCTCGAAAAAACGGTGTGATCGGTAAAAACCGACACCGGGATCGGAATCAGTGACCCAGAAAACATTAAGATAACATAGTGAAAGCCCAGGTTCAGATCACTTTTTTGTGGGGCTGTGTTGTGGTACGGCTTCAGTACGACCATTCTTGCGTGGTACTAGTGCGATAATTCTCGTATAGTTCTAGTGCGATTAGCCTACTACGGTATCAGTACGATGATTCTATCGTGGTGCTAGTTAGATTATCCTCGCACGACACTAGTGCGATGATTCTAGTAGGTAAGTTCAGCGATTTTCGCAAGGTGCTAGTACTGTTATTCTAGCGCGGTAGCAGTACGATGACTCTCGCATGATACTAGTGCGAATTTTAGCCCGGTACTAGTACGACGATTCTCGTACGGTACTTCTGCGATGATTCTCGCTACACGAAAGCAAATTCTAATCTATCAAAACAACAGCCGAGCTTGTGATTTTTAGTCACCAATTTGAAAGTATAAGCTCTATTGAACGCCGCTCTCCGATAAGGAAAAAAAACCGTGGAGCTAGTAGATAGTGACTCTATTTTTTTGTAATATCTTTTATCTGTCTGAAAGCATCAATATCTCACTCACTTGTGCATCACATACTCTACACAGACAGCTCTCTAGGTAAAATATCTCAATCGCTATCCATCATAAATTATTGCTCTCAAAATCAATGCTTCCCTATCGACCCAATATACTTACCTTGCCCAACAGATGGAAAAATCACAGTACAATGGAAAGGTTGGACATGTCTCAGATGATCCTCTCGAGGGCTAATTACGTATCTCAAGTCTCTACTTTTCTCTTTTAGGGTGGGTGAGGCCCATCACGGTATACCGGTTTCTCTTATAAGTATACTCTAGGACGTTACCCTTACACATACAACTCGATTCGCTTAACCCGTTTTTCGTGATCAGATATATGTATGCATATATAGGTAATCTAGAAAGTAAGAGAGAGAAGGATAGAGGAACAGATCGAGCACCTGGTGAGAGCCACCCTCGGGAACACTACTACCATCATATCATTTCCACTACTACTAGTATTACTACTATTACTACCCTAAAGGTATACGACGCGCGACGTTTCCGCTGATATATGTCGCGATTTAGGGAGGCCTGAGCCTTCGAAAAACCCCTCGCTTTGCAAACCTGAAATCTTCTCTCTTTCTCCATACCTCTACTACTACACATTTTTTTTTTTTTTTCATTTTTGCCTCCTCCTCGGTTGTGTGTCGTAGTTTATGCTACAGTCGTACTCGCGAAATATCTCGTCTTTATCGTGTTCTTCTCTGACGTTTATGACGACAAACGGCCATCAGCGATATATATATATATATATATATATATATACCTATATATAAAATGTCCGTGCGTACCATATTATAGGCTCTTGGGCCAATTTCTTAATAGACACGATGCATAGCGTAGATATATAATAGTATGATTCGCACACGCGCCTAAAATTTTGACCCTTGATGATACGAGATGTTCTTTTATTGCTAATAATGTTTCACCCGATACGTTTGTACAATACTTTTACGATCTTGAATTTTTGACATGGTTGGCAATCTGGTAGCGTTATATGGATATGTTTTCTTGATGAGATGTATGTGTATGTGTATGTTGGAATCATTAAAGGTGATTCCGAGGTCTCTTTCTTTGCATTATTCCGGTAGTCATTTAATTAGCTGTACTGCACGTGACTCTCTACTGTTCTTTAACAATAGCCTTTCCGCAAACTTATATTCATTCCTCGTTATGAATTTAAACGATCGCTTTCTCGAACCCTCCAAGCATTTAACTTTGCTCTACTTTATGGCCTTGAAGATTGTAATAAGGCCGCAAATATCATTGCAATATCTAATATCTTGTATAGATATTATAGCAATGGGATGATGAGTGTCGTATGATTTTTTCAGACGATTTTCTTCAATCTTGAGCAAATAATTGATTTTATTTGAGCTCTTTAGATTAGAGAAACGAGGATTAAGATATAATTTGACTATTTAATGAATAATTTATCAATCTCGAGGCAGGGAAATTCAGATATCTAGAAGCACACGAGGCTTGAGAAAGCTCTAGAAGTTCATGGTCCTTTTAATCTCATTCGCATATTTGATAATCTACATCTGTTTCAACTATGCGTGGAAAATTTGAGAGGCCAAAAAAAAAACCTATGACGGAAAACACATAGAGCCAGATGTTGTCCCAGACGATTGTCGCAATTGAGTATGAATGTTATCGTCTAAATATATCAAATTTTACGGAAAATCCATTTTCTGGCTCAATTTCTTACAATTTTATGAGATTGTCAATTCTTGGTATTTCCCCTGTTCCATAGTGATTTGACTTTCTCAATCTGGTCCGTTATTCGCATAGCCGAAAAGATATTTGTAAGAAACGTTATTATTGGTTATTTTGATAAAATATAATTTTCTGATAGATGATACGTTTTGAAACGTCAAGAGTTATACTTCCGAAATGTTCATCTCATCCATCTAATTTTCTGCCAATTTCCACATCTCTCTGCAAAATTTTCAAGTCTCAATTCTGTTTTACTTCAACTTTATTAACGCATGCTGAAATCTAGATTCGCAACTTTTTCCATCACATATCCGCACCGGTCCTCAGCAAATGGGCGGTAGACAGCGAGAATGAGAAACATAGAGAAAGATACTGGTTGCTTATGGCTGGAAATTCGAGAACGGGACTGATTTATGCGGCTTGATACCGGTAGCTTTTAAAGCGGTTAGAATTAGAAATGCACTGCCGTTAAAGTACCTTTGCAGAGGAGCAAGCGTCAAAAAATTGCGACATCAAAGTGTAAATAAAATCAAAGATAGTGAAAAAAATAAGGAGAGAAGTAGTTATGAGACCATATTTCCAGCAAATACAAATCGATTATAATCAAAATACATGGACGTCGTACTAGGAATAACATTTTTGTCCTGATCTCGGTCATTCTGCAAAATGAAAATTGCCAAACTTCAGGTTCAAAAAACAATTGAGATAACTAAAAGTCGAATCCACGTGAAAATTATACGTATGAGAAAAGTCAATGAACTGAGGCCTTGGAAAAACCAATGGTGTCTTTGAGTGGTAACGTTCTCGACTGTTAATTTGCTTGACAATTGATTTAGTCATGCTTGTAATAATGAGCTATTTTCGTCCTATACGACGATAGGTTTTTTGGCTAGGTCATACAATACGTTTGTTCTGTACCGAGTGATAAGAATTTATGTATGACTGACTTCAGCCGCTGAGTTTATTCTCATAATATCGAGGCCTCATAAATGAAAATGAATCTGAAAATTCGAAGAATATTACTATCAAGAGTAGTGATCCTAAACAATAATACCTGTTACACGTTTTGAGCGCACTTATTGTTGTAATGAATTGTAATGTTAGGTGTAATTAGGTGAAGGAGACCTTACGACTTCATTGATGGGATAACAATTACTCGAACTCTTTTTTTTTTCATTGACGATGAGGAATGTTGCATAGATTTGATTGAAGTTGACTAAGTTTATAATTCAAATTGAAACTCACTTCTGTTATCACATCCATAATACTTGTCAGTGTTTCCATTCATTTTTGTGTTTGAATGAACGAGCTTTATCGTCAATCCTAGTACAAATGCTACATCAACTCTAGACTTGCCATGAACGTTTTGGTCAGTGTCCATAACACAGCCAAAATTATAACATTTTTTTCAAACATTTCATGACCTATGAGCTAATAACTGACCATTTTATGTCTAGAATCGTGTTTACGCTCAAAAAAGATTCTGATCAAGGATGAAACCTCTCAGAAAGTCCTCACTTTCCGGTCTCAAAAAAATTTATGGCTCAAAAATAATCAGTAACTAATTCAATTTCGTTGTTTCTTTTCCATCACCTTTAAAACACAAACATAGGACTAAGAATTTTATTCTTGTGGTGACACGTTTTCAGAATCGCCAGAAATTCATCTGATTTTTTGAGATTTTTCTCATGCGTCAATCAAAAGTTGTCACAAATATTGTAAATCGAGCATGTCGACTGAAGTGGACAAAATGAATGAAGGAGTCATGATGGTAATTCTAAACATTCTATAAATGGATTAGGCAATGTGAAAATTCATAAACTCATTGAGTATCAGAGAGGAAAAGTGAGAGATAGAAAAAAAAGATAGAGATGGGAGAGAGGATAATTTTAGATGAGAGGGGTGAACCGTGTCAGAGAAGGTCGGTTGCAAGTATAACGATGCATATACTGGTCGGACTAGCTTCGGGGTCAGTTTATCGCAAACAAATGGGTTACGCTTGTTCGGCGCCGTATTTCACCAGAATTTATTGTTTATTATTCCACCGCTTTCGGATGATGTAGGGCCGTGTTTGCCCGAAGTAGAAGCGTTAATGTCATTAATGGTCCCCCCACCCCTTACTTGTACACCGGTTCGGCAGCACCGCAACTCTTTTGCTCGGATATACATACATGTATGGGTGTATTGGAGTTGCAAAACTTTTCGCAGGCCAGTGACAGTCTTTTATTTGAGTTTACCACTAAAGTCAGAGAAATAATGAAAGAGTCACTGACCGAGTCAAGCAACAAATTTTAACGATATATTTTATCAGATACTCGATATTCTGAAATTTGGAAATTTTTCTCTGTCAGTTCTTGTGTTACCTGGGATGTTCATTGAATTTTCTTGGTTGCCTGATGAGAATTGGTGCTTGAGTAAATACTGGTTATTACGATCATACCAATGTGGAAAACTACAGAAAAAGTTCTGGAAATTCATGCTCATGAGTGTGCTCGAGAGCAACAGATCGACACCTCTTTTTTCAATGGTGCGGTAATTATAAGATAAAGCTCTCAGAACTAGTACTCATATATCAAATTTACAAAACTTGCTTTGACCATGATGACCCGCAATTTGGGGTCATGGGAATGGTCCCGTGGGGAATAATGTGCAAAATAAAATGAAACACCTTTAATGTATTGTTTTTTATTCATGTTATCTTATTCGAACGTAGGACATTTATATGCTAAGTTGACTTTTTTGCTAACGTGTGCCTGAGCGCGCTCATAGCGATAATGTGGGAACTTTTCTTTCTTTTAGGCTCTTCATCATACTTATATACAATAAATACAATGCTTTAATATTGGCCAGATTTCATTGTTGCGGTATTCTTTCAATTTTGGTCAATCTTTCATGTACAAGCTAGTTTTTGGCTACTGTTCTCAAATGAATAAATATCTGAGGTATAACTCGACGTGGGGGTCTACTATCTCATTTTTGCGTTGAGACATCGAGAACATACATCTTTGAGGCTGGTGATGATGGAGCTAAAAAAAAGTACGGTGAAAAAAAATTTGTCTTGGACCAAAGTTTTGAAAGCCTCGCGAACGCAGTCGCGGTTACAATATATTGTTGTGTGTCTGTGAAGCTTGAACCTCGAAACATGTGTACTTCGATTGTGGCCAGTTAGTAGTACAACGTCCGAGACTAATTTCATAAATGAACTTCTTCGAGATGAGAACATGTAAGTAGTGCGGTAATTTTTTTTTTCTTCCAAGAGGTGGAGACTGCACGAGCGTAAATCAGATGTTAGTCATTGTATGGGGTGATGAGTGCTTTATGCTAAGTTTTTGGATTTATATGATGTTATAAATTCGTTATGCAAGATAATTGGGGATTCTCAATTCATATGGCATTTTTATGAGTTACCAAGTACTTCAAAATATTGATTTTGATGATTGGTTTGTGCCATATGTTTGTGCAGAGTAGCTTAATGCTTGTTCCTGCATTTACGGAGTGTTTTTCAAATCTGGTTATCAGGGAATCCTGGGGGAAATTTTTGTTCCCAGAGAATCATGGAATACTCCGGGAACTCACATCTGAATCATGGAAAATTTTCAAGATAGACTCATCTAGCGTGGGCACAATTTTTTGTCCCATGTTCCGCTAGAAGATTTTTTCATAGGATTTTTTTTTATTTTGCTCAAATATCTTGCGAAATTTTCTCTGGTATGGTTCTTCATCCTGTCGGAACTGAGCGTGAAAATCGAGGTGAAAACTTGGAACAAATTATGTTGAAATGGAATTCGTATCAAGATTTTGATGGAACGATTCATTTTTACCAAGACTGGCACATAAATCTGATCATCTTACACCTCAATTCTTCATCTAACTATTTATGGCACTTCATTGGTTTCATGGACTTACTAGATTTGCAAAGTTGAGTCTGAAGAAATTTTTTTTCTTTCCAATAAATTTTTCCAGCTGCTGATGACGTATTACAATCACACATCCTCAATAAGCAAATAAAATAGCATTTGTCTCAGCAATCAGTCAATGCACAAAAATTGATTCTATTATGTTGCTCCTCCACCATTTGAATGCACTACACACATTCACACGTCAACACAAAATCCCAATACTCTTTATCTTATATGAGCAAATTTGATTCGATTATACACAGAGTAATTCATAACATATGACAGGCTAGATATTAAGCTTTCATCCTACGCATCCGTTAGGAAAAATTATTACTTGCAGCTCTCGCACGTCGATATATAATGATAACGTTCGATATATGTGACTGATGGATGCACAGTTTCAATTGAATGTCTATACCCTCGGCGTTCATGACTGCTATTATTTATCAATCCTAACGCTTGTTTAGATTTTGCATCTCACTCTTATTTTGCAAGTAACGTATGAGGGATGGATATACGAAGGCGTAGTAATAGTATGTGAGGAATCAGACGTCAAAGTTATATGTCAGAGTAATAATATTGAAAGCTTGCTTGAGATGCGCAATTCAATTTTTTTTTCTTTTTGCGCAAATTGAGCAGTCATCGCGGTTGAAGTTATTACATCTTTATCGTGTCTTCATAGCATGATTAAATAGGATTGACTTTGAATCCTCCTGATGATAGATTCTACCTCGCAATAGAAACGAAATTTTTATACCACTCGATTGGACTTTGAAAATTGAAGGGAGGTTACGGTGGCCCGGTTACGGTCCTTATATCGTTTTATACATGCAGTAATTCTGCGCTAAAATTGCATACGCTTTTCTGAACAAAATATGGCATCCGATCTTGCGTGGAGGCGTATGCCACGGAGTTTATGTATTTAGCTCCGCCTCTGCCTAGTACTCTCGTTATAATATGTGCTTGTGACGCTAATGCAATCTCAATGTGACGAATTTGCACCCAACAACATTGCTGAGCTGATGCACTCTGTTCAAATGAAACTGCGAAGATGCATCCCTCAGTTACACATACATACGCTCAAGACATACTTATATGTCAGTGTGAATTAGTTTGATGTCGGGTGGATATCGGGGATCCGTTTCAGAATCATGACGATGACAGTGTATGTTCATCATCCAGTTTTATGTGTCTAATTACTCTTGCCAAGATTTGTGATGTGCAAAGATCTGCATAAATGATGCGCTTCCTTATGTGCGAATATATACACTTATATGTGTGTACCTATTGTGTGTGTAATGTAAAAGTGTGTATGGCTCGCTACCATGTTTGCCTATGCAAAGCTTACCGATCTACTCAAGATAACATGACGTGTTGTGATGACGTCTCGCGTCATTATTTGGTTTGTTTTGGTTTGTATAGTCCTGGTTTGATGTCAACCCCGTCATCAGCTATAGTCTGGTGAAAGACCGACCCACTCTCTCGTTTTTCATTGTCAACGTGATAATTTCTTTCTGGTCTTATAAAAAAGCGTGAATGACAGTCGATTACTACGACTAGTGATTTCTTGATAAGCTGTACGTTTCCCAAAGTGTGCCGATATCTTGCTTGAATTGGTCATCTATAGTGTTTCGTCGAATTTCATTGTCCTAGATCAACGTTACAACTCGGAGCAAATGCGTTGAGTTGTTTTGGTATTTCAGAAGAAAGCGAATTAATTTGAACCATAAAACCACGATAACGCCAAATGCATGATTTTGCTTTACTACAATACCAGCATTATTGCCTCTCTCGCTGCCACTCGTTTAGCTTGTAAATGTTATTGATCAATCAGAGGATGTATCTCTATGGTCAGAGGCCCCTACGATGCTTTCGTGGTTAGGAAATGATTTTTGAGACTCTACGGGTCATGATTGATAAAGCGTTCGAATCCCTTATGAAGTTCGGAATGATGGCATATTGTTCCTAACGATAACCCACACCGCTTGGTAGTAATCTATTTCAGCCAGGATAGAACGGACTAGATGAAACTAAACTTAATTAGACCGTCCTAAGCCATTCCCGATACCATTCAAGACTGTACCAGACAGTTTTAGGCCGTTCAAAACCGTATCAGAATATCCAAGATCGTCCCAGAATGGCCCAAATCAGAATAAACTGTTCTATGCCATTTCAGACTGTTTCGGAACGCACTAGAATGTTCTACATTGAACCAAACCATTGTGGATAATTTCAGTCCATTTCAGACCATTTAAGACCATCCCACATCGTACTAGACCGTTCTCAATCACCGCACTGGACTAGATCCGGCAATCCTGCATCCAGTCCACTATAAACTTTTCCAGACATCGACCCACCGATGACCCATACGAGTAACCATCAAACATTAGAGCAAACCGATACGCGGAGCCTAGATCGACTGACAGATTTTGAACTGGAATTTAACCACCATAATTTTATTATGAATCCAGTCCAAATGAAATTGATCTATCGTCCGTTCATAACTTTCATTTGGAACCTGAATACCTACTTGTGGGTGGTTGATGCTCTCAGTCATTTGAATTCGTTTTTCGATACGATCACACTCGTGCTCGTTCATTTTTGGAGAATTTTTGTCATCAGCAATGTTGTACAAAAACATATTTGCTCCGAGCTCTATGAGAACTAGGAACGTAAAGGGGCGGAGGACACATTTTTGAGGAATGGATACGATTCGTTTATTACCAAAAAAATTCGTAGGAGGAGACGACTGCGAGTGTAGTATATCCGCCAGAGCTATAAATTCACATGAATCGTGTCGCAAGCGTATCGTACACGTCGAGTCATAAATGAACTCGTAACATTTTTAGAAAAAAAAATTCGAGAAAAGATTCAAAACTGCTCTGATGGTGATTTTTTCTCATGTGCACGATTTTTCAAGTGCGGCATGCCAGCACGTGTTCGAATATTATATAATTTTACAGATTTTGATACAGACTATTCTGAATATTCTGCTCCGGAACGGATAATTTGCTCTCAGAAGAATGATTTTGATTAAAGCTAGGAAACGTGTTTACGAAATTTAGGAAAAATTAAACATCATTATTTTGAATTATCAATGAAGCAAAGGGTACTCTATATGTCCAGAAGCCAAAGATTCATGTCGAGGAATAACTTTCAAGCACGATAAGTGAGAAATCGCAGCTTTCGCATCGCTTTCTCCATGTGCAGTTCGCTTTAACTTGAGCATTTGAAATTAAGACAAATCAGTTTGCGATTGCGATCGCTTTAAATGAATTTGCCAAGCACTCAGCGGGATATCGCGCATGCGACCTCCACATTAGGACACTCAATTTAGCCTGATATTTATATATACACCTTCGAAACGCACGGCCCGGGCCAATTCTCTGCGTGACTCCAAAAACGTATTATTCTTCGGAGGTGCAGTCGCCCTTCTGCAGTGTCACAAGGGTCCCTGGGACGGATGTCAAGTCGTCGTATACACACAATAAGTGTGTCACGCTAACTTGATTGAATCGTTACGCTTCGTTGGAGCTCAGTTACTAACTGAGCTCCTTCAAGTTTCGAGGCTGAAAGTCCTGATAAAGTACCCTAGTAATCTCGGGGTAAATCTCTTATCATCGAAGGAGTCCGAATTGTCGTGTAATTTTCGCTTTCATTTTTGATCAAGCATCTATCTAAGGTTACAGAATTCAAAATAGATTATCACTGCAGTGAAGACGACTTTTTATCGAAAACTTTGATCAGCAGGTCAGCCTTTTTGGAGCTTGCAAAATGAATTTTGAACAAGTTACCGTCAAGTGGGGTAACTTTGCCACACTTTCGACTTTTTTTTGGCATTGTTTTCCGTATAGCTCAGAGAGATTACGGCAAAACCTACCCGTATCAGTAGCCAATCGAATGCTTAGAATCTTAGCTTTCGATTGGCGTAAGGTAGAACTCGATTTGAGAATCCTGTTTGAAGATACGGTCTTGAGAAGCAAAACACTTTTCACAAAACCTGGGGTGGGGTAACTTTGCCACACTCCAGTATCTCCACTGGAATTTCAGTATCACGACTAGAATTCTTGTGAAAATACGAGCGTATCTTGTATCTCATGAGCTCTAATAGATGTTGTTCCCATTGGGAACGTTTTTCTTGACATCCCAAGCTTTGTGCAGCATTGAACAAGTCAAATGATTGATTTGAAGTAGTATCAAAGCTGTTTATATAAGTTTGGTTTTTCAAAATTCCACGGAAGAGTGTCGAAAGATGATGCTTGACTTATGCCTCAAGTACTTGCACGTTTAGCTAGGATTTAAGATTGAAAAATGAAAGTCAATGTATCTCTTTAATTGAGTTCTTGATAATTATTATGACTTTTCTGCGTTCCAAGAGGAATTTCCCCGCATTTAACGCTCTGTATAGGTTATCGATGCTGCACGAGTATTTTCAAGAGAGCCTAACGCAAAGCAGCCATTGGCGATTTTTAATCTGAATAAAATCCATCTAGACGGAATTGTTCCGTTTAATGAAGAGATAAGTGAATAGTGTTTTCACTGGTATCTTGAAATCCTTGGCTGCTTCGCGGTAAGAGAGTTATTGCCACATCCTATTTGCTTAAGGCACTTCTGAAGCTTGCCATATGAATAATTCTTGTAATTCCCTCTACCCTTCTGCCTTGCATAGTTTCTGGTCATCTGTAAGAGCAGATGGGTGAAAATTGGATTGGAAGGATGAAAGTATGATAAAATGGGAAATTACGCGAGAGAAGTTGAACAAAATAACTGTAGACGTGAGCACTTAAGGCGATGCGGTCACCATGCAAGCTCGAAATCATTCCCAACTTTCTCCGATTTTTTTGCGATTTGGGCTAAACGACGAGCGCACAAATATTTGTTATCATCTAACTTAGATTTTTCCGCTCTTCGTTGAGCCCAAATTGCAATAGAATCGGAGGAAGTTGGGGATGAAAATGTGCGTATATCATAGGTTAGAAGGTTCCCGTGGCCGAGTTATTCCCACTTTTCTCCGATTCTCTTATGATTTGGGCTGAGCGACGTATTGAGGAATACAAGTTGGACAATAACAAGTATCCGACATTTTGTCTCACACTTTGAATCATCAAACTTTTTATGTAAGGTGTATTTTCAAGGTCCATGGTCACGGTGCACGGTGACCGCATCGCCTTAAGCTGCAGTAGGAAAGTGTGGCAAGGTTACCCCACCATAGCAAAAAAAAAACAGCTTGTTTTTCTTTTTCTCGGCGTAAAATTTGTACCGTGGAAAAATTGTGCTTTATAACAACTGAATCATCAAGTTAACGGCTTGAGTCAATGAGAATATGCAGCATTTACCTGTCATTCGACGCCAAGTGCTCGTACTGGGTTAATTTTTTGGGACCAGATTTTTTTGCTTGTCTCTCACTGCGGTACAAAAATAGGTTATAAACAACTCTGAGGCATCTAGAGCTGCCTTCCGCGGGCGCAAAACATAGCTCACGCATGTCCCTACTGGAGGGAATTGTTACTAGAGCGATAAGATTCCCTACCTCACCTACAGCAGCCTCTGAAATCTTTTCCCGGCGGTGTGGCAAAGTTACCCCCCCCCCCCTGTGGCAAAGTTACCCCATCTTACGGTATTTTGGCCGCACACATGAATTCTGCACTGGAAAACGGCAATCATCGATATCCGACACTGCATTTGCACCCTTCTATTTTTACCACGTCGAACAATGATCAAGACATCTCAAACTGCTCAACTAATAATACTGCAGAATACGAGCATCGGGAACACGATTATATTATTTGTCAGGAGTGTATCATTTCAATTCGAACTTTTCACGCTCTCAACCCCATTCAAAATGAATCCATCACGTTGAGGCCACATGTGATATCGGCCCCAAGGCAATATACATGTACGTACAATTTGCATGGTACATACACTTCTAAAAATATAGGTAGTGCAGTATCGTTTGTGATGTAGATTCGTTTAGCAGGACTTGTCGCCTCAATACAGAATCAGTAAAGGCAGAAGGTTATAGATGGTACATATATAACACGAGAATATCTGTTGGTCGGTTAGCGTGTGGCTAATGGCGTTGATAATATTGACATAATGCACGGAGTATATGGTAGAACTGCTGTACACTTGCTGCTAATCTGGACGTTCACCCTCTTGGCACACGACGATGTATGGATGGATACAAGGTATATATTAGAGAGTCTCGATGGAGCAAATATTACTCGATGTTCGTTCGGTAGCCGTTTTGAAACTTTGTAGATGACGATGATGATGGTGTGAGACGGGAAATTCTTGACGTGACTTTCTGGCTTGCGGAAGGTCAGGAGTTAGCAAACACAACGTTATAGATGGCTAATTCTTGTATTTGAATAGTACCAGAAGATCAGTGTTTGATGAATGACGAAACATGTGGTTTTAAGGGATAACATTACCAGAATGACTTTGATAAATTTGCCCTATGATCATCTGGATGATATTACCGAGAATATTAACCGGTCAAATACCTTACCAAAGACAACTGGAATTCCAAATGGAAGAAGGGACTTTCGAGATAATCATAATGTTAAACAATGGAGATGGACTTGTTCGATCGTATTCTTCATAAAGATATTTCCACCTTTCCCCCGTGCACAACGACGAAATAATTCCTTGATCATACAACAATTTTATAGTGATTTCACACCTTTTTTTTGTGACATGGAAGACTTGGATGTCACATGGAAGACTGGATGTGACACAAAAATATAGTTAATGCGTGTGACCGAATGTTAGCTTTCAAATTGAAATGTTTCGAACGATGAGGAATAAATGGGAAATAATCTTGAAAGAAGTCTTAGGAATAAAGAATAAGAAGTCCAGAAGAAAAGAATCGAAAATATATTACCCATTCACTCATCATATGTGAGTTGAATTGAGCAAAAGTTCTGCTGAGGTACTTCAGGAATGGCATTGCACTTGTTGAGTACATAAATTTTGCTGATTTTGAGTCAAAGCAGACCTTATTCCACAATTATGTCTCTTTGATATTGAAGTTGGTGTCTCATTGATCTTGAAAGACGGTGGGGAATTGAATCAACTCCCAAAATTTCGTGATGGAAATTTTATTACGGCGTTTCGTCCACAAAGAATCGTGGACCTCATCAGGCTTGGGTTTTGTTATTCTTTAGATCGTCATGGTATATATTTGAGCGATCTTGTGCTGGAGACCAGACATAACGTCAGGCTCCTGTCAATACAGGTAAACAGAGTGAGTCTCTCATGATATGTCACTTTCAATTTTGTCATAAACAAAGGTCCAGCCATACTTCTGAAGCTAAATTATTTTTTAATCACCATGCCAAACCGAGTCTCCAGCAACGCAATGAATACGTTCATGATTTTTTTTACGTTCATGTTTTTCTCAATGTCTTGATAGTATCAGTGAAATTCAACTGCATAAATGAAAAACCACTCTCAAAGTACATCATCAGGATCCGACCATTACTTTTAAAATACTTGAGCCGTACTTGAGCGGTACTTGGTCAGCACTTTTGCTGTACTTTGTCGGTACGACATTGGAATTTTGCAGGCTGTTGATACCCGTGTCAATTGCAATTCAGGAGATGCAAAATCAAACGATTGAGTTGTTTTACTGTTGCTCTTCCTATAAATATTCTTCATCATCATAATTTGTAATCACACAAGGGCTCGAATATGGCTAATTCTCAGTGCAGTGCCAAACTTGTGGCCATCGCTAAAAGTGATGGTCAGTGATGAAATTTACTTTGCAATGAAAACGCATCAAAACCATCTACCATTGCAGTTCAGCAATTATGAATTTCTTCATCGTCGGTTCTCACTCTAAAACTAATTACCGATTAGTCTCGATTTCAAATTCGCACCTCTGTCTTATATTTTAGACCCGTTACAATTGACGCTGGCGGACGCTGGCTTTCGTAAACTAAACTCATCACTCACTTCATCGCTCTCAAAGAAGCTACTCTATTGACTCTTAGAGTCATCGATCTTGGCAATCCAAATCAATAACTTCCCGCATGGATAATTATCTCGCTCAAGGAAAAGACCAATTCAAAATCCTGTTGCTCGAATGGAAAACCCATATCGAATTAAGCAACGAGTTGACCGGGATACACATATGCATAACATTGCTAAATTTGTGATGCCTCGGTAGGAGTTCGCATCAGGCAAGAGGTCTAATTGCTTAGTTTACTCATTGGCGCAACTTCAATGAGTGTTGCCTTTGCGGTCGGATCAATTATTTTACATTACACGCGTTATAATGAGTGTTGAACTGGACGCCTGTTTGATGCTTCTGCCTCGCTTGTGATACACCGCGGCCGGCATACATGTATCTGATCCTTGCGCGGCGCACGAGCATCAGAGATTCTTGATGAATGACTCTGCAATTATGTTCTCATCGACTACACTTCTTTTTCTCACCTCTTCCTCTCGCACGTACACGTATATGAATGTTCATTCTATTCCTGTGAGATATTTTACATTGCGTAGTACCGGCATCGCTCGTTTGATTTTGCCTCCTTTGCCGCCGATGGATATTTGACGAATTGCACGTTCATGTTTCTTATACTCTGTTGCGTGATAATGATTTTGATTTGAGTCTGTTGAAGATGACTTATTGATTGAGGTACTCCAAGTACCTGGCAGTTTTGATACTCTCAATGATCTAGAATTTCCGATGAACGTAGTGTCAATTCACCAGCCCATCATTTGAAGAGGAGGTCTCTTCCCTGAACGGGAAAATCCAAGAATCAATGTAAAATTGTTTGCTGAGTCCAAAAATGCCTTTGATTTCGCTCGGACGACCCCAAATTTTCGAGATATTGTATGAATATTTATTCCCTCGGGGTTTACTAGACTTCTTACTTCGAATTCAGAAGAAGATGGTCTTACGTTCAATTATGCGTTTTGGAGGAATTCAATTTACTGATCCTCGTAAAGCACATGACCAATACCAGTAATCGCAATGATATGAGTCGTGACCGAACACTCGAAGTGACTTTTGTGATCCAGTACTCGAGTTGACAATGTCGTGATCAAGTCCTCGAAGTGACACTCGTGACCCTATACTTGAGCGGACACTCGTGATCCAGTACTAGAGGTGATACCAGCTCGAGTACTGGATCTCGAATGTCATCTCGAGTACTCGGTCACGACAGTGTCACCCTAAGTACTGAATCATGAGCGTCACTTTGCGTACTGGACCACAAGTGTCACATCGAGTTCTCGATCACGACAGTGTCACCTCGAGTACTGGATCATGAAGGTCACGGAGTACTGGATCACGAGTGTCATCCTCAGTACTGAGTCATGAATGTCAACTTGAGTACCGCATCACGTGTGTCACCTGGAGAATTGGATCACGAGTATCACCTCAATTATTTGATAACGAGAACCAGCTCGAGTATTTGACCACGACAGTGTCACCTTGAGTATACTGGATCGTGAACGTTACCTGAAGTACTGGATCTCGAGTGTCACCTCGAGTACTCGGTCACGACAGTGTCACCTTAAGTACTGAATCATGAGCGCCACTTCGCGTACTGGACCACGAGTGTCACCTTGAGTATAGGATCACGTGTGTCAGCTTGAGCACAGGACCACGAATGTCACCTTGAGTACTCGATCACGAAAGTGTCACTCCACGATCCATATTATGGCGATGACGGGTATTTGCCATGTGCTTTACAGAGATCATACAATTGTATGAATCCAAATCGCATGTTTCAACATGAATTCATCTTCTTTTTCTGATTCTGAGGTCATGATTTAGTAAGTTACGGAAAAAATAGTACATTTCGATACGAGGGAGGAGAAACTTGTTTTTTAGTCCGAGTGATAGGTTGGAATCAACACGCAAATGCGAAAGAGAAAGTGGAAAATCAGTGCGGAAAAGACACTTTTCCGAACAGCGTGTCGAAAAATTGTTGATGGAATATCTCAACATTTCGGGGATGACCGAGTGAAACCAATGACAATTTCGGACTCACCCCCCGGATTCACATCGATTTTTAGGCTCTTTACTTCAGGGTGAGAACTTTTTTCAAATTGTGAGCGGTCATTATTTTTTAATGACTCCTCATGGATGCACTCTTGGACCATTTGTCCATGGGGAACCATGAGGGATAAGCTTGAGAAGTCTTGCAAAGATATCTCTTCGATGAATTCACCTGTAGATGTAACGCTCAAAAATAATTAATCCAGAACTGTCATTCTAGTACAGATTCTTTCTTGCAAAGCTTTCGTTTGATATGATTCTTTCCAATCACACCAATTTCGTTCAGGCACAGAAAAACAACTGAAAAAAGAAATGAAAATGGAACCGAGTGAAATAAAAGCTATGTTTTGATAGGTTAGACGGGTCGGAACCTATCTAATTCTATAGGTCCTGCAAAGTAATTGTTCCAAAAAGAAGTTGAGAATCGTTGATGGAAGAGAAATCAAAAGTATTTCAATAAAATGAAAGAACATGAAGTATAGTTCTCAATCCCCTAGCCATGTAGCTGGTAGTGCTGAAAAAAGTTGATAATAATCATATTATACACGAGTAGTTGTGGAGGTCCCCGAAAAGAGCTGCAAATTTCTGGCTCAAATTTCATCCAGAGAGTACAACTTGAGGTGCGAATTCACACTCGTCATTTGGTCGTGTGGATGAGAGAAAAAATCAAAAGCGGAAAAAGAGACACGAGCCACCTACGTGATAAAAAGTAGCGAGAGATGACCAGAAGCTGAAGGACGGATGCTCGACGAGGCTTATATGCATATTTTGCACCCATATACCGCCTAGGTAGTCGCACTCCTGTCCGCTCATCTCTTTTTTTTTTGTATTTGAACGTGCAGAATGTTGCTCTTAGGCTGTCCTTCTTGCCATCTCTTGCCATCTCTCTCTCTCTTGACTACTTTTTGTAATTAATTAACGCAGCCACGGAGTGCCCGAAGAGCTTACTTTGAAGTCGACGTTCGTCGTCTAAAAATCCAAACATTTGCCTTTCATCTCGCGCTTTAACGCGCCCGCGACTTTGCTTTTATGACGTTTGCGCAGTTTTTATAGTTCGCGAACGTGTGGCATAGGGTTTCTCGCAAAACTCATCTCGGTGTATACATATATATGGCCGCAAAAGAGCTTGGAGAACGAGTTGCACGTTTTCTCTTTGCTTTGGCTTCCGAGACAAATACTTCAAATAGTGCAAAGTACTTCATTTTTTCTAGAATTTTCCGTAGGAACGTTTAGATTTCAAAGATCAGGATTGTACAGAGTATGAATTTAGAAATACAAGATCAGAATTTATGATTCTCGATGAAAAGTTGAAACATCATGAAGCTCTTGCTAGCGATTAAGGGTAATGATTTTCAAGTAAGGAAAAAAACAATGAACTTTTAGTTGAGTATACTTTCGTCAGATCTGATTTTGGTCAGAAGACAGATGAGAACTGATCTCAGTTTTGAGTCGCAGGCTGATGTTATACGCCTATTAGAATTTGTATGTTGAAATTTTTATGCGTTGCATAGAAACAAATTCAACAGTGATTAAATAATCGAATAATGAGAAAATTTGATCGTCAAGCAACTTTATAGATCGTAAATGGCTAGGTAAATCATCATCAAGCTGTGGCAACAACCCACCAGAATTTTTCAACGGTACGCCGTTTGAATTTTATAACTGCTCTTGTCATGAACTTCTGTCTCAGATATTAATCCAAACATCGTAACTTGATTTAACAAGAGATGTAATGATCCAAACACGCAGAAATGATGATTACACGTCAGAGCATAATACTTGAATGAAATTTCTGATGTCACTTCTACAAAGTGTCACTTCGCTCTTCAAATACTCTTGAAGAAATGCGACTGTTCAACTCGCATTTCCACAATTTAATGAAATCCATTCTAGTTCACAATATCTATTTTATGATATTACAATTGAGTATAAGATCTATGTGTATACCCGGACGATTCAGGACCAAAAGAATACGGGTGTAACGTCAAGTCATCAGAAATAGTTTGGGGCAACGACAACGACTTGAATATGGTCAAAAACCATGTATTGTCCAAGTTGTCCATGCAATTATATACTTTAGGGGCATCTCAGAAAAATCTCCTCCTACTGATTTTTTAATGTTGAAGTATTATATTAGAAATGGTCATTGGCGAGGTAGTTTCCTGAGCTCAAAATCCATATGCTTACATCCTCCCGCCTATTCTTACTATAACTTCAAGCTTAGTAAAGTTGAATCAATTCAATCCAAGTATCAGAGATGCCGACTAATGTCAATGCTTTTGTAGATATATCCAGGATAAATGAATTCATGTATGTGAATTGGGCGTAGGCGTTGCATCGAGAATTAAATGCATTCTGATGCCTCGCGAGAGTTTGTTGCGACCGCACGTGTATTTATACCGCTTTCCGGTTTTTTGTCGCATTTTTTTCATCAGCTGGAGCAGGTTCTGCTCACAAATACGTTTATAACTCGACGTTTATTGATTTTGCCAGATTATATCTTCGTTTTCTAATCCGTTGGGAACTCTAACGATCAATTAGAGTGATTGATGGACTATGCATCGTTATCTTTTGGGAGAAAAGAGCTTAGATAGGACTCTAATTTTCAATACTATGATGTGACTTCTTGCATTCGTAGTGAGTACTTTCAAATTCCAAGGAAACTGAGCCATAGAAGATCTTCATCATTGGGCATCGAAAAATGTCAAACATTGGTATATTTTCCTATTGATACATCTTGCAAAGAGTTTCTTCCCAGATTTTTTTCTTTTCTCAAAATAACTCGATAATCAACCATAAACTATGTCACATATATGTACTTTCGTTCATTTTTGGAAGCGTGAATCACTTCTGTAGGGCAAAGTTGATTTCCCTTGATGATCAGAATGATGATAATTGATGCTTTTCGAACACATATGGTGTTAGATTTCCTTCGATAAAGATCAAACACACTTCTATTCTAGATTGACTCAAACTAACGTTGACAAAGTTTGCAGGTTCCCCAACTTACGAGATGGACTAATATGTACGACTCTAAGTCAGGTGAATTGAATATTAGTCATCCTCATATCGTCAGAAAATGCATCAAGCACTCGTCTGTCGGGGGAAAAACCAAAAAAATCGTTCACGAAACACTAACTCCAAATACGCAAGAGAAACGAGAAACCCCCCCCCCCCCAGAAACACCTGAATGAGAACTATAGATGATATGCACCTTCCAACTTTCTCTTCTCCCTCGTGCAATCGTAGAGATCTCGCACCCAATCGATTTTCCGGCTCTCCTGCTTCAGAGACATTGTCGTCTATTTGGAGGGGAAACGAATGAAAAATTAGGGCAAGGCTAAATGATATAAGCTCACATGTATAGACGAGTCGGTGCTTTTCGCACCTGTATACTATAGTCTCACGTTTTCTCTATAGAAAACACGTCTCAAATACGTTAGGTGCGATGTTTTCGGAAATTTGTTACCTCTACCAAATGACATGCATTGTGAATGGGCGTGGTGAATACATGCATCGTTGATTTTATCGTACTATTTTCTGTCGACTAGAGGCTCGTTTTCGTGATGCTCTTTCTGTTGTCACTGCACCACGATGAGCTCGTTTTCGTTATCGATCTTACACAGGTTTTTTGTGGAGTAGGGTTCTCTGATCTCTTTCGACCGTGTATTTTTTCTCTAATTCATGAATTTTTCTGGAACCAACCCAGTTTTGGACATTATGATAGATGGTGAAAACTGCAGTTTGGTGGTTATGAATCTACTGCACGAGTTTTGGTTGTCCGTAGGGGAAACTCGGAGAGAAATTTGATGTACTTTGGACTAATAAATATCCACAAGATATCAATCCAGAATATGAATACAAAAGAAATGGGACTGAGAAGATAAATTTCCATACGACTGTAATGGTGTTGTTTTTGAGCTCAATTAGCTCCTTAGAATATAAAATAGCTAACCCCTGTGGCGACCAAGACTTGCCTACCAAGTAGCATCTTGTAAGAAAATTTTCCAACACTGCTCAGTTGACAAAATTTTGAAATGTTTAGTATAAAAGGTAGTTAGAGTTTGATTTCTACAAGATATAATTAATTGAGCTCAGATATTTCTAAATTTTTCAAAATTGAATGGAAATTTATGAAGATATCGAGCATTACAGTTTCATGTGAGTACATCGAGACAAGTACTTCAGATGATGAATTTGTGCCTACAAGCTTGATCAAGCAATATCTCACTGACCTCAGTATGTATTTGACACGTAAAAGTGCAGGTACTTTTTTTGAAACTTTTTTATCCTTTATCAAGCATGAGTCTTTAAATATACGCCGTTCAACGCTCTTGATTGAATTACGCAATTTACAAAAAACATATCAAAGTCTGTGGAACGCCGCACAACCAAGAAAATACGCCCGTTTCGATGAAGTATGAACAAAGAATGTGTGTGTAGAAAAACGTCAGCAAGCATAAAACAATCGATCGCTGGATTGACGGGTAAGTGCGTCGTGCAAAAATTTCATCAAGGTTTTGCTGAAAAATTGACGATGTGTCCACGGTATTTATTTATTGACAAATCTATTAACTATATTTCATTCAAGTTATTTTCACTTACACGAAAGAGACAACTTTTTATTTCTTGTTCACATACTGAAGGCATCAGAAAATTGATTACATCCTCGGCTTCCTGTGAAATATCCCATTTCTCTGCTCGCCATGATTGAGTTCCGCGTTGCTTATTGAATGGGTGATTTCTCATTTTCCAGCTGAGAAAAGTTGTAAAATAATTCTCCAACAATGAACATCGTGTACCGTATCTCGTTCTACTGTTTGTATATAATCTATTTTCATCTTTTGACACTCGTCAAAATTCATGAAATATTCATAAGTGCAAAAGTTTGTCAGTAATTATTACCCTACAAGAGGGTGAGATCTTATTTTGCGTGAGGTTAGAGCGAGTCAGAAATTTCATACACACAAATTAAAAAATGATCATCACGATGATCATTCGATGATCATAGTAAGACCGCAGCATTGCATCATTACTAACATGAAATTCTGGGATTGATTTTTGTCTCGATAGCATGGATCTGTCTCATCGTTTGCAGGAACTTATAATATGAATTCCTCATTAGTTTGGATCTACATAAGCTCTAATGAAACATAGAGCTATATTCAGTTCACTCAATAATAAAAATCTCAGTGCATGTTAACCTCAATTAGAATTGAAACTGCCCGAAAAAAAACTGTATCAGCTGAGGTGTCATCGCTACATATTTGAGATCAAATATTCCAAGCTTCCGTGCAAATACATTCAAGACAGTCCGACATTCCACACATCCTATACACGTATATTCTGCACTGCTTCTGAATCTGACTGAGCAAAATGCCAGGGCATCAGAGTCAGGTATAAAACAGCTCCTGATTCTAGTATCCTCTCATTCTAGCTCAAAAAAAAAAAATCTATGTAGTATACTCGAAACGATATCGCACGTGGCGCCCGGAGGCCGTGGCGCGGTAGCAGATATGAGCAGTGCTAAAATTTACGCATCAGAGCGCGATTTTTTCGAAAAATCTTGCGCAAAAGCGTGCCATTCTTGGGCGGGGCAGTGGCAGCAGTAAATCACACGACGGGCAGCGTTATGGTGGGTGTATGATACCGTCCACCGCATATATAAACCCCTTTTCGACCGCCACCGTAGCTTCTGGGCTCTTCTCTCGCACTCCTCTCTGCGCCATGTCCAGCCATAGTCATAACTTCTGCCTCTCTCTCTCTGATGCTCTAACCGACCAAGCTCACCGCGCTTTATTGCCAATGTGGAATACACATATAGGCTGAACACAGACACACAGAAATATTTCTATCTCTTTCTATGCTCACATGTATTGTACCGTCGGATTATCTCTCACACCCACCCTGGGATTATAAATTTATCCTGTATTTCGCGCCTTCTCGTTGCCCGATGATGGCATACACCCATACGTGGTACAGGCATTCGACATATTAGAAGAGAGAATCTTTTTTATAACGACAATATGTGGTTCCGGTTGAATTTTCAGTAGCGATTACGGGTGCTTGTACACTGACATCACGAAGAAAACATTGTTAGACGGCGAGTTACTTTGCTGCAGTCATCCTAGAGGTTGGGTTGATGATCCTAAATGAAAATTTGACCTCGACTTATTCCCAGGGTCTTTTAATTCTAGAGATACCTGGAAACTGAAATTTTGTAGCATCATCTTCTCACTCTGAAAGAGAAATAATCATATATGATTGGCAAACCTAGGGGAGAAGCTTGAACTCTGAAATCTATTCAAAAGCGAGCGGCTTTTGGGAAAATATGCTTCAGAAAACGAAGATCATTTTCTGGTATATTCGAAAGCTCCAGTTTTTTTCGAGGTCTGGCGGTCTGGCTGGGCTCAATAACAATGAATTTTGAATAGAACAAGATATTTGACTTACATATTATTTTGAGCAATAGGTGGCGATACAAAAGCTATTTTCTTCCATCATAGTCTTTCCAAAATGTGAAATATCTGCAGCTATGGTGTCCAACCTTGAACATCTTACCAACAGATTTCTCTGTGCTTATGTGCATGAGATTTTGAAGGTGGAACCTTGTTCAGGGTTCCACCTACAGAATCTCATGCTCAGTTCCGACCTTGTAGCAGGGGAAAATCCGAGCTGGATGCGCACAATGTGAACCGTTACGCGGGAACGCATGGCAGTCATCTACCTGTATATCGTCTGCTCTTTCAATAACTCATAACCCATTCCAACCTTTGGCACCACAGTCTCACCCGAAATCCGGCCCAACCCAACCCAACCCATGACCACCACTTATACAGTTTATAACTCGAAATCCAACCCAACCCAGCCCAACTCAAACCTGACCCAACCCAACTCAGACCAACCGTTCCATTCCATCCCTTCCCATTTTATCCCACCTCTTCCCAACCCAACCAAACCCAACCATCTCATCGTGCCCGAGACCATCTCTAACCAGCCAAGCCCATCCTAGCTCATCCAACCCCATCCCAACCTAACCTAACCCAACCCACCCTAGTCAATCCAAAACATCCCATACCGTTCCATCCCGTTCCATCCTATCCCATTCGATCCCATCCCATCTAATCCCATCTCATCCCAGCCCAACCTAACCCAAGCATCCGATTCCATCCCATCCCATCGTGCCCGACATGTATACATGCATTGTATAAATGATTGAAATTTTTTGCCCAAGGACGAATAGAAGAATACTCAATTCTATTCTATCTTAACAAAAATTTGGTCCGCGTCTTTGATATGTGCTTGTTAAGTAAGATCGAACCGTTCCAAAGTTTCTCAAATTTTTTCCAACTGCAATGATATTTTGATTATAGAAATCATTCATAGAACACTTAATTTTGTTGAGCCAAAAAATGATAACACCAAACCAGATTCAAGTGGTATCCATTTCTTAAGTCAACACACTCCATCCAGTCAAAACATGTTTTGAGTGGAGACTCATGGGTACATACTTAGTAATTCTGTTGTGATTGCCTTGTCACACTTATTTTCAATATCATTTCAAAAATTCAAGTTCAAATCGCGTTGTTTTTAATGAAGAGCTCATGTCAAGTTCACTTCAAGGCGCGAGCCACATAATGTTGTAAGCTCATCGACACTTCGCTGATAGAATTATACTATTATACATTTGATCATACATAGAATATTCGTTGCAACAACTAATTCACTTTATCATCGATTCGCTCCGAAAATTCAAAGAAAATATATGATCTAAAAGCCCTCCACAGAAGATGCCGACCCATCCTTTCGATCATATATACTTCTTATTCCGTTCATCGTGCAAGAATTTTTTGCATTCTCACTGTGCACATATGACAGGTGGACTAGGTCCACTATCGATCATAAATTTTGAGTTCGAATATTTTTTGCAAGCGTCTCGTCTGCGAGAACTGCTTCCTTCTTTTGAATCCTTTTTCGCCATCCAGCATGCTCCTTTGGAGGTCAGACAGACGCAAAATTCGTCACTCTCGAGTAGCTTGGCCTTGAATCGGTCCGAACGTTCGGAAATGCTATTACAACGAAATATACATACCAGCGTCTCGAGTAGTCGTCGAACTTAGCCTTGTCACTCGTGTCCACGTGAGTTGCACAAAAGAGCAAGAGAATTTTGCATAACCCCGAGTGAATTTTCCTTGTGTATATTTTAGTCAAAAACATACTACTTCATGAACATGCAAAATGGAAATATTGTTGCTTCTGTATCTCATATAATCTCGCAAGTTTATACTGCAAGCAGATCATCCAACTGGACTCACACATTTCCTTTCAAGTATTGAAATAATACAATTCTGGCATGGTAATGCTGATCATCGACAGAAGTTCGTACCAAGATTCAGCTGTATCTCTAAATTTTACATAGATTAGGCGGAATGACCGGGTTCGTTGGAAGAAATGTTTTGATGGAGATCTTGCGGGATCTCCTCCGGAAGACCCATCTTAATCCAAAAATCTTGTTTCTAGACTAAAACTGAATGCAAAATTGTTTAAATTGAAATTGCTCAAACAAATGGTCAATATCATTCTTCCCGGATCGGAAGCAATTTTTCGAGGTTATTTGGTGCATTCTCCACAGAGATTCTCTCCAGTCATTATTCTCTCAAAACCATCGTGTTCGAGCCATGAGCATTTTGAAGATGAAAACAAACGGATTCGGCAATAATCAAGGTCAAATCTAAGTGACAACGAATTGAAAAATCCATGTTTCCAGTGGCAATATCGCTTCTCTAGCATATCTTGTATAAGATCCAGTAGCAACAATCCATGTTTCCGGGGCAGAACTTTCTATTTTTCGAAGGTTTTCAATGCACACTTCCCAATGGAGTTCGTATTGATCGCAAATCTATATAGTTATACTGTTGCAACTATAGAAAGAGTGCATTGAAAATCTCCTAAAAACAGGTTCTACCCCGGAAACATCGATTGATGCTTTTGCATCTCATACAGGACATCCTAGAGAACGGGGCTCGCCACTGAACGCGTGCATTTTTCGATTTTTGTTGCTTTTATTCAGCGTTGAGAATCGCAAAATTCGTGTTTTTTCCAACTTCGGAACGCTCATAGCTCGGAAACGATGCTTTTAGAGGGAAATGACAAGAAAGATTTTCCATTTAAAAGCCAACAAAATGAATGATATTGAAAATTTGATCAAACAATTTCAATAACAATTTCGTATTCGAATTTCGTTTGGAAATATAGAATTTTTGGATTCAGTTGGGTCTTCCGGAAAGATCCCGCAAAAAATTCCATAAAAATAATTTTCCAGCGATTTTGCTTATATGGTCTAACAGTACATCATTCAAGACTAGTTATAAGATGACGTTGGGCTGAATGTTGAGAATAAAATATTGCGGGTGACACAATATGAACTGTATTCTTTGAAAAAATGACCTATCTCAAGAATTTATTTGCAATCAACAGCTTGATAGTTTGAACTGACTAGAATTCGATGGAATCGAATCCACACTTAACATGAAATTATGATAAAACGAAAATCAGGGACAGGTTATAGCCTCGCATTCAAAAAAATATATTTGAAGTCACATGAAATACTGCGACGACGTTGCAAGTGATATCTACATTCATGTGCCCCAAAAGGTTTCTGCATTACTACGTTGCGTTGAGGTGGATGATTATTCGACTCGAAAAAGTAGACATGGTTCAAGGGTGCAATTGCACACTTTTCAGTGTCTCTACTTCCAGCTCTCTTGAACTGTATCATGCACAACTCATTTTTGCCCTTCTATAGCTGCATTATCGTACATTTTTGCTCTCCTTTCGCTTGCTTTGCCCCAAAACATGTTGCTTCAATTATCCTCTTCTTCTTTCTCCGTTGGTTGGCTAATTACAGAAATTTTTCTATCCTGCATAATATCGTGTCTCAGGCAAAATCGTTCACGGTGGAATTCTAGATGTAATAACCTATAATCTTGGCCTACTTCAAATTTAATTCTAATAACAGTCGTAGAAAGGTTTGGTAATTGTTTTAGGGTACATTCTTATAGGTATATGATGTGAATTTAATGTAAAGTAGGTCCATTTTGGAACCTCGCATTTTGGAAAAAATTGCGCCACAACAGCAATTTCCAGAATGATCGTTCACGGAAACCAGCGCATTAAAGTCGAATATATTACCCTTTTGCTGAGGATACAATTTTCATCTATTGAAAATAAAATCAGACATATCTACGACTCTTCGAGTGAATTCTATACGGTTATTGATCTTTAGGTGAAGTGTAATAGAAAATTTGCTCAATTAGTGGATCAAGCAGTCACTATGGAATCAAGTCATTTCCACTTGACTTCGGTACTTTGATAATTCGAGCTAAACGACAATTTATCTCAGATACAAGTTCGTACTTATTGTCAATTCGTCTTGAGCTTTGGATTATTGATCAATGATATGTACTGCATCATTTGCTGATATCCTACTGGTATGCCGCTACAGTCTCGCCGACTGCCACGACAGTCTTTTCTCAAGGTGTATTCGTACGATCGAGATTCTGTAATAACGATCAAATCCTATACCAAAGAAACGATTCATGTTCTATCGGGCAAATCTGTCCTGTTCTTTTTTCAACATTTTTGCTGGGACGGGTCCCGCCGGTGGAACCCGCAATTTTTTATTTTTCAATCTTTGACGACTCAGACTTGCTCGGAAAATTTTCTCCAGGAAATCTATCGAGGTAATTTACTTCACCAAGGGAGTTAACAATGATTTGAAAAGAAATATCGCTCCATATGGGCATTTCTACCCAATTGTATGATGATCCAGTCCAAAACCGGAATAAAATCACGAAAAAATAGCGTCGCAGCGAACGTATTAATTGAAATCTTGATTCGGAATAATTTTTCGGAAACTTTGGACCAAATAGTAAGAGATTTTACATTCTTTTGGAAAGAATGATCGATACCAGTCTAAAGTAGCGCCCAAATATCATATAAATTCTTTGACAGTTCTAAATTAGTCCAAGCGACTTTAATGGTCGTGATTAGTCCATATTTTGCTTTCAGAGGCATTGATTTAAATCAGCTTGTAAAATTCTGTGTCAGACTCGCAAATCATGTGTTATAGACGAGAGCACAATTTCTGGTCTGGAGGACACACTGTGTCACATACATGTATCACATATACTAAGTATATGTATAGTGCAACCTGATCTTCTGCTGCACCGGTAGCACCGCAGTCAAGCGTTAATTAGCGGATGAGTCTCGCACTCGTGTCTGCAAGCTCTGCAACCTCGTCGAGACACCAAAGTATTGCAATTCGCTCACACGATGTTATAAGGCTTGCCTGACTCTCTTCCCGCATCCATCGAGTGTATCATCATCAGAGTTGTGACAAGTACTTCGCGACTATCATAATAATTATCGATGCACAGAGGTTGCGCTTTATTCATTCGTTCGGAAGATACCAGTATGCGAGTTTGCACCTGATACACTTTAAATTTGAGAACAGTTGACGATGATGGCTTTTGTATACGTATGTATGATATGGGAATGAGGGAGCGATAAATGTCACAGAGGCTGGAGTGATTCAAGATTTTTTTCAGTCGATCAATTTCTGGATTGACGGCTGCTCATATATCATTGATGTGCACTTATAGTGCATTGCACATCATTTTTCTGAAGTTTGCATTTTCATTGACAAGTTATGTGAGGATCTTTTTGAGTGAAGTGAAATTTTTGCATTATTTTCTGCATCAGGTGGTGACGATATCATAATCGACTGAAAAATCTGTGTCTAGAAGTGGTACATGCGTATTCTTTTCATTTCTTCTTTCTTTCCTACCAACACATTCTGAATCTCTATTCGAGATAATTATGCGGGATCTACAGTTTTGGGTTGATTTCAAACCACCGAAATCACCGAATGACATTTATAAAAATTCACATTTTTGTCCACGGAGGTTTGAAATCAGTCCGTCTGTCTTACAGCCGAAAACCACATCCACTAGTGCACATTGGATTCTCTTGATTTGGACCTTTCTTTGATTAGGGCAAGACTAAAATTAATTTTTTAACATGGTCGGTAACCTAAGAGATGGGAAACGTTCCATGACTTTGATGAGAATATATCATAATTTTCCGGAGGGATGGACTTATTGATAATCATTCTGTTGAGAATTTTCTACTGAATGTGAAAATACTCTATTTAACTCTTATCGAAGGTGACATTGATTTGCTCTGACTACGATTGACTTGTAGTTTACGGATCCACGAGCGGATACATTACCAGAAAAATTTGATTTCGCCCTCCAACGGCCTTTTTCTGGTCCGAGGCGAAGGCGAGGGTCATAATAAATTGTTTACGGATTTGTCACGAGAATCGGGAATTTAAGTTCTGCAGACGCGTATCGTATACTATTTTCTCACAGACTATGACTGGAATCAAAAAACTTGTGCTAGAAGGATTCTCTTGCTCCCAATGAGCCAAACTAATAACTGAAAACTTCCGTTTTGAAAAGACCTTTATTAATCCGAGTCCTCGGAGTTACTTTTGCCAACCTCAAAAACCTTTTCATATTTTGAAAAAAAACTGTCTTGAATATAACGGCAAAATTAATCTTTACTCGAAAAATATTAAAACAGAAGATGAATCCGATCTGACGTATAGCGCTTGGATGTATCCGAGTGAATACAAGCTTCGAATTGTTTACGCACGAGCTGTTATAACGATCTCTCTCGGTCTGGCAGAGTGCCAATTGTAAAACGGGAATACTGCAGATGAGGGCAACCGCAAAGAGTCCTTTTGCTCACAAGAAGAGAAATGTCTGACTCCTCTAAACCTATACTCTGTTAGCTTTTAATTCATGACGTGGCCCGCATAATTAGCCGGACCATAGACTATAAGGACTTTACTCTCGTACTTGGTCTATGCTCGATGTGTTTACCCAGTAGCAAACGATCAACTCGGTAACGACAACGATTCGCTCGGTTTTATCCACGAGTTGATACTCTCGCCTCTCTCGATTTACCGCGCCGAAGTAGAAGAGGGAGCACTTCTCCCCGATGAATAATGGATTTGCGGCTCTTCTACTTTGCCTTTTAGGTATCTATACTATACGATTCGCGCATGTTTGCCAAGCTGTTGGGGGATATACTTTTTGTTTTAGCTCCGCCCTCCATTAGCTTATCTAATGTTGCGACGCATGTCCATCCAAAGTTACTCGAGAGTTGAGAATTCCCTGTCGCGATGAGGTTGTTCATCTTGAAGTGTGTATCATAAAATGTATTCAGAAGATCTGTTTCGAGTGGAATGCTGTAAATACAATTGACGCTTGTCGAAAGTCTTATCATACTTTCAATTATTATAGTAACACTTTTGATGGAAGGCATCGGCTATACGGAGAAGTTTTTTTGGCGAGTTCCCAATCGTAGAGCAAAACTAAAATAGACTATGATGGAGTCTCCGTAATTGACTGTTTTAGACCAATTCCATGTAAGATCAGACAGTCGAAAATTGCTCAAGTCTCAAATCACTTCCAAGATGGAATATATGTTTCTTAGGACAAATTAAGGAGAGACGTATTTTTGCGTTTTGCCTTATCATTCTCTGACTCCAAGTTATCGAATTTTTTTCATTCAATGGGCATTTCGTGAAATCAGCAAGTTTGATCGATATAGATGCAATTCTCCGTGTGTAACAGCCTTCTTGGAGATAAGACTTGTTCAGGGGGGTCAAGTATGTTATATTGCACCAGAAAATCTTGGTACAGAAACACAATTAGTGAGCAGGATCCACAAAAATTGGTTTTGGCCAGAATCGAGGAAAGTTGAATAGCTCAAAATAATCATCCTCAATTTAGATGGGAAATTTTCTGTAAACTTATTGAAACATGAGGAACAGAATGTACTTGGTCCGGTTCGCGCGACGTGGCGCAGAGTGGCGCTAGAGATCATTTTATGGATTTTATCGTTAGAACTTGTTTTTTGAGATGGTGAATGTAATACTATGATGCTTTGGTGCTATCAAATTTAAGTTTGACTCATCTATGATATCAGACTTGTGTTATTATTCGACACAAGTATGGCGTGGAGTATATCCTGTCTTTCAGAATAAATGAATGCAATGAGAAACGAGGAAAATCAGTCTTCAGCAGCCATTAGCGTGGATAGAAGCGTCCAAATATCGACGGACTCATTACGAACTCAATCTGTCCAAACGATCATGAAAAGAAAGTTTTAACGATTAAATCCAGAAAATGGTCTTTAGCGCCACTCTGGACCACGCCGCGCGAACCGGACCAAGTACATTCTGTTCCTCATGTTTCAATAAGTTTACAGAACAGAAAATTTCCCATCAAAATTGAAGATGATTATTTTGAGCTATTCAACTTTCCTCGATTCTGGCCAAAATCAATTTTTGTAGATCCTGCTCACTAATTGTGTTTCTGTACCAAGATTTTCTGGTGCAATATAACTTACTTGACCCCCTGAACAAATCTTATCTCCGAGAAGGCCATTACACACGTAGAATTGCATCTATATCGATCAAAAGTTGCTAATTTCACGGAATGCCCATTGAATGAGAAAAATTCGATAACTTCGAGTCGGAGCATGATAGGGCAAAACGCAAAAATACGTGTCTGCTTAATTTCTCCTAAGAAACATATATTTCATCCTGGAAGAGATTTGAGACTTGAGCAATTTTCGACTGTTTGATCTTACATGTAATTGGTCATTAGTGATTATTTCGTAAACTTGAAATTGATTCATATTTTGGAAAAGATCACCGTGAATTTTTCCATGATACAACTGCCAAAAGCTGACGCATATTTCTTGATCTGAATAAAAAAAAGTGTGGGCGAGAGCGATGTTATCTCTAATGTGTCCAAAAAACTAGAGCGGTGTAAAACTCTATTCTACAATCATACCAAATCATACTATGTACGGGTACGCTGGAATAAACAAATTATCGTATTGACACTTGAGAAATATAGTGTTGAAAGATCACATAAGAATCACTGATATTGGTAATGACGTTTTTGAAGTTCACGCATAAATTTAAATAGACCGATGAGCGCGAATTTCATCAATACTCAATCAGCTGATTTTCGATCGTGGTCATTCTCCTCAAAGTAACTAGAACTCTAAAACGCGCGCGTTGCGCGCGGATGGTTACGATGGCTTAAAATTCTGGAACATACGACAAAAGGCTATTGTGTTTGAAAAAAAAATTATTCAGGTATATATGGTACCAGAAAGAAGCAAATATGATATAGTAAAAGAATATGGAATGGAAATGTCATCCATCAATATGTTTATCTATCTAACATGCCTCGAAATCTAAATTTATGGATTGCTGGTTCAAAAATTCACGACTGTCTGAGGGATTTTTCGAATAATCTCAAAAAACTATTCGATCTACAAAGTGCGCGCGCTGCGCGCGCATGGTTCAACCACCCGTATGGTGTGGGGTCAAAAAACTATCCAGTTTTTATAAAATATCATTGAGGGTGAGCATCAAGGAACGAAGATCATTTTGATAACTGAAGAATTGAGCTCAAATCCAGAGTCAATGATTTAAATTTGTGCAACGCTTGTGCATGAAAATTTCAATTTTCATATGGAATATGTGGGTTTCCAATTCGATTGAGATTTTCAAATGTTTTTACTCATTCTCCGATGGAGACATGTTTCTCTCCTCCTCCTTCTTCTACTCTAAGTCGACTATAAAAGAGAAGGAGGAAATATTTTTCAAGGATATGCGCAAAGACCAGCAAATCAGCCTTTGTGAAGCAAGAATTTCTTGAATGCTTCTATAGAAATTTTTTTTAGTCCACAAATGAAAAAATTTCGATCGATTATCTGAAATTCAATTGATCATCCAGAAATGAGAAAGTTATTGAACCTCCTACAATTTGAAAAAATACATTATTCCCAATTAAAAAATTTCCCAATCCTTTCGGTCCAATTCAGTGCTATCCACCAACTGAAGAGTTGTTTTACGCATTAGGACTTGAATCCAGAAATGAGAAAGTTATAGAATCTCCTATAATTCGAAAAAAAATATTATTCACGAATGAAAAATTTCCCAATTTTTTCGGTCCAATTCAGTGCCATCCACCAACTGAAGAATTGTTTCACGCATTAGAATTTGAAGAATTATATTCACAAACTAAAAACTTTTTTAAAAATGATGTAAGGATATTCAACATTCACAAAGAGGATTTTAGTTGATCTACCTCAATTACAAAATTTTATACATGCAATTTAAGACTTATTTTGAAACATTCATCATTCCCGAAAGAAATTCTAGTTAATCTAGCCCAATCAAAAAACAGTATAGATCCAACTTCGAAGTGGGTATGAATTATTTTGAGAATTTAGATAAGCGTTCCTGAGATCTTTTCGATCGTTGAAGGACGATGAATTAAATATCAGAAAATAAATCTTCAAATGATTTCCATTAACCTCATTGTTACACGGGATATTCGATATTTCGGTTGTCGGTCAAGCAGCAATCTACTTTCCTATCACTCATTCAGGAGCGATCCGCGATTAAACATGCTGATGCAGGTGTAATAAAACCCGATATAATGCGCAGGCGCGACCGATCACCTGTTCAATGTTGACAACGAAGCAGACAGAACTGGATAGAACGCTACAGTGCATGAGTTCAGATGCTTGAAACTCATCGTTACTTTTCTTTCGATAAATTGGAAATAATCAACAGATATAATAGTTCGGCTATGTAGATCGCGTAATTGAATACTCCCAACTATATTGATCCACCTGTAAATACATTCAAATATTATAAATTCATTAATCCACAGCAACACACATTGAGACCACTCGTAAGTGGCGCGCGAAATCTCGATCGGAACGCCTCGAATCTCGAATATCGAAGTTATCCATTAATAATATAAGATAAAAACAAAATGCACAAGAATTTCCGTGTTTCAAGCAAAGCTTCTGAGACATAGTCACGATGGATAATCCATTGAGGCATTTCGAAAACAGAACAGGATTTGAGGAAAAATTTTAACAAGACATGAAATATAGGGAAGTATTCACATAACTCCGGATCATCTTCGATTATCTCAATTTTATATGCACGCAAAAAAATTAATGTTTCCTGTGTGATATTTTTTCTTCAGATGATCATCAACGCCAACTCGTATTAGTTTTTTATCGGATACATCGATTGATACACTAATAGTTAGCCCCGTCTATCTATGTATCGAATATTCCGTTTGCCTATAGATTCTAAAATCCTCAAAACTTACATCTTCAAATATGATTTGCTGTACCAGAGCACTATGTCATACATTATGCGCATAACTAAACAATCTAACTAATTATCCATTTCTCTTCCTCCAAGTCTCTCTCCATCATTTTTGCCAAGAAGATTTCTATATAAACTCGACAAATAAATTATCGATGACAGAGCCCGTTGATCGAATCGATCAAACAGTCAACAGTGCAGCCTTTGTCTTTAAAATATAATTATTCATCGATTGCGTCTACAACACGAGACACCAAGTCTCGTCCATTCCATTGATACTCGAACGATTTACAGCTCATTCGAGCATAAAAATCTACAACACAAATTCTCTCATCGCTTCGCGATTCCATCATCATCCGTTCGCTTGGCCCATCGTCGATGTGCGTTCAAACTTCGTCATTATAACCTCTCCGATACGCTCGGGCTCGTATAACGTGCCAAACTTTTACAGTCTTCTCGTGAGCGAGCATTTTTAATTAAAACGACAAAACGCTGATTTACCGATTTGCGGTGGTGGCATCGATGATGCAGCTCTTCGAACGTTATTATATATATCCATGCATCGATATTATAGAACGTGTGTAGCTGTAGTGTGATGTACCCAGAAATGCGCGGGAGGGAGGCGTTGCGCGCGCATCACATCTCATATTGGCCTCCATCAAGCGAGTCAGCTGACTAATTGGCTGCGCGCTAACGATCGCGAGTAAAACAATACCCTCACCATAAATCGTCCCTCACATATATAGCGGCGCCCAGCCTTCGTTATATAGGTATATGGTACATACTATATGCCATCAAAATATCCATGGCAAAATTTAGACTCGAGCGATATGCAGTTTCGCGAGTTGCGTCGTTAAACGCACCCGTGATTTTGCAGTGCTGCTGCTGCTGTTGATGTTGTATAGCATCGCTGGACTGCATGCTGGACTGCAGACTGGACACCGATATGTGCACTCTCTCGAGGTCAATGTTTGCCGCATCGAGACCGCGTTTACCTGATTTACGGCCCGCCCAGTGCGATTCTATAAATTTTTTTCTCGAGAGAATCACGCGCGTATACGGTCGTTCGAATCTCCCGCTGCTTGAAA
Organism: Eretmocerus hayati; assembly: GCA_029851415.1. Lineage (NCBI taxonomy): Eukaryota > Metazoa > Arthropoda > Insecta > Hymenoptera > Aphelinidae > Eretmocerus > Eretmocerus hayati. The sequence continues at coordinate 161,554,668 of CM056741.1, read as the reverse complement.
TTTCTGCGCTGACGATTTCGTTTGCGAATTTTTAGGTTAGCTGGACTGAAAATGTGGTATTTAAGATCTTAAGTATCATGGTTTGGATGCAAGATAGATGCCCGATTATTTAAAATAAGGAGTAATGCGCATGGTTAAAAAAAATGCAAGGACTGGTTTGTGTGTGGGAATCCCACATAACTTATCACCGTACGTTATAACTTGGAACTGCAATAACTTTATTAGTGTCTGATTAAATGGTCGATGATTACAAGTCTATAATCAAGTGCCCGAGAAGTGCCCGCATGGTTAGGTCATTTATTTATCCTCGATCGAGCCTCTCTCGTGTCTTTATCGTGTAATTATATACCTCCGTGTAGTTCTTGCATTGTAATTACCGTTGCCTACACGCGAGTCTTGTATCAATTATTCTTCGATCAGAGCTGAATAATTCAAGCAAGCACTCCTTCGCGTTTGTTTTCAAACCCAAATTATGAACTCATCGTGGTTCTTTCCATAAATTGTCGGTATATCGTTAATTTCCTAGACATTTCTGAACTTTAAATATTTAAAATTTTCAAATTTCCAAGAATTTCTCCACTGAGAAAACTAAATTGTGAAGTTAAAAAGAAGATGGGACTAACCTGATCTTGGTACTATCCATTGAAAAACGTCATTTCATAGAAGCTGAGGATTTTTCAGAATTTTTCATTGTTTTTGCTAAAATGTTGAAACAAGTCAGCACACTGGGTGCGTAAACATGGCGAGAAGCATGGTAAATCGGTTCTTGTTGGGTATGGCCCCCGTAATGATTTTTCCCAACCTCTAACACTATAGGAAGTTGAAAAAAGGTTCCTGAAGTCCCAAGATCGCCTCTATTGTGTACCCTAGGAACTGTATCAAAACCCCTAATTATCGATGTTCTATGCGATTGCTCTAAATTTTTCTCTGTTTATTCTTGAAACTATAAATAATAAAATATATTCTCGTGTCCACAACTTTTAATTGAGGCCCCTAAAAAATTTCAGAAAATCAAAAACTGATTTTTGACACAGCTGTTCAAATCCAACGGGATTTGACCATCTCATCATCTTTATCGGGTCATTTCGCATCGGAAATGCTCTAGAAATATATCATTTTTCGTGGTGGGAAGTGGTCAAGAAGCAAAAATCCGTTTTTAAAGCAGGCTCTGACTCACTAATTAGCATCTCCCGCGCATGCGCGTTTTCCTACGCCTCCTGGAGTATTCTCACTCGATAACAGATCTAATTTTCTTCGAAATGACCAGTACACGAGGAGGGCGATTCGGTGCAGTCGGATTTTACCGAGATCTAGCTGGTCCGAAAAATGACAAAATCCAAAGTGCCAAATCCGTGGCTCCTTTGATGGCCCTGAAAAAAGCGAATTCTGAATTGATGTATTCCTGAAAGGTGTACAAGAGTTTTTCATGTATTTTTCGGTATTTTCACCAAATACCCGAATGCGTTGTCAGATTTGCCCCTAACCTCCAGAATCTTCCACTAGACTCAAAAAAACTAGCCTCATAGTAAAAAGTGTCATTTTTAGCCCGTTTTAGCCGTTTTACTTACATTTGTGGTGCATGACGAGTGTATGGGTAGGTTTGGATGGTGTGTGTATTGAATTTGTCGATGCTTTTCCAGGTATCTTGACCAGCTGATAACGATGCCGATGGTTTTTAGGCTTGAAAAAGCGTTGGGGGTGAGACAATCATTAGTTGATGCAGCTTTTTAAATATTATATAGGAATACCACATCTAGTCCTTTCCGCACCAGCTCACCCCCAACTCATTCTCGAGCCCCGATACTATTGACATCGTTCCCTGTTGGTCAGAACACGTGGAAAAACATATATACATTCAATACACACCCGATCCAAACCTACTTATGCACCGATAATGCATCACAAATCTAAGTAAAAAGGCTGAAAATAACCTTCAGTCTTGGGCTAGTTTTTTGGGTCTAGTGGAAAATCCTGAAGCTTGGGGATAAAACTGACCATGGATCCGTTTTTTACGTCGGAATATTCACAAAAACCCCATGTTCACCTTTTTGCGATACTCCAACTCAAAATCCGCATTTTCCAGGCCCTTTGAGAGAGACATGGCTCCATGGATTTGGTACCTTGGATTTTTCATTTTTTGGACCAGCTAAATCTCGGGCTCTACTGCATCAAATCGACTTCTCTGAGTGGTCGTTTTGAAGAATATTACATCAGCTATCGATTTTAAATACTCCTTGGGACGTAGAAGAACGCGCATGCGCAGGATATGCTAATAAGCAGGTAATAAGCGAGTCAGAATTGTCCCTGCAATAACGCTGCAAAAACGTGTCTTTGCATTCTTGACCACTTTCGACCACCAGAAGTGATATATTTCAAAGTGATTTCCGATGCAAAATGACCCGATTAACGCCATGACATGGCCAAATGTGATTGGAATCATGGACAACTGTGTCAAGAATCAGTTCTTAATTCTTTGAAATCTTTTTAGGGGCCTCAATCAAACGTAGTAAGCCCGAGAATATATTTTCATTATTTGCTATAGGCTATTTACTTGATGAAACGTCGACTTTTAGCGATTTTTAGACGGTTCTTAGAGTACCGTACACAAGAGAGGCGATCTTGGGACCTGAGGGACCTTTTTTCCTCTTGCTTTTGAGTTAGAAATTGGAAAAAAATACTCCCGGGGCTATACCCGACAGGGGCCGATTCTCCCGTGCTCACCCGCCTAGTCTTTTTATGGCGATTACTGGGCGGACTTACGTATTTCCAGCGGACATGATATCTGCACAAATTTGAAAAAGATTTTTCGTCCCACAACTGCCATTTGAAATTTTGATCCTAGATTCCAATCCTAAAAAATTGAGCGTGAGGTTGCGATCATCTAAGCACCAAAACGGTCTAATAGAGATTGGAACAACCGCTCAGGGACAAAAAACTTTTTGAGATTTGTGCACATATTTTGTCCGGTGAGTGTACATATTCTAACACTGAATGCCCCTATTTAGTGATCGCGAATCGCTGAGATTTGTGAATAGTGATGACAGAAGCTCCTTTCAAAAGTTCTATTTTTCAGGAGTATCAGTTGGGAACAGCTGACCTATTTATTTCATGGTCTGAGCCTGATGACTTTCTTCGTTCTTTTGATTACTGTTCACTCTCAACTCAGCAATGGATCAGCTCATCAAATTATTTCTCACATGATAAATCAAAAAGACTGATGAAACTGTACATAGATAGAAGTTAGACTCGTGTAGAGAGATTTCAGTTCGATCTCAAACTTTTGCTTAATTTCTGACAGAATAGAACAAGATCATGACACAACTAGCGCGGGGCGTAAAGATATAATTCCAATGCACGGCACGTGTGCGGTAGTCCACAGCATGCCACAAGAATATCATCATATAGAGGAAGTGCATCCGAAAAGCGGTATCAGCATCAGGTGGTCGCGATCGGTTACCAAGCCGTAGTCGTTGTGGCGCGAGCCGTAACCGCAGGCGCAGACCGCCACATATCAACATCAGACCCGCGCGCGCCCACACATAGGAAATCTGATCTTAGCTCGAAGGTGAACGCACCCATCATCCTTGGCTAAGGTTTTCCCGAGACGTGTGACCTCCCAGGGCTGCCCCATGCATACACCCTCAAATGCACCAGAATACGAGATTACTTGCCCTGGTCTCTGACTGGTAGCTCCGGAAATGGTACCGCATGCGTTTCGAGTATCGTTGTCGTCGTCGTCTTCATTGGGCCTATATCACTTGATGTAGTTTGGTTTGATTTGTATGCATGTGTATTTGTGTATTTGAATCACGAATCGTTATTAGCAGAAGGAATACTTATGGAAAGGGCTCGTGTGGGGCACGCGTGGGGCTACAGCTTGTTTCGCCGAATGTGCGCGCGTGTACTTTTATATTTGATAGACGAGGAGACGGTGAGGTGCATCCGGATTGGTTATGTCGATGCCACGCGCCAGAGTTCCTGTGAATACTTTGGTGATGGACTCCCGCGAACGTGATTGCTTTGGGAATTTATTCGAGTATGTGTAAGCCCACGTGCCTGAACGAGTGTCTGAGCTTTGTTTAGGCTCACGCGTTTGCGTCTCATCATGGTTGCAACTGTTGATTAGTTCCGAAACTTTCAAAGGTCCAAAAGCAATGCTGATGCAGATAAGGTCATCGCACCTGCAAGAGACAAGCATAGGACTCTCGATATGATTACTGGCAAGATCAACCAGGGAGATTCGTTACAAGAGAAAAGTGTCTCGAGCCGAACTTGAACAGAGCTGAGCATCGTCTCGCCTTCACGACGGTGCCTGAGAGCAAAATCGATCATACATCGGCACAGAAATGATTGAGGATCTAGCCTTTTACAAATCGGGTAAATAGAGGAGGACGAACGATCCATGGCAAGTCACCTATTCACATAGATTCTTCGCCCAGTCGAATTCAGTTGTTGTTGTGATCATAATTCACCGTTCATTTTTTGTGCAAGATTTGGAGTATCTGCTTATGTTCATGTCACTAGATATGAAAGACATCGTCACTTTTTGGGAGCAGACACGCTGCATTAAATTGTTTTATTTTTCAGAAATAGTTTCATGATGAGAAGGAGTACGATGTATGAGCTCACGTCAGTTCATGGAACTTCTTTGATGCTAATCAATATCCATTGTCTACCACACAGTCGGACTCTTTCCATGCAATCTCGCACTTGATCATAGAATTAAGATACCTCTCGCATGCAGAAGTTGTGTGATACCATAAACAGTTGAAACCGGAGACAAAATTAGAATCAAGCGAGACCGCTGAACTTGCACGAGTGACCGACGGTCATCTTGTTTTTGTACTCCAATTTGTGAATAATGTGAAAAACCTTCGGCTAGTCGTATTTCTGAAGGAAGTTGAATCAACTCCAGAGATCTTCTGATTTTCTATTTCTAGTTCCTTCCTCCTCCATTATCACAAAAGTATCAGATATTGCAGAACTCTTTTATGTCAAGAATTCGATGTCAAAATATGAAATTATTTGCATCAAATTTGGCACAAACGATCAAGACCAACTGGATTTGAGTTAATTCAATTGATCTCCAGCTTTGGAACCTCTCGATAATTTGAAAGGTCATCATATACTGGTATTCCATGCAGTACTAAATGCTTTTGATTCTTGATATTTTCCAATTCGTTTCTACATCTTACACAATGAGGGAGAAAGGGAAAGTCATCAATTACTTCATGATTGTTCCGAATCCTTACTGATCCACGGACGTTCTTTTCAGAAAATTCCGATCAAAAGCTATCATGTTCGGGTTTCTCCAAGTTTATGGAATAGGAGCTAGAAAATACGTTTTTGCAACTTTAAAACTAATTGTTAATTCAACTCCACGGGAGTTGTTTCGTATAGTTGTGGTGGAGATGTTTTATAAAATATCCCTTCAGTGCAAAATCTAAGTAAACGGACTGATGGATGACGATGACACTCGACAGTCGCGCTGACAAAAACGTTGAATTTGCATTCCCTTCGAGTGAAACGCGTGTGGCTCTCTTTCAAGCGTTGGCGATGACACGTTCCCTTGAACATTACTTAATGTTGGGTGGTCTGTCAATCGTATATTCTTGATCAATCTTTTCATTGATGTTACTTCCATGCAAAACGTGATTTAAACCTATCAGTACTCAGAAAAGACAACACTGACCCTTACCCATCGATTATAATACCATAATCATGGCCTCAGCTTGTTTCGGAACATTTCAATCGTGAAGTGTTGATGGTATAAAATACACAAACCCTAGAATTTTCTTATTCCAATATAGTCATAGCCTTCTCCAAGAAGAAACGGCGGAGCAAAAATGTTACATCTCTTGCCATACCTGAAATCATCCATACTCTCGCCATGACTGTCAATCCGCACTCAGCTTTTAGGCTTTTATAAAAAAAAATGTGCTTCGCCAGATACTTAATGATGCGAAAAAAATGAATCGGTAGCCGAAATACAAGCATCATCATGTATCCTACACTCACCGCCACAATAGAAAAAAAAGCAATGCATCCAAGTTTGGAAAAGTGTCCATTGAACATCGTTCATCATGTCACTATGTATTGGCACACAAGCTTGCGGTTTTTAGAAGGTCTAAACCTAGCACATCATATTTGACCAAAGCTATCCAAAATTAAAAGTAATCGTCTGAGGTTTAAAGCTAGGCCGCATGACACGTGACTTTGCCAATGTTCATCCATATATAAACTTATTGGCCATCCCTTCTCATACATCAGATGATGGGTACCCCCAATTGCGATCCAAAGTGGCAGAAGCAGCAGCAACTCTCGTCGTCGATTACACGCCCGTGACAGAATATGGGCGCGCAGATGACTTGACATCTTGCTTTGGACGTTTTATATCACGTACAAGATTATATGTATGTATATATATGGGCATTAACTGCACAGTCACGATGCAAGTGTTCGGGCGGCTAGCCACAAAACGCCCGCCTCAAAATTTTGAACGTGTCGGCATTGGATCGTGGTTTTGCACGATTTAGTTCACGCTCATATGCGCGCACACGTCGAGTACGAGGGGCTTAAGGTGTTGATATATACATGTACTAGTTGGCGAAAAGCTGCTTTTTGCATGCGCGAGCGGATCTGATGGGTGCTGGAACGTGCAATATTGGTTGGGACACGGAGGTTTGGAATTTTTGAAGCTTTATACATTTGAATAGATATAGTTGGGTAAAATTTGGAATATCCTCGCTTCGGGCAGGGTTATTGGCGTTTTGGGGTTGTGAAAGGCATCGTCTTGAAGAAAATCTCAGTACGTTTGAGCAAATTGTTGAGTTTTTTTTTTATTTAGTTATTGAATGAATTTATCGGGCACACACATATGTGCCATTCAGCGTCAAATTGTTAGAGTAGTATTTCTTCCGTTTCTGTACATCACTATTCTATGCTCATGCCAGCTCAGTGCTCGAAGGAAGAATGGTTTCATTGATCCTCAACGCGTCTCCGGAAATAATTGAGGAAAAGACTGCCAATTCTACAAGTACGCCAAACAGTTCCCAATACTCCCTGACTTTCTATGATGACTGAATTCACGAATATTATGACTGATCAATTGAAGATTAATGTACAATTCCTTTCTGTGTTTCAGGTGAGTATTATTTTCATGGATCAACCTTGTCATGTAATGTGGTAAGAGATACATAGTATTGTTGTACCATCTGTCATTGGTAACCCCTTCCAAACATAAACCCAATCTCTCGTGATACAATTCCACCAAATCCCACAGAGCACAATATCCACAAACAATTATAATTGTTTGTGGAGCAGAGAATTTTCTCCCTATCAGAGTGTTCAGCAACAGTTTTTCTTTCCTCAATAGCACCTGAAACGAAATTCCAAAATATTTCCCCAGAGTGATATAAGTATCGAAATTATTGTGAAACATCCATCAATAACTCATACGTAACTTTTCCCACCGATCGAGACACACCGATCTCCGAATTTCACACGTTTACGCAAGATTTGTACCGATGAGTTCTGAATTTAGTATGCATGCGAATAATATTATATGCCACTCTGTTGTCCACTCTTGCAACGAGTAGGTGGCTCAAGCGCGTGTCGAATGCGCAGAAAAAGAACTGCTACGTCACGCCTGCAGTGAGTAGATGTAACTGAACCTCTCGTATCTATATCTCCGAGAAACAGAATATGCAACCTCTTCCTTTTTAGTATGTATATCGTGCAAAGCAAACTTGCTGGAGGTGTAAAAATAAATACACAATTCTCGTCAATCTAAATAGTTTTATATCACCTGTTCCTTGAATACAAATCAACATCTATCAAATTTTCTCCAGATTTGCTTTGAATTTTTGATGAAACTGAATCCTTAAAATTGCATCTTGAAATTTTTGTCTGAACAAGTTCATCAGGTTCTGGAACCTCTCAAGGGTACCAATCTAGCATTGAAAGAATAATAATGATCAATCAATTTTGTCATTTGAGATGACTATCCGTGCCGTAATTTAATTCGGTTTACATACAGAGTATCACAATCTCGCGGCTAATAAACTCACATTGGTTCTTCCAAGTTTGTCAAAAATAATAACGTCCAACTAATACCAATGTGCTGACACTCGGGGATCTTTTTCAGTTTCCCATAGATTTCACTGACTCCTACCGCAAACATAGCAGAGCAATTGAAACTTGCCGAGAGAAAAGTTTCTCTTGACCCAAGCTCTGTGGGTACACAGTGGCTGAAACTCTATGAAAAACCTAATAAAACCCCAAAACTTATTCCTCCCTCTTTAGTCCCTCTTTGGCCATCAGCGCGAGTGGTGTTAGCAAATTCATCAGTTTGCTTGAACAACTTGGTTTCTCCTCAAGCAAAGTTATATACTATCGTTTGGAGTGAGATGCAACCTCAGAACGTTTGGTAAACGTCCAAGATATAGAGTATGAGAATGAGATGGAGAGAGAGAAATTTCAGGTGAAGCCCGTCGGTAACACTTTAGGAAGTTTGCACGGACCGCAATCACTGCTGGTGGTAAAGTAAAGCCATGATGCCTGAAACCGTAGTTGCTTTTAAAGGGAGAAGTGAGAGTTTCCAGAGTCGTAGCTTATGAATTTATAGTTATTAGAAAGCATGATTTTGTGTGCTCTTTGTGAGTATACACGCGTGTAATATCAACGAAGCACAAGTTATTGCTCACGCACGTGATAAATTGAGATTGTTCGAGTTTTGTAAAATATGCATGAATCTAAATGTAGGAGCTAACCATGATTGGAGCAATCTTTAGACCAGTGAAAAATTGTAATATCAGTTGAGGTTTATGTTACCATTGCCTCAAATATCAAAGAGAATGACAGTTGAACAAACAAAAAACAGAAGTTGTAAAATTTATTGGTTATCCCACAAGAACATGAAAACAATGGAAAATACCGAAAAGACCGATGCAATTTCAACTTGGAATTTTTTTAATGTAACGCGATTTTTGCCATATAGTGGTAGGTTTTTAATTCAAGGTCATGAATTAATAGAAGAGCTGTTACATTTTCGACTTTCCATGATCACAGGGCAAATATTTCTTATTCTATATGTAGCGAATTCTCGTTTGATTAAAAAAGGCATTGGTACTCGGGGTAGTGAACTGAAATTAGCACTCTCAGTTGTCGGAAAATCTGGTTTGTGCGCCTGAGCTTTGCAATAGGCACCAAAATCACGTGATTTATGCCAGCAGCTCTCGAACCAAACAGGTTATCTTGAACTTCAAACATTTTAGCACCGTGGCTCATAGTTTGACTCATGTACCTGAATGTTTCATGTGTCAGCTGCAATCTGTCGCCCAATAAAATGAGGATTCGGCAACGTATTTCAAGTAGAATAAATACTTATCTCAGAGTATTTGACCAGTCAAAATGTAGATTTGTAGTCTAAAATCTTTCTCCAAAATTCTTGTACATTGGTTTGGAAAACCCGAGTGAAATTTATATGCAGGAACTACTAATTGTAAGTGAATAGTTTCAAGAAAACCTGGTCAAGATCTAAAACAACGCAGCCTCGATCATGGCAATGACCTTTACTTTCAGCCATAACCAAAAAATCACATCCAAAGAAGTCAAAAAAGTTTTCCAACACCTTCCTCTCTGTTCAATATGCACATATTTTGTATTTCCTATCAATCACTGCCAAAGAAAATTCATTAATTCCTGACTCACAAAATCTCGTCATGAATATTCCTCGCATGCACATCATCTCAGAAAATCTCCAATCAGCACGTTCATACGATATGTGCCGAGTACGATCGCGCCTCGATGGCTACAAACTATATGAGCAATACAACAGACGCGTTCCTGGCACGGGACCCAGCTAAACTAAAACTTCACCGCACGTACTCGATCATATCTTTATTGTACTCTCATCGTACATAATACAATATACCCAGTAGTGGTCGCATCGCAATTGAGATTCGAATGGATTGCCTTCTTATAAATCTGAGGGTCTAATACCAAGCTAAGCAAGCGGGCGTCTTGATGGTGGCACGCGCCGTTTCTTGTCGTCGTGTCTCATACGTGCCCAAATTTTGACATATACCCTCATACGATAAAATAAATACCCTTTAAGCTACCAAATCACGAAGGAATACACCATTAAAATTATATACGTATGAGTAAAATGACTCTGATCAACAATTGCATCGTGAGGGGCTAATTAATTCCCGCTCGACCACGTGCAAGGTTCCAATGGTGATATCAACCATCATAGCACCTCCCGCTGACAATATGTGTACTTAATACGAATGCAAATGTACACAGTGTGCTGCACCATTGCTTCTTAAACTTTTTTCCCGTTCGGAGAAAGTGACACGCGCGGGTGGCACTCTCCAGCCAGTATATCCCATGAATATTTCATCAAAAACGTTCCAGAGTCACCCGAAACTTCCGTGACTTTCCCAAAGAGGCGCGCCAAGAACTACACGTACATCCCCTGTGTCACGCGTATTTCATATCCCATTAAACGATGTATTCCTGTATCTCAAATGAACGAGCTAGCGGAAAAGAGTTTTGAGGTTCAGAGATCGGGAACTGATGGCATTCACCGGATATGCGCTTAATGTACTTTTTGAAAGGACGCCGAATAAGATTTTAAGATTCTCTGATTTTTTTAGATCTGCTCGGGCTGTTATGTGAATTCAAAATTAATCTTGGAGCGGTATATTGGGGTATGAGGGTATTTGTTCTCTTTGGGTTTTGCCCTTACATTGAACTTCAGAAAGAAAAATTAATCAAGTCGTTCAGTGGAACATAAGTGAATAGAAAAGAAGCCAAACATGATCTGCTACAGTATCGCATTATCTTATGGCCAATGGTTCAATGAAAAAATTTCAATTTCAATTTTACCGATGAACAATAGGAGATACTGATATAGTCAGGGAACAAAAATATAATGTAGAAAGCGAGGAAAGCTGAGAGGGGGCTGGGTGAATCTTGAGAGAGACAAAACCTTGAGAGAGCGTGGCTTTTTTGTATAGCTTGAATTCGAGCAAGAATCTGAGCGTATCTGTGAAATTTGAGATAGTAGCTATTATGAAGTATCTCATGAATGCGATTATCGACGCAGACAGGGACGCAAAATTGGAAATTCCATCCAGTTTTGTATTACATCTGGAAAATTCCATAATTAATTATACCGTGAAGTAATTTGGAGCAACATAGGAGACCGTGAAGTAATGTTCAGTGACATTTCACTGTCTTGTCGACTTCATATTACATTAGAAGAACATTCACATTATCTCTAATTTCTTATAATTTAGACACAAGTTCAATATTTCAAGGCATCGGCTCTGCGTTGACGAATTTGACGATGAAAATTTAGTTTATTCATTTTCTAAAAGATGTATCTCAGCATATGGAAATTGGTGTCCCAGATACGCCTTGCAGAAACTCAATAATGATCAAACTCGAAATGAACTCTTTAATGGTACCAGTTCCATACTTTAGTATTAAATCTCTGCTTATATCCAAACAAAACCAAATTTCATTCGAATTTCATTCTCACAGTACGTCAAAGAAGTCAATGAGCCATCGTCACATATTGCGAACTGGACCCAACAAATGACTCACTTCGCAACGAACCGTCCACTACTTCTCATATTTTTTTCTCATTTTTCCTATCTCGCTTGTAGGTGTTGACTTACTAGCCTCGACGTCCAGTTACAAGCTTCACGCGTTTCGAGATTCTCATTTTAGACGCCTTAGCCACGGTTGTAATAAACAGCAAAAGTTTTTCGCTGCGAGCGTTAACTGTTTTTCCCAGAAACGAGATGTCAGGGCGTTCTTGGTAAAATAAGCCAGAGAAAGAAAGAGAGAGTTGGTCGCGTGCTGCGCAAACTCATATCAGCTGGCTTTTGCTTCTTGAACTGATGAGATTTTGTGTAATGAAGTTTTGTTGCGAGAAATGTGCTTACGAATGTCATGATTTCCTGTATTCCTCTTGGTACGTATTTAAGATTTTTCATTCATTCTGGACGTTCAAATTGAGGATCAAAATGAAAAATTACCTATTAATGAAGAAATTGGTAATCTAAGAAGGAAGAGAATATCATGATAGAAGATGAAACTCATCTTTTTGAATGCTCAGTGAATAAACCATCGATATCTCCTAATTCTGGTCTCTAATTCACTCGACTTATCTGCTTCCTGAAAAAAAAAAGGAATGAAATAAATGCTCCTTCAAAATTGCCAAAGTAGATATTAAGAATAAAGAGAACTTTTGACCTTTGAAAATTGATCCAATGATAACTCGAGTAACTATTAATGAATCAAGAAAATATTCCTTCAAAATAAATATTTTTCACTCTACGCAAGATTTGGCGATTTTAGGGACAGAAATCAATTTTTTCCTTTCCATCATAGCTTTATGTGTAAGGGGTTGTTCATTAAGATTTTTTTCGTTCAGACCACCCTCGATAAGAGGGTTTCCCAAGGGGTTTCCCTTAAATTTGTAAAGTTAGTAAAATTTTCTTGACGTAGTTGATGGATTGGTCCTAAGATGTTTAAGGCTCCCAATAGATAAAACTTTCTTCAAAACTTCTTAGGATTTTTTTGAAGGGGCTAAAATTATTCTAGTAACCGTCAATATCATTAACCACTGTTGACATTCTTTTAATCCAAGAGATTGAGATTTTCTACAATTTCAATAAGCCGCCAGATTTCAGCTCAGCCGACGCTTCTGGAAAAACCATAGCGTACTCAGATACTCGGTTAAACAAGAAATATCCGACCATGGTTGCAATTGCTTCTTCTAGAACTCAGTACTCACCAATACAAATCTCTACAAAAAAAAGTCGAGGGAGAATACATAATCAGAACCCCCAATTAAGTCCAAGATGCCCGTTTTCTGAACCCTAGGTAATTGACAATTGGAAAATCTGAACCAACAATGACAGCTTATGGTCTGTGGGTGTGGGTCTTGCATTCGACCGAAACTCTGGGAATCGTATCATTCGGCACCGAAAGATGGCGAGCAAAACAGTTCACTTGAATACCAAAGCGTTCTGGAGCTACAGCCCATGATATTGGGACCGACAGTGCACCCATGTATCACTTCATAACGTGGGCTTATATGAGCAATACTATTGTCATAGACTGCAGCTCCAAAAGGCAGCATTCAAGTAGTGAGCAGTTTTGGATGCCATCTTTTGATGCCAGATGGAAACTGTTCGCATCAAGTTTCCGCCGAATACATGATCCGCAGACCATGACCTCTCCTTGTAACCATGACGATTTCTTTCACAAGTAGCAAAACGGTGACTCCTGTCCTGAAAATGGCAACTCATGGTTTAATCGAATATTAATGGACCCATCAGAGTAATCTCTAACAATGTCAATACACGCAGTTGAAAACTATTCAGTTTTCAATCCAGAGATCAGAGAAGAGCATTATAATGTGCCACTGCTGTTCAGCTTATGAAATTGAATACGGGAGACGATATCGTATAGTTATTATTGCTCAAGCTCGTGTGCAAACTTTACTTTCGATGTAAGCGCCATATATTCGCAAGACATTGACAAACGTCACAACTCACGGAATGTAATTTCCCGACGCGGGTAGAACAGGAGCGATTTCATCATATACACCTAGTTGATAATTTTCTCGGTCTGCAATTCAACAGCGAAAGACGTTAAAGTGGCGCATCGTGAGGGGGTATGTTATAGAATATGTTGAGAGAAAGGGAGAGGGAGTGAGATGAAGGTATTGAGAATGAGAGAAGTACATTTTGCAGAGTAGTAATTTCCAGGCTGTCACAGCCACAGACTCGCACGTTCTGGCGTAAAGGGACTTTATACTCTCGCTTGTACTGTGCCACATAGATTCTGAAAAGGACCGAAAATCAGTTTATTTCCTCCATTTTCTGCGATAGTACTTTCTTATTCCTGATTCTGGATTTCGAGGTTTTTGAGAAAAACAATTTTGAACCATGAATTTCTCTACACCGATGATATTTTACAAGTAACCTGAATCCGATCGGTCATGCATCATGACAGAACATATATATCGATAGCTTCAGATTTTTTTTGTGTTCGACAGAATTTTCATGAAATGAGAAATTTTCTTGACCGATCATAATCAGTCATAAGGAGCCGCTTCCTGGTAAGACTTCAAAAGCTCAAGCCGAAAAAAGACTTACCGGTCAGTAGAGCTGATCCATGCTCATCGGGCCGGCTCAAATCAAGCTCACGAATTCTTAAAATTTGGGAGGGAGTGATGCCCGTGAAACAAATACGATTGGACGTGGACGCAGCTACCGGATTTTATCCTCGACTACACATCTCAAATCTCACTCTCCCATCTTCTCAACAAGCCCCTCTCTTTCTATTCCTCCCACGTCATGTGCGACCACCATATTCCTTGATTTTTATCATCAACTCCTCGGATTTCTGGCCCCAGAGCAGTATATCTTATCCTCCTTCTGAATGCTTCATACTTCCGAAATATTTCCTCAGAATTTCGGTCGAAATTTTGATTCACTCTTGGAAAAATCTTTAACGAGGAAAGGTGTTTCGGACATCGTTGAATGTAGAAAATATAATTAACAATTTCGGTTTCCAAAAACAGCAATCCGAAGAATAAATCAGCCAAAAATTACTTACTTCATACACTGTGAATCTCAATTTGTAGTTTCATTAAATTTGTAGTTATGCACAAATTCATTTGTAGAAAACTACAAATTGAGATTTACGGTGTAAGTTTTTGCAGAACCTAAGTTGTTACGGAAGCGACATAAGTTTGAACGTTAGGCGTTCCCGGTTGCTTTTTTTTAAAATGCGTTTGCCTAGTCTTGTAAAATAATTTCAACCATCACATCTGCAGCCTCGGGTTCACTAGGGTCAGTATGAGATTGAGCATGATATAATCGCTAAAGTATAAAAAAACTTGCAGATTTCGTACAGTACGCATCAATTTTTTTAGTATAAAGTGAATTTGAGCCTAAACATCCACAATATCTTGGGAGAAATTCATCAAACATGACAAATATCTATGGTTGTTCGGATGAAGAAATGCGTATCAAGGCTTCTCCAGATCATCAAAAATTGAGCTCATAGGGAAAATCTAGGCTTATAATTCATTCATTTCTAAGCCAAGACTTTCAAATTCGGTATAACCTTTTGAAATGAAGCAAATTCTTCGCCTCAGTAGGGAGGAACCTTCCGTATTGTCGCAAAAGTTTTAAGAAGATATATAAAGCTCGATATAAAGTGAATCGTCACTCTATTCAAATCCAAATTTTCCCTGGGATGATCAATTGTTCTACCGATCTCATGTTGGACGGATGCTTTATTATGAAAAAGGAAAAAAAATCACGGCTTCCGAAATTACCTCGTCCGTTTTGGAATTTCACATCATTTTTAAAACCCATGTTGGGTCTCAATGCAGCCAATATTGAAAAAATGTCTGATCAGCGTCACATCGAATAAAAAAAATGTTTGTTCCAACCTGGATCAGAACAGGTTTACTTTGTCAATATCGATGCTAATGATCAACATCAGTCGATTTTGCTACACGAAGGATTCCAAAATATGAATCCGTTGTGATCCTCAAGTATCAGAGTGTGGCGGCCCATACAGTATAGATCGCAACTCAAGTGGAATATCAGAAACATGTATTTAGGGTATACTCATCTCGTTTGGCACGTGCATGGGGCGGCTTACATAAGAAGGAGACAGTGGGCCCAAACAAAAGAAAGAAAACAAGACGAATGGGTGGATATGTTAGACCTGGGGGTACAGAGGACAGGAGGAGAAGAGACAGCCTCCTATGCATCCTCGACCCCATGAAATCCATCGGCATCATCTGACGAGTTCTCTTGAATGCACACCATCTCGTTGTCTAAACTCACGTGTGGATTAAATTTTGAAAAATTAGTTCTCTTGCTCCAAAAGGGAACCATTTAGTGTGAGCCCTTATAACATAGGTGCTAATGTACATATTTCTAATTTTCTATACAAGATAAGCTCCCAACCTCTCCTGATGCTAGGATACCTGATATATTCTGACCTTATTTTAAAACCAAATTTTTGACAATTTTATTTCAACATAATGACTTTGGGGTACATTTATCAAGCCTTATCTTACTGTCACCCCATTTTTTCTTCAAACATATTTTTGAGACCTCAATTAATTCATGCCGAATGATTCCCTTGAACAACTTTCTTCTTTCATGATAACATTTACATCTTGTATCGAATTTTAAATCATTTTAAACCATGCACAGTGATGAGAATTCATGGCACATACAATTGATCAGCAGGCTAAAAAAATTTGTATGCGTTATATGTGAATGGAAAAATTGACGTATGATCAAGCCTGTCCATAGTAATCTTGTAGCAGACGGTCGTTCATATTCTTCACCACAACGAATACATCATCATACTCTCACTTTTGCAAGAACAGTCTGAGAAGAGAACTCGTCTGGGCTTCGTCTATACGTGGAACAATCGCCATTCGCTTGTCATGCTAATCGCTCACACGCTGCACGACTCAACTTTGTTTGAATGTCTTGCCACTTACCTCTTCCAAAGTTCTACTCGTAATGCATGTCAAACTGAATATTCTCGACATATGAAAAATATTTTACAAAAATCGGTCCTCTCGCAGAGCCTCTCACAGCATATAGAGATTTCGAAGGGATTTTCGACGTTGGCTTCACTATTATTGATGAAATTTTGTACTTATATTGCGACAACCCAAGTCTGTAGATCTTTTTCCAGCATTCATGAAACCAGCCAAAAGTCAAAACAGTGATCGTGCAGGAGGGGAACATTATTTACAGGACTTCGTATTTTATGGACCCAGTAAAAATCCCGTGACAATTCAGATTTCAATTTTGGCTCAAGCTGGCATTCGGAATTCAGTAAGGTTTTCAAGGGATTTTGTCCCAACGTTTATCCAACCTAAGAACATTATATTTTTCAAATTTTTGTTTTTGGGTTCATGGGTTCATAATATAAATGAATTTTTTATACAATCTTCGACGACAAGCTCATTTTCCGACATTTCCTGAGCTCACCAGGAGAGGTCATCACATCCGGATCATGGATCTGGCTGAAAGTCTTGCGAATAGTTTCCTTTCAACACCAAAAGATGAAACCTCGAGTGAAATCTAAAATTATAAACCCTGATGCTCAAGTATTTCCGAGCTACAGAGAAGGACATTAGCATTGTAGGTATACCTATATGTATGATTTTTAACATGGGCCTATATGGACAATGCTAATGTCCTTGGCTGTGGCTCCGAAACGCTTGAGCGTTAGGGTCGAGAATTTTGGGTTTCATCTTTTGGTGCTAAAAGGAAACTATCCCCAGAGTTTTAGCCAAATCCGTGATCCGGATGTGATAACCTCTCCTGGTCAGATTTTGAATTATGAAAAAATTTCCCGATGTTCACCTGGATCCCAGAAGATATCCTAAATTTTAGTAACTATCAGTAAAATATCAGAAGCGCAATAAAATCTAATTCCGTCAAAGTGACACCTGATTGTATTGAATAATCTCTACTGCGTTTCCCGAAATCTTTCATAACACTCGAGCGAGACTCGAGCCATATAAGCCAAATTCGCATTTTACATGTACACAAATTATCTCCGCATGATCCTTGAGATATTATAGCCTCCGTAACACCATCGTCATTGAATCGTGAGACAAGAAGAAAAAAAACTGAACAATAGAAGTAATTGATATTACGCATTATAACGTCGCATTCTGTTGGCGCACCAGCGTTAGTATAGTCTCGCTCGATTAATTACTATCTTGTACCTGTTACTTTGAACCGTATAGGTATCCAGCGCTCTCTTGGAGACACAATCTCAACTCGGATTTAAATTTTTCACAGCTCACGTCCTTGAGAAGAAACAATTTTGCCAGTCATACTTAATCCCAACGTCCAATTCTTCAAGATTTTCAATCTCCATCTCATCTCTACAACAAAATCTATCTTCAGAGACCGTTTTCATGGTTCTTATCCATGCAAGATTCGGGTTCTGATTTAGATGTGTATGTGATGTGTGCTACTGCTGAGATGAGAAGCTCAACGATATATATATATATATATATTGGCTAGCTGATGCGCGTGGGATATATAGCCTAGATTTGATTTCATCCCAAGATTATCAGGAGAAGCTGTGCAGCAACGGTAGCCATATATATGAGCTTCTGCAGTAGTCCTGTCAGATACACACACGCATAAATATACACAAACTAACACATATCAAAAATTTGGAACGTCTGTGCGTCCTTCTCTCATTCGTCTACTTTTCTTTTGCTTTCATACACGTATATATGTGTAATAAAAATATAGATATAGTATATTTTATAGTCTACTCCTGGGATCCTGCATTGATTTCCATACAGGAAGCCCTGGTAACAAGAAACCGCCTCGCGCGACTCCTTCCTTTCTTCTTACATATACCTTCCCCATATCGCCTGAGTTTTGGCCCGGGTATATCCTTGGTCCTTTTTTTTTTTTTTTTTCATTCTCGTATACACACCCCTCGTCATCGGCCACGAGACAGCTAACGTGCGCCTCGTGATCCCCTCCCCCTCTTCAAAGATTCTTTAAGAAAAAAGTACATCTTAAAGACGGACTTTTCAGACTGACAAAATTACCGACTGCACCAATACTCACTTTTGCAGATATTGTACTTAACCTCAATGTGAATATGCGTGTATTTTGAATATTATTTATGGGAGACCAGTGCGGTCTAATACAGGATGCAATTTTGTCAAGAGAAAAAAAAAAAAGAAAGAACAGGAGTAGATGCGTCAAGGACTCACGCAACAAATCTCAAAAACATTCTCTTTTTCAGAATCCGTAAGACTCTATAATTTTGTATTTATGTACCGCAACCGTCACGATTGATTTCTTTTTCCCCCTAATCTAATCGCCCAGCCATGTAGTCCAAAATTCATCAATCACAAGATACATGAATGTATATAAGAAACCATGAGCGATGACCAAACATTTCCACAACTTTTCAATCTTCCTGATTTTCCGGTCATCGACACACGCACAAAAACACACAAATCTTCATTGATACTCCATCAGTCGTCAAAATCAGTAAGTCACTCGGTCAAACAGGTGTCTTTCTATCATATAATCCTATGTAACACACTCTCGATTTCAAATTGAATAGATTTTTATTGAATACAAGAGAGAGAGGCCATCATTGTTACTTTCACAGTCAATAAAGAACCTCACACCGAGAGTGTATTAACCTTGCCTGAATGGAGCAAAAATTTTTCATTCACTCTCATAACATGGTATCCAATAGAGAATGAGATACATCAGAGAATGAGACACCTGTTAAACGATTCTAACACAACAAAAGTGTTGGAATATACCATCATATAACCCTCTATGCATTGTACCGCCGCCAAAAACTCCTTTCATATCGGGCCACAACACAACACACCACATCAACGGAACACAGAGAGAACAAGATCTTGATCTGTCATTCTACAATACATACAATGATCTCACCAAAAGCGCCACCAAACAATTATGCAAATAATATTGCACCTGTATAATAGATATAACAGTGAACCCAAAGTGTATTATTCATTAACAAACAATCAATGGACGTATCATAGAATACATACCCACCCATATAACCGTATACATATGATACTGAATACAAGGCTTTTGCTCTTCTCTTCTTTGATGATGCTTATTATGGCCCGCTTTAGGGCCATTCAATTCCGGGTCATACTCACATACCGCCATATATAGGAAAAATATATACCCCAAGGGAAAAATTCTTTTATGTCTGATGATGATGGTGACGGTGACTCGAGGTTACATCACTCAAATTGCATATGATCTATATAGGTATACATTCATAGCGATTTGGAGCGTGTCATAGTATTTGGCGATGCCTGAAAAACTTGTGTCCCATCGTGCGGTTACAATTTTCTTTGTGTCTCCTTTTCGATCGTTAGAAAATAGTCAGGACTCTATAGGCTAATCCCTCCCCCTTCCCTTATTTCTAGAAGTAGGGCAGACTAGGGTGATTGAAGGGATATACGGTTGAATCGAGGGGTAGTGGTGGAATTTTGCATGTATGATCTGTCGTATACTTATAGTGATGCCTTGAATGTCGCTCGGGCACCCTTGCACAATGCATATCCCGCGATATATATGCTCTTGGTGGTCATTGTCATACCCGTATACGTGTACACTCCACTCGAGCATGGAAATGTCATATATATAGTGGACCAGACGCGTGCGCGATCTGGTCATCAGGTCAGATCTATGTACCTCATTTATTTGAAAGTTGATGTGGGGATTTTTTTTCATTGGGGGATGATATATTTTACCTGTGGATTGGGGGTGTAACTATTTTGAGATTAAATGTGTTTACCTGCTCGAAAGTTGTGCACCTTATGGTTGTTTTTTTTTTTTTACGTTGTCAGGAATGGAAAATAGAAAATCTCATGGGACTGAGAAGACCATTCTTGTAATTAGTTAGGATGCCATGGAATATGAATACTATTAAAAAATGAGCATTTTAACCACTTCACCTGGTATACGTCGACCGCATCTGTTCAATTTTCCTCTCCAATGTGAATTTTCGAGATTTTTTTTTTGGGTGTGTAACAGACAGCAGTTGCCACAAAAGTAGCTGTCCGGTAGCACCGAGTGTTGTGTCCTATTAGCAAAGGCCTCCATGATCAACTTTATCACAACATTTCTGAGACTCTTTTTGAAAGCGAGAAAGTAGTAAGACTGTCAAATAAGCAAAATCTAGGTGACCGGACTACGAATTTCAGAATACGTTATCAGGTATGTGACCTGTTTCTAATCTAAAATATTTATTAAAAAATTACTACGAAATGCTAAATGAGATTTCATTCGAATTTCCACGATCATCTTTGAAAACAATTGTGACCATGTCTTAATGTACGAGGAATTATCGAGGGGATTCTGTTATTGACGGTACACTAACGTCTATGATTGATTTGATTCCGAGGAGTTTTGAGCTAAAAGTAAGAAATCTTCGAAGAAATTAGTCTTATTTTGAATATACTATATTATGTACCGAATTGCGGAAAACGCAGTTGTCATAAGATTTCTAACCAAAGGTTTTCAAGTACAGAACCGGAATATGTTAACAAACCATTCAGAAATCATGAAGAATTTCTTGTGAATTATACCCACGTTTTCTCAAATTGAATTTTTTTTTTAATGAAAATATAAAAATCCACGAAGAATGACAAAAGTTGCTGACAAAGTTCCTTGCGAAGTTCGGAATTTTCTTCATATTCATGTCGGTATTCTATACATGAACAGAATGAAAAAAGTTTGGATTTTTCATGAATTTGATACATACAGTCTATGAGACACCTTGATCATTCTGGAAAAAATTTTCAAAGGAGAGAGATTCATGGACTCTTGGATGGATTGTATATTTGCAATCTATGAAATTGTTTGGACTTGAATGAAATGTTTAAACTTCCTCCTTTGGAAACTTGTTCATCAAAATTCAGGCCGAATCCATTTCTCCTCGAAATTTTCAAACTGGGATGAACCAAATATCCGATGGACGCTGAAAATTACTCAAGGAGTCATTACAGAACTCGACTAAAATTCTACAGAGGCATCCTACGAAAGTCAGACGAATTCAATTTAATATGCCAGTTTCCATCCTGTTCTGCCAAGGCTCAACTCAAGAGTTGTCTTAAACATGTGGTATGCTTGGTTTCATTTCATAAGTGCTCAAAAATGTTGTCAAAGTCAGTTGATGCTACTGGCAAAGCTCTACCAAATAAAATCAAACGCCTATCCGAGTTTTGTCTCGTTTTCGAACGTTTTCACTGAAAATCCTTATGAAAATTGGCCATGATTTACACTTTTCTGATCATTACCGACTAATATGTCACGGGATGATAACTGACGCTCTCTTGTGAATTGAACAACCTGAGCACGGATATCGAGAGAATCGACAACAATTTCCAAATGTTGATATTAGATTTATTCACGAAACCCATAAGGAATTCATTTTGGATTAATTAATTCGCTAATTCTCAAAAATAGTCACATGTAGGCTCAGAATATATTCGACAACCCTTGCTCTAAATCCCAAAATTTGCAAAAACAAAGTCATAAAATCCCAAATCGAGTCAAAAGCACGAAATTCTCCCGTGATTTCAGCAAGTCAAGCAATGCACGTGTCACATGAGAAAATCCTACTTCTCTCTCCCTATGACCTCGACACCTCTCTTTTCACCAGTTATTGATAACCAAAACAAATTCACATCGGGCTTGCTCATCTCTTTGTCATCGGCTCCCTTTTTCTTTGTGCATACCCATACAGCATATGATGTGTAATACCCCACACGCATAATTTTTCTCGAATAACAGAGCATTTCAATGTTCAAACTATGGAATATATCGGTATATATATCCCGCCCAAAATCGCGGCTCATTTCCTCGTCACTTTGATATTGTACAAACGTTTCCATAATCCATCCAGAGAATAATCGGCAAAGCATCTATATACTTATCGACACAAGAGTCGCGCAACAACCTGATTTTTCCCAAAAAATCGACCGAGACGAGCCATGACAAGCAACCCCCCTGATGCATATTTATACATACATATATACATGGACGGTATACATGAAATGAGTGAGAAAGAGAGAGATGGAAATAAAAAAAAAAGAGATGGAGAGTATAGAAAAAGGGAGAGCTGAAGGGACAAAGAGATCGTACGAGGGGAGTATTATAAGGTACGAAGGTATAGGGGAGCGAATCCGCATGCTTGTAGTATAGGGCCCAGGTGCTCTGATGTAAGGAAACAGGGGTAGATTTCTGGCAGCATCAGCGCTATATATATATGCCCGAAACATCACAGTTCAGACACTCTCATTTTGCCTGCTCTGGATTTTTCTTTTGGGGCTTCAAATCATAGGTATATATTTTCTATGCTGATATGTTTTCTAGGATGTGGTGATGTGGTGCGTTAGAGCCAGTGATGATGTTGAGGGCCGGACTGGTGTATGCATCAGCTTCGTAATTGAATGAATGATAAATTTAAATTATTCGATTTTCGGAGAGCAATTTCCGGGGTTCCCCCATCTCTCATCGCACTTGTTCTTTAACGTAAGGAATAATATAGTATTGTAAGTTCAAAGGGAGAGTAAGTATAAGCGTATATAAGGTATATATAATGGTTCATCTGGGAGTCAATGATACGAAACATCGTTGGCTGCGGAACGAATGTGTGCGATCGTGCATCAAGCGAAATGGGTGGCTAGAAAAAAAAATTGGTCCTGTTTATACAAACGTGTGCTGGAAAAAATGAATTAATGAATTCTCTGAGGAACTATTTGGGGATTTTTTTCTTTTATTTTTGAAAAGAAAACGTTTCAAACTGCAAATCGGAGTGTAATCATCCTGATTGGTGCAATTTGGCCATGACAATTTATCATACCTTTGGGATGAAAAAAAATTCACTACACGTAAAGAAAGTGATGTAAGTTTATTAGGCTAACCAAAGTCTCCTGTGAACAGACTTGATACATGCTCTGCGATGGAACCCATAATTGGGCCCAAAATATGCTATTTTTCAATCTTTCCCGACTCGTATGTGATAGATAATATTGAAAAGGGCAGTGGGTATCCGCAGTCATCCCGTGTGAAATCCGTGTGCCTTATAATGGTGTACCCGCGGGTTCGAATTTCGGTATTTTTAGCGTGACAAATTTTGATATGCGTTAAAATACTAAACTGTCCCTCGAGTGCCCCGATTGCGAAAATTATCGGACTCCGGACCCGTGGGTACCGTGTGCAAGGTTATACAGACGTACACGGGACGACTGTGAATATCTACTTTCATTCCAAATAACGATCTATCGTGATGATTTAGTTTCCCTAAGACCCGAATTCAACTCCGCACACATCTTTGTCAAGACATGGAGGTACAGCAAAGAATCCTGTTTCTGCACGGGATAAGATTACGAAAAAAGAGATTTGAAGTGAATTCCTGATCTGGAGTAAATTTCCAAATAACGACCCTTCTTCATTCCAAAGACAGTGGGTAACAAAAATAATCTGCAAGATATTGCCCAGTTAAATTTTTCGGAAACCTCAAACGTATCCATGTACTTCTCTGATTCGCAAACTTTCATAAAACTAAAATACTCGCGCAAATATCAAATATTGAAGTTCAATTCCATCAAAAATTTCAAACAGTCGTGAATTTTATTGATTTTTGTGTACTTTTCATTCAACACATCTCTGAAAAATATTCCAGCATTAATGTAGACACGTCTAGCACAACCTCCAAATACATTTGAAAATTTTGCTTGCGTGCGAGCACATATTTGCGTGCGCTCATATGATCGGCATATCCTCCTCTCAATAAGTGTGCTCCAAAACTGAAGGAGTATAATTTTGAGTATGACATGCTTGCCATTCACAAAAATGGCCCCTTCAATACCTTTGCAACAGTGCTAATAATAATTTTTGCTCTTCCAATCCCCTTTCAACCTTCGCACCTCTCGTTCATGCAATCGGTTCTGCTTCCATCAACATACTTACATATATACATATATATACATACCTTCAGTCCATTCCATCAAAATCATTCGGTACTATTAGCAATCCCGTACAACCCCATGAGGCCCAAGAGTCACAGCATGAACTTCAACCCTTATTACACAGAAGTGTGCCAATCTAGTATAGATTCTGCCGCCATAACAAGTGTTACAAGCAGCAGCCCACCTTTAAACTAATTTCACAGAGCTCAGAGAACCCCAATATCAACCTAACACATCAATCGTACCAATATAACCAATATCTATTAGAAAAACACTCACGCATGTGTACCAAAACAGTGCAAATCGTCAAATATGTCTGCCATAGTCACCCTCCTGTACATACGAGCAAATCAAATTTTTAACCAAACAACAAAATTTACAGATAAGTTATATTTGAGACAGTCTCTAGGTGTAGGCGATTGGTTTCGGTCGAGCGCAAATATTCATCGTTGTAAATTCGGCTAAGCTCTCCGGAGTCCTGAAAAAGCCTCCCCT
The DNA here is from genome assembly GCA_029851415.1 of Eretmocerus hayati. Taxonomy (NCBI): domain Eukaryota; kingdom Metazoa; phylum Arthropoda; class Insecta; order Hymenoptera; family Aphelinidae; genus Eretmocerus; species Eretmocerus hayati. Next base: position 161,529,581 of record CM056741.1, on the reverse strand, counting down.
CGAGAGAAGATTTTTGGCTCCCGGATCGCCGCAGCAGGAGGGTTAGAACGCAGCTGGAGAACGCTTCCCTTAATTTCCGCGGCTCACCTTCGCGCGGATGCGTTTACCTGAGAGTCTATATACGATGCCGATATGTATACCTCTATAGTAGCCCTAGGCCAGATTTAATGCTGAAGCTTGTTGAGGCCCCGACTCGCCCCGAGGATAGTTTTCGCGTTTCAACTAAGGACATCGCTCGTTTCGGCTTGGAATCATCGCTTATTACAGGTGCGTAACACTACGATGAGGCCCAGGAAGGACGATGTATTTTTTGGTGCCTGCTGTGAAAAGATACGATATCCTGGAAAACGGTTGGCGGGAGGATGTAGCCCTGCCTCAGGGGGTTTGCAGAGGAGTGAGAGCAAAAAGTTAGTTTTTGGGTGAAATTTCGAAACTTAAGGCCAGTGGTGCTCATTCGCAGCAGTCAATATTAGAAAATACGAAATTTTTTGTCTTTAATGCTTTGGTGTCAGTTAACTACGGTTAATAGATTTTTAGCAATCATCAAAAAAAAAAAATTTTATGAACTAACAAAGGGAGTTCGGAGGGTCCGGGTCACCAAATCTCACCAAAATTTTTTTCACAGTCTCCTACCGCGTAGAAAATGAAGAATCCAGAGCAACTCGGTCAAATGGGCCTTCTGCTCAGAGCTACAAGCAAAAACGATAGCATTGCCAGTACATCTAAGCCTTCGGGCTCCCCTTGAATGTGTTTTGCGATGGGATTTTCTAACAGATTTTATCACGCAGCTTGCATTATGACGGTCTTGAAAGTCAAAACATCTCAAAGATATCTCTGAATGATTGTCATGCAATGATAGAATGGTGGTTCCTCGAATTCGTGGATCACATTTATGAACTTATTTTCTCGTAACTTTCATCCGATGAAAATGAATAATGGGCAAGATAGCATTTTCGACAATGTCTACCAAAAAAGAAATCATTGACATGTCCCAGTATAATTATGATCGTATTTGATAGCATTTTTTGGAAATACCCACTGAATCTTACGTGGTGAACGCAGACGTCCAAAGATGGAATTGATTGAATGACATTTATATCTATATAGAATGCTTATTGTAGATAATAAGTACCAAATAGAACTATAGAAAGTCTTAGAGACTTTGTATTGGATTGCCTTGGGATAGCTCTTGAGCATTAGGAAAACAATAATTATCATGAAACTCACAAAGTATGTTAACGAGTATCCATTTGGCGAATCAGTCTTACATTGTTGAGTCATAACTTATAATAATCATCCAATTTTCATTATATTCAAATATAAACTGAAGCAGCATGGATTTCGAACCACATCAGATCTTGCTTGTCTACTTTATTTTCTTCTTTCACTGTGGTTGCGTCCCTTAGACTTCTATTATTTATTGTCCTGTTTGTCTCTGGATGAGTTTTTCAGCTTGAATGATCCCGGATCAATCTACAATATCTTGATAACTCAAGTCCTATGGAAGCCTTCTGAACAGATTGAATACAAATTACAGTGTACACCATATCTGAAACAAATAATTCAGAAATATCTCAAACGAGGATCAAAATGAATTAACTAAATCTAACATGGGAATCGAATGGTTATTTAGATCCACTGATACATTTTAAAGTCGTCTGCAAACGAAAAATGCGCACGACCAAGCAGACGTGACATGATGCTGCAATGCTGTACATTTTCACCATGATGACATACTTGCAATCCATAAGAGGATCAAATTAACATTTGATTACGACGTTCGATTGAGTCATCATAATAGCTAACGGGGAAAAGCCACGACGATACCGATGGAATTCCCCTCGTGTTGACTCAAAACTGTTCGATATCGATTTTGCAGAATTTTTAAAGGCTCACGACGAGATGGCTTGTATTCTTTCCTGGTTCTACACAATACCAATGATTGTGGAGGTGTTCATTGAAGATAAATTTTTTGAAGATTCAAATGATCCTGATAACGATTGAAGTATGGTGAAACATGGTTTAGAAGGTTCACTCAGGTTAACTATACCCATTATTGTGTATCATGTTAAAACAAGAGTTCAACCGTCTAAAAATTGTAAAAAATCTGAAAACTCACGGGAATAAGCCAAAATTCATAAAATACTCTGTAATTTGAAAAATATTTTCAGTCATGCCTGCGCCAAACTGGTGATTTAGGATTGTTATGCTTGAGGGCTGTAATTCACAAACCAGAATATCGCAATTCATTCTAATATTCTTGAATCATTTCTCAAAACGAGCTCAAGTATTACGTTGAAAATATTAAAAGGGGTAAATGCTATTAGCGGAATCGCTTGAAAAAAGAGAGACGGGCATCAAATAGGTTTAGTTAAAAACTGTTGAACCATGACTCTGAAACATGACCATTCTCTGGAATAGTCTGGAAACTCAAGGACTTCGAAGTTTAAGGCTTAATGAACAACCTATTAAAGAATAGGTACATGTGCATTTCGGTCTGCCTAATCTAACATTTGTACTTGAGGTCATTTCGAAATTTCATGAATTCAGTTTTTAATACATAACATCCAGAAAAAGTGCACCCTTTCAGCACATAAAAAATACTATCAAAATTTTTTTGTCACTCACCTAAAAAAATCATTATATCACGATCAATTTTTCAAATGGTGCTACGGCATACACCACCCTCGTATACCTGATCTTTTCCACAGTATGAAGCACCCTTGACAACCTCGCGCTCGTCGCCGGGTGCTGTCGGTTTTTTTGTTGTACCTTGGTTATCTTTGTCATCCTCTTCGTCCTTGATTATCAAAGCATCGTCGTCAGAGTTCGTAGTTGACTGGGGTTGCTTCGATGGCTTTTGAGTTGTCTTTAAATCAACCGGTGCCACACCACTAGGTTTCAATGGAATCGGACCAAGTTCAGTTGGATTTTGAGCTTGACCCAAGACCTTCTGTGCTGGATTCAATTGCTGATGCTGCGTCTGAGGTATCTGAGTTGGAATTGGCTGTTGCACTGGCACGGGTATAAGATGAGGCAATTGTATTGGAAGCTGAGGCTGTTGTGCTGGTCCCAAATTACCATTGATCTGACCTCTTATATGATGATGGAGATGATGATTGGTGTGCAGTTTTCCAGCTTCGATTGGCTGTTCTTGCTCGGGTACCTGGGGTGGGTTATTAGTTTGTTTTTGTAGCAGTCCTCCAAGACCACTAAGCTTTTGATGCAATTTATCTCCAAGGCGTCCAGCCTGGACTAGGCTGCAAAAAGTCACCAAGACTGTGAAAATTACGGAAGCAGAACGCAATGATACCATGATGATGACCTTTTTGACAGGAGTCAAACAAATTTCCGAGCGTCTGCCAAGATCGGGTGTTGAATTTATACTGATGCCGGTGAGCTGAGTATCGAACCGTTATTGCGATCTCTTGTGAATCCGCATCAAGTGGACGGCAGTGTATCTCAGTCACTGGTCGTCTTCGTCGCGGAAAACTGGTTTTTGGATTATCATCAATACTGACCTCGCGCTCTTCAAATGTACAGTGAGAAGCTCTGATGGTGTACATATTCCGTACCGGAGAGCAGGTTCTTTTGCTTGACACTTGCTTTTCTGACTCTTGTATGAGCGTATCTGCTATATACTTGTATATTTACTCGTGGGCAGAGTTGCGCTTTGTCTGCAATGAAAAGTGCATCGTGTGCTGCACGTGAACTGACTCAGTATAGTGTAATAATATGATATTCTCTGTATATATGACAGAGAGTGACGCGTACAATGCTCCCGGATTTCTGCATTTCTTCGTTTAAAATGTTGCTTTCGCAAATATCGATACGATGGAATTTTTCTGAGTTGTGAACTTATTTTGCATCGAGTTCCGTGATATTATTGGTTTCATATCCCGCGGAGAGGTTGGAATTTGAACGGGTTTTACTGGTGGCGATGAACGATGAGGAGCCACTGAGGAAGCCACCAAAAAACTTGAATATCCACCCACTTGGCACCGATTTGTATTCCGCAGTACGTTATTAAATTCTTGATAAGGAAAGAAATCATACCAAATTGGTCCACTGAACTCGCATAATTTTCTTTCCTGTTATATTTCGATGGTGATTTGGAATCGAGTGAGGTGATTAAAAAAATCTAAGTAACGATGGCCAATGATCAGGACCCAAACTCGAAAAGCAACATTTCCGCATGAAATATCGTCCATGAAAATAGTAAAAAAAATGTGGATTTGATATTTTGGGTCTGATTGAGGATATGATTCAAAAGATTTTCCATGGCGGCACTAAAAACAAGTAGAGAACGAGGTAGAGAAGTAAAAATGACATAAACTTCGACATCAATAGAACGTCATTCGATCGAAAATTCTATGTCAAAACTTATTTGAAACTATTTGAATTGATCTCCATAAGATGGCACCTTTCAGATAAAAACTTGTAAGGCCAAAACACATCACTTGATAATTTACTTTATACAGTTTGTATCGAGTATTTCAACTCTGGAAATGTAAAATGTCAGAACTATAATCATCGCATGATGAGAAAATTCTTGATAAAATTTCCAAGAATTCCCTTGGATTTTGAAGAACTCATGAACAAGATTTTGGGGATGTACTCTGCGGACGGCTCCTGCATGCGGACTCCATATGTGATATCGGGTACAAGGTCTCTGAGAAAACTCATGAAATTTAAATGAGTTCAGAGGATCAGCCTCACCTTCCTGTGAAGTTTTTTTTCGTTCCATAGGCAATCTGTACTTGCTTTTAGTGAAACTTTTTGAAGTGTGAGTTAGAACACTGGATGTGAATGAAAGATATTCATTACCTGTTCTTAACCGGCCAAGACCAAACATAAACAATTCGACGGAGACGAAGCATGTGTTTTAGGATCCAAAATAAATTAATAACCTTTTGATCCAGTGATCAGTAATCAGCCAACATATTGACGAGTAAATCCAGCACTGAGGTCACACCTTGGTGCATGTTAAAGAGACCCTAGAAAATCTGCATGAAAAAATTGCAGTGTCAAGCCGGCAACGATCAAGACGAAACAGAAGGTCACCTCGAATTCACTTGACGTTTGCAAAAATCTCGCCACGCGTCTACATACGTCTCGGTAAACACGATCCCGCGAGTCGTTCAGCCCGTGCGAGCGCAAAGTCATCAGTTTCGCAGTCGTCACTGATGGGGAACAAGACGCAAAGATGACTAACAGACAACACATCAAGAAAGAGTGATCGAAAAACAGGAGCGAGAAGAAATTCGCTCGAACCGTGTAAAAGTAGCGCTACCGGTATTACGAAATGCAGGCAAAAGGTCCTCGGAATGTGTGAGCTAATGCTTTGGAGACAAAATCGGGATGAGAATCCTTGCATGTTTTTCGAGTTAATATTTGAACAAAGTGCTTGCCGCGCGCACCCTCTCACGTATCACATTCGCTTATTCGTTTGTATAAACTTACTAGATGTTATACTATACTGATGTGTGTTGAGACTGCGTAGCTTATTAGAACAGGAGGAACTTGAAAATAGTATTAGGGTAGTCCTCGACGTCTCACCGGATGGATACCTGTCGTATGGCGTTTTTGCTGTAACCTACCTGGCTAGGAAAGAGGATTGGAGATGCGATCATTTTTCCGGTACTCTGTTTGCTTCTCATCCCTTTCCCGTACACTTGTTACCCTAGAATGACAGTTACATCCTTGGCCCAAACTCACTCGACAGCTACAACTAAACTAGATCCCTTCAGAATCCTTTTTCCTCGTGGATCAACGAGGGGTGGCCCTTTCTGTTTCTTATCTGACAGTCCCGATCAATGATCTAAAAAAAGATTCAGGGTCAGGATCATATCCTTTTTTTACTCTTTTTTAGTACTTGCTCTAAGGTGCAAAAACTATTACTCTTAGTTTGATTTGACATGATCAGGCACCAGTTACCACGCTCGTTTTGAACAATAATTTGCTGACTATTTCTGTTGGATTCAAATGAAAAAATTAATCTTCAATCGCAAAGGTATCTTGTTAGTAAATGGTACTAGGTGCGTAATAGTTTCAATTTTTAAATGAGGGCTCTCATTATCTTTTTCGTACATAATTATTACTTGAGAGATAAACGTTCATGAAACCTTCACAGAGTCTGTAAAAATTTACCATTCTTTCTAAAATTTTCCCCGACACAACCTCGTACTTGATCTTGGATACTGACTTGGTTCGAACAAATTTTTCAAGGCAAGAGCTTGCGAGTTCCCTAATAAACTTTTTTGTTCCATAGAAGTCATTCGGAATGAATAATATGGGTTATTTAAATGTCTTGCACTATAATCGCCAACTATTTCAAGAATATAATCGGAGCCAACTTGTCCTTCAGTGGGTTAATTGTTAATTGACATAATATTTTACTTGACAACAACGCTCATTCCAGCGATTGATGATCTCACTGATCTGCTATGCCTGCTGCTTTGTTCGAGTGAACGTCAGTAAAATTTTGATGAAAGATCGGTCAAAATACTTTGAGATTCTTGGATCTCACCCTGACCTAATCTAATGATGCTCTTGCCATCTACCAATTCGAGGTGTCAGGCCTGACTTTGGCGCCACCAATGGGTATTTTGCGAACTGACCGACTGCCAACATCTGACGTTCAAATTTCGGCGCGCTACTCAAACTATGGTCAAAGTTGGCAAAATATATTGTTTCCAGTACCCGTTAACAGAAATGGATAGAAAAATTTATTTACGCGGCTCGACGGCGCGTCTCGCCGTGTAAAGCGACATATGCGTCTCGTGCCAAAAACTTTGTTCTTCACGATAACCTTGTTGCTTCGCCGACGTCCAACAAAGTTATCGCAAAGAACAAAGTTTTTTGGCACTCGACGCATAACATACTATTCTATTGTCAGATACGTGAAATGAGACATTTTGCCCACTTCGTTTACCTACACTTGGATTAGCGCGCCGAAGTTTTAACTTCAAATGTTTGGAGTCGGACAGTTCGCAAAATACTTGGTGGTGGCGCCAAAGTTAGGCCTGACACTTCGAATCAATTGAAGTTCATTTTCTTGTTTTATAAATTGAAAATGATCCGGACTCCCGCGAAAATCACCGAAATATTTGACAAAACTTGCTATAGTAGATGTATACTCGGCAAAAAAGTGCAATATTGAAGATGAGGCCAAATTCGGGATGTCAAAAAATTTCCAACTGTAATACAAGCAGAGCATTATGATGTACCTCCCCATCAGGTGGCGCTAAATCCATACCATAGGGTTACAAAAACAATGCCAAATCGTTTGGTCAGGAAATAGTTTCAGAGCCATATGGGTTCTTCTCAATGATGTTGGCTGTCCCGCGTAATGCCAGCTCGGCTCTTCTCGCGCCTCTGGATTAACCGCAAAACCAGTAGCATCAGTAGCTAAAGAATAATAATTTCGGCTGACTGCAGTCTCGCGCAAAATCCGGACAGAAAATTCCATACTGGCTACTGGACGCGTGGCGTTGAAGCTGTCAGTGAATGGGAAGCTTAGTCCGATCCTCGCGGGCGCCTCTTTCCGACGCCAGATTATTCAAAAGTCCATCAGTGTTATACTTATACTTATTGCAGTGTGAGTTGGGCAGATTTTCTTGACGCCATGCCATGACTAAGATCAGGATGTGTGAGAGACTCGAGTTCACCGTATTATAGAGCAGCTTTAAATTGTGCCCGTGAAGAGGCTTTGTGCATTTCCGCTACGATGATTGCAGTCGCCGGAAAGATGGAGTCCAGTGAGCTTCTTTAATGGATATAACATGGTTTGAGACCAGGAAAACCGAACCAGCATGAGACTCGGGTGCCTACAGACCGAGAGATTTTTTACTGGATCATGGGTGCTCTTAAAAAGCTCGCGACGATTTCGACATGAGTCATTAGTATTCCGGTGGGCTATAGTTGATCGGAAATAAACTCGTCTGTGATTGAAATGAGTAAGGGGAGCTCAGATCTTTACGACTTTGACATTTCCTTGTTAAAGATTATCATAAGGAAAATCTTGATCGTGCACTTTGATAATTCGTAGTGCAACGGTGTTAGGTCGTCTGATTTCCGGTCTCAGATGCAGAGTAACCTTTGGATTTCTGTAGACACTTTTCAAAAGTATCATACACCTTACGTGGGACAGTTACATCGCACAATAGCTGATGAAGTAATACGGAATATTATATTCATATCACCCACACAAGCAGGCCAAGCTCCATTGCTTGAATTGCATTTATTAATAGGTCCCCAACAGATCTGAAATTCCGCATATATGTATGTGTAGTATACAAGATATGATGGACAAGTCCCACGAATCGTGGGAATGTTCACCTATGATAAACATTGAACGTACTACTTGGTACCTTTCCAGACGTAAACTTTGTCTCCCGAAAATGAAGTGAGTCAAGAGTCAGAATTGGTATGTCAATATTGTTCCTGTCGAGCTAATTTCGCGTGCGAAAAATGCTCTTGCGCTAGGTTTGCTTTTTGCTTGTGTATAGAAATCATTCGCCTACAATTATCAACACAATCTGTCAGGTCTGGAATCTGTGTATTATTATGACTTGTCTTGGAAGCCAGTACTGGATTTGGAATATTTATTTCTATGAATATTTCCAATTTTCAACAATTTAATAAATTTGGTTTGTAAGTGGTCGTGATAAAAATTTTCGGAATATTCAAGTGATTACGTCAGTGCTGGGAAAAATTTTGTCAGAAAAATGAGCTCCTGTGAGCTTTTTTTTGAAATAAAGGATATGCATAAACCTCTCCAAAGCACAAGTGTAAGATCTATTTTTGGTCAATCACACAATGTTTCTCAATTTTTCATCTACCATTGATCGAAATCTATGGGTAAAGTCTCGTGCGATCGAACTCATGCCCAAGAAACTACAGGAGGTCATAGTACTTTTTCAATCAAATGAAATGCACGATGTTCGATCAATCCACCTCAAGAAAATTTCTCCATCCGTGGACACACGGATCATCTCAATCCGATATCATTTCGAGGAATTTCAGAAATTGGCTGACCTCACGAGCATCCCAAACCAACTCGACTGCAGCGGTCATCATCTAAAAATTGATCCTTCGGCACAAAATAAAATTCCCTAGACCATCATATCAAACACATACACTAATAATCACGGTCAGGCCTGAGGCATTTAGGAGCAACGCAGCTAATATCGTCCGATTGCGTCCTCGCGAGCCGACAGATCACAGGCCACCGAATCGCTGCGGATTCTTCTCTCTAGGAGCCCGTAAATCAGCATGGCCTATATAAGTAATAAAACCAGGGGAAAAAAACTATAAAACGATCCAATGAGAGAGATAGATAGATAGAGGGACACTATAGTGAAACGAGAGCGGCACGAATGGGAAAAAAAACGGACAAAGGAAAAACTGTGCGCTCTCGGTGATCGGCTTCGGTTACGAGGAGACACGCTCAGAGCTATCACGACCGATATAACCCAGAGAGTGTTGCTGGTGGCAATTCTGGTGATGCTATACGGAGGAACAACTCGAATCGTGGTGCGGTTTTGTGAGCCGTCACGCATCGGGGATCCTTCGAAATCGACGAATCGTGCGAGAGCACGGAACTGCGGAATTTTTAGGTGTGCGCGCAACAGAGACACAGAAAGAGCGAGAAAAAAGTGATAGACCGTATACTCGTGCGCGCATAATGTACAAAAATATCGGCAGTTTATGATAATTTGACCAGTCTGCGCCGCACAGTTGTAGCCACCAATATATACTCATGAGCTGTTGCTGTTGATGCATTTTTCTGCCTCTGCAAAATTTCTAGTTCTGTTTCTTCCATTGCGGCTTCGACTCTCGGTTCCTCAGCTATTTACACATGCGACCGCTCGTAATGATGATAATTGGAGCGCGACTCGAGTTTTCAAGTGCAGCTCCTTTTCTTCGTCCTCTATCCTTTTTTTTTCCTTTTTTGGTGCCTGTTCTATGCCCTTGTAGTAGAAGTTTACTATGAGGCTGAAATTTGAACGTTTCTCTGGAAGTGTTTGGTATGGTTCGGATTGTTATGATCGACTTTCGATTAGTTGAAAAATGAATAGCTGCACAAAATAACGATTCGGTTCTAATCGAGGTTCAAATTTACAAGAAGAAGTAGTTCTTTTGGGTGGATATCGTATTGTTCTTCGAAATATCAGTGAAAGGGACTTAGAACATTGACAAGCTCTTCAATTTCTTCGCCGTCGCTTGCATCATCAGTCTCAGAATCTATATTTTGTGCCAACTGTTTCCAAAACATCAGTTTGCACATGAACTACCAAAATAATCAACCTCTCAATCCTGGTAAAAATCAAATCAGTGTCATTCATCAAAATCGAGCCTAGGCTGGGACCGTTTTGATTAGCCAAGTATTCAGTAGAAAGCAGCATGGGTTGATCGCAGATTTGCTATGGATAAAATCGAGGATGAAATAGTTTTTTATTGGCCCAGATAAACATGAGTACAACCACAACAATTTTCTTGAGGGTTTTCCCGAATTTTTCGCCTCGTCCGCCAGTTGCAAAATTTTGGTACTACCCACCGTGAAACTAGAGTAATGTGAATTTTTCAAGAAAATTCCCTACTGATAGTGAACATTTTTAACCTTATTCTTGCCGAATCAATTCTATACCAAGTCTCACGAGAACTATCGAGGTTCTACTGTTCTTCCGTTTACTCTACTTGACAGTAATTGATTATTATAATTAGTTCTGGTAAATATTATAGAGTTGTTTCCCGTGTTTTCCCTCGGTTATTTTAGTCTCGTCGAACTATCTATGCTTCTCCTTGATTGCTTAAATCTTGCTATCTTATTGATGTGAAGGATAGAAAATGTTCACAATTCGATCAAAAACTACATGTTTCGATGAATTCATGTGACTCTGCATTCTGACGGTGAATGATTAGGAAGAATCCAGCAGTTTCACTTGAAAATCTGAAAAATCTACGAGAATACGATGAAAAAATTCTCGTGCTTTTACTCGAGTATACATTCGAGTCAAAAGGAAGTTATTAAAATCCAACCAAAGCTCGAAGTAAAGTCGCAATCAACTTGTGCTTTCCAGCCAGTCGCTGATCATCAGAAACGGCAGGACACCGGTCAGATCCCGAGCAATCTGTCCTAACCAATGCATGCCCGGTGTAATCGACACGACACTGATCTACTAGCAAGATAACCCGAGTAAGAATGATTTGAGAGGTATTCGGGTGATGATTTCATGTTCTCATCTCTTCGGGTATCCCTGGGGCGGGGATATGGCTTCAACGCCTCGATCAATGTTCATGTATGACGTGCGTTATGCATTGTCGATAACTCACAAAATGACACATACCAAGTAATTCTTTAATCGGCTTGTCTATACGGCCGGACTCGCGTACGCGAAAAGAGAGTTCTGGTGGACGACGCATGTGACGTCTTCGCCGAAAAAATCCCTAGGAAATCCGTCGCGTACGCGAGAGACCGCGGGCCCTGGGCCCAGCAAAGATTCGAAGCCACAGCCGCCTCATGGATAAGATCGCCTTTGAAGACTAGCTGGGGCTCGAATATCGGCCGGCACCAATGTGAATTTTCATAAGTGCTTTTCGGTGGTTTCGGTGGTTCGGAACCCATTATAAATCCCATGTTAGGTCCCGCAAATTAACCTCGAAAAGAGCTTGAAAATGCGTTAATTGAAGAAAAAGAAGATACGGTTCAAAACTGGGAGATCCATGAGGCAAGGTGACTGACGATACTTTGATTTGTTTATAAGGATCGTTTGTATGCGTACTCGAGTAGGTCATGATCCCAAGATTATTTCGCATTGCTCGTAATAGTCTATTGAACGGACTCGAGGCGTGAAATCGTACTCATTCAATTTCGCACTTGGACCTGCTCCTTATTCGAATATATATATATAGAATATATATATATATATATATATATATCCATAGCACACAATCAGCTTCTTCTTTTTTTCCTTCATATAATTTCGTCTCGCCTTTTGCCTCTTTTTTTTTTCTTGTTCACCTCATGCTCATTCTTCGAACAAGTCCCGCAATATCGCGTCGCCGGCAGCTATTGACGCTCATTTTGCACCTGACTGCGGCCACTGCGCGACTTTGTGGTTATATAGCGCCTGTCGCTTCGAGTGGATCACGTAGAGCGCGTCACGCGAATTTTGTCGAGTGCCCAAGCGTGCACTGCGCTGCGAATTTTCAAGTGGGTAATATACTGAGCGGCTATGCAGCGTGCCGTGTGCACATCGAGAAATAGATACTAGTACCTTTGGGATACAAATGATATTTGGAGTTGCTTGGTATGCTCGGCTTTGGTGTGGTATCGTGTATTTGATAATTTGACATTCCGCTATTCTTATCAAAGTAATATGGAAAAATCTCAGCTAAATTTCTCTGTGACATATTGAACCAGCCAACCGAAAACATTTCGACCGATTAGATCTGATGATGCGGAAATCAATGACATGCCCAATCTCTAATATCTGTGATAACTGTTGATTGACCCATTATAAGAATCAGATGAGTTTCTGTAGATACCACGAACACATGGCTCCAAAACTTCAGTTTCTAAATGCTTGTATTTTTGATAAAAGTGCGGAATCAGCACTTTTTACTTCTGCAATTTTGACATTTTTGTCATTTTTCAATCATCACTTGCTCTTTTTTCTCCAAGTCAAATAACTTTTTCGGAGGCCAGAAAATGTGGTGATTTACAGCGGTGGCATTACACAAAAACAATCAAGAAATTGATCAGAAGTTACATTTTCAAAGCCATCAGACATATTTCACTAAATTATCAGTTGATTATTATTCAATAGTAACATATTTTTCTTCATCCTTATCCACTTCCTGCTCCCCCCCCCCCTAAGTGAGCGGCTATTGAATTTTGTGAATATTTCTTCATCCATGGTTGTGGCTGCTTTGAGCTCATCCTTGCGCCTATTTTGCGATGCTGCCTATGCGCTCGTTGAAATCGTGGCAAGATATGAACTGAATTTTATGCAATTCGCAGGTTCACTTCCACCTTTGATTTATCATCAAAAGCAACAGGCTTTGTATCGTATCAATTAATAATTGTATCAGATAAAAAAAATGTGTACCAATTCGATCATTCAATTGATATCAGGAATTACACGAACAAAGATCGACGATCGGAAGAGGAGGATTGAGTTTGGAGGTCGTTACACTCGAAAAATACTCTTTTACACGTGTTCTGCGGTATGATGACACAACAAAAAGTGTGTGAGGTCTATTTTACGGATATTGACTTGTATAAATATAATATTTGTCATTCGACTACTCACCCGCGATTAACTTCTAATGTTATTCGTAACAACATGTTCTTCGTATTAATAGTATGAAAAATGTAATGATCATTAAACAATCATCATGAGTATTTCATTTCTCCAAGCATTTTCTTGAAAAGGTCACCGTTCCCAGGCACAGAAAATCGATTTTGGTTGGAACTTTTTTGTTCAAAACTTCGTCATCATCGCACCGGATCTCTATTTCTCTGTCAAAATTGACTGACAAGTGGATCAGCCATTTTCACTAAGGAATCCCAGATCACAACCCTGCATCCTTCCTCTCATCAAAGAATGCACTCAAAGAATGCCTTCGCCCTACTCAAACTCATTCTACTCGCGAGAAGGATTCGAGGAATCTCGAGAGTTTCAGCTCGTACTGGGCATCTCATTTCCCGTTCCGAATTCCAGTCCTACCGGACACCGCGGTACACTTACTTCCCAATCTAACTTCTTTGTCATCTTGACAGACTACTTATCCATCAGTTTTCCAAAAATCAAAATACCAAGACCACACTCTAAAACTTGCACACATCATCACCGTTGCAATGGAATCCATCAAATGCGCGTATTTTAAAAAAATCTTCTCGACATCCATACTTATATAACGTAAAAGTGTCTGTGGCATACGGTTTAGCTCAGTATTCTTTACAGCATGTCTTATAGCTTATGTCCACACTTAGAAAAAAAAAATAAAATAAAATAAAATAAAATACACAGTGACACCTGAGTGCTCAATTTTCGTCAGCTGTAATACATCAGAAAACACGTGATTATGGATAATGCCGCGTGCCCTTCGATTTTTTGGATCGAGGATTGCAACTCTCAAGCCTAGACACTCATAAAGGTGCTCCTTGTGCATTTTCATCCCCTTATAATCGCGCAGCTGCATCGCATCGTAGAGTGTTACAGTGGAAGAGGGGGATGCTGCGTCAGTGTAGAGGGATGATGGTGGCCAGGTGTGCTATTGAGCCCAGACCATCATGTTCAGGGGGGTTGATGCTGACACACATATATTTGTGTGTGTATGTATGTGTCGACCCCGACGTTGCCACCATCACGATATTATTCGCCAGACCTCAGCATCCGCTACATCTCTATAAATTCGTCCATTCGTATAATATGGTCACCCCGGCAACGTCGAAGACCAGCCTCCACCTAACCTATACCATATATATTTGTATGACCCCGAGCCAATATCTTTCCGTCGGGGCTTTAAAAGTGTGAGTGGGTAATACGCATATTCGTGTAATACGTATACTACACAGGTATATGGGCTTTATAAGCCTTACAGAATACATATATATTGAAAATTGTACGCGCAGGGGTGGACCATGTGCTCATAACCGTGTATAAGTGGCCCAAACGATGTAAGTATGTGAGTGTAGAGGTGCTGATTTTTAAGCATGATGGGCCTGCTGCTGCACGCGTTTGATATATCAACATAAGGCCTCAGTGACACTCAAACCAGCTGACAGGCGTGAAAACTCAAGCGAAGTGAATTGCGGACGGGCGTATGAGCATATTTTATAGAGGGAGGAGTATTATATAGAGTGGTGGGTGAAGAGTGTTGGTGTAGTTGGTGATTTTTAGAAATTTGGCCGAGAGTACGACTCTTAAAGGCGGATTGTCCTAATCATTCACAATGTCCATTATGATGGAAGAATTCCTGTTCATCGATTTCCAATGATCGGCTGCTATTTTTCTCAGATACGTAGTAAAATCTCAAAAAATCTCCAAAAATCCCTATTGGTACAAGGAATGAATCAAACTAGAGGCCGAAACCAAATACGGAAATACCTCATTGCAAGCGAGAAAAAAGTAAACACCAAAAAATTTTGAAATTTCGAATTTTGCCTTCTTGCGTCATGTTTTCACCAGGAAAAAGTACTCTGAATGTCTTTTGATAGCCCATGAAGAAGATAGAAATAATTAACAGTGAAAATGACATGGAACCTGAGTTGAGTATACTTGCTCGAATCTTTCTCACAGAGCTTGCAAAAATGAAATGAAAATTGAAACCTCTCTTAAAGAATCAGTTCAGCCAGTAGTAATAATATGAAATCCAGAATTCTTTTACGAGCTTTCCAGAAAGATTTACTTTTTTACTCTAAATAAATGTGTAAATCGAAAAAAAAACATAAATTGTGTCTTTCTATGCTCAAATCATAGCGCTACACACGTGTTGCCACGACTTCGTATATGATACGGAAATCACGGTTTGACAAAGCTGTCATTACCTCAATTTCCACTTCCACATCCGTTAAACAAGGCCTCTCTTCCGTCGACCCAGCCTAAAAATACTCGATTGAACGAGAGTAATGAGAGACTCACTCGTGGTTACGCACCAATTGTATAATCATCGGTTGGATTACGAACTCCATTTAATAAATTCAAATCTTGGGAGAGCTTGATTTTGAAATCATCACGAAATTTGATTTACTCTAGTTCATCTCCAGGCTGATTCATTGACTGAGGTGTCAGTCAACCATCCTTGGTTTTGACTCAAACTTGGAGATGTTTTTCGTAAGCTAGTTAAACAGATTATATGATTTATGTTCAAAGTCATATCTCACACTCGTTATGATATTCACCTCTCTGACTATATTTCCTTTCTTGCTTCACGCCTATGTATCGAATCATCTCAAACATTTAGATCAAGCTCTCCATCAGATGGCATTTCATCAAAACCATTCTTTTAAATTAAAAGTGCTCGAGCATCACGATAAAAATGACCTCACTACCGCTTCCATGATGACCAAGTTCCACATCAAGAAACAAATTATCGGGTGAATCTTGATATCACGCCCACGCCGAAAACGAGACCGACAAAAAGTTAGCTCGTGCATCCTGCAACCAAATTGATTTGCGTCGACTCATGACGAAACATCACGATCAAATCAACCAAACCAAAAAAAATAGAAAAAAAAAAGTGGCTCAGAAAAGTGCAGGGCCTCGCTCAAAACACATTTGGAAAGATGAAGAAAAAAAATCCAAGAAACAGATTGGTACAAGAGCGAACAAGATCAGACGACGCTCATATAAAAATGTATAAAGGTACGAAAGAGTTGAGCCTATATCAGATTTGCCTCGAGATTAGGCTCACACATTTGAATCGCTCGTTTGCCGTGTAGTAGCTTTTTTGTCACGGTGAAAGCAAGATTCGCCGTATCGTGTTATCGGATGGAATCTGGAGCTGATGCTGCTATGCGAGCTGCGTCGCCCGGAAGTCCCGTGTCGAAACCGGATTCTTCAGGTATACATGCATGCATACATGAGATTTTGATTTTGCTACTGCATTGCCAGACGCATACAGCTTGGGACCGTATTTCATCTCTGTCGAGTCTGCTCCTCAGCATTATTTTGCACAGAGGTGCGGCTAAATATTTTGGGCTACCGAATACTGCTGCTGCATCAGGACTCATTTTTTTTCAATGTGAGATCCTGTTTTAAATCTTTTTCACGGTGTTCATTGTGCTGAATTTTCAAATCAGGATTTAGTCAAAATTCTTTCTAAAATCAACAAAAAGTCACACTCCTTGCAATGGATTTAAAGACTCGAAATCTTGATAATCTCAATAAAACGTAAACTTTGGATATGACCTCTGAATTGTGAAGTTTTTCCTCGGTTTACATCCATAAACTGCGGTTTGTTCGTTGGGTCTGACCTAACGTTGACCCGAAGTATGGAATACAAATACAGATGGAGACTATAGAAGGGCAGATTTTTTTTCAATTAAACAGCAAAATAATGATCGAAGAAAAACACAACAAACGAGTTTGAAGGTTTTATGTTGAATGAATTTTTTCCCAGTGATCGCCAAGGACTGACAAGATGTTAGCTTACCAAATCATGGATTTTGATTAAAACTCTTGTGATTTGTTATTACTGCCAATTGAAATAGTGTATTCTCGCGTTCCGTGCCATTGGCACTGGCTCTCTTCAGAAAATTCCCCTAACCAAAGTAATAGTTCAAAAATATTGAATCAAGGCATTCTTCATTAGCAAACGTGGGGAAGAAAATATCCACATATAAATTTATCCTAGTTACTCAATTTGATTTTTGACGTTCTCTAATTTCCGAATTTGAATGGGTCATGTCACCAATTGTGCAAATAAAAATTACACCAAATGGAATCCCCGCGAATATAATACAAATCAATCAACATGATATTTTGCATCCAAGAAAATGTGGTCATGTGGAAGAAGAAAAAAATTTTGACCCAGTTATGTTACCTATTGAATGGATTGAAGATATTTTATAAGTATTGAAATGACAATCGCTGTATTGCTGGTCCATCAGCATCATCCCTTCATCAGTCAATGGAATGACCTAATGAGCCAGCGCATCATGAAAAGAGAATAATAACAAACCCATCGAAATCTCGTCCTATCATCTAAACAAGCATGTAACCCAAACATGCCCCTAACAAATCTCCCCAGACCACTACTATGAACGCATCATAAACTCGTCCAAAAGAACGTAACGTACTATGACATCAAGTCGACTACCACTGGCTAATTGGGTATGGCGAAAGTATGCACAAGCTAGTTACATCAGATATATATATATATATATATATAGGGGAGCCAGTGCGGGAGGCAATATGCAATATATATTTGCAAGGCGTAGCCATTCCTGATAAAATCACTCCGGGGGGTCTGATCGGTCTATCCATACACATACACATTACATATACATTTGCTCATGCGCGAGGGCATCATATCGTTCGACTGAGCGTGTATCCCGCTATAACGTGATTCTTGAGGGGACCGGAAACGTGACGCCGGACAAGCCTATATACCGGAATACAGGAAGCGGAAGGGTGCGGAACCTTCGCAAAGTTCGTATCATGAGTTTGTTCTCATTACGCTTACGCTATTATGTATGTGATGGTACTGACGATTTCTGGCGTTGATTGCCCCCCGCAATGATGACCCCGTGAGCCCAGAATGTACTCGTTTCCTTTTTTGAATTTGCCGCGCTAGTGGCGGTACTGATGGATTTCCGAACTTGCGAAACTCTGCTTGAGCTTTTGAGGACAGTGCAAAAGTCATTAACTTTTTAGATTCCGATAGATTATATTTCGCGATGGTTACAAAATGGGCTTTTCTATCGTGCTTTCAGATTCCCATGAGATAGATCATATAAAAATTTATTGTTGAGTTCAGTATGACATATTTTAATGAGTACACAAAATCATCTCGTCAAGAAAGAAAATTGATTCTAAAAGATAATTCACTGCATACTTCAGGTATGAATATTTCAAAATAGTAATTGCTTAGAAATAATATGGAAAATTCTTATGAATCGTTAGTTATCAATTCTGAGTATGAGTTGAACTCTGATGAGTGAGGTTGGCATCAGTCAAATTTTGCAATCGCCATCATACAATATATGTGACGCTGACATGGTGGTCGGTATTGTTGGTCCGAGCTGGACATATTGGATGTGAAATATTGCTGTAGCAATGTTGGTTGTAAAATGCGACAATGAATTGCCTCTTTAATCATACCGGTTGGTTCAAATACAAGTAATTTAGCCTGATGGGTTTTCATGCTCAAGAACTCGGCTACCAGGTAGGTTGCCGAAGTGTACAGCATTCTCGCTTGATAATCTGTGAAAAAATGCCAAATGTGCTCTCGCTCATGAGTTTAATGTACGTGCTTCAAACATTTTGTTCGAAATTACCACAGTCATTAGTCAGTGTTTCAAGTTTTGCCTCAAGTGCGGCACTGCTGAAGTATGCTCGACCATATACTCGAGGAACGCTTATATTCTCAAGCTAATTCGTTTTTTGAAATGCCAATTCAAACTTTGGCCACCGGAAAGTTGTCCGAGCTTTTTGTTACTTCGAGATGAAAATTAGCAAAATTGTTTCAATCTGCAGACAATCGGCATTTTTTCAGTGAGTCTTCCCATGTGACCTGAACATTTGAAGGTCTAGCATAAGTCAGTTTTAAACTCTTAAACTTTTTATGAGTGATTTTCCGAATTAATATAGATACACTGTAAACAATTTTTCCGAAAAACTCTAACCAATTGGTTGAAGTTTTCATTCAACCACTGGTTGAACGCAAAATTCAACCAGTCTGGTTGAAAATTCAACCAGTTCGGTTGAATATTCAACCAATCAGGATTATCACATTCTGTCCGTGCGGTTCCTGCATATCAGGTTGCCCACGTGTGAGGGGTAGCATATGGTCGATGGTCATTATTGGTGGATAAGGATGGATGGATGGGTGGACTGATGGATGATAACCGATGGTCGATGGATGGATGATGGATGAGGTCGATGAATGGATCGAGGAATGAATGGGAGGTGGATGGGTGGATGTATTGATGGAGTGATGGGTAATGGATGAATAATGAACGGATGCATGATGGATGGATGGTCAATAAATAGATAGTTGATGGGTGGATTGATGGTTGGGTGGATGGATGAATGGGTGATGGGTCCATCCATCCGTCTTTTCACCTATCCATATCACCCATCCAACTATCTATCCGTCTATCCATCCATCCATCCATCTATCATCCATCCATCCATCCATCCATCCATCCATCATGGAATAGAATCGCTTAATTGAAAATTCAATCAGTTGGTTGAATGAAAAATTCAACCAGTGTGGTTGAAAATTCAACCACATTCCACCCCTACATTAATATATATATATTAATGGAGGGGTGGTGGGTAGAAGGATTTACGGGTGGATTGATCGGTGGGTGGTTGAATACATGAAAGTGTGTGGTGGATACGCGTGGTGGGGGGGAGGGGGTGTAGGTGGTCGGGTGGGTGGGTTGATACGTGATCGAGTGGGTGGAGAGGTAGGCAGACGGACGGTCGGGTCACTGGTTGGATGGGCGGATAGGTGAGAGTGGGTGGTAGGATAGGTGGTGGGTGGGTTGTATATGTGACAGTGGATGTTAGATAGACATGTTGATAGATGCGGGGATAGGTAAATGGGTGAGTTGGTAGGTGGTCGGATGGTTGCAGAGGTGGGCAGACGGGTGGTTGGGTCGTTGGCTAGGGTGTTGGGTGGGCGGATAGATGAGGTTGGGTAGTACTTTCGGGTGGTTGGGCGGTTTGACGGATAGGTTAGGGTGGGTGGTGGATAGACTTGTTGATAGGTTGTCGCGTGGGGAGGTTAGGTTTTTGTACTTTAACCCAATCAATACCTAACATCTCACTCATATCTTTCCCGAACTGCCGAAGCATCTTAGGAGTCCATGATTTATCGGGTACGTTCACGAGCTGATGGAATGATGGGAAAAAAGCAATCGCTGTTAGTAATCTCGGTACAATCAGCCTGATTCCCCTAACTTGAACGTGCTTTTCCAGTCTTGGGAAAATTATTCTACGTATTAGAAACGAATAATCACTCCTGCAAAATGTTGAATTATGTCAAAATTAAAAAATTGAACATTTGTGATGTTTTGCATCTCTCTCGGAAACACAATCACTCGCAGAGCTGTTCATCGTGCAAGAAATCGATTCGATTCCTTATAGATATTTATCTTGCGCCAATCAAAAGTTATCACAAATATTGGGAATCGGACACGTTTACTGTGTAGGGTACAAAACTAGTCAAAAGAGTGATTGTAACACTGATGTTTTGATGCAACCAGGTGCAGAAGAAGGTCTATCCAACCACTAATACAATTTACACCGGAAATCGGGCCGCCAAAAAAAGGGTAAACATCGCAGAAGAAATGATTTTGGTCAGAAAATCAGCGCAAAGAGGGCGATAATCAGGCAGTAAGCCGTGTGAAAGAAAGCCACTGCGGATAGTGCGAGAAATCACCGATTTTAGTTCCCACAAGCGGGCGATCGGTAGCAGCGGTATTAGCCCAATGGTATTATACAGCAAAAGCTATATATCCCTCGAACTAAAATACCGTGGCGCACGCGTGTTCCATGGGAATCTCAGCTTTGGGTGTATGTTATATTGTACGGGTTAATACGGGCGCCCCGCGCAATATTACGTGGCCGCAGCCGCAGGTGAAGCCGCTTCAATTAACGTCCAGGGGCACGCACGCGTCCATATATACCCTCATACATGTGATATACATATAGATACTTTTTAGGTTAGGTGCTTGCTCACCTCTATGGGAAATCTGAGCGCGAGTCAGCTGAGCACCTGCCTAAAGCACCGAGTTCTTTCTTTACGTGAATCATTGCGGCCTTCGTTTGCGTAATTTTTCAGCGAGTTCACCGTCCCGGGTGAGAATATACATCATAGTATTGCAATTCGGATCGTGGGAGTGATAACGGATGGATTGAGGGTTGTTGTTCAAATACCCACGATGACAAAATAATTTTTTGCTCGTATAACGTGATTATGAAGTAATCGCGATGATATCCTGGATATCGGAATGCGTGGGAGGAAAAAGTTAGTTGGGGGTGAATAGTCACGTTCAGAAATGGGAATGGAATTGTGTCTTTGAACAGTTTTCGTGTAATGTTTGGAATAATGGAATTTACAAGCTGTGTGCTGGTTTGCACGGTAGATTTTCTTGTAAATCTTGCTTGCACTATTTTGTCAGTATTCCACTGATTTTACTAGGCGCACTTCGTATAAGAACCTTGAACTTTTTGTCAGTTAATTGGGTAAAATTTTCAGTCAATTACTTGTCTTTTGCCAACTTCGATATGTCAACTTCCTATGAAATTGTTATTCGAGCATCCGCAGTATTATTTTAATTTTAACTCTCGTCACAGAATCTTCCTCGTGACAAAATTTAGAATGAAAATTACCAAAAATTTCCATTTTATTTCTTGAATACTGTTGAAACATTTGGTTCTCTCATATCGCGCATCACACAAAGCAGAGGGTCATCCGCAAACTCGACATAATTGAAGATTGCATACCCCAGTGAACTCAAAACACAGGTCCAAAATCGTATCGAGACCCACGCTAAATATATATATATATATATATATATATATAAGGCCTCACAAAAATTTGGCAACCATATCAGGCATTTCGCACGGCAATTTTCCGACTTGTAATACGTGATTTCCTCGTTTGCTCCTTGGCGATAATTTGTGCTTTCGGCAACCACACGCATATACATACACACAATAGATATAGAGTGATGGCGCGCGCCTTGTCCCAACCGCACATTACACATATAAGAAACTATAATTCATCGCACACCACCTTATGCACAGAGAACAAGCTTGTATTATGGGGGTTATGGGAACAAGTTAGAGTCTCGTGACTCCTTCGTTCCTATATATCGTCGTCACTGCGTGGGCGGCTCTCAGAATAAATACTGTAATTACTGGGCTCTTTCTCTCTCTTACATGATTCCGTGGTATATACGTGATCGTCGTCGTCGTCGTCGTCGTCATCGTCGAGGAAATTACACGTGGCGAAAACTGCGTCGGGCAGCTTGATCAAGAGAATTTCAATGGTCCCTCCCCATCACATTACCTCATTACCTTTTCGCTTATATATACCCGCTACAGTGATGGTCACCGCGAACTTTGATTGTTTGCCCGATGCCGAGGGTCAACTTTTGGTAATTTGAGGGTGTATTGTATATAGCTTCTGGGTCTTTTACCTTATATACCGATGAGTAAGTAGAGTGTGATTGTTTCTTTGAGGCATTGGCCAGGTTGAAATTGTCGGGTTTCGTTGCACGACATCAGCAAAATATGTGTGTCGGACTACTGGTCTTGCGACCATGATATTTACTTTTGTCTTTTAGGAGATTCGCTCGTACTCTTCTGTCGAGGATGGGGCAGGTCGCAACTGTGAGGTCAACGACACGCATTGCTCCCCGTGACATACATAAGATGCCCGAGAGTATACCGAATTTGCTTTTGGGTAAAAATGTGTATTTCCACTCTTTCGTCTGGAGTATATAATAACGCATTGCTCGAAAACTTCCACCAAATTATCTGTACTCGTGAATTTGTTGTGGCTCTTGAATTGGATTTAATTTGAGTTTGTTTTATAGCTGGCTCTTGGTCGCAATGGTGTTCTTAAAATTTAATGAAGGAACTTATGAGCGCATCATCTGCCCGTCAAAAGACTTATTGATAATCTTTAGAAGATGGAGATGGACATCATATTGTCCACCCTAATAAAAAAAAATTAAAAAAATTGGCCACCGTGGATGCGTACTATGCAAGTGCTTCGGGGGTTTTGGTCCCCTGAGCCATCCTCCACTATAATATATTTTGGGGCCCTAGGCAGGCCGTTCGGGTTTGGAGCCTAACGTAAGACCGAAGAAATTTCGAGAATTGAACTCGACATTGGTCCACTCGTTTATTGTCAAGGGATACTCCGTGTTTGTGGAAGGCACTTTTATCTAAGAATTTGGGAGTGTATTCTTACTTTTCGTATCAAAATGTGAAAGGCAGAACCACACTTGAAAATAGCGCCAACAATTTCTGGCCTGACGCACAGACTATCAAAATTATTTTAATGTGCCCTTGTATAAAGGAGTGAACATCTGTAGATGTATTTACAATACCAATGTCATTGATTGAAGCTCGGAAACAGTTGGGCGTTTGCAGGTGCAGCTAATTTCAAATCTGATGTGGTAAAATTTGAAGTGGTTCATTGGAGAATAATTAAAGTTTTTTCCCTCTTCACAAAGGATACAAACTAGATTTACTTTCTACTTTTTCTACGCTAGTACTTTTATTATACCCAAAAGTGTGAAAAATTTATCCAAAAACTTTCAATTAGATCGTTGGAACAAAACTTCAATCACAGTGGTTAGGATTTTAACGGCTGTAAGTTTAGAAATACACGACTCGTAAGATGAATACTATAGAAAAAACATCGGTAGCGGACTTGAGAGCCTTTTCAATCAAAAATCCAATTCAAGTAACGTTCTGTCGGGGATCTTATCCTGATGGATTGTCGTCTGTCTTAATTCAAGAAGGGTATAATTGGTTGGGATCAAGGACTGTAGGCAAACTCAAGATGAGCGGTCACGCATCCGCATACGATCATCACCGAAACGTTGCTTAACCCGATTTTTTTACCAAAACTGCTCGCAAGATTATCGCTGATTTTTTTTCTGTTTGTTTATGAAGAAAAACGAAAAAACTCGTTCTCTTGGCTCCAAAAAATTCGCTCGGACACCACCTTGTGAAAATCTCATGGTTCCCATATTATACTTATAATAAACGAGTCTCCGAATTTTTTTAAGGGACCTAAGCACGGCAGATTCAGATTGTCGGCCACCTATTTGGATACTATCTGCACTGAAACGTTGTATGTAGTTGAAAATTTAACCTACTAGTTGAGATCTCAACCACCTGATTGTTCGGGTTGAAGAAAAAATTCAAGCACCTGATTGAAATTTTGGTTGAAAATCTATAATCAATTGTTGCCATCAGTCAATGGTATGGTGTGTGATAAAGAATACTCGTGTCTGTTCCCATAACCTTAAAATCAATTATTGGTCGTACAGCTATCAGCGGAATTCAACATCTCAGGTAAATGATCTAGAGATTCATTTCTCTGAATTCGAATCAATGAGTCAGAATCTACGAAACAGTCAATGTAACTGCAGGGTTCCAACATCAATAGGGATGAAATAATTTCCACCACTCTCATCTCGACTATTTCTTGCACTATCTCACCTATACATATATTTCCTGCAAAAGCTCCCATGCAGTTGTAGTCCCCTATATAATACACGTCGCACACCACAGGGCCGCAAAGGGAAAGCGTGGGCAGTAGACAGCTCACAAATTTAGTGCACAGGTGAGCCCCGGTACATAGTATCACATATATATATATATATATATATATATATATAGTTAGATATCAGGCGCGAGAAAAATCGAGCGTTCAGCTCAACTTCTACATAGGGCCATAAATACCTGCGGTGGCGACAGCCATCGTCGAGGGTGCAAGAGAGCCCCGTGTGGGAATGGGAAGCGCGGTTTACGCTTATGAGGGTGCTATGCGCCTCCTTTTTAGGCTCTCTCTTTCTACACGCATGCACGCGCCGAGGGTGGAAAATCACTGCTCTCTCTCTTTCTCTTCGTGGCCCGTAAGGAAGCATTACGCATTCATTGCTACAATTCATATATATACACATGTGTGTGGGAATGCAACCCTGATGTTGCCTATAAGCACACGCACATATATAGACTGTGCTAATTCAAGGGGTGGGTTATATGTATGAAAGCTCTCGAGAATTCCACATCGTCACGGTGTTGTATCTTATACACTATATATATATATATATGATGTGATGTGTACGATATGTGGCGTGCGACTTTTGAGGGGGCTCCAATACACTTTATGTGTGTAGGAATCTATATACCTGCACTCAGGCCACAACTTGGATTGTATAAAACGTGCAAGAGCGTATATAGCTCATTGTGCGAATTCCAGGAAGACTTCCTGATTTATCGTGACCCACGAATAGTGTTGCGAAGACCGGGTGAAAATTGGGGTGTAACTTGTCGCCCCTGTATATACGGCGCGGCGTCTGAGCAAAGCTACTGTGTGATCCCTGATTTTGAAGATTTTACACTACTTGTAAGACTCATTTATAATGGTTAAAGTTCACGTGATAACCAAAATTCACATTTTATGTTGGCTGGACAATGACTTTGGATTTGGCAGTATTTTTTGTTGCTGTTGCTGTTATCAACTTTTGATGATCATAGCATGAAAGTCATGATTTTTACACTTTTGGGGATTTCGCCAAATAATAATATCCAAAATTATTTCTTACGTGGGGAGAACTTCAATCTTATCTTCACCTCTCATGTATTTGCCATGCTCATAGAGAGTGACAATAGTAATTTTATCAACAAATGCGAAATAATACGTGCAATCAGAGATGAGGAAGACATGTTTCATCAAAATCTGTGGCAAGTGGGTCCTTTGATTTTAATATTTGTCTAGGATAATCTGACGAGCACCAAAGAACGATTCAGCAGATTTAAGGCAAGTTTACCCGGAATACACCTCTTAATTCTTTTCTCAAATGATTTTTTAACTATACTTGGTAACTTTTTAATGTACCTTGGGTTATCTTGAATCTTGCTCCAAGGCCTTTGAAATTAGCTAAGCTGTTCAACTGTGGCCAATCCTAGTAGAAATTCATGACAATGTAACAAAATGATATCCATAATATTGCTAAATTTTTCCCAGTTAGCTAAAAACTGGCTTGCAGCTGGAAGAACGGGAACACGACTTTCTGTGAGTCCCGTAGAACCGCGATATCTCCGCTCCTAAATATCCAATGACACGTCCCTCGGATCATTTTTTCAACTTATTCACACTGTTTAATATTGTGTTCATTTTGATTTATATACATCTAGTTCAGTATGAGGTCATTTTTGAATTTTAAATTCTCGCGCGCTGCCGCCATCTTGTCGTCGCTACTTCGTGCGCTTCTGCTATTCATTCCAGCGCGCTCGTCACTTTCCGCGGCTTGCGCCAGTTTCCGCTCAGCAGCCGACCGCACCACCTCGCTCTGTACAATGAGTTTGTTGAATATAGTTTATTTATTTGTTTAAACTATGTGTCCCACCAAAATTATTCCGTTCACCTGCTCCCATATCAAACATATGGTCCTTCGAATACCGGATTGGAGCCAGTGAGTGAAATTCAAGTCGATGCGAATGGATTTGCATCGACACGAGGTGGAATTTTTGGTGATTGTGCGCGGTCGGATGTCTTCTCGGGCGACCAGCGGCGGCGTCTACGAGGCCTATCAGCTAGTGCAGTGCTGATATCCTGCCGGAGGACGGGGAAGATTCCTCGATTGCTCGTTCCAGAGCATTATTTCACCGGCAGCAAGCGCAGGGTTAGGGCAGCCTTCGACATTGTTTCGTCTTGGATTCAGGCTAACCCGAGAGGCGCAACGAGGTCTCCAGTCGGCGCACCCCGAGAAGACGGCGGAAACGACCTGGGGATCCAGGAGGGTCTCTGGGCAACGAGGGAATTCATCGTGGGATTTTTAGGATGAGCTGTTTCCATTGTTTTTTCTAATTTTTCAATGATTTTTAGAATTCTTGGCTGATTTCTCTCGCTTAAAAATCAATTTAGATCAATTTTCATTGATTATTTGATTCATAGAGAGATATTTTTTGCGATTTGTCGCATTTTTTGGCATTGCTCGGCGTAATTTATTACCATAATCGCGAGCATTCTTGATGATTATGACCTTGATCCTATGCTAAAGTCAATGGCCTTTTTAGCATCATCGGACCAGCGTCGTGTGTGTTAGCCGACGTTCGTGTGTGTGCTGCCCGGAGCTGAGCTCGACATCTGGCAACACAGCTGACCAGAGTCATCCGCAGCTGTTCATCAGCTGCGCGCTGCTGTTCGTCGGTACTCAGCGTAGCAGCGTAATCGCTGCGTCGACCGCATCGTGTCGCCGTGCAGTCTAGCAGCCAGCTCAACGGTGTACACCACAGCATTGCGGCGCACCACGTTTTCGGCTTCGGCGGATGCTCTTCGTGCTTCAGCTGATACTACAGCGGTACGAGTGAGTCACATGTTTTGTATGAGATTGTCGCATTGAATCTTGAATGGGTACAGGATCAATTTTAGATATCTCAACTCATGGTTTCTGGCTTTCCAACCTCAAAATGTTGAATCATAGAAATTGTCTTACGTTTTAGGTTGAGTTGTAAATAATTGTCAATATTTTTCGGTACGGTTAAGGGGATTTTTGGATCAGTGCTTCCATCAAATCTTTGGTTAGATTTGAGAAATTCCTCATTCTTCGGTTGGTTTTGCCTAGTTCTGGCTAGAATTTTGGCATTTTTTATCGGTTTGTTCGCAAAGATACTAGCATATCGGGCTGTATCAAAGCATTTACATTTGGATTTCGGTTTTTTGGTTGAGTGTCGGTTTGTGTGTTTAACGGTTTCTACGATCTTTCTGCATAATCATGGAGGCGCTCTATGATCAGCAACTTGATTTGCAGAAAAAGATTCCGTTAGCTTACAAAAACTTCAAGGCCAAGGGTCAAGCCAAAATGACCAAGGCTAATGCGATTGTGCGGATAGAAAATCTTTCCTTCCACTACAAAACTTTTTGTTTGAATCATAACAAGATAATCGCAGATTTCGGTGTAGACAAGGAATTAGATTATTTCAAACTGAAAATTGGCGACTTGGTTGAAGAGTCTTATATGGATAATAAGGCTGAGTTTCAAGAATTTTTGGATTCGATTGCGGATTTGGATAGGTCGAGTATTGAGACTAACCCTGCTGTAGCACCGGCTTCGCAAACAGTTGTAGCTCCTGCTTCGTCGTATTCCCTCGCCAAAATCGAAATGCCAACTTTCTCAGGAAAGTTTAACGAATGGGCCAATTTTCGGGACCTTTATAAAAACTTGGTGCATAGAAGGGATGAGATTCAGCCAGTGGTAAAATTCTATCATTTGCGATCCAAATTACAGGGTGAGGCATTAGATCTCATAAAATCCATTGATCTTACGGCTGAAGAATACCCACGAGCTTGGAAGGAACTGTGCGATTTTTATGAGAATAAGCGGAGACTAGTCAGTTTGACTTTGAGTTCTTTCTACTCTCTGAAACAAATGAAAAATGAATCGTACGCTGAATTGAAAAAACTTCACACTGGAACGTTCGAAACTTTGAATTTTTTGAAAAGTCTAGATCGTCCGGTGAAAACTAATGGTGAAGATCAGTTCGTATTCACGACTGTTTCGAGATTTGACTTAGTTACAAGAAAGGAATGGGAAAAGCACTTGGGCATCTCCCATGATCCTCCATCCATAGAACAATTAGAAGCTTTTTTGAAAGAAAAATTAGCCACGTTAGAGTCAATCGAGAGCAGCATCAAGCCGAGCTCTAGTAACCAATCGGGAAAGAATTCCAATCCAAGCAAAACTAATTCTATGGCTACTTGTTCGGATTCGGAGTCATCCAAGAAGGTTTGTTCGTGCTGTTTGGATAACCATCATCTATCGCAGTGTGATGCTTTTAAGGCAAAAAGTAAGGCCGATAGAAAATTGTTTGTGATTGAGAAAAGGTTATGTTTTATTTGTTTTGGTCAGCACAGTGCTAGGTCTTGTAGATCCAAGACATTTTGTAGAAAGTGTAACGGGAGACATCACACTTTCCTTCATTCGGATATTTCTAAGCCACCAACCGATTCTCAAGCTGATGATAAGCCGGGTTCGGGTCCTTCACGCGAAGACAAGGGTTCAGGAACGAATCAACAATCTTCCTCGAATACGCATTCAACGGTCATTACTTGTCTTAATTCGGTAGACAAGTCGGGCTTCGTGCTTTTGCCCACAGCAGTAGTGAAACTTATATCAGCTGACGGATTTGAATTTTACTTCACAGCTTTGATCGATCACTGCTCGCAATCCTCTTTCATAACAGAGAATGCCTGCCAAAAATTAGGAATAAAAAGGATGAAATCTAAGGTTCAAATCAAGGGGGTTGGCGACCTTAACACCGGAATTTCGAGGGGTTTAGCCAATTTCACGGTGCGTCCCAGATTTTCCTCTGATTTCAGTTGTGATGTGCAGGCTTTCATTATTCCTAAGGTTTCTGGTTATAAAGCCTCTGTTGCAACGGGTACGGATAAATGGGATCATCTCAGTGGACTTAATTTGGCTGATCCCAATTTTTTAAAAACGAGATCAATTGATATCTTACTGGGTGCCAAAATTCACGCTCAAATTGTGCTTGATGGCGTGAAAAAGGCAAATGTTGATCTTTCAAATCAACCTATCGCTACAAATACTGAATTGGGTTGGATAGTTTCTTCTAGCGTCGGTCAAAACTCAGAATCTTCTTCATCTTATCTTCATTTAGTTGATAACACAGTGTTAGAATCGATTCTTGAGAAATTTTGGAAGCAAGAAGAAGTCGGAACGGTCGGGAAAAAGCTCTCTGAAGACGATCGCAAATGCGAAGAACATTTTCAGGAGACCCATTCACAAGATGTTAGCGGTAGATACGTAGTTCGGTTGCCAGTGAAACAAGAGTTGATGGAAAATTTGAATGTCAAACTCGGTGATTCTTACTCCTCTGCTCTTCAAACGCTCTATTCCATGGAACGGAAATTCTCGAAAAATTCGGATTTCGAATCGAAATATAAAGCTTTCATGAAAGAGTATGAGGATCTCGATCATATGGAAAAG
This sequence comes from Eretmocerus hayati, assembly GCA_029851415.1. Lineage (NCBI taxonomy): Eukaryota > Metazoa > Arthropoda > Insecta > Hymenoptera > Aphelinidae > Eretmocerus > Eretmocerus hayati. The sequence continues at coordinate 161,499,133 of CM056741.1, read as the reverse complement.
GCTTCAAATTTGTCGGTTGAGGATAAGAACAGTTGCTATATTCTTCCTCATCACGGAGTGCTTCAAGGCTCCAAAAAATTACGGACGGTCTTCAACGGTTCAAATAAGGTGCATGGTATTTCATTGAATGATCTACTTTACACTGGCGAGAATTTGCTACCAGAGCTGGTGGATTTAGTAATGAGATGGCGTCGGTATGAATTCGTTTTCGTGGCTGATATAGAGAAAATGTTCAGACAGGTTTTAGTCGACTCCAGAGATCGTCACTTGCAGATGATCTTATGGAGGGAAAATCCGGATCTGGAAGTCTTACTCTATTTTCTCAGAACGATCACTTACGGTTTAAAATGTTCGCCTTATCTTGCCATCAGGGTTTTGAGGCAATTGGCTAAAGATTATGGGCATCTATTTGCTTCAGCAGTTAAAATCATTGAGGATGAATCATACATGGATGATTTTATGTCGGGGGGAGAGACAATAGAAGAAACTCGTCAGAAACAAGTGCAATTGATCGAGATTCTCAAGGTGGGCGGGTTCGAGCTACGGAAATGGGCGGCGAATGATGCTCAGTTGATCGAACAAATCCCAGTCGATCATAGAATTCACGGTTCGGCTACTTTCGAGTCTGATGATTGTACCTCTATACTTGGTCTATCTTGGGCTCCAAGAGAGGACTACTTTCATTTCAGTATCAAACCTCAAGTCTTTGACAGCCAAAAGTTAACAAAAAGAACGATATTGTCTCTCACAGCTAAAATCTTCGATCCATTAGGTTGGTTAGCTCCTGTGGTGATCTGGGCAAAGATATTCATGCAATCGCTTTGGCTCTTGAAGTGTGAATGGGATGATGTTCTCCCGAGTGACTATTCAAACCAGTGGTCTGAATGGTACGGAAAACTTGCAACTTTGGAGGAGATTAGAATACCCAGGTGGATCGGATATTCTAGCCAAGGATTGAAAATTGAGTTGCACGGGTTTGCGGATGCTTCTTCAAAAGCATACGGTGCTGTTATTTATTTGCGAATGATCAGGAACGGACGGGTAGCTGTATCGTTGCAGTGTTCTAAGTCAAAAGTAGCTCCGATCAAAACAATAAGTATACCTCGTCTAGAGCTTTGCGCGGCGTTGTTATTAGCAAAACTCACTGATCGTTTCATTAAAATCATGCCTATGGAGATAGCATCGATCCATCTATGGTCGGATTCAAAAGATGTTCTGTATTGGATTAGAGCTCTGCCAAATCGGTGGCAAACCTTTGTTGCAAACAGATGTTCTTTGATTCAAGAGTTGGTTCCGCAAGGTCATTGGCATCATGTCAAATCACAGGATAACCCAGCAGACGTAGTTTCTCGGGGGTTGAGTCCAGAACTTTTGTCGTCGTTCGAGCTTTGGTGGAATGGTCCGTCGTTTTTGTCGGAGTCGAGTCATCCGTGGACTACTGAGGCAGAGAATGTGCAAGTCGAGCCTCTTGAAGAGAGAAATTCTTCCGCTTCTCATGCCACTGCGTTACAGTATCCGGATGACTCCCTTCAAAACGAATTTTTGACAAGGTTTTCTACAGCAACGAAGCTCTTTCGTGTTACGGCGGTTTGCCTTCGCTTTCTGACGAAGCTCAGCTATCGTCTCAGCGAGAAAACTAGTAAGAGGATGAGATTTCTGCACTTGAAATTCATTGATTTTGAAGTGATTTCAGAGGGTTTATTGAGACCTGGAGAGTTGAAAAATGCCGAATTGTTATGGGTCTATATAGAACAAAGAAATAGCTTTGGTGACAGTTTCAGGTTGCTGGAAAACGACAAGGAACTGAAGGATTCAAACTTGTTGAAGTTAAGACCATTTCTAGATCAAGGTCTCCTGAGAGTTGGAGGCAGACTGCGGCATGCGCTTCTGGATTATGCTGCTAAGTACCCACTGATTCTGCCCTGCCGGAGCCCTTTGACAGAGCTGCTTGTGAGACGAGCTCACTTGAATTCTCTCCACGGTGGTACGCAGCTCACTTTATCCAGCCTCAGGAATCAGTACTGGATTCTGAGGGGTCGACAAGCGGTAAAAGTTCTGATCAACCAGTGTACGGTATGTCTACGATATTCAGCAAAAATGTCAACTCAATTGATGGGAGATCTTCCCAAGGTTAGAGTCACTCCGGCTTATCCCTTTGAGCATTCGGGAATGGACTTTGCAGGTCCATTAAAAGTACGATTATCCAAAAGTCGTGGCAGAGGAACGATGAAGGCTTATGCCTGTATCTTTATCTGTCTTAGTACAAGAGCTATTCACTTGGAGGCAGTGGAGGATTGTTCAAGTGAGGCATTCATGGCCGCGTTCGAGCGCTTCACTGCTAGACGTGGACATTGCAGCAAATTGGAGTGCGACAATGGTTTGAATTTTGTTGGGGCAGACGCTGAGCTGCAACGTCGCTTTGATGGAGCTTCGGCAGAATTTGAGGACATAGTTGTGGAACTGAGCAACATGAAGACGGAGTTCAGATTCAACCCACCTGCGGCACCGCATTTCGGAGGAATCTGGGAGGCTGCAGTCAAATCAGCTAAGCACCACTTAAAAAGGATAGTTGGCGACCATGTTCTTACTTTCGTAGAAATTTCCACACTGTTGTCAAAGATTGAAGCTTGTTTAAACTCGAGGCCTATTGCTCCTTTCAAAGATGATATATCTGATTTGTCCGTGCTGACACCCGCGCATTTTCTCATACAGAGACCATCGTTTATAATTCCAGAGCCAACCATACCTTCAGCGCCTATTCCAGTCAATAAACGATGGAGGTGGATAACTCAGATGACTCAAGATTTTTGGAAAGTGTGGTCCAGTGACTACCTACAAGCGCTGCAAGAAAGGCACAAATGGTCAAGGCCTTCCAGGGCCTATCGAGTGGGTGATGTGGTTCTACTACGCGACGATTGTAAACCTCCAGCTGTCTGGCCCTTGGCTGTAGTCACAGCAGTTTTTCCCGGCAATGATGGCAGAGTTAGAGTAGTTGAAGTCCGCACAGCTACCTCCAAGTTCAGAAGACCAGTAGTCAAACTTGTGCTTCTGGTTCCAGAGTCTTCGGACGAAGAAAGTGATGAGATTAAAATTCTCTAATAATGGACAATAAGTGATTAGTTATAAGGTTAGGGTTTTTGTTTTCAATAGAGTCCGCGGTAAACTTAATTCCACATATCAGTTGAATTCGAGTCATTTTCCAAGTAGTATGGGTGTCTTGGCTGCTCAAAAGCACTAAGTTAGTGTCTGGCGTGTATGCGAGCACAATACGAAATTTAGAGCCAATTGCGCGGTTGCCAAGGGCGTTCATCTCCATATGGAATGGACGTTCCTCCTTTTGGGACCCGTTCCCGGGTGGCCGGAACTTAGTATATTTTTTGATCTGATAAAGTGGTGTTAAGATTTTACTAAAATTCAGGCTTGATTTTTCGATTTTTTCCTCGATTATTGTCGCAATTTGAGATGATTGAACGATTTTTTTTTTGAAGGTTCAGCTAAGTTCTCCTTCGTATTATATGTTCGAATTACTTTCTATTTGATGACCCTTCATCGCATAATTTGATTCGGATCTACTTATGATTATTCATCTTGTAGGTTACTTACACCCCTTAGATTTTGTTGTGCAAATCCGTGGGCCTTTAGTTCAAATTGTAGATCTTTAGTTCAAACTTAGTTGAAAAACCAAATGCTTATGCCCCTATTATGACTTTGAATATTTATTATTTTGGATTCTTTATCGATTCTCAACTTCGAGATCATGATTAGTACTTTGTCAAATGGAATTATTTAAGTTCTTTGAATGTATCGAATCGAGGTGGGCGGAATGTTTAATATTGTGTTCATTTTGATTTATATACATCTAGTTCAGTATGAGGTCATTTTTGAATTTTAAATTCTCGCGCGCTGCCGCCATCTTGTCGTCGCTACTTCGTGCGCTTCTGCTATTCATTCCAGCGCGCTCGTCACTTTCCGCGGCTTGCGCCAGTTTCCGCTCAGCAGCCGACCGCACCACCTCGCTCTGTACAATGAGTTTGTTGAATATAGTTTATTTATTTGTTTAAACTATGTGTCCCACCAAAATTATTCCGTTCACCTGCTCCCATATCAAACACACACTTTCTTGGATGATATCGTAAGTCAAGTGTGCCTAATAGTGATTGAAGCCGAGCTATCTTGACTTTTGCAGGGAAAGACTTTTTGCGAGTTTTTACCAATGCGTTCCTGAAGTGTCCCCATAAACATTTCGCGATTCTGAAGCTCTGGAAAAGCTATATTGGTCTCGGAGCATGACGGCAATGTATTGAATGGATGAATCGTCATGATTTAAAGTAGTACCCGCACTTTCAAACAAATATGTTTCCCGTAGCAACAGTTAGCTAGAATTGAAGCTGAAACTCTGAGTTTTCCATACATACCAAGAAAAAAGGAGGTTGCCGATATAAATTCTGAAAGAAAAGCATCGGCATCTGACGCGCTCATACACGCGGTCTTATAGAAATATGTTTAATTCTATAAAATTTTAATATACGTATAAATGCGGTCTTGGCAATTTTCTTGCTAGCAACATAAATGTGGCTTGCCGATCAAAATCTTTAGCAAATTGATTCCGAAGTCGGCCGGTGGGGCATTTTCGAGTTCAACGCTATGCTTTGCGGTATGCGTCGTCTGCTGCGCTCATGCGGCAACGCTATACTCGAGCTCCAGCGCCCTCTCATTGATATGGGCCTGCACTTTAGCATATTTTGCAAGATCTGTTGCGTTTTTAGGGCTCCATGCTGCTGAATATCGCTAAATACACCTAAAAATAATGTTATCTCGACTAAGAAGTACTAAAATTACTTGGGGCATTGCGCAAAGCAATTCCTCTATATGCGGAAAAAGGGGTGGGACATATTAGGAACACTGCACTTTTCTAGTAATGTAGGCGTAGAATCAGCTAGACATCGAATTTTGCAATTCTATGGAAAGTATCTCAAAGTTGAAACAAAAACAAAGAAAATAAGCTAAGGTACGTTGGGATCGATCACATCAATCTTGTTTGGCATAGCTTTTTGTGGCTAATAAAACAGAAGTTGAAAGTACCGGAAACCACTTTATTTGTTCTCAGAAACGCTCGTGTTATTTAGGATCGCGGTCCAAAACGTTGATTTTTTCATATTTTAATGTAACAAATATGAAAAAATTGCGCGACAAGATCTGCGGGTTCGTACATTCAAGAACTTGAGTGGGGGCATATTAGGGAATGGGGGCATATTAGACACACTTACCTTACATTTTTCATACATTCCCTGACTAAATAAGAGCACAGTCAGTAAAGATGGGTAGATGGGGCAATTTGGGTACACCCCTACACTTTACGACCAATTTCTATATTTTACTCATAAAACCGACCTAGATCCGAAATTTGTAATGAAAAGAAAGAGGATTTTGAAACCTCGAAACAAACTTTACAATGAGCTGAGGCACGTTGAAACTAGTTGAACCAATCATTCTCGACCATCTCGACCATTGTCTTACCGAAGGCGATTTATTCGGTGTGCAATTTTTAGAGTTCTGGAAAATGTAGAAATCGACCAATTTTGGTCCAAATGAACACTTTCCTTATATTGTAACATAACAAACGTGGAAAAAAATTGAGGGAAAGTCAATGAGTGCTCATCCCAGAGATTGGCATACGAGTTGGCATATGGGGATAGGTTGGGTACACTAACCTCACACAAGGTTTCTCACTAGCTATGGCAATAATTGAGTTCGATAATGTCACCACGCTCTGTCACAACAATCCAAACTAATATATAGAGTCAAAATTCGTTACGCCACAACAAGAGCTTTGATATTGTATGTTTTGCTTCATTGTGACCCCGAAGGTATATAGTACATCGATGGTATCAGTCCCCGAGTGTCTTTGCACCACCATCATAATATATAATATTAGTGTGTTGCGCAGGCGTTGCAGCTTTACTTATTTCCCCCCTTTTCTATTAGTACCAAATGCTATGTATTGAATGCCGATCTGAGCAAACAGAAATCTGTCGCGGGGATCTTCGTTGCATCGGTTGCCATTAGCTAGTGTATATGGTGGTTATGGTCGAACCACACCATGCATGATTGTGTACGATATAAAAGACATTTTGTCTCGGACGAATCACCTGTTGGCGCTTGTATATAGCTGTATATCGGAGTTATCGCTGATGCGAGTGGGATACATTGTTTGTCTTGTATACATATAGGGGTGAGGTTTTTGGAATCGAGTAGGTGTGATGAAAAAAGTCACCCCTGAACTGACGTATTGTTGAAATTTGATTCAACCAGGACTTTATGAATGCAGTGGTGTATTATACCGTTAATATTGTGTGCGGGGATGTTATTGAAAATTGAAATTGAGTGGACAGGATGTACCTGAAGTGGCTTACCCCTTTTGAGATAATTACGGGGTTTTTTTATGAATCAACGATCGTTTTTTTTTTGTTATGCATTTCGGGATTTAGTCACTTATTTTCAGAATCTTCGAGCTCCAATATCCATGATGTAAGTATTTCTGAATCCGAATCTTGAGTCCTACGAGAGAATGTATTAGTTCAGATGGAACTCATTGATATTGCTCAAAAAACATATTTGTTGAAGGATTAATGATAATTACCCTATCCTGAAACTCCAAACACTCTGCTCAATCGATCAGAATTTGGCCAAATGCCCTCATAATAGATAAATTTTTGCAATCTCACATGATCACAAGAAATAGATTCATCATAACACATTATAATGTTACCCTTTATGGCCTGATGGTTAGTATAGTGACCATCTTCTTTTTCAATTATCAGTTTCTCAAAGACTAATTAATACATTCTCACCGGATTTCTTGTAGTTTCGACATGGTATGATCGAAGTCGAGTCTGGCATCACGCCAGAATCGGTATTTTTTGATGCATTTGTCAAACAAGCAAACAAGCATGAATGATTTGTTGTTTTTTTTATTAAAGATTCCGCGGTTCCAATAGAACTTGACATGAAAAATCGGTCCTAAGGGGTTTCGGGGTCGCTGATCATGAGACTAGAGTCAGATTTTGAGAATCCAAATGGCGGATCAAAATGGTGACCAACAATCTCAACATCTTTTGGATCTGGCTAAAAAAGTTTAAGCTGGGGTTTCTGAGGCTACTGATCACGAAAATGAAGTCAGATTTTCTATATTAAAATGGCGAATCCAATATGTCTGACAAAACGTTCAGCGAACCCAACCCCTTTATGAAATTTTCCAACCAGATCCAAGAAATTTTAGAAATTTTTGCTACCATCTTGGATCCGCCATTTTGAATTTTAACAATCTGACTTCAAATTGTGATCAGCAACTCCGAAAAATCTCGTGCGCGTGCGCGTGTGCCAATTTTTATCAGAATCGGTTTGATCGAAAATTGTATCCCATAAAGGGTTAGAACGTCAAAAATTTGAACACCAACTAATCTTTAAAACTCTATTTCATTTTGAGTTTACTTATGTTCATTTAGATCATGTCAAAACAATAGAATTGAAGCCATTTCTGATTATTGATGCGATTAGACGTTCCAGCGTTCACCTTATTTTTCGTAAAGAGATTCTCATTAGATTTTCACAAAAATATTATCGATTAATGTAAGAAGTTATGAAATCAGTGCCTTGAAAAGATGAGTGGGGCAACAGCAGAAATGGAACAATCACGATTGATAATGGGTAGAACGACAGCGCATATGTTATCAAAGGGCGCTCAAAGCCACTACACATAGCCGCATCAGTACGTACGTATGCTTGAAAAGACTGATGAATCGATCGTTGCTGTGTGTCACGTGTCAAGTACCTACCCATCGCATAGCTGTCATTATAGGCGATGCTCTGCCGTCACCGTCTGCCGTTTCCATCAATGTGGATATAGTCAGATTGAAAATAACAGGTGGCTGCGATGGGTGTAAGCATAGCATATATTATATTCCTACAGTCCCTTTTACCAGTTGATCAGCGTATGTTATCAACAACTAATGAGATGTTTCTGGCTGCCACGTTCACTTGATAACCAGTAATTAGGGCCATCCCCATTCAAAATATGAATCCGATGATCCCGGTGTGCTACAATGATTCGCTCGACTCTGATTGATTTTGATAAATCTGTACTGATATCAGTTGTCGTCGATTTGTTTGTTACAGGGCAGACAGTGATAGGAAAATGTTGAATCAGGAAACGAGCTGCTATTCGGAATCCATTCGATCATGGTGAGTATTTGTTTTATGCTCATGTATATCCAATTACGATTTCGAATTGGTCTCAGTTCATCAGAAGATGATGGTAGTTTTTACTATTCATATACAATCCGAAAGTTTCTAGACCTTCTGGAAACAAAACTCGAACATTCTTGTAAAATTTTTACATCGATTTCAAAATTTTCGGTTCATAATACATAAATTCTGAATGAATTTTTCGTTTGGACTTCTTGGGAAGAATAACCTCCATGTTAGTCAGTTGAAGAATACCGATATTGAAGTTATCTGAAATATCTCCTAGCAAAATTGTTCCTGAAAAAAATGCAGATCTTACTTAGATAATACAATCTGCAACTTTTAGGATATCTAAGTTCGAAAATTTCTTTTTGCTCTCGTGAATTTTCATGAACTTATAAAGAGTTGACTTTTTGTGATCGTCGATCAAGATTCTTGACCATTGGCGCCGACTTGCGTTGCTATTCTGAAAACTTAAAAATTCTGCTCTTCAGAATTCTGGAAAACTTGGAAAAATTTCGGTATCGCCCAAGCCACTCAAATGTGAGCTCAAATGTCTACTCACCATAATTTTTGGGTAAAATTGTACAAAATTATGTAGATGTCCATGTCTATTTATTAGTAAAAATTGATAAACCAAGCTGGTCCGTAATTATGCAAAATTATCTCTTTCGTGATGCACGAAAGATGAACAATTCTCGACTCATCATCGAGTATAAGCATACCTTTTGACAAAGCGATATTAAAGAATTACAGACATTATTAGCTGGGTGCTCTGTGAACCTCACGCGTGAGCCGGTTGTCGCGCATGTAATACCAGGAAAGAGTATGTAAAAAAATTATTGAATACATTACGCATGCCAAGTTCCACGAATGCTGGTGTGAGTACCACAGAGTTGAAGTAAGAACTTGGAAACCTCACAGGTGGAGGAAGAAGAGGGGGGGACGTGGACTCTAATTATTAAGAGGCCCTGACATTCCTGACCTCGTGATGCGTCGCGTCGTCGTGACTGGCTCGTCATGAAAACTCGACCAAGGACGTAAAGACTGCAGCTACGCGTACTTACCCACATGATATGCATACTCACATTCACATTACGCATTTTAGCGTGGTTTGAGGACAGCCAAGAGGGTGAAATTTTTGGGAAGATGACAATGGATCCTCGATGTTTTCTCATTAGTTTAGCAGGGTCTCGTTAGTCTGTTCTCTGGTACAAGATACTTTCTACTCCTACTAAAGCCTGCATTCTTCAGGATTCTATCATTTCTGTTTGGAATATCATTCTGACACCAGATATAGGTTATTACGTCCATAAAAGAGTGAAATTATGCATATGAGATGAAGGGATGATTCGGATGATTGCAAGATGTAATGCTACTTTCTCGACATTCTTCACGTTTTTTCTGCTGGATTGGTTCCATAATCACCTCTTTCCACGCTTAGTACTACATGAGTACGACAAAAGGAAGCCAGTTTACGCTGTAATCCAGAATTGATTGATGAATTTTATCGATAAGCATGAATTTTCCATAGAGGACGCCACAATCAGATCTGATTCGCTATTTTCGTGATACATTCGATATGACTCTTTTTAGACTAATTCAATGCATTCTGACTTTATGCAGGACTTGAACCATTGACAGTTCAAATTAGTGGAGCTGACAAGGAGAGGTGCAACCTTGCAGGTCCTGGATTGGTCTCAAACTTTGGGAATCCTGTTGTTTCGGTGAGAAATGAAGGTATTTTGAAGGATTCAGCCCCATGGGACTCCGCTATCCTGAGATACGACTGTGAAGATTAGTATTGGCCATACAGGCCCATGTTGACAAATTGTACATACACTTATCCTGACATTGCTAATCTCCATAGCTAAATTTTTGGATCTGAGGCCTATAAAACTAAATCCTTTGAGATACCTTCATTTCTAACCAAAACACGATGATTCCCAAAATTTGAGACGAATATTCAGGACCCGCAAAGTTGGGCTTGTCTTTGTAAGACAAATTCCATGGAATTTCCATGTTCTATCTCGATACAATACGAGTTGGCTGATACCTTCTATTTCTGAAAGAAATGTTACATAACCTTCATACTGAACTTTCCGGAAGCTGATGGAGCAACGGGGTGCCATTTATTTACTTATGATTCCGCAATAAAGAGTGATACCGTAAATGAAGCTTTCGAAAAGTCACACATACCGCTGGTGCTTTACTTCAGATCTATAAAAGCGCGCCAGCAAAGAAAAGGAAAAAAGAGGGCCACTTGATTTCGTCTTTCAATGCAGAGTGGCAACTCGACACTTGACTTTAATAATAAAAAATGTCGCATTGTCATTTGGAGGGCTGATGCTGCTGCTCTCCTGTTCTCTCTCTCTCTCTCTCACACACACACACACACACACTTTCTCCTGAAGGGCGGTGGTATTGTCGCGCGGCGAACGACGCATTGTCACAAAACCGCGTACAAATATACATACGTGGGCGTTGAAGCACGCTTTGCAAAGACAGGCAATCGCTACCGACACCGCTTGTGTGTCACACGTGGTTTTGATATTCTTTGAAACGATACAACAAGATCTTAAGCATCTTGACCTCGTATCTATAGCTGTTGATAAAAGTGTGGTCCAATAGATTTTGAACCTTCACTTTGATGCTGAATTTTTTTTTTAGGTAACAGCCAAACCTTCTATTCAAAATTTTTTTCATTTTTGAAAAACTTTGATCTAGTGTAATTGGGAATGGCAGAATTGCCTATAATGGACACATTTTCCATCAACAATATTCTGCAGAGGAAAATCTTATACTTAGTAGAGGAATGACAATTGAAAATTGTCTGGGAAGATTTTTAAATCCCCCCTCCTGTTTGCTGTCCTTTGATTACAGACTCAATTTTCTAACTGGAGGCTTCGTGAAACCAAATTAATATTCAGGATGGTATTCGCGAATTTCAGCTGTTTTGCTTTACGAAAAAGTTCGAAGATACCTCCATGCACTCTTTGGAGTTCGTCAAACTTTCAGGACAAATAGAGTGGGAAATATATAACTAATTTTGAAAAAGGAGAATCAAATATTGTCAATAGAGTTTCGTTGCAGTACCAGCTCTGCAATACAACGGTCTTTGATTGCATTTCATCTAAATCATTGCAGAATTCCGTCGACTTTTCAGAGTGGACTTCATCGTTGACTTACTAGGAGAGTGTTTCAGATCCGGGTCAAGGAACTTGGTTTAAACTCTGGGAATAATTTCCTTTCAGCACCAAAAGATGAAACCCAAAATTATAGACCCTAACGCTCAAACGTTTCGGAGCCACAGCCACGGACATTAGCATTGCAGGTATACCTATAAGTATGATTTTTAACATGGGCCGATATGGACAATGCTAATGTCCTTCTCTGTAGCTCGGAAATACTTGAGCATCACTCTCTCAACATGAATCAGCTAACACGAACGGATTTTAACTGAAAATCAGCTATTTTAGCTGATTCTCAGCTATTGTAGCTGAGAATCAGTGAAAATCCGTCCGCGTTAGCTGCAAATCAGCTAAAATAGCTGATTCATGTTGAGAGAGCAGGGTTTATAATTTTAGGTTTCATCTTTTGGTGCTAAAAGGAAACTACTCGCAAGACTTTCAGCCGGATCCATGATCCGGATCTGAAACACTCTCCTTCTCAGACAGTTTCTACAATACCTACATGTAATTTTATACAGAGTTTGTGAATCTTTGAAAGTCATCATCAACACTTAATTGGTATCTAGACAGCTTCTTCATAAGATCTCAAAAGTATCTGATCGGTACTTTTGCGGCACTTGTCAATACCATGGCGGCAATTGTGCTGTTTGGGCAGGGTCACTCTGCCCATCAAATACTATCATCAATATCAGCTTAATATTCCGGAGAAATCTCGATAGAATCTTGTCAGAGCTTACGGCATTTCAGTGGCCCCTTTGGATTCTTCTGCATTCATTTTCTACGAGGACTCCTGTGGTACATCAACAGTACCGAGGCAGAACTTGTGTGGCAACGATGCCGTACTGGATTAGTGCCTGTTTAAAAGTTCTACACTATTTCAGTATAGAACTTTCATAGCCGTAATTTTGTCTATGCTATAACTTGATTCATGCCATTATGCAGCAATTCCTCAGCAAGTTTTTAAGACTGCAATTGTGGGTTGTGTAACCTCCTCATCTCATGTCAATCATAAGAGTGTCAATCTACCCGTCTCGGGTTTGAAATAAATTATCCTTCCAAGAAAACTGACTGAGCCACAACACGAATCATATGTCTCAGAGTGTTCTCTTTATCAAATCTGAATAGATTTGGATTTGCAAGTATTACTTATTTTGCAAGATACGTATTATTCATATTAGCACAATATGATGAAAATTTGAAATTACGTACATCTTGAAGGATAGTGTAAAATCAAATGAATTTTCAAAAGTTTCATGGTAGAAATTCTATTGCGACGTTTCGTCCAAAAGGTTTCACGGACCTCATCATCAGGCTTGAGGTTTATTATTTTTTAGATCGTCATGGTTTCTAAACAGACATGTTCTCTAATGCAAGATCACTCAAAAAACCACGACGATCGGAAGAATAACAAACCCCAAGCCTGATGAGGTCCGTGGAACCTTCTCGACAAAACGTCCCAATAAAATTTCTATCATGAAATTTTTGGAAATTTATTTGATTCCCCACAGTCCTTCAAGATCGACGAGACTTGAAATTTTCATTATATAAAGCTGAAGGACAGCGAAAACCTTTATTATTCTCTTGATGTTCATAACACAGTGTCAATCATTCAGAGTCAACAAAGACTCTACTATGCATAATTCATTAAGGCCAAGTCGCATTGCTATTGATGGCTATAGGTGGCCAGAAAAAAATCTCACATTATTCCTACCAGGCAGTGGACAACCTTAGAATTGCAAGTTGAAGAAAAACCACAGAGCACAGATTCTGCAAGGATTCATTTACAAAAGTTTCTCATTTCCCCGTGATCGGTCCTCAAAATTGCGGTGCGACAAATCGCACTTACAACTTCTCCTTTCGCGTATGAGTACACGTATTATACCACCCTCTTCTCCTCCTCTTACTCAAATCCTCGTCATTTTTCCGCCCTCACGCGCCATTTTCTCTGTACAAGTCCTCAGCGATGCTCAGAGCTCCCCTTACGTTTTTCGCCATCGTCACAGCGAACCGCGAACACATTTTTCCTCTCATTTAGCTTCTTTGCTCAACTTGCAGTGTTCAGTGGTGCCAGTTTCACGCTTGCGTACCGCGGGTAATTTATCGCCGTAGTATACTATATATGTAAACTACTGCTCCCCAAGTCTTAGGGTTTTGAGTAACCCCTTCGCAACCACTATTTCAACGGAATCAGTTCTTTGATGGAGTCTTTTTTTCACAACTCGCGTGAACGCTCAGCCAAGATTTGCGCATACTCCATACTCTGTACTTGTTCAGAGCTTTTTTACTTTGACTTTAGTATGCTCCTCGAAAGTCTTGCTCTTGTGAGTTTTTTCACTCACTTGGAGTGAACTCTTTGATATGGTGCAAACTTTACTTCTTTAATGGTCATTGATGGTGAGTGGTTCCTCTCGATTGCATCATTGAGATCGAATCCTAATTTCAATACTTCATATGAAACTCTTGTACGATTCATTAGGACCGTGTACAAGTAAAGAAGATTCTGTTGATTGGGAAATTTCTCGAACCTCTTTCTAAATTTATGTGAAAATGATAATCGATATCACTTTTTCATTGCAATGTAGTATTGAAAATGTTCCCAAAGCTAAAAAACCAAAAATCATGTATCACCTTTTTTCAACTTTTGTTTAGAATTGTTCTCGCTTCATTTTTTCATACACATTATAACCTTTAGAGTGTAAATACAGACGACTTCGCCAAACTTTTTTTGCTATTGCAACGCACGACGGCATCGACCGCTGAGCTCGTTTGTCATCACATGACGTTCCTGTATTAACGCGAGAAACATGATTTACTTCCTTTTCTATACGGTGTGTGACCCTATGAAACCCCTCACGCGAACGTTGTTCTCCCCAATTCGTTTCACACATACCTGTAGCTATCCACTAAAAATTTTTTGTGTCATTTTACTCGCTTCACCAGTTATTTTGGGTGCATCACCTTCACCTCATCTCCCCATTTTTGTAAGCAAAAAGTTGACTGCGAGGATATTTTAGTGATGCCATTGCTCATCAATCGTGAGAATTAGATTTAATTTGAAAAATAAATCATGAAAGATTTGTGTCACGTGCTTACGCAATAATTGCTGGATAATGGATGTACCTCTGCACTAGCATTTTGATAGATCGGTTAGCCAAAAATGATGCAATTCTGGTGGTTCGGAAATTTTTTAGAAAACAGGTGTAAAAATTGGTCTCACGACCAAATTATTCGATAACAGTACTGTGAAGTATGTAGCCCAATACGTTTTTCAATACTTGGTGCACAGCGTAAGCTTTGTAATAGGGTATGTTCACAAATGAACGAGATACCATGCCCTCAAAACACGCCAAACGTGTTCAAAGACGTGTTTCTTCGTTTGAATTGTTCCAGTTTTACTATTCATTGCATATTTTGGATTCAATGGTATCATACGAACATTCAAAAGTTAAAAGAACGTAAAGGGGCGCACTCTTTGGGTAAAATAACATTAGCTGCGCAAGGGCGTGTGGCGTGGCATGTCGTTCATTTGTGAATGCATCCTTTGTGGGATGTGGCAACCGTGTAACTCGACCGTTGATTTTTATTCTTATCTTAATCAAAATTTCGATGATGGAGAGTTTGAGATTAGTTGTTGAGTTGTCATTGTGGCCTAATTTACACTCGACAACTCGCCGTTCAGTCCAAGTTATTACAAGAGGATTGCGGGAAAATGGGAATAATTGAGCCGCTGGTACCGCCTAACCTATAATATAGGCACATTTCCATTCGTAACTTATGCACATTTCCTTTGGATCTAAGCTAAATAGCGAGTTGCCGCATAAAAATTAGGCACTAACAAGAGTGCAGCAACTCGTCGTTTAGCCCAGATCCACAGAAACTTCGTGTAGTTTGAGAACAAACAATTAGCGTCGACACAGGAAAAATTAGTCCAAAAAATCATTCATTGTTCACTACCTTGTTTTTTGCAATGAATAAAGGACCGATCTACCCGAATAACCTACAATGGATGAAAATTTACATATTTCTGCCCCAATTAGGAAATTTGTCATACGACTCGAGTTCACCACACAAGCAGTAGCGCGGCTTGTTTGATCCCAGACTTTCCCTGAGCACCGAAACGCGAAGAAACATGAGAAATTTCCCACAAGCCCTTCAAAATCTCCTGTCTGTCCCAAGATTCGGATGTGCTCTAAAATCTCCAGCCTAGCGATTTTCACATTGGCATAGCGCGCTTTTTGAAGTAAGATTATGCCCAATGAGCCAAACGAACAACGAATCGCTTCGATGCTTCTTATGGCCACCTAAAACTGGATCGACGAACGAGGGATTGCAGGCAGTGGAACGAAGGAAATACGGTACTCTTGCGTGTCGGTATGATATACATGGAATAAAGTACCCTAGAAATTCATACCTTGGAGAAGATGTCTCGTTTCTACCCCCAATCTTGCGAGGCTCACGTCTGTCGACGCTAATGCTCGTAGACGTCTCCGTAGATGTCAGGATAGAGGCCTCATCAGAGCGAGAGGAGCAGACGCGGCGAACGTCCGGGATGTATATAGGCTGCGGGGGCGGATGATGTTTCCGAATCTTTCCTCGGCCATGAGCTGTCGTCGTAAATACGCGAGTGAGATGATGAGGGGCCATCATCTCTATACTTGTGATTTACCTTATCTGACCTGATGTAGAAACGAAAATTCGAGCGTCCAGGTGGGATACATTTTTGAAACGATTTTTTTCTGAGATTGTGTTAGGTGTAGTGGATGGTATGCTGAAATCTAATGCTTGGGATATTTGAAGGGTATGGAAAAAAGCAATTACTGGAAAAATGTATGTTTTTCTAAATTCGAGATCGAATCGGGATTTTTCAAAATATTTATCTAAGAGACTAATGGAATGATGAGTAATGTCAGCGAGCATAAATTGGCGTAAAATTATAGTCCCAACTCATTATTATTCCCTCCCAGAAACCAGTGATTGTACCAAAAGGTATAGGTCTTTGAATTCAATAAGTCAACCATTGACAATCATATTGATACAGTAAGTGAAAATTTGAGAGCCTTTGGGATCATTAATGGTATATAAAATGTATCTCAGCAGACTCAAACACAAACGTGACACTTTATTTTCCAATCTCTGAGGATTTGCGAAATCGTCAATTTAAATCTAGTTCCTAATGAGAACAATATGAGTATATAATTTCAATAGATTTGTCAATTATGTAGACGAGTCAATTCCCTAAAAAATCCAGAAACATCTGGAATCTGATCAAATTACCTCTTCGATCGAAAAATGTCGCGAAATCGTTCAATCAGCTCTAGAATGAAATATCCTGGCCATTCGACGAAATCTTAGAAAGCAAAAATATTTTCGCAACACCTCAAAGAGCAAATAGTCAATAGACCGACTAATATATAATATTGGAGGGGGATCACTAATACAGGCTAATGCTGGCGTGGCTCGCGCATTCGAGTGCGCAAAGCTGTACGAGCATGAGAGATAGCCAGTGATTAGGCCTAATGCTACTTGGTAACGGTAGCGGCGTCGGCTGTTCCCTCAACGAGCTTTCGTGCCGATCTATCGGTAGAGGGTCGGACCGAAAGCCGGAAAATTCATTGAGTTACTTGAGTGAGTTACTCACGCATGGCTTGGTTGCCCCCACACCGGTGGAGGAAGGAAGTCGTTGCTCGTTGCCTTGTCGTAGTCGTCGTCGTATACCGGGCGTCCCCTTCTTGCCCAATAATTTTCCTGCGCGCTTCAGTAATTAATCGTTCACGGTGATTTCGCACGATTGTCCCTGCCACCGCTTTTGCTTGTGAAGCCCGTTGCCTTCTCTTACTTGATAGGTATATACTATGGTGTACTCCATTGGTGTTCCATTAGAGATGGAGTAATTTCTTGAAGCTCTATTAAGATAATTATTTCTTCGCAATTGTTTGGGTGATTATTCGTATTTGATGACCGGACAAAAAGTTACCAAGAATTCTTGAACACTATGCGATCATGATTGATTTTGATTGCGTTGGGATTGGTGAGGTTAGTTTTGGCATGATTTCGTAGATTTCGGTCAGACATTGATTTGAGATTGACATGGTTAAGTTCGAAATAATTGCACTTTCAACATGTACATTTTCCAGCATTTGCCATCATCAAAAATGACTCGGGCGTAATAATTCGGAATAAATTAGAAGATTTTTGTTGATAAATATGTATTTCAAGGCTACATTGTGAGTATTTATAAGCTTGTGACACGAGGAACCAGATCTTATTGAAGATCTAACAGTGAGTTGAACCATTTAATTGACTTTTTCATGCATACATAGCTCTCTCCTTCGTTCTAGGATAAAACCGCCAACATAAAATTTTTTGAAAAAAGTGATCGAATTGTAACTACAAATCAGCTGAATAGATATGAGTTCGTGTTTTAACCATAGCCCACTGATCCGCGATTATCTTTAAACCTTCAAATAAGTTAGGAACTATCAAGAATTTCGAACGAATTCTTACAATCTTGACGAATTTCCAAAAAAATTCCAAAAATCTAACAACTAAATCAACTTTTTCCTCGAATAGATCAGTTAAACGCCCTATTTAAACACGATCAGAGAGTAAAGCAAGGGGCTTTTAACCTTTTTATTTCCAACATGATGTTCCACGAAAACTTTTTACGATCCCCAATCCTTCGTCCTTTTTGTAAAACTGTGTTACGAGATTTTAATTGAGCCAGATCTCTCTCCACTGATTTCTATTTTTTTGGGCTTCTGTTCACAACTTTGGCATTGCTACTGGACAATGCGGGGGGATCCCTTCACGTTCCGGGGAGTAGAAAAAAAAAAGAGAAGCCAAAGAAGAGAGAATGTAGACTACCTCACACAGTCGTTAAACGGTCAAATAAATAACCCTATGAAACCTTTCTGAATTCCAACCGTAAGAGGTGTCTGAAATCTACTGCTACGCCTTTTCGTGTTATTGGTACGATGTTCGGTCGAAAATTATTAATTAGGGTCTCCTGCATAGTGGAATGTAACGTATTATGTATCTTGAATTTATAAGTTATGATTAATTGCTTGATGAATCAAGGTAAAATCGTGTGGTTCACTAGAGATGAGTTGTTAGTAACGACTGATTACACAAATTATATCAAGCCTACTCTTCAGTTACTCTAGAAATCAGACTCAGAAAACTAAGTTCATTGATGTAATTTTCTGAAAATGATTATTACCATTGTGTGTTTAGAGTATAGGTAAGATTTATTGCATTATGAAAGAATATTTTCATTGTCCTATCCTAAAAATGCCGCTTGCAAACGCGATTTCAGGGTTGTCTTGACGAAAAATCATGACTGCCCCGTAATCGCAGGCTCATTTCGGGTGCGGAGGACTTATTTCTCTCGCTTTGCTCGGGAAATGAGCTCTCCTAGTGCCAAAACTCAGCGCAAGGGCCCGGGGCAAGAATAATGTACTATCTTACACTTATCTAATTCTATCTGATCACGAAGAATCGAGAAACTCTGAGAATATTGGACAGGAACTCAGTTTGAATAAGGTGTGTCCCTGGATTGTAGGAAGAGATATCTGAATTCCTCCAGATTCTGGAAATCTGAAAAATGTGCTCTTCTGTTGATAAAGTACATGTTTTGCGTGCTCAACATACTGTCAAAATCTACTGTTTGTCCGCCCAGCTTTATGAAATCGATCATAAAAAGTTTCAACCTATTATCTGAATCTTGCTGTTTAGGTGATAAAAATGAGGCTCGGTTGCTTGTCTCTATCACTATTTTCAATTTGATGAGAAATATATATTGCTAATTAATGAGTTTTTGGCTATTTTTAACTATTGAATCTTTTTACGCTTTGTTACAACCATCCTGCTCAAAATTGATCTGGCCGACATGTTGTTGAAACTCATACCCGATAAATACCCGCCTTTTAATCACCACATATATCACCAACATCACTATAATATCAATCAAAATGTGCAATTTTAGTGAGCCTACATAGCATTTCAGTTTCTAAATCGATCATGCATATCATGTGAATATAGTACCGTTAGGACATTGCAAGAGAATCGACAGAAGTAAACTGTCAGACTAAGACTAATGCGAGGGAGAAAGATAGCGCGAGAGAGTGATCTCATCACAAAGCAAAGTCCTAACAAGATTATCCACGTGCAGCAGGCGTTCATCACAATACCGTGTAAGAAAATATATAAAAGACTCGCGCACGGGACACTAACTACATACAAGGGGGAGGCACAGGGCGTGCGGATCAAGAGCCAAAAAAAATTCAGACGAAACTAGAACGAGTGCGTGAGCGATAAGAGGGTGAAACGAACACATCACGGGCCCACCATGTACCTATAGTGATGATGCCCTAAATCGTGGGCCATCATCCCCATATATGACTGACAGTCCTTCACGTGACCTACATACAACAACTCCCGTATATCTTTTTCAGCCTGGGCTCCACCTCTGTCGTCTTCATCCATGTATAAGTCTACATACGATATATAAGTCTACATACGATATAGCGACCGAGTAATGACCTCCCCTTAATCTTACGTACTCTTACCTTACGCTTAGAATGGACAGCTCGAATTTGTCTCGCGATTGTGATGTAATTCCCAAGTCTAGAGGTATATACGTCTGATGTCATGCCACTCGTCAGACTCGTCTCGCCGACATCAATTTCTTCTCTGCGTTAGAGGCGTGAACGAATTTCCCATTTGCCAAGTCGCGCGGAAAATTGAGCGAATTAGTCCTGCACTGCAACAGCCAAGGGAGAAACGACTCTTGGTTGCTGATTTAAAAAAGAAGTGAGAAGAAAAAAAAATTGCGCATGTGTGAAGTAATGATGAGAGTTGAGACTTTGAGGGATCGTGCGAGACTTTAAAAGTAGTATGAGTGGGTATTGAGTTTTAGGGGTGTCTTTGTTGTTACACTTTGAGGCTAGTTTGAGGGTGCCGTCATTTTCTGTCCTCATGTCGCTCTCCAAGTGGAATAGAAATCTTTTTAGTGAAGGGCTTATTTAAAATTCAATTTGGATAGAACCTGTTGACTGTACTGGGAGACACTGGAACAGGTTATTAGTAATGACGTTGGCAGAATATCTTCCTGATGTCTCTTTCTGAAACGTGCAGAAATTTATGGTAAACATTAGCCTTCCTCGGTTTGTATTGGTTTCAAGAGCTGGTTTTAGGAATTCATCATCCTGGAGTGAGTTTTTTAAATTTCAAAAAAAAAAAATGTGATGCAGGCGGATATCACCCCATATTTCTCAATCAGAAACGAAGTTATTTAAGGTCATATTGAGGCTATTCTGAAGTTTTGCAATCCTTGCTCAATATAAACGCCAATAGACCTATTGGACAAGGAATAATTATTGACACAATTTCAGTTCTATTTTTTAACAGAATTGGAAGATTTTCAGACGATTGGTGAGACATCCAGTATTCTTTCATGGTACAGCTATAGGCAATTGAGTTCTCATGCTGAATGCAAAATGTTTTTCATCAAAAAATAATTAAATAAAACTTGAGATTGGATCAGATATGTTTGTAAGGTTTCCCGGAAATTCAAAAGTATCCATTCATTGAACGTGAAGATTTAACTATATGAAGCGAATGAAGACTAATCGTTCTTGTCTCATTCGTTATTAGGATTTGCGTTATTGCTTCTCTCGCTACCAGTCCTTCGGTTTGTGGATGTTTTCGTGGACTTGACTAAAGGGGTTAAAGAGAGGTTCCTTATAAAGTTTGTAAAGATGACATTTCCTTGAACTGGTGCCACTGATATTTACAACCATTTACCAGCCCGTCTAGCCATCCACTGATGAACCTGTCCACACACACGCCCAACCATCAATCCACCCACCAACCGGGTCACCCGCACCTCACCCATAGCCCTCACGGTCACGTATATTTTGTTTCATCATATTTTAGCCAGCCCACCCCAGACCAGACCGCTTCAGACCGTTCCAGACTCTTCTAAAGCGTCCCAGGCTAACCGAGACCGTCCCAAACCGCACCATAACTAATCCCAACTTCGAGCTCTTCATTCCCATCTCCTTCCAACTCCTATCACCCATATGCATCCTCCCAACTTCCACCTATCAACTCCTATCTCCCATATCTCACCTCCCAGCTGCCATCATCTCCTAACTTCCATCACCCATCACCTAACTCCCATCTATCACCTCACATTCCTCGAATCTCATCTCCCAACGCCAGTTCCCCATCCACCCCCCTCTCACCCTCTCTTATCCATATCTTATTTCCCATCTCTCAACTTCCATCTCCCACCTCCCATATTCCTCATAGGCACTCAATATGCGGAATTTAATGGACAAGGTTTGGCTGTGCGTTGAATTATAATAATGTGCGTTTAATTTTGATTACCTGCAAATACTGATGGAACAACAAGTAGTTGACAACTTTAGTGAAAATATATTTGAAAAATCTTGATTTCATAACTTTTCCCGAGTCCTCCAATTTCTAAAATATACACAGTCTGTAGATAATTAGTGTGATCATCTCTTGACATATTTAATAATGAGGATGATTAATATTCGAATTCATGACAGTTCAGGGTTCCAGAGAACTCAGATTCATTCCATGTTCTCTTAACCTAAATGAGCACAAGATTCTGAATACCCAAAGATTGACATATTCTCGAATTGAATATTACTGATGGTTGGATTTTTCGAACGTAACGGAAAACGTTCCAAATGCAAGAGAAATAAATAATACCCATCCACGAACGGAAATCTTTCAGTAAGCAAACAAATTAATTCACTAAATTCAGACACTGGGTAACCATACATCGGAACAGAATCAATTTTACGTTCGCTTACACGTTACCTGTTTTGCAGAGCAGCCAGTATCCGATATTCAAGTGATACTTTTGGATAATCCAGTGCAGCATGGATAAATACCAAGTCGAAAAACACCAATAACGAGAAGTTGTCGCATCGAGAATGAAATAGCGCGGAAAAAGGGCAAAAAAAGGAAGAAAACAGAGGTGTATATAGAGAGAACTTGTGCTGTTTTTGCTGCTGCCACTGCCAGTATAACCGAGCAATCATTCCTTCGAGTCGCATTGGTCGCGACAGATTCTACGAAACGACTCGGCTTTCCAGTTTTTAAAAGGACTTCTAGCTCGTCTCTTCTCTCTCTCTCACACACACTCACTCGTAAGGATTTGCATAAATTAGGGTTTATCGTTCCAAGAAGTATTCACGGGAATGCATATGGGCGCGCGCGAGCCTCGTGCCTGATGCCTGCGCGTTTTTCGAATATACATACACGGAAGGAGGATTTATGCGAATTTTTCTCTCTCTCACACACACCCTTGTTCTCATCATCGAATATGAATGAAGCAGAAATTCTGGCATAAAGCAAAACGAGATATGGTCCAGTGGGCCGTTTTTAATTAAAAAAATCATTTCGATTTCATGCGTTTCGAAAATTTCTCACTCGATATTATATTTCGGGAGTCTGTCCCTTGTATAGATTGGTTCTCTTCTTCTTTTCGTTGATAATTAATATCCAGTTCCGAGTTTGGCACTGTCTAGAGTTATATCTATAGCGGCAACACCTTTGCACTTTTTTTCTCTTCGACGATTTTCGTTTTTGCATACTATATTCCGTTCGCAGATCGTATATGTTTCTACCGACCATGCAAATCAAGAATAGGTCTCAGAGCTATGATGACGATGACGTTGAGTCCTATTTTTTAGAATTAGTGTATAATATTGAATACCAGGGGTCGGATAATGAGAAACCAAGTTTGATTTAGTGTGCGGTCCAAATCGTTCAAGATGTTTCCTCAGAACATTGATGTGTGAGACAAATTTATACAGCTAATCAAAGCAGTGTATTATTTTGAAACAAAATCCCGAAGTTTATCACCTCTACATTTCAAAATTGATTTCCTGCATAATCCACTCTACATACAGCATTATTGCCTTACTTGCTACCGCTCGATCGGCTTGTCAACATTCTTGATAAGCCTAATAAGGCCCCTGAAATGTCCTGGAGCTCAATAATCATGATTGTAAAATAATAAATGATGTTGGGAAAAAGAGTCTCTTATGAAGTTTGCAAAGATGATATTATGTTGAATGGTACAACTATGTCATTTCAGAAAATTTCGATTAACTGATCTAAATTATCAGAAAGGCTGAGTTTGATATATCAAAGTGCCGAACAATTAAGAGATTTTTTGATTGACTAGTCTTAATTGCACCGAACTAGACCAAATTATATCGAATTAGATCAAATTAGACTGACAGAGCTCTGTCGGGGACGCACGACAGCTTACTGTGACCCGAGAGACCAGCCAACGCTACGGTCTGTCGTTCAGAGTTCAAGAGTCTTGACTCGTCACGACACCATCAACCTTATAGGTCGTGGCAAGAAAGCGAAAATTGAATGGGAAAGCCTGCAACTTGATAAATGACTCGAAATTGTGTACGATTTTGATGAAACACTTGGTCCGTGCTTTATCCTTGACATATGTAAGAGTGCACTTCTATGCTGGGTATTTGGATCTGACACTGCACTTGAAACGATGATGCTGTTGGGTATAATTCGCAGGAGCGGGAAGGAATGGTTTTTTTAATGTCTTTTTTCTTTTTGAAGGAATGGGTTGAATTGAATACACGGGAATTATGGCAAGTTCTTGACGCAGTAGTCAACACTAAAATCTGAATCATGAACTAGCATACATAGTAACACACACAGATAGAACACTGAGGCAAAGTAAAAATCGCGGCCCTTCATAAGACCGCAGCGTAACGTGACGTTAATATAGCGTGAACGAGTCGGGGTACAGCGACGCGGTCCATGACGTGACGAGCGTAGTGGCCTGTCAAAGATTTCAGTGGAAACTGATCTCACGAGCCAGTGCTCGGCTCGTCTTACATACCTACTGGAATGTGCATCCGCGGAACCCGCGAATTCCTCGGATGCCATTCGGGGGCATCCGCTGAATAACTGGATTTCGTGGTATCCACTGATTTCCTGGATTCCCGATGGTCATCCGCGAAATCCATGGGTTCCGCGGATATCACGTGAGTGACGGACAGACATCAGATAACTTACACCTGGGCATCCACCAAAAACGTGGATGCCGCGTGACTTACGCTTATGTGTAAACAAGGTTGAGTAGACATGAACTATGTTTGATTATGTATCGATTTATGTAAGCTGATCATAGCATGAGCTGCGCACGTCAAGACCTAGTCAGACCAAACGAGACCGAATTATATGGATTTGGACCCAAGTAGACCGTACTAGTATGGAACTTCTCTTTCCCACCCCGATCCCAATCTTCTACCCCATCATGGTATGAGACACATGATGCACGACGCACAACGCGAAACACATGAGACACGACCAATCAGTGGATTGTGCAATCAGTCAATTGATCAGTCAATCAATGGACACAGCCAGACCAGACCTGAGACCTAACCGATCGGGCCGGACCAGACCGGACCAGACCAGACCAGATCAGACCAGACCAGACCAGACCAGACCTGACTAGACCAGACCTAATTGAACTGGACTAGATCAAACCAAATTGATCTAAACCGAACCAGATCGAATTAGACCAAGCAAGACCGAACTTCGCCGAACTAGACCCAACTAGACCAAATTAGACCAATTATGGCCGAATCGTGTTGACTAAACTAGACCGAATTAGGAAACTAAACCGGACTGGGTACGATTATTCTTGCAATTTCAGTTCCATCTCCAAATTTCCCAGTCCCATCTCCCAGATCATCCAAAAGATGTCCCGGATCTCCCAGAAGATCTCCCAGACCTTTCATCCTCTTATTCTCATTTCTACCCATCCACCCAATAACCCACAAACCTATTGACTTACCTTTCCATCCACCCACAAATCTATTGACTTACCTGTCCATCCACCCACTATCCCATATACCCATCCACCCACATACCCGTACATGTGTTCACCCAATCAACTACTCATTACCCATCCGGCCACCCATTGAATTTTACCCTTCGACAAAAACAACTCGATACGCGAGATGTGAACGGACAAATTTTGGCTCATCATTGAATTGTTTTAATAAATAAGGTAAGTGTACCCAACTTGCTTCTGTACCCAACTTGCCCCCATATGCCGATCTCAGGAATGGGCGCTCGTTGACCTTCCCGCAATTTTTTTTTTCGTTTGTTATGTTAAAATATGAGAAAATACGTAGTTTTCATCGACCCCGGATCATTTCTGCGTTCTCCAGAAAATATAAAGTGAGTTTTCCATTTTTCGTGTTTGCACGGCTAAGAAATCACCGAGGAAATCACGTTCACTAAAACCGGTGCCAATTTATTTTTATTTGACCAATCTTGACGTACCTTAGCGCATTCGATTCCTTGTCTCAAGACCTTCAAAATCCGCTCTTCAGGGTTGCAGAACTCTGATTTGGAGCGATTTTATGTACAAAATACGAAGATGGTTTGAGAATCAAGAAGGCCGACATCGGAGTGTACCCAACATGCCCCCATATGGTTATCTCGGAAAGGCGTGCAGTATGGCTTTTTTTACCACTCAGAACGTGTTTATCACGTCAAAATAGGTCGGAAACGATGTCTTGGGCCAGCTAAAAGCTACAAATGTCGCTGCACGGTGATCAAAACGGATCAAAGCGATTCTATTCGCTTCATCGCCGATTTACATTGTTTTAAATGATGGGGGCAAGTTGGGTACACACTTTTGTAAACTCTCAAAAATCACCTTTCGGGAGAATTCAAACAGCTCGGCTCCACTTCATCCAAATTAGACGTATCTTAGCTCATTTTGAAGATCTTGAGACAAGCTTTAAAATGAGCTAAAGTACGTTGGAAAATATAGAGATGGGCCAAAGTTATTAAGAAAATGGCTTAATGGGGGCAAGTTGGGTACACTTACCTTAATAATCAATTACTGCACTCAAATAATGTATTCTACAATTGTACATAGTGACGTGAGGAAAAGTTTTAGAGTGGAAGATCATCAAAAGCAGCTCGGCAAACAATGACTCTGCATCATCTTCAAAAAATGATGTCGCGTGGTATTTATACAACATCATCCTGCATCTTGTACATATATATTTATAGGGCGGATTGATCGACCCTGGCTGTTATATACTAAAGTTCCCACTCTCGAAAAAGTCACTCGAGATTTTTCACAAAGCGTCGAGGTTCGTGATGTATTGGAATGCTCTGTATACGTGTCCAGGACGAATGAAGAGTGAACGAGCTTTTAATTCACTCTGCCTCACTCTGGGTAACTGATACATCGAATGTGTATGTTTCCGACCACCCCGTGAGCTTACGGATGTCCCGGGTGCAGTTATAGTATACCATGATCGTCGCATTCTGCCATCGAGTGTGACGAATCGTGTTGCCCTGACAATGGGAAAAAAGGATTAAGCTTCACGGAGATTGCCCGCACGGG
The DNA here is from genome assembly GCA_029851415.1 of Eretmocerus hayati. Lineage (NCBI taxonomy): Eukaryota > Metazoa > Arthropoda > Insecta > Hymenoptera > Aphelinidae > Eretmocerus > Eretmocerus hayati. The sequence continues at coordinate 161,472,241 of CM056741.1, read as the reverse complement.
GTGCGAGCGAATTCTATTATTACGAACACTCTCTCATTGGTTTTTGAAGCTATATATAACGTTATAGCACTACCTACAGTTTGATGGTACATTCTCATTTTGGTTGATCAGAACTGATCCATCTTATGACGAGCTTTGAATTGTCGAAAATGGATCGTGCAATGCGTCATTCACGCTTTCGAAGATGTATCGGTGTCTAAATGCGCAAGCTTAATAATAACACCTTTCGATTATATACTCTGTGGGCAGATTACAAAAATTTCGTGGATATTTGACAAACAATAGATCGACTTTGGAGAATACAATGAGTTCCGGATCGTTAAGTTGAAATGGTTTTTTGAGTGGACGCTTCAAGTGTTACGTGGCACTGGTTGATGATTCAAACAGCGGGAAACCACCCTAGATACCAGCAGGTTTGAGGTTAGATATGATACCCCATCCAACAGTTGCTATAGCTCTCCGATCATCGAATAAATAACTTGATTGAAATGCCTTCGGTGTACAACCTAATAAATGAAGGAATTTTCAAAGAGAAATTTTTGGAATCTCCGATCCCTCTATTCAAGCACCTATGATTAGTATCGTGACTGAGTGCAGAGTTATCACATCACGTGCGATCCAATTTAGTACAGTAGTTAGTTAGGTACTCAAAAGAGCTTTAAGAGTACGCGAAGTCAATAAAACAGCGCAATCACTGTAGATGATTCAATGTTACTCAAGAGGACATGCGGTCACCTTGCACTGTGAAACCTCGTCCACATTTCACGTGAAATCTTTGATGTTCAAAATTTCAGATAAGTTGTCGAGTCATTGTTATTGTTCAACTTGTATCCAACATTTATCGTTTAGATGAAATCAAAAGATTATTGAAGGGAAATGGGAACAACTTGACCGCAGGTACTCCTTAAACTGTAATATAGACACACTTTTGTTCTCACTTTTCTCCAACACTCTTGTGCACTCTTGCGATTTACGCCAAAAGACGACTTGATCAACACAAGTTAGACGATGGAAAGAATTTTACATCTTTTTGTTCAGCACAAATCGCAAGATTATCGGAGAAAATGGTCGGAACTAGCTTTCAGCATACATGGTGACCGCATTGACTCAAGCGATACTTGAGCAGTACTTTAGCAGTACTTTAGCGTTACTTGAGCAATACTTCAGCGGTATTTCGATAAAACTTGGTCAGTAAGTACACGAAAAAGGTCGTGGTCATTCTGACGGAATAAAAGAACGAGATTGACTTGACGATATCGTTTGGAATTGCTTCTCAAATTACGCATCTTTTGCTAGGGTACTCGGAGCTCATTAGGCAAAATAGAAATTGTCCGTTTCGACCCTTATCACTCCCCCCCCCCCCCCACTCGAGACCTCATGTAAAAGGTAAAGCTGCAGACTTCATAATTTTGACAACTGCGCGAAATTGGCAGGTATAGTGAAACCCTTGGTGAAACCTCCCTATTCGAATACTCCCATATCACGGACAACATTTGCTTAGAACCGGCCAAACTTTTGTCATTTGCCGTGTACTCGCGTCTCCTTGACACACAACTCTCCATGTCGCGGATACGGACAAAAATTTTGATTCGATTTCACCTGGTCCGGTGCATAGAAACCTCTATTATCTAGAATGCATCAGAACTCCCTGGCTAATCACTCGAACTGTGCGATTGAAGAAATTCGTTTTAATTTGAAAATATTTAACTCCTAATATGAACCCATTGTAAGTCTCGAAAAATGAACAAATTCAGATGTGGTAGTGTTTCGGGTTAGATGAATCATATGTATTTATGCAACTGTTCGATGTTTGAGTATTTACAAAATTGCATGAAATAGTATTCGCGCCAGGCTCATGAGGTTCCCCGCTTTCGAGTGACTATTTTGACCTTCGCCTGCGACTCGGGCCGAAAACCAATGGCTAAGAAGCGAGCTACAATCTCATAAACTCGGTGCGAAATCTACGATTCTTCATTTTTGACATTTTCAACGGAGAAATTTTTCTTTCCGTCTGGTAGCTGCACTACACTGAGAAAACAATTATTAAATATCCCATGGATATATCTATTTATAAGAGATTTGATTGCTTCAAAAGTTCATTTTCCTTGAATGAAGAAGTTTATATCGCCAGAAGAATATTTATTCACACCTACAATGGAAATATACTCAATTTTTTCTCAGAGTATATAACTAGTAAGTCTTCTTGACGGGTCCGCATTGGATCTGGAAGAATTTGAATGAAATTCCCGAAGTCCGAATCTTTAATCAAAATTATTCAGCAAATGAACTTTTTGGATTTCCGAACCTGAAAATTTTGCTTCAAGGTACTAGAAAATGTGAGGGCCTTGAAAAATTGTGTAGGCGCTAAGTTTCGAGCTCTGACTTCATGACAATTCTTTGACCCAACCACGAAATGCAAGAAAACCCAACAAAAATGGCGTAAAACTCGCTCGCAACAAAATATCAACCGGACAACATCACAGGAGGCAAATTGAATTTATAACGCAACCTCGAGCGACCCCCTATTGCACTTCATGCAAATATATAGAGCGGGTCTCATTGACGATCCAGCTGTATAATCGCGTAGGCAAAAAATACATTATCGATGCATCGGGACGTCATAACTATAATCCGATCGTTACACCAAGCTCCTAATACATCATATTATAAAAATTGCGGGTGCAGGGGTTGAAAATCGATACTTACCGCAATGATGGCATCACCTCTGAATATATACACGTGTCTGATACTTCAGAATAATACGTGTACGATACAGAAATCGGTAGTGTCGCATATCGTTGTTGAAAAATCCGTCGACGGCTGCATACACCATGCCGACGCACTCGAAGAGTACATATATACTAATATATAGGAGATTTGCCAAGCGTAGGTTGCGTCCCCCTATCCGGGCCCAGCGCAAAACCGCCCCGGGGCAGCTGTGCAAAAAAAAAAGGGCTCCAGCTGTGATGAGCGGCTCTGCAGAAAAAGAGGGTACGAGAGAGCAGAGCGCACCTTTGCTGATGCGATGCAGAGAACGCGTGCACGTTATAGTCATCAAGAGATGACGGAGCACATACCTTGTAACTCACCATATATACTATAAGTACTTTTATTTATATATATATATATATATAGGTATCTAGTTAGGACGATACGAACGCGTGGCGGTTTGCAGAGAGGAGTATTTGCGCCTCTATACTCGATTGGCCGATATTAGATCCGCTTCATTACGCACCCTGATGTGTATATGTATGTATCTGGATGTTCTGTGAATATATGTGTGTATTTGCTTCGCGTATATGTCGAGAAAATTCTGATGCCGAGGCTCGTATAAGCGGAAAGGGCGTGAACGAATTTAGAGCAACACACACGGGGTGAGGCGATATGATGATGCCGATGGCATCAGAAAGTGTGGAGCGTGCGCGTAAACTCGTTTAATTGGCTACTTCCGGACCAGATGTATCCGAGATACGGTTCTGCAGATTTTATTTGTGTGAAGTACGCCGAATCTAGATAACGATGTGCTGATTTTTTCAATGCTTTGTACAAGTATATTTATCCATGATGACGTCTCGTCACAGATACTGTCTTTTCTCGTTACTCAAATCATCATATCATCGGAGATGACCGAGAATTTCTGTGAAGTTGGAAAATAGTTGTCATTACGAATGCATTTATGACAAGTTTCCCATGCAGAGCTTCAAACATTCCTGGCTCAAGGGCTTTCTGCTCAAAGGTAGTTGTTGCAGTCAAAATTTTTAACATTGCCCTGATTTATGCTAGAGAGTCATGCACATGGATATACTTGGGGTGCTAAATTCCGAAGACACCACGCTCATTGTATATTAATATTTCAGATTTTCCATATTTTATGTCATACAAAAGGATGAAAAAATGTTGAAGACTGATGTTTAGGAAATTGAGTACTCCCTTGTAAGTAATTTAGAGAAAAGTTCCTTCCGTCAAAATTTTCCATTGACGTTTTTTATTCGTCTTCATGACGTTGTTGCTGCTTTGAGGATACACAATTTGAAAATTAAGTTTGATAATTATCGTTGAAATTTCTTACAAAAAAATTGAATGAAAAATATGATTTTTATAATGATGGTGTTACTGCAAATTAGTTGAGAAAATTAGTTTCATTTCATAACTCCAAGGTTTCACATGTCGAAATCACACGAGCCTCTTCGAGGCCACACCTTACGTTGATTGTAAATTCCAGCATCTGATATCATTTTTCGGTTAACAGTTCCACCGTGATGGGCTTCAATGGTTGGACCCTTGATTTGTTATTTTCCAGTCCTTACCAACTCGTATAACAGCTTAGAGAATGCTCCTCATAAACATCTATCACGGTGAATCACATTATTAACAATTATAAGTCAAGAAACCATGATTGAAACGAAATTACAAAAAGGAGGCATCGCAATAACCGTGTTAAAGTCAAAAATCGATACCTTCATCCAAACACCTATGCCTCACCATGCTGATTTATGGACAACATGAGCCAAAATTAGGACCACTTATTTGCATACACAATTCAAAGCATCATGAGTGTAGATCTCACCCACCATCTGTGAAACCAGCAGTCTTACCACCCAAATCTCTTGGCTATCTCACATAATCTCAATATTACATACATTTAGTCTCTCGAAAGCTAAGAGAAGGAGGGAGAAAACGAATATGTGTACGCAAGAACGATGCTCATGAATAATAGACGAATGAGCATTTATCGCAGGAGGTGGAATTAATGGATTAATCGTTGGACCAATTGATTATAGCGTACATCGGATGAAGCTTCTAATGGGTGATTTGAGGGTCGATAAAGCCGGGCATAACTCACCCTGAGAAGGTTCAAGGTTATGCGACATAAGTATGCGTCGTTACACCCGCGGTACGCACACGATAATATGTCTGCATACTCGAGTCAGGGATCGAAGGTTACCCCAACCATGAAGATTCAAACCGACAAATGTATGCTTGGAAAATTAGCCCTGCCGTTCCTAGCATTCTTGAGGATGCAGATTTTCAATTCTGAAAATCATAATATTTTTTACAAGTCTCGAATCACGCCTGAAAATTTTGTATGAATTTTTGCTATAACTGTACATTTCGATACAAGGGTGGAAAAACTTTTTTTCATTACTCTAACCTAAAAATGCCGCGTTTAAATAGAATTTTAGGGTTCTCGTAATGAAAAAATATATCCGCACTTCGCTTGCAAGCCCATTTTGGGCACTAGAGGACATGTCTGTCTCGCCTAGTGCCCAAAATGGGCTTGCAAGCGAGTGCGGAAATATACTAAGGTAAGTATACCCAACTTGCCTCTGTACCCAACTTGCCCCCATATGCCGATCTCAGGAATGGGCGCTCGTTGACCTTCCCGCAATTTTTTTTTACGTTTGTTATGTTAAAATATGAGAAAATACGTAGTTTTCAACGACCCCGGATCATTTCTGCGTTCTCCAGAAAATATAAAGTGAGTTTTCCATTTTTCGTGTTTGCACGGCTAAGAAATCACCGAGGAAATCACGTTCACTAAAACCGGTGCCAATTTATTTTCATTCGACCAATCTTGACGTACCTTAGCGCATTCGATTCCTTGTCTCAAGACCTTCAAAATCTGCTCTTCAGGGTTGCAGAACTCTGATTTGGAGCGATTTTATGTACAAAACACGAAGATGGTTTGAGAATCAAGAAGGCCGACATCGGAGTGTACCTAACATGCCTCCATATGGTTATCTCAAAAAGGCGTGCAGTATGACTTTTTTTACCACTCAGAACGTGTTTATCACGTCAAAATAGGTCGAAAACGATGTCTTGGGCCAGCTCAAAGCTACAAATGTCGCTGCACGGTGATCAAAGCGGATCAGAGCGATTTTATTCACTTCATCGCCGATTTACATTGTTTTAAATGATGGGGGCAAGTTGGGTACATACTTTTGTGAACTTTCAAAAATCACCTTTTGGGAGAATTCAAACAGTTCGGCTCCACCTCATCCAAATTGGACGTATCTTAGCTCATTTTAAAGGTCTTGAGACAAGCTTCAAAATGAGTTAAAGTACGTTGGAAAATATTGAGATTAGCCAGAATTATTAAGAAAATGGCTTAATGGGGGCAAGTTGGGTACACTGACCTTATTTCGTAGGTGAAGGTCGGAAGGTCGGAATCAACACGAAGATGCAAGATAGTAGATCTCGTACCGAGATAATGAAGTTGTAGCTCGCTTCTGAGCGGTTGGTTTTCGGCCCGAGCCGCAGGCGAGGGTCGAAATAATCGCTCAGAAGTGGAGAACCTCATGATTGAGGCGCGAATGCTATTTTATGCAATTTTTCGATATTTGAGTGCTTACAAAATTGCATAAAAAAAGTTTTTTTTTCACATTTTTTCCCTACTTCCGTCGTAACTAAGGAATTAATTATTCTTTGACATGATACAATACCAGTCAGTGATGAATTTTTTAAAAGCTTGACATTGAGTGTACCATGCTGTGCGTTCTGGGCTCCACCTCCGCAATTTGCCTGCGCGGTCGAGTTGCACATAGCCGATCACGTTGCACCACCGATAATATTATAGCACGAGGCAAAGATCTGATGTCGACTATATATATAATAGGGTAAACAGTGTGTAACCACTGGGGAACGTGCAATACCGACCGATGGGGTGCGGCTTTTGCACTATACATGCATGCCAGGGCCAATGATGCGCGTATGAGCCAGACGGCTTTACGCCATACGTCGGGGTGCGCAAATCATGAGCTTTTACTCACGGTCTCGCTCTGAGCGCAGTATACACACTCTGCATAAACGATTCTATAAATATTTTATTGGCTCGTCGGGCAGCTTTATTATACAAGAGAACTCAGGCTAATCGAATGACATGCCAGATTGCACCGACAGGACCGGCTAGATATTTTTTTTCTTCCACCACCGCCACCACCACCGACGCGCAACGCCCATAACGTTACCGAACCGTTACCGTTGTTCTAATAGTTCAAACCAACCCCCCTCGTCGTGGATTATCGCTTTGGTAGGGTGATAGTGGTGGCGGAGATCGAGACGTAATTAATTCAACTCGTTAATTTGCACGATAATTTATTCACCTAATCTAGTTTTTTCTTCGCTCTCTTTTCTAGCTAACAGATGCTGAATCCTTCTGTTGAGTTGAGCTTGAACTCCAAATGATCCGTCATTTACACACACATATTTAGGTGGTGGAGTTGATCCGATTTCAAGAGCACTCGTGATCGGCGATCAACACCAAACGTTTGATCTTTGTACCCTGTATAATTCCAAAGAACAAATACTCTGTGTTGATGTAAGTTTTTTTTTTTAGAAAAATACTGCGGGTTCGTGATTCCAAGAATTGTGATAAAAATTTTTTTGTCATAATGGCAACGTATTCGCTATCCATTTCTTATCAGGAGAGTGTTTTCAAATCCGGATTTCGGACAAGAATCGCGGACAAGCAACTTTTCGGCGGTAGTCGTATGCGAACGGGTGACCGCCCGCCTGTCTGGGTTCGCACACCTCCTACTTGGTGCTATTCAGTGTTATGGAGCTGATGTTTTTTGGTGTTCATCCCCACCAACCTTCCTTCTCTTCCTCCTCCCCCTCCTCCCCCTCTTCAGCTAAACATTTTTCCTCCATCCCGATCTCCAGCTGAAATTTCGACCACGTTGGTTGAATTTCAATCACATTGGTTGAATTCTCAATTCAACCATGCAGTAGAATTTGAACCTTGTGGTTGAAATTCAACCACAATGTAGTTGAAAATTTTGATTGGATTTCATAAAATTCTTTACAGTGTATGTCTCACGTCGTTTGTTTCAATTTCACGATTTCGACTCAAATTGATGGTTGTGATAGAAAAATATCACCTATATTTTCAAAAAAATACACCGTATTCCACAAATTTACAATAATTGGCTATTTCATCTTGACGTGAATTAATTCAATGCGCCATGCAGCACCTGGAATTGAGAATTTTGTCACAAGACCCTCTGATTCTAGCGACAAACTTTGATGAGAAATTTGTGCTCTAAATCTCATCGACTCAAAACACAAGATACTCGTTCGAGAGCCGATTCAAACTTTGAGAACTTCCTTCTGATTCTTATTCCCTTACAAATTTTCATCAACTTTGCTTACTCGATTTAACAAACTGTATTAACTTCTTGGCAACCTAAAGTAAACTTTGGTTCGACCAAAAGGATGTAAATAGTCCCACGTAGATTTCGAGTCCTCGATTTGTCGAGGGCCAAAGAAAGACTGAGAAAGAGACTCCTCCGGTTAGGAAGAGTAGAGTATAAGAGGGCAACATGAGCAGGAAAATCTATTTGATTCGTTCGTTAGTTTGCATGGAAGCGTAGGTACGCGTGCAAAGTACTCGAGCATTTAATTAAAAGCTCCCTGGCACTTCTGCGCTGCTGCATCGCACAAGAAGCTTGAATGCCTTTTTAGCTTTGGATTCGAATGACCGGTGTCGGTATGTAGGGCTTTAAGCTCTCCTTTTTCCTCCTCTCTTGATTGGTACACTGCAACTCTTGGGAGCTTTACGCAAGGCTTTGAGTATAAGTACTTGGTTCAGAGCCCGTTATTGGTCTCGAGATCGCCACTCAATCAACACATCGGCAACACCGAATGTATATAGCGGGTTCTTTGAGCTCGAAATCTCGAATGAGATCGTTACCCGGGGACTTTCGACAATCCTTTTTGTCTCATTATCCTTGTGCCGGTTGGATTTTATACTCTTTCCTTTCTGCTTGGATGCTAATAGGAATGGAAATACGCCATGAATCGACGAATTGTTAAGTTGTCTTCCGCGTTTTATGTGGTTAAGGTAGTTTGACTCGTTCACATTTATATTTTCATTCGCTCACACTTTGAACCATTACATAATTTTTCTGAGTTTCATATGCTTAAGTAACATTTGATTTTAGATACTTTGTGAGCACTTCAAAGGAATTTGGCAAACTGTAAGAATTTCCCATCAATCGAAAAAAAAACTACGGCGATCCGGGGATGCAGAAAAAATGCCAACATTCTACGTGAGAAAGATAGTCCATGTAAGAATGAAAGTTATTATTCTAAATCCTAATTGATCATTTTTGATCGACTGTACGCAAAGCACTGCTTCATGCACGGCAGTTTTCGTTCACTTTACGTCGATCGAAAAACGTATTTCGATACACGGGCGTGAAGTTTTTTGCTTCACTCGTGATAATTTCGACCCTCGCCAAGGCTCGGGACGAATACAGTCACTCGAAAAACAAAGGCGCATTTCCCACCCTCGAATAGAAATAGTATATTTCGCACCGAGTTCATGAGGTTGTAGCTCGCTTTTGAACGATCCGTTTCCGACCCGAGCCGGAGGCGAGGGTTGACATGATCGCTCGAAAGCGGGGAACCTCGTGTGCGAGGCGCGAAAGTTATTTTTCGCAATTTTGTAGGCACCCAAACATCGGAGAATTGCAAAGATACTATTTCCAACCATTTATCATTCGGAAAACAGATTATGATTGACAAAAATAATGATTCAACGAAAAGGTGATATCCTTATCATAGAAATATGTACTATGTAGAATAAACTTTTTGAAATCAGGCGAGTAATCGTCTTCCTCTATAGTGTATCGATTTTGAAAACTATTCGAATCTAATGCCAATAAAAAAATATTTTCTTGCACTGGCAGAAATTATTTCTCATTCACGAAAGTTGCCCAAATTTGTAATAGATACTTGAAAAATAGTTCAGCTGGAAGGTCATTCCACCATCTCGCAATAACTGATTAGGAAATGATGTCTCCAGAACAAAATAGTTGAAGCAATAAATTATTGCAAAGAATCAACCATACATCAGTTCTGTACGTCTAATAATGAAAATTTACTCAAATTCGAGATCGTCCTAAGCGATTCACGGTTCCAAACATTCAAATTCCTCAAACAAACTAAAAACTGACAAGAGCCTTGTCGTCCATACCCAAGTTCATATCACCGTATGTAAAATGAACGTTCTCAATAATTGAGCCCATCAACAAGTTCCCCAACTGGTTAGCATCAGCGCGTGTCCCCTCGTGTATACTCTACAGAGCAATCGAACGATGTTGACATCGGTAATAGACCACGGAGGAATAGGCCTATAAAATCTCTCGGCACCGATTAATAATTACATTGGCATTCTGTTCTCCTCGTCGAAGCTATAGCTGCAGCAACGGTGACTGACACTAAACGCCACAATCAATGTCATCGGGCCAATTTCCGATCGACGTCGTTGCCGTCGTCGTCATCATCGTCAGGAATTGGATTGTACAGTAGCTCTGCACCCTTACCCTATGGATGTATACGCGATGCAGTTAAAGCATTGCTCTCGTAGCACAAATTGAAGGACTGTATCGGCGGAGATTGAGACAGGAAATTGGCTGCTTCTTTCCTTGCTAGCGCCTTTGGGAAGTTGCAATTTATCAACTATATCTTAGCGCTTCAATGCCTCTCGATTCGTTAATGAATTCTAGCCCCTTTGAGATCTGTTTCTCTGTTGGTCAACTGAATGTGGCGCCAAACGGTGTTGTAGATGAACTCTGCAAATTTTGTTCGAATTTTTGTGAATCTGGATTCTTGATTTTTCAAAAACTGCCTATTAATGGAATTGCCGATTTCGAAAATCAAGTATCAGCTAGTCTTTATGTGTACTGAACCGTCATAGATCACAACAAAAACAATACGCTTCAATGGAATGTATGGAAATGAACAAATTCACTCTCATGTGATGGAATTGAGGATACTGGAACAAAACATACGACAAATCATCGCAAAATATTTTGAAAATCTGCAAACAATTCTACATTCAATATTTGCATGTAAAATTGAAAATTGGCCCAGATGGTCATTCCCATCATGTGGAATTTTGAGGCGCGAGCTATGAACGGCTAAGTTTCGAGCTAAGTTTGGTATACTCACAAAAATGAGTTTCTCAAAAATCTTTTACCTTCATAATGCTTTCGCTAATAAGTGCTCCAGACATTTCAGTCAAGATTTTTGCACATGATGTTGACTTACACGTGTCACCAGTCTGAATGGACCGCGTAATGTTCTTAATTGATGAATAATAACAGTATGGCAAATGGCATACGTACCTTGTTATCCAAAAAATTAACAAAAAATCTTCGACTCAAATGTGCGATCTGACCAGACTCGATGTTTCAATTATCACTCCAGCTTGGACTGGCTGTTTAGCGCCCAATTAAGGAAAGAAACGCTCTTGCATCGACATATTTTTGCATTTTTTATTTTCAATCTTGGAATTTGCCACTTCTTCGGCCAATCAATGATTGCAAAATCAGTTTTATAAGTGATTGAGAGTATATCGAATTGTTTGCTCTCCCCTAAATTTTACGGAGACTCATTTCTCCCGTGATTTTTGTAAAATAGTAAGACGCATAGGTACGTTACAAGGTTGTCATTCCAACTTCAAATTTTTTCTGATTTTCTCTTACTTTCAAATCCATGCTGTATTTTCAATAATTTCTTTCGTTTCTACCACTCTTTCTTGTAGTTCGAGGGCTGCACAAACTCTTGGTGTTCATGCTGCCAAGCAAGAACATTAGTTTTGATTTCTTGTAGTTTCGTTTTTCTTTCTCCCCGATTCTTTCTGCGGCCAGCATACTCGCATGGAATGTTTAAAAGAACGTCACAAACGATAAATTATCAGTCCTCACTATGGCTACTGCATGGCCAAACAAATCTCATCTGGGATCAAAGACCCTCAGATTTTTCTCTCATTCTGCGTACGCTAATTTGACATGAATTTACGCACAAGTATTTTTGGGATGGTTTGTGCCAATACATTTATTATACTGACAATAATACATGCAGTCGTTTCTGTAGTATGCATTTCATTGATGTGAGTCTTCTCAGTACTCGATTCTGCTTCGACAACTCCAAACTCTTTTATTCGAATTAGGATGTTCGTCATTTTGGACGTTTATTTTCTCATGATTATCGAATTCTGTGATGCATATAAGATGAATATTGTTGGCAAAAACTGAGACTCTGAATAAAATTTAATTACATAAAACACATGTAATGCCCACGAATCAATCAAAAATATTTTTCTCGGGAGAAGGGGTAGAGGTAGCATCTTTCATCCATAGATCTCATTATAAGGTAAGTGTACCCAACTTGCCTCTGTACCCAACTTGCCCCCATATGCCGATCTTGGAAATGGGCGCTCGTTGACCTTCCCGCAATTTTTTTTTTACGTTTGTTATGTTAAAATATGAGAAAATACGTAGTTTTCATCGACCCCGGATCATTTCTGCGTTCTCCAGAAAATATAAAGTGAGTTTTCCATTTTTCGTGTTTGCACGGCTAAGAAATCACCGAGGAAATCACGTTCATTAAAACCGGTGCCAATTTATTTTTATTCGACCAATCTTGACGTACCTTAGCGCATTCGATTCCTTATCTCAAGACCTTCAAAATCCGCGCTTCAGGGTTGCAGAACTCTGATTTGGAGCGATTTTATGTACAAAACACGAAGACGGTTTGAGAATCAAGAAGGCCGACATCGGAGTGTACCCAACATGCCCCCATATGGTTATCTCGGAAAGGCGTGCAGTATGGCTTTTTTACCACTCAGAACGTGTTTATCACGTCAAAATAGGTCGGAAATAGTGTTTTGGGCCAGCTAAAAGCTATAAATGTCGCTGCACGGTAATCAAAACGGATCAAAGCGATTCTATTCACTTCATCGCCGATTTACATTGTTTTAAATGATGGAGGCAAGTTGGGTACACACTTTTGTAAACTCTCAAGAATCACCTTTTGGAAGAATTCAAACAGCTCGGCTCCACTATATCCAAATTAAACGTATTTTAGCTCATTTTAAAGGTCTTGAGACAAGCTTCAAAATGAGTTAAGGTACGTTGGAAAATATGGAGATGGGCCAAAGTTATTAAGAAAATGGCTTAATGGGGGCAAGTTGGGTACACTTACCTTATACTACAGAATGAAATCAGCGCCAATAAAACAGGTAACGAATTCATTCATACTAAGAGTATTTTAAGAGCAATCGAGTAATAGATATGTCGTTTCAAGCGAAGCTCTTTGACTATTCATTGTATCATATGCTGAACCATAAATGGGTCGAAAATGTGTTTCTTGACGAAGCTCGTTCTCGAGACCATTCCTTTCAGACGACAAAATTATCTACTTGTTCAATCTTCTGACACTTTTTCGAGATTTGCACGATTCCAGCCGAGAACGTTGTAATTTCATTTCAGGTTGTCAAAAAATCGTTGACTTACATTGGAGTTCATCTTCACCGCAAGGTCTCCGAAACAAATCCAATCGCATAAGGAAAGATAATTGGACATTTGTACAAGGTACAAATGATTTTTCCAGAGAGTAGTCACTGATAACAAAAATGTTCATAATACCCAAGTTTTCCAGTTAATTTCTCGAGGAATTTTCGGTATTGTCTTACAAAGTTCCCTCCATATATCAATATTTGTATAAAATACTTCCACAAGGTTGTTGATTGTCTCGTTAATTGGTGTTTCCGGCGAAATTTTCGATAGAAGTTTGCTTCCCTTGTTTTTCATCGTACGGGCGTATCGTTCTGAACCTTCTGATCTAGCCGAAAATAAGTATACCGGAAGTGAAAAAAGTGTCACTGCCATTCATTGATGAATGAGCAAGTGAAAAAACATCCAACTCTTCGACCTCCATATGTCTCCGGTGAAGAAGTTTCGAGGCTATGGTACCCTGCTGATGTCTCCAAGGACTAGGTTTGGTTGAACGAAAGAGACAAGTGTGCATGAAGTTCACTTGGCTACAGGTGGCTGCTAAACCGATTAAACGCAAAGCCAAGTAGAATCGCTGTCTGGCAAAACTTGAGCCTTGTTTTACATCTTACAAAATCGCTGTGTCAGGATGAATTCCTCGAGGCAACGGGAACAAGCTATACGGATATGGGTTTGCATAACAAGATCTGGAGTGATGATACATCCGTATTATGCGAACTCAATCCCTCAGTGAATATTACCACCAATTTATGTTTGTAATGGTGATAATAATGTATTCACCATTGAGAATTATTTTTCATTCATGTCGATATTGATAAGGATGCAGGCAAAAGATTGGAAGCCAAATATATTGAAATCTTCCAACCCCATAGAATCTTGCTTGTGCTTCAGAGTCCTTTCCACATTTTATTTTTCTCGATGCGTTGTAACATTGATAATTGTCAAAAAATGAAGAGATTTTTGCAACGCTTCTTTGATGATAAATCTGTTGCATGGGTAGCATGATAATCATTCGATTAAAGTGAGCACAACGTACACATGAAATCTATGCTAAATAACTCGATGAACTTGAAATTTCGTGGTCATGGTCATTCAGAAGAAACTGAATGTAGAATGTTATTGTCCCATTCCTGAGTCCCTTGATAATCTGGATTCATTAATCAATTATGTGTAGTAGACTCCACTCTCTTAACTTTTCCGAGTAAAATCTCACTCGGAAAGAGTGAGTTCTGACTCGGAGTTCGGAGTGAAATTGTGGCAACTCGGTACCGAGTGAGTTTCACTCAGAAAAAAGAGTGAGATTTTTCACTCGGGGAATTCGAGTGAATCCAATTGTGAATCCAAATGTTATTTAGCTGAAACTGAATATTTTCGTTCAATCAATACGTTGCGGGCTATAAAATTGATAAATTATTATTAATCATCCGACGGTTGGAAAAAAAAATCAATTTCGCCTGTAGCGACATGGTCACTTCGGTATTTTTGTTATTTGGGAAGTGCGGGGAATCGAACTCGGTTGTCTTGATTGTAAATCGGACTGCTTCTCCACTGAGCTACCGCTGCTGTTGACACCTGAGGTCCATAGCAACCTGTTATGTGAATGATGCACCGTGTAACTTTATACGTGTCGTAAGTGGAAATGAAAATATAAAAACTAGCAATGGTTTCGGGTGAAGAAATAACAAATGTGAAACCTACATTTCCCCGGTAACAGGGCATTGCTTCTATATTAATAGGGTTGATCAATTTATTCGTAATATGATATAATATTGGTCTGTACATGCATTTATAAAACTTATGGAAGAGGATATTGACATTACTTATAGCTCAGTTTTTCAAAGAATATCGTAGGAAATCTACTATTTTCCTCTTTGTGAGCTACGCATTGATCCATCAGTAACAAATGTGCGGTAAAACATAACCTAAAGATTTGAGCGTCTCACTTTTGGATCCGAGTGAAATTTCACTCGAACTTCGGAGTGAAATTTTTGATTTTTTCGATATCTGACTCTTTACCGAGTGAGATGGACTTTCACGGGAATCCGAGTGAAAAATCTCACTCGGAGAAGTTAAGAGAGCACTATAAAGAGTGAGTATGTCCCAGTGAGATGTAAGCAAAAATAACACTTACTCGTGAGAATATAAAATCAAAGCTGTGAACAAAATAATGTATCATTCGAAATGTTAATTTCCACCGATGATTGACCAGTTGCTTCTACAATATGGATGCCAACGTTTCGGACTTTCTTTGATGTATAAAACGATGGTGAGGCATCGCACCGCAGGGGTTCAAACCGATCGAAACCCGTTGCACGCTGAGCTTTGGTTCCATACTCTTCAGCCCATTCTAATTTTATTATTCGATTTTGGTTTCTGTCCTCATTGAATGACAGGCACACCGTGGAGGAGGTGACATTATCTTTGGCCTGCAGTCCGTAAAATCGTATGAACTCGTGATAAGTCATGATTGGGCAAAAATTTCTATTTGTAGTTTCCATAGTTTTTTTTATCAGTTTGGCAAAGAGTTTTATTCTATTTTACATTGCAAGAAGTCGTTTGTTCAAAATTTTCGAAAAGTTTATTCGACGTTTCAACTGTACAGTTATGTTCAAAATATACCAATACCCCTCCCCCCTCCGCCGCATATCTCCCGCGGGTGGAGCATAACAAATGTTGAGTACAACAGTTTTTGAATATCATGTGAGGGCTCAGATAAACCTCCAAATACCCCAAACCTGCCCCCCCCCCCCAATTTTCCTCATTGAGGTCAACTTGGAATTTTCAAATAGAAACCTCGATTCTCCATCTCAGATTCTAAGAGAACGGAAAATTTATGTAAGTTTCCATTAAAAAATTCAAAAATTCAAAAAAGGCTTCTATCGAAGGGCTATGAGGGGGAGAGGGTCCGGCGGGATTGTGGGGAGGGGGAGAGTTCATCGAAACCCTAATTTCGTATCTAACAACTTTTGTATTGAACTTTTTTTCACTAGACGTCATCCTTGGGAGATATTGGGGGTGGACAGGAGGGGGGGGGGTGGCCGTACTTTTTCAACATAGTGTATATTGCAGTCTGTTGAAGAAATTCGATTGATCTGAAAAATTCCGAGACATACTTTCGTTGTATATTATCTTACACACCATCATTTCATGAAACAAACGATGTTATACACAAATAAATCAAATGTATCAGTAGATATCTGAATATTTTGAGCAAATTTTCCTGCTATCATTGTGTATGTCAAGGGAATAAACGACGTCAACTTATTGCGAAGTTAACGATCTAAGCATATATCGTTTCCTCCTTGTCCTCTCTTGAGATCATTCTTTGACTCACTCTCTCATTATTTCACTCTCTCGGATCTCTTGATCTTCCGCTTGATGCTGCATCATAGTCGAGCTTTCTGGCCGGAGCCACTCTGTCTGACGGGATCTAGAGAGCAGGAAGAATAAGAGTGAGAGAAAGGGGATATACCGAGATGGAAAGAGAAAGAGATGCCGAGCTCTCGTTCATCTTATACACGTCTGTCAGATGAATTAAAGGCCCCCTGGTCGTTCTCTCTCACTCGATATGCCGTGAGATAAAAAATTATCGACGTAGCCGTCATCCGAATCTCATTTCAGCATTTCTCTCACCATCTTTCTTGCGTTCATCTGCTTCATCATAACAATAAAGTCATCTCTATCACTCACACTATGCCGTAAGTTCCTGCAATGAATGACCTCACACGCCGACAATTCAGTCAAAATAGCGTTTCGTTAGTAGCATAATGCAAACTCCTGGCTTTGGGGTATTTTGACTAATAATATGGACGATTATTCCTCTGAGTTACAGAGTTTAATTCTTGGACGTTGAGTAGATTATTATTGAGTCACCCTTAACGAAAAATCAAGCTTCAATCGCGTAAGATTTATCTGTCAATTTTTGAATCTTGTATGAGATTATTCATCACGTATCAGATACTTATACTCATCTACGATTTAACCCGGTATCATCAACCTAGAGAGTCAAAATTTTTTTCTACATACTTTTGCTAGCTTCTTGTACTGTGTCAAAAGTTTTCAGAGTCATCTATGCTTAAAAAGGTCTGGCTATATCAAAGTGTATTATGTTCATAATGATATCAAAAAGTTTTTTCGGCAACCATTTCTATCCAACAAACCTGGAAAATCGAATCAGCTCCAAAAATTCAATTCCTGGCAAATTTGTTGTCCTGACTCAGCCTCAAATACAGCATTTCACCATCATGTGACCCGACATCCAAAACTTCCGAAATTAAAATGAATTGAATGTCTGACACAGAATGGCATGGTCGGATTGATGGAAAGAAAAACTCCAGAAGCCCACCACAAGCGTGGATACAGGCGGGGGAGGGGTGGGGGGGTTGACGAGGCGATCACCCTCGAAACCCCTTTTAATGCTCAAATCAACCCCCCCCCCCAAGCATGGCACCTGATGTGAAATTCGTGTTTTGGAACGTAAGTTGAGTTTATTATTGTTATAAATCCTAATAATCATAAACAATTAACAATAATTACTCTTAATCAAATCATCCATGAATGCGTTTCAATGAAACATTGATTGAACTAAATTATGTTGAATTTCTATCGAAAGTGCATCTATATAATGAATATCTAAAATCCCCCCCCCCCCTAACTCGTATCCTGCACCCGCGCCTGGCACAACATGGGCAAAATTTGCGTTTAAAAGTGAAAAGTACCTGTAGAAGTATAGTAGAGCAAGGATCGCTAGCAACAACCATCAGCTCAAACACGCAAAGTCGAACGACCAAAGTTGCACCGTTATGCAAGGGCTGAACATTGTTCACCCCCCCCCCCAGTAGTGTCACGACTACATTTTGGAAATTCGGGCACGCTGCACGAGGTATTAGTTGTAAAGGTGCAAGATAACGTTACAGGTAGATTGTAAGAGTATTACCAGAGGTGCTGGAGGTGCGGCCATGAAGGCATCAGCATTAGAGCAGACTTTGCGGGGCGTCGAGATTTCACCTCCAGGCTCTGTGTGGCACGCCTTCGTCGTGACTAATTGAGCCCCGTTAATCCACGCCTGCATAGCCTACTAGTTCTACTTATATATAGTGTATAGCCTTGCGTTGCCGCAACAATTTTCGACAAATGCTTGTGCACTTGTATCTTATACTCGACTGCACGAGTCGCACCTTCAGTGTTCACGAATCATCTTGCAAAGCATTTTGACGCCCAAAAGAATTTTGAGAGATGTTGAAGTTAACAGAATCCATCCTAACCTCATGGATATCCTAGACAAGCATCTCTATGAGCTTATAGGATATGTCGTGACTTATTTCGTATATTAGGTTTCATTTGTTGCCTCATTTCAAAATTTGCGCGGATGTTTCTGCAAGAAATTTGAGATGCAGCATGGCCATCGTGACGCAATTTCATTGGGCTACTTTGAAACAATCGCATACTTACTGTGATAAGATGCCAAGGTTTAATCAAAATTTCCGAATAGAATCGGGGCAATTCTGAAAAAATCAGTACTTCATTTGGTGTATCATTTTCGATTGACATTAGCCATACTCAGAAAGATCCAAATTTCACTTCTGTGTCTTTTTCGTTACACCTTCATTCAGAATTCCACTCTCATCCGCCATAGATCATGACATGGCTCAATTGAAAACCATACAGCTCATGCTATCGGCAGCTATGATGGAGAAGTCAATCTGACGTTAAGCTCGATCTGGGCGTGGTAGATCACCCGAGGACCAAGCCTACTCACACGTTAGATGCTGTCAAGATCAAGATAAAGAATGAGAGCTGGACTGTTCGGTCGCACTTCTGGGATATATTAATTATCTCTAGCAATCGAAGTCGGAATTTCCACATGATTTATTCCCTTCCTATATATATCCGACATCACACCTGGGAGCGTCCAACTCCCCTCTCTCATTTTATAAGGAATAGTGCTACACCCAAACACCAGAAGTCTATACATGACCTTTTATTAAATAGACCAACATAAGAATATCCATCTGAAGCATTCTGCCATAATTTTCCTTGAAATTTCTGCAATGCTTTCAGACTCTGGATGACGAGACGGCATTGAAATTGGATTGACATTCATAGTTCTTTTTGATAATTCCAAATTAGACAGGAAATTTTCGTGGGTCCGCCAGGTTTCATAATATATAATCATGATTATCATTCATTCCAAAAAAACTTTGAGTGCTACAAATGATTACAAGTAATCAAGATTAAACATTATCTGTGTTCAAATTTCATTTCATGGTCAGCTTTTTAATAATCAAGAACAGAAATATGGAGCGTTCACTTTCTGACAAAAATTCATCAGAATTTGCACCATTGTTATCCAGAATAGCTCCCAAAACCGATGAAATTGGGGTCTTTGCATTATTAATTTTCTTCTCAATCATCATTTGATTTGCATAACTTTCTAAACTTTTTTTGAAAAACCAGTATTGACCAAAAATGTTATCGCAGACGATATGAACTTATAGTATGAAGAGAGAAAATTGGAAATGAGTATTGGTCATTGCTGGGGTGCCAGAGGACATAGTTATATCGCTCTCAAAACTAATGTAAACTGTGTATCGCAATTTCTCTCTTACCTCTCCGTGTATACCGTTATAGTTGGAACACCAATAGATAACCATGGCTAGTAAACTTCTGTACCCAGTAGCTAGTTTCCTCTCCCGTACTTGTTTCGATAAATCATAATGTTTCTCAAAGTGCATGAAGTAGAACTTATTGGATTCCTAAACAGAGAATCTCACTTTGGTTTCGACGATAACGAATAAGAATTTAAGTGTCTTCTGTATGAATTGAACTCATATGGATTCAAAGTTATTTCTGATTCGAGCAGTGTCATTGACGAGATTGATCGAACGAATCTTTCTGATACTGATAACACAAATTCACGATCAAAGAGCATAAGAATTTGTCGAGGAAACAAATTCACAGTAATAAATACTTTCATGGGAATCATCTCAGTTGCATCGAGTTTCATTTCTCAGAGTATTGCAAAGTGTACAAGTGATATTTATGTTTACTAAGCAACCGAATACTATCTTTGCTTGCTGCACTTGACGCGTTTACTTCTTCTCTTATTCCAGTTTAAATTCTCGTTCTGCCTCAAGAGCATTTGTTGACAGATTTTTTAGAATGCTAAGCAACTGAAACTATTGCATGTTGTGAACTGCATATTTTATGTTGCACGTGTGTAAAGCTGTGCGAAACCGCGATGACTTAATTTCTGCTTTGTAACAAGAGAAGTTTGTTGCATGTGAAATTTTTGTCTTGCAGAAATTAGAATTTAGGACCCATGTACTTATTAGTGAAGCAGACGTCCATAATTACTCGCTAATTGTAATTAAGAGTGTTCTTTAAATCTGGGTTACTATGATTTCATATTCTTCAATATTCAGGCTCTCGTCCAACAATATTCAGTATCATCCAAATTCGAAGAGTAGATACCCACTCGGATTTGATTGAATTTTTTTCGACTAAACAACCAAAATTGAAATATTATTGATTTTGTTTCTCATTTTCTCTCAGCTGCATGTTTAGAACGGCTCTACCACAGCCAAAAATGATAAAATTGATGGACAGTCTTGAGATTCTAATTCATCCATACAAAGAAGTTGTTATTGGAAGGAATCATGAAATTCTGAAATAGTCGTGCCACTCTAAGAAGTCCCATGAGAAATTGCTGAGATGCACAAAACAGGAAAATGTATCACCAGTACAACTTGCAACAAGTTCTTCTAGAGAAATTGAGAATACTGCTAAAAACTTGTGCTTCCGTGTAAGCATATGTTCCACGATTCATTTCTTAATCAGCTGTTGTCATCATCTTTGTCCAATGCTTGTCACGCATGTCAAAAGACAATGGTTCCCGAGGTTGATGAGTCTCTGTGCAACAAGTTCCGTTTCACCGAATTGACAAATTTAAGTATGTCAATTGCAAAGTGTCATCGCTCTACTTGATCTATGATGGATTTCTTCAAACAAAGAGTCAGGAAGTATTGAAAGTATATTATGATGAATGTGGACGAGTTTTGGACAAAATAACCGTGATGGAACTACGCTACTTATGGCCATCACTACAATTTCTTGGATTGCCATTAATTCTTATGGGAATCTTTCACCACAAACTTGGAACCCAGGCCATCCAAAAACTCACGTAAATACCGCATAAGGGTGTATCCCACCCAGCACAGGTAAGTAAGGCCAATTTTAACCGATTTTGGAATTTTTTGCGGAGCTTAGCTCGAGAGACAATGTATTTTGAGATGAGAAGTAGTCAGATTATATCCATCAACTGAAGTATTCCAGAAAATCTCTAGAGTCTTGAATTCCTGGAAATCCTCGAAATCTCCTTATATACTCGATAAAATACTTCGAATCCTTGGAATCTCCTCAAATGACCCGCCTACTCCTGGAATATTCTCCAACGTTTTTGGCAACATCTCTGGCCAGAAAACTCATTGGACATCAGGTTCATAATCTGGATTCTTCATATTTTGAATAGTACGTAACTGTAAAAAGTTTTTCGAGTGAATTGGTGTCTCAAAATCAAAGTTCACTCATTGTGAGTCAACTCAAGATGTTGTCATGGCTCTCAATATCTGCTCGATCTGAGATTGGCTATTTCCCTAAGAGTATATTCTGCCCTCCATTAATTGTAATAGTTTATCCAATAAATTCATCAGAATACATTTGATTTTTGAGGAATTTGAATGAGACCTGATCTTTGACTAACTTATTGATTTTTAATTTTTTGCACCATAAAGATTAGTTTCCAGTCAGGAACAGAAAATCACTGGCACATGTCCAGATTTACTAACACCAGAATTTTGTGATTCCGTGACCTAGGGATATCCATCAAGTGAAAGGATAGCAGATGAATGCAAACCCTTGACTGAACCAGTGCATACCCAAATATAGCAATATGACTCGTGTGGTTAACATATAGGGGACACGTCCACGTCGTCGGACACTGACCAGTTATGCCGAGAAATCGTAACTTTGCGTGTTTATCGCCGTGGTGTCGCGCGCGCCACGAGAAATGGCTTCTCGTAAGCCAAAGAGTTGAAAATGAGTGAGAGGGAACAAAAACAAAAAAAAATATGAGCGAGACGGAAGGCGTTAAAATCCGCATTTTTTTCGTCTCTTTCTCCTTTCCGTTCGTTGTCTCGGGCCACACGGAAAATAATATAATTTGCGCGTCCGCGCGCGACGACGGAACTGAATTTCATTCGCCGGGGGTAATTAAACGTCCAGAGTCCTGTGAGCGTCTCGCAAAAGGGTTGCCCATAGCCACGCGATGGGGAAATTATGCCGTCTGATGTATATATATGGGGAAGGTGGCGAGAGATTGATGGAAAGGCAAGAAAATTGCCGTAGCGAACGCCTCGAGGTGACTTTTGCTCACCGGCGCGCGGTGAAAGAAAGATTAATTGCCTGGATTGAGATTTTTTTGATGGTATTTAGGATGGATTAATCTTGATTATGACAGAGCTGTGAAAACGTAGAGATCCAAGACGGACATTACTCGAGCTGAGAAATGATAGTAGAATACTGCAAATTTTGATCTCACCGCAATTTTAGTCATAGGGTGATTTTACCAAGCTTTCTATACCTCAGAGCCTCGTTGCATCTGTTTGAATTTTTTTATGGCGAAATCAGTGACCAGGTATGATCCCTCCAAGTTTGTGAATATCTATCATCGAATATTAATTTACTCTAGGGATGTTACCATAATAGTTTCAGTATGAAGAATTGATTGGAAGCTTGGCAAGAATTCGAATCCTCAAGGTCACTCGATTTAATTGTGCACGAATTGATTTAGTTCGAACTTTAATATTTCAAAATCCAGCTTGTCTTGGAAAACTTCCCAACAAATCCAACTAAAATTCATAAGAATATGGTGATTCCAAAATTCACTAGAAGAGCTCGAACTAATTTGGAATGTTTGTGTAAAGTCCATGAAAAATGATGGGAATTCTAGTTATGATTCGTGATCCTGGCAACGTAATCGGTATCCTGGAACTCATGATAAAGTGAGTTTGCAGGCAAATTTAACCCAAAATTGTCGATCGGCGAACCGATGGTTTCAAATGAGGAATTGAGTCCCTCTAATGGATTATTTCTGGCTCTTGTGATTAATTCCACTAACCTCCACCTTTGCAACCACAGATGGATCGAAACGAATTTACATTTACAGGTGCAAAATTATTATGTGTACTTAAAATAAACATTTTGTTTCTCATCTCGAGTCTCAATAATTTCTTCAAATCATCAACGAGACCCTCTTAGAAATTCGGACGAGGAACTGTTATCAAAAATTTTTGAAGACATCGCTGAATTCGATTCCTCAAAAGTATGCTATCAAAGTTATCAAGGCAACGATGGATTATCTTAATATTTCCGGTTGATCTAGGCATCCCATGCATATTGGCTAGCAATCACTCCTCAATTTCACCAAAAAAAAATCTTTCTGCACATTTTGAATGCAATGCATCGATAAAATCCGAAAAGCAATCCCTTATCCCGTACAATTCCCAGTTTACGCTTGGCACTAATGTAGTGTGTAACTCGGTCAGGTAAATCGAGTAAGGTATACTCTCAGGTATACTGCCACTGCAAAGATACATTGAGTCTGCAATGCTCGCATATATACCCACTTGGGAGCCAACAATGCAACATTGCAATCATTGAATGCCAGAATTTACCCATAGTACGTCCAAAAAGCTCATTCGAATCTCGAAGATAAGTCTTTCCTTTTATCCATTGGGAGCGTCGAAGAAATTATTCCCGAACGAGGAACAAATTGGCCTGATGCTTCCTCGCGATAGATAACACAGTCAGACATATATATATACAACACATATTCTGCATTGGGACAACATATGCGGCAATTGCTGCTGATGACGACGGCGACGTGGCCACCGCGGGAGCAAGTTTTAACCGGGCGGGTGTATATATGCATGCATGCATTGCAAGAGGGTCAGCTCAGAGCTCTCATCTTCAAAGATTTATTCATTTGTCGCGATTTACGATTTTAAGGCACGTAAATCAGCTTTTGGTCAAAGAGGCAAGGCGTAAATCTTGACCGTTAATAATTTACCTTTCAATTACCGAGCGCTCGCTCTGCAGCTCGCCGGCTCCGTGTGCTCATCCTTCTCATTATTTTATTTTCTTTCCCTTTTTCTGTACGTATGTTTGCATCTTCGATGATTTCTGAAGCACTGCTGCAATTATATGAACTCTTAGCACCAAAAATGTGTTTTTTTTTTGCAAAAATTTGCTGATAAGATTCGATTTTTCGATTGCAGGGGAAATGGAAAAAGTGATAAGGACTAGGTTGATTTGCCATGGTAGTGGGTGAGAGTTGAGTACGAGAATATGAAGATAGGATGGGTGGTGTAAAGAAGGACTGGGAAGCTGGGAAAAAATGAAGAGGAAGACTGCGCGTGCGGGGTCGTTCATCAGCAGGCAACTTGTCACGCCGCTGGGCATCGAACATAAATTCCAACCAGTAATGTGACGGCTTACCGGCTCCTTATGCACGTGCCCCCAAGATCTTCATATATACACATATATGTACGATATGAAAGTAAGAGAGAGAGAAAAGTCGTGAGCCTCGCTCCGGGTGTTCCTGATGATGCTCTTCGACTTTTGCACGTATTATATGAAAGCATTCCTTGGCGATGATCATCGACGCCTGGTCTGATGTTGTGACGTGTTGCTTTTCGGGCATTTGCCAATATGAGGTGCGATCCGGCTTCTTTCTCACCTTCGCCGTCGTTTGGTTATACCAACCCAAAACGAATTTTGATTGCCGCATCTCATTTTTACACTCCTGAATTGCTTTTCTGGAATGCTGATGTGCCAATGAATGATTTTTGATTCTCCAAATATTCTCGCAACAATTTAGAAGTAATCATGATGAAAATCTTGAGTTGTCATGAACTGTCTGAGGATCAGCAAATTATAGTATCTCCATATGAGACTAATAATGGTCATAATAAATAAAAAGTCACGATTTGATTCTGGAAACTATGCACAAAGTTTATTTATGGCATAGATATTTGACTCTAAATTTAGGTGATGTATCACAAAGGAATTAGGCATAATCCTCGCGTGACTTAGGATATTCGATATACCAATTTCATAGCTCTCTTACCCGAGTAAGAAATGTCACTCCAACTGCCGAGTGAGATTTCTGATTTTTTAATTTCTGACTCATCCGAATGAAAAACTTCACTCGGAGAAGTTGAGAAAAATCCATGAAGATCAAGATATTCCCAGGAAAAATATAATTATTGAGTTTGTAAAATGGAATATTCCTAACTGAAAGGTTAATCGACAATGACTTCATTTCAGACAATATCCTATTTTACCAGGAATCATGCCCGGTCTCATTGATTTCAAGACATTAAGGAACTCATCATAATTGCAAATGATGATAAAAATTTTGACCCTTATGGCGAGCAAACATCAATCTCAGATGAGTTGGAAAAGCTCAT
Source organism: Eretmocerus hayati (assembly GCA_029851415.1). Lineage (NCBI taxonomy): Eukaryota > Metazoa > Arthropoda > Insecta > Hymenoptera > Aphelinidae > Eretmocerus > Eretmocerus hayati. The sequence continues at coordinate 161,446,407 of CM056741.1, read as the reverse complement.
CATCACACGCACAGAATTTTTTGATAACAATTACGAGACTGATACAGGAAAATTCCCCCACGCTATCTCGAAGCGCCAATTTTTACCGGCATGCAGGGTAATTTTTCCCTATACCAAAAGAAAATATTATCTCCCATGCCACGTGATGTTGCTCTGTTCAATCAAAATCACGACGAGAGGGGATGAAAATGATTCAGAAAGTCTCAAATGATTTTATCGGCGTGTATGCTCCGAAGTCGAATCACAATTTAGGCGTCTTCATCAGAATGGGTCAAATTATGTACTTCTTGTCAATGTAGGTAATGCCGGAATCTTTGTGAGATTAGGTGAAATGCCGAAAGTTGAGCGCAGAAAATTCATCTGTTCACAAAGACAATTTATCGAGTACTGAAGTGGAGATTGTTACCGTAGCGTTCTTATTAGTTTGTAACAATAACCTCGGTGGAATCGTTTGCCGAGGTTATGTCTTTTCGTTCAACCCTGCGCTCCGCAATGAGCTGGAGCTTTCTGCGCGCGCGGACGCACCCAGCTCTTTATACTGGTAGGGTATAAAAGTTAACCTACAAGTGCTCGCAAAATTCATCCGGGATCGCCGTACTTTTTCACCGAATCCAATCCAATTTTTGATCTGAAATAACATTTACCAGACAACAGGGGTGACTTTTCTTGACACTCATTCGCAAACGTAGTTTAAAATTTCGGACGTCCCAAGATCACCCTGACTATGCCCGTAATTTTTGTTGAAAAATTCTGTGCGTACATTTTGAACTGCGGCGGGACTCATCGGTGGGTCCCGCTTGTCTTTCTCTGTGTGCGTCGGATTTTAGTCTTATGGGATTTAACATTGCACGGGACCCACGGAGGGCTCCCGTCGCATACAAGGAAGGAATTGCGTTTTTCGCGATTGCAACGAAAGTAATGAGCCATAACTAACGTTCATTTTGTGCCATAACGTCAGAAAATTAAAACAACTCACTCTCTCAATACATGAATGAATTTTTTTTAACTTTCATAGAGATATCAAGCAAAATCCCAGACAGTCCTCATTCATTCAGAGAAATTCATAATAGAAGGACTTCGGGCAACGAACGAATATACGAGCAAATATCAGGAAAGTGTAACTTTCCGAGTTGTCACGGCCTACCAATTTTCCAATCCATTTTTCTCTCTCCATCCTCAAGCAAGAATACCAACCGAGCATCACTCAGAGAACCGGAATCAATAAACCGTCTCCCACATCTCCTCCTTATCGTCCTTCCTACTCTCGTTGAATTTAGGCTGTATGTGTACGTTGCGCTCCTGAAAAGGCGGTGTCCCAGCTTAAATCGTGCGCGTTTGCCACCCGAAATAAATTGAATCGCATTCTCAGAGAGTCACGCTGACCACTATATATCCCCGTTTCGATATACGTACACACATATATATTTATGGTTGGGTGGGTGTGGGTGGAAGTACATACACACCAGGTTGCGTCCCATCAGTAATTCCGGCTCGGGAAAGATTTCGCTCTCTTTCCGGCCGGAACTCGATAGCGATCGCACGCTTCCCTGACTGCGTTCACTATACCGTGGCAGGTCACAAGTACCTATCAAAATATTTATCACTGTTACGGTGTACATGTACGTGTACATCGGAGTGTCCCCTTTTCCTGATGATTAACATGCACTCGACTTAGCGTGCATGAGGAAATGAAATTTTAATTATGCAACTTCAGGAGATTTCTCTAGATGAACCTTTTTTTCATATTCTTCGATTGTACTCCTACATGATCGTCCGCTGAGTTCCGAATTTTTCTAGAATGAATGTCCGTAGATGAGATGCTCACATTGGTTGAGTTCTTGTCCTGATCGATCGAGCAAATGCATGAAATTCTATTAAAATGACTACAAATGTGATTTCTTCAACATATTTGAAATTTTTTTTTTTTTAACTCCTCCAAAAACTGTTTGCATGTCACCTATCTCTGATGTGATGAGTCTTGGTGTCCAAAATTCAGAGTCAATTTTCGGTAATAGCAATTTTATATCAAGGCAACAATGCCTTCGTTTACTGCATAATCGACATCGGTCTTCAGAACAATCGGCTCATGAATAGCATAAATTCATAATAGTTCTTTGGAGCCTCTCGATATCACCGCCTTATTTGCTCCAGCCATTCTAGTAATGTTGATACATATCCTCCAGGAAGAATTGGACCCAGCTTTTTCTCTTACAGAAGTGGTCATGTTTTCTAAAAACGAATTGTGAGGAACCCGTGTGACCGTGAATGGGTTGGTGAAGGATCACACGTGAAACTGACATGGTGGTCTCAATTTAATGCCAATGTCTATTGATTATACACGACCAACAAAAATGCAAAACTGACATCGATTCAATAACTACGAGAATAATAAATTTTCTACTAACTTTTTAACAGTTGTCCTGAAGCTCACCATGGTCCAGCCAAATTTTTTTCTACCTTCATCAGATCAAAAAACCCTCAGCTTATAAAAATGCTTCCCATCAGCCACCAGATCGAGTGCACACCGCGGGTAAATTAAGATCGCTTGCGTCCTTTCGAGGTAATTTTCTCGGAACATCGCTCACGTTGATGCCTCAGGAGTATACTTATATACATGTGTGTTATATTGGTGAAGCGGGGGCGAAAATGGGGCCGAGGTTGCTCCCCCCCCCCCCGGGGCTGCGGCGCGCGCAGCATCACAAAGGGGGTGAGATGAATCGCCTCCGGTGCAACTGGGCACGCGTTCGCGCGACCGGTGGAGCTTGCACAGCCAGAAAGATGCACTTTCAACGAATAGGGTCATTACGTCCCTTCTGCGGATTCAAGTTTACTGCACTGCAGCTACCTCTGCTCGCATTTTCTATTTTTACTTTTTTTTACGAATCTATTTGGAGCTTAATTTTTGCGATGACTTTCTTGTGTTTCCTAGAGATTTTCAAAAATTCGGAATTATTCAGTGTTTAAATTATTTTATGAAGAATTTCATCTGAACCCTACAAAAACATATCTTGCATCTGTTGATTCATGTTTTTGCTCGTAGATTATGAGCTTGCAGCGTGAGAAAGAATTCATCTTTGACTAATTGTAAGTCAATGTGCGAAATATCCGTGAAATTTTTAGCTTTCTGTTTCTGACAGGTAGCGATACTGAACTGTTATATACAGTAACTGAATTTTTAAAATGCAACCATGAGAGTTTGTCCTCTGAAAAATTACCCTTAACAAATTATCGCGTCAACGGATGATGCATCTTCCTTGGAAGCATCTCGTCAACGTGTATATGCGTGTGACTGAACACTATAGCTGCAGTCTCGGGGGCATCGCATTAATCTCTGGCATATAATGCCGCATCGTGTCCTCGTCACATGCTAGGAATGCCCCTTTCTATATATATATGAGTTGTTACTCTTGTTTCGTTCAAGAGCCCGTGTTCTACTAATCATTTCTGTATTCCGACCACCAGATCTTTTGAATACGGTGAGTTTGTTTCCACAGAATCTAAATAAATTGCTTGAATCCTGGGAGGCTCTAGTCCAATCCAAAATTATTTGTCGAATAATCATTCAAATGATGTCAAATCAAAAGACGAGATTGTCAAACGTGAAGAGGTGTCACGTATGATTTTCACTCATGATCCCTCATCCTATCACAGAGCGCGATTTTCGATTAGTCGATATATTTATCGAACGCATCAAATTCTGAACGAAACTACACTGGAAAAAATTCCTTCTCGTTTTTCATTACGATCGTATTTCAAATTTTTTCACAAGGGTCCATTGAATATTCAATAAATGGCATTGAATCATTTTTCAGCACGGGTTATTGAAAAGCAATAACTAACATTGAATATTCAATAACTGCATCTTGACTATTTCAAACGTCGATAAAATGAAAATTTATAATGTTAAAGAAAATAATTCTTGGCTTGAGCTATCCGAATTTCACACCCGTTCACGTGAGAATGACACCCTATCAATGGTGCTAAGAATAAACGTATCTGATTTTGCAATTTCGTCCGTGATGGGGTTTGAGTCAGAGATCCTTCGGTTTGTAGTCTGGAGGCATGACCACTGCGCTGCTGAAACAGATAGCTGGGGCTGTCTAAAAAGGCCTCTATTTGTACCTCTATATGTACACCAAAGTTTTCATGCCGTTTTGGCTTCTTGTGAATGAAACTTGATGATTCGTAAGTAATTCATCTCAATACAATCTCCAAGTGTGTAGAGTGTTAAAGAGTTGTCAAGAATTATTATTAACAAATTTTCATAAACAATTACAAAACACGCCATCGTTTCAAAAATTTCCTCGCATTTTTGCCACATTTTGATAGTGAATCCTCTGACTGAGCATGTAATGAAAAGCAATAGCTTTTCCGAGGAAAATTCTCGGAGTGACATAATGAGATGAAGATAAATTCTATACTTGGATACATCACTTGTCTTGTGCAAGTTTTGGGATGTTCTCTGCAAACGATTCGGAACTATTACAGAATTTCCCAAAGGCCGTACACGTAGAACTTCGAGTGCTGATTGCCGAATAGTTTCTCAAATAGGTACATGGAAATGAAAATGTTATAGAGGTACTACCTTACACTATATCTGCGAACGTTACGAATTACCACCCTATGATGTATGTATAAAAAAGATACAACAGATAAGCGGGAGAATTTCGATTCTCCGAAGGATTTAACTAATGATTGTATTAGGAATCAGATTATTTGTGACTTGAGTGTACTTTTCACTACGAATTTAATAGAAAGTTGTTGAGGTTATTGAATGATCAGTACGTTCTTTTGGAAATCATCAATCATCGTGCCTTAAAGTCATAAAACTTCGTATTGAATCTGATTTTAGACAAGATCTATTGAAAATTCAGACGATTTTGTATTGAATCAAGGATTCGATCCGAAATTTATTGAATATTCAACAAAATCGTACTGAAAAACGTGCTGAATTTCAATTTTTTTTTTTCCAGTGTACGTTCACGTCTGTAAGATCTAATGTCTGTAAATTTAGAGTTGAGATCAATCGTCCACTGCTAGGATGCCACATTCAACCATCTTGGATTAACGTTTTTCATTGCACCAGCTATACACACGAGACCAAAAGCCTTTGAAGTTTTTGCTTGACGTAGCGCAAAATTGTATAATTCAAATTCGTGGAACTGCTACCAAAACACTCACGTTGTTAACGAAATGCTCAAACTTCACACTAACTTTTACAATATTCCACTTACTGCACAATTTTGAGCTCGTATATAGACTCTACTGAACTTTCTTAAATTGATCTGTGCAGTTGAATGGGTTGATCCAATACACAACCAAAATTTTTTATTCAATTTCACAACAAATTCTTGACCATACCGTAAAACCAAACCCTTCAAAAATGTGTAAATAATAACTGTCGAACTGATCGAGCCATGCTTATCAAATATCAGACATCCACGACATTGCTTTTGATACACATTATGGCCTCTCATCGATCTCCATCCACGAGCTCCAAAGCTTACGGAATAAATATCACTGGTAATTGAGCGCATCAGGCGGTGGGTGGCATCGGGCGGCGGACACGCGGACAACCCAAGGAATGTGCAAGATTCAAACCCTCATAAAAAATATGAAGGTATATAACGTGGCGATGGGTGAGCATCTCGCATCGCTCTACCAGGAGAGTGGATGCTTGAGATGTTAAGTGGGACCATTAGCGCTGGGGTTTCGTAAAAGAGAGCTATATGGTACTTTTTGGTCCCCGACGAGCCAGAAATTCTTTTCGCGCCTCGATCTGAGTTCATCTTGTGGCGCGTGCACAACATAAGATACTAAGTTCACCTAATATCTATACCTGTATCTATAAATATATGTATGACCACGCATGAGTTTGCGTTTGATACCTGTCCGTTGTAGATGAGTTACAATTTTTTTTTCATGACTCGATCTACTACATCAACCCGTGTCATTGCCTGATGATGACTTGGCGCGCGCCCGCCGCGCCAGGGAGATCGGTGGTGTGAAAAAAAAAAAAGTTGTAAGCCTCGAGTAGTCCGTCCGTTATTATACTTATGCATGCCGATGGGCCTAGAGGCCAGTTTGGACGAATATGTGAAGTGCGATATTACTTATGTAGCGATTGGACAGACGGCCAATCATTGACGATGATGCCGATAAATTATTACTTTCCTTCATCGAGCGCCGACCCTTTAATATTGACCTGAACTCTCCAATTCCTTGAATTTAACTCTGAATTCCTCAAGGGGTCAAAGGACGAGAGGATAGAGGTAAAGTGATCACGGAAATTCCATGCCTTGTCGATTTGACGTTTGATCAATCTGGATTCAACGACACTTTGTTTTTACACAATACTTTTTCTTTGCCAATCTGAGGGATTGGAAGTCAAAGTGAACCAACTCAATTCTTCACTCTCATTCATCCTGTTATGATCCACAATCAATTGAACTATGAATGGAAAACACTCGAGTGTTATCGGCTAGCCGTATTGTCCCTCAAGTCGACAAACATCTTAGAGTAGATGGAAAAATTGTTCTGCAAAGGATAATATCAAATCTGGTGAAATGTGGGTTGTTCTTAAGCTCTCTTTTTTAAACCACTCATCTCTCAACTATCCTGATTTTATTTCAAATAGTTTTTATTAAGCCATACACGCACGAACAGAAAATTAATAAGAGTTCAATAAAAATTTGGGAAGAAGTACATCTCGAAAGCTCAGGGTTTTGAGTCTGCAAGCAAAAAATTTTGAAGTCCTGAATGATCTCTGAAAAAAATTACATGCAAAGTCAAATTTGATAAAGCGTTTCTCAAAGCGCGACAGACGTTACCCTCAATCAGAACACCCTTTGGAAATTCGTAATAGATTTTACTATTCCATAATTGACATTGGAAATTTGCAGAACTCCCATGACAAACTTGTTACTGAGTGAAATGATTGGTATGCAACTTTTCTCTTTTCGAAGCCGTGATATCAAACTCTCCACCCTTCGAAGCATTGAGAATTCGAGAATTTGTCCATCTCCTCTTGATATTGCAAGTAAAAAATTTCGTTCGATAATCGCTGTATCAATGTGGCGTATTTGAATAAAATCTAATGCCGGTTCCAAATTAATCGGGTAACTAAAGACGAATATCAATTTCTCAAAGAGCCTCGATGAAGGAAGAACTGATGACCAAATCGGATTTGTCGAGAAAAAAAGCTTGTGTTGAATGCACACACGCGAGCGTGTAACATTGCGTCAGAGGCTTGAAAGTCTCGGCCAGGATTTCAATCGCCACCGCCGCTGTTGACGTTAATTCGTTCTAAGCCGACGTGCAAACAGAGTATGGCGCGCGACGTGTGTGCATCTCTTGGCGCGTCTTTTCTCATTGTGTTTGCACAGCCACGCTTCTCTCTCGTCTCTAATCGGACACTTTACGCATCTCTCGATGAATTTCTTGTTCACGCCTCGGATGCACGTTGTTGGGGGCCTTTTCCATCGGGAAATTCATAAAACCGCACGGTGATTCTCCGAATCCAAAATTATTCCTAAAAATTGTCCGAAGAAATTCCCAATTTAAGATGATTGTCATCAGTCGACCCAGGAAGTAAAACAATATTAAAGACTTCCGATGGAAGTTTTTTTATTTCATTTGAACTCCAGAAGTCTTGGGAGAACGAGATTTTTCCTATCCCTTGTAATTCTTAACGATAATAATCATATCGATTAAAAAAATCATATCGCACGGTGTTTGTATGCAATTGGCAAAAATTCAAGGATTTTTCAATGTCTTGAATTAAGGGCATGTGAAAGCCAACTTTTACCGACGACCCTAACCATTGACAAATCGATTTTTCTCCCGAGTTCTACGGTGAATCTCAAAAAAGTGATTCCAAGTATGGAAGCTTTAGAATCAGATCTATCATTCAAAAAAAGAATCGAGTTGATCGGTTGAATATTGCCTTCAAACTTTGGTTTCGAAGTTGACCATTGCCTGAAAAAATACTCACACGCCTGACTTCGAAACCAAAGTTTGAAGGCAATATTCAACCGATCAACTCGATTCTTTTTTTGAATGATAGATCGCATCCGAAAGCTTCCATACTTGGAAGTACTTTTTCCGAGATCGTCCTCAAATAGTTCAGAAAATGATCAGAAGTATGACTTTTCCGAAGGCCCATGAGCTGTGATTTTGGCTGAGTCGAGGCAAGGTTGGGTTAGGTCCTCTACCGCCCACACCAGCTGTTGTTATTATTTTGAATGAACGGTGATGGACTGTCGTGAGTTGTCGCGCGGTACTTATATATTTTACTTGCACATAATAATAATCAGGAACAGAAAATTCATTCGTTGGAAAATTTTATGAAAAATAGTAATAACTTTGTTCATATCTGAGGAGAACCAATCCAAGTATTGACAATCTGAGTGACAATCCTGTTTCTTGAGGCAATTACTTGCTCCTTGATTTGAAAAGCAGTGAATATATAAGAGTGACAGTGATAATCATTCTGAGCCTTGGAGTGACTCAATAATTAACAATAATAGTAAGCAACGAGGCAATGCTTTATTGATATTGACATCCAAATCTAAGCCTTTCGAGGTATGAAATTGTCTTTCGTGGACATCAGAAATCTTTATACAGAATGTGGAGTTAGCATTACCCAAGATATAGATGAAGTTATGTACTTGAAAACAGATCAGAGGAGGAACCAGTTGATCGATGAACTGAGAGGAAAAGCATGCATCCACCAAACTTGCAAAAAATGCTATACATGAGATAGCTCATCAGAAAGGTTTACAACCTTTCGGTCTCACCAAACTCTATCTATTATTGTGCTAAGAATATGTATTGATGCAGCTCAGAATGTTCCTGTGATGTCGAGGCCTTCAGATGATTTCAGAGCAAACTAATGATTCTGTTTTGATGTTTCAACTACAATATGTCTAAATACTCGATGAAAATAGCAAGCACGGGTAAGTCTTAGAGCAGAAGTAAATATTTGGAAATTGCAATAAGCTTCAATTTGTATCTACTAAAATCTCTATACTATAGAGGGGTGAATCCACATTCATTCATTTAGATCTATTGAGAATTAGAGCTTAATCGTGGAAATTTTGTGACTTGAGTTGAAAAGTCACAAGGTGGATTTCACTCTACAAAGAATGAAAGTGATGAAATTGAGTATCTTATTGTCATGAGTTGACCTCTGGAACATATTTGATTGATCTCACCATGCTACTGAAGGTTTCAACTAGAATGTCTTGAAATTACCTAGATCAAATGGCGCACCCGAGTGACTCTTAGAGCAAAAGTAAATGAGTGGCCATTGCTATAAGCTCCAATTTTTGTCTGCTGAGATCCCTGTATTTTAGAGGGGTGATTTCATATTCACTTTTTTTAATCTATTGAGAATTGGCTTAGTTGTGGAGTTTTTGTGACTTGAAATTGAAAAGTTACTTGGTAAATTCCATTATACAAAGAATGTAGTGATGAAATTGAGATTCTTTTTGCCAGGAGTTGACCTCTGAATCATGTTTAATTGATTTCACCATCCTACTCCAGGTTCCAACTAGAATATCTTGGAATCACCTGGTCCAAATGGAGCGCCCGGGTGAATTTTAGAGCAAAAGTGAATTAGTGGACATTGCAGTGAGCTCCAATTTGTGTCTCCTGAGGTCCCTGTATTTTAGAGGAATGATTTCATATTCATTTGTTTCAATCTGTTGAAATTTGGCCCAGTTGTGGAACTTTTTTGACTTGGAATTGGAAACTCATAAATTCCATTATACCATGAATTCATTGGCGGAATTCAGAATCTCATTCTTAGTTGTGTGCCTTCATATTAACTCTGATCAATCTCATCATTCTTTTCAAGGTATCAACATGAATACCCTAAGATATTTGTTCAGAATAGCTCGCTTGAGTGACTTCGAGAGCAAAAGCTGATCTTGAGTATGCCACGAGCTCCCTACCATGTCTGTTGAGATCTTTGTATTCGAGAGGTGAGATTTCATCTTCATTTTAAGGTATGTCATGAATGTATGTACTCCAATGTCTACATAGCTTCTATCTGTATTTACCAATTTCTAGCTGTTTGATATAAATCATGAACTTTGGATACTAAAATTTTTGGAACAGGTTAACTTTGTGGAGTTGCTTTGCATGAAATTCTGGAATTGTTTTGAGTCCCAAATAGAGTCAAATTTGTGTCTACAATCTGAATGGATGCCATAACATGAATAGTGATACTATCACAATGAATCCTTTTAGGTACAGCGATAACATGAATACATGACTTTGGCCAATAAGAGGCAGCGATGTGTCAGAATCACTACACATTTGAACAGGTTTTCTCTCCTTGGAACTGACAAAACAGCTCAAGAGTGTGTAGAGATGTGCATTCGAGTAATTGCTTAGAAAAAGTTACCGAGGAAGATATTCCTGCAGAAACCACTTCACTAAAAATGAATACACATAGTACAAAAATGTGTACACACACATAGTACAAAAATGTGTTTTCAAGAGTAAAAGTGATGGTTCAACAAAAAAGCCACATAAAAAATATACTTGAATGCAAGTATATACAAAAAAATGTGAGCCCAGCAGAATTATCACTAGATGTCACATAAAAAATATACTTGACAGTATATACAAAATGTGATTAGGAACCTTCATTTTTTACATCAATAACTCATCCAGTGTACCTAGAAGATAGCTATTCAGTCATGAATCTACGTATGCATCAATAAGCATGACGCAGTTATTATGACGCAGAGGAAGGGGGGAGGATTCTCACCACCCCTACCCTCCCTTATAATATATTCATATATGTAACATCTAACCCAACCTCCCTTACCCTTAGTACGGTCCGCTCGGTCGGTAAAAGTCGGCTTTCACATGCCCTTAACTTCCCTAACCTCAATTTCAAAAAAGATCCAAAAATTTGCATGTCGCTGAATTAAATCTCACTCTCATCTTAGTGAATGTTTTAATTATAATATTAGGTAAAAGTGATAGACATGAAGGAAAAAATGGACTGCATTGTTGAGAAGATGACTCTTTGAGTCAGCAAATTCTATCGTAGCATATACCATTTCGAATCCTTTGTTCCATACATCCTTATAATGAGCCGCGCGGAGGTTCCATCGAATCTATTATATACGTCGTACCACTTTTGATTCTCGAAAATATAACTTCTCTCACATTGGAATTGATGATCATTGATCAACTTCCAGAAAAAGATTGTGTGTCGATGCAATCAACATTTGATGCCTGAGTGACTGACTGCTCGCTGAATTTCTTCATTGCGAAAGTGCCATCCGCTGACATTGTAGAATATGAATTTAGGATGCATGATAATAAATAGATGTATAACAACACGAGTTGTGTGATTCTATATTAGATAAAAATTAACGTCCAAGGAGATGATCTTTTCCAAAAATTTCGATCATGTATTTTATTGTAACTATATTTTTATGTGAATCATCAGGACATGCTCTACATGTGTCGTATTCCATTTCTGAATAACGCTGATTAAAAATTTGAGAAAATTTCTTGCATGTTAAAAACAAACCATTGTGTACATTTCTGAAATTATTAACTCATCAAGAATTCGTTTCCACATTCAGATATCCTTGAATTTCAATGTCAATGGCTCTCGTCCTTCCCACATATCATAATTTATTCTCGATCCATATCTAACACATCATGTTTGATGCATACCATCTGACGTGATAATCAATTCTGTCATAAAATATTTTTGTGTACTTGAAGTTGGTTGTCAACTTTCTATTCATAGAGCTGATATTGTGATACTTTATGCTCTATGGACAATACAGTGCTTGCATTCATTATTGTACGGTTAATAGTCCATATCAATTTTCAATACAAACATTTCATGTACACCAGTGAGCTGGTCGACGTCACTGAAAATATTCATTGAAATATTCATACACGGGTAGAAGAAATTCTTGGAGTTAGATCAATATCGTACAATATCACAACAAACTCTTTCGTGATGTTAGATTTCAGACGATTTGTCTGATTCTGGTCATTTCATTTCGCGGTGCACGACCGTAGGAAATTTCACAGCTTGATACGGGATTTCCTCGTTATCCGTGGGATTCGGTTCCACAACCGTGCCGCGAATGATAAAACCGGGAATAATATATGAGACCTCGTTTTTTTGGGAAATGGGGTTTACGTTCCACTGATTTGGCATATGATATAAGTAGTGACTCATTGACTCCTAAAGTGAGTACATGTACTGTTTGTGGAAGTGTTTTCCGATGCTGTAGATATGTCAACGGAATATGAGTTCACCGAATGAATGATGAAACTTCCTTGAAATGTAGAGACAACTGGTCAAAGTCTCAAAAAAATCAGTCATGTTTGACTGACTTGATCATTTTAGAAGATACCTGTGCATTTCTTCGAACGTTAGCCCAAAATTCTAGGTATTGTAAGATCATGTCATCGCGAAATCTCTAGTCCGCAATCCAAGGTCTATATAATTGACACAATCAACTTTGAGACAGAATGCTACTTATATAGGTTCATCATTGAAAAGATTCACCGTGTCCGGTTGACAGTGGCTCAGTTGCAAGTTCTTCGATCTTTTTCGAAGTGTGAATTTATTTTGAGAAACGAGAATTTCGTCATTTGAGATTCATTGAACAGAGAAGTTCATTCTAGATTCACAATTGATACAGATTCAATTTGATGTGATTATGGACTATCTCCCACCAGCAAAGTTGCATAGAAATGAAATAACATCCGAGCAGTAACAGAGATATTGACCCGTACGAATGATAAGATAACTCGAGTCCCGAATATCAAGGGACCGGCACAGACCAATAAACCGCAGATATCAAAATCCGCATATGATAAATCCGCGTTTTACGAGGGATCCCTGCACATCTATCAGTCTACCGTATTATCTAGTGCATACGACCAACATTACATAATCATCAGACACTTGTATAGAGAGCCTATAATATATGTATGTATAACCTTCGATCTAGGGCCCATTACACTATGTATGAGGGTAGTATAGGGCGCCATGCACATGCATCAAGTAAGCATTGGTCAAATAGTCTCCATACAGAATAAACTATGTGTGTATATATGTACCCTCTCGAGGGCAAGATACAGACGTTCGCAGGAGCCCTTCGCAGATTAAATTTACACATAGTTGCGCCGCAGAACAATGGTTATACGTGCAAGCTGTTTGCATGAACTAGCAAATATTTGGCAGTAACGATTTCTATCTGCCCTACGGTCTTCGTCTATCTCTCTATCTCACTCTCACTCGAGTATTCGATGATGGTAGAAGTTTACTTATACAGTGGTCATATAGTGTGTATGTAGGGGATGGTACACGAGTATATATACAGTGTGAGAGGTTGCAAGATACTCCATAAACTCGATCGATGTTTGCCTCGGCCACTTCGCTTTAATTGCTGTCGAATCGCGGATCCATTAGAGAAATGCACTGGACTAGCACCACACTGATGATGACAGGAACATACCAGTGTTGTCCGAGACTTGTGGACTAGTAGTGACTTTTTTTCGGACATATTATAATGTTCATGTGTACTTGTTAAGATTCTCAGCACCGCCAGATTACCGTACATATGAATCCATTCAAACGTGACAGGGTTATTAGACGTTTCCCAATCCAACACTTCTTAGGACTGTAATATCCACATTGTTGTCTATGAAAGTAGGGATAAGACTTGAAAACTCACCAACTTCTCCGTTCAAGATTACAGATTGCTTTCTTTTTAAGAAAATAGCAAGCTGGTTATTATTGGCTCTTTTTTAAAAACCAATAATGTGGTCAATTTTGATCACAACTGTTCAACTTAATTCAATTTTGTGATTACAATCTCAAGGATTAACTCTAGTCTCCCGACATTTACTGATCGTTATAGCTCAACTCCTAAATTCAAAAATTTGGATTGTTTTCGGCTGACACAGAGTTATATCAATACGTTGTGAGCGCACGAAAACTTGGTCAAATAATACTCACAGCGTGGATCTTTCTATCACAGGAGTCCCTGATTACCCGCGGTCGCTCGGTTTCTACCTATCCCTTGTTATCCGCGAACTTAGTCTCGTTATCCGCGAGTCCATGTTCGTGACTAATCTAGAGTGAATACATTTCACGTGTAATTTCACTCATGGCGAGTGATGTGCAACCTTTCGGAATACCATCCCGCATCTCTGGCAAGTGTCAGGTTTAGATAATACTTTTTTTCTGGATAGTTTTTAAATTATCAATTGGCAATACCTTCGTTTCGGGCTTTCAATCATGAAGGATTTCATTGTTGGATTCGTCAACATTGATAATCAGCAACTTCATATCGATCGTCATTTCTGCAATAATCCCATAATCTGGCCATTTTCGATCAACCGTTCGGTATAATACGAGCTGCAGATTCGGCAATGTCTCATGATCCAATCATCACTTGGAGCCTGGGCTCTGAATATTTTCTAGATGTGTAGGTAAAAATTTATGAGGACCCCCACAGAAACTGTTTGAAGTTCAAGATGATAGATTTTTCCGAGAAATAGGTTATAATCCATGTGATTTTCACGAACTGTTTCATTTTTATCATTGTACATCATCTTCAGATCAATGTTGATAATCAATTGGCAATAATAAGTGTCCCATGAATAGAATGTCCATGCATGAATGACAACTTTCTCCGAAATTCACACAGACGGTCGAACGTTACTCCCCATTTCCCATAAGACCAAGGTCTTATTATCCGCGTTTTTGTTATACGTGGTGCTTTTTCTGAACGTAACCCCCGCGGATAACGAAAGACTCCTGCATTTTATGGGATCAAATCTTAGTTAAATATAAGCTCGCATTCGTGAGGATTGCATCCCATTTCTGATTTCTTCACCAGAAAATAGTATGTGCAATTTGATCTCGATGTTGAACAACAGTCCAAGGTTGTTGTACTTCGATGTTCATTTTATGCATGAATCATGGGTGAGTGCACACGACTTGCTAGCACTGCTCGCATCCATTACCGGAAATTACGACTACACCTGTATACATTCAACTAGATGTTCATTTGGGTGCAGCTCTTCTCTGATGTGAGTCTAGCTTATCGCTTTTCTAATAAACAACTCGAGCTGCACCGCTGAATCATTGACCCAATACTCGAGTTTGCAAAGCACAGATTACGTAATGTCAGAAAAATAGGTTTTTCCCGTTGTAAATTGGCAGATAAGTTATTCCAGCTCTGTGCATGGTTCTTCCTTTGTAACGAAATTGTAGAACTCGCGTAATATTTTGAAGTAATTCACACTCATGCAGATGAATAATGAATGAGTTCAAGGGCGTATGAGACTGATAATATCTAATTTCATCTACCCAAAAGCTAACCACTCAAATAGTTTATTCATTTCTTATAACCATCAGCCAAATCACTACATATGGACACATTCTGGAATCACCTGAACTGACCAATCTTCGAGTTCTTTTGTCGCGCTCAATGTCGTGGATTTTCATATGTGTTCATAGCTCAGTTGCGGTTCCTGAAACCACGTACATATATACGTATAATTTTATAGCCTATGAGTAGAATCCAGTTCGAGTACTAAAATTATCAATGGCAATTTGAGAGACCAGGTCGAATGGGAAACAATATATATGTATAGTGAAAGAGGGCCTGCCGTACCAATCCCGACTTTTACTACTTACAAGGTGCGAATCGCTCGCGCGTTACGACCCACTCAGTCGTCTAGTATAGGCTGCTGTACGACTCGTTTGCTCATATTCAATTTTAGTAATGAATTATCACCATAATAATTACACATTCAGAAAATCTATTACCATGAAAAATAATGAAATTTCTATGATACCCATAGTCAGCTTAATAAACATGTGCCGCGGTATGTCTCTGGTGATCCTCCTTTGCTTATCATCCCCAAAATCTTTCCACAGATTGGTACCATCTAGAATATGAAGAATCTAGAGTAACTCCGTCAAATGGGCCTCCTGTACAAAGCTACGAACAAGAACGTTAGCATTGTCAGTATATCTATATATATCACTTTTTAACATGAGCCTATATGAGCAATGCTAATGTCATAGGCTGTAACTTTGGATAGAGGGCCCATTTGACGGAGTTACTCTGGATTTTCCAGATTCTAGGTAGTACAGAAACTGTAAAAAAAATCTTGGAAAGAATTGGTGACCCGGACCCCGTGTTCCCTCTTTGTCAGTCTACTACTGTCATACTTTTCTGTTACTGAAAACTTCTGAAGTCTGAAAAATATCACTCGCACTATAACAAAAGCAAATTATTACAAATAATATTAATTTCTGATAATATTCCTTAAACTGTCGAGTCTACAAACGATCATATTATGTTTTCCTCAGTAGCAAATTCTAACGGGATAGACATCACAGCCGGTTTATACTCGCACAATGGTAAAGCTCAACAAAGTATTTACTACGTGTTGTATTGTAAGCCGAATCGTGCGCGTTGAACGTTAGCACAAACACCACCGCTGATACTGAACACAGCTCCGCGGCACCACCACTGTGAAATGTATTGGCTGAACTTGTACGGAAAAGGCAATGGCGGGACAAATCACGCGCAGGAAGCCGGAAGTTCATCTACACACAGTGCGTGGGTGCGCCCTTCATGTAAATATACACTCTTGCGTAGTGTACAACCGGGAAAATCCTAACTATCTTTAACCGAGTGTGTATAATGAAAATGTAGATCGATGGAGAGCTTTTTTTGATATTAAGTATTTCAGGAACCCAAGCATATTTCCCACGGTGGAAAAGATTCTTAAGGCGATGCCGTTCACTGTGCACGCTTAATTTTGTTCACAAAAATCTCAAAATCTTTTCCAATTTGGGCTAAACGAAGAGTTATCCAGGCTAAGTTAGATGATAATAAAGCCTGGATAACTCGCCGCTTAGCCCAAATTGGAAAAGATTTTGAGATTTTTGTGAACAAAAATGTGCCAATTTGTAGGTTAGAAAGTACCCGCGGGCGAGTTATTCTCGTTCATCTCCAATGGTCTTGGGATTAGTGGAAAATGACGAGTTATCTACGACAATTTACATGATAATACGAAATGGACAACTCGTCTGAAACTTTGTATCATCAAAATTTTGAGTTACATCCAAATGAAATATAATTTCCGGGTTGCACGGTGACCGCATCGCCTTAATTCTCAAGATGGAGCTAATAATTTTTGTGTAGATGGTCTGAAGAGGCTCGCATCATTAATCGACAGTGCATCCGTCAGTTCTCTTCTCCTTTTGACTCCCTTATGCAGCCTTGAATAATAGTTGTAAAGACACAGTGGACTTTTCGACATTCAACACATTTACTTGAATTAATTACATTGAATGAATTGAGTGAATGAATTCTAAGTTGAACATGAATAAATCTAGAAGAATAGTGATGATTAGTTGGGTCTTTGATAGCCAATATCTCGGGTGAATCTGTCCCAAAGTCTGTTTTCACCCGCTATGATAGAGATGAAATCAGTGTAATTTTGAAAATCGCTAATTTAAGTACTTATATCCGTTTTCTATCCAAATTCCAATTCCTGGAGATAAAAGAAATGTGCCGGGCCAAAATAATTCTGTGTTGAATATTGAGGTTACCCAAGGTTGACTAGTAGAATAGACTCCGAATATGAACAATTGATACACTGGTCGGAAACAACCTCCAACACTGCATAAAGATTTCGCGGGCTTAAATTTGCAAACAGATTAATTTTGTGTATCCTATTTCTTAATTGTTTGGAATTCCGGTAGTGAATTTTTTTCCTCTTCAGTGAAATTACTTTGATAATACTAGCTTGAGCGACGAAAATTCGCAATTAGTCATCCATCTCGCGGTGTTTTTCCGCTCCTCTTCTCAGAATATTGCCAACTCTGCTTCGTTTGCGAGAGTGGAACTTTCCTCTCTCTTTCACTCTTTGTCTGTTCTAGAGATGAGATCGCCCGGCGGAAGTTCCGCCAGACCGGAATCCATAAAAACTGTCGTGACCCGCGTTACGCGGTTCGTCGACTTCCTCTTTTCTTTCGCTCTCGTTCTTCTGGCCGCGTTTTCACTCACTTGGAGCACTATATATATACACACACACACACACACACACACACGATATACATGTATCCTCGTCGTTTTGTGGACCCATTTGTAATTTTGGACATCTTGCGTGTATCCTGGTATGTACCAGTCCCAAACCGAAGGACATCAATGATTCGTCAGTGCGTTTAAGAGTGCTCTCCAGCTTTTTTGAAATATCGGTGGCGCCATCTCGCGGTCAAACTAGTTTATTAGGAATAATTAATTGACCGAACAATTATGAGTGATTAGCGATGCAGACCCAAATGCGGGAAATTCATCAGATAATTTTCAAAAAAGTTCCATTGAGATTGGAGCAAAATTGAGCGAGAATAGTTGCATCAAAAGTTTTACTAGTTTTGAAAATCGTCAGAAATTTTTGCTGCAACTATACTCGCTCAGTTTTGTACCAATCTCAATGGATCTTTAAGTAACATTCGCAGATGAATAACCCGCCCATGGGTCTGCATCGCTATGCACTCAAAATTGTTCGGTCAATTGATTATTCACAATAAACCGTTTTGACCGCGAGATGGCGCTGAAAACAGCAGTATCCACGATAAAAATCGATAAAAAAATTAATTTAGACTCAATAATTTATTTATCACGATATTCAACATCACATCTGTGACAACGTGTAAATCGTGAAATACCTAAAATAGCTGCTCGAGACCATATTTGACCAAAATTTTGGATCGAAAAATATACGTAAACAGCTTTTACCTCGTGCTGTTATCAATCAGCAAAATTATCTATTTTTTTGTAAAAGTAACTCATCATTGAACTCACTATTATTATATCATTTACTGTTATTTCTATGTCACTTATTTCCGACTTGTTCAAGCCTGTGTAGTACAATCTACCCGATGATACATAAGATCCACATCACATTCGCAATTTCCATTTATACAATATACTTTTCTAGTTTTTCTTCATTCTCAGTCGAAAAGCAAAGCACATGAATTGAATCTTTTAACGCATAAAATATTCATTCTCTTGGGTATATTTCCAGAACTAGCTCACGACAAAATCAGTAAGATAGAAGAGAGTATAGAGACACTTGAACTCGTAATAGTGTATAGTACATATATCGTATAGTTCGTGGGTGAGCTTGGAATCTATAGGTATACAATAGAGGTGCCGCCTCCGGTTGGCCGGTCACTGCCGACTGGTCTGATTGGCCGCACTAGAGGCAACCTTCGCCTCGCCCACCCTCCTCCTCCTCTTTCTCCTCCCCCTCATCCATCTCCTCCTTCTCATCCTCCCTCTCCAACTTTCAACTCCTCTGACTGACTCCTTTTCCTCCTCTGCATCGCTGCTCCCCGACTTCACGCTCTCATTTCCTCGGTCTGCGAGGAGAGTGAGAAATAGAGTGTCTCGTTGTCTCTCACACAGTCTACTGACACACGTCACCTCACACTCATATATCTCTACTTTTTTTCTATCTATATAGATATCTCTCTTTTGGTGATACTATAGAAGGAAAGTTTTGTCTGTGTCTCGTGTACAAGACGAAAACTTGGCTGAAGTGAGATGTATATACGCAAATCGACGTGGTAAAATAGTCGAAAGGGAAAGTCAATGGCAGGAGAATACTGGTGATCGATAAGGCACTGTTTTCACTTATCGTAAGAGCTTTTGTTCGGTTAAAATTTTTTTTATGCAATTCTCCGATGTTTGGGTGCTCGTAAAATTGCATAAAATAGTATTTGCACCTCCTTCTTGAGGTTCCCCACTTCCGAGCGATTATTTCGACCCTCGCCTGCGGCTCGGGCCGAAAACCAATCGCTCAGAAGCGAGCTACAACCTCATGAACTTGGTGCAAAACATACTATTTGTGCTTTACATTGCTCGATTGATTCTCATCCACTGTATACTTATGTGATCGCCCCTTGAGATAATTTTTGATATCGCGCTCATCATATCAGGTTCTCTTGTCTGTTATCAAGTTTGTCGAGCTGAATTTGAAAATCGATAAATGCTAAAGAGTATTGGTACGTTGGGAAATGTTAGAAGATGAGCTTGAAATATGAGTTGAATTGTGGGAGTGAAATTCACGGGGTTATTCAAAACTTCGGAATGAAAACACTTCAGATTCAGTTAGAATGAATCTTTTATACACGATACTGTGTCGTACTCTGGTGAGGAACAAAAGTCGCGAAAAAACTATGAGTGAAGAAGTAACGATGGTCACCTGGGGAGGACATGGTCACGTGCGTAGTTATCGCCTGGGCACGGATGACTTGATAATAATTCTCCGTGCGACGATCTTTGCAGCAAATCAAGATGAATTTAAAGATCATACTGAAAAATCTCAAATCTATCGTAATCACTAAAGATGTTTTTGATGGTCATTACTTTGGGAAACCGAGTTTTTAACCGAGAGTTATCTCTGGTATTTTCCAAAATTTTGCACTCATCAACTCGGGGAAGAGTTGCTGTCTAACTGCGACAGTTTTCATAGGCATCTTTGAATCAAAATGTTGAAGAATCCTTGGAATTTCTCTCCATCTCCATTCGAACGTTTTAGAACCTTTCACCATATTGAACTAAATCCTAGAGCCCGAAAAGTAAAACGAGTAAGAGTATGCGACAAGACAAATTTCATCGATTGATTTAATTAGATCCACAATGGCCAGTAGTGAAAAAATTTTCAAGAGAATTTTCTCGCCTGTGTCAGTCTCAAAACTGGAAAAATCGTATCAATTTTATCAAATTATCAATCATTTACGAATGAGTGAGGCGAAATTGGATAGATTTTGCAGTGGGACTATCTGGCGATACTTGGGACTAAACGCGCTGTGGGACTTTGAAGTTCAACAATTAAATAGATTGTAAAAAAATCTTCAGAATCCTAGGTCACCGCTTTCATACTTTTTCTTCAAAGTTCAACAAGAAAAATCTGTCCAAATCGGCCCCGCGCTTGGGGGCACTTTTGACGAGTTTTGGGGGCAAATTTGAACGGACTATTATACTCACGCCGTGCGGCAATATTCCTTATCTAATTGCGTTGCATATGCTCACCAAAACACGTGGTGATAACCCAAAATCAATAAGAAACCCGCCCACAACTGTCACATGCTCCAACGGCAACAGTGAGCAACGCATTTTTATGTGATTTTTCGCCATAATCGCAATAGAAGCTTCGTCAATGCGATACTGTCTTCAGCAGTCAACGATCGACTTGCAGCTCCAAAAAATCGACTGTTCTTCGTGATTCTGAGCTTATATTCGACCTACAATACCGCTACCAATGATAATGTGTGACTAAGAAGCTTGAGTCAGTAAATACGAGAGCGAGAATGCATAAAGTGAGCACTCATCGCGAACACGTAAAAAGCAAATTCTCACCTCTCATCTGAGTGGTAGATCGGATTTTCAACATTGTTACTTCAATTTTTCACCCATTTTCAATCACCCAACTCATTTGCTCTCCTCACGCAGCACTACAAGTTCGGTCCTACGCGTACTCGCACATTTCTTCGCAAAAACACAGGTACGCATCCGGTCGGCCGATTTAACATAGGATTTAGTCTTGTCCAAATTCGCCCCCACCAATCCATCCAAAAATGCCACCAGGCATTGTTTTCGCAGAATTGTGATCATTTGGGCCCAAGTAAACCGATTTTGGCCCACGACGGCTAAGATTCTTTGTTTTGTAATGTAGTTTTTGATCCCTTAACGGCGATTAAGCTCATCCACTTTTACAGAAGTAGCGTGAATTTTTGCATTTGGAAAATAAACCGCGTGGGGCCCTCGAAAAGCACCCCTATATCAGCCCAGGCTCCGAGTATCGGTCCGGGAGGTCTAACCGCCATAAAAACCATTGTCCGTGATGCTGTTGAAAATGCATGTACACAGCGAAAGCCAGGAATCTCTCCTAACCTAGCTATCTCACTCAGCCAATTTTGCCCCCGTCCAAATTCGCCCCACTCTCCCCTATGTTACTCCCTTCTTCGGCTAAGAAAACTTCATTTACAGAATTTAAAAACCTGATCACACGCTTATTTTTCGGCACGTTATTGAAAAAAAATTTTGCGAACGTGCGACTTCCGAAAATGAGACGGAATGTATCTCACGTTTATCCTAAAAGGCTCTAATGAATTTTGTGCCACTTCATCAAGAAGCAACGAGGTTCTCATATTTCTAATTCGTCTCCATATCTCTTTGGGATAAATGAGGCAGAAGCAATGGCAGAGAAGAAGAAAAAAGAAATGAGGAGTAAACCAAGAAGGAGACGGATTATGGGACAAAGTATGAACGGTGCACAGAAAAAAATGAGGACTAATGAAAGGGCGGGTTTGAAGAAAAAAAAAAGATGGTGCATGCAAAAGTAGAGTGTGCGGTATAAGAGCCATCAGAGAGCAGGGTGAGAGCGCAAGAGAGAAAGTGCATATCCGGCTCCGTTGCAGCCAAGCCTTTCCTCCTCCCTCTTTGTCTCGTTTTGCCTCGAGCGCGTTTCCTAATGAACTATGTAATAACGTCGCGCGATGCTAGTGCCCTCTACTGTCTCTTCGACGAGGAAATTCTCTCACCTACTCTGTACGCCACGTTTCTTCCTCTCTATATTTTTTCACTTATTTTTCCAGTATTCCTGATAACATTCCATCCATTCCACAAAGTTTTTCCAAATTTTTGCCTCTTTGCTCGATCACAGCTATTTGTTTTCCTCCAATCCAGTTGGATTTTCTCAGTTTTGAATCACCTCATTTCATTAACTCCCAAAAAGTGTCTTGGATCATGCATCATTGGGATAAATCAAATCACTTCATTCAGTACAAAGAACCCTCACCTGATAAAAAAAATTAATTTTCGACTCATTATCATTCGAAATCGAAGTGAGTTCCTGTATCAAGTAATATCTTGTGGGCAACGAGAAAGTACTCTTTCCATACATAGTGTGGAAGAATCTAATTGATCTGGATTTGGATCGGGACATTGATTGGACCAATTGAGGGTATTGGTGGAGTGACAAAAAATATGCATAGGCTGATAACAATGTTGTGACATCCAGAGCGTGAACTGGTCCAAATTTTTCAAAAGAAAACAACTTCGTCTGCAAGAGATACTTGCAAATCCCAACACTATAACCACAATTATTTCAACGATGGCTTCGTAATTTTTATTTTGCTTGCAAATCATGTTGCTCCTGATTTTATCTTGTTGAAACGGCAGTTTCATTGATAAATTTATCTCTCATGTGATTGTTTCATGAAAATTCATACACTTGTGAAAATTCACGTGATAAACTCCCATCACTGTCACTCTATGAGTACAAACAAAATTCCTCAAGATTAAGGTGTTGGTTGCCTTGAAATTTGTGAAAGTATATCAGTTAATATCAATGAATACGTCAATTTGAGTCATCAAATAAATAAAAAAAGAGAAAATGTTGCTAGTCCCGAGTTTTTCTTGTCGGGGTCTATATGTCGCAGCCTTTTGGTAGAATCAGCCGTTTCATTTTAAGACGGTTCATTCTACAATCGGGCGGGCTAAAACCAGCCTTTTGGTCAAACGGCTACTGTTTCCCAGCCATTTGGTCAAATGGCGGATCGCGCGCAGCCTTTTCATATTAGAACTCATGCGCTTTCCAATATTTCGCGGTAGATTTGTGAACTTGAGCTCGTGAAAATGAAGTAACGAGAATAATCTAAGGAATGACAGATGAGTAATTTCACGTGAAATAAATGATCGGTAAAACATGATGTCCAGATCTTCTGCGCATGATTTTTCACAGATTTTATATCGTAAAACGTGATCAAAAACCGACTGTCGGAACCCCAAAAAATTTTTTTGTCCAGCTGGTGAACAGATTGGTTTGAATTTTTATTTTCTCGATGAAAAAGCACTGACACGAGGCGCTGACGTCTTCGCATCGAAAGAGCTATAGCTCTGAAGCGGAAAAAGATATCGACGATAAGTTCAGCGCATTTGAAAACTCCGTCAAAATCGCGAATCAATTCCATTCTCCAGGACAGGGTTCTGGAATAATTCTGATAACACTTATCTTTAACACTTATGTTTTCAAACTTTTTTGAAAATATCTTTCTGGAAGAAAACCTAAATCGCGATTTTCCAGAAAGCTTCTATATACGAGACTATGACTTTTCACAATATATTTCAAGGTACACTTTAATAAGTTTCTGTCTTGACTTCCAAATGCGCTGAATCGCTTGTCGATATCTTGTCCCGTTATAGCTGTTTTTATCTGAAAAAGTCAGTGCTTTTTCATCGAATGAGATCAAAAGTTCAGCCAATATGCTCACCAACCACGTAAAATATCCCAAGCGGTCGGTGTTTCGTCACATTTTGAGATATAAAATTGGTGAAAAATCATGCCCAGAAGATCTGGACATCATGTTTTACAGATCATTTATTTCGCGTGTAATAACTCACGTATCAAGCTTTAAACAACCTCCATATCTTAATTCTCACGAGCTGAAGTTCACAAATCTACCGCGAAGTATTGGAAAGCGCATGAGTTCTAATATGAAAAGGCTGCGCGCGATCGGCCATTTGACCAAATGGCTGGGAAACAGTAGCCGTTTGACCAAAAGGCTGGTTTTAGCCCGCCCGATTGTAGAATGAACCGTTTTAAAATGAAAAGGCGGCGTTTGGCCAAAAGGCTAGCTTTTTGGCCAAACAGCTGATTCTACCAAAAGGCTGCGACATATACATCCTCATATACATTTATACAAGTTGGATATCAATTGAAGTGAATATCAATCACTGATATCAATTTGATCCGTACATTTATTATTTATACTCTAGAAGTTATTCAACAACTACACGGATTTACGTATTTATTGATATTCACCCATACCCGCATTGTAGAACGCACGTTAGCTCACTTGTTTCAAGACAAATCTTGGATTAGAATATTATCCACGGGTACCTCATCTCCTTCTCTTCCCCTCTTGACCTTGCTGGTTATTGACGCTGACTTATCAGAGACTCGAACCTTTTTCTAGAAGGATCAGATAAAAAATCTATCGCGAACTATGTCCTCCTCGGTGTGCTCTCAATTACTGGACATCTTCTCACTTTAATCTGACAGGGGATAGTTGTATAGTGCGAACTGGTTTACTACATACTGAAAATTGGCATGATATGATAAACATTTTCGGTCGTAATTGTTCATCAAAACAAGTCCCTATGACTCGAGATCATTGGAGAACTTTTGAAGAAGTAGGATAAGCAGATCGATTCAGTCGACGCAATAGCAATTAGATGATCAATGTTATAGGTAATTACACGAGAATCGCAAGCATTTTATTGATACTACCATCCATGCAAAGACAAGCGGCCTTTACAAATGAAACATTATGAATTATTCATTCATTCCAGAGCTCTAGTTTCTCTTTCTTCCATCAAGAATCTTGCATGAAGTCATATCAAAAGCTCATGAATTACGAACGATTCAACTGAGGATAATGTTCTTGTAGATACATCAATTTATGATGTGTTCCAGTAATTTGTTTTTCAACTGTTTATAAGATTGGGCGGATTTTCCCAAAAATCACTGGAATAATCAATCTGAGGTTTTCACTATGGAAGTAGATTCAGAAAGTTCTTCTAACCAACTGTTAAGAAATATGATAATCCTTTTGTTCACAATGTACGAAAAATTGACGCTTGGAAATAGTGATCATGCTTCTACGTACTTATTTGCTGGACTTAGAATTGTTCACGGTTGACTCGAGTCATACGATAAAATACTTTTGGGGAATTATTTATAGGGAACTGACCTCAGTACGGAAAAAGAATTTATTCAAGTTTGATCCAGAAAATGCAGGTTCGATCACACATTGAAACAGTCGAGTTTCCCGATTCTGCAAAGCATTTTTCAATCCTCAAATTGAATATCAAAAGTTGAGTCGTTCCAATACCCGCTGAACAATATGGTGGCATGTGCACATGTTAACACGCGCATGCGCATCACGGTCGCTCCAGCCCAAACGGTTTTGACACTTGAAGGAATCTGGAAGGAATTTTACTGTAGTATACATTTTGATTTTGACAATGCACATGTTCATAATGTTGATTCCTTCGGATGTAAGAATCATCTGAGCTCGGGCCGCCGTCAGACTTCTGAGGCAAAATCATGTGAGATGTTATGCGCGTGCGTATGCATGTGTATGCAACGCCATATTGTCTAGCGGATATCTAATTATTCAACTTTGAAAATTGAATACTGAATGAAACAAAGTTGAATCAGATCGAAAACCATTGATTATATGAATGATCAAGCCAGTACTTTCCAAATAAATTGTTAGCAAAATCCACGCTAGTTCCCCAATTTGCGATCTACTCACAATATTTCCAATGTCGACCTCCTCCTCCACCATATAATTACGGTAACTGCTCACCTGGTCATTGCCCCAATATTATCTCTATCCCCAAATTTATATTCAGCATAAGATTTTCGAATCGTATCTCAGTCTTGATTATAATAACAATAGATGTCTGGAAACAATAAAAGTCATGTGTGATGTTTCTTTTGTATTTTCAGGGACTGGAATTCGACGGGCAACGTTCGCGTACAAGAATCCTGGCCAACGTGAGCACCATCCACAATGAAAAGTCCAAATTTCTTAAAGGCAAACGAGCCATACATCCGGAACTGTAGGCGCAACGTGGTAAGGAATTTTGATTTTTCTTCATCATTTTCATAATCACTAGAATCATCGCTTTTCTTCCTATGAACATTTAAAGTGTGTTAAACACTCGATTTCGAGAAAATTTGCGGTGTAATAATATGTATAAATTAAACGAAAAATTGCTCTCTCTTTTGTGTATTATGAAATTACGATGTGAGGGGATCCATCATTTTGTTGATTATTCAAATTGTAGGAGACATCTTAGAGTATTATGAAAATCTGTTGCCTGGCAATCTCATGAGTTGTCAAAATCTTTATCAATTTTGACCAATTGCTCTACTTATGTATAAGGACCTTCATAAGGACTCGCTCCTTCGCATTATTCGTAACACATGACATCATGATCTTCGGAAATGTTGAGAGTAAACTCACCCGGTAAGAAAAATACTTGTGCAACTCAAATCTCCTCTGGATGCATAGATTTTGTGTTGCAATCCAATATAATTTTTCACTCTAATCCACAAACAATTTTTACTAGCATTTTCATGATGTATCTTCGTAAGTTTTCCACTCCTATTTTGCACCGTCTCGCTCATGTAAGCTTGCCCATATTTTTTATATGACCATCTTACCCAATTTCGTGCTTCCTCTATACCTTCACTCTTTTTCTCTGTCCGATATTATGGGGTCGAACTTGAGTGCAATATGGAAAGATGATTGTAGGCGGAATGCGCGCGGTCATCGCGAGCTCACGCGCGCCGAATCGTGCCCCGATCGATCGATCGCATCAGAGCTCTCCACCATCCCACGAAACTGCATCCGAGAGGCTCGATAACTTCGTATAACGACCGCTATGAAATCTTTGGTGGTTGCCTGGAGCTTCAATCACCCTCCAAATCCTAACGCTATACCTTTGATTGCGTATATTCCTGGCAGCCACATTTCACTTTTTAATTCCTCAGCGAAAAGGCTTTCAACGCTACTACTCACACTATCCTGCAGGTTCAACAAACTAGAAAATTCATGAAATATTTCTAAGTCATGATTTTCAGCTCAAATATGTTAGTTTTTCGTCCTCGTGACCTATTTTGGTTCATTTGCTTTATTCCGACTTTGATTGAGAAACTAAGTGAATTCAAAAGTTTGCGATCTCTTGCTGCTCTTGCGGTTCAAAATAGTACCTACATTCTTATTGCCTTGGTGGCTTGCGTAACGGCTTTGGATAGAGAGAGCGTTGTTTTCGGGTCATCAATAAATTCTGCCCGCGTACGTCACGGTACTGTACATGAACTCGTACCCACACCCACGTCATTTCTCATAAATAAGACAGCTCTTGATTCATTCTGAATCATGTATAGTGTACTATATAAACCTGGAATAGAGTTGACTAGTAATTTTTTTTTTCAACAGATAGTAAGGTATGCAAGTATCGAATGTCAGAGATTGTTCACAAATTCTGTCTCCCAATATAAACTACCGGTCAAAAGTTTTTATTCATCAAAAAATGAGGAGTCCAATTTAAAAATTTCGATTTCTGCAGCCTGGTTTATCCCATATGACCTTTATTTAGCTCATTTTGTAATTCGGCCAAAACTCAGAGCTTTGCAAGTCAAAAGTGAGTTGAA
This sequence comes from Eretmocerus hayati, assembly GCA_029851415.1. NCBI lineage: Eukaryota > Metazoa > Arthropoda > Insecta > Hymenoptera > Aphelinidae > Eretmocerus > Eretmocerus hayati. The sequence continues at coordinate 161,418,078 of CM056741.1, read as the reverse complement.
GAATTAAAATAATTCAAAAAGGATTTGAAAGTAAAACTCAAGATCTTTGAAATCCGTTTTTCAAAATTATTCTGATTTCTTTTTGTCCAAGGAATGGCGGCCTTTCTAACGAAAGATTTCTCTCAAAAAATGTATCAGTCATTAACACGTTCGCTGCGTCGGGTCCCACCGGTGGGCCCCGCGTGTCTTACCCCCAGTGCTGAGAATTTCGGTCTGATGGGAAATAACATTGGCCGGGACCCACCGGTGGGACCCGCCGCACCTGGGTCGAGATTACTGATTTCAGCCTCCGCAGTGAACGTATATTCGAAGTGGTATGAGCTTTATTTTTGGTTCATTCCACCAATAACAAAGAGAAACTTGAGAGAATCCAAAGAAATATCATTGTGAGCACAAATATTTCATCTTTCACGAATCTTGAGACTCTTTTTCAAGAAAAATCTTTCGATAGAACAATAATCGTCATTTATCGAACCAGAAATGACCTGAAACAACTCCTATGAACGGATTTTGAAGCTCTTGACTACAACTTTCAGATTTTCTCGAATCATCTTGATCCATTAACTAACGTTTTACATGCTCAGCTCTGAGTTTTGACCCAAATTTTCTTAACTCTCCCAAAAATTGGACTCAACCTACAGATAACCTGTTGTGCCGTAGAATATGTATCTTATAAGACCTACAAGAAGTCCTTGAAGTACTCGAGAAGAGCTACAAACTGAGTAAAATTGAAGTCGCTCAAGACCAACAAGACCGCAGAATAAAATTCCTGAATCTTGACTTTCCATTTTTAGCTAAACTTTTGATCGTTAGTGCTTTATTTTTGCGGTTTTACTCTAATGAATGTCATATCTCCTAAGAATAAAACTCACTTTTCAAACTGGCAAGTCATTGAATTCGATCAATAAAAATTAGACCCGTGACTCCACTTGCGCGCAAGAGCACTGATACTCCAGGATTTCAAAAATTAGGAAAAAATGTAACCACGTGTCGAATAAGTGATCACTGTACGAAGATCTAAAAATATCCTTTGAACGGCAACTGAATCATCTCTTGAACAAGCTTTAGACCATTTTCAAAGTATTTGGAAAGTAGAAGAGATTTTCATGTCTGATCGTTTAACAATTAGATAACATTCAAAACATAACCCATAACCCAAAACCCATAAATCTTTGAGATCTTAAAAAAGACTCTTGTATTTACAATCTTGAGTGAAGAAATTGAATCGAAATTCCAAAGTCAGTCAGGCCCGGAGGGACGGATTTGATTGTCGTAGAAGTCGTAAGTGTAATTTCTGTGTGATTTTTCGTCGACTATGGTTTTGATTCTGATCTCTAAGCACAGTTTTTCCCAATCCTCATCATGTGATTCATGAATGTTTTCAAGAAACAGTACAAAGATCAAAATGCAAATATATATATCAGATACTTTTACTGAATACAATTCAAGCGTGTGGCCTTTCCTCCGAATCCGCTTCTGGAATATCCAGATTAATTGACAATGAGTAAATTTAGAAGACCAAAAACGTTGGCCCATCGACATTTCTGGAACACAAAATGAGAAAGAATGGGACGACTTCTTAATTTTTTTCTCAAAACCTGGAAATTTGCTTGATTAAAAGCTATCTCCACCTCCATCATCAAATTGAACGAATAGATTCTGATGCCCATAGTCAGTAAACATTTTCCCAAGACAGAATTGATAACTAACATCAAGTAGGGGAACTGTCGTCGAAGAGCGTGCGCGTGTCATCCAACCGAGAAAAACTTCGAGGCATCGATCGAGCATCAGAATCTCAACGATCGAGAGTCGAAAAATACTCAGCCTACACCTACCTATATCAGGGGGTGACTGTGCACCGCTTGGCATCAGCACCCATAGAGCGCGTGTCGTGATGCGAGAGGTGTGAAGATGATCGTGATGAGGGGCAGATCCGACGACGACCAACGTATTACACTCTGCTGATGCAGCCTCAATTTTTCCCAAACCCTCGCAGAGATCGCTGATTCATGAAAAACGAGCCGACGTTCGTCTTTTTCGTGATGCCTCTTCGGCCTCTGATGCTGCCACAGCCTTGTCCAAAAGATGCTTTATTCTTGCCGCAGATTAACTCGTCAGGGTGATGACGATCGAATATAGCGTGTACTGCACTCCACTCAACACCATCATCATCATCATCATACCGAGTAAAACCACAGAGAAAAAGATGGGGGATACGCGAGCACGCGTTTAATAGGTTGTTTCAGCTAATTGACCAGAGCCTGAGCGTGAGATGATGACTTTGATCGCACCTTGTATATTCCACTGTATAACTATATATATCGTTATATATCAGCCGTACTTGCATTAGCAAAAACTAGGACTTACGGGCTGCTTGATGGATATTGGATATACAAAATTCCCAATTGTGGACGCTTTGTTTTTCATCGGGTTTTAGGTTCTGGAGGAAGTATTGGGAGGAATCTACTCGGTCAATCTTGTGAAATTTCACGCCTTTCTCGCGAGGTCCGATGACAAGCTGCGCGATGATGTATTTGTATACAGGATCGCAAGAGAAGCAGAATGTGCAGGAGAAGATAAATAACGAGGAAACGGGTGCACGATTCACGAAGAGTTGAGGCGACGAAATGATTCGTGGAATTGATTTTGCACATTCACTCTCGAGACCAGGTGATTTGGCGAAATTTTTTTATTCATCACCAGTCTTGGTGTTTTTGAGAATTCCTACAAATTGAGTGATCAGAGAATCGATTACACTGGTTGTACCTTTTGACGCCCAATTTATTCGGTGCTGGTGATTTTTTCCTTTTCATGCCCAAACACGGTATTGGAGTGAAACTTGGCTAATGGAATTTCAGCTCGTAAAAGCTGAAACGTTGTTTATTGCATCATACTTGTTATAAAATTTCGACTTACAGAATAGACGAATGGAGTTTTGGAAATTCTTCTCGGAGGATGTCATGTATTTTCCATGTCTCCATCATCGCTTAAACTCTCACATCTTTTTTCGAATTTAAAATGAAGTTTAATATAGAAAACCACGGTTAACCATTAAAAAGAAACTAAGTTGAAATGTTTGAATGAGCCGGGACTGTGTGACTGATTTCTGACGGAACGATTGCAGAAGGAACTGGGTATTTGAGAGGGTTAAATTGTCTAAGTTTTGCTGATATGTGAAAATTAAAAATGGTTTTTCCTTGAGAAACAATCACGAAAAGAGCCCCATATTTGGAGGATGAACCTGCACAGGATCAAATCTTTTCTTACCGTTCCGATGAAAAAGCATGATGCTGAACGTAGATCAATCAGTTCTCCGAGACATTGATCATGACCATATGAGAAACAATTTTTCATTTTGTAAATACTTTCACCATTTATCTCCGAGAAACTCTGTCAGGTTATGACAAATTAGAAAACAATTTTTCAAGAACAATATAAATTTAGATATCTCCAAAAAATCGTATCGATTCTTTAAGGTAGTTGTACACTGAAGCTGAAAATACAGTGAAATCTCCGGTCGCACGGACACCTCTGGTCGCATGAAAACTGTCCGCTATCCGGAGGTATCCACTAATCAGAGGTTCATTTCTGTGATTATACTTCTGCTAGTCGCAAAAAATTGTCCGTTATTGAGAGGTGTCCGCTTATCGGAGGTATCCGTTAAGAGAGATTCCACTAAATACCAGAAAAACACCAAAGTTGGGGAGGATTTAGTTCAAGTGTTAATGAAAATCTGTGCAAAATTTCAGAATGATTGACCGTTTTGTTTCGGAGTGGTAGCCACAAAAAATCCGCCACTTTTAACATTGCGTTCATTTGGGAGTCGACGATCCCGCAAGAGCGCAATGCCAAAAGTGACGAATTTTGATGACTACCACTCTGAAACAAAACGGCCAATCATTCTGAAATTTCGCACAGGTGTTCATTAACACGTGAACTAAATTCTCACCAACTTTGGTGACATTCTGGTATATTTTGCATTTTAGTGTACAACTACTTTAAGTGAACTGCTGATGCGTGATGTAATAATTTTAGGCTGGACCTCCATTTGCAGAAGGATCAACGAACTGACTGAGGTTTGGTCCAGCCTGAAGATAAGTTGCTAATAATTGAGTATTCAGATTGAAAGTAGATTCGATTCAAAATGAGCAAGATTCGCAGAGATTTTTTCCCCGCGATAAAAGATTGAGTGCAGCGAACCCTTTGAAATGCCTTCTTTCCGTCGAAACAAGAAAAAGAAAAAACTCCCAAAATTTCAAATTTTCAACAAAACATGGTTCAGAAAGCCGATACTCCTTTCAAGTGAAGAACATCCAATGAAATATGAAATACTTACATCTGTACCGGATCATAATTACAATTCTGCAATTTCTCTGATCATTATCCAAGAAATCGATCACTTTGAAAAGTCATGCGCAAGATAAGGCACAAACCGGGGATTAAAATTAAAAAGGTGAGAAAGTTGCACAAACCTTTACGATTCCTCCCTTTAATTATCTCAACCATACCGACATCACTGAAAACTCAACGGCACGCACAAGTCACACAAACAAAGCCAATAACAGATCATCACGCTGCAAGCCGATGTGCCTCGTCACTCAGAATCGAATGAACTCGAGAAATACATACCACGTGGCACTATCGTAAACCTCGATCATGCAATACATTCAAGTATCATGAGCCCAATAATTTTTTAACATTTTGTATAGCCATACCAGTTTTCTCGGGTGCAATATTATCGAAAAATCCAAGCTGCTCGTTCCCGGATTTTAATAATTCTACGTTTTCATCCTGGTGACCTCCCTCAGTTTGAGAGAAAAAGATAGCTATAGCTTTGAGGGAGAGTGAGGGCCAGGGCGCGAAGCTCGTTACGAGTCATGACTGGGCGCTTCTCATAAAGTTATATGCATGGGGGCCTTCTCTCCCATGAGTTCCTCCTTCTGTCCGCTCGAATCTTTCTCTTCAAAACCACCCGCGGATCAAACCCCAAAGGATTCGCTTCAACGCGCACGCCCGTCAATTTTATTATATAGTATATAGGTACTTACTTGTATATTTTGCTTTCACTTCTTTGCGAGGGTTGCAAGATTTTCATGTTTCTCACGAGAATCTGTGAATTTAGCTTTCCCAGTTGTAACTTCACGTGATGGAAGTGAAAATTTGACTGTATTAAATTCACCGATTGACTGGATTGACTGTAGTAGATTCCAAAACTGACAGTCGAACGACAAGTTTCCTTGGCTGTTGAGCGAGCTTTTTTATCCTGATAATGAAAGAATTCCACTAATAGAATGAGATTTTCAAGTCTTAGTTGAATGGTTTAGCAGTTAGCACTGGTCCTACGCTTTAACCAATTATACATTCATAGACAAACAGGTTTCGAGGAGATATTGGACGACTCTGTGAATAGAGTTCAGCCAATTACTTGGCCGAGAATCCCTCCAGAAGCCAAAGTCTCCGATCCAATTAATTGCCACGAAAGACAATTTTCATACTGATATCGAAATTCAGAGTCAGTGTATTCTAAATTAAGCAAGTTTTAGTTGCCAAATGTCTTCCAAACCTGCAGTTCTTGAACGGGTGAGTTTTTTACCGATGACTTTTTACATCGATTGACCATAATATTTCAACAACTACCTAATCCCGATGATTTGTTGATGGAGTCATGATGTGCGATTTACCTGCTCGCTTCAATCACATTTCACCTCGCATTTCACGCTTTGGATTCGAGAGAAATATTGGGAAATCGATAATTATTGCTGGCAAAATGACATAAAATGCCAATAAAATTACAAAATTGAAAATTTCCGGTACTTTTTCAAGTTCCGAAAATTGCAAGCATACAGACCTTACTTTTTGAGTTGAATATTTCCCAAAAATGCCCGAAATTCGTCAAATTTCTTCGAAAATTTATTGAGTACAAAATAAATGTTACAGATATTGAGAATTTGGTCTGTCAACATAATGTATCAGATGATCGAAGTTAACGGGCTATGTTCCCCGAGTGCATCAGATCCGCAGAATCCGACCAAGAAATCTCAAATATTGCATCTCAATCCCGCGCTCGGTACCAATGGTAAGCAAGAACTTTTCCGTAATATTCGAGAAATGAGTAATGGTCTATAGTTTTTTAGATATCAAACAATGATATCTAAAAGTGATCAGTAGACATTTAGTCAAATAACTCTGAATCGAAATTAATCCGGGGATCAAATTTTCATCATCGTCTTTGGGCAACCAACAAATCCAAGATTTTCACCATTTTAAGTTTTTCAATCTACAAAATTGCGTTTTTGGAACTCGTCAAATTTTCGTTTTGTAGAGCTCTCGACTTGCTCTCATCTGACTATAGACATTTGGAGTATCTTGAATTTTTCTGTCAAGTTAGATATTTTTTGGAAGAATTCCAAGTTGCAATTAATTCATAATTTCGCAGCTCAGATCTAGGAACAAGCTACTTATTCATGCAAGCTGACTTGTTATTCTTTAGACAATCCAAAATTCAAACAATTATATATAGATAGTTTAGAAAATTGGCAGACATTCCTGAACAATCATAACTCTGTTCGCAGTTCCTATTGGACATTAGCGATTTGTGAGAATCGATCACACAAATGATTCCAAAAAATCGTGCTAATTTGAAAGAAGTACAAGTACGAAGTTTGAAGGATGCAACATCGATTTTTGAAATTTGGCGTGTAAATGACACGGTTGAAGCGCGCGATGATTGCTCGTGCACGAGCATACCAGGCATCAAAAAAACCAAACGATGAATGATTCTCGGAATGCATGTCGAGGGCCGAAAGGAATAAAAAAAAGTGAGAAAGAGAGTGAGAGGGTGATAGGATACAAGAAAAAAAGTAAGAGAGAGAGAGGTACAAAGAGAAAAGATACACGTGTGACGAAAGGCAGGCAAGTCTGAGGAATCTGTCGGCGCGCGCGCGCGCCCTCGAATCTCACCTGACTAATGGACCGACCAAATTACATTATCGTCGAATCATTCGGCTCTCGGTCATCGTTTTGCCTCGTTGACTCTTATACTCTTACACCAAGATATAGTCCTGCCATCAGATGAGATACTTACTTTCAAAGAACGCGACGCGACAGTTACTAATTTGCCACAAACTGACTTCGTTTTCGTGCGCCCTCAAAACTTGACGTGCGGATGTATGCGTCACATCGTTTCTTTTTTTTCACTCATACTGCAGCGCATGTTTTCGATGAATTAATTTTACCTAATGATCTTGTAAGGATTCTTGATTGGCTCTTTTACAGGTGGATGAGTGCCCTGACTACTTTTTTTCTTTAAAGTTTGGATTATTAATGACCCTGAAGAAAGGTTAAATTATGAGATTCCCCGATTGATACGTTGGGTGATAATTGATCACTTTTCTGTGCTAGATGAACAATTAACGGCTGTGATATTTTTCTAGAAGTATCGTTGACTCACCTCATCTCATTTAATCATCCATCTCCCGAGATATTACTATAATTTTTGTGTGATGATATTTTGAAGATTTATTTGAAAATTTCTATCACCTGCAATATGTTTGAACGGGTTTGAATTTATTGTAATCATTTTTTCTTTTTTCAACCAATGAATGATTTTCTATGTGCTCAATATCACATTGACTCCATCTGAATTTATGATAAGCACTTATATCAGCTCGAATTGGAAAATTGTAAAGAGAATTTCAAAGTGCGTGCTAGATTTTTCAGTACATCCTATACCATTATTCCAAGACTAGAATATATAATACTGAATAATTTAAGAAACGCGTATTACTTTGAGAGACGCAGGTCTAAAAACTTCAATGACTCATCTGACCATTTTATACCGTCGAAAAAAGAAAATTCTGCAGAGAATCCTTAATGCACTTTCCAAGAAAGCCACGCTTCGACTGTACGATGGTTTGCAGTGCAGATCTTTTCGAGTCTGTCCCCCTTGCAAAATCAATACACCATCTGCAGCGGAAACCTTCTGCCAGGTTATAACTTATATTCGTCACAGAAAAATCTCAGAGCTCTTTTTCCCTCATGTTCGTTCTAAAAAAGCTCACGTAATTATTCTACATCTTCAATCGGACCAAAAGCATCTCATTCCGTCTCTAGTAGAAAACAATGTGAATCTCTTAGAGTCTGTCAGCAAACCCGATACCTTCGATATTGAATTCCACCACGACAGACAGGTATATCATCTATATACATAATTCAAAAAGAAAATTCTACCAGCATCGTCTGCTAGAATACATATATCTCCGTTAGCGTCTCAGTCTTGGGGAAAATCGTACGCATTAGCGGATCTCGACGTGGGACGTTGTCTGTCAGATACCGTCGCAAATCGTGTAGAGGCTATCCGGGAACCTCGTATCCTCCTCTTGCGTCTATATACCCTATACTCTCTGTCGATGACATGAATCTTTGTCTCTGATGTCGTACAGAGGGTTGTATTTGGATTTCTTCTCTTTTCCTTCCTTCGGGTATACAGTTATCGTAGTTGACACGTCCTCCACTTCCGTCGTGAGCCTTGCTGCGATATGGCACTTGGCGGTGTCGTATCTGGTATAGAAATGTTTTTTACCCAATTGATGAATGGGAATGAAAGTCTGAGAGGTCCTGGACCAATCGAAATAAGAATCGGACGGAGGTTACCTAATAATCAATCCGTTGAGAGCTTACTTTGCCAACGCTTCATAGATCAGAATATAGAATGTACTCGACTGCTTATATTTTGAATTCTTGAACATGTTGGGTTGTGTGATACTTTTTTTGCCTAGTTTACAGTACCGTGCAAAATTTTGTAAACTTTGCAATGGTATCTTTTAGCCTTTCTAACGTCGATAAATCGAGCACAAATGAACTCAGGAAAATGATAGAGAAGTATTTTGAGGGAGAGAAGAAAATGCTACCCATGTAAAAATGGGAACCCTATGATCATATATGAACATCTATGAAACGATTTTCAAAAATTTTTAAAATTCGAAAAGTTGTTGTGGTTGCATTTTCAGGGAATATTACATCAAAAAGCCACCTTGCTGATCTTGCATAACTAAGAAAATCTCCAAGAGTTCATTGGGTGATTCAATCAAAACGATCTGTAAGTGGTATCATTCTCCTACTAGAAGAAACAATTTTTAATTTCCAAGATTTAAAACGTTCGGCAAATTGGTGACCAATCTCCACCATTTGTTATATCTTGAGATCATAATTTTGAGAAATATTACATTTATGCAGGTTCGTCACTAATTTGCCAAACGTTTTTGATCTTGGAAATCAAAATTTTTTTCTATTAAGATATATAATTATATCACTCACAGATCGTTTTAATTCAATTACCTAATGAACTCTTGGAGATTTTCTCGGTTATGCAAGATCAGCATCGTGACTTTTTGATGTGATATTCCCAGAACATGCAACCATTTCATAGATGTTCATATATGGTCATAGGGTCTTTGGACCCCCTGTTCATATATGATCATAGGGTTCCCGTTTCTACATGGGTACCTCTAGATATTTTCCAATTTTTTCAGCCCCTCCTAGTGACAAAAGCAGTTGATGAAGTTTCAAGAATTTTGAGGAACATTCCTTTTCAAGCTAATATCATGTGCAATTCAGACGCGATTAGGGATGAAACGATCATGCAATAACCTTATTAAAGAGCGGCAAATCCTATTTGCAATGATTTCTTGATTGTTTTTTAAGGTCTTGCGATCAAAAGTGTAAGAGCTTCCAGAGCAGCCAAAACCATAGTTTTTTTGCATTTTTCTCTCAGAATCCAAGAACCTGGCTACTCTGAAAGCTTTCACATTTTTGATATACAGTTCATTTCTCTGAAGCTACACTCATACAAACAAAATTGGTCATGAGTAGTCGAGTTTAGGACAAGTCACAACTGCTCTCTCCGCTGGAATCAGTGAAAATCGCTCCCAACTCACTGTTTTGCAGTGAATTCCACTGCGAATCAGTGCATATGTACTGAAAATCAGTGTCTGGGAGCAGTTTTCACTGATTCCGACGAAGAGAGTGAGCTTGAAAATTGCAGTCAAGTCAATTTTGAGTCGAAGTTGGGAATTGATTTTTGAAACTAGAGAGTCGTGACCTCTGCTCTATCGTATGTGTACTGTCTCGCACTGTAAATCTCTTGGCATTGAAGATATAGAAAAAGATAATCGGACTGAATCTGTCGCTTCTCGTGCTTGAAAAAATCTGAAGTGCGTCAATGAACCGAAACCTTTTAAATATGGCTTAGTAATCTACGTGATTTGTATCAAGCGCGACAAAACCATGATCACAATTATTTTATGCTTGAAGCAGGTTTCAAAGCGCAGATCTTTCTAGAGGCTGATTACGTTGATTTTGACGATTCGTTCGATACTACTGATCATTCTCATGAATATCCTTCACATTAGAGAAAATTGTTTGGGCTCTACCGGTGGGGCCCATTAAAATTCATAGATCTAACTGTAAATGGATGCCAAACTGATAATTTTCCAAAAAGTTTGACTGCCAGAAGTGCTAAAACGCACATTTGTACTCTCTCTTTGCAGTGAATGTGTTATCGATATTTTCTAGTCCTTCAAGTTCCGTTCCTTCAAGAAATACATTCATTATGGAAGCCAAATGAAGGTTTCTTGACAATTTTAGTAAAAAATGAGATAAGAAGTTGTTTCAAAATAACAATACTTATTTAATCGTAAGAATATTTCAAAAGACATTAACGAAAGTCGGTAGTTAGAAATTATTTGATCGGCCGACTTGCGAGTCGAAGTACATCAGCTCGACAGTGTCGAGGAAATGCGAAACGCACCAACATCAAGCCTGGAATCAACTTTCTCCAATGATGTCATCTTACATTTCCATCTTCCACCTTTGATATTCCATTAAGAAAATCCTTCGATGTTCCCTCGCAAAATTGTAAGGCTCGAATATACTATAAGTAGATTTGGAGTGATTCGACCGTATCTGAGTATGACAAAGTTAGCAAATAAACTGATGATATACTTTGATTCCCAAATCGGTCGATCAAATGATTTGTAACTTAGAACTCTCGTGAGTGTCTATCACGATGTATCTATTACCGATGATATCGATGATTATAGTTCGAAGTTTTATGGTATTGCATGTAGAATATACATGATAAGAATAGTGCTTTGGATCGGTTATTCCTCAATCTTGGCTGCGGTCCTTCGGCTATTATTTGAACATCTACAAAAGTTATTCGTTGGATATGCACCTCGGGTTCAAAAACGCACGAAGCAAAAATATTCCGCAAACCAACTTGCCTGAGCCAACTAAAGTTTGATACTCTGAGATCACCATGAATGACGTAGTCAAGTATAAGTAAGCCTCGATATGACACTTCCTCCTAGGTGTAACTGGCTAAACTCTTCCGAACCGTTTAGTTTTGGGCTCAAATAATAGGTGTCACGTACAATAATCAATATCAATAAGAATTATCGTTTAAAATTGGCTGAAGGCATAAATAAGCAATAAAAACCTCGTATTTTTTCAATCTTTATTCTGTTTTTTCCGGCAAAAACTTGTGGAGAGGTCATCCATTTTAGCAAATTTAATTATTACTTGGATCAAGAATTACTCTAAAAGAGTGCGTTTTGCGGAAAAAAATTTTATATCACTATTGTAGATCGTTCAAGAATCTACAAATTACGTTTCCACAAATTTTTTGTAGAACCAATATTTTTCGACTTAAGATAGAAAAACCAAAAAATGGTTGAAAAATTGCGTGTTTTTTATCGTTCATTTATGCCTTCCCCCAATTTTTGAACAATCATTCTCATTAATATCGATCATTGGAAGTGCTATCCATCATTTGAGACCAAAAAACTGGACGGTTTGGATGAGTTTAGTCAGTTAGTGAACAAATTCAGGAGCTCACTTACCTGACTAGAGCGAGGCTATCGAATTTTTGGCGATTGAGGTGCCTTATGTATAACGAATCGGTCCAAAATCGTGCGGGGTGTAGTACACCCCGATGGCATTTGTAAGTAATTGTATTCTTGATTCGATATCAAGCTCATTTTTATTTAATTCTATAAGCTCAAAAATACATCCTCAATTCACAAGAGGGGGACCAGACCTTTGGATCACCAATCTCGTCCAAAATTCTTTTGCAGTTTTCTATTACCTAGAATATGAAGAATCCAGATTAACTCCGTCAAATGGGCCTCCTGTTTAAAGTTACAGCCCATGACATTAACATTGCCCATATAGGCCCATGTTAAAAAGTGAATTATATAGATATTCTGATAATGCTAACTCTTTTGCTTGTAGCTCCGAACAGGAGGCCCATTTGACGGAGTTACTCTGGATTCTTCACATTCTAGGTGGTACGAGACTGTAAAAAAAGTTTGGACAGGGTTGGTATTCCGGAGACCTGGTCCTCCCCTTGTCAGTCTTTAAAAATTATCAAAGCGTTTGAAAAGTTATATTCAAAATATTCGAAATTTTCACGTGAGTTGAAATATATGAATAACTATCCTCGACAACTCTCATTAGTGATACCATTGTGATACTTTTGCATCCATAAATTCATTGATAAGTTATGCAAATCTTACCAACATCAACTTCATCAGCAATAATCGATGAATCCAGGAATCTGTCAAGCTCTTTCGGCCATAACCAGCTGCTGAAGACCGTTCGAAATTATCGAAAACACTGGCGTGAAAGGGGTTAAATTACCCGCAAAAATTCTCAAATAGCTATATATAACGCCGCACAATACCTGTACAGCTGATGCTGTATTTATTCACATCTCCGTCGGCATCAGCAAAGAGTAAAAGAAATCTCAAACGGTTGGCAGCGTCGTCGTCGCTGTCGTCAGAGCTGTCAGAATCAGAACGCGCTATCCTTGGTGCCACCGCAAAAATAATTACCCACGCGCAACGAGGGAGGATAAGCGAGAGATAGATAGAAGGGTGGGCGAGAATCGCTAAAGAGAAATCCGTTTTGGAAACCCAAAGGCTATTGTGCCAATCGGACGGACATCCCTGAGGACGCCTCGATGAGCATGAATACTCGATGCTAATAAAAATTCATTCGTCCTTGTGGTGAGCTCGATCTTCTATATTATCGAGCGCTCGTTTTTTTATGCGCTCAGGCTCGTGAAAAACTCGAATATAAACAAAATTTTTTTGTATGGTTTATAATAGCTTTGGACGAATTTTATGACTTTATTTGGATGCGATGAATTAATTTTTTATATTAAAATTTTATAATGACGTAAAATTCATCAGATATTTTTCGAGGCACTGTGATGAATTTTTACTGCCACTCGATCATTGTCAGAAACAGTGAAGAATTCTAATATTGGTACATTTCTTTGGACGTAAAACAGATTTCAAAAATCTCTGAAGCACTCGATTGCTTCTGCTCTACAAGAAAATATCATCATCGCTCATAGAAAATGAGTCGGGTGATCCTGATTCTATTCGTTACGACTAGAAATATCTCGAGAAAGTATATAGAGCGCCATTGAGATACCAAAAATTATGAATCCAGTAAACTTTTCAATCAATAGCGGATAAACTCATTCATTTTCGACCAACTGTGAACGATATGATTGAGATCAGTACGCATTGTCGAATTGACTCAGTGATTGGGGAATCACAAATAACCTATAAGTGCATATACTCATGAAAGCAACCGAGAAATCCTTGTAATTACCCATCGAACATATTAACAATCCCTAAAGAATTATGATTTATGAAAAGGTATTCATGCGCGCATTAATATCCGCAAACGACGTCGTTCCATCTTCCTACTCTCCTGGGACACCCCTTAATCTCGTGGGTTCAACCCCGAGATACCGATCAAGTAGACTGTAAATTATTCTGTATTGCAGGATCACGATATATTAGGCTTCGTTCATTTCATCAAATCCCCGCGGAGCATTAGATTGTTTTTCGCAAGTAATCGTGAAATTATGATAAACTGTATAGACTTCATCCGGTTTGACGCGTTGAAACAAATGTTGATTTCCCCCATAATCTGGAGAATCATATCGGATATCCTTGGAGATTTTACTGCACAAGTCATTCAGAAATATGTACAAGTAATGTGAAAGCTTGATAAGACAATTTGTTCGTCATGGGATTGCCTTGATAAAATGGCAATCCGAATGTACGGTAATCTTTTGTGTATTCCTCTGAATGTCACGATACGAATCTTTCATGATAATAATCCTATCATGAGGTAGTGTTTTGGCACAGACTCAATATCAATATTTGAATTCCAATGGTTTTGATCATAGAACTCAATTCCATTCAGATTATTTCTCATTTTGATTCTAAGATGAGAAAGAAAAAGTTGCTTCTGTCACGTATAGTGAGAAGCATTTGAATACATAGGAAAATTAACACACCTCCTCTTACTGACATATAAATAATCAGATTTTAAACTTTTTGATTTCAGAGCCCGATCCCTTAAGGCTGATAAGGAACTCGATAATCTTCCAGTCAGGAACCATTCTTCGATGTAAGAAAAACAACACGATTGGAGTCATTTTAATAAGTTTGTATATGTAGTTCTCACTTTAAGAATGTATAATAATGTAAGTGTTGGGAAAAAAATATCTTGTTAAGTGATACTCTTTATCAGCACCCCACTTCTTTCGATAATGTAAATACAACGGATGAATATAAATAAACCTGTAATTAATCATTCACATGATTCATTTCTTTTAGATGATTACCATTAAGAAATAACATTTGAGCCATGATATGATTTTTTAACGGTCCGCTCGCAGCTTGTAACATCAAATGTCTAGAAGACTTGTTCTTCTCACGACGGAAGGAACACTTGAATCGACTCATGGATCAAGGCCGTCATATTGTTAGTCCATCGTTTCCTTGGTAGAAATGGTATGCATTTTTTGGCTAAAAACTAGCCAAGTCGCATTGCCAACATTGCTAATATAGCTGTATATTGCATAGGTGGCCAGGAAAAATGCCCACATTTTTATCAAGGCTGAGAAATAGGTAATTATGAATCTCGATTTTTTTGCAACTGATATTTTTTAAAATAAGCATCGACAAAACTTGGGTACAAAAAAATCTCGAGAAAAAGGGCCAAACATCGGTTTGGATGGAATCATAGTCATCAATGTCAAAATAAGTTTATAGTGAACTTGACCGTCAAATCAAATGATACAAAGAAATTCCCGTACAAACTTTGAAAGCTCCAAACTGACTCTAATGCCGTAATTTCATGCAATTCCAAATCGTAGATTTGATTTTTTCACATTCGCACAGTTTCAAAAATATTCACCATAGAGCCACATATTCATTACGGCCGTGAACTTCCATTTCTAGAATATCACATATTTTTCAGAATTTTCAGCCTATCCATCTTTTGGGGTCGAAAATATTGAAGACTTATCGAATCAAATAAGTATCGTAAGACAAAGCCGGGCGGGTCATTCGAGACACTGTTTATCTTTGCAAGAACTTACAAGGGGGGACCACGGGGTCCGGGTCACCAATCATCCCCAAAATTTTTTCACAGTTCAGTACCATCTAGAATATGAAGAATGTAGAGTAACTCCGTCAAATGAGCCTCCCGTTCAGAGCTACAAGCAAAAACGTTAACATTGCCAGTACATCTATATACATCAATTTCTAACATGGGCCTACATGGACAATGCTAACATCATATGCTGTAACTCTGAACAGGAGACCTATTTGACGGAGTTACTCGGGATTTTCCATCTTCTCAATAGCACAAAACTGGAGAAAAATTTCGGGGGAGATTGGCGACCCGGACCCCGTGGTCCCCCCCTTGTTAGTCTATCACACAGTATGCTGTAAGCACTTGTTTTGAAGATGAGACTTAGAGCTTTGAAATAAGCACTTGCAGCACTCTGTGTGATTTCTGAGCTCGAAGCTATCACAAAGACAAAAGTTGCCCGAAATACCCGCCCATCCCGAATTACCCCGTTTTACGGTCTGACATAGTTTAGACTGAAAGTAGTCTTATGATCTTATGATTTAACAATTTCAGACGAGGGTCCCAAATACCCATGGATCTTTCTTTAAACGCACATCACAGCAAAATGGATAGTTATCAGCTCGATTAATATCATCGTAGAATACAGTCATAGCTCGTGGAAATCACTCATCCAAGCTAACCATGTCATAATTCTCAATCAGACTAATCTTCACCTCAACATATAATAAACCTCATTCTATCATTCATCAAGGTAAGATCACTCACACCACTACAACCAATCTACAAGCTGTGCAAGCTCACAGCAATTAGTTCAAGTAAGCGATCATCAGCATGAAAATTAATAAAACACGCTCGTTACAACCAGTAATTGTCCAACCTTGCCAAGAAGCTTCTTCTCCCTTGTTACAAGTCTTAGACCAATGCATATTACAGTAAGTATTCAGCGATACACTATACTGCTACGTAGCCTTGTCGTAAATTTAACAGGAAACAATCAGGCTTATTCTCGACGTTGGGCAAGTAAAGCTTGCAAGCTTGGTCATAATAAATCACGGCCAAGAGAAGCGTGGAATAAAATAATAAGTCTTGAAGGCTATAGCTAGATAGCCAGCTGTACACAGAAATTAGCGTCTCGAGAATGAGGAGAATCTTGGTTGAAGCCATCGCTCGAGTAGCAGCAGTATATAGCAGCAGCAGCAGCGGAGTCGAGCTTTCAAGAGGGAGAAAGACTATATATATCCCTAGGGAAGAGGAACCTACACACAGTGTGGCTGTATAGTCTCGCCTGATTGGCGGCTGTGGACTATCGACCAACCCCAGAGCTCGGCTTTGTTTTAACCAACCACCCTGCCGCTTCACTCTACATCTACTCTACTCTTTCTATCCACCCCCGCTGGTCTATACTCAAACGCGCACGCTCAGACATAACCTCAAATATATGTATACGTATATATAGCATGATCTGGTTTGGTGAGGGTATTTTGACGGTAGGTGGCAGCACTGAATGAGCTTGCGACGATGGTCGAGAGAGGGAGTGAGATAGATGGATGATATGTATGGGAGAGCCAAGTGCTTGCAGCTGGAGAGTATAAGGAAGAAGACCCCTGCTGAGTGGTGCGGCTTTAGACTTGGTGGCTGCCAACGTCAGTCTATAATACTACTCTGTCTTGTGCGAGTTATTATGTATAGATATAACGTGTATCTAGACGTCCGACTCGTGAGATGAAGATGTTGGGGTTGAGATGAGAAGCTGAGAGGTTGGTTGTGTGGCTAGCCATAAGGGAGAATCTTAATGGTTGATGTGTGCTTGATGGTCGGTGCCAGAGTGGAGGTTCTTTGACTTAAGCTGACTGTAGCAGAAGACGATGGAACCTCGGAAAAGACTGTTAAGTTCATATTTCGGAAAAAGATTATTTGATCTAGGTAGCGGTCATGTGTTTTAATTCGTTTCGATTTGGATGGTGATCTTTGATTCTCAAAACTTGTTGAATTTTGCATTCATTCGGGATGCCGGTTGAGAATCTCCGAATCCCTTCGATGAAATCTGAAATGAAAAGAAGTATAATAGTGAGGGCTATGCAACAAAAGTTTTTCGCAACGAGAACACCGACCCTGCGAGCCCCGAATCCTTTCGAAATTCTAAAAGGCATCTGTTTTTTTGTGCAGTGAGCGATTAAAGTACATATTTTCAAGACTTCAATCCCATGTATACCTTCCATTTTGAGATACAGCTATGAAGATTAGTATTAGCCACCACATCTATGTATGTACTATATGACTTTTTCAAACATGGGGGTCCGCACATGAGCAATGCTAATCGTCACAACCCTATCTCAAAATAGTAAGTGCATGTGATTTTAAGTACCTGGAGATACCTCCCATTTCTCAATAAAATTCCAGATTCAAGATCAGTGTCCTACAAATTCGAATTTTTCCTCGTGCACTGTAAAAAATGTTGGATGAAATTCACCATCTAGCTTGGTAAAAATACAACTCTGGGAGTTGTGAGTTTCATCCCATTTCTTGTAACTTTACAAACGCTTGTAAATTTACTAGTCTCAGAGGGGGTAATAGTTGGATACCAGTCTCAGACTGGTAAAATTTTCTGTAATATTCCCTCGCTCAGGTTTGTAAAATTCAGCTCAACCGAGCATGCGCGGATCTAAGTTTGGTCTGCTGGGCCCACGCACAACTAACCTAAAAAGCTCCTCCGCGGTCGAGTGTTTATGTCTCGAGCGATGAGTTTTCGACTCGCACGGGTTTTTTACCCTTTTCAAAATTATCGTGGATTACGATGCTTCATTCCAAGACTCCATTTCATTAGAAAAAGCGCCTGAGTAGCTCGTACGCTTCAGTTGAACAAGATTTCTTCGGGTCTGAAATTTACCGTCAGCCGGTAAATGAAATTTACAAGCCGCTTGTAAATTTACACGTCCCAGCGCGGTATCCAACTATTACCCACTCTGAGACTTGTAATTTTACATAAAAATTTTTTACAGTGTGAGTAATCATGTCTGACCATGCTTGGCATCTTTCTACTTATTCGGAGGTTACTGTGCCCTCCTCCTCCTCTCGTTTGACTAATTTTGGGAGTTTTACTACCAAACGAATCGATTAATGACTTTCTTATGAACGAGACAATCGACAAGGCTTACATATAATGTAAACACTGTTGAGAAAAATTCTAAGTACAAAAAATCACGTCGACAACTTCAGGGGTACAACTCAACGAGAGGCGTTGAACATATTGCTGTACGGACAGAATTTTATATCTCATTGACTGATGATTGGATTATCAAATGGTATGAAGAATTCCTTTATTTGCTGTATCTGAATTAGTTGAAGATAGATATTTCTTCATTCCACAATGTTAACATTGATGGGTCAAGAAACGTACCTATGGGTTTTATGATAACGGAAGGATATCTCTTGTAAAAACTTCACTTCATTCGTGGCCATTTTTCGGACCAAAATCTCTACATCCATTTGTAATTTAATTGTAAGTGGAATAGCTTACCAATTTTGTCGATAGAGCACACGGTCTTCCCAAAATGCTTGCTGTGACGGAACCCATCGGTAGATTCCGCTTGTTACTCTTTGTGCTGAGTTATGGAATTTAAAATTTGTCGGACTCACCAGTGGGTCTCTAGCATAGAACGTGGATTACGATAACAGTGGACATATATCAAATTTTTAAAAACTTGACAGACCGCATAAGTTTGATTCTACCCAAGATTCCATTCAAATACAACAAAATGCTAAGATCTGCGAAGATATACGAGTAAGAATCACGTTCACTTAGAAATAAAAATGTCCGCATCGCAACCGATCTCCGTTACAGCAAAACTCCTCCAACGATCGAGCAAATAATAGCGAGAAATCTCTCAGAAAAAAAAAAAGAAGAAAAGTTTACCGCAGCCCTCCATATAAATGTGCATCTCGAATATTTAATGCCTCGTTATCAAGCGATCCTCGAGTGTGGCATGGTAGAAAAGAGCGAGCGCACTCATTCGAGCAGTAATTGCACAAACCTGCGACGACGATGGAAGTGGTACAGTATATATCCAGCCATCAACGAGAAACGACGACGGCATCTTCGAGCGGTTATTATAAAAATATATCCACACAAAACCATGACCCGAAAATCATAATTCTACACTCACAAGCATCAGATGAGTGAAACTTGACTGATGCACACTCTGTCGCATTGGTTAAGGCAACCCCGCTAACACACAGGTAAGACTGGAATAGGTGGGTACAGGTGTTCTACACTTCATCTCTTAATTAATGGAGCGTAGATATAAACTCTGTAAGAGTAAAACGAGACGAGACGAATTTCTCACAACTCTGCCTGTACGAATACCCATTTTTGTATGTCGCATCACTCATATTCACTTGTATCAATGTATATGTGTGCGTGTGTGTGTGTGTTTGTGGATGAATGAGTTTGTGTAAGTGTTGTCTGCTTGCGCAAAGACTCTGCAGGGTGAAAAAAAAAAGAAGGACAAGAGACGAGCTGGCTTGCACCGCGGAAGCCTTTTAATGAGGATGAGCGAGATAAGCCGTACCACCCCCGCTTCTACCACTGCGCCACCCACATCCAAACCCCGCGCACATCTCTGCTACCACCACTGAAGTCTTGTGTCTCATATTATATATTTCTATCATCCCTGTGCAATGCAGCTTCGTTTATCTTCCGTATACCTGGGCTGACGCTTCGTCAACTACGCGAGTAATATTTCTTTTCTTGATATTTTTTTCTCTGTTCCGTTTTATCGTCTCTCATTTTTTTATTCGTCAATGCACATATCGTCGCACAGACTGGCTGTAAGAGTACAAAAATATACGTGGAAATATAAAATGATTCGAGGGTAGTTAACATTTTTACTTGCAAAAGGACGATCTCGCGGTTCTTTGAGACATATTTGCTGATTGGAATTCATGCATTTTTTGAGTTTGCAGATGAATATATGTATCCAGCTGTGGGACCTCTAACAGATTTTCTAAGAAATTTCCACTATAAATTGAACTTCTCTCATCTTTTTAATACTTTTGGACATTCAATCATGATTTTAGTCAAAAAATGTCACAAGCAGTGATCATGGTGGCTTCATTTTGGTGTTTTTTTGATTGTGGTAATAAAATCTGCCATCAGAATATAAATTTGATTTCCTACAATTCAAAAATGAAATAATATATCGTTTACTCATGAATCGTACATTGGGAAATGCTCATGGTCGGGTGGAAATATCCGGATATTGATTCAGTGATACGATTTTGAGGTTTTCTCGCCATGTAACTGACGCAATCTTTCGACTATCCCTCAATCGTGATATTGTCGAGACACTCTATGCAATTTGGAAAATTATGTCACTGAATTGAAGGTCAACTAGAGAGAATTCAATAGGTTTAAATTTCAAAGTCTTTGACCAAATTCAATCAGATCATTTAGTGTATTGAGTGAAAAAAATTATCGAAAAACCATGGAACCATCATTACTCTTTCGAAACTGAAATGAATGACCCTAAATTTATGCGAAAACGCATTGATGAATTGATTGTCCATAGTTATCAAAGTAACAATTCCAGATACTTTTCTTTAAAATTGACAAAAAATTCCTGAAACTCTTACATGATGTACCGTGCGATTCTCTATTGATCAAGACTGTGGTGCAATACAACAGATTCTCAACAAAAAAAAAAAAAAAAAATGCGTTGAGAGTGAATACTCACCAAAACCCTTCCGTCTTGAGGAACTACAATCCTTTCATTCTATCTTTTTTGTCCCAAACTTGCTCATCAGGACAATTCTGAGGATTAACGCATCATTCTTGTCTATAATTTTGTACACATTTTCCCCCGTGTTATAGAACAAATCGTCAACTGGGACAACTTTGAAGAACCGTTGAAACTTTGAGACAGCCTTATAAAAATGAGCTGTGAAACTACGCTAGTATTAGATACTCAGATTGAAGTTTTGAAAATGAATGTTTCCACTCGTGGATAACTCAGCCTGTCCTCGAGAGCGACTCCCACAACTGTTTTATCAATTTCGACTCAATGATGCAACAAAGGCAAAATCAAAATGGAAATCTCACTAATATATGATCAATTCTTAGGATTGATGTCAATTTGATTTAGCAGTGGCTACAGTAAAGATAAGAGTTGGAAAACCTCAGTCTCACAATGACCCAGCGTGGTCCTCCGAGGAATTTTTTCATGGGTGTACCAAAGTTCACCCAAATGACACAAGAAATGACACCTACTTCTTCCAAATGTCTACTTCATTTCAAAATTTGATCTAAGCAATTAAATCCATCCATCAGTTCTACAAAAAACATCTTCATCGACCAAATATGATCTGCTGGAACAGAGGGAACGCGAACCAGCCGAAGTTCAAATACAAATATTCCATGAGCATACATAGCGCCAGTCGTTGCCCGAAAATCACTCGAATCTCATACATATGAGCGCATGAATGGAAATTCTGCTCGCGGGCTTATAATACGTGATAATTTGAGCACTCGATTCCATTTAACCATGCAGTCCATTCCGGTGCTATTAATATTGATAACGGCGGGTCGTTGAGAGGGAGCGCAGTGGATAAAAATCGTTCCGGAGGGTGGTGGCAGCGACAACTCAGCGGTCCGTCAATCAGAAGGTTCGTTATAGCTTCGACAGAGAGAACCACCACTACCCCAACTACCAGCGTCAAATTATCTTTTACTATATATAGAGCTATATTTACATGCATATATGACGCTCGACTGCAATTATACATCGCGGAAGCCAATGGGAGGGATGATACTAGTGAGCACTATACGCATAGCGTAACGATTTCAACCTCCGGGGGGTCGTGAACGCATATAAACGGAAAATATGCCATATATACGCAACAGATAACGTAGATATGTAGCATGGTGATAGCCTCTGGCGGCGAGCTTATTTCCATCTCGCTAATTAGTGCTTGCCTTTTTTTCCTCGACTTTTCGCGCTCGTTTGCCCACAGATTCATCGCTATACGAGCTAGCGTTATGCAACATATATATAGCCAACCTCGTCATCAGTCCATCGAGTGATTATAATCTCGAGTCTAGTTTCGCGATATATACGGTTTCGGCTTGAGGGAAAGTTTGATTGAACGAGCTGGTTGAATTTCAGTAGGCTAATTATTGCAAGGATTTGAGGGCTCATTTGGATGAGAGATTTGATGAATTGCCCGGTTCAATGGTTGTATAAAATTTGAGTAGTTCTCCAACTGCACTCAAACTCGCCAACGTGGAAATTGGGGTGAAAATCATGAAAAATATGTATTTTAATGACTTGAATCAAAATTCAGCCATACTATATATGGTGATCAGCCGGCTTGTGCACGGCAGAGAGTTTGTCTGTGGAAGAATTGCTAGAAAGTATTTTCTGAAATTATGTCTCAAAAATTGAGAACATTGAATTCTTCATCAAATGAAGGGTTAAACCTCTATCAAAATTCATATACATATCTTGCACATACCCCACTGGATTCTTTTTCAAGAAGGAATGATTAATCTTAATAATGGCTAGCATTATTGCCTTTCTCGCTACAACACGTTTGGCTTGTCAATGATCTTGATAATTCAGAGACCCCTGAAACGCTTTTGCAGCTCAAGAATGATATTTGTAGAATGATGGAGAATGATCAATTTATGGTATTGGAACGAGGTTTCTTATGAAGTTCGTATATGGGTGATCTTTTGTTGAACTGGTGTCACTGATAGTTATACCCATTAACCAGCCCGTCTAGCCACCCACTCATTAACCTGTCCACCCATCGGCCCAACCATCAACCTACTCACCTACCAAATTTTTCACGTCACCCACCCATAACCCATCACAGGTCTGCATATTATAGCCAGACCAAACCGTCCCAAACCATCCCAGATCATTCGAGATCGTCCCAAATTGTTCCGGGCCGTTCCAAACCATACTAGATCGATCCAAATCGTTCCAAATCATTCCAAACCATTCCAAAACAATTCAGACCGGACAAGAATGTTCCAGACCGTAGATCGTTCTTGACCGTTCCAGGCCATTTCAGACCATTCCAGACTCCACCAGACCAGACCAGACCGCACCAGACCGTTCTAAACCATCTCAGATCATTCAAGATCGTACCAGCATGTTCTAGGCCATTCCAAACCATTCCTGACCGTACCCGATTGTTCCAAACCGAACCATCACACTAACCACCCACCTACCTTCCCACGCGCCCAAAGACCCACCCATTGATGTTTGGTAATTGTCAGAAAAAGCTTTATTAAATGTTTCGCATTTTTCAGATCATTTGAGTCGAATTTTTCTAATTTTTATGCAAAAGTCATACCTAAATGAAAAGAATACTTCGAAGGAATGAATGTCCATGCCCTCATCACTAACACTCAGAATTTCGTTTTCAATTTTGGTATTCAAATTTATTCTTAGCATTTACATTCCATGAATGGGCAGTGATATGTTCTTCATTAATTTAAACGTATTACTTCAAATTTAGAAGATCTGCTTTCCAACGTGTGAGTCGTATAAAAATTCTTATAATATCGAACCTTTTGATAAATGATCCTCATGAAAGCATTTGATTATATTAATATCCTGGACTTCTTCACTTGACACCCTTACGTTACATGAGCAAGGTTGGGCTCTACAGCTTCCACAACTGCTTGAATTGTTGGTTTATTTTCCATAAAATTTTCCGAGGAATGTCAAAGTTTAGTTCCTTTTTATGACAAAATTCAAAAAGTTGCACTTGAAAAAATCGCTTTGAAGAAAAAAGTAACCTTCGTATATCTCGCGTATGTATAAGAAATCTAGGGTAAGTATAAGATTCCGCAAAAGCCATTATCACGCAAAGTAGCGCCGAGAAGTGCGTATAAAAAAGAAGATGAGCAACAGAAGAGAAGGGAAAAAGTAGCGGAACGTTAAAGCAGTTAGCAGAGACATTAGGGTGAATTATTTTGGCCACCCTGCATAAAAAGTTCCATAAATCACTTGAATCACGAGCCCAACCGGAGATTTTTCGCAGAGATCTTCTCCGGCCACTCCAATACAGACTAGTGGCGCAGTACACCTTGTGATGCTGCATACCACCGCCTGCTTAAGATCTCTATCTTGGAGATTCCTGCGTGTTGTATTTTGACTCAATCTAATTTTCTCTGGCTTCTTTCGTATCTCTGATGTGGACACGGGTTTTGGGCTACCTCAATCTGTTGCGAGTTACAAATTACTTCAGCCACCGAAAAAGAATGCTCAGATTAAAATACTTTGTGAGGTGCGATGGATCAAGAGAAAGAGGAATTCAGGTATAATAAAAAATACATATTTGTCATGTAGATTCAAATCAAACTCGTTAGCTTGTTATATCAGATGATACGTCCGTGGCTTTAGTCACTTTAAATAGCATCATCACACGTACTAAAATTGATCTATGGCATTCCAAATCTCTGTGTAAACTTTACCTAAATCGACATCATCATGTATTGTAACCGAAGGATTACAGCAAATGTACTCCAAACACAGCCGAATCCGAGGTCGAATCTACACTATGTTGTTTAGAATTGATCCACGGGCATACGCGAGGAATTCAATCAAAGTTCATAAAAATTGAATTAAAAGTCGCATAGTAGGCAATACAAATCCTCATTCTGAAATTACTCGAGTCGAACTCGAGTATACGGACCAGATGAATTTCATCAATGTGAGGTACCTAAATGTACCCAACATGCCTTCATATGCCGTTATCCGAATTCAACACTGGGTGACCTCTCCGCGATTTCTTTCCACGTTTGTTATACAAAATACGAGAAAATTAATGGATTAAACCGATCTCGAATGAATTCTGCGCTTCCCAGAAAATTTTGAGTGAGTTTTGGCATTTTTTGCGCATGCACACTTAGGAAATCTCCAATGAAATTGCGTTTAGCAAAACCAATGCAAAATTACCTGATTCGACCAATTTTAACGTACTTTTTGATACTCTTCATGAGAGTGTACTTCACGCACAGAGTGACGACATTTACTCACAGTTTACTGAAAAGTATACCTCGATACGCGGGAGTAGAATCTATTTTCTGCATTCTCGGGATGATTCCGATCCCCACCTGCGACTCGGACTGGTAACCCATCAATTGGATTTGAAAACAAGATTTCATCATTCTAACCCTAAAATTTTGCTTTTAGATGCGGTTCTAGGGTTCTCATGATGAAGAATCATGATTGCCCTGAGCTTGCAGGCTCTTTTCAGGCGCGAAAATAAACTGCTCTAGCGCCCGAACTATGTCACACCGTTCTATCGAAATGTACTGTGAGCAAATTCAATTACTTGATCAAAGACCTTCGAAATCCGCCTCTTAAAATGCAAAACGCGATTATGAGTTCATTTTATGGGCAAAATACGAAGATCAGTTGTGAGACACGATCGCCAATACTGGAGTGTACCCAATATGCCCTCATTTGGTTATCTCGGGATGGATCGAGTGCAGTATAACGTTTATATCATTCAGAACGTGTTTATCGCGTCAGAATGATACAGGAATATAGATTTGGAACGATGAAAAAGCTCAAACCGTGGCACAGCGATGAGAACAATTAGATAACAAAGAATATTGATACACCCTCTCGCAAACTCGCAAAAAACCACTTTTAGGGAAAATTGTGATATCTCGGCTATGGTTGGTCAAAATTGAACTCACATCATCTCATTTATAAGGTCTTGGTACAAGCTT
Organism: Eretmocerus hayati; assembly: GCA_029851415.1. Lineage (NCBI taxonomy): Eukaryota > Metazoa > Arthropoda > Insecta > Hymenoptera > Aphelinidae > Eretmocerus > Eretmocerus hayati. The sequence continues at coordinate 161,391,863 of CM056741.1, read as the reverse complement.
CGAAATGCGATAAAGTACGTTGGAAAATGTTGAAGTTGGTCAAAACTATTGGTAAAACTGCCTTGGGGGTGGGGGTATGTTGGGTACACTTACCTTATATTCAATCTTAATTCAATAAAATATTTCGAAAAAATGACACTAAGTGCGGTCACGCCCGCATAGTGGCGAATGTGATCCATAAAGATACTTCGCCCTATCATCACGATAACAGATTTTCACTAATGGATGAATATCTGTCGATTGTGTGGAAGCTTCAGTTTCGAACAAGCACATGGTATTTTGTGATATCATTCTCGTTGACCCCAAATGAACTTATATTCAAACTAAGAAAATTGTAGGATCCGCTTAAGTCATACATTTTTTCGATCATATTCTCTTGCTCATATAATGATGAATCTCTAAATATACAGGCTAAATTTTGGCGAGTAGTGATGCTCTTTTCTTTTTCTCATAAAAAAAGGAGTGGAACCATTTGCAATACTTCTTTTTTATTGAGGCGAAGTGTTCGAAGAATAGATTCACGCCTCACCTGGACCTACAATCTGAGGTGAATTTCAAATTACCGAAACCACAGTAAAGATACTTGAGAAAGATCTTGGTGGTTTGTATTTGAAAAATATTCATTTCGCTATTATTTCAACTCCATCAAAAAATGGACAATTTTGGACTAGAATGATATTCATTCATGTCTCAAAAGATTAAGTTGGTATCAATCTGTCCATGAATAGTATGTCACGTACTCGAGTTTTTGGAAGAAAACCGTTTTCTTCGCGAGGTAGGCATGCTTTTTTCAGATTAACGAGCTCTTTCTGCACCGTAAATTGAAATAAATCTTTCGGTATCAATCTATAAATTTTTTGTGCGACATCGTCGTTATTTTTTTTGACCTCTAGCCGAATTTCACAAGCAGTTCACCATCTTTGGCAAAACAGAATCGTGATGATCCCAAAAGGTTGGATGAACATTCCGTCAATGCATCAGACTTGTTATCCTGAATATCATAATTCTTGATCTATCACTCTCGATGATAGTTTGTACTTGATTTCACAAATATGTGGATATTTTTTAGTACTCTACATACTTCCCTTATTACATCCGATAAATATTTACAAAACAAAAAGAATCGGGAAGTATCCATCTCACTTTCACCTTCGTGTCATTCACAAACCCTCGAGGGCACTACCAAATATCAGAATTCCATCAACACAAATCATACATCCGTAATTTAAAAAGTGCATCTTGGTATTCAACCGCAGAACCACACACCCTAGCTCGAAATCATTGCAACTTCGGCATACGAAACCACTAAGAAAATAACAAAATGTACACTAGTATAATATACTCTGAACGAGGGGGAGCGAACAGATGTCGCGTGGTTTCGAGTACTGCCATGCCAACTGGACTCGGTTGAAATTGCCATCTCCTCAAGCTGCTTTCAACGGCAGAAGAGCCGATTGCATTTTTTACGTGCTCAATCTCGTACGAGTGGTGACGTTATGGAGCTCGAGGTAGATCTGTGGACGACTAATCGCACGACTACGGCGATCCCCTGGAAACCCTGCTCTGACAATTCTGAAGCCTATATATATATATGTGGCCGGAGACGAAAGTTCTTTTCATCACGTGAGCGGCTTCCCATCTCCCTTATCGGTAGTCTACGCAGCCCTCATCGGTGTATAGGATCTTGTGACGCTTTCGCTGCTTCTCTGATTGACTTTGCTGACAGTTTCACTAAGATTGCAATATTCTGATAAGAAAAACTCCCCAGTTGGTGTATTTACTCAAACCGATGTTTCAATATGTCAATACATTAAGTATGCATCATGCAATCTATACTAGACACAGAAATGACGATTTCGAAAAATTCCGATTGAAGCTGGTGGATGCTACACATCGATGATCAAATACGTCTTTCAGCTCAAGATAGTTATCACTAGAAATATTTTGTCATTGAATCGACTTGATCTGACAAGGACCGATGCATTTGATTGGTTTCGTATTCTTCCTTCGCCCTAAAATTAACTCAAGAAGAAAGGCAGATGAGAAGTCGAGTGAAAAGTTCTTTGATATGTTTAGATGAGGGAAGCCACAAGCTGCTTATATCAATCATCCGAAAAATCTTGTCCGTCCATACATCAGGATGATTTCAGAATAATATTGTTAGGTAATTTAATTTATAGCAGTTTGGGGCAATGCCGAGCCGAATTTGAAAATCTAATGAGTAGAAGAAACAATCACTTCACGTACCGATGCCACGCCGTCGGCAAATTGAATATCTGTAACTGTTTTTGAAATTCGAATATGGATCAGGTATACGTAGATAGTGTATAATAGGGGGCTAAGAAGTCCTCCCTGGCGATCACCTTCGAAACTCAGTGAGTATGTCTCGCTCGAGTCAGTGAAAATTTTACGTGGGTAGGTGAGAAATTTGACAAGTTTCATAATTTTGATCGAGCTCCCGATTTGAGCTAGCTTTTGCGACAAAATGTCAATCATCACATTATCAAAGGCTCCCGTAACATCTCAAGATAGGATATAAAGATTTTCGATTCTTGAACTTCTGGTGTGCGTGCAAGGGTAGATTGAACAGGTTGTCCGCACACGAACGATCTTTGCAAAAGCCATTCTGAATTTCGGTAGTAATATTTGTGCCTCAAGCCAGTACATGAATTTTCTTTTTACAATAGTCTCAAAGAGTTTACAGAGTGAAGAGGTCAGGGTAATGGGACTCTGACCTTCTCCATCCGGTTTAGGGACAAAGTGGACGTAAAAGTTCAAACATTCTCCTGGGAAATCTGATGAACTGTACATTGAATATGTATAGTAGTAAGTAAGTGGTATTTAATCGGGAGTGATTTCAGTAACTCATAATCAACGCCATCCATACCAGGCGCTGATTTAATATTACGAAATGATAAAGCGAGATTGAATTCTGCGTAAGTGAACTCAGCATCTAAGAAATCGTTGTCCTGACAATCCGGAATGGAATCCGAATTAGTCGGGACTCAAGGAGGACATATTTTGCTAAGGGCAGCAAGTTTGCTTTCACTTTTCAAATTTTCAGTAACATTGTGGTTTGCCTTAACATATTTGTTTTGTAGAATTATTGCCGTATTTCAATTATACTTCATGCTAGGGTTCACATTTACATATTCAGCAAATTGCCTAACACTGGTATTCAGAGTCGGTATAACCCTAGAGTTGAAAATTAATCCGCGGGTTAAGCGCTGTAATCGGCGTGGACAAAAAATGACTTCAAGTCTGTGATGTTTTGCAGCACTGGGACAACGTGAGGTGAATGATCAGTCTTTAGTTTATTGATCTGCCACGCCGATGACAGCGCCTAACCCACGGATTAATTCTTAACTCTGGAGTAATAACGACTATGAATACCAGTGTAAGGTCTACGTTTCTTCTCTGAAGGTTTCACGACACACAGCTTCCAGTCTTATATTTAATTAGGTCATGAGGGTGACCTGAATCATACCATATTAAGAAAACTGATTCTCTCTGATCAATAATCAATTGGCATTCGGCATCCCACCAAGAGACGGGATTTCGATGCCTTTCGTTACTGACTCTCTTTTCCCCAGGAGTATTCATTGAGATTGCATTGGATACGATATTCATAAAAAGCTTACATTTGTGACTAGGTCTGACTGAATCGTAATTTGATGTAAGGAATTGCGAAAAATTTCCTTCTAGATTGGTAATAGCTCTTCCCCAATTAGTTCGAAGTAACGAGATTTTGAACATTTTCTTTCTATAAACAGATTCACTTACATTGATATTGATATAGACAGGACAGTGGTCCGAGCCCCAGGTCTCTTTTTGAACTTGACACTCTACGTTTTCAGAGAAATATTGACTCGAAACAACTAGATCTATAATACATCTTGAAGTTCTACCTAAGCGTGTGATCGTATCTTGATTATGAATTCAAAACTGTTGACTCTCAATACATTCAAGAAAATAGTTCCATTCAGATCGGTCTTTTTACAATTCCAATCCATGTGATGCGTATTAAAGTCGCACACGAGGATTTTATGGTAATTTCTATTGAAATTAGCGAAAATGGCTTCCTAATAATTCCACAGTGGAGTGTGGTGTAACTATGTTTTCAATATTCTGAAGGCTAGTCTTTTACACATTGGAAACATAATCCCTCCTCCAGATATATATGTTCTGTCCTCACGTACGCAGAAAAAGCCAGGTATACCGATGTCTTCAGTATCTGGAGTCAGCCAAGTCTCAACGCAAACTAAGTTGTCGACGTCTCGGAGGGCTCGCGTGAGCTCGTTCTTCATTTTCAAGAAACTCCTCGCATGCCAGAACAGCATCCTAATGTTCTTGCGTAGTGCTGCCATTCTTGCTTGCTATTGGATTGAAGTCTTCGTCATCAAATTGATCAGTAGTTGTCATTCCTTCAGCTATTGACTCGGCATCAGAGTGTTTATCTTCTGTTTTGTTGTCAGATAGACAAAGGCATTCCTTTATCCTCGTAAACCGAGATCGAAGCGTACGGCTACTTAAATGCTTGTAAATGTCGGTAATCATATCGTCTAGTGAGCCGAAATCGTCACAGCTGATACGAACGAGCTGAGTAATTTCGTTTTTAAATTTTCCTTTCGTCGATTCGAGAAATGTTTATACCTTATCATATGACAACGGCAATGTGGATTCGTTCTTGTTTACATACTGTCTTGCTGGCTCAAGCTGCTGTCCTACAGTCTTTGGATTGTTGTCAGTGCTGTTTTTTGACTGCTTGTTTTTTTTCGCCACTTGGAACGGGAACTCATCTTCATCCTTTGTTAGTGTATCGATGCTTGATACATTAGATGACCCAAAACTTGATAATGGTTTTTTTTACTCCGGTCTGAACAATCGCTGGGTTACTATTTTTTCGAGTAGAACTTGATAAATCATTTTGTGGATCACTATGCTCAATACTCTCATCTTCTCGTTGAGGAGTATTTAAAACAAGATTGGCGACTGGGTCCTTGTCCATTTCTTTGCAGAATCTCAAATATGGCCCTCTTCTCTACAATGATAGCAAATTAATTTTTCTCCTGAGAAGTATAGTTATTTTTATACTGTTTAGTTATTTAGGTACATCCTCTGATTTTACATGCACTTGGTTGCGGAAACTCAGTAAGTGAGCCAATCCTGGAACAATCATGCTTGCCTCAATGGTTGATATCGGTGAAACAGGTGTGACGTCGAATTTCTGTAGTTCTTCAATGAAGGTCGAAGAAGTGATTCAGGGTTCAACATTCGAAATTATTAAACGTTTAGTTCTAGAACCAAGGGAAGAACTTCCAATTGCTTGTCACCGATTTTTATTTAAGCCTCGTTATCAATTAGTTGGTCAGCTATCACTTTACTTGACAAGTAAAAACAAATTCTTGCGTGCGCGATGCGTGATATATAGCATATATCCAGCGGTTTCGCTAATTTGGCTAATTCGATAGCATACTCTTCAATGATGTGACCTTCGACAGAGTCAAAAACGATAGCTTGGTCACTGCCGAGCAGAGCTTCTCGCTGGACCATTGTTGGGAAAGATGTATTTTTTATTACGTTTTTCATGGCGTTAGACATTTTTACGGTGAAGGTGAGGGCACCTTGTAGTCAGAGGTGCTGGTCTCAATTGATAGATGTTTCTAGGATGCACCTAGGGACTGCACAGTACAGAGAGGAAGGCAATCACTTTGTCACTTCCACTGTTCTAATACACCATGCACAGTCGTAGCCGTGATTCAAACACGCGTTTGGAAACGAGTTGCCTCGCCGAAACGGGCGAGGAGCAGCTTGCACACGCACTGTTCGAAGGCACGATCGCGAATCTCATCTAACTCAAATTCGTGTCAGAGAGTAAACCCGTCTAAAATCTGTACGTTGATTGAACCTATAGGTATTATGATGTCACAGAGGCAAGAACGTGGATCGTCTCAACGATGAAAGCTTGGGTCCTTCTGTCTCTGTTATTGAATAGAATATGACGAAAGGAAAAAAAAAACGATGAAATGTGTTATGGAGAGAGATGAAATGGACGAAGTGATGCGGTGTCTGATTTCAGAAGATTGATCACAATGTTTTAGATCGATGGTGTGATGATTGAAGTATCCATGCATGGAGTTGGTAGCATGAGAAAATGAGGTAATGATAGTAGACAGAATGATACATGAATAAAATGGAACAAAAAATATTACTGCCCCACGCTGCTAATTGGAGATGAATCCGAACACGGCATCGGCACCGTAAGCTGACTTACTTTCATGCAGCACCACACCGTGAAGTGATTTTGTGGTGTATTGCTGCCCCACAAGTTTTTCAGTCTTAAGACTGAAAAACTTGAGATGGATTACTATAATTATAGTAATCCATCTCTAAGGATCAATCCATCAGTGTGTACGGTGAGTGTGCATGCATGCTATGAGCTCAACAATCGGAGTGTGCACAAATATAACGCAAAAAATGGGTAAAATACAAGATCTTCTCTGAAATGGTGAATATTTGGAAATTCCTAAGTTATACAAGAGCGAATTATTGAACTTCACTAAAGAAAGTACTCGTTCGAAATCCTTATTGATTAGAATATCCAAGCTCTCTTCAAAATCTCTCTAGCGTAGCGAGCTCAAGGAGGCTCAGTCGTCGAAACTTTTCAAGTCATTCTGAATTGGAAAAATTATGATGCATACTCCGTGATACAAGGAATCTATTGCAATTTCGAAATATGCGAGTTGCCGACCTCATTTTTGAGAAAAAAATTCTCGAAGTATTGGAATTTATGACGGCGTCTTATGGTTGATGACCACGGAATGAGTCATATTTCAAAATTTAACAGTATTACCGCAACGAGCAACTGTCCAAGCATGCATTATTTATAGACGAATGGAATGTCATTCAGAAACATGCATGTTGCCGACGTGTAGAAGGCAGGAAAACATTCGAAAGAATCAAAACTGTTGAAAAACAGGTGTGCAGCGGCTGCTCGACCACTGGCACGCTTGCGCTAGCACGAGCTTGGGTTGTGTATGTGTGTTGGTGAGCGAGCGCGTCTCGTAGCCTGACGCTTGTGTTAGTAGGCGCGGGGCCCCAACTGCTCGTGATACGTTAATTGTGGAACTACAGGGTGCTATTATTGTGGAATAAAATTCAGTTACATAAGTTGAACATGCCAGGCACGTAGCTAACTGAAAACGTACTTTTTTTCTTCCTCAAAGAGAAAGTATTGTGTCGGTGCGGAAATTTTTGCTTAAAATGTTTTCGATTTTCTAATTTTCCACAACCTCCTCCCCCCCCCCCCCCCCCCCAGTTTGAGCCCAATCTGAAAACAACTCCCACCATCTCATTCTACTTACCAAGATCTATCAAATGGTACCCTTGTACTTCCTTCATTTGACACAGCGATAGTTGTGCTCGAAAGTATGGCGAAGCCTTCGCGCAGCCCCGCTGTGGCATATACGCCAAAGTTGGGGATTCCAACCTCCTGGTAATTTTCGAACATACATTAATCATCATTGCCGACCTCAAAGACACAACATTCTCACATCAAAATCATTCAGAATCAGAGGCCCTTCAACATAAACTTTGGATCTTTGCGATTGGTCATTTCTCCGTTGAGATAAGTAATATAGTATTTTGCGATGGTCAAGATCGATTTCGGAAAGATGTTTTGACGGAAGTACATATATATACTTCTTAGAGCGCGGCAAGTAGCGGCGAATATTCGAATCCCGTAGTGCAGCTCAATACTTGAATGTTGACAAAACAACAGGTGACACGGATCAATCCGATTCTCCTCAATTTCGATGATTGATAAGCCAAGAAACAAAGTTACAATACAGTTTTTCCTTTCGAGTCCAATAAGTATCTTCTTTCAATCATTCAAAGTCAGTGTATTTCACGACCGAATCAACTCCAAATGTGCAAGCCCGAACTTGCATCGTGTGCAATTCTGCTGACTGCTGTGGTGGGACGCGGAAGGCATGGACATTACCGATCGATGATTCGATCGATAGCTGCGTGGACATCTGAATATTCGAAATATTGGGATGTGTGGTGCATGCGGATTTAGCTCAAGTACTACGTTTTACACATGGACCGAGTCAAATCCTTTGGTATAACTACATCTCAAACATTCCGTGATCTGATATAACTCAAACGGGTATTATGCGTTAAAAGTATGGTGGTTCATGTTATTGTCGCAAAAACGGTGCAGATGTACCACCATACTTTTGACCCATATACTTTTTTGAGGTGTATCAAAAATCATCGAAATATATCCGCATGATCTAAACACGACATGCTTGAGATGTTGTAGTAGATCTCATATACAACACTCTCCGTGAATTATTTTGACAAACACCTTGTTCATGGCCGAATGTGCGTGTGTCTGTATGTTGTCTTCTCTTTGTCACGCGATTTCTCCTTAACCCTCTGATAAATCTTCTTGAAATTCTGAGGGTTTTTCCTCAATCGATCAGTGATGAGCCCAGTCTATTGACAGTTCCATACTCTCATTACTCTTTCTTCCTCATTAGATTGATTGCCTAAATTTCAACCCCATATTCAGACCCTGTTAGTCCAAACGTTCTAGCATCTACCAATTCACAGTATAAACTGTCAGTCATTATTGTCCAAGTATTGTTCGATCATTCTAGAGAGATTTAATGATACAGAATTTTGAAAGTCGTAAGCGCTTGCATAGAAATTTTCAGTCACTATTGTAAACTCTATCTTCTTCTCCAATCAATAACAAACACTGACACATTATAGTGACTCTACCATGATACAGTACAATAACGCCCCAATTTTAATGATATCCTAGGCTAAAACAAACAAACCGTAATCTAATTTTGCTTTCTCAAAGAGAAAGTATTATATCGAAGCGGAAATTTTCCCATAGAATTTTTTGATTTTCTCATTTTCCACCCCCTAGTTCGAGCACTATCCAAAATCCACTGCAACCATGTTATTCTTCTTTCCGAGATCTATCAAATGGTACCTCTATTCTTTTTCCATCTCATCTACAACACTCTCCGTGAATCATTTTGACAAACTGGTGATGACATTATATTCGTCTGATGGTTTATACTAAGATTATTTAAAAGAGAACTCCATTGCTATAATTATTGTAGCATGAATGGGAGAAGAGAAAGAATTCCGCAAATGTCTTTTTGCAGCGTTTTTTAGTAACCTTCATAATCACCCACGAGTTATCATCAGTTGGCGTACAATATATTATATAACGAGTTTCAGAAGAGATCACTACTGAAGATGTAATGTTTGGGTCGTAAACCAACTCACATTCTACGATTGTTGAATGTATTAGCTCAAGTGTGCGTCTTTATAAACCACGAACTGAAGTGACGAGTGAACTTGGGAACTCCGTCTTTCCCTCTTGTCAAAACATCTTTCATTAAAAATTCAGTTATGCTAATATGGTCGTATTCAATAATTAATTTCATTTCCAAATCAGCGGAATGAATAAGTGAGTTCCAAGTTTGAGTTCACACTGAATATTAATATAGCTCTTACATTAAACGTGATCCTCAAAAATATACTTCTCATCGAACATAACTTATCAGAATCTGAAACCATTTTTTAGTTTTGTATAATTTACATATCTTCAAAACGGCGCGGATAATAATTCGACTGCTTCGCAACGAACAATCACTTGGTGTGCAACAACAATCAAAATGAGCAAACGGTTGGCAATATCGACCATCTTGGGACTCATCAGTGGTAAATCTTCATCATTTGTCACTAATAGAAACTTGCGAAACTTCATATCCAAAATCTTTAAAGTTTTATTCGATCACACTCACTCTTGAATAAATGAATGAGCGAGCTGCAAAAAGTAATAGTCCCTGCTAATCTTAGCCCGGAGAATCAAAACCGTTATGTCTTAAATTTTTACTAGATCAGCTGGAGTTGAACAATTAAAATAATCTGAGTCATAATAAAGCGGATAACAGAGATACATGTACGTTTATGTACAGTCGAAATCTGCTTTAGATCAATTCCACGTAAGATGAGATAGTGAAAATACTAGAGGTCACAAACCGCTTCATAGATAAAATATATTATTTGAGAAATGAAACCAGTCGACTCGTACTAGATCGGTTCGTCTAATTTCACCTCACGTCAGAGCTGTGCGCAATTGAAGTTAGTAATTAGGAAAACGATTTTTATACAGTACCAAATCTTCTCGACTTTCGATTCCATTCTGCCTGTGAGAATTCATATTTGACCACAGTATTACAGATTCCTTTACTTCTTGGGTCTCCTCTGGATGAACAACTCAAACATCACGTCCTAATCAGGCGTGGAAAGATGAAAATTTGCGGAGGTATAGCAATATCACCGAATGAAGTAATCACGTCCGCTTCCTGTCTGAGCCCTTCTTCATCTGATAGTCTACAAATTGCAAGTTTTGGCTCTGCCACAACTCCGTTTAGTCGTGAGCACGCAGTTATCAATAAATGTATTCCAGGAAATTTTGACTTCAAAGCAAGTGATCATACAAACGATATAGCCGTGTTGCACTTACGTGAGCCCCTTGTCAATGACTTTAACAAAACTATCGAATCAATCGACATTGCTGAGGCAGATCTAAAATTGGACAATCATACGACAATGCAAGTCGTTGGTTACATATTCTATCCAAAAGGCAATTCTGATCGCAGTATCAAAATATCATCAATCAGTCTGTCTCGAAAACCTGGAAGGTATTACATTGAATGAGTAATTGTGATTTTTTTTTATTTGGATAACCCCAGTAATGGTCAATTATGTGCTTGTAGGCGGAAAACCAATCTAATTGCAGTAAGAGCTGGTGATTTGAGCAATGGTTTGGGCGCATGCTACGGTAATGGAGGAGTGTCAGCATTTGTCGGGAACAAACTTGTTGGTCTGACTACAAAGTGGGAACCAGATTGTAAAGCAAGACCTGGATCATTCATAATGTTTACTTCAATAGCTGACAACCGTGTCTTCATTGATCAATGTCTTGCAAAATTTCGAAACAAAGACCAATCGTTTGTTAAAAACAAGGACCCCTCATTTGCTCACACGGTGAAGGAACTTCTTTGGAGTTTCACGATATGGGGTTGAATCTATGCACATGTTCAGTCAAATTAATGCTGTGTTCGAACGATTTTAGATGACATGGTTATTAGGATTTTGAATAATTTCCTCCAATTTCTTGAATTGTTTTGCTCGACTTTGAATACATCAAAGCTTTCAAAAACATCCCAACAAATCGTTTCAATCTGTCTATAACGATTCCTAGATCCTTCACTATCTACAAAAATTCTTTGAAATAATGTGTAATTTCGAATAAATTCATAAATAATACACGACACACATGACAAATCAATGAAGTAATCTCCGATCTCCCATCTCTCATCTCCCATCTTCCAACTTCCTCATTAAGTCGTATTAGCATTCATTGTAAGTTTCCAAGTCTAAAATCCATGGTCTTCTAAAAATTTGTCTAACGAGTGTCTTGGAGGTATTTTTACCAAAAGAGAATGATATAGCAGACCTACGAATTTGGAAACTGTACCACAAAATTTCGTTCAAATCCTGCCGGTGTCGCAAAATTGAGGTGAAACCGGAATTCCGGCGGAAATTTTCTTGACCACTGTGTGGCGTGGCACACGAAAGGAGCTCATTACAACCTACAAGAAGATTTCCGCTATCGTAGAGTGTGCGGTTGAAGGAGAAGGGAGGGAGGGGTTCACTGTACTATCATTGATACTCTGTATCGATTATTCGGAGAATACTTCAACTTTTCAAACAAGAGATCTGAACGACTAATTGGTATTTTGGATTCTGGGGAAAAGTCGACTGCTAAAATCTAATGAGCATGTTAAAAGTCCTTCCTGATCGATATAGCAATCAATATAGTTGGTTGAATAAGTTCAAGGGTATGCGGAAGTCAACTCTTACCCCGACACCCCAACTCATTTGATTTTTCTCTCGAATTCTGCGATAAATCTCTAAAACGTGACTCAAAGCATGGAAGCTTTCTGATCAGGTCCTTCACTTCAAGAAATAATCGAGTAGATTGGTTGAATATCGCCTCCACAGTTTGGTCTGGAAGTTTACGATTCCCTCAAGGATAATCACACGCCTGATTTCGGGACCCAACCCTGGTATCGATATTCACTCAATTCACTCCATTAGTTTTTTTGAATGATAGATCTGATCGCAAAGGTTCCAGGCTTGGGATCAGATCCGGAATTAGCCTCAAACAATACAGATGATGATCAAAACTGCGACGAGTTTAGAAGGCTCATCACGAGCTGTGATTTTGGCCGACGAGGAGATCATCAGGTCTGCGAAAGCTAGGGACTAGGGCTTCACCGAGATCCGAGACCTTGACGAAACTTGAGAAAAGCCTTGCTCCTGGGATGTTGATCGAGTCCGATACGAGACGAGACCATATATTGCGAATTCGAGCTAGACGGTATGAAGGGTTGCGGATGAGAAAAACTCTCGTGGGCTCGACTCACTTACTTTTTTTCATAAGAATAACTTGACGAGTTTTAGTTTTTCCGTCGACACTTATTGAGTTTCCACATACCTTTGAAAATATAGGTGACAAACTCAACTCAACTCACTGTATCACCTAAATTTCAACCCTTGGAAAAAATGTAATCGAATGAACTATGTGAAGTACTTTCAAAACTTTGGGGGATCAAAAATCTTATGGGTGATATGCAGCATGGTTCCAATTAGTGGAAGTAGTGAAATAAATAAGAAACCATGACGAGTTTTGCTTTCTCAAAAGAGGAAGCTTTCATTTGATAGTAGTAGATTTTTCCTCGAATTTCTTTGTAAAAAATTTTTTTCTCCTCCCAGAAAGCTCTTGGATACATGAAAATTGAACTATCCTCTTCGTTTTCCCGAGATCTATCGATTGTAGGTAACAGTTCTCCTTGATAACACCTTGGAAAATTACAATCACCCTATCTTCCGAGCCCTCTGACCGTGTCTGTGTGTGTGTGTGTACATGTATTTCCCTTTCTATGTCGCAGCAAAACTCCTCACTGTTTTCACCAAACCCTCCCAAATTCTGGACACATGTTCGTTGTCATCTGTAGATGAGAACGCTACAATTTGAGCATCCCCCGACCAATATCCCCCGAATTAGAAAATTTTTTCTGAAAAATTTTTTCCCCCCATATCTTGAAAACTATCTATACATTTTCCTCCTCCTTTGAAAAATATGAGTCCTTCAATATGAAGGTTTTTTGAGGTGCTGAATCGATTGGTTAATACACAACTTTGATTTCTTCCAATTTTATCTTAGCTTCTGTGTACCCCTTCTACATTTGTCTCTAAGACCATGATAATGACATTTTAACAAAATTCCTTATCAACCAAGCGATTTAGCACCTCAAAAAACATCAAAAATTACTTCTCTCAAAATTTTTCAAGTGGGACTCAGAATAACAAATCATTTTTAAGATACGCTTTTTTGATAAAAATCGAAAATTCGTCATAAATAAGTTTATAAGTCAAAGAATACTCATCGAATAATGCTCAAAATTCACTGGCCTCGGCGGAAGGGTCTTTCAAATCCACCTTCAGAGTTTGAGAATAATCTATTGAAACGTTTTCGAGTTTTCGTGTTACCTATGAAGCCATATTATTCCGTTTTTCCTCGAATTTGTTTTCAAAAACTTTTTTTCTCCCCCAATAAAGCCTTGAATACATGGAAATTGTACTGTCCTCTTCCTTTTCACCAGATCTATCGACTGTAGGTAACAGTTTTCCTTGATAACGCCTTGAAAAATTACAATCACCCTATCTTCCGAGCCCTCTGACCGTGTTTGTGTGTATCATTTTCCTCCTATGTCGCACCAAAACTCCTCACTGTTTTCACCAATCCCCTCCAAATTTTGCACACATATTTGTTGTCATCTGTAGATAGAAACCCTTTAATTTGAGCACCCCCCGACCATTATCCCCCGAATTAGAAAATTTTTCCTGAAAATTTCTCATTTTTCCACATCTTAAAAACTATCTATAAATTTTTCTCCTCTTTTGAAAAATATGAGTCCTTCAATATAAAGGTTTTTTGAGGTGCTGAATCGATTGGTTAATACGCAATTTTAATTTCTTCCAATTTTATCCTAGCTTTTGTGTACTCCTTTTTACATTTGTTTCTAAGACCATGATAATGATATTCTAACGAAATTCCGTATCAACCAATCGATTTAGCACCTCAAAAAACATCAAAAATGACTTCTCTCAAAATTTTTTTAGAGATTTTTTGGAGATGTCCAAATGTACTTTATAAACACCGCAATCGAAAGCTGAAGCTGTAAGCTTTCGATTGATTACACGTACAATGGGCTTCTGGCATAAGACGTACAAGTTTCACGAGTTTGAAAGGAAAAAATGCGATTTTTGTCCCAAAGTTACCCCAGTTGACGGTATATAAAAATTTGAACGAGGTCCTCATTCATTGCACCAGTAATCCACCACTGGTATGCCTTGCAGATCATCTGTGTTTCCTTGATCTGGCCGCAAGTCTGCTCATGCTAAAAGGTGAGGTTATGTTGACATTCTCTCCTCAAGACACCGCCCCTTCCCCGCCTGATGATATATGTATCATCGCATCCGACCTCCCTTACTCTCAGCATGGTCCTCTCGGTCGGTAAAAGTTGGCTTTCACATGCCCTTATTTCAATGTCTTGTTCATAGTTTATATCTCAGAATCTCAAACAAATATTGATCATTTTTGTTCTCATTGGAAGTGCGTCGAGTTTATTAGCCAAATTGATATTCTTTCGACTCATTCCAAACAGGGCTTGCAACAAATTCCACTTGCTATCTCGTGAAATTCTGTTGACTCTCATTCACTGTCCAAATTTTTACGGGAATACCAACTCTGATGATCATAATCGTGATGGTTATTATCGAAGAGACAGTCATAATAGGTTCTCAAAATAGATTCAAGTCAAAATCATGCGTCAACGAAATCCAACGGGAAAAAATGGACCTCGTTGAAATTTTTCATTGCCAAGAGCTCGCGAAAATTCATAATCGCACAATTTAGCTCCAATTTGTCGCACTGAAGTCAGCTATGACTATACACTGATTTTCATTGCAACTGACCGGTATCAGAAAGTTCAAGTAAAAAATTAGTAACAGAACATATGCAATTTTTTTCTCAACAAGTCCAGCATACTAGTTACCATAAACGACTCCCTTATACTTTGAAATCCAATCGCAAATGGAAACATGAATGTAGTGGGTGTGCATCGGACAGTCTAGTCTGCGGTAGACAAGCACACTTTGCATTTTATAATCTAATCTTGGATGCGCGAATGGCGCATCTTGAGCCCGCGCTAACTGTCGCGTATAATCTTAGGGGCGTGCACGTGTCGTTGGGTTTTTTTCTAACACGCTGTTGTACATTGGATTGGGACTCCGATAGTTTCCATTGTCAATGCCAGATCGAGAACTGATTTGACTAAGCCTTGTCAGTTAGAAGAAACCGCTGCAAAGTGCATGAGATTTCTAATTGCTTTTGAGTATGAACTACGTCTCTCTGTGAGACAGGCATGTACATACGAGGGTAAATGCTGCCGCGTGCAGTAAATCATTTGCTCTGAAGGTGTACGGTGACAACTTTCTTGCAGGACTTCGATAAGCCCTCTCGCAATCCCATTGTATGCCATTACGGAATCGGGTCGATTGTCAATAGCAGATGATAGCGAGACTCGTGCCTATACTCGTGTGTAGTCTCAACGGAGACATAATCTTGAGGACACATTTTTTGTGAAGGGCAAGCTTGGTTCAGATCTTACACAGAATTGACCATAACAAAAATGCACTCCATTCCATTTATCTTGGTTTATTCACTGTCATTAGTGAGAATTCAGGCATCTACCTTGGCTGAGAATTGAAACAATAAATTATTGAGTTGACTTCAATTTTAGTGTGTTTGTATCAAGAAATAATAGGTTTCTAAGCCATTTTTATCATCCACTGTAAATCTCAACATGATGATTTCGTTCCTGTAACTGAACAATCGCACTATTTTCTAATAATTTGTCTCACATGACCACTTATGCGTGATTTATAGAGTCATTATCAAAGACCAAAACTCGTAAAACTGATTTGTATGGGACAAGAACGTTTTTCTTAAATTTCCCTCATAGATTCCGGTAGATATCATTTAAACCTGAAAGGCTATCGTTTGGTATTGAAAGACACCAATATGAAATTCTTCCAAAAACCAGTCTTGCATATCCCTATCTATCGGGTGTACCACGTGCACTAAAGGGAAATTAAATCGAAATGCACTGACACAATTATTTCCAAGATAAAGGACCAGAATAATTTACTCACCGGCAAGTTTCTATAAATCTTTCAAACTTGAATAAAAAATACTCATGTTCAACAAAGATTGAATAGTAGTAGCTAAGAGACGTATGTTTCAATCAATTTTGTTCTGAGAAAAAAAGCTCTGTAAATCTAGAGATTCTAAGAGAAAGGAGGTAGCGAGGGTTTTGAGTGAAGAGGTCTCGAAGAGGTGCAGTATCGAGCTGGAAAGCGATTCCAAGCGACGTAGATGGAAGCCACCAGAGTGGTACAGCTTGCGCGGCCTCATCGAGTCTCGGTCGTCTCAACGAAATCCCGATAATCCGCGATGAGACACAGATTGAGTTCGCTCTTGAAGGAAAAAGAAGATTGAAAGAGGCTGCTATTCTGGCTTCGCGGGGGATGATAAAATTGCGAATGCGCTCCCGGCCAGCCGGACTCCGTGCTGCGCTCTGCAGGTGTTAGCGTAAGCCGGATCGGACTCATGGCCGTGTACGTTTTCTTTCCCCGTTCTCCGGCCTTTCTCGCTTTTTCTGTTATACTCAGCTTTCTCAGAGGGATTCTCGGTCTCCTTCATTTTTGTCCTTTTTTTACCAGTGGACAAGATGACGTGTGCCCAGATTTGGGGTTTATTTTCCGCCCAACGTTTTCGACTGCTCGACAATTTCCTAGTATTCTATACTTCAATTTCGGCATCTCTCTTTTGTAAGAACTGGCTAAATCTCGGGCTAAATTATGATCTTAGTAATTCAATTAATGAGAAATTAGGTCTTTGGAAGCTTGGCCAGAAAGAATAATTCTACGAACAGTTTCACCAAAGATTTTGATCATGCACAATCGGAAGCTGGTTAGATTATTCTTACGAAATCTCGTACTCGTACGGAGCCAAATTTCACAGATTTTTATGTTTTTTTTTCGGAGTTTCACAATGAAATCCGTCCAATCTCACTGGTTATTCTACAATTCTGAATTACACATTGGAAATAAATTGACAAAAGATGGCTGAATTTCAAATTTGAAAGAAGGAACATCAGAAGATGTTCCTTTTTTTTCCAAAATACAGTCACATGAGATTATTTTAATTTGGCGGTATAGCATCTTCGTTTAACTTCTGAAGCTTTTCAGAATTCTCTAGAGTCCTTGGCATAATTCACCACGCAATATTCAACTCATATTGACACTGTGGATTTCTTAATGTTCCTGAAAATTTGGATGGCTTAAGATATTATTATGGTTTTCCACCTCAGCATCCGATGGACAACTCGTGACACTGAACCACCTCAAAACACGGTAATTACAGCACATCAAATCATAAAAAATCTCAATGACTCCATACCAATACTGTAAACAACGTTTTTAAAAATCTTTAGCCAATCGGTTGAAAATTCAACTAGCACAATGCGTGCAAAGTTTCACCACTGGCTCAAAACTTACCCACATTTTTATACTTGAAATACATATGCGACCCAAGAGGTTCACAGGTGGTGTGTACCTGGTGACATCATTGAATCAAAAGAATAGGTTTCTTCATAGTTTTTCGTAAACGGATAATGATAAAAAGGTGGCCTCACTGAGAACCATTTGCTACAAAAATCCAGTTTAAGCAACATTTCGACAGGAGTGACATCTGCATGGGTGACCGCCCTTCTGAGTTTGCAAAGCCTATATTTACACACATACATAAGTAATACAGTCTCTTTGGAATTAGGAACTATGCTACGGCCAGATGAGCGGTCACCGATCCGGATAGGAGCCCCAGTGGAACATTGTTTCACCCGGATTTTTGGCCAACATGGCTTTCGGTGACACCCCGATGTTTCCTTGCATTAGTTTCCGAAAAAGTGCGACAAAACTTAATTTTTTCAACAATTTTCCTAAACTAATATATAAGTAGCATCTCTAGCATGATATATCTATCACATAAACTCTTTTAGCAGTGCCTTCAGGATGTAAATCAAAATTCGATCACTTTGTTGAAAATTCAACCAGCTGAGAAAATAAGAACAATAAGTTGATTGAAAATTCAACAAATCTTTTAGACTGAATAAACATCGCGGATTCGGATCCATAACGAATACGTCGTTTACGTCGTACAGAAAAAGGCTCTGAAGTCTTCATCATCAGTGCTCACGCCATAGTGAAAATCGGTAAAGGGTTGAATCATCCAGTGTGTAGCGGAGGGATAAATATGGCTATCCGTAATTTGTTTCGAGATTGTATCATCAAAGTGGCCGCTCGTCTAGTGCGGGCAGATTTAAAACCGTATCACACGGAAGCCGAATCGGGAACTGCAAAAAGGACCTTCCACAGCTCAACGTACAAGTATATCATCATTGGCGAAAACGAGAATGGTAAATCGAAATGCTCGGAGAAGCTCGGACATGCGAATGAAAACGAGAAAACGGACGATTTGGAGAGAGACCAGGGAAAAAGGATGATATATAGAAAGTCAGAGAAAGAGAAACGCCCCAGGAAAATTGGGAGATCGCCGACGAAGCGTGAAGAGGATCGCAATTTGTCCACTGCACCATTCCTTTGTGATAATAATTGGCAGGCAGACAGACAGCCAGCCAGCCAGCCAGCCAGCCAGCCATCGGCTCATCTCTACATGAACCATGCACTACTCAGCTGGACATTCGCTGTCAATTGTGGCGAGGGTTGTGTCTCGCATCGATGAAACTCATATCTGTGTGCTATGGGCGAATAAATCTAATAGAATTTTCTTTCATTCTGCAGTAAAATGTTGATAGAGGAAAATTACGTTGCTGATACTCCCGTAAGCTAATATCTTGCTGATGATGAATGTTTATTGATTAATTGATCAACCATCTGGCAATATGGAAGCTGAAAATTGATATTCATCATGACTTACATACTATTATGAATCATCAATGGTTGTAACTCTTATAATTGGAGAATGTATTTAACACATTCATTGCAATGAAGACCTTAATAGGGCTCCCGATTTTTCACAATTCGATTTCTACTGACAAATATTTCCTCAAAATTACTCTCAACGACAATATTCTGGCGATTTAGTTCAGCGAGTGAAGAGGTGCGTTAGCGGCTTGCTGGCGAGTACTGTAGAAAAAGTTGAGAAAAAAGTCGACGCGGCAAAGGCTGTCGTACCTCACATATGCCTCGAATTGGGCCGTTTTAACCTCACACATTTTATATTATTAATACATTTCTATTATTCGTACAACTAGACTCAACTTCAAGGCACGCGTCAACTCCCTATCACCTCTAAAAAGCTTCTCAAGTCGTCACACCCACGATGTAGGCCCCTGATGATTTTTAATTATTTCACCAAGAAATTTCGACCCTTGAAACTTTGGTCTGACTTCGCTCGAGTTTCGATAAGGCATCTCGAACATTAATGATCAACCCGTGTTCCAAGTTACGTAGGTATGGCAGTGTGCGTCTTTATGTGCATGATCTATCATCGCGAACAGAAGCCTGTAGTGGAGGATTTACTTCACCATTTAAATTCTGTACCTGTACCTAAGGGTGTTTACTTTCAGGTTCCAGATCGAGTGCATTAAAGATTGATTGATTGCCGATTGATGTCAATTGTAATTGTTTTTCCACTAATGAAAGAGCCACTTGATATGTGTTGTCTTGTTTCAAGTGATTTTAAGATAATAAGCCATTAACGGCCAAAACGTATGTCATTTCCGCTGTTGTGCAGTGTCAAAAATGATCTTTAAGTATACTTGGAGAATTACGGGATTTGATCTCAAGGGAGTATATGGGTGCCAGCATTAATCTACCTTCGGGCAATCTATTGACTTTCAGTTTCCTCGAAACTTAAGAAAGAGCAAACTGTGAAGCTATGAATGATGCATATCAAAGAAGTGTTCATAATTAATCTACTCTAGTCGAAGAATCAGAATTGCAAACAATGAAATATCTGACGTGCTGCTTTTCCTATCTGTACAAATTGACCTAATCTCTTCCGACCGTACTTCCACTCATATGTACCTTTTGTGATACACACACGCCATGTGTGTCTAATTTGACACCTCGACCAAATTCTATATAAAGACGTGTGATACACCATGTCACGTGAAAGACTGATATTATTATTAATGAAGGTGTCCGAGAATGATATTATGTATTCAGATTTTTGCCATATGACGAATAAAGACCATTCTATTCTATTCTATTCCTATCTCACTAAAAACCTGTTCATGTCCAACACACGAGGGATCATCTCTCACATTTAGATGCTGTAAGACTGGCTTGTCCTACTGATGAAGGTCCATGAACAAATGTTATGATATGTGCACTGATCTCTGATGTTGCTCAACTTTTTCTGTACAACATACTTCCAATGCATATTACTCTAATCTAATACTCTCAGCTACACTTTCAGTCATGGTAGATGGAACTTTACTCACAATAGGCTTTAATTGGACTCATGTGATAAGATCATCTTATCCTCAATAAATCGTTTCAAATTAAAATTCGTCCTTCTTATCCCCATTCGATACGGTGCACCTGAGATGATACACGACTCCAGTCTCCTTCGTCGAGAGTCAATCAAAATAGCATAGAAAAGTTCTGCTTGTCTTGTTCAAGTTACAGGATGTTTCGTATCCATATTACATTTCGTATCTCGGTTTGTCCCAGAGAGTATCATTGCCTTATTCCGTATATGGAATCAATCTCTCTTACTACAATTCCTCTCACTCGCCGCATCTGCGTATTCTATGCCAAGTCCGTTGGAAAAATTTTTCAGGTTTTGAATTGATCAGGGATCAGTCAAATTCGCTAGAATGTATTGATTGATCATAAATTCTTTCAAAAAAATAAAATCTTTTGTATATTTATATATTAATAAGTCTGTTTCATCATTTTTCACCGAAATTTTTCCAAGAATTTCTTCCTGGGCTCAAACTCGGACACCTCTCTGTATTTCACGGAGTTACGTGCCAGTAAAGTGCCGCGAATAAGGAAATTACAACTGAAAAGACATCACGTTTATGGGAAAAGAGAAATTACATCACAAGCTCAGAGAAAATGCTCGGATTCAAGACAAGATTTGGTTTTATCATACTTCTACGTATAAACCGAAAAAAATACCTTCTGAAACCTAGGCATTCTAGTATTGAAGAATTTCGTCGATTCTGATTGTCTCGCACTCCAACAATTATCTTTATACAATTCTTCGAGCAACTCTATTGAGAGTATTGAAAATTATTCGAACCCGTGTTTGATGCTTGGATTCTCGGTGACTATGGAGTCGAATTTCATCATTTTCTCTATGAAAGCATGAGCCAATCCCAATATATCCATGGGTTTTTCTCGCTGTGAACGTTCTCCGAAATTCTTGTAGATTTACTGTTCACGAGTAGAAAGTTGAGCAATGTCAATAAAAATGCACAGAGAGGCCGACGCGGATTCGATTTTGTCAGACGCTATCTATTGTCATTGCTAACTAACCTCATTCATCAATTGAACTGAGCTTTTAGATTCCCAAATGGACGATAAATCAAAGAAATCGTACCTCTTTCGACTATGAATACGGATTCAAACAGTCACTTGAGGATCCAGCGTGATTTGAAATCGGCACGACCGACTCATCTGGAATCAAAATCACGATTAAGTAGGTCCAGAAGCTGCAAAGAAGGCAGAATAGCTGCAATTGTTGATCGCGAATTAAAAGTCCTTGAATACGGAGAGATGCATGTACTGGAAAGACCCAAATTCCGAGACCCTGCAACTGTCAGATCTGACCCGCACTGCTGGAATCCATGCTAACCATTCGAGCTGATACATTAGCAGGAGATCCCGTTCCATTTGTGATGGTTCTGATCAAGCCTCAAGACAAGGTACGCTAAACCGCCGCCTACCACCCTACTTGAACATACTTCTCTACCTGGCCAGGATATCATCCCATGAGAGCGGGTGCGGTTATCGGAGCGCGATCCGTCAAGCTCGGATGAGGTAGAAAATATCTCTTTTTCTTTCTTGCGGGCGTTCAAGTAATCAGTCGCGCTCGTCTTCCACGCACCGTTGCATTTTTCTCCTGTGCTCGTATCTCATTACTGGATCGAAATGCGAGTGTAAGCCGGGTAGCCACTGCAAGTCGCTCGCCGCGGGTGAGCCTCGTGCTCACTGGATACTTCACTGGGTAAACAACCCTGATTTATTCGCTCTGCGAGAGACCAGAACAGATTGGAGGCTGCAAGAATATTAAGAGGCAACGCTCATGAACTTGGATGAGATCTGAGTCGACCAGGCGCGTCAATGAATTCATACGTGTGCCTGTCCATCTGTGTGTTCAAGTTTGATTTTATGTGAAAGAATTCGATGTAGTCTTAATGAGTAGAAGTGTAAGTGTAAGACAGAAGTGTAACTTCTAGTTTGGTGAATTCAGTTCAGGGAGTACGGCTAGAATACCGATTAAGTACCGCTCAAGTACAGATAAAGTACTGATAAAGTATCGGTAGTGTACCGCTGTAAACATGTGCTATAGTGCTTTTGATCGATCAGCGTGCCATTTGATCACAAAAAGAGATCGGTATTGGGGGGACGAGAAGGAGTCTTGGTACCTTCTTGACATACAACTCACTCATTGGATGACAAGCAACGGAATAAAATAAACTCCCATAAGTTGACAACGGATTATCTTGAGTAAGAATGGTTAGATCGAAATACGGATACGAGTGAAAGGAACGGCTGAGACACAAAAATTGAGGAATCCATTCCAAGCAAACGGTCTAATACACTTATTTTGCCGGTGGGCAAATCCACGAAAATGTCCATGTGACACAGTCACTTTAAATTGCTTAATTCCTTCTATTCCTTTCACGGTGGGCTTGAACTGTCGGTTAATTCGGTCGGAAGATAACCATTGAGATTGTTGTCGGATATGATTCCGGAGTGCTTCAGGACCATTCTCCACCTTCTACCGAAATCGCAAATTGGGCCGTTTTTGAGAAATTAAAGTTTTTGTGATTTTTCATTAACCGACAGTTGAAGCCCATCGTACGAGTTACAACAGTATCTCGTAATAGGGACGTAATCAAATACACGAAGACTTGGGGCTTCGACTATTCAGTTATAAGATTAAAGTTCCTCGAAGTGGTCAAGTTTTTGGAAATTTTTAACACAAACCTCTCGCAAATTCGTAATAACAATCAGATTCGAGTTTTGCTCTTCAAGTTTAGGAGTAGTGTCAGTTTAAATTTGAGTACAGAGTTTGGGGCATCGAAGGTAGATTATGAACGTGGAATGAAACCCGTTTCTAATGGCCCGGGAGTAGAACATGTTTGAGAAAAATCGTCGCTTCGTGACTTAACCATGGGATCAAAATCCTAAGAGAATAGGTGGATTTTGTGTCAGTTTTAAACGCGAACCTACCTGAGGATGGTATTACCAAGCAGATTCGAGTTCTGTTCCCTAAGTTTAGAAGTTGTTCCAGGTAAAATTTGACTACAAAGTTTTTGGCATCAGAGGTAGATACCGAACACGAATTAGAGAGGTATCACGTAGCTTGGAAGTAGAAGAATATTTGAAAGAATTGTGGTTTCCGATGCTCCCCTATGAGATCAAAATCCTCAGGGAATAGGTAGTTTTTGTGTGAATTTTAAACATGGACCTACTAGAGGATTCAGAATTCTCTAGTATGTGCACATTTTCTAGTAGGTTCACGTTTAGAATTCACACAAAAATCATCTATTCCTTGAGGATTTTGATCTCATAGTCGAGCAGTGGAAGCCACAACTTTTCAAATATTCTTCGTTTTGCAAGCTACCGGATACCTCTTCAATTCGTATTCGGAATAAACTTTGTACTCAAATTTTTGCTGAAACAACTTCTAAGCTTGGGGAGCTGAACTCGAATCTGTTTGGTGATACCATCTCCAGGTAGGTTCGCGTTTCAAATTCACACAAAATCGACCTTTTTTCTTGGAATTCTGATCCCATGGCTAAGCCGCGAAGCCACGATTTTTCTCAAACATGTTCTACTCCCGGGCCATTAGAAACGGGTTTGATTCCACGTTCATAATCTACCTTCGATGACCCAAACTTCGAACTCGAATTTTAGCTGACACTACTTCTAAATTCGAAGGGCAAAACTCGAATCAGATTGTTATTACGAATTTCCGTGAGGTTCGTGTTTACAATCTCCCAAAAACTTGACCACTCTGAGGAACTTTAATCTCATAACTGAATAGTTGAAGCCACAATTCTTCGTATATTTATTCACGTCCCTATTACGAGATACTATTGTAACCCGTGCCTCACGGTGAGCTTCAACTGTCGATTAAAGGAAAATCACAAAAACTTTGATTTCTAAAAAACGGCCCAATTTTCGATTTCGGTAGGAGGTGGAATATTGCTTTTCATATACCGAGTCCCTGCCTCTCGGCTCAACCCCGGTTGCCCCCATAGGCGAAGGGCAGGGATACGCCCTGCCAGCTCGTCGGTTCGGAGGACGGTCACCACCGAACCTCAAGTGATTCGACAATGACCCGCTCCTCCTCCCCGACCACCGAATTTTGGGCTCACCAGGAGAGGTCATCACATCCGGATCACGGATTTGGTTGAAACTTTGGGAATAGTGTCCTTTTAGTGCCAGAAGATGAAACCCAAAATTATAGACCCTAACGCTCAAACGTTTCCGAGCTACAGCCAAAGACATTAGCATTGTGGGTATACCTATATGTATAATTTTCCACACGGGCCCATATGGACAATGCAAATGTTTTGCGCCGTTGCTCAAGAACGCTTGAGCGTTAGGGTCTATAATTTTGGGTTTCGTCTTTTGGCACAAAAAGAAGACTATTTCCAAAGTTTTAGCCAAATTCGTGATCCGGATGTGATGACCTCTCCTGGTCAGCCCCCAGCACAAGGCCGATGCTCACCCCTCGGTGGGGGGAGGGGGGGTTTGGGACTCTTCTAGGCTTCCTGAGAGCCCAGGGAGTCCCTCGGGATGATGGATGAGTCTTCCAGGGTTGTATTGTTATCGCCCGAGGGCAATTCCAATTTGAGTCCCTAGACTCACCCACTCCCGTGGTGCCGGATGGAGATGTGCGGTCTCCTCGCTGCGGCGGGCGATGACTGGAGCCGGAAGCTCGCCAGACTCCAGGGATGAGGCACCATGCCCCAACCCCCCCTTGCGGGTCGATCGGAGGTGGAGGATGATCCTGAAGCACTCCGGAATCATATCCCACAACAATCTCAGTGGTTATCTTCCGACCGAATTAACCAACAGTTCAAGCCCACCGTGCTTTGCAAAAATTGTGAAAAAATTTATTTGGATTCGGGGACTGCCTCTGGGTATGCAATATTTTTTTCAGGATTTTTGCAAATGTATAATAGAAGAAATCAAGCAAAGTAAAGTAACCATGTCGCACGGTCGTTTTCGTGGATTTGCCCCAATGTAATAACGATGACACGCCGATCTGATGACAACTCTCGGTGATAACTCACTCTCCGTCGAAACTACACTGTAAAAATTTTCTGCTTGAACATTCAAGGAAGTGTTTTTAAGGCGATGCGGTCACCATACAAGCTGAAAATCATTCCCAACTTTCTCCGATTTTGTTGCGATTTGGGCTAAACGACGAGCGCACAAATATTTGTTATCATCTAACTTAGATTTGTCCGCTCTTTGTTGAGCCCAAATTGCAATAGAATCAGAGAAAGTTGGGAATGAAAATGTGCGTATATTATAGGTTAGGAGGTTCCCGCGGCCGAACTATTCCCACTTTTCTCCGATTCTCTTATGATTTGGGCTAAGCCACGGATTGAGGAATACAAGTTGGACAATAACAAATATTCGACAACTTGTCTCACACTCTGAATCATCAAACATTTTATGTAAAATGTATTTTCAAGGTCCATGGTCGCGGTGCACGGTGACCGCATCGCCTTAAGGCTATTTCGAGAGCTAAGACAATGCTTGAATTTTTTCTATGTGCTTGGTTTGGAATTGAAGTTTTCCGTTGAATTTTCAATCAAATGTTCTTGAATATAGTTCCGATGTCATGATTAACAAGCGGAGGTCCAACCTTGCGGAACACGGATCTTGATGAAACTCTGGGAGTCATCTTGTTTTCGTGAGGAATGGAGGTATCTCCGAGGGTTCCATCCCATGGGCCTCCTGTTCCGAGATACAGTCAAAAAGATTAGCATTGTTAGTATATCTATATATGTATCTTTTTAACGTGGACAATGCTAAGCTCCATAGCTGTATCTCGGGAAAGCAGGCCCATGGGATTAAACCCTTGGAGATACCTTCATTCCTCACCAAAACAAGATGATTCACAGAGTTCCATAAGTATCCGTGTTCCGCAAGGTTGGACCTCTCCTTGTAAGTATTCAGGAAAATATTCTTGAATTTTAACGCAAATATCCTCAACTTACAAGTTTATAATTGGATTTGCAAGCCTGTTTTGGCATTCAGCTTCCTAACTATGATTAGAATAGGGATTTATACCTCAAGAGTTTCATTACTATTGAACCAAGACTTTAATCAACATATCATGCTCCACATCATATTTTTCACATCACGATATATCTAAATTAATCCAAACCTTTGCGTTGACACACTCATAACTTCCATCATTCTGTAGCTTGCGTTACGAGGAATTATTCTATCGACCACTCGAACGAACAGGACACTTCCAAAAATAAAATTTGGAGTAGGAATATAACTCATAGACAGAGAAATGTACAAAGTCATTCTTTGAATGTGTATCCCTGCAGGATTCAAGTCTTGCAACGGTTTACCAGAAGCTCTGATAGCGAGCCAAAAACTTCGTCGTGAGGCCTGGCTATTAATAATCTCGCTATCAGTCCAATCTCACGTCATTAGCCAAGCGCGCGAAATTCGTGGATCTCGACTTCACGGCTACTGTTTGCCACAGCCATTCTTGGCGATTCTTGCCTTCAGACGTAAATCCACATAAGCGAGTATATATTCTTGAGTATACGAAAGCATTCTCTCGGCGCGGCGGTCGGAACGCGGAGTGGCCCATCAGGGGGCAGATCGCATGTAGCCGATCTCGTGCTCGTTTACAATCTGCTGCAACGCCTGCAAGAGATGTATCTCCCTCTATCTCTCACTTTCTCTACCCCTGGATCACTCGCGTGATTTTACGAGGTGTCACACGGCATATATAAGCTGGCCAAATTGAGACATGATAGGAATGCATCGTGTACCTGCTGCGTGATCAAAGCTCCCTGCTGCGATCAAACTTAGAAGTCTGCAAGGTTTCACGAGTAAATCGATATCGTATAGAACCGCGAATACTAATTGCCGTATGGTGTATTCAAGAATATTATCCACGATAACAGAAATCAGATATTTCCCGTGGAGTATTCTACAAAGATGATATCATTGTCCTAAAAATTTTCTTCTCATTTGTCAGGATTCCAACAATTAATAAAGCCAACCTGTGATGAATGGTCCTCGAAAAAATCTACACTTGCAAAATCTGTCAGCATAAGATTAAACAGTTATTCGATTTAATCACTTAAAGTCTCCGTAGTGCTTCTGAAATATCGGTGGGAATTCCGTACTCAAATCCTTTGTTCAGAAAAGTGAGTAAAGCGGAGAAGCGCTCGGTTAGTTCAAGGTACGAAAACGGTCACGTGACCTCACGCACACCGGTGTGCGTGAGGCCGCCGTGCGCTCATCCATTTCTCCTTGCCGATGGCAGCTCACGCTGCTCCGGAGATCAGCCGCGCCGATGAACTGGCGTAGGGCGGGCTTTTCTACGGCATCCCGTGTAAAAAAGAGAGCCTCGAACGGTCTAATGTGTCCAATCACGCGGACCCTGAACTCTTGGTGCAAAGGCACGATATTCCGTGAGTGAACTGTATATCTCAGGTATGAACTACATGAATAATGTTTTTGATATTTCTGTCAGCATGATACGACGTATTTCGCACTCATTACACCTGAGTCTATCACTCCTGCCTCCTCATCTATTGCATTCAGCAGCCCCAAGGAAAGCCCTCAGATCCTGAGCACCCTTGGTTGAACCTCGTCACAGAACTCTTTAGAATATGAAAATAAATGTCATCGATATCTAAGCCTCTCGTCACGATAGACACTTGATTAATGGTCGGAACCCACAATTCCTACTCCGCGCGGATCGGTTGCACGCCAATTCGTATCCCAGCAATGGACTCGAGGAGCGGGACCTGAAATCAATGGAAAAATAATAATGATAGAACCATTATCAGATTTCAACAGATACGGCAATCAATATTTCAATCGGAAATCTTGATTTCCAACTAATATCACACTCGATGGTCACTGAATTTTTCATGATATTGGTTGAGTGTATTCACCATGCCTTCCCTCCTAAGCCGTTCCAGTCATAACATCAGCGTATTCGAATAATTTTGAACGTACCTTAGCTCATTTTGAAACTTGTTTCAAGATATTTCAATTGATTTGCGGTCAAATCAATCTCGACCAACCAGAGCCGAGCTATCGCAAATTTTCCCGAATAGTGATTTCCCGCAAGTCCGCGAGGGGGTGTATCCAATATGCCCCAATCTTTCAAACGTGTCAATCGACGGTGAAGAGCATGAAATTGTTTTCTGACACACTGTGCGAGAATTATTATTATATTAAGAGGCATGGAGGGTCATTTTCCCCTACGGAATCCTTATATCAGGCCTGCCAACATAAAATCAAAATCAGTGTTGCCAACTTGACGACGCGAAAAGTCCCTAGACTAGGTCAAATGTCCCTAGATTTTTTCGCGATGTATAGAACACGTGTTTAAGTGTCGTTTACGTATTTTTGACGTATTTTTGAGTTTTGTATATGTATTTAGGATTTTATTATATGTATTTATACGTTGATATTATATATTCGATTTGCTGCTAATTTTTGCCGTAAAGACGATCACTCATCGGTCTCACGGAGCCCTTTCGAACACTGCCCAAGCTTCCGAATCCGTTGGCAAAGGTTAGGAGCAATCGATTTTTATGTGTTTCGTTTAAATATTTTCGTATTAAGTGCATGCTGGGAGTCATTTCATGGCGCATTTTAGTGAAACGTTTTAGAAAATTCGAGACACCATCATTTTCAACATCGAAGGTAGCCGAGTAACTCTTTACGGTTGACAAGGCCGCCTCACTTTCAGATGTGAAGTAACTTTGGTGTTCGAGTTTGTTTCACTTATTGGTTTTTATTTTTATTTTTGTGTTAGAGATAGATCGATCCGCATGAGTACTGATTGATTTTGAATGAAATTGATAATACAGTGACGATGAAGTCGAATGGTACTGACGAAGTGAGGGAATGTTAGAGATTGAAAGGTTGTTATTTCGTTGATTTTGAATATATGATAGATACGAATGGGTTTCAAATTTCTGAAACTTTTCTGAATGAATTTGAGGAATTTTTTATTTGATTTTGAAGATGATAATTTTCGTATTTCTACTCATATTGAGTGGGAAACTACGTAATACCTTAAAGTTTTCGAATTTATTTCTATTTGGAGGAGAAATTGAACGTTTTTTTGGAATTCGAACTTATGAAAATATGAAGTGAGAAGCGGCTTACGTCTATCTCGCATGCTGATATTAGAGGACGTTGTTTTATATGGAGGAGTGGTTGGGAGAACTCTCTTAACCAGTTTATGATTTGAGTAATTTTCATACGATTTAGGAATCGATTATTCACGTTCAGGAACGATGTTGGTATCGTATAGAGCATTCGAAATGACTATTTTGAAAGAATCCAATATCATTTGATCAATGTTGTTGTGGGAGGGGGGGGGATTGAATTGATTCATTGTGATGGCCTCTGAAACGCGATCATCAAGAGCAATTGTTGAGAATTTACTAATCAGGGAAGCTCTTTGTTTTCATACTATTTTTTAGCATTTACGTCGGAAGATTTGAATTTTTGAGAAGTCTTTGATTCGATGGAATGATTTTAATATTCATCATCCTCGCTTTTTGTCTATGATGTGAGATTGAGTCGAAACTGGGGAGTGTTTCATGTTCGGAGTGAAAATGTAACTCTTCATCACAGAGGTTGCTCAGATCAAAGGAAATCCAGCAACATGTTTCAGAAGAGTGGTGTCAGTGTTCTGTTGTTTTTTTACAATAGCTGGGCAACAGGGAGTCACATTCTGTCACACTCGGGAATGAGAAACCCAACTCCCATATGAGCCAAGGCATCATGTGACGCTGTTGCAACTTGTAAAAGTGTGGTGTGGTAGTTTTGAGTAAGTATGACGAAGATGGGATGAATTTATATGTCATCAGAGAAGCTTTTAATTATATCCTGTTAATGGAGATTATGTGAATGCTTTTACTCTTTGATGAAATTGGGACAATGATTTCACTTTGTCAAGTGATAGTGGATTCATATATATTTTTCTAAATGACTCTGAATGGAATCAAGTTGAGCAGGAATCAGTACTTGGAATCTCTTAATATATTGAAAAATTTGAATTATGCTCTTTTTGAAAATTTGTATGAATCTCATGATGAATAGGATATTTTCCAACTTGAGATAGAAAGAATGCACAATTGAAGATTGTATGCTTACTTTAGAGGGCGTAATTCCTTCTGGTGAGAAAGTTCTTCTCACCAGTCCATGATTTAGCTGATCTGCATTAGATTCAGGGATCGATAATTTAGATTGAGAAATGGTAACGTCTAGAACATTCAAAATGACGTTTGTAAATGAATCCAATGTCATTTGACCAATGCCTCCGTGAGGGAAGAATTGAATTGATGTATTGTGATGGTCTCTGATACGCGATCATTAAGAACAATTGCTACAAAATTACTATCAGGGAATCTCTTCGTTCTCATACTATTTTTTAGTATTTACGTTGAAAGATTTTAATTTTTAAGAAGTCTTTGATGTAATGAAATGATTTTGATATTCATCATCCTCGTTTTTTGTTTGTGATGTGAGATTGAGTTGAAACTGGGGAGAGTTTTATGTTCAGAGTAAAAATGTAACTCTTCATCACAGAGGTCGAAGGAGACATGATCAGATGAGACTGACACGTCGATCTGGGCTCCCAGTGTCGGGGCCTGAGCGATGCTCAGATCAGAGGAAATCCAGCAACATGTTTCAGAAGAGTGGTGTCAGTGTTGTGTTGTTTTTTTACAATAGCTGGGCAACAGGGAGTTACACTCTGTCGCACTCGGGAATGAGAAACCCAACTTCCATATGAATCAAGGCATCATGTGCTGTTGCAACTCGTAAAAGTGTGTTGTGGTATTTTTTGAGCATGTGTAACGAGGATGATTCGATATTTTTCTCCTGAGGGAAGCTTTGAATCGGATTCTATGTTGAGAGATTAACGCGAGAATATTTGATTTCTAATAAATAAGGGGAAATGACTTGAATTCCTTTAGTGATATTTAATTCATACGCATATTTGTGAATTATTTGTAGTTCGATCGGAAAAACGATCGGATCAATTCTAAAAATTCTGAAATGTATTGGAAATTCCAAATTTTTCGGGATATATCTGGGAATTGCCAGACGATCTCGATTTTCTTAATTCGTGATCAAACAAATGTAAAATTAGAGATTTTTAAAGATGGAATCATCTTCGAAAATTTGATTTCTTGAATGAATAATGAAATTGAACATGTTTTTTGTGGTGAGGTTCAAAAAGATTTCGTATCATCTAAATATATTGTCTGAAAAATCGTGATTTAAATTATGAAATACACTTTTCTTGATTTCAAAATTTTAAGTTGTACTAGAAGATCACACAGCTTAGCACTCACATATGATTTCTTGGAAGACTTTCAATCTTACTTTGGTGGGGTCTTCTCGTTGTTCTTCAAACACGCCATCCTCTCTTCTGCTGTGATACAAGTAATTATGTTGTAGTTCTTCCGTGTTGTCTCATCGAAACGACCTTGAATGATTTGTAATTGATGATAATTTTGATTTCTCCTTTGTACACTCCAGATCGATTCTTATCTGAACAAATAAGAATACATTATAAAATTCTCAAGATTTGAATAGAGACTTATATGATGAATTGGCAGGTGTATGTAATGCTTTCTATAGTATTGTGTAGTACACATATGGAGGGTCAAATGTCATGTGACGTGAGAAAATGATTGTTTGAAAACGATTAATGGTTTTTATATGACAGAGGTTATGTTTGAGATATATATACTCCTCAGTTGTTACTATCAAATAAATTGAGCTTATAAGGTACGATATGATCATGCAATGTGTTACATGAAGTAGTTTTTCGCGAGAATTGATAGCTTGTGAATATATAAAAAGTAGCCGATGGTTATAAATGTCTTTAGAATTGATTCAAAAGTGAGCACGAGATCGCGTTATTCATTACGTAGATCATGAAAGATTTCATAATAAAAAAGAATAATAATACGCGACTTTGTGTTGTGTTGAATAGTTCTATTGTAATGGACATACTAATAGAGACCGTGAGAGTATCCGAATATTCCTAATCGAACGCGGTGTATGATGTCGATAATAATTAATTTGAATTAGCTCTATAGTGAATTCTACTTACCATGGATTGTAATTTCCTGCTTTTCAGATCTTATTCTGCGTTACTGGTGGTGGGGGAATGGACTGGTATGCCTTAGTCCTTCTCATTTTTTCTCTTATCGTTGGCCGATAAGTTCTGCTCTTGTTGATTTTCTCCATGGTATTCGATTAGAGTGGAACATCGTCTTGGGAGCCTGTGAATTAGGAATCGAGTTATGGATGTTAACATGTTTTGAGGGCAAGAAATTATTAGAATGAGATATGAAGTTCATTTATATATTATTAGTAATATGTATCGCTTAGTGCCCATAATTGGTTATTGTAAGACTCTCTTCACATTTCTTAGTTGAGCTGAAGGAAGAGCGCGATAAATTAAACAATTTACGCTTCTCATGAGTGGCTATATTTGACGTTTATCTTGGTTGTGCGAGTTTAGTCGCGGAGTGAACGATAAAATGAAATGGGAGCGATGCCAAAAGTCACGTGACAGTGCAGTTATGAAGATCACATTATGATATGCCACAAAGTTGGAATTTTTTGGGAGTTTTTGGAAAAATTCATGCAGGAAAAAAAATTTTTTTATATTTTTGTCCTCCCGAAATCGCGCTAAATTTTTTTGAATTTTGATTTTTTTAATCTTAATTTCTCCCAAATTGCTAAAAATTATGACAACGGAATAATGCAAGAAATTGCGTGACTATGTGGTTACGTAAACCACATGGAAATATGCCGCTGAGTGAGAATTTTTTGGGGATTTTTGGGAAATTCATGCCAAAAAAATTTTTTTTATATTCTTGTCCTCCCGAAATCGCGCAAAATTTTTTGAAATTTCCATTTTCCATGTACAGTACCCGTCAAAATTAATGGATCATGCATAGTCTCAGTCAATCAGCGATAACTCTGGCCGATTTGGTCGTAGAAAAATTCTGAAAAAAGGAAATTGAAGATCTCATAAGTGATTTTGGTAGATTTTTTCGTCCTTGATGGTTAATATACAAGTTGAACATTTGGTCTCGTCGATCTTGAAGGACGGTGGGGAACTGAATAAATTCCCAAAATTTCATGATGGAAATTTTATTGCAACGTTTCGTCCACTAGGTGTTGTGGACCTCATCAGGCTTCAGGTTCCTGTTTCGACATATGTATAAAGATAGAAAATATGAAATTTTTTACAAATGATGGATGTATAAATATTCAAGATGCGCAACTTACGTTATTCTTTAGATCGTCATGATATTTTGAACGATCTTGTAATAGAGCACAGACATAACGTCTAGCTCCTGTCAATACAAGTAAACAGAGTGAGTCATCGGTCTCATTTTTCACTCATATTTATATTAGCGCGATCGCAGTATACAGTAGGTCACATATATATATAGGCAATTTAAGATCAGGAAAAAACCCATCGATTTATGGGTTCAAAAAATTTTTTTCACTTTTTTTATAGGGTTGTAAGTGGCGGCGAAAAACCGGTTTTTTTTCTTCAATCGAACACCTGTAATTTTGACGTGCATCATCCGATCGTATAAAGCTTAACGGGATTTTGTAGCTCTTTTCAAGACCTTCAAATTCCTTCTTTTAAAGTTTTCTCTGCGATTTTTCCCGTCCGATTGGCGAGCTTTAGAAGCATACTCTTTCAAGCATGTGTTCTAATGGAGGCATGGAAGCTCGCGCCGACTTGATTTCTCAATGCTCGTGGTCAATGCAAAAAGTCATCTAAAAAAATTTTGTCAGGCATGATTTCGACGTAAAATTTTCTGATCTTTCAGAATATGCTATCAGATTGCCAGTTTAATGAGCCCCAAATGTCTTTTTTCGTCTAAAGTGATTTTTGTCTTGTTCAAAATGAAAAAAGACATTTGGGGCTCATCAAACTGGCAATCTGATAGCATATTCTGAAAGATCAGGAAATTTTACGTCGAAATCATGCCTGACAAAATTTTTTTAGATGAAATTCTGCATTGACCACGAGCATTGAGAAATCAAGTCGGCGCGAGCTCCCATGCCTCCATTAGAACACATGCTTGAAAAAGAATGCTTCTAAAGCTCGCCAGTCGGACGGGAAAAATCGCAGAGAAAACTTTAAAAAAAGGAATTTGAAGCTCTTGAAAAGAGCTACAAAATCCCGTTGAGCTTTTTACGATCGGATGATGCGCGTCAAATTTACAGGTGTTTGATTGAAGAAAAAAAAACCGTTCTTTCGTCGCCACTTACGACCCCATAAAAAAAGTGAAAAAAAATTTTTTGAACCCATAAATCGATGGGTTTTTTCCTGATCTTCAATTTCCTTTTTTCAGAATTCTTCTACGACTAAATGGGCCAGAGTTATCGCTGATTGACTAGGACTATGCATGATCCATTAATTTTGACGGGTACTGTACTTAACCGCTCAAAAACACGTAAAATTGTCAAAACATGTATTAATGATGTTTTTAGACAGTTGAAACCGAATAAAGTTCGATATTTTCGTTCTTTCTACACAATTTCATGATACGTTCAAATTTGATAAGAAAGTCTCAAGATAATTGAAAACGTGCGATACGGGGTATTAAAACTAAGAATTCCTAGGCTAACATTGGCTAATTATATATAGATATTGAATTTATTACTCACGTCCCCTCGTATTGACTCTTCTTTAAATAACTTGTTGGATGAATCATCGCAATCCGTCCTTGCCCCTCTTGATGACTCTTTCGAGCAGGCGTGTGTTCTTGCGACGGGAACAACAGGATGACTGCAAGCTGCATCAAAATCTTGTATCACTGACACTTTCCCACTTTTCTTCAATTGCTGAAAGGCTTCATTTTCCGCGGCGTGCACGTGGAGCCGCAGCAAGAGTTAAACTTCGATTGTGGCTTGCGCAAGAACGTGGGTTTTCTAACTCCACTCCCTCCATTGACTGTCGCGTATATGAGGGTTTCCACGGAACTTTTAACTTTTGTGTTACTGCAGTGTTCCAGGAGTATTTTGAACCATTCGGAGTGCGCAGGAGTGGCGTTTTATAGTATTTGTCATCATTCAATATGGACTACATTCTTTTTTGTCGAAACGCATCCTGATTCGTCAATAGCAGACCGCAAAAGATGATTTTAGGGTAGTTTACAAATGTACTAACGCGATTTTTTGAATTGATAAGGCTGTAACTAAAATACCTATGCCTCAACTACTTCGGTGGAATGATATATCCATCTACTAATCTCATATTTTGAGAAAATCTTTGATTCAGAGGTGTGCGCTGATTTGGCTATGATATTAGCTCTCATTTATCGATGTAACCGAGTTTTGTGGGAAAACTTTCTCTGGCTATTGTTTACGAAAATGATGAAATACCTTGTGCGAGACGGAGAATTTAGCAATGAGTTTTCGAAGTTGAGAAGAAGACGAATCGAATTCCGTTTGGTTTGTGAGTGTGCGTTGATCTGGACAAATTTTATAAAGCTTCAAAGCTCATAAAGTTATCGAGCGACTGGCTCTGAAAATGGTCATTTTTTGATGTCATACACAGGAGACGTGAAGCACAGGGTTGGGACGTTGTGCTCTTTTAACTTCATCACAAAAAGGCTATAATCGCACTGTTTTGAGTTGCAATTGTCGATCGGTATTTTTGTGAGAATATATTCTGCTTTTAATTTGTTTTGGTGTTACCCGTCCGTAAATTTGGGACATTTAGGGTCTTTTTAACCTGAATTCCATACATCTTAGCTCACTCCACAGCTTTTGAAATGAGTCCCAATGTCAACTCAAAATGATATTGAATATTGTTGAATTAGCAGCGAGTTAGAGACCTGTGAAGTTGAGGCTGGTGATATTCAGCACACCGTTCGACATCCACGCCTCTCATTATTCGATTTCTATTCGATGCGAATCAGTTTTTTGTCATTTTAAGCGATAGGCTGGCCGTTTCGCATCACACAAGCTCGTTTCAAAGGGAACACTCATAGGTGGATTCTCGAATCACTTTTGCGATACCTATTCCGGTGTCTAGGTAGAGAGTACGAGCGGAGAGAGCGCTCGCGCCCAGGGTGAGCGCGTCTATGTAGACTCGACCGATCGGTCATCGGTAAGTGTGGATCTGATCCCATAACGGTGCCCGGCGAGTGTCGATCTGGTCCCGCATCGGTCATCGGCGAATGTCGATAAGGTCCCGTACGGGTCATCGGCGAGTGTCGATAAGATCCCGTTACGGTCCCCGGCGAGTGACGATCTGGTCCTGTAACGGTCATAGGCGAGTGTCGATGTAGTCCCGTGACGTTGCCCGGTGAGTGTTGATGTGGCCCTGTACCAATCATCGGCGAGTCTCAATCTGGTCCCATAACGGTCCCCGGCGAGTGTCGATCTGGTCCCGTATTGGTCATCGGCGAATGTCGATCTGATCCCGTACCGTTCTCCGGCGAGTGACGATCTGGTCCTGTAACGGCCATAGGCGATTGTCGATCTGGTCTCGTACCGGAAATCGGCGAGTGTTGATCTGGTCCCGTACAACTTATTATAACTTACGGGGTGTCCAGCCAAATCATAATCTTCGATTCCCTGAAACTCTCCGGTGTTTCCAGCGAAGAATCAAGAAATTCTAGGACTTCAGATCATCTTTTTCCTCGATGTTCGAGATATCAAAGAACGACGTGAGAGAAGGAATTATACTACTGGACAAGAGCTTCCACACCAAAAAATGGAGTGTCATATTTAGAGAATTCAATGACTACACCCTTGTCGCTTCAAAACGATTTCGGTTCCACTCATTTCGTATCATTCGTCAAATACTTCAAGGCCTTTTGGGGTCTGCTCGCGCGACTCAACAGTTTTCGTTATGTCAAGCTGAATTTTAGGAAGAGTTCATAAAAACTGTGTCAAAAACTAGACCTCTGCAAGTCAGACCTAGGTTTATGGACCGAAATTATTGAAAAAGTGTCTGAAGGGGGAAATCAAAAGCTATGAAATTCGTTCTTCAAAGTTATTCCAGGCCTCTTCCGGTTTGAGGTATAATAGTATTTCGTTTTTCTCAAAAGTATTCCTATCGATTAGGGTCGGTGAAGAAATCGGACCGACGGAAATATTCTCTCCACTTCTCGTATGATTTCTCCAGCATTATCAGTGGAAGGAACAATGAAGAGTGTACCACTACAAATCTGTGTCCTTTTATGATTTCTCAATGACTTGTCTAATTTTCTAGAGAAACCTTCTGGTAGATAAACTGTCTCATTTGAATCCAGGAGCGACTAATAACAACTTTTAAAGACAGATGTTCGAGGAGATGTTCAAGCACTCTGCTTCCACTTTTTGATCATTTTTCGATCTATCAGAGGTCCGAGTTCTAACTCAATGATCACTAATTTGACTAAGGATTTGACTTAACCAGGCAAAAACTTGTTCTTTCGCAAAAAAACAAACCCCAGAGAGTCTGAGATACTTGGAAAAAGCTACAACTTGAGTTGGATTTGGGTCGTCTTAGTGCAATGAGACCGGAGCTACTGAATTCTCTAGAGCGAATTTCTCATCTTCGGGTCCATACAAATGTCGATCGGTGATGTACTTCTTACGACACGAAAAACTGGAATTGTGGAAAGCGTAATTCTGCAAATGACAAAGAAGCGATATATGTCATGCAAATGTTTCTAAAGTCCGGCTGCTGAGTATTTTTTGGGGGCTTTCATTCAGTGAGAATGCGTTTCAATCCAAATTGTAAAGATTTGTTTGTCGAAATGCCGAGTGAAATTATTCCTCGCAAGATCGATATAAGTAGATATCAAGAAAGACCCGTTTCGGAAAAATGACCAGGTGGCTGATCGCAGGCCTCAGCCACAATGACATGACACTGGATGAAAACCAAATTTTGAATCAGCGTCGTCCGAGGACAGAATACGTTGGCCAAAGTCACTGCTCATGTGCTTGCGCTAGGACGGCTAAGCTAACGCCTTTGAACACACTGCACCAACAGCAACAAAAGCCATCAGCCAAATACTTCAGAATGAAGTCTTTCGAAAATACCACTGCGCTACAATTGGGGGCATGAAATCAATAAGCTAGCAGATATTTTATCTACAAAAAGAAATCAAAAACAGAATACAACCTCAACGTATCACTTATCGCGTCACGAATACGACTTTCGCGATACGACTTTCAAAGTTGATTGCGAAACAACCGGGGCCTAAATACTCTATTTCCCTATGCGACTGGGACTGGACAAGCGATTTGTTCAACCCTTTTCAGGGCTTACCCATACTTCTGGAAGGCTGACCATTAATTGCGCACGCGGTCAAATCTTGTGGTACCAAAATATTGTCAACTGCGCGCACGGTTGGTCCAAAACATTGTCAATTGCGCACATCGGTCAATTCGCAGAAAACACTCACCTGATCCTCGATTCTAGAAAATGTGCAGAGGATTGTAGAGTTGAGTGATGGATGGGACCTTTTTATTTTGCACAAAAATTTTCAAACAGATTTTCACTATCCACGGAGTGAAGAACCGGCATTATTTTACACTGGCATTTTGTTCATCACCTAACGAAGAAACTATAACATACGCAATAATGTTAAAACATCTGATTGGCAAGTGCAACGAATTGGATGAGACGTTCGCTCCTGAACAGATCTTGCAAGTATCTACGAATATTTTATCCATTTCATTAATCAGTTCCACTCATCAAGTGATTTTATCAATATCTGACATCATTTTATGCCATCTCCTTTTTTATGATTTTAATACAAATAAAGTTTTCAAATGTTCATTCTCTCGTTCATTTTCTTCACGAGTATATACAGTTTCTGCAATGTAAGTTCTAAGTTGCGCGCCAAAAGTCAGGAGAGTAAATACGTCCAGGTCAGTACTTCCGAGAATTGGTCCTGTGCGCAATCGACAATATTTTGGTCCCAGGGGAGTGCGCAATCGACTATAGTTTGGTGTGCGCAATCGACACAACATTCTTGACCGCGTGCGCAATTGAATGCAAGCCTTCTGGATGACCGTGTTTTGCAAGGTTGACGAAATTTTGTGGATCATCTTGTTTTGGTGGTGAATAAAGGTATCCTCAAGGATTCAATCTCATGGCCCCTCTATCCTGAGTTACAGCTATGGAATTTAGCATTGTCTATATCGGTAGTTCCGCGGAAACTTTGGAATAATGTGTGCCTGCTTGTACTAACCCTCAGAACGCTTGAGGGAAAAATCTCAAGCGTCATCTTCGATGTATTTCTTGTGCTCTTTCTGGCGTAATCATTAGCTTGTCGATCCGGGGCTAGCGAAAAAATCATCATCGAAAAAGGGGTCAAAATGTCTGGTCCGTATGATGTGGTTCTTCCTCTCTTCGGCCTTTATGAGTGTATAGAACCACCGAGAGGCTTGCTCAGGTTCCGGGCGGGCAAATTTATCGAATATAATGGTATTAAACACCAAATTCCATTGCTATAAGAGCCCAAAGACCACTTTTCATGAGCATGACGAGCACGTCCTTGTGGCGCAATTTCACTTACAGTCTTACTCCCTCAGTTTCCTCGATAAAAGTGAATTTGTCTCATTCAAAACTCTCCCGCACCAACTTACACTTATAAGTAAATCGTCAGGCGCAACTTTTCCATGTCCTCAAGTAAAAGAAAGAATGGATTTTCACACTTTGCGGAGCAGTTTTCGGCAAAAATCTAGTTTTGCTCAATTTTTATGTGAGGTCCGTGTGGTACTGACGCGACCCTTGAACACGAGACCCCACTGGTCCTAGTCAGTTCCTTTCAAAATATTTGATGGTCGAATCAAAATTCCAAAACTCCAAAGCTGTAGCTCAAATCGTTTGGCCGAAGATCAATTTTAATGGCAAAATGTCAGGTCTGTATGTTGCTTCAAAATGGCAGGTCCGTGTGATGCTACCGCGTTATCTGTGTTATCTTTATGGCCACCGACGAGTGGAAAAATTTACATTCGTGCGCGAGTTAATGAGCACTCTATATGTTCCAAAGAGTCGCAAAATATATCTTAGAACCTCCGGAAATGCGAATTGGGGTTGGCACATATTTGACCCCAAATTCGACGTTTCCGCGGAACTACCTATACATAGATTTTATATTTATTCATGTATGTATTTATATTTATATTTATCATTATTCCATATATCTCAATATGTTTGAATGACCAATGTATAGGCGTAATGACAATGCTTATCTCAATATCTGTATCTCAGAATAGGAGGCCCATTGGATTGAATCCTTGACGATACCTTCATATCCCACCAAAATAAGGTTATTCCCAGTATTTCGTCGAGCTTCGTATTTGCAAGATTGGATCTCTGCTTGTCAGTATTCTAGTAAGTGATAGACTACTTCTATTCGATATATATCTAAGAATCTCGAGCGACCTCATATGATACCAAACTGATTCAGCTGTTTTCGGAATTATATACAGTAGAACCTCGCAATACCGGACACCTCGGTGCACCATGAAAGTGTCCGCTATTCCGAGGTGTCCGCTATTCCGAGGGTCGCCAAATTTCGGGTCTTGCGTGGGAATTTCCGCAATGTCCATTGCATGTAAAGGTATCGATCTGAATCGAAATTATCCATCTAGTCTGAATTATCATTTGATATGATTGTGCTGGTCAATCATTCATTGTTCAAGTTTAGATTGTTCAATTGAATGGGGAAATTGAAAATTGAGTGTGCAATATCGATACAAGACATATATTGATCTAATAATACAATAACTAATTACTACCAGCTAAAATAGCTATATAATAGCTGAATTATTGATCATATTGGTCGATTCTGATAAAAAGCAAACCCTAGACATTTGCTCCATTGTCTTCTTTGAAATTGCGTTTTGATGCTCCACCTGGGCTTCGAAGATTTTTGACGAAGATATACTTGAAATATTTTGAGCAAAAATTTTCCGCATTGTGAGCAAGCATTTTTCAGCATTTCCAATTACGAACACTTTTCGAGTCAGACTCAAAATTCAAGTGTCCGGTATATCGAGGTGAATTAACATGGGATCGATCAAATCGAGGGCGAAAAATGTGTCCGGTATGCGAGGTGTCCGCTATTGGCCTGTCCGCTATTCCGAGGGTTTAGTCCTATAGAAATCAAGTGGGAGTCAAACAAATCATCTCAAAATGTCCGGTATTTAGAGGAGTCCGCTATACTGTACTAGCATCTGTTCAGTTTCGCAAATTTTGAACAATCCGCAACTTCTTCGGGTATTGCAAAATTCAAACTAGCTTAATAACCCGGCCTTAATACACCAATCTTGAAATTTGTATTCGAAAATTCTGGATAAGATCTGTATCCACGTCACTTTCTTCTGCCCACTCGAAGCAAATTTGTTGTTTTAATAAGAGAACGTTTTGATAATGCCATTCAACCCATCACCTCCACGACCTCTCATATCCTTAAGCCCCCTGTTTCGTATTCTTCCTCTTCACGAAATTATTGCAATATGAGTACTTCCGCGCGAAATAGACCTACGAAAAAGGGTCATGTCTTAAATCTTTTTCTTGACTTTTTTATTCGATTCTATGGTACAAAATATGAACTTTTCTCTACCTATGGGGCCCCAAAAAAATTTTCCAGGTAACTTTCACGTACATTACTTTGTTCCTTTGAATTATTTTCAACAGGAAAGTTAGGGTATTTTTTTCAATAAAATGATTTTTTCTCGAATTCGTTCAAAGATACAGAGATGCGGTTTGCAGCATTAAAAAGGTCTTCAAAAAACCTATCAAAATCGGTCTTGTAAAGTTGATTTTGATGTCTTGGGTGATTTTATCGAGCAAAAGAGTGAAAAAGATAGAAGATTGAATTTCTCGAAAACCCAATTCTTTAAAATTTTGAAAATTTGATATTTAATGTAAAATGTTGTGATCTTTCAGAAAAAAATAGTCCCGGATTCCTTTTTAGCGTTCTAACACCTATTTTTGCCAATTATCACAAATCCATCTTCCAGGATTCTAGAAATCGTCTGTTTTCTGCGCATGCGCAGAATTTGGATCCTTGAAACTAATTCCATTGGAAAGCCAAGAAAATTTCCTTCAAAATGACCACCTGCCGAAGTCAATTCCATGCATTTGAGCCAGAGTTGCAAAGTTCAAAAGACCACTGAATTTTGATAGTTCCTCAGGTCGGAGGTACTGCAAGCAGTAAGGAAAATCCACGCCAGCTCCAGTTCGATGGCGTCCATCGGCGTGTCTTACTCGAGCTGGAGGCTCATCTTTCATACGTTGTAGATTCGGTTCAAATGCATGAAATTGACTTCGGCAGGTAGTCATTTTAAAGGAAATTTTCTTGGCTTCATAATGGAATTGGTTTCAAGGATACAAATTTCTGCGCATGCGCAAAAAACAGACGATTTCTAGAATCCTGGAAGATGGATTTGTGATAATTGGCAAAAATAGGCGTTAAAACGCAAAAAAGGAGTTCGGGGTTATTTTTTTCTGAAATAACAAAATTTTACATAAAATGTCAAATTTTC
This sequence comes from Eretmocerus hayati, assembly GCA_029851415.1. Taxonomy (NCBI): domain Eukaryota; kingdom Metazoa; phylum Arthropoda; class Insecta; order Hymenoptera; family Aphelinidae; genus Eretmocerus; species Eretmocerus hayati. The sequence goes on along the minus strand of CM056741.1, from coordinate 161,348,570 downwards.
AAAATTTTGAAGAATTTGGTTTTCGGGAAATTTAATCTTCCATGTTTTTCACTCTTTTGCTCGATAAAATCACCCAAGACATCGAAATCAATTTTACAAGACCGACTTCGATAGGTTTTTCAAAGACCTTTCGAATGCCGCAAGCTGCATCTCTGTATCTGTGAACGAATTCGAGAGAAATTCATATTATTGAAAAAAATACCCTAACTTTTTCGTTGAAAATAATTCAAAAGAATAAAGTAATGTACGTCGAAGGTACCTGGAAAAATTTTTTGGGGCCCCATAGGTATTGAAAAGTTCATATTTTGTACCATAGAATCGAATAAAAAAGTCAAGAAAAAGATTTAAGACATGACCGTTTTTCGTAGGTCCGTTTCGCGCGGAACTACTCATATACGTCGATTTGAGTCCTCAGCAAGTTGCCCTTGTGTCAGTGATTTTTTTGGAAAAATTATGAGGGTACTATGTAGAGTAGCAGGGAATCACTTGTAACCCTCAAAAGAAGTTGCCCAGGCGAGCTTACTGATAAAAACTCTCCATATATTTTCAAATAAAACTCCACCCAAATTAAATGAATTTCAACCCAAAAATATTAACGGAGAAGGCTCTCAAAGTATCAAGATGATTATTTGGAAAACTATAACCGACTTACGAGTAATTCAGCGCGAAAGCGGACCACGAATTGCAGACATATCTCAGGTTGTTTTTCCATTATTCTTAATCGATTCTATGGTCCTAAAAATGGACTTTTCACTCTCTATGAGGTTCAAAAAAAATTTTTTGTTTCCATGGGAAATATCTTTGAGATAGTGTTTTTAGGAAAAAATACCAATCTTTTTTCAGTAAAATGGGTGTAGTTCCGACTTAATGTAAGATACGACCACGCAAATAGTGGCATTCGAAAGGTCTTTCAAAAATCTATCGAAATATGTTTTGGAAAAATTTTTTGAGGCTGCGGACGCTCCCTATGAGCAAAAAGGTGAAAAACAGAAAAAATTCGAATCCTCAAAAACCCATTTTTTTAAAAATCTGGAAATCCATATTTTGATGTAAAATTGCGTCTTCTTTGAGAAAAAAGTGGTCCCGATCTGTGTTTTTGGGTTCTACGCTGTTTTTTATACGTTTTATCAATATTCTCAGCCTTTTCGGCTGAAAAATGGATTTTTCTGGGCATGCGCAGTAATTTAGACTGCTGAGACCATTTTTATTGAAAAGCTGAGAAAATTTCCTTCAAAATGACCACATGGCAAAGTCAATTCCATGCACTTGGCCCAAAGTTACATCGCATCAATGAAGAAGCATCCTCAAGAGGGGTAAATGCAGATCTTGCACAAATTTCCCATTAGTATCGTGACTCGAGTAGAAGTGTCATCATTCTTTAGACCTTCTAAATTTGGGCCCAGTACATCGAATTGACTTCGCCAGGTAATCATTTTGAAGGAAATTTTCTCGGCTTCTCAATAAAAATGGTTTCAGCAGTCTAAATTCCTGCGCATGCGCAGAAAAATCCATTTTTCAACCGAAAAAGCTGAGAATATTGATAAAACGTAGAAAAAACAGCGTAGGACCCAAAAACACAGATCAGGACCACTTTTTTCTGGAAGAGCACGCAATTTTACATCAAAATATGGATTTCCAGATTTTTGAAAAAATGGGTTTTTGAGGAATCGAATTTTTTCTGTTTTTCACCTTTTTGCTCATAGGGGGCGTCGGTGGCCGCGAAAAAACTTTTTCGAAACATATTTTCAAAGATTTTTGAAAGACCATCCGAATGCCACTATTTGCGTGGTCGTATCTTATCTCAAGTCGGAACTACACCTATTTTACTGAAAAAAGATTGGTATTTTTTCCTAAAAACACTATTGCAAAGATATTCCCCACGGAAACAAAAAATTTTTTTTGGACCCCAAAGAGAGTGAAAAGTTAATTTTTTGGACCATAGAATCGATTAAGAATAGTGGAAAAAGAATCTGAGATATGTCTGCAATTCGTGGTCTGCTTTCGCGCGGAATTACTCTTACATCATTCTGGTCCTATGCCGTGAATTTTATAGCGAATAGTTCCTCATTAGTTGTATGATAGCTCTGAGAAATCATACCAATCGATATCGTGCTTCTTGCACAGGTTTAGAATCTATGCACATTTCTTAATTGTACAACGCAATCAACCCTACCGCGGAGTTGAATCCTTTCAAGAAGCAATTGTGAAAATATAAGTTTGGTCATTACTGTGATGTCAAAATTAATCTTTTAGAAAAACAAATAACGCGACTGTACTCAGTTTCATGAAAGTCGATTTATTCTCAAAAATACAAAGTCAAATATCCTTAAATCTCGTCAAAACGATGATTATCTGCTCAAATGGATCTCAAAAATTGTGTAAAATACTCTCTCCTAAGCAGCAATTGTTTGCTCTGGGTTTTGGCATTTTGTGCCAGCAATAAGTTTGGCAACAGGGCTCCTCAGGATGAAAAAGTTGGGCTCACTGAAATTAAGTTTACGATGCACTAAGGCTGGGTACCGATTCGTTAGTATCCACACTTCTTCCTCTGGTCGTATAGGTTGTGGGATGACTTTTATGCCATCGGCATACTGAAGTCGTTCAGTGTCTTGAACTAAGATTTCCTGAAAATGATGATAACTTGTACAAGTTGCATTCTTCCTATGAAGTTACTGGATCTGAGTGTCTACGTCAGTTCTGCAAAGTATTCTAACAGAAAATGATAAAATAGAGAAGGTATGGATCCTATTTTCTGAACAGCATGACAAACTTCATGAATTCAATAATATCTCACGGGGGGAGTTCGGATGGAAAATGGAAATTTCCACGATAACATCTGGGAAATTTGTTACAAAAATACCCATTATCACAACAAACCTAATAAAATATTGAACAATGTTCAGCATGTTATGCAATAACATGATATAACCGAGATCTAAGTGATAGTCCAGAAGTTCAAGTATGGGTCTCATTCAACTGCGCGTGCTCGAGAATAGTTTAATGTGGCCATTCATCGGTATTATTTTCGAATTTACTATTTTTCTAGACTCGACTTGGACTCGACTGCTTCAGCATAAATCCCATACCTCGTACTAATTTATAATCAAAATTATCTTACAATGTTGTCTGGGGTGAGTTCCTTGTAGCGGTTCCAACAAGCAAGGGCAATTTCTTTGGTCAAACCTAAGAATAAGGTTCCATTTGAAGAAAAAGCTTGTCCAATTGACTGACTACTCAGTACTCTATCTGCTCCAATTATATCAACTGGTTTTCCGTAAACGCTGGCCTTCAGTTGCTGAGTACTTGCACCATACAAACCAAAAGATGCGATTGGACGGAAGTATAGATATCGAGGTTCATTGGGACGAGTTATGGGGGTGAGGTCCATTCCAACAATACCAGCAGAGACGTCTTCAGTCTCTGAACCAATTGTGACATTAGCGGCTTCACGTACAGGTAAGAAAGTTCGACTATTCAATCGAGTGAACCGTTGGCCATCCCATATTATCAGAGCGTTACCGTTAGCATCAGCGATGTAGACCTTCGAAAAATGTTTCATTAGAGGGTATCACTGGAGGATGAAAATTTTACAGGAAACCGTCGATATTATGCTCTGTATGAACGAAAGACATTGTTGATTTGTACGATGTACACTTCATCAAATCATTCACGTGACAAAAATTTGTTGAAGTGACTTCCAATGGAAGTGCGAAGTGTCTGGTCCAGCTCTTGTTAAGGAGTTTTCTTCATCTCAATGTCATGTAGGATATAAAACAGGGTCACAAGGTCAGAGTAAGATGGGCCTTTTGTCCAGAGATGTGGGGAGTAGCCTTGGTTTTGCTCATACGGACCTTGTTACAAACAGTCTTACAAATCAATACACAAGTAGTATTAGTAGTGTCGACTGCGTCTATGGAGAATAGGCCCATGGGACAGAAGTACTCTGTACTCTCATGACCTAAGTAGTATCAGACTATACAGGAGAAGTTAAAGTAAGATTAGAGTCTTCAACACTTCGGACTCCCTTAATTAGTAGCAATCAGATTGTAACATTAAAATGCCGAGAATGGAAATAGGTTATCATAAAAATCGTGACATACATGAAATGCTGATATTTCGATACTTACTGTTGTGTCTTCGCAACGCTGGCCGTAAGTTTCTACTTTAACATTGGCCAACAATGATAGACGAGTTTGGGGATTAAACGCAATATGTTCAGGTACGACCACTGCATGAATTAGAGTATCAGTACCCAAATCAAAAGTTAATAATTTTGGAGGGCATTTGTTTGGATTCCTTGCTGCATAATCTTTTCCCGAGTCCAAAACCCATAGCCTGTTGCAGCTATCAATCTGAAATGTCATCAAATATTGAATTTTATTCGATTAAAAATTGTATTCATTTCTGGATTACGAGGGTTTCATTGAATTTTTAGCATAAGGCGACTAATGTGCCACTTTTACTCCCGGCTGCGAACATAAAATTGGCCTTTATTCGCCCTAATGCGAAAAATAGCATACTTTCCTCGCTCGGAAAGTTGTTTTAAGGCACGAGGAATATTTTTCTTTCGTTGCACTCGGGGAAAAACCATCCCCGTACCCCAAAACAGCCTAGCCTCGCACCGGGAGTAATATTCTATTGATCCTGCTTGGATTTTTGTTGGTCCACGTTAACTTCGAGAGTATTGCATTTGCTCATATGAGTGAATCATTTACTTCCAAAGTGAATCAATGAAGGCCTTCTCAAACTTGTGGAACATACGATCTTAACGATACTCTGGGAGCTATTTAATTCCAGCGAGGAATAAGAGATATCAGGTGGTTTGGCCCAACGACTCTTATTCTGAGAAAAAAGCATCATCAGTACATCTATGAATATTATATGGCTTTTTCAACATGAGTCTATACGAGTAATGCTCATTTTAATGCCTGTATCTCAAGATAGAAGACCCGTGAAACCAAACCATGGGGATCCTCCATTTCTCGCCAATATAAGATAATTGTCAAAATCTTTGTCAAACTCGTGATTCTTAAGATCGGACTTTTCATTGAAAGTGCTTTTGCAAGTGAGCAGGTAATCATCTGCTAAACTTTCTCTCGCGTCCTTACAATGCTTTTTATGGGTGAAAATGATCTTGACTTTCCGTAACATATCTCGAAAGATGAATATAAGAGTCTTAAAGCTACTTCGAAAATGTTGTTCATAGTACTCCACAATGACACTGAACCATTTAATTCTAAGATCTCCACATGAAAAAAGTGGTTTCATCACACTATGGACTTCATTATTTACAATGAGGAATTCCTTCGATGGTTTTATCACTTCTGGCAGTAAATCGTTCCAAATTTTAGTCAACTACTATGAGATTCACCCATTAAAAAATCTCACGTATGCGAGGATATCATTATGATTCATCATCATAAGATAATAATTACTCACCGCAACTCTGTATACATCGATGATCGAGTCACAATTATTCAAGTCAGTCGATGCCCAATTTGGATACGGCTGTATCAGAGGACCAGATTCGCCTTGTTGATTCGTCACAACACCCAATCGTGCTGGCACTCCAGGAAAGTTGAGAGCTGTTATGAATACTCTACCATCTGAAAAATTGAATTTGTTCAATCATGGAACAGATTCTGTGTTAATTGCCACGCCTAAAAAAGAGTCCCATTCAAATTCTTGGATCATGGGGAAGCTGTGGTTAAGATAGAAATATTTCGCAATCGAGTAAAGATGCCCGATGTAAAGAAATCTTGTCACAAATTAACTTCATTCCCGAATCAGTGGGATTCCATTGAGAAGGAAAAATTAGGAAATCTTCTCTCAATATTCGATATTGCAGGTTCAAAAGTGACACCATGTGAAGAGTCATGACTAACCTTAGCATCAAGGAAGTATACTTTTCGGCATTGATGAGAATGGCTTGTCTATGGATAGCATTTAATTGAAACATGATTGTCAATCATTCTTCAGAGTATCGGGCGACAACTTAGATATAAAAAAGGCCTACACATAAGAGAACCAATTCAGATAGGAAGCTAGATTCGTCGAAATACCACGAATCTTTTGAAAGCCCTTCCATTTTTTTATCTAGGATGTCCGTTCATAATTTTCTCCGTTATTTTTGAGGGCCTTAAAAGACTCTTTAAGGTTCTCTGAGTCCTTCGATCTATTTTGTCAATGCTCTATGCAAAAGTTTTGCCATTGCACATTAGATTTCTGTTTTTTTTTTTCTTTTTCGATCCCAAATACGATTTGTATTTCTCCAACCTCGGAAGATGGCTTCTTTATACGCTTGCAGGTGAAGTTTTTTGAATTATTAATTCTAAATATGAAACTGGCCAAGAGAGATTTGTGAATCAGTGCTTCTATCAAATCTTTTACGCAGATTTGAACAATTTCTCATTTTGGATTCAGTTTTGCATGCCCGATTTTGGGTACAATTTTGGCTACGTTCTCAAATTTTGTGGTCAGAGATTTAATACCTTGGACTTGAGCATCGCGCATAATTTTGGATCCTTAGACTTTTGAAATGTACAGCAACAGTCTTCCACAAGAAAGAGTATTTACAGAATTCGATTTTTTTTCGCAAGCATTCGAATACCCTCGAAGCTTTCATGAAATTAATCAGTATCATTAAGATCATTTTTTTCAATTCAAAAGGTAAAATTCGCGTTACGTGTGCCTGTATGAATTCCTAATGTAAAGTTAGGATTCTTAGTGGTTAATCAGAGACTAGAATCGCTGAATTTAGGGAGATGCAATCGCCACAGTGAGGCATCTTATATTATTAATGGATAACTTCGATATCGAGATTCGAGGCGTTCCGATCGAGATTTCGCGCGCGTTTTACGAGTTACGAGTCGTCTCAATGTGTGTTGCTGTGGGTGATTGACATTGGATTATTCGAATGTATCTATACGTAGATCAATATAATTGAAAGTATCCAATCATGCGATCTACGTAGCCGAACTATCATATCTGTTGATTATTTCCAATTTATCGAAAGAAAAGTAATGACGAGTTTCAAGTATCTGAACTCACGCACTGTAGCGTTCTGTCCAGTTCTGTCTGCTTCGTTGTCAACATCGAGCAGGTGATCGGTCGCGCCTGCGCATCATATCGGGTTTTATTACACCTGCATGTGTTAATCGGATCGCGATTCACTCGCTAAATGAGTGATAGGAAAGTAGATTGCTGCTTGACCGACAACCGAAATATCGGATATCCCGTGAAATAATGAGGTTAATGGTAATCATGTGAAGATTTGATATGTGATATTTAATCTTCCTTCAACGATCCAAAAGATCTCAGGAAATCTTATCTAAATTCTCAAAATGATCCAAACTTCAAAGTTGCATCACTGTTTTTTGATTGGGGTAGATTAACTAGAATTTTTTCGTGAATGATGAATGTTCAAACATGATTCTTAAATTGCACGTATAAAATTTTGTGATTGAGGTAGGTCAACTGAAATTCTGTTTGTGAATGTTGAATATTCTTACATCATTTTTAAAAAAGTTTTTAATTTGTGATTATAATTCTTCAAGTTCTAATGCGTAAAACAACTCCCCAGTTGGTGGATGGCACTGAATGGAATTGGACCGAATGGATTGAGGAATTTTTTATTCGTGAATAGTGTATTTTTTCGAATTGTACGAGGTTCAATGACTTTCTCACTTCTGAATGATGATCAATTGAATTTCAAATAATCGATCGGAAATTTTTTATTTGTGGACTAAAAAGATTTCTGCAGAAGCATTTAAGAAATTCTCGCTTTACTAAGGCTGATTGGCTGATCTTTGTACATATCCTCGAAAAGTGTCTCCTCCTTCTCTCTTATAGCCGACTCAGAGGAGAAGAAGGAGAAGAAGGAGAAGGAGGGAAATATTTTTCCATTCGAAAATTAGTAAGAACCTTTGAAAATCTCAATCGAATTGGAAACCCACATATTCCCCGTGAAAATTGAAATTTTCATGCACAAGCGTTGCATAAATTTGGATCATTGATTTTGGAGTTGAGCTCAATTCTCCAGTTCTCAAAATGATCTTCATTCCTTGATGGTCAACCTCAATAATATTTCGTAAAAACTGTATAGTTCTTTGATCCCACACCATACGGGTGGCTGAACCATGCGCGCGCAGCGCGCGCACTTCGTAGATTGAATAGTCTCTTGAGAATATTCGAAGAATCCCTCAGACAGTCGTGAATTTTCGAATCAGCAATTCATAAATTCGGATTTCGAGGCATGTTAGATAGATAAACATGGATAAACAACTTCTTCGTTCCATATTTTGATACTATATTATTATATTTGCTTCTTGCTGGTACTATGTATACCTGCATAATTTTTTTTTAACACATCAGCTTTTGCTATAATTTCCAGAATTTTGAGTCATCGTAACCATCCGCGCGCAACGCGCGCGTTTTAGAGTTCTAGTTTTGCATATATTTGGGCACAGCGATCGCAGCGCTCTTAATCCAACGATTCTAATATCTGATTAACAAGAATGGATTCCAGCCTTAGTCAGATGAAGAGTATAGAAGCGAGGATGTATAACGATCTCTTATGTTTACCTTTAGCCACATCAACATCCATAGGCATTATATTGGTGTAATTGTACGCTCCAGTCGCAATAGCATCTTGCTTCACATCTTCAGATGGCCATACATAATCAATATATCGCCACTGATAAGCTGTTTCCAAGTTGGCAGCTGCTTTGATAGATTCTGGCAAAATTGCCACAGCACAGATTAGCAATAAGAAGTTCATCTTGAACTTCATCGCTATCCGTGTGGTTATAAAAAATCTGCAAGTAAAAAATGAAACAATAAATCAATTTTGGAAGTGTTGGTTGAGAGTACGTGGTTGACAGCTCCTTTCTCATTATCCCTGTTGTATCCGCATATTTACAGTACAGTCGTGGCTTCAAGAAGTTTACTTTGCTATCAGACCACCTGGGTCTTTTGAATTGATAACATGAAAATGCTTATCAACATTTTTTTATGTATCTTGACTCATTTTGCAGTTTACATCCGTATAATTCGTTTCTGAATATCATTGAATGGGTTGAAGTATACGTTGATTGCATTTTCATTAGAGTTAGTACATAAGTTCAAATAGATTGAGATTCATTTCTTTAAAACTTATAATTTCTTCCTATGACAAATTAAGGGTCCTCAAAGCTCTAGCTTGGATATGTCTCAACGTCTATTCATCTAGCTCACATCATTTTAGAATTGGGACAATATTGTACAATAAACAAAGTTATCATTCTATCAATCGCCTATGACTTTCCTTCAAAACTATTATCCTCAGATTCTACTGAAATTGCGACCTGAATCATTGCGATTTGAATCCCTGAAATAAGTGACACATTGGTCGAGACCAAAAGACGTTCTTGTATCTGCGCTGTGGCTATTGGTAGCAACCAACAAATTTAATGATTTGATTGAAAGTTGAACCAATTTGTTCAAAAATACAAACAATTGTCGTTATCTAATTGATCCAATAAAATTTTTACACAACCAGTTGAACATCGCCTCTCAAACTATTCAGCATGCTATAGTATATTCACTCACTCCCTAATTTTCTAAGCCACTAAATTCATCTTTCATATATAAAAAAACACTATGGCGTCAAAACGTCACTCCTGAGACAAGTTATAGGTAGTATACTTGCTTAGTTTGTTTGAATATCATAGAACATTTTTTGTTCGATTCTGACTGAACAAATATATCATACACTTTAGAAGTTCATTCGAACATTTGTATCAAGAGTTACTTTGTAATTAACAAAAAATTTCTGTTGGGATCTATCCTAGATACTAAAGAAATTCTGTGGTAATGACTTTTTTCATGTACAGATGTAGTATCAGTACACCCATCTGACTTATCTACTTAGATACTCGAGTTCTGCATTTGAAATCTGAATCATTTGAATGAAACGAGTATACTCACAATGAATTTTTCGGTCTAGTACAAGCCAAGATCCCTGTAATTACTCCACTGAAATAATTTCGCTGGCTCTTGCTGTTGAATGCCAATTTTTATACGATAAAGTGAAGCTATTGAATTCGAGCTGTTTCCTTATAAAGATGCACTCTACGCTTATTATGTACCTTGTTCATCATCATGATATGGGATCGGAGCTTCAACAAATATTTATATAAGTATAATTAATTGCATTTTATTGCACGTATGCTCTGACCACAGAGATTTCTGTTAAAAATGAATTACTACCACTGTGAGCTTCTGTCAGTTGATAACATCTTGAAGTCAAGAAAAATTATCAAACGTTAAACTGCTATCTCTGGATGCTACCATTTCTAAAAGGGGCCTCAAATATCAGAGATGATATCGATCAAACAGCTTTTACAGCTACGATGATCAATAAATTAAGTGGACAATCATCCCTATGAGGATTCGAATGACGATATCATTTGGCGTTGCTGGTTCAAAAATGTTATCTGGAAACTAATTCTAATAGAACCAACCTTGCAATAATCGAAGCTCAATCAAACCACAAAATACTCTTGTCGTGTCTTATAATGAATTATATATACCCTCGCGAGAGTTCAATAAATAATGGTAGATACGGCCAAATTGCGAAGCAATCATTATTGAAGGGAGATTTTTTGACAGAGCTTCCGTCACGATCATTTCTATATAGTTTGAATTAGTTACCTTCGGATCTGCATTTGAGACGTGCAATGGTATTAGAGTCATTTCTAGACATCTCCCCGATGCTCTGTGGTTCTTTGAGGATCCATGTTCATTGAACAATCAAAGCGATGGAAGCTCTGTCAAGAAACCTTACTCCAATAATCAAGTGCCTCGCAATTCGGTTGTATTTACCGTTATACAGTACCGCTCAAAAGTTCGCTATGGGTAGACGCTTAATGAATAACCTAACTTTGAACAGGAATAAGTCGAGCTTTATATAAGTCGAGCTTTATGTGTTGTGAAAAAATTATGAAGAAAACATTCCGAAAATCAGAAGAGATCCCAATTCCTCCCTGTAGCTATCAAGTCTTACAATAAAAGTGCAATGTATTTGTGGTCAATCGAACGTTTACAATCCCAGCCTTTGCATCACGGGTGTTAGACAATCTATTTGGACAATCTCGATCGGAGCTATGGTTGTTCAAAGTAGTGTTCGAAAGTTGGACTCCCATTGGGGTAACTTGAGAGCAGTAAAAGTGAAACGTGAGGACTTTCGACATTGTTCTGACTCACGGCTCGTTATCTATTCCTGAACATTGAAAATCCGATTCGCTATGCCTCCAGTGCCGTTGAGGCTCCTATAGGTCATGGCGAATCTCGTGGTAAAGTTGTTCGAACCTTTGTGCTCAATCTTCGAGTGTTCCAAAGTTATTTCGCCCAGTATCTAGAAGAAGCCTGATCTTCTTCAGCTTTCTGAAGTGTTCCAGACACGGTGCTCGGGAAAGGACGATAGGTTGAACAAAATTGTCACCAGAAACTGAACACGTGGTGATTTAGTACTATGCCCAAGGATTCAAATCCCGTTTCAACAGAAATGGAGCAATCCCCTTTTTTTGAAATGCGAGCTTGATTCGTATTTTTACGAGTTAATCAGATGGAGGTTTTTTGAGCAACATACTTGTCAAGACAAGAACGGCTCCCAAAGCCCATAACTTCAATGAATCTCAATATTTTCCAACGTATTTCAACTTATTTTTAAGCTTATTCAAAAACCTTCAAAATGAGCTGATGTGAGCTCGGATTCAACACAGTAGACTTGAGCTATCTCAGGAGTTAGGAGCTCGAAAAGTCTCAAATCGTTAGAAGAGGAAATCTCGGGTATCGATTTAAAATGAGGTTCCTCGACTCTAGTTTGTTGAAATCAAACTCACTTCAGATCATTTTGAAGATTTCAGGATGAGCTTTGAAATGAGCTAAAGTACGTCGAAAATAATTGGGATACGTTCGAGTTATGAGCTTTGGGAGCTGTTATGGTCTTGACAAGTAAAAGTGCTGAAACAGCTCCATTTGATTATTATGTAAAAATACGAATCGAGCTCGCATTTCAAAAAAGGGGATTCCATTCCAGTTGAAACGGGATTTTGATCCTTGGGCATAGTACTAAATCACCACGTGTTCAGTTTTTGGTGACAATTTTGTTCAACCTATCGTCCTCTCCCTAGCACCTTGCAGACTTAGCCCATATCTCAAACAGCATGTATATTCCCATTTGAGTGTTCCAAATTGACCCTGCTCCGCAATAGAAGTTTGGACTTTTCAGTTTTTACACTACAAATTTGAGTCAGGGTAAAACTACGCCAATGTAACCATGAAATCGTCAAGGCATTGGTATGACTCAGAAATCTAGCGCCATTACCTTGGGTTTCAGCCTGGGAGTGCTCGAACAATACTGATTGTTTGGAACAACTTTGATCGCTCAAAAATCACCATTTGAAAAAAGCTTGGTATAAACGAACACACATCTGTGTGTGTTTTTTATCGGCATCCAGGGGAGAGGGAGGCTTGGAGATCCCTTTCTGTTATGGCCATCAATAAGCTCTTTGCGCAATGCCCTAGTGTTCGGGATTTCTATAAGCACTCAGCCGAGTAGAATTATTTGTGGTGTAGTTATGTGGGTATTGTTTTTCGTGTATCCCGGGTTCTTATTCTGACCGGAAACATCGCCCGGAAAATTCCCCATTTCAAAGAAATTTCAAGCTGACCCGACGGGGATTCGAACCCACGCGGGATCGGGACTTCTACGCCAGTGCAAAACATTGCCCACACAAGCCACTAACGAGCGAAAGTGGTACTAAAGCCAGCGAGGGACCTGCTTTGCCGGTAGCGCAGGTATACGTAGTTTTATCGTAAAAATATTTCTTTGACCCTAATCTCGAGTAATATAAAGTTACCCCTGCTGTTCAAAGTTACACCAATTGACGGTATCCACGTCGAATCCTGGCATGTAAATGTATTTTTGTGAATTGAATTATGCACTCTCTCCGCCGGAATCAGTGAAAATCGCTCCCAACTCACTGATTTGCAGTGAAATTCACTGCGAATCAGTGCATATGTACTGAAAATCAGTGGTCGGGAGCGATTTTCACTGATTCCGGCGGAGAGAGCATGAGTGATATTAGAAATAAGTAGATGGTCAGCTATTACGTTCTATACGATGAGTGAAGATTGAAAAGAGTAATTCCATCATATGTTGATTTTCCGGAGCCTAGCCGAGACTCGAAATTTCTTTCTCAATGCGCTACAACATGAAAAACATGTAGGGGAGAGTGGGGCGAATTAGGACAGGGGCGAATTTGGACAAGCAAGTTAGCTCGGTTGTGGGTGAGTCTAGGCTTTCGCCGCGTAAATTCTTTTTCAATACCATCATAGACAATGGTTTTTATCCCGGTTAGACCTCCCGAAACGATACTGGGGGTCCTCGCTGACGTGGGGGTGCTTTTTGGGGGCCTCACGCGGTTTATTTTCCAAATGCAAGATTACACGCTGCTTCTGCAAAAGTGGGTCGGCTTAATCGATATTTGAGGGTCGAAAACTACGTCACAAAATGAAGATTTTGAGCCGTCGTGGGTCAAAATCGGCCCAATTGAACCCGAGTTACCGCAATTTTGCGAAAAAAACGCTTGGGGGCATTTTAGGACAAACTGGACGGGGCGAATTAGGACAATGATAAATCCCATTCAAAATCGGTTGACCGATCGCGTGCCCGTGTTTTTCGATAATTATTGCTCGTATCGAGTCGCGCGTGCATCTGTGCGAATCTTTCGAGACCCGGGAGATTCAGGGTGAAATAGGTGATTGTAAATGGGTGAGAAAATGAAGTTCCGATGTCCAATGATGGTTATAGGAGTCAAATTGGAGGTCAGAAGTCGCTTTCAACGTGTTCCAAGATAGTTCTCGATTTAAGCATTTTCACTCTCGCATTCGGTGACATTGCCTTGAATGTTAGACACTATCAGCGAGATTGTTGACGTAGGGGCAAGTATGGGCACCTCCGATATGAAGAAAACCGAATGAAAGTCGACTCTTAGGAGCTGCAAAACGATTGTCGGTTGCTGATGGCGATATCCCGTCATTGAAGCGCCTATTCCAATAATGCTGAAGAATGACACAAAAATGGCTCGCTTGATAGGGTTATGGGAGGATGTAAAGGTGGCGGGCGAGTTTCCATCTCGATTTAGGGTCACTACCACGTATTTTGGTGAGCAAACTCGACGCTAATAGTTGAGGAATATTGTAGTATACTTTAATTTTCAAAGGCGGTCCTAATTTACCTCCAAAACTGTCCTAAAGTGCCCCAAAGCGCGGGGCGGATTAGGACAGATTTTTTTTTTTTCAAACTTCCAAAAAATGTATGGAAGACATGACCCAGGGGTCTGAAAATTTTTTACAATGTATTCAATAGTTGAACTTTTAAGTCCCGTAGCGCGCCTATCCCCAACTATCGCCAGATAGCCCCACTGCAAAACCTGTCCTAATTTGCCCCACTCTCCCCTACATCATGATGATATGATTGTCTCGTTCGTAAACTTTGATACCGTCAATCGAGGTTACTTTAAATGGGCGGGCTAACTTTGAACACTCGAGGTATAAGTTTTTACTTCTCGAAATCTGCAAAGTAGGAATGCGTGAGGGTTCTAATGGTAATTGGTATTCTCATTTGATAAATCTAATTTGATAGTGGCAAACGAGTACAACATTTTACACCATTGTGGGAGCCTCTACCAGCTGTAAGTGAGTTCACAACAAACTTTTCGGCTGGCATAAATTTGCAGCGAAAAAAAAGCTGCTCCAAAAAATTGGTCAGCTTTGAGCTTTTCTGGGGCGAATCCAAGTCAATGGCGCTAGATTTTATTAATCCCTACCGATATCTTGGAGAATCCATCGTTACAATAGAATATTTCGACCTTGACTCAATTTTGTAGGGTAAAAACTGGAAAGCGCGTATTTTTTCTCCAGACCGGAGTAACTTTGAACACTCAAAAGGGAAAATACATGATTTTTCGAAGAATGGCATAACTTTCAACACTTTGAAAAATTGTAGTCACTGGGAAACCCGGGTGACTGTTCTATAAAAATTAATTCTTGTATTTCGAAGATACTCGATTTTGAGAATGATGTTAGACATCATTAGATTTTCAAAATGCCCTACTTGGCTCTCTCAATTACTATACATGGAGGACCGAACATTCCTGAATTAGATTAGAACTTTGTATAAGCGAATTTTTCAATTCAAATGCAGATTGTAATCACGATTCAGATGGTTTCTTGAAACTACTCATTCATTGTTTAAGTCTTCGTACCAATATCAGAGAACTCAAAATGAGTTCGTAATACTTTTCTGAACACAACCGTATTACATAGAGACAGATACAGAGCATTACCTCATTCGTTATCGAGGGTCTCACGTTTATTTAATCTAGTGTTCAAAGTTACCCCAACCAGGGGGTCTAACTTTGAACACTTTTGAAATGCTCATAACTTCTGTCAACAATATCCATTTAGACTCTGCTAGACCGCAATCAAAAGCTGAATCAATAAGCTTTCAATTGAACCTAGGTACAATGGCCTTATAACGTAAGGCGTACGAGTCACAGGGAAATCGCAAGCAAAATTTTCAAAAAGTTTTCAAAGTACCCCCGGTTGACGGTATCTAATGTTGCGGTAATTTTTTATCATCTGACTCTGTGTGTATATTTGTTTTTCATATCTTTATTCGCTTGTTTTCAATTGTGAGAGTCATCGATACGAGGAAATTTCTCAGATCAATTGGAACATTCGTGTTGCTACATCAAATTTTATGCCAATAAAATTATTTCTTATTCAAATAATGGTAATTCAGGATCTTGGAGATGCATGTATTTATTCGAGATCAAAATCGGATCAGAACAAATCTTCCAAAGTTCTGGATCAACTGGGGCCGTTTTGCAGACTTTACAAAGGCCGACAAGGTACGCATTACTGTAAATTAGGATTTATCTTATGAGGAGATTCTTCGAGACTGTCCCACATCTTTTTGATAGGACTCAATATCCAGATTTTATATCCATATAAGATGAGATTTGTTTGAAACAAAAAAGCTGATAGATTAAGAACTGTTTGAAATATAATGATATATGATATTTCCAAGTCGTCCCCACTTTGCTGATTCTGATTACGATTGAGAACCCTCCACATTTACGTAACAATTTCTCATCTCTAATCATCTCAGTACTTCTGTCAGCAGTCTTTTATGGCAATTTATTATTTGAGTCATTAACGCATGAGAAAAGATGAGACAATTACAAGGAAAAGTCAGTCCTCTTTTGAAACCACAACTGAGTTAACAGTAAATGAGATTTTCTCACATATGTATACTCGAAACTCTTATCACTGTAATCGAAATAATTGTTGGCGAGGAACCATGTCCATTCCTCACAACAAAATTATAATAAAAAATAAATAGTCAAGAGCTCAAAAAAAGGTCGCTAAATTTTGATGCTATCTCAAACTCTTCACGTAACTTGAATGTATCACAATCATGATTCCTCTCACTGAGAGTTGAAAGTTGAAATACACCAGATGATTATTTCTAGATTGATCAGTCAGAGTATTGATTGAAAATCTAGCAATTATTAATCTTGATTTGAGAACAAATGAGACACAAAAATTGGAGGAATTTGATAACAACATTGACGTTGTCAGAATTGTGCGGTTTCACACGAACCAAGTCCACTATCCAGAAGTCCCATGGATTTGAATTCGGCTGTATATTCTTCAACAAAATTGTAAGACGTCTGTAGAAGTTTTTATTGTATTTCGAATATGTTGTCTGAATGTCAAACGAGTGTACATAAAGCATTATCTAAGAGCATCGGCCAAGACAAAACGCGTCAATCTTCAAAAAAGGGACTTACCCGAATTTCTTAAACCACAGGTTCAGGGTCACCAATCTTGAAAAAAATTGCTGACTGTCTGGTACTGACGAGAGTAGAGAGTGATTTTGTTAAACTGGCTTTCTGTTTATAGGTACAGGGAAAATTTCTTGCATCGTTCGCATTGGCTCTTGTAAGAATAGTACTTCTCGCACTGAATTTATAAGACCACAGTTCGCTCCCGAGCGTTAATTTCGGTTCGAGCCCTAAGCGAGGGCCATAATAGTCCAGAGGAAGCGGAAAACCTCGCAAATGAGCTACAACAATTTTTTAATACAGTTTAATGAGTTCTCAAATCTCGCAAAAACGCATGATATCATTCATATAAAAATACACTACCGGTCAAAAGTTTAAGCTCACCCAAAAAATTTTTTTTCGATTTTGTGCGTTGAACTACTCGGCTCTATTTGACCGTAGAGGACTCTTCTGGAGCTCATTTTGAAGGTTTTTGCACGTATTTTAAGATGGCATAATTCATTTTTATCCGTACGGATCGGGATCTTTCCAATTTGAGCTTGGAAAAGTGTCAATTTCAACGATTTTTGGGAGAATCTTTTGGCTCCTGCCAATTTGAGCCACATGAATGTTTCAATATGGGAGTTGTGGGATATGAAAGTACCAGTCTAGAGCTTCAAAATCCGTTTTTGAACGCCCCTCTACGCCACTTCCAGTCCGAGCTATGACACTTTCTCTGAGGGAAGATTTTTCGGAAAAACTAGCACTCCAATTCGAAAGAGATACAGAGACGCATTTTTATGAAGTATAATCATCATTTTTGTCATCTTTTATCAACATCTTGATTAAGGAAACGAGGAACCTTTGAAATATGCCCCAAAAAGTGAATTTTCTCGTCATTTTTGAATCCAGGTGCTAGTTTTTGCGAAAAATCCTCCCTCAGAGAAAGTGTCATAGCTCGGACTGGAAGTGGCGTAGACGAACGTTCAAAAACGGATTCTGAAGCTCTAGACTGGTACTTTTGTATCCCACAACTCCCATATTGAAACATTCATGTGGCTCAAATTGGCAGGAGCCAAAAGATTCTCCCAAAAATCGTTGAAATTGACACTTTTCCAAGCTCAAATTGGAAAGATCCCGATCCGTAAGGATAAAAATGAATAGTGCCATCTTAAAGTACGTGAAAAAACCTTTAAAATGAGCTCCGAAAGAGTCCTCTACGGTCAAATAGAGCCGAGTAGTTCAACTCACAAAATTGAAAAAAAAATTTTTGGGTGAGCTTAAACTTTCGACCGGTAGTGTACTTGCAATGCTGAAGGTATGGGTAGCATCCCTGAATAGAAAGCACATTTAATGGAATCGCTCTGAATTCTTCATATGCTGTATAGGCATTATAAAACTATGAAAGGAATCCACGATTGATCGGGACTCCAGACTCCAAGTTGTCCTCTTGTCAATCTCTTCTGATTCTGAGCTGTGGGACTATCGCACAGGTCTTACATATTTCTTACCTAACTCAAAAAATCTTGCCTAGATTGAAGCGGCAACATGAAAAATCTGCATCCAGGGATAGTTCTTCTTGCGGCTATTTTAATCGTGGTTGCAGTGGAAGGACAGCTGAGAACCGTTCACGAATGGAACTACATTGACTACGTGTGGCCATCCGAATCAGTACGATCAAAAGCCATCAAAGACGGTGCTTACAATCTCACTCAAATTATACCGATGGACGTTGATGTGGCACCAGGTAACGTAAAGGACTAATGCATCGAAAGCTGATATTTATTTCAGACCAGTAAAAAAATCCCGGTATCTAGTTCAGATTTAACCTCATACGGAGGACTGTCTGTTCTCGAGTCTGTTGCATTTGATAATCAAAGTAGAAATGCATCACAATTCTGATTCAATCTGATGAAAAAATCCGTTTTATACACTGAGAAGCGTAAAATCGTATGTTGGGGAACAGGGGGGATTTTTTTCATTTGCGCATTTTCAACTTTTTTTCGATATCACTTCGCGGTACTTGCAGTTTGAGGTGGGTTCCGAATCACCGAAGCCACCGAAAAGCACTTATGAAAATTCACATTGGTGTCGGCCGAGATTCGAGCCCCAGTACCTTGTCCACGAGGCCGCGGTGGCTTCTAGAGGGGATTTGCTTCTGAATGGTGGTCTTGAACCACTCGTTATTTCTCGAATAAACAAGATTGAATGAGACCCAAGGGAGATGCCAGAAATTCACATGAATATTCCAACAGTTTCCGAGTCAAAGGTGCAATAGTTGATAGAGTACGCAACTTTGACTTTATAAAGACTTAGATGTCTCGCTGGATATATTCTTGTATTTTGGACTCTTCGCTAAGTCATCAGGAATATTTATCGATTAAATCTCACTGATCGATATTGATCACCTAAGCCCGCGAAGCCTTATTTGGACACTGTCTTGCCTACTATTGGCAGTGTCCTGGAGTGGAGCAGAGTTCGGTAATAACAAGCATCAAGGAACCTGAGTAGAATGATCGTTATAACGAAAGCTCATTATACAGTCAGATTCGTCATCAGTGTACCAAAATCATATCATTTCGACACAGTTGGCGCTGACTAGTAATGAGCGAAGAGGTATACATCTCTATGGTAATGAGAAATCAATCTTCGAGTTTGCACCAGCTTGTCATGAATTTTTTAGTAATCGTTGAGATACAGAAATCAATCACAAGATTCGTGTTCGCATTCATCATGGGCTCAGAGAGCCACTGATAAGGATTAACAAATACATAATAAAAAAATCATCACCGACAAGATTGAATGTGGCAAGGTGTACAAGATTGCATTGATCATTGCACGTTTATAGGTTGGACATTATTTTTCATAACACTTGAGCGTAAAGTTAGTGCGTAAAGCACCAAAAAAGTGTGTAAAGCAGTGCTTTACGCATAGCGTGTGTAAAGCAATTGCTTTACGCACGGTTGTGGTGCTTCACGCACGCTGGATTTTGCTTTATGCACGCTGTACTTTGCTTTACGCACGAGCTTCTAAATTCATGGAGATTCGTGTAGCTTCGACAAATTCAAAGTTCATCATACTAAAATTGGACCTTGACGGGGAAAATTGAGGTTCTTTCCATAACAATAACGAGCCAAGTGCCGTTCCTCCGTATGGTGACGCAGAGGGCGACTTTCATACCGACCCCGATTCATTTTTTCCGAATCTCACCACAGAATTATACAATTTGAAGTAGACAATTGTTGATAACCTCACTCTGATTCAATGAACCTGTTCAATATTGTATCTTGTAACCAACAGAGAGTCCTTTTTCAAAGGTAGTCTCTCGTGAATGCATCTCTTCTGCGTCGGTCAAATATAGTTGTTAAAAGATAATCAGGTAAGTGTACCCAACTTGCCCACATTGAGCCATTTTCTCAACAACCGTGGTTTATTTCACTCCTCTGGCTCATTTTATTATCTTAAATGTACCTATATCCACTCATTTTGAAGTTTGCTTCAAACTCTACAGATCGAGCTGAGATTCGCTGAAAAATATTGAGATGAGCCAGAGTATTGGTAAGTAAACCAGGTTTGTTGAGAAAATAGCTCGATGGATGAAAGTTGAGTATACTCACCCTAGTATATTTCGCACCGAATTTATGAGGTTGCAGCTCGCTTCTGAGCGATTGATTAAGATATTAGATTAGAGTTATCAAGATTGCTGATACATCGATAGTCTTGCTGGAGAAATTTATGTCAAAACAAAATTCTTCCCAAAATTCGGTTGAAGCTTTCATCGGATGTAATGCACTCACATCAGAATTTTTTGTTCTAGTGCGGGGCTCCGCCCCCCACACCCCCGCCGGGGGCTTCGCCCCCTGGACCCCGCTGCGCGCCCTCGAACAATTACCAGTAACCCTTGAGAACAACACCTTATTCGAGCGCGGCCTCGGTATACACTGTATTTTTCTGGCCCGAATGAGCCACGCCAAATGAAGAATCCCAGCACTCATTCGACCGTCATGATTATCACATGCTTGATAACATAACTCCCGGTCCAGGTAGATTAAAATCATCTTTAGATAATGCCAGCCCCTGCTGACTTAAGTTTGGACAAACTTGTATCCATAATATGCTTAAAACTTTCCTCAACCCTGCCTCACCCTGTACTCTCTCCGTATCCATCAGTGAGAATCCACTGAACTTCAGTGCATTACGGATCAACTTTGACTGATGACTTCAGTGCATATGCACTGGGACTTCAGTGCATATGCACTGAAGTCATCAGTGACCCTCACTGAAATTTCAGTGACCTCGAGGGTCGGACGGGTCCTGATCACTGAAGTTTCAGTGAGGGTCACTGAAGAATCAGTGAGATAATTCACTGAAACTTCAGTGACGTCGGGGGTCGGACGGGTCCTGATCACTGAAGTTTCAGTGAGTGTCACTGAAGCTTCAGTGAGTATCACTGATTGACCAGTGAGCTTCACTGATTCACCAGTGAGAATTTAAACTGAAATTTCAGCGAATATGATTTGCCGGGACCCTTAAAAAACTGAATATTACCTTGAACTTGCTCGTCTGCTGCTTCGCTTTTGCTTTTTCTATTTGCATTGGCAATGATCAAACAGAGAAAAAGCATAATCCGAAGCCCCAACGTGCCCTACAAATTGATGAAAAATCGAGAAAGCAAGAGTGATGGAAATTTCAGTTACTATCATGACTTCATGAGTTTTCCAAGCAATGGTTATCCTTGTCAAAAGAATGAAGCTTCGCAACTATACATCCCTGAAAACTGCATCGAATCGGTGTCTTCAATCAGTTATAGACACTTTACTAAATTGTACTTGCCGACATTGTCAGGAGTAGGATTCATTTTGATTATTTTGGAGGTATAGGATGAATTGAATGGGGAAAATTGAAGCAGGAGTTCGTCACTTATAGCAAAATCATAACTCAAGCATCCAAAAGGCAATTCATGATGTCAATTTCAAGTTCTACATAATGAAACTTTCATAAGAAAAAAAAAGGTCAACATAATGAAATCGTAAGAAATTCAGAATTATATGGTTCTCAAACCTACTGAAAATAATGGCTCATTCAATGTTTCCTAAAGCTGAGTCAATAAATTTGCTAATTAATTGGATCATTCTTCGAGAGTATTCGAGTATATTAAGATTAATCCACGCTGTAGACCATCTAATCGATTTGTTATGAGCCTCCAAACAGTTTTTATTATCGACAACCCTGCTAGATCTTGATAAACTCAAATTATTTCGATGAATGACCCAATTAATCAGCCAATTCATCGACTCAATTTTAGGAAACATTGTAATGAGCCATTATTTTCAGTAGGGAAGTCATGATTGTGCTATAGGTAAGGAACTCGCACTTATAGTAATAATGAAATACTCAGATTCAATAATGAACTTTATTATCTTGATTAAATAAATGTTGACAAAAACAAAAAATCAGCGGTAGCAGAATTGCTCGATGTTACTGAAACATCTGAAGAAAAAACACCTTGTCAAATCAATCAAAATCTGCGTATGCATCTGCGCCATCAGATGCATATGCAAGTTCTACTATAATGAATCCAATCAAACGCCTGCGAGAACACACTACATCACTTATTTATGACAAGTCCCGGATTTTCTCATTATCACATCTTAAAACAATAAGATAGAAAATAAAGAAATCACGAATGCTTTCTGTGAACGCAACAAAGTTTCATACTGCTGATATCGACAGACAGTAAGCTTGATGAACTGAATGCATGTCCATCTGCCTGATACGCGCAGCAGGAGATGAACATGAGAAAATTGTACAACTTTGGTGGGTACACCGGATTTGAAACTCGATACAATTCAAAAAGCAATCAATTTCTCAATGAATCAATCATCAATTAATCAACTAAACAGCTCGTTTGGGACTGTACCCATCGATGACAGGTATTTACACCTGTTTACTTTATCCACTAGCTCTGAGTAAAGAAGAAAAAATCATATTGTATGATAATCTAGTAGAAAAATAGAGGAGTTTGACTGCTCATGAGGCAGAATAATTCATTTTACCGAGATTTGTGTAGATTGTCTCAAAATACTTGAAAAAAAACTGGAATCATCACTCGATTATACAGATTTCAGTGTGAAACTGACTTCGGAAAAGTTTTTTTCTGAAATTGATCACAAAAAAATGTCCATCAAAATTTGATCCACATAAATGAACTTTGTTTGGCAGAGCGGTGTCAATTTTGTGCGACAACTCTTATTCTTCCATAAAAGAAAATATTTGATGTTGTAGTTCCAGCTTTAAAGCTATTTTCTCTTACAAACTAGAATTTCAATACTTTGTTGAGCTTGGGTAGATTCAACCACAGTCTAGCTCACACGCTTTTTCAAATGTTCCAGCTCTCTTATGAAATGATTTTATATAATACAACCATCCGGGTCTTCCCCAAAAATAGATAATACATTCCTCGAAAAAAATGCCCTCTTGGCAATTGTTGTCTATTACTGATTCAAGTTTATGTTGAAATGAAGAGCGATCGAGATGGAAGAAAAAATCCGAGGTCAGATATTCACGATGTGTACAAAGCACATGTAAATAAAATGATCTGAAAAATCAAAAGTCTCGGATGATTGATATATAGATGAAAAACTAATCATCGCTATCTTCAACTTCGTGAGTATCTTGACTGGAGTTGCTTTCGATAGCGTCCGAGTTGAAATTGTGAAGAGTAGTATAGAGAGAAGCTACCACGCCTGGTTCTTTCCTGCTAATTTTATAAATTTGTCGGGCCAAGAACATGAAAAAATTGTGAAGTTCAAATGGATAAGACAGATTTAGGACCTCATATGTTTTGAAGAGTAGATCTAGTATGTGCATCAAGTTGTCTTTATTGTTTCTTTCAAGTAAGATTTCGTCGGCATCGATATAGTAGCTCGGCGATACAACGTTGGCACACACAATGTAAGGTTGGAGGCTAGTCTTTCTACCTTGTCGTTTCTTTTCCACCAAAGTGGAGATGCCTTCATTTTCCTGGAAGAATGAAAGTATTCCGTCATTCGTTTTCTTAATCAAAATGTTGAGAAGCACTCCCCATAAAAATTTAGAAAATTTGGAAATTTTGTCGACAGTTTTCTCATCACTAAAGATCCTAAAACAATTATCCACTTACTTAAATATAACAAAGATTACAAGTGAATGTCTTCTTCGTCAACACTACCATAATGGATTTTAAAAAATTGCCTGTGTGTCTCATCAATGGATACAAAAAATTCTTTGTTTAAAGTTCGGGAGGATCAGAGCATCACTAAATTTTAGGAGTTTTGAGGCATCATTCGCCATCAAGCTATTTCTGAATGCCAATACCTCGGGTAGGTTTATCTAGAAAAACATTTTCCATACATATTTATTCACGCGTGATCAACTGGATTCTATGTTAATGTAGAAAATAGACAACAATTGCCAAGAGGGCATTTTTTTTCGAGGAATGACTTATCTTATTTTTGTCTTATTTTTGGGGAAGACCCGGATGGTTGTATTATATAAAATCATTTCATAAGAGAGCTGGAACATTTGAAAAAGCGTGTGAGCTAGACTGTGGTTGAATCTACCCAAGCTCAACAAAGTATTGAAATTCTAGTTTGTAAGAGAAAATAGCTTTAAAGCTGGAACTACAACATCAAATACTTTCTTTCATGGAAGAATAAGAGTTGTCGCACAAAATTGACACCGCTCTGCCAAACAAAGTTTATTTATGTGGATCAAATTTTGATGGACATTTTTTTGTGATCAATTTCAGAAAAAAACTTTTCCGAAGTCAGTTTCACACTGAAATCTGTATAATCGAGTGATGGTTCCAGTTTTTTTTCAAGTATTCTGAGACGATCTACACAAATCTCGGTATAATGAATTATTCTGCCCCCTGAGCAGTCAAACTCCTCTATTTTTCTACTAGATTATCATACAATATGATTTTTTCTTCTTTACTCAGAGCTAGTGGATAGAGTAAACAGGTGTAAATACCTGTCATCGATGGGTACAGTCCCAAACGAGCTGTTTAGTTGATTAATTGATGATTGATTCATTGAGAAATTGATTGCTTTTTGAATTATATCGAGTTCTAAATCCGGTGTACCCACCAAAGTTGTACAATTTTCTCATGTTCATCTCCTGCTGCGCGTATCAGGCAGATGGACATGCATTCAGTTCATCAAGCTTACTGTCTGTCGATATCAGCAGTATGAAACTTTGTTGCGTTCACAGAAAGCATTCGTGATTTCTTTATTTTCTATCTTATTGTTTTAAGATGTGATAATGAGAAAATCCGGGACTTGTCATAGATAAGTGATGTAGTGTGTTCTCGCAGGCGTTTGATTGGATTCATTATAGTAGAACTTGCATATGCATCTGATGGCGCAGATGCATATGCAGATTTTGATTGATTTGACAAGGTGTTTTTTCTTCAGATGTTTCAGTAACATCGAGCAATTCTGCTACCGCTGATTTTTTGTTTTTGTCAACATTTATTTAATCAAGATAATAAAGTTCATTATTGAATCTGAGTATTTCATTATTACTATAAGTGCGGATTTCTTACCTATAGCACAATCATGACTTCCCTACTGAAAATAATGGCTCATTACAATGTTTCCTAAAATTGAGTCGATGAATTGGCTGATTAATTGGGTCATTCATCGAAATAATTTGAGTTTATCAAGATCTAGCAGGGTTGTCGATAATAAAAACTGTTTGGAGGCTCATAACAAATCGATTAGATGGTCTACAGCGTGGATTAATCTTAATATACTCGAATACTCTCGAAGAATGATCCAATTAATTAGCAAATTTATTGACTCAGCTTTAGGAAACATTGAATGAGCCATTATTTTCAGTAGGTTTGAGAACCATATAATTCTGAATTTCTCACGATTTCATTATGTTGACCTTTTTTTTTCTTATGAAAGTTTCATTATGTAGAACTTGAAATTGACATCATGAATTGCCTTTTGGATGCTTGAGTTATGATTTTGCTATAAGTGACAAACTCCTGCTTCAATTTTCCCCATTCAATTCATCCTATACCTCCAAAATAATCAAAATGAATCCTACTCCTGACAATGTCGGCAAGTACAATTCAATTCAGTAAAGTGTCTATAACTGATTGAAGACACCAATTCGATGCAGTTTTCAGGGATGTATAGTTGCGAAGCATCATTCTTTTGACAAGGATAACCATTGCTTGGAAAACTCATGAAGTCATGATAGTAACTGAAATTTCCATCACTCTTGCTTTCTCGATTTTGCTTTCTCAAAGAGAAAGGGTTGTATTCGTGACAAGACATTTTTGCTCAATTTTTTCCCTCAAATTAATTTTTTATTCTAAAAATCTTCACTCATAGCGAATCGGCTTCGTACATTTTGTTCCTCTCGCCACTATCTATCTATTGTAAGTCACGGTTTTTCCTCCAGGCTTCTCCCTGGTCCTCCACGAATTTAACTTTCTCTGTCGTTGTCTGTGTCCGTCCGTGTGTGTGTCTGTGCAACTTCATTTTTCGTCAACGATTTCCCCTCAGCGTTCCGACCGATCTTTCCCAAATTCATGTGAGTGGTAGAGCACCATGTAAAGATGTGCTGAAAATATTTATAGCCCAATCTATTAAACAGTTCTCGATTACTGAGTATCCGAAAATAAAAATGTCAAAATTTTTCAAAAATCGATTATTTTATATTCAAATATCTTTTCTCAAAATCAACAAATCAAATTTTGGGTCACTTAAACAACTATTTTTTCATCATTTTCCGTCAATTGGTTAATGTGGAATTTTCATTCATATCTATCTTTACCAATTAAATCATGAATCTTCTATCAATGAAAAAAAAACCATGTATATTTCTTTTCCCATACAGTTTAACGTAATTCCGTATTAACCAATCGATCAAGGATGGCCAGATTAACATTTTATTAGGTCACCTCAACTTCCCTTATAAAGTTCTTCTAGACATAAATTCTAAAAACTCCTAATAATTTCTTGAAAATTTTAACTTTTTATTTTCCGATACTCATTAATCGAGAACTGTTTAATAGATTGGGCTATGAATCCTTTCAGCACATCTTCACACGGTGCTCTACCACTCACATAAATTTGAGAAAGATCGGTCGAAACGCTGAGGAGAAACCGTTGACGAAAAATGAAGTTGCACAGACACACACACGGACGGACACAGACAACGACAGAGAAAGTTAAATTCGTGGAGGACCAGGGATAAGACTGGAGGAGAAACCGTGACTTACAATAGATAGATATCAGCAAGAGGAACAGAATGTGCGAAACCGATTCTCTATCCTTCAAGATTTTTAGAATAAACAAATCATCTCAATTGTAAAATATGTTTGAAATCTGTTGTCATGGAATAAATTCTATTATTTTTCGTCCCCGGTTTCTCCTCAGCCTTACCACCGATCTCTCCCAAATTTATGTGAGTGGTAGAGCACCATGTAAAGATGTGTTGAAAGGATTTATAGCCCAATCTATTAAATTAGTTCTCGATTAATGAGTATCCGAAAATAAAAATGTCAAAATTTTCCAAAAATCGATTATTTTATATTCAAATATCTTTTCTCAAAATCAACAAATCAAATTTTGGGTCACTTAAACAACCATTTTTTCATCATTCTCCGTCAATTGGTTAATGTGGAATTTTCATTCATATCTATCTCTACCAATTAAATCATGAATCTTCTATCAATGAAAATGTAAATATTTATACTGGTTACAGGTCACCGGAAACAAAGACAAAAATTTCCATAAAATATTTAGAAGAATTATTAAGTATAAAAAGAAGAAATGAAAAAAAAAAATATTGATGTGCTCATAGGTGATTTCAGTTATGATACATATGAAATCGGTAGTAATTTTGAAGTTAATTTGAAAAAGTATGATATGAAGAGATGTTTAGGAGAGAAAATATCTACGACAAATTATAATACACAAATAGATACGATATTCATATCGAAGGATTTCTTTAGAATAATAGCAGGTACTAATGAATCGTATTCATCTGATCATAAACCGATATACCTATGTTTAGGGAATGACTTTGACATGAAAGTTGATGAAATGAACTGTGAGTATCAGATAGAGAGAAGAAAGGAAGAATCAAAGGAGATTGGAATAGCAATGAAATGTAAGAATATTGATTTTTTCGAAAGAAATATTTTATCAAAAGATTCGTGGATACCTGATGAGACGATAAATGAATTCATGTTTATACTGAAGATGAGATTCCAAGAAATTGATCCAATTCCCACAGCAGTTATGAAAATATATGATGAAGTAGTTCCAACTATGAATGAAGATATACAAATAATACATAGTGATGTTTATAGTCATTGGAGATGTCTACATTATAAAC
This sequence comes from Eretmocerus hayati, assembly GCA_029851415.1. Taxonomy (NCBI): domain Eukaryota; kingdom Metazoa; phylum Arthropoda; class Insecta; order Hymenoptera; family Aphelinidae; genus Eretmocerus; species Eretmocerus hayati. Next base: position 161,320,290 of record CM056741.1, on the reverse strand, counting down.
CACCACATCTATATATATATATATGATAGCCTTTATTGTGATGAACATTGTTTCGATGATTTAGACGAAATGGAAAGGAATTTCATAGAAAAAAGGTATAATTATATTTCGAAGGGATTTGTGATCTTCAGGAATGTACAAAAGCAATTAGATTCAAGTTCTTGTGGTTTATGTGCGACTGCAAATGCTATAATTTTGTGTTTGAAAAAAGATCCAGGATGTGCTAGGTACAATACGAATCCTGAATTGATGAGAAATCATTTATGGAAGATGATAAAAAATAGTATAATAGGAGAATATCCATGAAGAGTAAGAGTTTGTGTATAAGTACTATGATTGATCGATTATGAAAGTAAGATGAGAGAATTTGTAATTTTTGACGAAATGTGATGGAAGAAATTAGAACGGAAATGAAGGAATAAGTTGATGATAATTGTGATTAATTATTTTTTACGTTTGTAAAACAAAGATGAATGGGAATACTTATTATTTTTTTTTGAAATAGAGTATTGTTGCGATGAAAATTAATATGATAGATATGTGAGTAGTGATTGTGGAATATGAATAAGTTACGAATGAAAAATTGAAAATGAATCGGTAAAAGAATTGAATTAATTGTAGTATTGATAAGAAGATTTAAATTGGTATTGGAAAAAGGTATGTATAAAATTTGTGGAAACGATTGGTGATTTTGATGAGTAATTTCGGAATTATAATTTTTTGGTTTAAAAAGCTAAGCACATTTCGACGTGAGAAAGCATTCTGCTAATATCATTTAGCAGCGTATTTCATCAATTTGTAGGGCACGTTGGGGGTTCGGATTATGCTTTTTCTCTGTTTGATCATTGCCAATGCAAATAGAAAAAGCAAAAGCGAAGCAGCAGACGAGCAAGTTCAAGGTAATATTCAGTTTTTTAAGGGTCCCGGCAAATCATATTCGCTGAAATTTCAGTGGAAATTCTCACTGGTGAATCAGTGAAGCTCACTGAAACTTCAGTGACCGAGATCCGTCCGACCTCCAAGGTCACTGAAGTTTCAGTGAACTATCTCACTGGTCAATCAGTGATACTCACTGAAGCTTCAGTGACACTCACTGAAACTTCAGTGATCAGGACCCGTCCGACCCCCGACGTCACTGAAGTTTCAGTGAATTATCTCACTGATTCTTCAGTGACCCTCACTGAAACTTCAGTGATCAGTACCCGTCCGACCCTCGAGGTCACTGAAATTTCAGTGAGGGTCACTGATGACTTCAGTGCATATGCACTGAAGTCCCAGTGCATATGCACTGAAGTCATCAGTCAAAGTTGATCCGTAATGCACTGAAGTTCAGTGGATTCTCACTGATGGATACGGAGAGAGTACACCGGCTACTCGCAACGTCGAAAATACTCCTCTTCTTGTTTCAATATTGACTGGTCGAGACCTTGTGTAGTTTTACAATGATTGTTTGATTGACAATTTTCTGTATCTTGGGCTTGTTAATGGCGTGTTGCTAACTTTCCGCTCATTATTATGAAAAATACTATACACAACTCTGGCGAAAGTCTTTCCGCCCTCGCGCAATGCTTTCCGCACTCATGTGATGCTTTCCGCACGGTTGAGATTGCTTTACACACTCCTCGCTGCGCTCCTCGTGCGTAAAGCAATCACAACCGTGCGTAAAGCATCACGATCGTGAGTAAAGCATCACGATCGTGCGTAAAGCATCACGCTCGTGCGTAAAGCACGTTTTTCGCCATCGTTGCGTATAATACTATTTCTGCCTATCCTCGTCTATTCAGGGCAATCATGAAAAATTCAACATCAAAATTTCCATTTTAAGATCGTAGTGATTGAAAAATTCCAGTACAGACACTCGCAGACAATTGCATGTTTCTGAACCAAGAGTTGTGCCTAGTTTGCATTACCCTGCTCGCTATATTCGATAGTGAGTCGAATTACTGGAACTCTGTTGAACCTGCAATCAATTTCTTGAATTGGGCAGAGATATTCAATGACTGCACAAGGACTGCACAAGAACAACGAATTTTCAAGATACTTTTGTAGACTCAATCTTGATTCTCGCAGATGGGAGAGTATTCATATCGATGTATAACTTGGGAGGAGTGCCAGCAAGACTAGGCTACGTCACGAAGTACGCCGGATCTTCAGGACCATTGATACAGCCATATCCAAACTGGGGATGGACAAATGATACCAACTGTAACTCGATCATTGAAGTTATAAGAATTGCGGTAAGACTTGTAAAAATAGCAAACAATGGTATTTGCGTGATGGTTCCCGCCAGCAGGATCCTATCGTCCTTCTCTGTGTGCCAAAGATCTTTGTCTTATGCGGGTTTTAACACGTGAGTTCTTTCGTTGGGACCCGTCACACACAGGGAAGGAACTGTGATATTCGACCACTCAACAAACGTGCTAGCTAAACGTAAACTGTTTTTACTCCTAAGCTTTGTCGACAAACATAAATATGGAGGTGCCTCCTACCCGAAAATTATAAATATTTTGATCGATTTCTGATGAAGTAAACCGCTCAATGTGGAACGCACGTTTAACATTTTTGATCCCCACAAAATCGTTGTTCGACTGCAGGGGACGTCCGTAAATTACGAGAAGGATAAATTACGATTCTGGAACCCCCCCCCCCCTCTTCCCAATCTTCCGTAAGATGGTCACATTCTTACCTGATTCCGAATTATTGGTAAAAAATTGTTATTTCAAACTTTTCTTTTGATACTAACAGATCCATCAATCACAACAAGCCAAACATGCACATATAATATCATTGCAAGTATTAGGTTTATTCGATTAAGACTATCACAGCGCTCAGAGTGCTCACATTAGTCGGACCTTTCTTTCTAACCTTGTATCTCGACTATGGGAAAGAGAGAGGTCAAACTGCTGCGAGCACTGTGAGCGACAAAATCGAATAAAGCTATTGCATGACCATAATTGTAGATACAATTTAATACAGTTAAATTGTGTAATTTTGGTACGATTTGGGTGCTTTTTATTCTGATTGGCTCGTACTTTCAACATACGTTCACGAATCCCTTCTTGATCAAGGGTCAACCGAAAATTTAGAGTCTCAGCTTCCAATTGACAGGCTCCAAAGTTCATCTCAATGCCTCTAGTTGGAGCTGTCAGCAGTTGAAGAAGTGTACCAAAGTTAGACCCCGATGGAGCATTTTTGGTACACTCGTATCTCAATTCTACCCACCACCATGCGAGTGAATTAATTTTAAGGTAGTTGTACATTAAAATGCAAAATATACCAGAATGTCACCAAAGTTGGTGAGAATTCAGTTCAAGTGTTAATGAACACCTGTGCGAAATTTCAAAATGATTGACCGTTTTGTTTCAGAGTGGTAGTCGTCAAAATTCGTCACTTTTAGTATGGCGCTCATGCGGGATCGTCGACTCCCATATAAACGCAATGTTAAAAGTGGCGGGTTTTTGATGGCTACCACTCCGAAACAGAACGGTCAATCATTCTGAAATTTTGCACAGGTGTTCATTGACACTTGAACTAAATCTTCCCCAACTTTGGTGATTTTCTGGTATACAGTGGAATCTCCCTTAACAATTACCTCCTAAGAGCGGACACCTCTCAATAACGAACAATTTTTTGCGACCAGCAGAAGTATAATCACAGAAATGAACCTCTGATCAGCGGACACCTCCGAATAGCGGACAGTTTTGATGCAACCAGAGGTGTCAGTGTGACCGGAGATTTCACTGTATTTTCAGCTTTAGTGTACAACTACCTTAATCGTTCAGACGTCACTAAATTCAAGATAAGTCGAAGAAGAGCTGTCATACAAAGTTGAACCAAAGTTACACCATATTAGTTCTTGCCTAGAGTGGGATCGCTTCAATCAACTATCAATAACTTCTAATCAACTATCAATAACTTTTTCATGGTCTCTTTTTAGTTTTTCATCCATTGGAATTCCAAATGCGGTAAATACCCCGATGTATCAATGGTTTCTCCAATACGATAAAATATGTGATCAAATTGTAACACTCCCTACCCATACTCTCCCGTACTTCAGTTTGGAATAATTCGTCTCAGGTACACCAAGTAAACCACTCACGTATCGCTGCTAAATTAGCCTTTTTGAAAGAAGCTTCAATAAACAACAACGACCATTCATGCGAGATCTGTGATGGCTTAAAACATTGTTCATCCATGCACCAAGTGAGAAGAATAGTTTTCAAGGCGATAAGACTATTTGCCTTGCTGAATGCAGCTTTGAAAGACATTTTTTGGTACTGCACTAAAATTGTACCGGCTAAACTAAAATTACCCAATTCAACGGTAGTCAGTTATTCATAATCTTGTAATCCTAGTATAAGCAGAACATGAAGTCAAATCGTTTAAAATCATTCAGTCGACGGAGGTCACATCCTCTTTTCAAGTTGATCAATCACTGGCACATTACCACAACGTTAAACTACCATTTCTTTGTCAATTCATCATATACATAAGTGCTCGTAAGATTTCAAATATTATAAGTTCTGGATAGAGGACGCTGATCCAGGTTTCAAATAATACACTTTTATCAATACCTAAGTGAGACGACTCAATGACCTCCCCCCCCCCCCATTTTATAGTGAGGAATCGTAAGGATGTTGAGGACCCTCCCACCCTAAATCTCTTATGTAACTCATGGACGTCTCATCAAATAGATATGGTTAGAGTTTCTGGCACATCCCCCCCCTCATTTCTCAAGTAAAAGAGACAATCAACTCAAGCAAAGGCTCAAGTAAGTGAGACTTTTAAAGAGATATCAAGCAATATACATTCGTTAGGAAGTGGTGGTATGGCACCATTGTAGACATGAACTTGGGCTGATGACAGAGATCATTATGCTGATTTATCACCAAATTATAATGAAAAATAATTCATGATTTTTAGATTGATGAGTGCAATAGGTTATGGGTCTTGGATACTGGAAGTGTCAATGATCAGATGAGGTGTGATTCAAAACTACTCGCCTTTGACCTTTCTACTGATGAATTGATTGAGAAAGTGATCATACCCAGGAATATTTCAACAAATTTACGAACGAATCAATCACTTCTGGCTAATGTAATTGTAGAAACTTCCGTAGAAAATTGCGAAGACAGAACGGTGAGTCCCAGATGTTACTCGAGAGGTACAATCGAGATCTAAAGATATCAATGGTTTCAATTCGTTGAATGAAGGTCAACTGTCTATGTTCATTACGAAAAAAAATTTGGCACTCTTTACGCGAGAAGTTATGGAAGCGATGGTCTAATGATCGACCATAGACATATAAACTCGACGCTTTCTTCCCGATTATTAGATTTCATGAAACCCGTGACGCATTTTTGCTTCGAGCCTTTCACAAAACGATGCTCTCATGATCTCACAAAAGTGGTAAATTATCGATGGATCACATAAATAGAAATACACGATACAAATACAAACCATTCATGAGATGTATAAGAAGACATGGACTAGAATCATTATAAAAAATAACAAGAACTTGCCTTCCACGCAAGTTATATGAAACTAACATTACATTGATTATTCAAGGTTTACATGGGCGATGCTGAAGGCAATGGTTTAGTCGTTTGGGACGGCATAAGCTTATATCGTATGAAAAGTTCATCATTCAATCCTGAATCAGATGCAACAAATGTCAGTATCGGGTCCGACAATGCTGATTTCAAAGTTGGAATCGTCGGAATGGATCTTTCACCACGAGTGTTTCTCAATGAACCTCGGCTTCTATATTTCCGTCCACTTGCATCTTTCGGTCTTTTTGCTTCCGACACGGAGCAGCTCAAGAGGAGTATCGCGTATGGACGCCCTTGTGATATTTTTGGTAGCAAGAATGTATTGAGCAGTCAATCGATTGGCCAAGCCTTTTCTTCAGAAGGGACCTTATTCCTTGGGCTGACCAAAGAAACTGCCATCGCTTGCTGGAATCGCTACAGAGGGTTCATCAGAGATAACATTGTGAGATTTCATACTTTTTGCATCATACTCATTCTTATCGAACAAGACGCGCGAATAAGTACTTCATACGATGACAAGATTTCATGAAACGTTCTAGCTTTTATTAGGACATCATGCTTTTGAGGCAACACATAAACGAGATTCAGTACTGCACCACAAGAATGAGTTTGACACAGTAGTACTTCATGTGATTTTGTTGAGAAAAATTGTTGGACAGTTGAAGCGTCAACCTTCCTTTCGGCTAAAAAAATATTCTCTCGAATAGGTGTCAAATCCAACCGGAATCACTGATGTGAGTGGTTCAGAGTCATAACAAGGGGGACCCACGAAGTGCGGGTCACAAAATCTGACCAAACTTTTTTCACAGTCTCGTACCACCTAGAATGTGAAGAATCCAGAGTAACTCTGTCAAATGAGCTCCCTGTTCGAAGCTACAAGTAAAAATGTTAGCATTGTCAGTATATCTATATACATATGCCCATTTCTAACATGGGCTCATATGGGCAATGCTAATGTCATAGGCTGTAACTTCGGACAGAGGGCCCATTTGACGGAGTTACTCTGGATTCTTCATATTCTAGGTGGTACAAGTCTGTGAAAAAAGTCTGGTGAGCTTTGGTGACCCGCACTCCGTGGGTCCCTCTTGTAAGTCCACTTCTGAATCGTGTGAGAAATCAGCCTGAAAATTCCCCGCGTTTTGGTGTACTTGGATTTATCCTTTGCAGACAACTTTTCCCATTTTCTCTATCATATTCTCCTACTTGGAGAATGATGCCTGAATGACTTCTATTCATGGTTGAATTGTGAGAGACCGCAGAATGAATGAGTCTCAAAAGTGGAGTTAGTCCACTATGACTCTGAACAACTCATATCTCAAATGTTCCGATCTCAATGTGTACCAACATAAAAGATGGAAACTAATAGTAAAAGCAAGATGATCGTTTGTGCATCGCTTAATGTCACTCACGACGATTAGAGAGTGAATTTCCCCAGGGGTCGTTTACGAGATTTAGAATCGAGTTGTTGATTCACAGTCACGGTATTTACCGACTCAAATATACGAAAGAGTATAATAATATATCTATGATGGATATGTCCTCTGTACGTATATGAATCGGTGACTGTGGATCAACTTTCTCAACTCTAAGCTTCGCAACACGACCCCGGCGCAGCCACATCGTATTTCCGTTCCGCAAATGAACTTAATTACCCCCAAATTTTGGAATGAGCATAACCATCTTGTGGTAGTCCTTATCACTTTCCTGATCAAGCCATATACAGGATGTTTCAAAAGTAGTGTATTTCCCCGTATGGCATAAAAGTACTGAAGGTCGAGTCGAATGATTTTTTTCATTGTTTCATGATGACTGAAATTTCTTGAGATCAAAATTTTTTTTGAAAAATTTTTCCCCTCCAATACCCGGCTGAGAATCACCAACCTGTAACTAACGCAGTGACAGGTCAAGGCTCATACCGCACACTATAGGAATAACACCAAAAATTTTTCTCAAAAGTCAATAAACGGTTGCCATTGCCTGTTGACTTTTGAATGGACAATTTCGGGGTTATTTCTATAGTGCGGTAGTTGTGCGACACTTCTCTAGGACTTGTCATGTTCTGTTTTATCGACTATTTGTCCGTACGGACAAAAATCGGCGCTGAATCCGTGCTAAATCAGTTTCATGTAGACGTAACCCTCTCTTCTGGGACACGAACGGTACCGCAACAGAACTAGTGGAACGGTGCCGGTTGAAGACTGACACGGGAGCCTCGTGGCACCTCTCCGAGACTCAAATAGTACCATTTGGAGACCTTAACTACTCGATATATATTACTTCTCCCCCCATAATGTTAGGAATTCGGGTCATTATCTATGGTGAATGAAACCGTATTAATTCGATAAGTTGAATACTCCGAGATCGAGTGATGGACTCTTTACCGAATAATTACCATTAAGGGCATGCAGTAGCCGTGCAGCCCGGCCGTAAAGTTCCATTCACCACTGATGTGAACATTTTTATGGTCAAAGTTTGAGATGAGTTGTCTAGTTATTGTTATTGTCCGATTTATTCTCGACAACTCAATGTTCAGCCCAAATCATTAGATTATTGCAGAAAAGTGGGAATCACTGGGCGCCTGGGACATCCTAACCTATAATATACACACATTTTTGTTCCAAGAATTCTCGAATTCTTTTGCGATTTGAGCTAAACGACGAGTTGAGCCATTCAAGTTAGATGATAACAATTGTGGCATAACTCGTCGTTTATCCCAAATCGCAAGAGAATTCGAGAATTCTTGGAACAAAATTTAGCTTGCACGGCTACCGCATGGCCTTAACTAATTTTTGAGTACAATTCTTTTTTCCATCCTCAGGAAATAGTGGCTCAAGATAGTGAACGTCTGCAGTACGCTGATGGGATCAAAGTGATCCCTCCAGGAACTTTCAACTCAGAGGAAGAACTATGGGTGATTACAAATCGGTACATGCGTACCTTCATTAAAGGTCGCTTAAACCAAACCGAAATTAATTTTCGGATCCTAAAGAGTTCTGTCCGGAGTTTGATTGCTGGAACCAAGTGTGAAATACCATTTGACATTTCATATTCCATTCCGCCGAGGCACCCTACTTTGAAATGGCTGCTAGCTTAGGAAAATGGGAATCCACAATCTTTCACCAGTCTCTTCTCATGAATAATCCTATCCACACTGTGATGTTTATCTCATCGAATAAATTGATATCAAAAAATAGCACCGGTCTCTGTCTTGAATCTCCTTCAGTCTGATAGATATCGCAGCTCTACAACGACATCAAAGGTCGGTATTGTGACTATTTTTCTCACGTTTATTAATCTCCGACCCATCAAAATAGAGAAGTATAATGTAAGAGTCGATACGAGCAAAGTACCCGGTCCAATAATCACAAATCTTGATCAAATTTCTGATAACATCCTCTTTGCGAGAAACAAAGATTATCCTACGGAGTATGGTTTTCATAACTAGGCTTTCGTCTGCAGGTAGAGAACTTTGGATGTAAATGACTATCCGCGTCACTTGGAAAAGTTTCACTGTGTCAACGGAACTCTTTCTTATTTGCAAGAGCATGTCATGCGGCATAAGTATGGGTCAACTACTAAATTCACGATGAAGTCAAAACATAGATGATCATATCCTGGCTGTTCAATATTAATTTTTATAGAAGGCAAAATCATGGTTCAACGATTGATGAAAATTTGATGATTTTAACTAAGATTGAGCGTCTAAACACTATTTTGAGGTGCATTCAACTCGAAAAATCTACCCATCTACATATCTCGAAGCAACCAAGACTCTTATAATATGTTTGGTCACCGTAGAAGACTTGATGGCGTTCTGAGACAGTCAATATAAGTCGAACAAACATAATTGTATCCCTATTTCAGTAGATTACCTCATTTGTGAGCTAGAACGAGTGGAATCGCACTCACGCTCGCGTGCATTTAGACAGGCAAAATGATGCTTATTTTCAAGCTGTTTGATGGAAATCCCAGCTCACCCCTGACTTGGGGCTTGGCTCCGGAAGTTCTTCCTCACATATGGGATAACGTTAGGGTATACTTCCGAACATTCTGGTGAGAATTAGTTCAGATGGAAGCATATGCGACCGTGGCCAATGATAACATTTCTAGGGAAATTACAAGATTTGAAATTTTGGGATGTGTCTGAAAAAAAGAAAAGAAAATGGTACAAGTAGACTCCTAAAAAATTACAAAGAAATTAGGTGGTAAAATGTTATGTTCGTTATTGGTATTTTAGTCTTGGAATTCACTTTTTTTTCAAATAATGCTCATTTTTCCACTGCTGTAGCTCGCATAAGTGATGTGATAATCGACTTTTACTAATGATCAAATCGTAGAACTTGGACAGGCCTTCAAAATACCTTGTTGCAGAAGTCGATTACTATTCTTCTATTAGTAGAGGCTAGATCACTTTGAAGAAGACACAAAAAGCGCTGAGATTTGGTCTCGCTGTTGATAGCTCCCTGAAGTCGGTAGGCTCAACTTCCGATTTCGAATGGTTTACCTTGGAGGCAGTAGTATTGACAAAAACTTGCGCTGATGAACATAGAAAAAAGTTGACTTCAGTTAAAACTATGATTTTCCGAAAAAGAGATAAAAGGTTGTATATCGGGCCATTTATGGGCCTAGGGCCCAAGGTGGGTCTTGAAAAGGTCCAAAAGACATTTTTTGCACTATTTCAATATCATACAAATAGAAAAAAATTCTTCAGACTTTTCGTGACCCCCTGGCGGCGTTTTTGTCCAGCTTGCCTCATAATTCCACATACACATCATTTTGCAACCCAGACCCGTATAAGCAATACTAATCTCGCAGGCCGTTACTCAAGAACGCTTGAGCGATAAACTCTTGAACTTTGGCATCCGAGGTGACACCAATCGGCGTGAATATTTTTTTTTTTTTTGTTTCCAGCACGATTGCCGACGCTTACAGTGATGTAGGGGCATATTGGTCGTGGAGAGATCGTAGGTTTACAATGCCAATGGATCGTTACCAGATATAACGATACTGAGATATTCCAAGATTGACGATAAAAGCAATGATCATGGAGGTTCTTCTTAGACGTGTCGTATGTAAGTACCACCAAAAGTATTCCTGGAATTCACCATTTTGCTTCAAAAATTAGAAATACTGTAGGAATGAAGACTTTCGATTTCATAGGACCACACCCAAAGATATTGCCTCGTTGTCAACGGTCGAACGAGTAAGTTTGTGACACATTGCTTACAACAATTATTGATTAACTGGTGTCTAAGAATAAGATACAAGTTCACGTTTTATTTCATTGCTTTTATTTCTGACGCACTCTTCTGAGAGATGAACGTCAAGATCCTTTTACAAAAATATCAAAATATCATACTACGGACAGTCATATGATATTTCAGTACTCGTAACGGAAACCCTGAACGCTGTCCCATTGCTCTTGCAAATTCCGTTCTCGTTTCTTTAATTCTTGAGCAACCTTGAGGGGTGGCTCACACTTGGTACCAGTGACGAGATTCTTGGCAGGAGCTCTCAAGATATGGAAATTGTATTCATCAAAATCGAGCAAATTTTGTACAAATGCTTGATATCTGTTCGACAACACCCAAACTTCCTCGACACCCAAAACTGATTCGGGTATCACTTTCACTGCATCGACATATTGCAGAGTTGTGTTATCTTGGGCAACAATTTCCTGAAAGAAATACGTGATTACAGTATTGCATATCAAGAAATTTTAAGTGTGTTTATTGAATCATCTACAATGTTAAGGAAATGTGACTTTCGTATGAAAATTCAAAGATACAATACGAACGATACTTCAGAAATAGCTTGCTCACACATTTTTCTACTCAGTATTCTCTCAATTGAATGTGTGCACATCTATAACTATGATGGAATTCAGAAAGTTACTCTAGACCACCGAAATGCCATCCTCTTTCCGGGAGTTCTGAGCAAAATCTTCATGGCTTTCTGTGATCGACATCGTTCTAACATTTAAGAAACAATGAATTAATGAGAATGTGATGGAAAGTACCAATTAAACAAAAAATGTTCATTCAAGGCTATTTCACATCTTTTCTCGTGAGCTCAAACTTGCATGATAGTTTCCGAAAAAATATTTTCAATTTTCACGATTATCTCTCAAATATTTTTCAACAAATGATTCTACACATAATTTTGTGTTTTTTCGTACAGATCACTCTTTTACATGCTTTCCTCTGAATTGAGACACCCCTTTCAGTATTTTTCTGAATGTTCCAACTCCCATAGAATTTCTTGCCCATTTGGAAAAATTTGAGGGCTTGACACCACTTTTATTCACAAGTTTAATTACTTTGGAAATGATTACTTGCAGTGTGTTCAATTTTATGACTTGAAATACAATCTATATTATTTGAAGAATGATTGATGCACCTAAATCCACGATCTACACTTGAATTTGACAAATATCTTAAGGCTTTTTTAATCATCTCAAAGCTTGTGTCGAAACTTTGCAAATAATCATTCTAAATTAAAATTCTCATTAGTCGTGTCGATTTTGGTGAGGCACAAAAATTCGTATTGAAGCGACTAACAATAAGTCTCTTCAGGATATATTAAATCGATTCGCAAGTATCTTTCTTGGAGAGATTATGAGTTTTCTATCGAGATAGATACTATACAAAAGGTTCAGAAGCATTTAGTGAGGAAAAAATCAAGAGGGAAATGTACGCAGACCCTCACAAATAATCTCATGAAAAAAAAAAAGATTTGGGGATGAATTTTTGGTAAACTCTCTTATCGCTTCTCAAATAGGTTAAAACCCTTTTGTCTCCTTGTGATTGTTGCCGTTCAAAATATAAGGAATTTATCCCTGCAGGAAAGTTAATGGGGTTTACAGCTGTAATTTATAGTTGACCGTGCTATTTCCTGTGGTAGACTGTACTTACATCTGTAAACCCCATTAACTTTCCTACAAGGTTTAGTGAAAAGAAAATGACCGAAACCACAAGAACATTCCAAATAAGACCATTCATCAATCGGCGTTAACATATTGTTTCGAAATAAAACTGCATATGTTTTGTGAAATATGTTGGAGAATCTAAGTTCCTCGAGAGGAGTATTTGAACCATAAAAGCACATTTTTCGATCGACTGTGCGTAAAGCAGTGCTTTACGCACGGCAGTCGCCGTTCACCTTATGCCCAATCGATCGAAAATCGTATTTCGATACTCGGGCATGAAATTTTTTTGCTTCAATAGTGATAATTTCGACCCTGGCCAGGGCTCGGTCCGAAAACAAGCAATCGAAAAACAAAACCAAACTTCCCACCTTAGAATCGAAAAATACTGTTCCATCAACTTGCAAGTCATAGAAAAATGGTTATGAAACTTGTAATTCGAAATTGACCAACTCACTATATTCTCTGGCGCCAGCTTCTTGTAGCGATTCCAGCAAGCGATGGCGATTTCCTTGGTCATACCCAGGAACAAAGTTCCAGCAGAAGAAAAGGCTTGTCCAATAGCTTGACTTGTGAGTATGTTTTGACTACCATAAATTTCAATGGATTGATTGGTCGTCACTCGTTTAATGCTCTTGGTATCCGCGTTATATTAGTCGACAGATGCAAGTGGACGGAAGTATAGAAATCGTGGTTCTCCTGGGAAAATTCTTGGCGAGAGGCTCATTCCAACGATTCCAGCTGCAACTGATTGTTCGATTCCAGCAATACTTACGTTTGCATATTTCTCAACGGGTTGGAAAGCTTGACTCTCCAAACGGTAGAAACGAGCTCCATTCCAGTATATCAGTACATTGCTGTTTGCATCAGCGATGTAGACCTTCAAGGGCAGGAATGGTGAACGTATTTGATTATACATTTTTGCAGATAATTAGAATTTACTGTTCCACATTGATTTGAAAGTGCATTTAATAGGATGGTATGACCATATAGAAAGGCTCTTCAAACTTACGTCTGTTTTATCAGATTGTTCCTTCGATGTTTCAACAATCACGGTGGCCACAAGTGTAATATTATACTTGCGATGCAAAGTAATGTTGTCGGGGATGTTCACTCTGGTCAGTAAGGTATTGGTTGCGAGATCAAAGGATAAAAGTTTTGGTGGACATTTCGTGCCCTTGACACCAAATGCATGGCCAGTATCTAATACTCATAGTCTGTTACATTCATCGATCTGAAACACAGATAGGCATATGAAAAATATTGATCACTAGAAGAAATATGTGCATGTCAAGCTCAGTACTGTTATTGACTACAGACTTAGTAAATCTATAAATTGATCATCAGATCTGGCATTGGTGCGCGATTGTAATACGTTGAATCAATCAACATGCCTTGCATCATCTTAGAACTTTCATATCTCAGAAATAAAAATGGTGATGAATAAATTATTGGAAATGTCTAAGTTTATCGGAATGACCAAGCCTCGACTAGTGAAGCTTTTACTGAGACACCGGTGAGTGATAATATTTTTCAACAAAAAATTCAATCCCTTCATGAGTGGTGATTTTTGCTCAAAAAGAAATTATTGGAACAAAAGCTCGAATTTTTTCATTAATTTACAGAATATTCATATCTTGTTGGGTTTAAACTGAAACTGGCGCCAATGGAATATTGTGGAACAATCTCACCAAATTTCTCGCTTGAAAAGATTAGTTTTGTATTAAAAATTATCGTGATTTGTACCGTTATTCTGTAAACTTCTTGTATTGAAGTGTTACAATCTTCGCTCTGGAACCATGTCCAGTCTGGGTATGGCTGGACCAAGGGACCTGAAGGTCCTATCAGACTTGTTATATAACCCAATCGTACTGGTACACCTTCCAAATTTGCGAATGTTACAAAAACTCTGTTATCTAGAACAGAAGAATCTCTTGTTAGTACAAAGTCTGATCGTGGAATTTTTCAACTAAAATTGATGAAAATTCTGAAGGCAACGTTATTCACTTCATAAATCCATATTATGATTATGAATGATTCCCGATTCTACGAATATCTTATGGGAGTTGGAGAATAGTTCCACAGCAAAATTGGCATAGGGAATACTATTTGAGTGTTAAGGTATCATGACTAACCCATTCACTACAGTGTTTAAAATATTGAACAGTGTCGATTTGTGCAATGATTTGTGGTACTTTGCTTGTCATACATCGGGAAAATCTGAAAAACTTGTCAATAACCTCTCTCGACACAAGAAACATAACGAATCACGATTGGGGGTCTGTTAATAAGATCACGAGAGAGGAAGGAATCGCTGAAGGCAAACCCTGAAATCCCCACCCAGGCACCCACACAGCACGTTTCAGGAAACGACTCAGGCATATTTCACTGAAACATTTCTGAAATATAGTTATGTCCGCAGCTGGAAATGTTTTTGAAAGCTTTCATTAAAATATTTCTGGAAACCTTCCAGAAATCTTTCATAAACGTTTGAGAAACATTTCAGAGATATTACATTGGTACATTTGCAGGGATTCAAGATAATGAATGTTGCGACGATTGAGCAAAAAAATTCATTCTATACTCAAACTGGACGTATTTATATTCAGATTTGTTCTTTGACCAATGAACAATTTGAAAAATTGATCTCGATAATTTATGAAGATATTTTTCATGAGAGTCGCCGATGGGGTTTCCAGCTGCGTCCTTCGGGTTACTTATAGGCTACGATGCTGTTCACCAAGCGATTGACGTGTATACAATCTCAAAACGTCTATTTAGCTAAGCGCAAGTGTTTGTGATGTGAGAATGAGTGAATTTCATTTGTTTCTGACAATTTGACACATACAACGAAGATTTTTATGCAAGTTTTTGATATAAAAACGGTATTTTGTACTCTCAAGGACTCCGTGCAAAAGAAGACTGTCTACTGCAGTATGAAATGAGAATTCAGCAGAGGAGTGTTAATAGAATGAAACAACATTTTTGCATGACACTTGACTCTGAATTTGCAAGAATTGAAAAAATTTAAGGAAAAACTCGAGACCTAGCTTTGGAATACTTGAACTATCACGAGCTGGATATTTCATGTTCACCTCATTTGCTGAAGTAACTATGTGCAAAATCGTATAGATGTCATCCTCCATACGAATGCGCTCAAGTAGGTAACGAAACGCGAAGTCGCAAGGGTAGCTGACTTATCGGAGTCGAGGCGAGAATTCGCAAAGATGCAACCCGTTTGAAAAACAAAGGAAGAAAAAGAGAGACATGCAATGAGTCAAGGATCATGCAAATCTTTTCCTTTTACCAAAGCTAGTTATTCAGATGCATCATAATTTTGTTTTCTAAAATTTCAAATTCGACTGATTAGCACTGTCAATGGTAATAATCGGCGAACTCAAGCGTGAATTGGCCCAAAACACATTCATATTTTGCAGTTGGTTCTCAAAAAGAACTCAAACCACTCAATAAATATTGCTAAGGGATTGGCATTGGAATATTCCAGGAAGATTTTTTTGGATACTGATTATAGTGAAATCTTTCAAAAACATCCCAGAAACATTTCAGAAACATTTCAGCAATATTCCACAAACGTTTCAGGAAGAGTGAGAAATTATTTGAGAAACTTCTCATGGAGCTTTTGGGAAGCGTCCGAAAAACCTTTCAAGTAACTTTCAAAAATTTTCGGAGGCAAGATTATTGGAGATTTGATGGTGGGAAATTTGCAAAAATATTTCGAAGTCATATGTTTCTTACATTGCACAGAAATCTGTCCAGAGAAATTTCAGATACGTTTCAAAAACAACTCAGGAAAGTTTCAGAAATATGTCAGAAATGTCAGAAAGTGACGATCTGCTTCATTTGAGTTTATGATGGCCTAATGAGTAATTTCCTTATGGATGAATGGGACATAAAAATCCGTCCTCAATACGGATCATGGTTAATACTGCATCGGTGATTTGAATGATGACAGAGATTAGAATAAAAATTTCTGCATAATTTGCACTCAAACAACAATATATAATCATGGCCATTCATTCTGTGGCTCTGATATGATAACTATCGTGTTTCACAACATTGGTGCGAACAAAGGAAGACGATTTTCATGATCTGAGGTAGAATGATTTTGATGATACCGGAATTGAAAACAGGGGATGCATTGGCAATGGCGAGACAAACCATCATTAAATTAGTCTATTATTTACGTGATTTGTTTTTGTGGTATAATTAGATTTGCAATTTTAGGAGAGTTGCACTGAAAATCTCCCAGGAAGCTGTCAGAAACCTTACAAAGATCTCTCAGGAAGCTGAAAAATCATTGAACAGTATTGCAGAACTATTTCAAAGACATATTTTCGAAATTTTTCACCAAATCTTTCAGAAATATCTCAGAAACCTTCCAGAAATGTTTCAGGAACATTTCAAAAACGTCCCAGAAACCATTTAAAAATCTTTTAGAAACTCCTCTAGAATCTTTTAGGAACCTTTTGGAAACCCTTCAGAGTACTTCGAATTTCTTCGAGTGAGTTTGGTGAAAATTGTATATGTAGAGACTGCAGGAATATTTCTCACATCCTTCCAAGGGCCCTCGGAAACCTTTCAAAATGTTGACCACGGGGATACTGAAAGATTGTCACGGAAATATTGAGGGGATATTCAAGAGTCATTCTCTTGGATTTTTGCTCTGATATCTACTAGCAACTTTTCATACATCTCACGAAAATGTTCTCGAATCAAAATTCTTAACCGATTGTCCGTGAAATATTGCAGAAATATTCGAAAATGATAATACCGGGACATTGAATTGAGCCGAACCATCCAGAATGATTTCAGCAACTCCCCAAGAATCTCTCAATACGAGATTGCTTCAGAGTTGCTGTGCAACATTCCAGGAATATTTCAAAGTCGTATCCATGGAATATTGCACTGAAATATTTTAGAGGCCTTTCGAAAATCTTTCAGACAAATATTTCTGGAAGATTTTGAGTAATATTCCATGAAATGTTTCCAGGTACTTTCCGGAAAATATTTATGAAATATTGCAATGAGATATTACAAAAACATTTCTTGAAATGTTTCTGCGATTTTTTTGGGAGATTTCATTGAAATATTGCAATGAAATATTACAAAAACATTTCCTGAAAGATTACTGCGAGGTTTCTAAAAGATCCCTTAGAAAGATTCCACTGGAATGTTTTCTTAAGATATTCCCATGACGTGTGGGCAATTTTTTTGATTTTCGACTCTTTCCTGTGAGAGACTTATTGATTAAGATGAACTGCACTTTTAATGCCAGGGACAATTAGGTCCTGGCTGGCTTAATCCCTTCGTGTCCCATGTCATCTGCAGATGACACACATTGTTATGATCTTCGTGGTATATTTCCGATGATTCGTAAAGTGCTCAATGAAAAAATCTAAGAAAATGTTTAAAAGTACCTGGGGATCTCAGTATTATATCTCAGCAATCAAAATCGTTTCCCATTGTTATTTAAGCGAAAGAAAGAGTAAAAAGGAAAAATTCCTTTGGCGGATTAATCGAGATGCACGATTTACGCTTATTTGAGGATTTACCGTGTTCTCGTCACAAGCTCTTACCTTGAGATACATCAACATCCATAGGAAGAGCCCCTGTAATATTGAAAGCTCCTGTTGCTAGAGCTTGCTCTCTGGCAAGAGCTGATGGCCACACAAAATCTACGTATCGCCATCGAAAAGCTGTTTCGAGTTGACCCGATACCACGACTAGCACTGAGCTAATCGTGAGTATAAAAACTTTCATCGGTGAATGCATTGCACCGATATTTCAGCCTTAAGACAAAAGCTGAGATCTTTCACCAAGCTGAAGCAAAAGATTTAATTTATAAGTTTATTAGAATGTATAGTATCATGAAACTATAATTTTTGATAAGATAAGGCTACTGAATGAGTGAGATGGATTGTTTTCAAATGGCAGTAGATTGGAAATTACCTTTTACAAAACTGGAAACTTAGTCCGTGACAGTTTTTGCTGTCACGAGAGCAGACAAGGGCTTCAAAACTCTTCGCTTATAAGCACTTCCAGTAACAACTTATCGACATCTGAAATCTGCTCGATGACCCAATATTTGTTCAAAAAGAGTAAAATATATTCAAAAATTTGCATTATCATCGTACATGTGCTCAAAAATCGTTTCTGATTTCCGTGATGCCCACATGAGGAAAAACTGATTTTCCTTAAAAAAAACGACCCAAATGCATAGAAATGCAATGATAAGCGGAATCGTGTTGAAAGATTTCTAATCTGTTTCAAACTTTTGAGTATAGATGTGAGAATCTCCAAAAAAGGGTAAGGAATTAGATTCAACAAGATGTAAATGCTTGTAAATTGAATTAGTTGTACCAAACAAAGTTGCACGCCTCTCCAAAAACGTTGCGCTCGGGTTAGCTCTTGCCTTCAAGCTGCTCTAATTAATTATTCTGATTAATCGTGAAAGTTTGCAATTGAAAAGTTGCTCTCGTAAAACTGAAATAGAGTTTCAAAAGGAGTTATCCATATTTTACTTGCTTAAGGTGTTCGCAAAGAGTTCTTTGAATAGCTCAAGAGAAATATTTTCTCACCGAATCCTCATCAGTCCGTCCCTTATTTCATGCCCGTGCTATACCCAAACTCTTTGATTACTTTTAACTCGCTCTCAGCTTACTCTGTTCTCATTGATTTATTTTATATGTAAGTCGATCCCGAACGAAGTTATGTAATCAATGGAATATGTGTGCGCCGAAAGAATTTATAAATTAATCCAACCATTGTCTTGGATTCCAAGGCAGTTTTTGAAAGATTCAAAGCGTCCAAACTTACAATTGATTCTATCTGTAGTCATTATTCATCATTTTACAAATATGACCACTGGAAGAATGGACTTGGCCATGTTATCTCACTAGAGCCACAAATATCAGCCTCCATTCAGATCTCATACTTGAGATATAGATATTCGAATCAATTGAGAAAAAAGAGTTTATAATCCAGAAAAACGTTATAAAAGAAAGTACTGATTGTATTTTCAGAGAGTTTCTAGAACTGTTCAGCCCCTGCTAGAATTTCAATTAGCCTCTACCTGCGTCTGAGACGATTGAGTTTTCCTCTGTATTGGAGTAAGGATTTGCTACAGACTCTCCATTGACAATTAGCAAGATAACAAAGAAGTTGAGCCAGAGAATAAAATAATTCTTCATTGGATTATCCCAATGTTAGGAGAACATCTTTTCAAATGAATGAGATACAAGTCAATTAAAGCAAATGAAAAAGCCAGGCTTAAGCTTGTGTAGGAAATGTAATTATGACATCGAAACGAGCATCGAGAAATACGAAATGAGATCTGGCCTGACATTTCTTCTAAATAGGAATTCGAGAGTCAATACAATGGAAAAATTATCTCGTTAACATTCCACAAAACGAGATTTTAGCTATTCGGTAGAAGGCAGCTCTGTGAGATTCGCTCTCACAAACTGGAACATTCTAGTATCAGCTTTTTGATTTGATTTTATTTTATTTAGGAAGTATAATAACGGGTCAACAGGATCCACAGTACATAATATGTACATTAGAGGCAGAATAATTACTAGGGTAATCACTGCGATCGACAAATGTTGGTAATTCAAATGATTAAAATTTACATGTAACTCAAAAATCAAGTAACAAAGGGCACATGACGACGTGAGCTAATCAGCTCGAAAATACAGGTGCAAATAGCTCTCTTTTCATAACTTGCTTGAACTTCTTTTCACCATCATCTATTGTTGAACTTTCTACCATCATCTATCGATGTTGTGACGGGCGATAGATCATTCCATGATGCAATACATCTAAGAGGGATGATGGAGCTTGAGCCTCTCTTGGATTTGTAATTGACAGTACGAAGGGCTATAGTGGATCCTGTCCGATATGGTTGAATATAGTTCAGCAGTTTGTTTTCAAGAGAGGGGATATCGCGTCTCAACTTCAGCATAGAATGCATTGTCAAAATATCACTGTGATGAAAAAAATGTTCAATTAAGCAGTACTGAAGTTTTCACAAAGAATGTCATAATTGTGGTTGAACTTATGGGGGAAAATTACTTGTGAATGCTAGGTATCTGAGAAGTTAATGTTGTATTTTTTTCAATTCATAATTAAGATAATCGACACGAGGTCTCCAGATCGGGGCAGCATAATTGATTTTTGGAGAATAAATATGGAGAATGAATAGGTTATACAGCTAGTGCGAATCTTTAAAATTCGGTGTGCTCTGATTTATGAATGCTAGAAGACGATTGCACTCATTTGCAACATGTTCAAAGTGTTCTCTGGAAAAATGAATTACTTCTGAATATTACACCCAAAACTTTGATTTTTTCGACTCTCGAGAGTTTATTCCCGTCAATAAAACGTCTATTAGGGCCGAAACATGGTGGCCTTGTACGTGTGATTTTTTAAACGTACACGAATCTCTTGTCACTTTGACGTTCAGGCGTGCGCACAGGTTTGCGCAAGAGTTCACTTCAAGTTGACAAGAGTCGAGGAGAGTGCGGAAGGAACGCCACGTGCCCATGAAAGTCACGTGTACAACGAGATGTTGTGCGCGAAATTTGAAAACTGCAGCTCACGTCGCTGAACGTACAACAGCGGGGGGCTTGATGCAACAACAGCGGGGGGCTCATGCAACAACAGCGGGGGGCACGGTCCCAGAAAATTATGGATAGCATCGCGGACGAGATCGGGGATCACAATACGCCTGCCCCGCCCACGGTTCTATTGAGCCTGAGTAGCCGTGCTAATGGCTTGTCAGATCGAATTTTAAAACGGGCAAAATCTTGTATTATCCCTGACGAGTCGGCTTATCAGTTCCGGCCTGATCAGAGCATCAAAAGCCCGTTTGGATGGTGAAAATTGGGCCATTTTTGATAGCCGTAAATGATATCGGAAAATTGCTCGAGATATCGCATCGGCTATCAAATATGATCCGATTTTCACCGTTCGAACGGGCTTTTGACGCTCTGATCAGGTTGGAACTGATAAGCCGACTTGTCCACGATAATACAAGATTTTGCACTTTTGCAAAAGTATCTGGAAAGTAATCAGCACGGCTACTCAGGCCCAATAAAAGCAAGAGGACAGGGCAGTCGGCACCCCCGCAGGTTTTGAAGGGGAGATTCATGACCTGGTGCAAATCGAGTAATATCGGTTTTCGGGATTCTATTGTCTGATTTTGAAGCTTTCCCAAGCCAACTTGGCGTTCGCGCGTGCGCACGCTCTCCATTTAAATAACATGGGTTGACGTTTGCGTTGGCGTTTTTTCTTGTAAATTTGGCGCACAGACCGGCCCCGCCCACAAATCCGGAATCGCCGGAAGAGGTCGAAGAATATAGATCAAGGAGTCATTTCGATTTCGAGGCATGTTAGATAGATGAACATATAGATGAATGACATTTTCATTCCATATTTTGATACTATATCATATTTGCTCCGGCCTGTGTGGCCGCGCTGATTACTTTCCAGATACTTTTGCAAAAGTGCAAAATCTTGTATTATCGTGGACAAGTCGGCTTATCAGTTCCAACCTGATCAGAGCATCAAAAACCCGTTCGAATGGTGAAAATCGGATCATATTTGATAGCCGATGCGATATCTCGAGCAATTTTCCGATATCACTTGGGGCTATCAAAAATGGCCCGATTTTCACCATTCAAACGTGCTTGTGATTCTCTAATCAAATTCGAGCTGATAAGTGCACATGTGTGGCAATAATGCACTTTTTTGCACTTTTCAAAATTCACCGCTGAAAAGCTATTAGTGCGGCTGTATATGCCCAATAAAACCAGAGCTCGCGTCACAATTAGCATCTATGTATAGGCTGGATTTACAACAGCGGGGGGCCCGGTCCCCAAAGATTGTTACGAAAACTAAAGCAGCACCGAGGACCGTCAGCCTGCCCCGCCCACGGTTGTATTGGGCCTGAGTGACCGCGCTCATGACTTTCCAGATACTTTTGCAAAAGTGCAAAATCTTGTATTATCGCTGTCGAGTCGGCTTATCAGTTCCAACCTGATCAGAGCATCAAAAGCCCGTTCGAATGGTGAAAATCGGGCCATATTTGATAGCCGAGGTTATACCTCGAGAAATTTTCCGATATCATTTACGGCTATCAAAAATGGCCCAATTTTCACCATCCAAACGGGCTTTTGATGCTCTGATCAGAACGGAACTGATAAGCCGACTCGTCAGGGATAATACAAGATTTTGCCCGTTTTAAAATTCGATCTGACAAGCCATTAGCACGGCTACTCAGGCTCAATAGAACCGTGGGCGGGGCAGGCGTATTGTGATCCTCGATCTCGTCCGCGATGCTATCCATAATTTTCTGGGACCGTGCCCCCCGCTGTTGTTGCATGAGCCCCCCGCTGTTGTACGCTCAGTAGCGAGCTCTCGATTTGAGATTACAAGTTCAAGTTTCAGTTTTAAATTTTCACGCACAACATCTTGTTGTGCGTGACGTTTGCAGGCACTTTGGCGTTTCCAAAAGGTTTCACGTCAAAAAACAACAACTTCTTGGTTGCGCACAGACGTGCGCACTTCCAAGTTCATGCTTGTCATCAAAACTCATGTACGTGTAAAAATCTTGCCACCATGTTTCGGCCCTTACGCCTTGATTCTGGATGAAAGATATAACACTACACTGCCGGTCAAAAGTTTCAGGACACACGAAATTTTTTTTCTCCAATTTTGTTAGTGGAACTACTAGGCTCCTCTTGACCGAAAAGGACTATATCAGGGCTCAATTTGAAGGTCTCTCCTTTTACATTTGAGAGACATCGTACATGTTTATCAGTATCTTCTATCTCTATCTTCCCAGTTTGAACTTAAAAAGGTGCCAATTTCGATGATTTTTGGAAGAATCCCCTAGCTCCGATAACTCGAAGGTACAGCAATATTCTGGAATGGACTTCAGACGACCTGAGAATACAAATCTGGAGCTTCATATCCGCATCTCAACATCCTTCTACGTTACTTCTACTCCGAGCTATGACATTTTCTGTGAAGAAAGATTTTTCGCAAAAACTAACACTTAAATTCGAAAAAGATAGAGAAATGCGTTTTAAGGGGAATGTAATCTCTGGTTCTGGTATCTGTCTTCTAATTCATGATCAAGTGAACGAGAAACCTTTGGAACAGGCCCTAAAACGTGAATTTCTTCGTCACTTTCTAATAAGGGTGTTACTTTTTTTGGGGAAACTCTCCTCAGAGAAAATGTCATAGCTCGGAGTAGGGGTAGCAAACAGGGACGTTCAGAAACGGAATCCAAAGCTCTAGACTTATACTTCCAGGTCTGTTGAGTTTCATTTCAATACATTCCTGGACCTTCGGGCTGCGGGAGCCAGAAGATTCTTCCAAAAATCATCGAAATTAGCATTGTTTCAAGGACAAATTGGAAAGATCCAGATTCATGCTGATAAAAATGAATAATGTCGTCTTATAGTACGTAAAATGACCTTTGAAATGAGCCTCGATGAAGTTTCTTTCGGTAAAGTAAAGTCTAGACTTCTATTTGCGAAACTGGAAAAAAATAGTTTGTGGGTGTCCTG
The DNA here is from genome assembly GCA_029851415.1 of Eretmocerus hayati. Classification (NCBI taxonomy): domain Eukaryota; kingdom Metazoa; phylum Arthropoda; class Insecta; order Hymenoptera; family Aphelinidae; genus Eretmocerus; species Eretmocerus hayati. The sequence goes on along the minus strand of CM056741.1, from coordinate 161,296,216 downwards.
AAACTTTTGACCAGCAGTGTACATTTCTCGATATTTGAAGATAACCCCTTTCTTTTCGACCAGTCTACTAATCTATTCAGACAACGTTGAAATTTTGTAGCATCTTTTACCGAATTGATTCTGGAAAAAATTTTTACATCATCTGCATTTTTGCACAAAAAAAGATCATAGTATATTCCTTTGACTGTTTCAAGGTATGATCACAATGTTCCTCCACTCACAATAAGTGCTACCTCAAACAGATCGTCAATATTACACGGAAAAAATATAACCAGGTGAGATATTTTTCCTTTGAATTTATGAGTATGCGATTCATATAAATGTGAACTCAAACTAGGATTGGATCCTCCCATAATTCATCCGTATCAATCAGAATAACGACGCGGATCTGGCTCCATCCTTAGTCTTACAATTCGAAAATCATACTAAATTTACTTATTTGCCGCTAATATTATATTTCCCCTAGCTTCTCCTTACAGAGTTCGAATCTCGACTGACTTCAACTTGAAATTGGATATCTAAATCACTAAACCAACCCCCTCGTAAAATCCTCCCAAGACATGTGAAATAGATGTTGGAAATACTTGATTCCTGCTCACCATAATTGCATTCCAGCTCTCGGGTACGAGGTTTCCCTCCAAGATAGAGACAGCAAAAAATGTCAGAACCCACGAGGAAATGAATCACAGAATCGAGAGCTAAGGTATTCGCATGCGAAAAACAATCTAGGACTACTGCTCTTACTAGAGGCAACCCTCACTTGGTCGCTTGGCTTTGTGCACCGATCATTTTTTAGCTCTCGAAATCACGCGCGTCGCGCAACCCTCCGTGAAACCGTACATCTCAAGGGTTCCTTGATATCTCGAGGGTGTCTCTGTCTCTCTAGTTGTAGTGGTGATGGGCGTTGATGGTGCTACAGCATATCTTGTTAGAGCCGCAGATTGAAATTCTTGGTCCACCAAGGCAGCTTAGTACAGATCCGAGATTTCATTATTCCAGACCGGTTGGTCCCTTTGACCAGATACCCGTGGGTCATCCATCACCCACGCTCGAACTTGCTATTTGCTTATCGTTGTGGCCAAGTTTGAACCTCTGCTTGACCAAATCTAGCAGCGGCTTTCCGAAGCTCAACAGAACCTTCTGAGTTCTTTCGTTTTGTCAATAGAAGATTCATGAGCGGTTGAAAGAAGTCGAACTTGACTCAATCTCTGGAGATAAGCCTCAGTGTCCGTCATGGAAATTTCATTCACTAGAATTTTGATGCTCGATTCAGAAGATTGATGATTCTCAAAGGAGTTTGAAAGACTTTAATGACCCAAGTTGATATTCTAGTGGATATCGTGTAAATGAAAACGTCGATCGTGTATCGGATTCTCCAGGTGATCATATTCTCTCCTGACTAGCAGAATGACTGCCCTGAAATATGAAAAGTAAAAGCCTTGTTTGAATATTCGAGGTTTCAGACTGTGTTGTTTGGCGCTATAGCAAATGGACTTGATGTTTCAGAGAAACCAACCGAGATACTAATCTACTTTTTCGTCTATTTTCTCAGAATCCCTTGTTTACCTAATAGTGGCGCCGAGTCCAGTCAGAGATGAGTTGAAGTAGAGTAGTAATTTTTCCGTAATTTGCAGATTGCTCGAATTCACGCTCAGTAATGTTCGTGGCTGAAGGAAAAAGAACAGAGTCCTATCCAAGTTGCCATTCTAACAGTCTATCAAAAATTTGTTTTTTTGATAGACTGTTAGAATGGCAACTTGGACAGAAAAAGGGAAGTTTTCCCAGAGTCCAAAACATGTGATGGGACAAATTATTTTCCGAGATATTACAAGTTTTTTTTGGAGAGTGACCACGTTGAAGTATTTCGAGATTTTGCTCTGGCTGGTAATTTCATAATCATTCTTCACTCATGGTCAGTCAGAATAACAACAGGGTATCAATGATTCAACTGATCTACCACTCTTGATTATTTAGGAAATCTCAACAGGAGAAATGAATTATTTATCGTAATTCACAGAATCCACCAACCAAAACAGCCGTTATAATAAATCAGGTGGACAGAAAAAATTGTAATGCTCGCGCGCAGTGTGAATATCATGTCATGTTTACGATACTACCTAATGTCAAGTCCTAAACACAAGCAGCGAGAGCAAGCTAGTAACTTCTGTCGTCAGAAACACCCCCTTTTTGCTTGTTGTGGCTGGTTTCTTTTCAGGCAACAACTCTGTTTGTTTGGCTAGACCATATTCATGGCACTGTCTCTCGTGCTATTTTGGAACCCGCACTTGATTTGCAATATTTTGCCTGGGTATTTTATAATTTAATGACATTGCACGCTTTTGGATTCCATCTAGACGAGCATCTAGATGACCTTGCTACCTAGACTAAAACAAAAATGGAATTCCAATACATATGTGGTAATTATGCAGTTGGGCAGGATTCTCACCTGTAATGTTTTGACGGCTTATGAATGAGAAACCAACTATTTCGCAACAACTCATTCGTACACCGTGGTTACTAAAATATCAATTTTATCTCATTTTCTCTCGTTTGGGTAAGAACATCTTTTGAAATAGGGTAAGTGTACACAACTTACCTCTGTACCCAACTTGCCCCCATATGCTGATCTCAGGTATGGACACTCGTAGATCTACCCGATAATCTTTTTACATTTGTTATGCTGAAGCATGAGAAAATAAGCGGTTTGGATCGACTCCGAATCATTTCTGCGTTTCTCAGGAAGTCAAAAGTGATTTTTCCAATTTTCGTGTTTGCACAGTCAAGAAATCACCGAGGAAATCGCGTTCACTAAAATCGGTGAAATTTGATGATTTTATTTTTATTTGACCAATCTCGACGTAACTTAGTAAATTCGATTTCTTGTCTCAAGATTTTCAGAATCCGATCTCCAAAGTTGCAAAATTCAGATCTGGAGCTGTTTTATGTGCAAAACACGGAGACGATTTGTAAGACAAGGATGCCAACACAGGGATGTACCCAACATGCCCCCATATGGTTATCTCAAGAGATAGTGCACTACGACTTTTTTACCCACTCAGAACGTGTTCATCACGTCAAAATAGGTAAGGAATAGTGTTAGGGTCCGACACAGAGCTCTAAATGTGGTTGCACGGTGATGAAAAGGGATGGGAACGATTTCACGCACTTTATATGAGGGCAAGTGGGCAACACACTTTTGTAAACTTTCAAAAATCACTTTCTAGAAAAATTGAAACAGCTCGGCTCCAAATTATTCAAATTGGATGTATTTTGACTCATTTTGAAGATCTTGAGACAAACTTCACATTGAGTCAAGGTACGATGAAAAATATTGAGACTAGCCTAAGTTATTCTGAAAATGGCTTATAATGGGGGCAAGTTGGGTACACTTACCTTATAAACTGTATCGTGGACCAAATATTATCGTAAGAAATCTCATTTGTTGGCCCATTCACGGGAAACATATTTGAATAAAATTTAGCATTGCTTGCATGAATGCAGAAACTCAGATCTCAGATGAATTCTGATCTATCCTTGTTCTCTTTAACCACTTTCAACAAGACATCCTAAATATCCCCCATTCTCACCTCTTATATAATTCAGGTAGCTGCCTCGCCTTTTCAAAATATAAGTTATTTCGTCTAGGGAAATAGATTTCTCAAGAATCCAACGGCAATTCATAAGATCAAAGGAGCTGACCATTGTGCGGTTGCCAAAACAACTCCATGAAATACAATTCACAAATTCAGATTATTACGATGGTCAACTCACCTATGAATACATAATATTATATCCTTCCAAACGACTGCTCATCTCTTGGACAGGTCTTCAACGGTTATTGTGTACAGTAGTCATAATTGAGGCAATATGGGATCCAAATTTGCATGAAAGAGTACACAGAACGTCAGAGTTTCTAAGCACACGCAGGGCGCTTCTGAATGCAAAATTTCTTATTCAAATCCATGCAAGCTCTTGCGCAACGTTGAACCCGTACATTTAGAAATGTACAAACGCAGGCGGGCGTATGTTATATATCCCGTAAGCTTGTCACACTTGAAAAACCCATACAATGGATCATCCCTCAATTACGTCAGGGAGCGCGTCGAAAACCACGAGAAAGCAACAATTTAAATCGAATCACAGACATCGGCGAGTGGGCGTAACCCCTCAAAGTATATAACTGTGATGTTCCCTGCCGTAGGTTGGTGATGCACCTACAAAACCACTTACACGTCCCCGCAAGCATCAAAACACTGTTACAACGCGTCGTTTCGCAAGTGTATATATGTACTGTCAAAAGTCCAGTGATATGTATATTTGTGTGAAGCACGTGGTTACCGAGGGTTATACGTCTCTCAACGACGATAGTCGACTGATGCACGTGCATGGGTCACACGACAAACGCTAGGGGCAGTATATACTTTTGCGGTGGTACTGAGAGCGGCCCCAGGGATCCTTTAATTTGAGAGAAATTCCTCTCGAGGGGCAGCAATCGTTGACTCCTTTTCTTCACCCTCGCAACGAAAAACCACCCCGTTTTGCGGTATTGCGATTCTATATTGTCCTCCATAATAACTGTCTGTAATATTCAAGTTCTCGATTCAAGTTTCTAAAGGAATTTTCTCGTAACTGCCATGGCGCTCAGTTTCTCAGCGTTACTGAAATATAATGACTTAGAATACCAAGACATTACATTATGTTAGATAGGTCACCCCATATAAACAATGTGCACAAGCTATTAAGGGCTGTGACATTGCCAATTTGATCATTTAAAATTTTGACTTGAATATTGTGATGGATTAAAATAGTTTTTGAAGTTGAAATTGTATACAAACATAGCAACGAGCAACCATTTAAATTCGTCGGCGTGGTATCTGGTAAGATACTAAAAGAGTTAGGTGATTGTCTATTCGATGAGGAATATATGGCGTCAATTTTGGTACTCCAATTGAGTGGAATTCCACTCAAGAAAATTGAGAGAAGAAAAATCTCCGTCTTTCTTTTGAAATAGAAAGAAAAAAAGGGTGAATGGCATTTTGATTCATCAAGAAGAGATATAAACAACACTCCTAGGCACGATTTAACATTCTGTCAGAGTTTGGCGACCCACATTCTCCTAAATAGCTGAAGAATCGACCGGAAGTCTCGCAAAATATGAGTGAAATACATCATGATGAAGATCATTACCTGTTCAATGCACAACTTACCTCTCGGCCTCGGAAAATTATTCCGATGCGAAGATCATCATCAATAGACACGCTCACGGTCCCGAAAAAGCTCCTGTTCCCAGATATTGATTTATTTTCACTTATGTGAAATCGTGCGCTGAGTGCAAATCCTACGTCGGATCCTCCCCGCCCCCTCCATCACATTTCTGAGAGCACGAAGTGAGAATTCCTCGGAGAAATCGCTGTCCGAGGTTTGTTGGACTTTTGACTTCGGGTTCTGAGAAAGCATCGAATGTCCCATCCGGATGAAAGTTCTTGGAAAGAATCTGTTTTGGACGTAGAGAGCCTTTAAAGGGTCGTTGACCGGTAAAGAGTCGTTGACCATCAGACCTGTCGCGAGAGGCAATGCCTGCACACACAAAATAAGAGATAAGTGATCCTGGCACCGAAATTGTCCGCTACACGAATTCCAAAAAGAAGGATCGATACTTCAAAAACTCCTCCAGACTCCAATTTCCCAAGATTATTGATAAACATGCTGGAACCAAGCACCCCAGTACGCCTTTCCTACTGCACGTGGAGACATGTTCGTGGTATAGAAATACTCGCCTTAAAAAAATAAAATACCCGTATCCTCAAAAATCTCTTGCTTTCTATTAGTTTTTCCACACTGGGAATTGTTGTCCATGAACATGAAAGTCCAGATCATTCGCTGTCTTACACAACGTCCATGCGTAACTTACACAAGACAGCTGGTGATCTGGACTTTCATGCTTGTGGACAACGATTCCCAGTGTGGAAAAATTAATAGAAAGCAAGAGATTTCCGAGGGTACGGGTATTTTCTTTTTCCGAGACAAGTATTTCTATACCATGAACATGTCTCGACGTGCAGAAGAAGGGACGTACTGGGGTGCTTGGTTTCAGCATGTTTATCAATAATCTTGGAAAATTGGAGGCTGGAGGAGTTTTTCTAAGCGCGAATTCGTATGTAAGAGTTTTAAATTTATCGAGTTCTTTTCCTGGAATTCCTGTAGCTGACAATTTCGGTGCCAAGATCACTTATCTCAAAATAAGAACCGCAGTCGAGATACAAGTCAGAGTGACCGTAGTAGTCGTAGAAGCAGTGATCGCAGTCATAGTGGAGGTCAGAGTGAGCGTAGCAGTGACCGTAGTGGCAGCGGACTTCAGAGTGACCGCAAAGGCCATGGGAGTAGTGATCACAATTGTAGAGAAGGTCAACGTGAAATTAGTAGTAATTGAATCAGTATCCGTAGCCGTAGTGAAAGACAAAGAGACCGTAATAGTTTCAAAAGCAGTGGCCGTAGTCGTAGTGGAGGTCAGAGTGACCGCAGGAGCCATGGGAATAGTGACCACAATCGTGATGGAGGTCAAAGTGAAATTAGCAGTCATGATTCCATGGAATCAGTGTCCGTAGTCGAGGTGAAAGCCAAAGTGGCCGTAATAGTTTTGAAAGCAATGACCGTAGTCGTAGTGGAGGTCACAGTGACCGCAGTAGCTATGGGAGTAGTGACCACAATCGTAGAGAATATCAAAGTGAAATTAGTAATCATTGAATCAGTGTCCGTAGTCGTAGTGAAGGCCAAAGTGACCGTAATAGTCTTGAAAGCAGTGATCGTAGCCGTGATGGAGGTCAGAGTGATCACAGTAGGCATGAGAGCAAAAAACCGCGGTCGTACTGGAGTCGACTTCGGTTACTGCTTCTATGACCCCTCCGATCACTCTAACCTCTACTACAACTACGGTCTCTTTGACATGCACTCGGACAGCGGTTTCTGTTTTGTGTGTGCAGACATCGCACCCTTGCAACTGTTGAACCCTCAACACCTGTTCAACAACCTTCCAATTGTTTCCTACGCCCAAAAAAATTTTTTCCGGGACCTCTCATTCGAACAGGAATTTCCATGCTCTTTCAGGATCCGAAGTCAAAAGTCTAAAATATCTCGAGGAACTATTTTATACGCTTTTACTGCACTCCATCGAGACCTGGTTTCTCCTCCTAGATCTCGTCCCAGGGCCATCTTGTGGCATTCGGTTTCTGACTTTCTGCACATATCCACATCAGGCCTGATCCACAGGTGCACGTGCACGCGTGAACTCCTCAACGACGCGAAGGATGACGAAAATTTGATCAGTGTAGTCCTAATCTTTCTTCAGTATCGAAGACTGTTGACTTTACACCATCCCAAATCTACAAGTTTGTGCATAATAAATGCGTACTTTGAAAATGCTTTCTAACTCTTCTCAATTCATCTCGTTCTTTCAAAAGTATGATCTGGAGGAAAGAGAGCGGTGATCTGAGGTTGGATTCAAACGCAGCGCATGATTTTACGTAGGAATAATATGAGTCAGTATCTATCAAGAACTTTCAGGGATTATGAGCCAGTGGATTAACTGCAAAAACTGACATAATTTCAGCCCTCATTTTTGTTGTCATGCGTTCCTGCGGAAATGACAGATTTTTCTCAGATTCATACTCCGCGCCAATCAAACATCATCACAAATTTCAAAAATGAGACATAGGGTGGTGGCACTAGTAAGTATATAGCCACCCACCCCCCAGTAGCCGTCCACTTTGACGTTGTTATTGCAATAAGTAAGTATTTTCGGTTAGTATAAGGATTGTAAGTGTATCGGATCATAGTTGGGCATGCCATGTATGGAATCAATGCGAAAAAATCCATGAAAAACGACGCAGTGAGTTTTGAGAATCTTTTTTCAGTCACTGTGGAAATCAGCCGCGTTTTGCCATATCAGCCTATACCCTTCCCAGTAAAACTACTTTCAGAAGAAATTCTCAAAAGAGAAATTGGGAGTATTTATCGTTCCGGAACTTTTTGTATACGATAGATAAATGTTCAAAGAAGAGCTCCCAATCATGAGGAAAGAGAAAAAATATTTTCTCAAAAAATAAATGGGTGGGCGTCTACTAGCGCTTAGATGGGCGATTACTAGATAGGTGGGTGGCTACTAGCGATTTTACAATTATTTTTCAATTGCTCGTGAATAATTGTTACTTCAACTCAACGCTCCAAAAAAAATTTGACTGCATTCTTGAGTACCTAAAGTATATATGAGTTGAGGTTTTGAAGGCATAGAGTCATACCTGGACCTCCAGTAAAATCATAAACGTGAAATTTTTCTTAAGGGTGCGGCTACTAGTGCCTTCACCCTATTACTGTAATGTACAATAGGGATAAGGAGGACTTAGAACGTTCAATCTGTGAAGGGCTCCGACCACTGCAGGTGATGCCCACAACAAAAATTCTTATCAAAATGAAAATCTAAACCTTTACGTGACAAAATTCATGAGTACGATTCGGGGAAACAAACGGATACTTTTCAGTTATATTTAGATGTATCTTTTCGTATAAAAATTGACCACCATAGACGAACTAAGTATATTTGTACCCGATCATTTTCGTGACCTAAAGGAAACAACGCGATTGTAGCTGTGGTACTGGAGTTGAAATTTAATGGTTATTGTGTTAATTAAGCATCGGCCATCGATCTCAATTCCTTGAAGTGGAATTCTGCCCCAAACGGGTGAAATTTCCATCCAAAGAATCACTGACTTACAGCCAATCGACCTTGACTGAAAATTCCAGCTCAAACAGGACTGAAAAATTCTACACTGGGGAACAGAATCACGATTTGATTGAGCAAATAATCTCAGTTTTGCAGTCATCAAGTGCATTGAGCTTCGATCAGATATAACTTTTATATTGAGGTGAAGAATTCAAGAAATTTTGTGTAAATTGAACAATGTCAATTATAAATATTCTCCCGATTCTCATGATACCTCATATTAGAGGTGAATCACCTACAAGAGGATACGACTTGAAAATGTACTGTCATGATCTATGTATTTCCAAATCGAAGAATCATTGTGACCTTGAGGCAAATTTACATGGACTCAAATAGTTTGAAATTCTTCTGACAAAAGGAGCATGCGCCCATTTGGTAATAGATCCTTCTAATAAAAATGACTCGTTGCTTTGTCGATAATCGTGATACCTTCAACATGGACTCTCCAAAAAATTCATCATGGGTACTCTAATTATCCTCTACAACTGTGGGATGACTCTTTTCAGGCTCATGTTGATGACACCCCGTGTAACTCCTCTGAGAAATCATTTTAGAAGAGATAACACAGACAAAAGGAAAAGTATTAGGAAGAAGCCTATGAAGTGGAGAAGAAGATGAATCCATTCGCAATCGATACCCTACAGCGACCGATTTCGTATTTAAGACCAGCGCGAATAGCCGATAAGCTTAATCCAAATGGGAACGTAAAGATTAATTGAAAATTCTTCGAACGATTTGGGGTCGACACGCGCCGCACCCTGCCAACGACACACGAGAAGCTTATCTCTCGGGACGTTTTGTACGGATGGTTTCAACATCTCCCGGACGAATCGCATCTTATTAGCAAGCGCACAAAAAATACCAAGTTTTTCATCCAATTCCACCTAAATGTTCGTTAGGCGTTGTGCAGGGTGAACTATGTATCACTTCAATTGATCCATACCTTAAAGCATATCCGGGTCAATCTTCATTATTTCTGATGTCGATGAAAGTTGACAACTATACTGACGAGGACCGAGCTTAGGACTGTTAAGTTAGCATCAGCTGTGCAATATTTTTAATCTCGATACATTTTCTTTAATCTGATACACTTCCTGTATAATTAAGGTCACTAGCCCAATATCGTTCATGAAAATGTATGCCCTTGATACGAATCATGACTGAAATAGTATCGGGAAAATAATACATTGAGATACAGTGAGAGTGATGTGACAGAATGTCAGTTCAAGATACTGATCAAACTCAATTGGTACTGTATTCCGCTTCTTGGACCAGTGAATTGAATAACTTATTTGTCATTTGTAAAGAATACTATTGATTGTCTTCGGACTCGATGGTCCTCGCATACTAATTGTTTTAGAGTCTAGATTACAATACTTCTTTTTTACAAAGATTGAGTACCGTCAAATTGAGTAACTTTGGTACAATGAATGCAACTTTGGTACACCCCTAAAAATGACTTTCAATGCTGTGTTTGGCAAGGTAGATGATTCTATAGCTCTGAAACTGATTGTCCCCTCTCAACACACACATAAACAATGTGTTGAGCCACCGTAGATCGCGCGTGAATGATTGTACTCGTTTAGCGAAGCTCTTTCCGAAGAGGCTGATTGAGCAGCGATACGCGAGTGGTCCAGTTAGTGAACCTGGCAAAAACTGTTCCGGGACGAACTAAGGGTGCATAGTGCTACATTTCGACCACATTTAGCACCATATTGGGAAGACCATCGTTACATTGGTGTACTTACAGCATTTTGAATTTTAATTAATGAAAAACAGAAAAAAAAACATGAAAAAACGTACCAAAGTTACCCCACTCTAAGTAAGAAGTATTACGGCAGGGTAACTTTTGTTCAATTCTGTGTCAGCCCTTTTTTGACTCATTTTGCATCTACTGGCGGTCCATAAGGTAATTGACTGTTTAAAAGAGACGAGTATGAGACCGCTGAACGAATAGAGTTGTTGGTCCACTCGCATGGTGGTGGGTGAAATTGAAATTTTTCATAAGTGTATCAAAGTTGCCCAGTCGGGGTCTACTTCTTAAACTGCTGATAGTTCCAATTACAGACATTGAATTGAACTTTGGAGCCCGTCAATCGGGAAGTGAGACTGTAAGCTTTCAATTGCCCATTAAGTGAGGGGGGGGGGGGTTGTCACTAGATGTTGGAACGCCGAGCCAAACAAAATAAAAAGTACCGAATTCGTACTAAAATTATCCAATTTGACGGTATATCTCCAAATTTTATCTGAACTCATGAAAATAATATCAAGAGCCAAAGGCATGTATTGTGTACACTCTGAAAATGTGAGGACAAGAGTGAGAATGAAAGAAGATCTCATGCATTGACAGTAACGTTAAATGATCAAGTTGTGATTCATTCAAGAATTTTCTTACCAGTATTCTAGCTCTCCTGGGTTGCCCAAAAATCAAAGATGGAAAGTATCAACGTATACTCTTCTGATCGATGGGATTGAGTACTTTGTGGTGATTCAATAGTACAATGATAACATGTACACTTTTTTGAGAATAAATCAAACAGCAACGTGGTCAACTTTTTCAGTTGAATTTCCGATCGATTTTGATTATCCACATGAAATCTACACTAATCCGCAAGATGTAATACACCGTTTCAACGAGAAGAGTGAAATTCAATTAGAATCAAAATCTAGTCATCATCAGAAAGGATCCGGATGCCCATTCCATCCATTTGAGGCTTTGAATTTCACACGATCACGCAAATGTCCGTCAGAAAAGAGCTCGTACCATTGACCAGAGTACAGCGGATGAAAAAATAGACCAAAAAGAAATCTGAGCGGTATTCATTGCAAAAAATTGCAATAACACGCGTCTGGTGCAAACAACCTTCGGCTGGCGGCCCGATAAAAGTTTTTTGCAAAGCTCGACCTATCAATCAGCTCATACTGCATCCGTATTCTCGATGCAGCTTCGAGTGACGAGTATGCAGAAGCAACTATAGAAGGTGTAGAAAAAAATGGTTAATCGAGAGTTGCAAGAGGTGAAAACAAACGGTTGGAAGCGTTAGACTGACATGCAAGCTACTCTACATATATAGGTATGTGCATGTTAGTATGGGGTAACATTGTCATTTCAGATAAGCGTCTCCCAGGAGAGGAGACGCGCATTGTGCTCGCCTGCGCAGATGTGTGCAACAAATGGAGTGGGTAGTGGATCATTTCTATCCCCACTTTCCATCCGTACATGTGGTTAAAGTATATTGAACTTCAAACCTGCACCAGTGCAGCTTATGTGTGATTATCCGCAAGGAGTTTAATACGCATCTCATGAGTCAACCCGCACGGTTATCATGGTGCTAAAATTTTTGCTATCAAATCAGACTTCCGATGCATGCAGATTCTTCTGTAAATCAATAGGAAGTAGCTATATTTTTCACTTTGATACTCATGCGCGTTTTTATTCGTCAATCAATGGGAGTGAGATGGTTTGCCATAACGTATTCGGGTAAGATTGACAGGGCCGCGTCGGGGCTCACGGCAGGTTGGTGTGAGCCGAGAGGCTGGCCGACGGTCTGCCACTCAAAGTTCGAAAAGTCTTGACTCGTCACGACACTATCACACCTTAGGTCGCGGCGAGAGGGCGAGAGTTGAAAAACGTAAATGCGTTATCGATACAAATGACTCGAAGTGAAAATGGCACGACCGTGCTTTACACTGGACACTGTGGGGGCGTGCACATTTGTGCCGGCCCTTTGAGTTTAAAGCACTTGGCACAGAGCGACACTGAAATGTTCGTGGGATTGAGGAGAGAAAGGGTTGAATTGAATACACAGGAATTATGCACACACTTGACGCGGTAGCCGACACTACAGTATAACTTAAGGTTTAACACACATAATACACACACTAACCGATTCTAATAATGATTAAGAATAAACAGATGTAAGGATCGTGGCCCTCTGCAAGACCGCGGCGTAACGTGACGTGAATATAGCGTAAGCGAGTCGGGGCGCACAGACGCGGTCAATGGCGTGACGCGCGTAGTGGCCGGGAAGTGAAGTCAAGTGAATGATGCCGAGCCCGTGCTCGGCCCGCCTTATATACCTACCGGGATGGTCATCCGCGGAATCCGCGGATTTCCCGGATGCTACCCGAGGGCATCCGCCAAAAAGCTGGATGCCACCCGTGGTCATCCGGTGAATTGCCGGATTCCGTGGCATCCGCCGATTTCCTGGATTCCCCCGATGGTCATCCGCAGAATCCATGGATTCCGCGGATGCCGCAAGGGCGTCCGGGAAATAGGCGGATGGCCATCGGATGACTCACCCGTGGGCATCCGCCGAAAACGCGGATGCCGCAAACAACTTATACGTAAACAAGCTTGGGTAGGAATGAAGTCTATTTGATTATGTATCAAATTAATATGTAAGCGGATCATGGCATGAGCTGCGCACGTCAAGCGCCCGGATGAAAGACTTCATTCCTGCCCTTACAATCAGTTTATCTCATTCATACTACCCTAGTCGGCTCCTACGTCATTTTATTGATTATAACTTACCCTAGTGAATACATCATTGGACCTTGATATAATATGGATATGTATACGTCTTTATGTCACTTAATTTACCTGGAGCGCGCTCTTGCTTAAATCTATAATGGTCACACATACTCCGGATTGCTCCGACGTGGACGTAATGCGTACCTCTCGGTGCGTGATGGATATGCGAGCTTTCACTCTATGGCTGCCCTGGCTGCTTCAAATAGCGTTGGGCGACCTCGTCTCCGCTTCCATCCCTGGACGCGGGACTCTTCAGGTGGGCGCACCCCATCCGGGTGTGGCTGGTGCGAGGCGGGAGCCCCGTCTGACGACGATTGCGGCGATGTACCCTGGGTTTCGGATACCGGGTGCCCTTGCGCCCCTGTCGTTGAGCCCCCGACAGGGTGAAGGATGAGGCGATGCGTGGCTGCATGTGACGCTTGGGGTGCGGGATTCGAGGTGAGACGGGCGTCCCCGACTGCGACGGCTGCTGAATCCCCGACGAGTGGTGCTGCGGCGCTGGCGCGAGGGGTTGACTTTTCCAAGTGCGACCCGCCAACGGGAGCTGGTACCGGGGCAGCGCGTGGTGGCTCGTACCCCGGCGGTGAGGCGTAGTCCCTTTTCATTTGAGAGACGTGCACCTTGATCGGCGAACTCCCCGGTCGGTCCACGGTGTAGATTTGCGGAGAGTGTCGATGGATGACGTGGTATGGCCCCTCCCACTTTGGGGCGAGGCTCGCGTTGAAGTCATCTGCTGCGCACGACAGCGGATGGGCTTTGACATATACCAAGTCCTCGATGTCGTAGGTAGGCGGGATCTCCTCCGGGGCGGATTTTATGTAGCGCCGTTGGTTCCGCCTGGCCTCTTCGAAACGGGCTGCAGTCCCATATCTCGGTGGCTCGTATGGCTCTCCCGGTCGGAGGAGATTGTTTCCCAGCAAGAGCTCGCTGGGGGAATACCCCGTCGCGGCATTCTGGCGACGGCGCATGGCGAAGAGTATTTTTGGGAGCTGGACGTCCCAACCTTTCTGGTTACGCTGGTTGCGCAAGTGCAGCCGGAGTCCCTTCTTGAGTTCCTGGTTGCGTCGCGTCGTTCCGTCGGGTTTGCCCTCGGCATATATGCCGGGGTGGACCACGGTTGTGTTTGCCATTGCTCGCACCACTTGGCCCATTTGGTGCTTTTGAACTGCGGTGCGTTGTCTGCCAGTAGGGTTTTTGGGTACCCCCATCTCTGGAATACCTCATCCTCCAGCGTCCGGGCTATGGTATCCGTGGTCGAGTTGGCTATCGGGAAAGCCTCGGTCCATCTGGAGAACAAATCGGTGACCACGAGTATGAATTTCTTACCACGAGTCGATCGGGGGTACGGGCCCATGAGGTCTAGGGCGACGTTCTCCCACGGCCGACGAGGTTCCCTGGGGCTCTCAACTCCGTGCGTGGTCGGCCTCGACGCCTTGGTAGCGCAGCAGTCGGGGCAGACCCCGACGTGTTGCCGCACGTCGTTGCGTAGGCCTGGCCAGTAGTAGCTGGATCTAACAGCGCGGAGAGTCTCGGCTGCGCCCGGATGACCGGCCAGTGGGTGGTCGTGGTAGAATGCCGTCACGGCCTCCCGAGCGGACTCGGGGACGTAGATTCGGGAGTGAGATCGCTCTAGTACAAAACGCAGCAGCCCGTCCTCCCAGGCCCATTCGGGGCCCCGGGGCAACTGCTCGGCGTCGTCTTGCGCTTGGCGGACGATGTCTTCAATTCCATCGCAGTCTATGTTCGCGACGATAACGGGCTCGTCGGGTTCGCCGATGACAAGAGGTGACAGAGCTTCGTCGTCGTGAGGCAGCTCCACGTACGACTCCTCGCCCGGATGCCTGGACAGGGCGTCCGGTAGCTGGTTCTCTCGGCCTGGAACGTGCTGGACGTCGAAGCTGAATCGTTTGAGCAGCATGGCCCAGCGGGTGAGCTTGCCCCGCTCGTCTTTTACTCGGTCGAGCCATGTGAGTGCGCTGTCATCTGTTCGCAGAATGAATTTGTTATCTTCTAAGAGGTGCCGATACTTACGGATCGCCCAGATCACGGCGAGGCACTCCTTCTCGTTGGAGTGGTAGCTCGCCTCGGCCGCAGTAAACTTAGCCGAAGCGTAGGAGATGACCTGCCTCTGACCGTCGGCTCCTAGTTGGAATACCACCGCTCCCATGCCGCTGTCGCTTGCATCCGTCTGGAGGTACAGGACCTCGCCCGGACGAGGACGGTGCAACTGGAGCGGTTTTTTGAACTCTGCCTTAATGTGGTCCATGGCGGCTTGGGCCTCGGGCGTCCACCGCCAGGCTTTCCCTTTCTTGAGTAGCGCCGTCAGTGGCACTGCTATAGTGGCGAAGTTGGGCACGTACTCTCTCAGCCAACCACAGACTCCGAGGAACTTCTGGAGATCCTTCTTATTCCGCGGTGGCGAGGCCTCCTGCACGGCCTTGACGTGTTCCGCTTTGGCCTCGTTGTGCTCGTTCATGACCATATGCCCTAGGAAGGGTAGGTGGTCTTTCCCGAAGCTGCACTTCTCAATGGCGCACGCCATGCCGTAGATGTCGAGCCGCTCCAGGACGAGTGCCAGATGAACGAGGTGGTCCTCCCAAGTGTCGGAGAAAACCACTATGTCGTCGGCGAAGTTGAAGCAGCAGATCCCGATCAATCCGGCGAGGACCTCCTGTTCGATCAGCTGGCTGCATGTCCGGCCGGAGTTTTTGAGACCGAAAGCCGCGACGTTGAACACATACTGGCCTCCATCGGGGGTCGCGAACGCCGTGTACTTCTTGGACTCCTCCGTTAGGGGGATCTGCCAATAGCACTTGCGCAGATCGATAGTTGAGTAATACTTGGCCGAGCCAATTTCCTTGAGTACCTCGTGGATGACCGGGTTAGGTTGGCCTGCGTCCTCAGTGACGCTGTTGATGCCCCGGAAGTCCACGCAAAAACGGTACGAGCCATCATGCTTGCGGACCAGGACGATGGGTGAGCAGTATGGTGAGGAGGCCGCCTCGACCACTCCGTCGGCGAGCATCTCCTTGACCAGGTCGTTGATGGCTCGCTTCTTCTCTGCCGAGTACCGGTGTGGAGGTATCTTAATCGGTCGATGATCCTTGACCCTGATTCCGTGCTTGATGAACGGCGTGCGCGCCAAGGGCCCCTTGTCGTCGAACACCTTGACATGCGCCTTCAGGGTCTGCTTGAACCCATCCACATGTTCCGGCGGGAACGAATGGTCGACCTGGTTCCAGATGCGCTGCCACAACTGGGGAGATGGCTCGTGATTAGGCTGGGCCAAGAAGATGCGGACGCGTTCCTTCTTCCCGAGGTATAGACAATCCAGCTCGTGGTCGTGGATCGCCTTATTCTCCTTCAACCATCGCCGGCCGAGAATTGCGCCGGACCGCAAGCGGTCTGCAATAAAAAACGTGGTGACGCATTTTAGAGTCTTTACCTGTACCTCGACGGTACATTGTCCCGTGATGACCATCTCTGCTCCGTCCATAGCCAACTTTGCACACCGGTGGGGTGACGGCCTGACCTCGGCACTGGCGGGCACGAAGCGCGGGGCGATGAAGTTGTCCGTAGCGGCAGAGTCGACCAGCGCCTC
This sequence comes from Eretmocerus hayati, assembly GCA_029851415.1. Taxonomy (NCBI): domain Eukaryota; kingdom Metazoa; phylum Arthropoda; class Insecta; order Hymenoptera; family Aphelinidae; genus Eretmocerus; species Eretmocerus hayati. The sequence continues at coordinate 161,279,305 of CM056741.1, read as the reverse complement.
CACCTGTTGGCCCCCGACGCCGATGCGGAGAGCCGTGATGAGGTGGCCGGTGGTCCCTGCAAAGGCGACGCTTATTGCGGGTTCTGGTTGCTGGAAGCGGGCGTACCCGCGGCTGGTACCGCTTCCCGCCAGTTTCCCGCCGGCGTCGTGCGTTGCGGGTTGTGGGCAGTTGCGGTGCCAATGATACTCCGGGCAGTAGTCGCATTTCGGCAGCCGCTCACCCTCAATCTCCTTGAAATCCCGGGCCGTCTTCGGAGTCCTGGTCGGTCCCGGGGCTGCTGTCTTGGCAGCAGTGTGCGCAGGAGGGTTGGCCTTCCGAATGGCAGGTTGGTCGGCGGCCTCGTCGGCTTCTAACTGGGAGGTGCGCATTAACAACTCACCCACGGTGGCAGGAGGTGTTCCGCGCAGGTGACGGCGGATGGTTCCGCGCAGGGCTTCCATGATAATCGTGACTAATTCTTCCTCGGTGGCCGCAGGTAGCAGGCGCCGGGCCAGGAGGTGGTGCTTCTCGATGAACACCGAGACGTCCTCTCGTTCCCCCTGCACTTGGCCAAACAATTTAGCCTTGAGGCGGAGATGGACCTGCGGCGAGTCGTAGCGGGTGAGGAGGAGCTCCTTGAACTTGGTCCATTCGACTGATAGGCATTTGTAGCATGCCCACCATTTTGATGCGTCGTCCTTCAATGCGCGCTCAGCAATCTGCACCTGGAAGGCCCCATCTACCGCCAGGCGAGTGAAGTGCTCTTCGCACTTCCTAAGGAAGCGGTTCGGGTCCTCGTGCTCCGCACCGGAAAACTCTGGAGGCGTCAATGGTGTGCCTGCCAGCTGGCGGAACACGTCACGCAGGCCGTCCATAATCACTGGCCGGTCTGTGGATCGATCTCGAACCTGTGCGCTGCCTTGTGGCGCCGGGTTATTGGCTGGAGCGGCTCCGTCGGGCGCGACGTCGACCTGCTCCGCTGGGACCTGTTCCGGCTGCAGAGGCTGCTGCGCGCCTGCGTTCGCGCCCGGCTCTGCCGCTGCGTGTTCCTCCGGCTGAGGGGCTGCGGGTGACGGCTGGCGAAGCTCCGGTACTGGCGCAGCGGGCGGTGGTCTCGCTGCTGCGTCGATCACCTCGTCGTAGCTGTGGTGCTGCACCGACCCAGGGTCCCGTAGTGGACCGGTCGAACACTGGCGAGGCCGCTGCTGTGGGCGCAAAACGCGCTCCAAGGACACCGTGCGTCTGGTTGTTGGTTGGGCGCCACTGGGTGTTTCTTCACTCCCAGAAGTGACACTGGACCTCGTCGTCCGAGCGGCGGGCGATGTGGGCGGCTGGCTGCTCATCGGAGAGTGGGTCCACTCATCGTCGGATGAGGGGGAGAATACAACTCCTTGGCCCCACGTTGGACGCCAAAATTGACAGGGCCGCGTCGGGGCTCACGGCAGGTTGGTGTGAGCCGAGAGGCTGGCCGACGGTCTGCCACTCAAAGTTCGAAAAGTCTTGACTCGTCACGACACTATCACACCTTAGGTCGCGGCGAGAGGGCGAGAGTTGAAAAACGTAAATGCGTTATCGATACAAATGACTCGAAGTGAAAATGGCACGACCGTGCTTTACACTGGACACTGTGGGGGCGTGCACATTTGTGCCGGCCCTTTGAGTTTAAAGCACTTGGCACAGAGTGACACTGAAATGTTCGTGGGATTGAGGAGAGAAAGGGTTGAATTGAATACACAGGAATTATGCACACACTTGACGCGGTAGCCGACACTACAGTATAACTTAAGGTTTAACACACATAATACACACACTAACCGATTCTAATAATGATTAAGAATAAACAGATGTAAGGATCGTGGCCCTCTGCAAGACCGCGGCGTAACGTGACGTGAATATAGCGTAAGCGAGTCGGGGCGCACAGACGCGGTCAATGGCGTGACGCGCGTAGTGGCCGGGAAGTGAAGTCAAGTGAATGATGCCGAGCCCGTGCTCGGCCCGCCTTATATACCTACCGGGATGGTCATCCGCGGAATCCGCGGATTTCCCGGATGCCACCCGAGGGCATCCGCCAAAAAGCTGGATGCCACCCGTGGTCATCCGGTGAATTGCCGGATTCCGTGGCATCCGCCGATTTCCTGGATTCCCCCGATGGTCATCCGCAGAATCCGTGGATTCCGCGGATGCCGCAAGGGCGTCCGGGAAATAGGCGGATGGCCATCGGATGACTCACCCGTGGGCATCCGCCGAAAACGCGGATGCCGCAAACAACTTATACGTAAACAAGCTTGGGTAGGAATGAAGTCTATTTGATTATGTATCAAATTGATATGTAAGCGGATCATGGCATGAGCTGCGCACGTCAAGATGACAATTTTATTACTCAGGAAGTTGAAAAAAGTCGGTCGATGAAATAATTAGCTGCATTTGACGTCAAATAATGATGACAATTGTTGCATTGTTAGGCGTTGAAAGTACTAGGATGATTGGCTCTACGGTGATTGTCAGATTGGTATTCCATCTAGATTTTCTGCTGTCAAAATTTTGTGAAAGAAATGTGAAGAAGTCTGGTGGGCTTCGCGGTAAGATGGATTTTGCTTTGCGCAAACTCTAGTAAAAAAACCCTTAATGTATTCTGGATCTGCCACTGAGTGATGTAAAGGTATTGAAATGTTAAATCTTCCAGTAGGCGAACCCATGGAAATTAGAATGATCATCTTGAGCTCAAGTCTCACGGTTTGTCTTAACTCGATCCTGAAAAGAAGAACCTCAGCCCAAAGTTCGAAAAGGATAGGAATGCCAGCTGGGTTGCATGACCATTGGTCTCTAACCTGAATTATTCTAAATCGTCTGGATCTCCATCAGGGGAGTCAAAATGTGAAATCTTCATAAATTTTGGACTCGCATTAGCAGATAGAGATCTCCACATCCTGGGTCAGATTAATTATCTTTCACTCGAATCAATGATTCATGACTCCCGAATTTGAGGTGATGGATTCATAAAATTGTACCAAATTTCTTCACATCCTGTGAAAAAATTCACAAATCTATATTTTCTAGCGAGCAAGATTCTGATGGAAAGCTCGCACCCTCATCGTAATTAATAAATAAAATTTGCGGATTAGTTCAAAAAAATTTTTGTAGACCAGTAATTCATCCGAAATGCACGAGCATGCATGAAACGCGGAAAGTTGTCGCACTCATCAGATACCATTCACTTTTTCATTCGATTGAAGAGACATCTTGCAGAAGAAAGGTTCAAAATCCCAGCGTAAACCCTGAATGAATGGATGAGACAGACGAGGAACGTTTGAATTTGCGGGAAGAAAGTCGCGGTTGAAAATTTTCCAAACATCGTCATCACGAGAAGTCGAGATTCATCTCATTACGCGATTCATTGACTTGGTTGTGCCTCTTTCACACCAAACATCAAGCAACTGCAGCATCAAGCGTGGTATACATAGACTTCCAGTAATGCAACAGCTCAAGGTGCGCAAAATAGCGCAGCTCTGCAAATGAGAACATACAAAAGTGCACGAGCTTTTGCTTTGTACGTGATATTCCGCAGTAATTTGACGACTCTCATTGCATTGAATGTAAAACGCAAAAATCCAACCCTTGCAGTGCTCAAAAAGTGCACCATTGCGTCAATGCAACTTGATACCGTAGATCTGGTGCGCCACATTTGTCGCATTTTCAAGAATGTTTAACAGGACTGAACTGAAAAGGCGAATACTGAAAGACGATTTTCCTCATTAGACGTACAGCCTGTCAGCCCTACAGGTCTTGACCTTTTTTGAATTTTCTTGGCGTTATTCCTATTTGTAAGTAGCCAGCTTAGCGAAAATGACTGATCACTTCAAATGCATGGGTCCTGCATGGATAATGGTATTTTCAGTTCCAAATGGCGATAGAAATACTCAGGACAAGTGTGAAAAATGGTTATTTTGAAAGAGAAACTCATCTAAAGCCTCGCACTGAGACTGTGCACAAGCGCGGTGATGATGATGAATATTGCAATACCCTGGGTTCCAAACTCGATGTGTAGTTTCAGCAGATTCTTAGCATAACACTTTTGCACTCACAAGGAGAGCACCAGGTCTGCGAAACCTGGAATTCCATGAAACTTTGGGGATCATCTTGTTTTGGTGAGAAATAAAGGTACCCAAGAGGGTTTTGTCCCATAAGCATTTCATCACCAGATTCAGCTAACGTGATTAGCATTTTGCCCATGTAGAACCATGTTAAAAAGTCGTAAATTTAGATAAACTGACAGTGCTAATCTCGCTTTTTGAATCTGAGGATGCAAGACCCACTGGACAAAACCCTTTTGAGTACCTTTATTTCTCACCAAAACAAGGCGATTCCCACAATTTCGCCAATATCCGTGTTACGAAGACCCGGTGCTCTCCTTGTAAGTCCAGTAGATCGCGGACCGAAGCCCAATTGCCTTTCTGCACCGGGATGAATTGCACTTCCTCACGATATGTCTTTGGACTCGATGGATGATGTGCTAGAAAATATCTTTTCGAGCGTCAAAGCAATCACAAGTCGAGGTCCAAATTACTTTCACGAAAAAGGCTAGTGTCGTGCGTGACGAAACCCATCTAACGTCCGAGTACGATTCGCGTGTACTCCTTGTTCTGTTTGATGTCTTCTCGGTTGCCAAGTCTTGTCGGTGCAATACGCGATGTTGAGGAAACCGCCGCAACCGCAGCAATCAGCAGCTACTCTTGCGTTGAGCCCTTGACGATTGGCAATCGGCGTCACGGAAGCTTGTCAGAGCTGCAGCAACCGCAGTACATTACAATATCACTACACAGCCGTCTTATTGGGTTCAGATGATTCTGTCTCTCATGCGGGTATTCCAGAGTATCCGCTAATGCCGGATGCAGATGGAAGAATATCGGCGAACGGCAGAACACGACTCCCGCAGAATCTTGTACTCAACTGGGCGAAATACACTTTCAGTTCCTGTAACGTTTTCAACTCGTTAATATGAGTAGATGCTCCATTGACTATAGATCTGCTCGTCCAACGTCACATGAACAACGTAATATGGAAGTGACATTCCCAGAATTATGAGTGGAAATCAATCATGAGTTGTGTATAGCATCGGAGATTCACTATGTGGGATCACGCGTGAAATTCCGATCATGACGCTCTTACAATACAAATTTTCAGCGATACGTGAATAGCTCGGGGAGAAAACAATGAACCAAAAGTAAGCGGCAATCAGAAAACAGCAGCTTGCTGTTTCAATCTAGCGTGTCCATGGCCAAAAAGTAATATAATAGTTTTTAATTCAAAAGTAAGTATGTCTCAGATTTTGATTTCAGTCATCTGTTTTGATTCTATATTAGGTCAATATAAGAACGTCCACGCCTGTAAAAAGGATTTAAAAGTTTTTTCGAACCCCAGCACGCTGATGAAAATTTTGTTTTCAACTTTTTCTGACAAACTTGTCGTCTCTTTCGTTCACTAAAATCGTTATAGCTCAAAGTCGTCGTCAGATGGTGAGACAACACCTAGCGCAGTTGGAAGGTAAAATAAATCTTCCAAAAGTCTCGCGACCACTTGTGCCAGGCTTGTATATGGTCGATTCCATGGGAAACTTTTTCTCAAATTTCTCTCAAGAAGCGATTTTTAAGCAATTGTTTGAAACGCATTCTTTCATGTGAGAAATGACGTTTTTCTCGGAAAGCAAATATCTTCAGAATGTTTTTTTTTTTGTTGTAATACGATTTTTCAACTATTTGAAACTTGATTTCGCGTAAGTCCAAATTTTACACAAGTGAAGACATTTGAGCTTTTGAAACTTATTCTATTGGAGAGCTGAAAAAGATTCCTTCGAATGGCCACTGGCCGGATACAATTTTGTCAACCAGAGCCGTGGCTATAGTGACTTTCGAGAGTGAGAACTCAAAGCAGTGCAAGATTCCCCATTCACCCCCAGATTTCCTTCGATCCCTCCATGTTAACAGCTCATATATTATATTGAACGCTGTAGCTTTGGCTGAGGCTGATGAAATTGAATCCAGACAGTGGTCACTGTGAAGGGAATTTCTTCAGCTTCCCGAAGAAATCTATCTCTAAAGCTCAAATTTCTGCGCTTGCATAAAAAAATTGAATTTTGGTAGGAAATTTCAAAAGATGCTGGAAACCCGTCATAAAATCCAGAGTAAGTTCTGATATATTACTTCCTAATTTCACATGAAATGTATTTTATGCAACTTTACGATACTTGGGTGCCTACAAAGTTGCATAAAATAGAATTCGCGCTTCGTTCGAGAGGTTCCCCACTTTTAAACGATCATCTCGACCTTTGCTTGTGGTTCAAATCGAGAATCAATGACTCAGAAGCGAGCTACAAGCTCATACTTTTGGCGCAAAATGGGCTTTGAGAAAAATTTGAGGGAATAGTTCGGGGATGTGAAAACTAGAATTCCATGATGTTCTTGTACTGGAGCTGATGAATTTAGTTGAGAGAATCTTCTACTGAAATCGAGTGAATGAAAATCTTGAATCGTCCAGAACCATCGATGACAAGGGTACAGCGTCATCTCATTCACTTGCCATGCTCCTAGCCAACGATACAAACCAACTCTCAGAACGTTCCATAGTAAGGCGCGAGATTTGCAAGAATTAAAAAAATTTGAGGAAAAACTCGAGACCTAGCTTTGGAATACTTGAACTATCACGAGCTGGATATTTCATGTTCGCCTCATTTGCTGTAACTATGTGCAAAGTCGTATAGATGTCATCCTCCATACGAATGCGCTCAAGTAGGTAACGAAACGCGAAGTCGCAAGGGTAGCTGACATATCGGAGTCAAGGCGAGAATTCGCAAAGATACAACCCATTTGAAAAACAGAGGGTGAAAAAGAGAGACAGAGAAAACGAGTTGAACAGACTATAAGAGTGCGCAGCTCGTCAAGGATGATTTCCGCGTGGCAAGGGATGCGCATAGGCGGAAGAGCTTGCCGGCGCATCGGTAGTCAGCTCATCGTAAGAGGCAGAGAATGGAGGTTGGCTCTCACAGCCACCATTATATACCTATGTGTGATCTTTGCTGGTGCGCAAATGAGGTGAAAAAAAAAGATAGAGAGCGTGGGAGCGATCATTAACATGCGGCTTGAGGCTTAACTACCGACGCCCACTTGAAGCTACCGCGTCTGCAATGATCCAGAAATAGACGCAAGAATCTTGCGAAGAGAAACTTGATTCATATGTGCAAATATACATGATTACTGTGTCAGTCTTTGGCACGCCATGGCTTGACTGGAAAAATCAAAAATTTGATGACTATGGCTCCTTCATCAAAGGCATATGGTTGGAAGGCACATAACTTTCATTTTATCAGCTAGATGAGCCATAAAAAGGAAAGCCGAGAATATATATTCTAAATCAACATTGGCTTGGATCTAAACTTTGACAGATTTAACCAATGCTCTTTCTATCTATGAATTCTGCATTGTCGTCAGTGATGAACTGCGATGTTCTAGTATCCGACTTCCATGGAAGTAGGCGACATTCGGCAACTAGTATCCTTATGAAGACCAGGTACCCTATTTATATACATCTAAGACCTTTGGTATATGTGAGCCGTCGTAACACAGGTACAGCTTTGTTAGCATAAGGCGACTAAAGCGCCACTTTTACTTCTGGCTGCGAACATAAAACTAGCGTTTATTCGCCCTAAAGGGAAAGGATAGCATACTTCCCTTGCTCGGGAAGCCGTTTCAAGGCAGGGGAATATTTTCCCCTCGTGGGGAAAAACCATCCCTGTGCCGCAAAACAGCCTAGCCTCGCATTGGGACTAATGTGCTATTATCCTACCACATCGCTCGGTTGCAAAATTTCCAGAAAATGGGTGTATATGCCTTGAATTACATGAGGCCCATGTATGTAGATCGAGTAATCCAGTTCGTCTCCAAATAGGCGTGTGCTGAATCGCTGGTGATCAAAAAGTTCAAAAACAATTGAAAATGAAAATGGCGTTCCGTGACAATGTGAAGAGCACTCATCAGTGCTCTGTCTGCATACCTACGGCAGACATTGGCCTCACGCGATTCGGGTCATATACACTTAAATTTGTCATCAGGCCATTTGAATCAGATTGCAAAGTATTCTCAGAGAATACCTAGGTACACCGTTTGACCAATGCGAGAAGCGTACGTTATAATATATTTAGGTGGAACTTGTCAAACTACTTAAGAGTCATTCTTACTAGTACCAATTAATTTTTGGTCGTTGGTCAGAGATTTTTGTATACTTTTAGGTACAGGGATCCTTTGTTTTCCGCTGATTTATTATCCGCGGATTTTAGTATCTGCGGATCGTTGCTTTGCGCTGGGGCTGAATTTCGTTATCCGCGGATCGATGGTCATTGCTGCTCGGAAATGATCTTACTTCCATGCAACTTTGCTGGGATTTAATGATCCGTAATCATATCGAACAAGATATGATCTCAATGATGATCTCAACTATGAGGTTAGAATAGTCTTGTATCCAATCAATCTCAGATTCTCTCGCCCGGACCAACTTACACCACAGAAGTGTTGAAGAACTTGATTTGAGCCACCGACAATAAAACCTTCCCCATAATTGCACATGAGCACTCATAATGATTGTTGAGCGGGTCTTGCATTTTTTTTGACCCCCTCAAGTAAAGGTTTGGCAAATTCGAGCAAATTAAGATAAGTATTGTGCAATTAGAAAAAAAAATCCCAAAAATTTATTTCATCTTGCGCAAATTGTTTGAAAGTCAGGCGACTTGAGAGTGACCATAGTGGGTGAGCGCCGTGTGACGTCACACCGATACAGTCGTCGGCTACTGCTATTGTAAACGTATGGCTTGCCAGATTTTTCTCTTATTATCTCCAAATTTCTGAGTGAATAAATATATCGTCATGGCTAATAGAATAGAAGCAGGTTTCGTGAAAGCTGATTCAACGCCCCAGAAGTCAGAGGAGCAAAAGCACAGAGGTAAATTCTCAATCTCAAGAACAAAGCAAGTCTTATATGGTAGTTTTTTGAGATTCTCAGAATCTGTGGTGGTAACCTCATTACTTGTATGGGATTCCTAGATCAAAGAGGATAAAAATTAGACTTGAAATTGATATCAAGCAGTGATCATGACTTTAATTTCACATCATTTAGGAACATAATTTATGGAGCATTGGGACACTAACCTCTGAGTCCATTGTTGATATACTGACGTTCTTGACTGATTTTTTCACCTCTCCTAGACAGAATTAAGACGCTACTGCACACTCTTGCGAGATAAGTTAGTGAATTATTCTCAAAAAATTGTAGTCCAAGACTTTTTCATCAATCTCATACATTTGAGCATGGGACTGGTTTCAATTTGTATCGGTGTGACGTCACACGGCGCTCACCCACTATGGTCACTCTCAAGTCGTCCGACTTTCAAACAATTTGCGCAAGGTGAAGAAAATTTTTGGGAATTTTTTCGCTAATTGCACAATACTCATTCTAATTTGCTCGAATTTGCCAAACCTTTTTTTGAGAGGGTCAAAAAAAAGTGCAAGACCCCAATTGTGGTTTAAAGATTCGTTGATGACTCATGACCTCATTATTACTGAGAATTTCAGTTTCATAGTTCTGGGCAACAATTTGAGGAATGTGCGAAACTACACAAGACCAGCGCAATTCTCGAAGATGACTGATTTATCCTGGTTTTAAAGCAACTTTTTCATAGATATCTTGGAGGTTTCAGCAATCATTCATTCTTCGACCTCGAAGATTCAATGTTTTTATGTATCAATTCTGCAAAACGCCTCCATAAAAGATATTTCTACTCAATTTAGACAGTGATGAATGTGACGTGGCAAATGATTTGACCTATCACACTTATTTATTTAATCAGGACTCTCGGCCTACAATCGCAGATCTCGCGCAATAATCGGCGAACGCAACTTTGAAACCGCTCTGGAACACAGCTTTTCTCCAAGTCTCGTCCACTTACCGTATATTCACCTAAAATTCGGAAGAGAAAGGGGGGGGACGCTCACACTCGAAATAATAATCGCATTTCATAATAAAATAATCTCGGCAATATATTCTGTACACGCTGCTTCTACGCGGTCGATACAAGAATCTACATATCAAATGCGTCGCGACAATATACTCGCAGAATGACTCTAAAATTCGCTCAAAGATTCATAATTATAAAATATCAAATTGTTCTCAAAATATCTCTCAAAATTTCCTGAAATTACACGAAAATTCACTTCACTAATTCGACACACTGTCTCGGCAAACTCTGGCAAAACTTGGACTCCAAAATTGAGAGAGAGCACGCTGCTCCGAAACGCACTCAAAATGGCTGCACCACGGCAATTTCTACGCCACGCTCGCGACGCGAGGCAAAAATGGCTATCTGCCCACGCACGAATTTCACACACCTAATTCGGGTGATCACGACACGCCCGCGACTGCTGGGGTATGCTGGAGTCTTGGCAGATTGTCAGGGTGCACTCCAGCACCGTCAGCCTCCCCAGGAGTCCGGTCTGGCAAAGCCCGACGATGGCATACGCGCGCACGAGGCTCTCGAGGTACGCGCGAGGGGATTCACTCACTTATTGAAAAGATCAAAACCACTCACCGTTGATATACGACATCCGTTGATATTTCCACAATTGTTCTCCCAGAATTATCCCGGGCAGTAGTAATTTCCAGGTCTCTGCCCTGTGGGCAAAGAGGCCCTGGCCGCGTGGCCATTGCCACGGCTTACGGCCGCTCGCACAAGCACGTGCGTCTATATCAAAGACTATCCAACAAGTGTCACAATGGCCGGCTTCCTGCCGGCAAAAGCTCTTCTTCTTCCTCAATAAATGAGACTCTCTGATTGGTCGACGGCAATAATTTTGATTGGCTCTCAAAATCTGCGAAAAGCCAACATCGCCCTCTGGTGGCCGTGGCGCGGCAAATTATGAAATATGCACTCGAGCGCAAGGCAGCAACTCGGCAGCAAGATACCAAATTCACGGCAGAAATCTACTTGATTGTGGGTACGGCACTGTTATCTTGCCTCCACCAATTGCATATTCTATCTCAATCGCACTCACGGCAAACATACGTAAACGTGGAGGCTCTGCGCAACTCGCTATTGCCACCACTCTTCGTAATTTTACTGCATACAATCAGGTACGCGAGTATATATACCTATATATACTCTTCGCGGCAATGCTGTACCTATATGTGTACTCATCACGGCAGCGCTATACCTATATATAATATGGCATGGTCACGGCATGCAAATATCCCCTCGTACACTGCCTAGGCAATCTCTCATATACACACACACGCATAATGACCTGCATGTGGCGTCTGCATGCTGAATTTCCCACCCAGCAGTCGATGTCCGGGTATCATCAGGGTTCCGGGTCGGCAAAGTGTGGTATAACCTACCCTGAGGTAGTTATACCGGTCGGCAGCGCCCTCGCGCCGGCAGCAACAACATGGCAGTGTGTCGTCTGCGCGAACCCGCATACACATCGTCATCATCGTCGTCGTCGTTCTCGGGGTCACCCGGGTGTCTAGGTGTCGTCGCGTGTGCTTGCCCGGGTGTGGGTAACACCCCTAGGTGCGGGCGCGATTGAGTGGGTGTCGGCAGCGAGCTGGTGCATCTAGTGTGCATGCAACAGGTGTTGCATGCACCAATAACCTCACACCAGCTGATTACGCGGACATAATGGGCTATTTGCGTATGGGGCAGCTGCCCGGATGGCAAATAGTCCTGTGGTGACTCCCCCAGGTGTACGGCATCTTTGGCAAGGCTCCGGCATCGTCTCGTCATCCTCATCTTCGCGGCATCACCCTGGCACCCCCGGATCTGCAGTAGTGTTGTGGCTCTGTGTGGCCTTCGGGTGTAAAGTGCACAAACGTGATAAGTGCGCTTATCATTGATGCACGGCTGTTGGGGGTGGGATATGGATGCAGCACGGTACTCGCGGGCACCGGCTGTTGCCACTTTCCATCCCAAATTCAGTATTTTAGTGCACGAGTGCCAAATTCGGTGTACTAATTACATCTGCCCTCGCTCACCCGGGAGCGAGGGCCTCGACAAATATTCCACGTTGGTTGTGAGCTTGGCGCGGGCCCCGGGCCCCTCTGGTGGTGCCGCGGGTGGTGGGCCCTCCAAGGGCATAGCAGCAACGGTGTACCCGGGCGTCGCGCCCGGGTCATCATATGTTGAATCCTCCGTCGGCGTCGTCGTCGTGGTGCCCAACAGCCACTTAGGCTGCTTGGAAATACGGCTAACATTGGTGTAGACCCGGTTGCCTGACCCCAGGCATACCCGCAACAACTCCTTTCCACGGCAGCGTCGTCGTCTCGAGCAGCACCTCAGCGAAAAGGCGTATTTCGGTGTAAATACGCGTTCTCGAGGCTGCTGGCTCGAGACGCGACGAGAGAGAATTTCCACCCGAAACAAACGGCTGTGACGGTTTTTTCACCGTCACATGAATTATCACATCTCCCGTAATGTCCCAACTCAGTTGAATCCCTCCATTTTCCATGAGACCAAGGTCTTTTTATTTGCGATTTTGTTATTCGCGGTACTTTTCTGGAACCGAATCCTCGCAGATATCAAGGGAACCCTGTACATGTTGTGAATGGTGAAAGGGGATAGGGAAGAACATTCATTAGGTCTTGAGAGTCATCTTTGCGGATTTGGCGCGCTATTTCAGCTCGATTTGAATCAAGATCTTCAAATCAGCTAAATCTAGATCTGCTGGAACTAGTTGATGGATATCGAGTAGTTGTACACCTTCCGCGAATTGAAAAAATCATTTGAGAGTATCAAATAATGTTTTTTTTGCTCGAATCTTACCTTCAGAAAATTCACGTGTGACAGAAAAATTTCACTCTGTATACAGCTCCGATATCTCTCTTCTTCGGCACATACAAATTATGGCTTCCTCGTATAGCTTCATTATGAAATGAGATTGATTTCAATTTCGTGGGGCCATTCACGTCATTGGCAATATCTCTCTCTAAACGAAAGACCAATGCATGGTGCAGAGATGTAAGTAGCTTGTAAACGTTGAAGCTTGGTACAAACTTGAGCCATGTTGTCGATCGTGTGCAAAATATGAATGTTATCTTTCTAGATATTCGTTTGAAATCGTAAAAACACCTCCAAAATATCTACCACAAAACACAATAATTCGAAATTGGTCTCATCTGTGAGAAAGTTAAGGAAATCCTTAGCCTCTTCTCCATTTGATTCCTCAGAATATTTCATTAGAAGATTCCACGACACCAATACTGGGTTGAGCAAGTCATGCGTGAACTCTGTCTATTGGATTTCAAAAGAACCAGGGACGGACACTGAATCCATACCATACTTTTCTACTATAACTTCGAGCTCACGCCACCTCAATCCATCCCTATGAAGAAATGTCGAAAGTCCCGATATCTCACTCATCAATTTCTTAACCTCTACAACATTTTTACAAATGTCCCTCCATGCCAGGTCAGATCTATGAATCGCACGACAAATTTTCAACATTGGAAGCACATCCATATTTGGGTTTCCATCTTCTAACGTCTTATATTTCTCTATAGCTTAATTGGCCGAGTAAGTGGCAGCTGTTCCGTCAGTGTCTATCGAAGATGTTTCCTATGGAAGCGGTGCAGCTTACAAACCCAGCGTACTTTCACACTCTTCTTCGATAGCTCCCAACAAACCAATTGCGCCTCTTTCTTGGGGTTTAGCTCAACCAATGGAGAAAGATTTCGGGTCGACATGTGCTGCTACTACCTTCAACATAGTATACATTTTATCGATGTGTGTCCGATCTACAGAGCCATCACATCTCAGGGAAGGAGCCAGAACTGAACTCATTCCATTTTGGAGACGAACTCGATCACATTCGACTGTAGAACATTACCTTTCATAGAATCCATTTGGTGAAAGATGATGGAATCTCGTTTCTCGGACTTCTTTTCACGTTCCTCGTCAACACAAGTAAACAACAATTCCGTAAAATCCAACAAGAACAAGAAAGACAATACTTGGATGCAGTATTTCCCCCGCGGAAAGTACGGTGCGTAAAATGCAAGATTTGCCTCCAATTTTCGAAAATTGTGTGGCTACATTCCAACAACAACAAGTGCGTGCCCATTACTTCAGAAGTTGGAACTTGAGTGAGACATACCACAATTGATAACCATCTGGGTGGCTGAATGCACGATGAGTGTCTCAAAGCTTACAATCAATCTAAATTCACGACGGCCGAGATGTCAGAGGGTACTCCGATAGGTCGCGGAAGTACAAGTCTCCTAAGAGGTCGCTCTTACATGTCTTTCTCTTTTTATCGAAAGCACTTTGACAACTAAAGGTTTGAGTGTCCCTATACCACACAATTTGTTCATTGATGAAACAGATCTGGTTTTTCTACGTGAGGTCTACGGCCTTTACAGATGGCTCAAAACTACATGTCTTACCCTCCAAAAAGCAACCCAGGACAGTTGACGTATTTTGCTCCTATAGCCTTATAGCCATGCGCTATCGTTCTGTTTACTGTCGGTAACATTGTGGCCACCAGTGGTGCGCTGCGGAACTTAACGATGGTGCAAACATGTAAGCCCTCGAATGTAGTGAATATGTCGAGATTCCGACTTTCATTTGGTTCACATCCCAAAACTTCAGAGGACGCGGTATGGAGTCAACTACCGGATTTCGTCTTAAAGAACTACAGGTTGTGGTGAGCTACCAGCACAGAGTAAACCCTGGCTCCGATGATATCGTCCATCGCTTTCTTCCATCTCAGTTCTTCATGTCCCCAAGTCTGAATTTGCCATTTTGTGAGGAACTTGATCGATTATTGAAAGATCGAAATGAATTCATTCTATTATACATGATTTGTAGACGTTCATGTATAAATTTGAATATGAACTTCGGTAATAACTTTTGATCAAATCGATGACGTGAGTCAGTTGTATATCGACTCTCGTTATTTTCAATATCACTGAATACTGGAAATCACGTACTTGCACGATAACTCGTATCTTACAGCTGATTTGCTAACTGTCCCAATTTCAGAAGGTATATAGAATTTGTCATCGAATGATCATCTAAATCTTGAAATAGTTATTTACGATACAAGGGACCTAAGAGCCTTATTATTACACCGCGAGGGTGCCAAACACGCCGTGTAATAACCAAGGCTCTTGGGTCCCGTGTATCTCACACTATTTTATAGCATCGAGTGACATAAACCCGACCTTTCTGTGGGTTATAACACACCCGAGCGCTCGCGCGAGGGTGGAGGTGGGTGGCCAGGGCGGGGTAAGCGGGGGGGTTCGGGGGAAGGGCGCCAGCCCCCACGACTGAAAAAAAGTTAAGAATCTGGTCCTTCAGAATAGATATCACAAACCCGCGAGTAAACCCATCGAGTGATGATAAAGACGTTGCTCGTATGGATAACACAACCCCTCATACACTAATAATAAGTCATAATGAGCATCATCGTTAATTACCATAATCATACAATGAGTGTGCAACTCTAATCTCGGTTAGAATTTTCTCTTACAGACTCAATTCGAAAAGCAATTTTCAAATTTACACTTGTAACTCATAGGTTCTTGAAAAATGAGCATCTTGTCATTTGAACTTTTCATAACGGTTGTCTTGGAATTGATAACTGTGTAGTAACATCTTTACCGCAAAGATGATAAATCCGCATCTAATCTATTCAAATAATAATCAGATGTTGATCATTAAAAAAAATCAAATACAACCTCCCATCATACTGTAAGTCTCTAATCTTGTTATTCATTGTCATTTCTCTACGAGGACGTATCGAATCGAAATAACGATGAAGCATGGCCAAAGATTTTGTTGCGCGAGTCAATTTGAGAATGGCATGAACAGCAAGGTTAGCGAGTACACATGTGCAAAACTCAACCACGTGTTGATGTTTATGTTTATGTTGCTGATGATCTATAACTATGAAAAATAGTGTGTAAAATCTCAACTAATTTTCTTGCTTTCTGGAGTTATTGATGTGGGTGCACTGCTTCAGACACGGTCAATCAGAGGTATTTAATAATTTTTCTCACAATTTCGATGACTGCATACGAAATTCACGACAAATTTACCAAAGATACCCTCATTATCTCGTAGTGAAATAAACCGATTTGTTATGTTTCGCACCCGCGTGAAGTGAGCGAACGCGTTATTTCACAGTTGAATAATAGGCCAGTTAAGTCCTGCAAATGCGTTTAATAAACGCGGGTTTAGGTCACGCAGTGCTATAAAATACGTTGAATGATTCTTTCATTCGTGACAAAAATTTCCACATTTCTATTCTACGAGTACTTGCATCAGTTCTTTGCCACTATCAATAGTATTTCAGTTGAGTTTGTATGAGTTATCTAATCGCGGAGTGGGAGGATGGCAACGTAGACGCAGAGAGATAGAGGATGACTGAAAAAAAATTAGACGAGAGCAGTAAAACAGACAACGAGGTTGGCAACCTAATGGTGGCAGCAATTAACAACAAACATCGCTCATTAATTGCAAGAGGGTCTGTTTGTTTCACTCTCGCAATCCATATCTGCTTTGCGTTCTTCGTATTATTTGTGCGACTCGAACTCTCCTCCTGCTCATCTCTGCCTCTCATTTTGTTCCCTTCAATTTGCCAGGATTGTGGTGGTTGCAGCACAGCCTTTATGCCACCGCTTGTCACTGCGCCACCAGAAGTGCAACAAGCTATGGATCGCGGTATGACTGAATTATGGCTCTGGGGATTCAGTATCAGGCTCTCGAGTGGCGCGCTATTTTATTTTAATTATCATACAGGGTTACGCGTATTCCGACCGATACTTGAAACTTCCACTGGTATCTCGTGGAAGAATTGAGATTGCATTTAAAAATAAAATGAAGCGAAAAAGGTTTCATAGCTTCTTGAGAATTTTTCAATGAGAAGTGACATTTCTTGAGATCTCAACTTTTGAAGTGGCTTTTGGAACCAATGCTTGCGGTGAACCCACTTGGTGGAGTTTAATTTATTTTGTTGAGCTCTGGAAAATTTCTTGAGGCTGAATCGTGAGTTCCGAAGTGAGGTCCTTATTGGGAAATATATAGATATAGGATTAGACTTTTTGACTCTAAATGACGAAACCGAGATCTGAATCATCAACACCAAATCTCTCACATCATTTTTGAAAAAAATTTTCCCATGGATGAGACCTACTTCTTTTATTGGGCAAGCTCAACTCTTGGGATTATGGACCTCATCCAAAGGGATTTAGGTAGCAACGGATGTTACTCATGTGTACTATAGTACTGTCTTGAACTTTGTATTTAACTTTGTAAACGGGAATATATTCCCGTTTCATTCTTAAAAGTGTTTTCCAAGTATCATACGATTGATAGTCCAAGGTGTAGACACTCATACTAATGAGTGTAAAAATGAACTATTTTATTCAGACGATGTATGCCCAGAAACTGTTTGAACCTCTATTATGAGATAAGATCATAACTATTGGAATGAAAAGACGTAATCGGACTTTACAAAATGCTTATCTCTTCTATGAGAGATGAGATATTTGAGAGGGGAGCTTTTGATCATTTTGCAGATACATGAGAATATCTATAAAACTTTTAACTTTTGCTTTCTCAGCTCAGCGAAATTGGTCGTGAGTCATTTCTGCGAGTCTAACCTATCAAATTATCTGCATTCGAATTTCTTGGAATTGGTCGATAATTTCGAGGTCGATTGGTGAATGAGGTTAGATACTGGAGTCGTGTGCGAGAAACCGACCAGAAATCGAGAAAACGTGTCGTGGTGTCAGGCCCTGCGTGGAGCACTTCTGATCAAGTTTCATAACTTCTTCGACTCATTTCTCATGATCCAAAAAACTATGATGTTTCTATTGAAGGTGAGTGCACGTTACTGTGCTCAGCCATGACACGTATGAGATGAGAGTGACACCGATTTTTGGGAGAAAATTCTTAGGTCTTTTCAGATTCTACAGCTTGTGAAGCGTATCAAAAGGCACACTGCAAGAAGCCTGGTATGAATAAGAAGGAATTGAACTATTGTAAACCCATCCGCCTTGGCGGAGGACCCAGAAAATGGAATAAGACACGCAAATGTCGTCGTTACAACATGTGAAATCGAACAGTTTCTTGGAACGCACACCCGCCATAAGTCAAATTCAGGCGCGGATCCAAGGGGGGGGGGCCGCGCCGGTAGGGGCGAACCCCCCCCCCCTCTCCCCCAAGGAAAAAAATCTGCACGGTGAACATAGGAGGAGCGCGCATCCGGAAAACCTCTGCAAATACACCCCCTCCCCCAAGACCCGATCGCCCCCCTCCAAGATCGGTCCCTGGATCCGCCACCGGATCGAATAACTTCTAAACACTGTGAACATGTTACAGATACCTTCAAGATATCATGATAATTTCTCTTCCCTTTCGAACCCTAACCTATTTTAGAGTACCATGCGTTGGAATAAAGGCTATGCAACATCAATTTTGCGAAAAATGTACCAAGAAAAGATGGAACTATCAGCCAAGCTTTCAGTGTTTCTCAATCTTGATTTCTATTACTATCTTCTAGCTCCTAATTGCATCCAATTTTGATACATTAGATATGAATGAGGCTAAATACGAAGCTCTAGAGTTATATCTCGATTTTCGTCGTTATGCTACTTTTTGAGGCCAAAAGTCAAGAATTTAAGGGATATCCCGATATGCAGAGTAGCCTTTTACAACATACCGTATTTACCCGTGTAAAAGACGCACCAAAAAATCAGTTTTGAGCACTCCAAAACAGGGGTGCGTCTTATCTATGGGTGCGTCCTATCTATAGGCGCTTAATATTTTCTGTGCGGAAAATTTGTTGGCAGCACTCGTGTATAAGACGCACCAGAAATGTATAGAATACCACCATACTCAGCTGCGTATTCTTAAAATTGTTCACAATCGTGAACACGCGTGAATGTACGCGCAGTTGTGTGACTTTGTGTACGTATTTCAATTACATCGAAAACTAAGTGATCGTCATAACAGCATTGCCACATCGCGAATGAATATGATATTCAAAATTTCATCAACATTCGATAACATCAGTACACTGTCGAATCTCAGTAGCTCAACAGCTGAGCGAGATTACAAATATGGAGCTCAAAAAGAGAAATTCATATACAAGTGCTTTCAAACTCAAGGTTTTGTGCGACAAGCTGAAGCTGTTAGAAATCGAGAGAGTGGACAATAAATGCATTGTGATATATCGAATGAATCTCTATTGTCCTTCATTTGCCCGGTTTCATCTGAAATTTTTCACTCCGAGCCCAAGTAAACCGGGGTGCGTCTTATCCATGGGTGCGTCTTATCTACAGGTTCTTATTATTTTCCGATTTTTCCCCCCAAAAAGTGGGGTGCGTCTTATCTATAGGTGCGTCTTTTACACGGGTAAATACGGTAAGTACACTCGGGAGCAATGGACAGATCAGACTGCTCCAATGTGTATTTTCACCCCTCATCTATTGTGGTCACTTGATCTTTACCTCCTGTATATCGTGAATGAACAAACTGCCCAAGTCCCATGAAAATTAAATTTTATTCAACGAATTCAGGTTCCACCAATTCATCTACGACGTGAGATCATTGGATCATTGACTACGAAATATTGACTCCGACAATACTCAAGGCTTTATAAAGTTATTAGACCAAATTTTACAGATCGGTTGGCAAGAAATGACCAAATATAAAGTACTCTCGCACTGACCTCGCTCATGACTCAACATGAATCGTTGGATACGCCAATCTTGACCCAGTTAATCATTTGGAGATCATACCCAAAAGAATCATAAGCAATCAGAGAGTGGGCAAGATTTTCCATGTCGTGGTACAAAAATCATTTAGTTTCTTGAATTTCACTTTTTTCCACGTTCTACATGAAAATACTATGAAAATAATGTGAAAAAACTTCTTTCTATGAATCATTAGGAATATTCTTAAACAAGATTCTCCCGCCTATCCGTCGTGATTCCATCTTGGAGAATTACTTCATTGGTGTCCCCGCGAAAGATGATGACCGCATCAAAGATATACAAGTAGTTCAATAAATAATCCATCTCCAACTGCACCCTCGAGCTTGGGACGGAGACGAAATGAAACCCGGAGGCTATAGGGTACATATTTGATCACGATCATGACTTCAGACTCTGATACATATATAATGTCGACCATACATGAATCGGTAAAGGAATTGACTCGGAAACGTTAACGACCCCCCTTACACAAGTAACTCTACTCCATATATACTTGACTCTCTGAGACGGCTGGGTATATGGATGGCTGACTGGCGTACCGCATGAATAAGCCGAAAAGTAGGACTTTGTGTGTCGGCACTTGCGAAAACGTTAAAGTGCATGGAGAATAATTGACGAAAGCCTGTATTCCGCGTTTGCTTTGAGAAGTGAAGTTGGTCCAGAAGTGCACACATAGAGACCGAGCGTGCGCACCGCCCGCTCGCAACGAGGATTAATTCATGGCCCACTACCGAACGGAATCAATCATTTGAAAGAGATGAAGGAGCATTTCCAAAGTCATGCTGTATTAGTATCGAGCTTGCCCAGGAACAGCGAGTAATGGGGTACATGGAGATCAAGGGTTATATGTGTGCATGGTTCAAAGCAGGCCTGGTTCAAAGTATCCTAAATGACTGCGGACGGTAAAAAAAGGATTGATCTTGTCAAGGACCTCTGCCCCCGCTCTCACCTTTATCATGGTATATTCTCGCAGAGTATGCCATTAAAGAATGACGAACCAAAATTTTAGATTCGATAAAGGTTGAAAAAGTATGTTCAATTACTGCAGTATTAAGGGAACTCAATCGAGTTTTTTCGATTCAACGTGGTTTTTAGGTAAATATCCTTCTGATATTTGGAATGCGGTTTGAAACAATTGTTATAGGTATCACATAACTATGAATCGTTCATTGTGACTCATCACAACCGGAAAGTACTCGGATAATTCAGGAGATGTACTTGTACATATTAGAGCTGTTTGCGAATTTTGAATGCTTTTGAGATCAACATTATGAATCACTATATTGCAGGAGAAGGTATAGACTCGATTACTTTTCAAAAACTGTCGCTCTTGTCCGTGATGATTGATTCGGTACGAAATTCACTGCGGAAATTCAAATAACTTTCGCACACTTGCGCCGTCGCTTTGATCGGAACCTCAAGAAATCTATTCCTTTTTTTTTAAATGTTGTGTTCCAAGTAGCATAAATAATTTTTGATAGAATCTCATCAGCTTATCGTTGAGCTGCTCATTTTTTGAGCAAGTGGTTTCAAATTCCATGTCTCTATCAAAAATCTAGAATACTTGCCAAACATCCATGAAGATTTCGAATGAAATGTGACTCAATTCGTGCAATCTTTGAGTTATTTGTACCTTCTTGTTTTACCAACATCAACACGGATAACTCTCGTCCATCGGACGAATTGGCGAAGCTTCCACGGAGTGAATCATATTTATTATGGAACTCAAAAAGATACCAACGGATATTCTGTTTTGGTATTTCATCATTTTAATAACCCTCAAATAAGGAATGACTGAAATTTCTACCCAAAAATCATTTGTGGAAAAAGTTGCATATGTGGAATCATATGTGGAAAAAATCCCATGCTAGCATATATCAGATAAAAGAGAACTGTAGTGACATAAGTGTTGAATAATTTATGACAATATTGGATGGAAGTGTAAGAAAATTACATGTCATCGAAGATTGCATTACTTATATTGATACGATACCAATCTATAATTCATTTTTCTGCGAATTGTGGAGTCAATCGGTAGGCAATCTCAGTTGACTTATATACCCATCATCGCCAAATCAACGCAATATTGATTATTTGAGCCTCTGAAGGCTGTGCCAAATGGGAAACCATTGAATCTGTTGAAACTTCATTATTATTCAAACGATTCTCTCAAATCACTTGAGGAATCAAATTGATCAAAGCATATTCGGGATCCTCGATTTTGAGACTGTCCTCGACAATATGATTCAGTTTATCTGGGTGGAAGTAAAATATTACTCTCGTTGATGAAATTGATAATATTTTATGATTTTCAATGAATCAGCCTAAGACTTTATATTCGCACTATATAATGTAGAGAGATATGAAAAATTAATTGAGTATCTCTACGGAACAGAAAATAAGTTAGCATGAAAGATTGAGCCTCTACAGGGCCGATATTGCATGCATGTGCAATGAACGTGAAAAAATACCTAACAATAGCCGATGATGCTTAGACTCTCATTCATCATCAAATATTTACACGATGATTCTTAGAAAACTTCAGCCACGTATAAATATATTTGTATTATGAATTTGATCCCTCAACGTCAACATGCTATATTCTTTCATCAAGAATAAGAAATTATATGGTCTCACATGCACGACTGATATCGATGTTTAGCCGGCTACATTTTTGCCTCCCTCTCAACATCCTCATCGTAATTGTCAAGGATGAAAAGCGACTCGGAAATCATAAACTTGGCCGTTCATCTATCTGAAACTATCTGAAACTTCGGAGCCCATGGGTGCAATTTTGAATTCAATCCATTCATGACGAATTAAAATAGCCAGTATCATGGATTAAACTAGGTGACTATCCAGTCCACGAAGTAAATAACATGATTTGGTACATGACAAAATGATCGGCATTATCAGAGTCACTCCGAGCAGTTGTTCTTCATCATTATACTGCTGAATCAGGCGTGTGCTGAATGTAAGATTCATATCAATTGATATCATAGATGAGTGAAAGTTATACTTTAATTTTTCATAACTTCATTCTGATCGGTTCCAGCTTTTCAGAAATCATGATGTTTTGTCAATAATCAGATCCTTGTAGAAAACAATCCATCACTATTTAAACTTCATTGAACAAAATTACCTGTATCAAAATGGGTAAGTGAGACCGTACTTGCCACTTTTCTGTGGAGATAAATTGATCTCTTTCAACTTCACTGACAAAATTATTTTACGATAGATCAATAACTTTCCAAGTACTCATCATTGTTTTGTGAATTTCATCATAACAAACACTATTCAATCTATGTTTCTAACTAGCTCATTACCAATGTCAAGTCTTGGCCTAGATGCACCTCGCAAGTGCAGTAAACTACTGTCTCATTGTAATTTTACAACGGAAACATCGGGCACTTCTTCTTTTTCCATGATCAAGGCAAAAAAAATTTGATTTTCACTCATTTATCATACTCATTTTTCCCTTTGATTATTTCCTATTGTCTTTTCTTCTCCAAGGCAGACATTGTTTATGAGAATCATGAGAGTACCTCAGCCTCATCGAATCAGGAATTCGTTTCGTTGGTCTGAGGTTACGAATGGGCAAAATGCAAAGGTGAGTAAGAACACAAACCACGTGGCTACTTTATGCCTTCCCATACCCCTACTTAGATTCTCAAATATACTTCACAACACCTTGCGGAAATGATCATTTCCGTATGAGTAAAGCCCAAATTGGCTGGACCTCAAATTCATACCAGGTTTGACTGTGAAGTCACAATCATCATTGATACGTATATCTCGCCTGCGGATTGTAGCGTGAGCGCGTGACAGTCAAAGATGCCGGGTCCGATTTTTTTGGTTCCATTTATAGAAGGCTCGATAGAAGGGGTTCCTTACGTGGATGCAGGGTG
Organism: Eretmocerus hayati; assembly: GCA_029851415.1. Taxonomy (NCBI): domain Eukaryota; kingdom Metazoa; phylum Arthropoda; class Insecta; order Hymenoptera; family Aphelinidae; genus Eretmocerus; species Eretmocerus hayati. The sequence goes on along the minus strand of CM056741.1, from coordinate 161,255,602 downwards.
TTGAACAGAAGTCGCATGATGAGGCAGACAGCGTGGCTCGAGTGTCATTATTAGAGCGCACATCTTGTGCACCAATTATCTGCTCAATACATCGTCGAAGGTTGAACTTTAGCGAGATCAAAATTGCTGTGCATCGATGAATGTAAGTATAGCGAAAATGACTTGGTTTACAGAAACCACGTGTGGACAACTCGATTTGATGAAAGCAATGAGTGATACTGGAGGCGATGAAAATACATGGATTGAAACTTCGACTGGATACTTCGTTATTAGCTTGAGTGGGGGAAAGATTCCGTATCCCTTAGTAGGGAAATACTTCAAAACTATGAACTGATTCATAGATATTTATGCATGAGGAATTTTTCCATCATGCTAACCTGAAAATGCCTCTCAAACGCGGTTTTAAGGTTCTCATGATTAAAAATCATTATTATTGCCCGGTACTCGCAGACTCATTTTGGGCAGGGAGGACTTATTCCCCCTTATTATTATTTTTGTGAACTATGATGGACTGCAGAGAGTCCTTAGGCTTGATAGAATACTCGTACTCGTACTCATGCATTTCCCTCGCTTCGCTCGGGAAATAAACTGTCCTGGCGACCGAACTGAGCGTACGCGCCCAGGGCAATAATGTACTATTTCGAGTCTTTTGACAATTCAATGTGTTAATTCTGGATTTTTTATGACCTGTTTGGTATACATTTATATGTTGAACAAGTGAGTTGGCTTTCAACAACTCGAATCCATTAATCTCAATTTTTTCATAGAAATCTTCCAAAGTAGATTGGATAAGTCGAATGAATCCGTCAGTGGGCCAAACAGTTCATTGGGCTCAAATTTTTGATTGTCTACGTGTGAGGATTGTAATTGACTCTTAAGTGTCCACCGTATCGTTACCGAGATCGTATACCTCGAAACGCAAACAAAAATGAGACGACTAATTAGTTGCCCCTCACGAGAATCAAAATCCAATCAATTCAGAAAATCAATCAAAAAATGACGTCGACGGCAATTAGCCAGCGTAAACCTCATCAGAGCGAGATAACAACCTTTGTCGAAGACCAACTCGTATATCTTGAAACAATCATCATTTGGCAGACCATTAGCAATTAATCACCGAGCGGTGCAGCTTGATAAACAGTAAAATCGTGCACCAAGCGGCTGACGTTAACTTCTTGTCGATGGGGCGGTACCCAGTGTGTCGGTCTCCATCTCAAAAAAGCTCTCTTCCTTTCATATTATTATACCTCACAATCTCAGCGATATAGTAAGGCTCGAAAATCCACGTGCTTACAGCCACTGTAACAGGTGACTTTCACGTGGCTATAAAATACAGAAGCCCGTCGACGTAAATCTCCTGAGCAACTCCCGGTGGTTTCTAGATTCCCTTTGACTGTTTATCTCCGCGAGAGTTCAGGCGCGGTAAACTCATCGGATTTATGAGTTTGCTCTCCGGCAAACTTTTACCCCGCAGAACGCCACCACAACCAAAATATACATATACTATACATGATAAAATGTGTACACTGAAAAGGATGGAAGCGCGAGCAAACACCCCGTGAAATCACCCGATTGACTGCGACGCCTGAAGCAAACGCTTCCCCGACCCACATGATGTACGCGTGATGTCGTGTATGCAATTCAGAAACTCAGAAGGATTTCGATTATGTGAATTTTTTGCAAATTGCACGAGGTAAAATTTCCACCAGACATTAATCACATCGATGGCCATTTGATAATCGTCGGCGAAAGATCAAATATTGATATGATTTACATTGATATAGATAATACTTTGCAAATTTTTTCAAATGAGGTCATACATACGATAAAACAGAAGCGCAGACGTGTATAACACAAATCGAGTCAATAATCAGTTCCGCGAATATCAGAAGATTCACGGTGCTCCAGGAGTTTATAAATCCATTCAGTATCCAACAAAGGGCACAGTAGTTGATATTTCTGAGACAATTATATCTGAATGTTTATAATAGTATATTTCAATACAAGGATATTAAAACTTTTTTCTCGCCTGAGTGATGGGTTTCCGCAAATCGCATCTCTGTATCTCTGATCGGATTCGGGAAATATGCATTTTATTGAAAAAAATACCCCAACTTTTTTGTTGGAGATAATTTTAAAAGATAAAATAATGCACGTAGGAGATACCCGGAAATTTTTCATAGAAAATTTTCTCGTTAGTTAGTGAACATTTCATATTTTGTCCCATAGAATCGACTAAAATAATTGAGAAAAAATCTGAGATATGACGCATTTTCGTAAGTTGGTTTTGCGTGGAACTAATAAGAATGCTAATTGTATTGTTTTATCGCATGCATTTTTGAATTTTTTGCTCCCTGTGAAAATTAGGGATGCCGCGATTTTCGAGATTTCTTGCTCTCGTCTCGATCTCATCTCGCAATGGCGAGACGAGATCGAGGCGAGAGGGTATCAGTAATTTATCGCTCGAGACGATATAGGAACTTTTGTTCTCGCCGAGGCTCTCGTCGAGATATCGACAAAAAATACTCTAAATTGTAGCTCATCATATTTCATCATATTTATTCGATCAAAATAACATATGTTCAATTGTCTTTCAGACAACCGACAGGAATATTTGTTTTGAAGCAAGAACTTTTAACATTTTTCTTATCTTCACAAATGGCCGCTTTTAAATTTGATTTCATCCATGAATTTAGACATAAGGACGACCTGACACTCTGATGGCTCAGCCGATTTCTTAAATGAGTCATTATCAATGAAACATCAGAAAAGCGCGTTCGACTGGCACTAACGTAGCTTGTATGTTCAAGATATCTCTAGCCATTGGGCTTAGTGATGGATACGTGTATGAGGGTCCTTACACGATAAAAGGATGTCCGTTGTTCCTTCAGTAGCTCTCAAATTCTCATTTATCTCTTTCTTCCAACTTAGAGACTCATTTCACTTAACCCGTAGATATTTCAGATTCAAGAAGTTTTTTGATTTCTGAGTTTTAACTTGAGTTATGGTATTACAATCACTTGTTGGCTATTTTGCGCATATGAAACCGAGAAGTAATGATATATCATCATTTTGGAACAACCTCGTCGAGAATCTCGCTCGATAACGAGACGAGACGAGACGATTACGAGACGATAACCAAATTTTTTAATTTTTTCGAGAGCGAGACGATAACAACTCCTCGTCTCATCTCGTCTCGCGGCATCCCTAGTGAAAATTGAAATAAAAATCAGAAGAACTATTTATCTCAAATTCTCTAGCTTTTGGTTGATTTTGGCATACCTCACAGATATACTTTGTTTGGAGGGTGGTGCTGTGGAATATAAATTGCAATGAATACTCGATGTCAGTTTAAAATTTCATGGAGTCATAGAATCTCAACCAAGCGACTATTTTTACTCGAATATCAAGGTAATATTCCCACATAGTGCCCACAAAATTTGATCTAGCGTTTTGAACCAAGCGGAAATATTTACACAAGCAAAATAAGCAAAAAAAGAAAAAACACGGTCGATTAATAATCTTGTCAGGTCAACGGTGTTATCAGTAACAAACACTTAATTATAATTTTCATGATGTTTGTAGATCCTTAGGGGAATAACTTTGATTGGAATACTTTGCTGGTTTCAGACAGTAGATTAATTATGTCTTCACATTCAATTTTCATTGATAGATGTTTTGCTAAGCTCTCATCAAACATGACGGATTCTAGATGATCATTCGTCATATTGTTTCTCAACCGATTCTTGATGACTTTCAAGACGCTAAATGATCTTTCACAAGCAAGCTTTGTTCGAAAGACGGGGTCAAAACATTTTGATAGGCCAAAACAAGGCTGGGAAATGCGCTAGTTCGAACAAATTATATACAGGGTGTCCGAAAAGTAAGTACCCCCCCCCATTTTTTCCAGAAATGGTTGGGAATCGGGAAAAACCCCCGAACACGTGTCCCCTTATTTTGAGGGGGACATCCGATGGTGACCTGGTTTTTTACCTTGAAGGTCATTTTCGAGGTCATTTGGAGGTCAACTAGATTTTTTAAAACGGAAGCACCTACTTTTGACCTCGAAATTCTGGAAGAACATGAAAAATGATGAAACTTTTGTTTGCAACTTTTTTTGACCCGACTTGACCTTGGCGAGATAAATGGAGGTCAGCACGGGTTGACGGTGACCGCTAGAAATGCCAAGAGTGAGCATTTTATCGAAAAATGTTTGGAATAAAAGTTGTTCATGATCACAGAAGAAAAGACCTAATGACCTTGTTTCCGACCATGGAGGTTATTTTCAAGGTCATTCGAAGATCAACTCGATTTTTTCTAATAGAAACACCTAATTTTAACCTCAAATTCTGAAAAAACATGAAAAATGATGAAACTTTTGTTCGAAACTCTTTTTGAACCGATTTAACCTTGGCGAGATGAATGGAGGTCAGCACGGGTTGACGATGACCGCTGTAACTCCAAGAGTGAGAATTTTATCGAAAAATGTTTGGGATAAAAGTTGTTCATGATCACAGTAGAAAAAACCTAATGACCTTGTTTCCGACCTTGGAGGTCATTTTTGAGGTGATTTGGAGGTCAACTCGATTTTTCCAACGGAAACACCTACTTTTGACCCCGAGTTCTGTCTACTGTGATCACGAACAACTTTTATCCCAATTATTTTTCGATAAAATGCTCACTCTTGGAGTTACAGCGGTCACCGTCAACCCGTGCTAACCTTCATTTATCTCACCAAGGTCGAGACGTGTCAAAAAAAATTTCAACAAAAGTATCATCATTTTTCATGTTCTTTCAGAATTCGAGGTCAAAAGTAGGTGTTTCCGTTGGAAAAATCGAGTTGACCTCCAAATCACCTTAAAAATGATCTCCAAGGTCGGGAACAAGTTCATTAGGTCTTTTCTACTGTGATCATGAACAACTTTTATCCCAAACCTTTTTCGATAAAATGCTCACTCTTGGAATTTCTAGCGGTCACCGTCAACCCGTGCTGACCTCCATTTATCTCGCCAAGGTCAAGTCAAGTCAAAAAAAGTTTCAAACAAAAGTTCCATCATTTTCCATGTTCTTTCAGAATTTCGCGGTCAAAAGTGGGTGCTTCCATTTTAAAAAATCTAGTTGACCTCCAAATGACCTCGAAAATGACCTTCAAGGTAAAAAACAAGGCCACCATCGGATGTACCCCTCAAAATAAGGGGACACGTATTCCGGGTTTTTTCCCGATTCCCAACCTTTTCTGAAAGAAGGGGGGGGGGAATATTTACTTTTCGGACACCCTGTAGAACAAGCAACCAGGAATCTCCCGAATTCCACTATGGCCAATCCGGTCCTGTTTGCTGGTTCTCTATTGAGGGCTCGTACTTTTTTAAGATTAGCGGTGAGAATTTCTTTGAGTCAATTAGGAATTAAACTCGATCAGAACGATCGTTCCAAATTCTATCTTTCGAGACCTGTTCTGACGGAAAACCAACCTGTGACATTCAACAATGAATGCTCCAAAATTTCTGACCATGCCAGCTAGAAGGTAACTGAGAATGCTGGCATGGTCAGCTTCATTGTCCGGGGTATGGTCTTTTGCAAACCTTGCAAACTAGTGGGATAGTCTTAGTTTGCGGGACACAGTGAGAAAGGCCTAAATTTTTTGGCTCAAAAGTAACATACTTAATTTATTCCATATGTAGTACTTCCAAGCGTTTCGAAGGAATGGGCATTTTCGATCAATAATTTTTTGTAAAATTTGTTCATCAGAAGAAACACAGTGAACGAAGTCATTTCTACAATCTTACTATTATGGTGAGTCGGACTTCGGATGCATATATTTGGTACTTGTTATAAAATTCGATCATTTTCTCTGATTGGTATCAGTCTTTGATGTAGCTAAGTGAATATTGATATTATTCATTGAAATATTGAGGAAAACAAGAGACAAATTATCTGTATTTGAGCAAAAGCGGCGCAGAGTGATATACGAGATCGGAGTAATTGAAGCCTCGTTTCCAATGTTTAATACATATATTATCGTTGTTATCATTCGAAAAAGATATTATGACATAGCCTCAAATGACGAATTCAAGGTGAATACAAAGCAACAAACAGATGTCACATGGGCTCAGAGTCAATTAGATACTTATGGAGTGAATAGTTATTTATAAAAATAAAACAGGGGGTAAGTTCGTCAACTCAAGGAAGTTACAGTTCAACTTGCTTTACTCAAATGAATTTCGGTGATATCACATCTCTGGTATAATCTTATGAATAGAAATATTTAAGAATTTCTATTCATCACGAGAAATATGTATTGAAATATATCTTTATGCAACGCTGTGCGTAAAACTGTGCAAAAAGTTAACTTTCTATGCAAGGTACCCGTGCCGAAAGAAATGCGGAAAGTCATTATCGCACGGCTAAGTGTGCGAGAAAGTAACTTTCTCACGATGTTTGACAAAACGTAGTGAGAAAGTGAAATCTGTGCAAAAATGAACCCATCGAAATTCTCATAGGAAATTAAAAACTTAGAAAAAAAATTCAATGAGTTAACCTCGGAGTCAACCGTACATGTCAATGTGTTTTTAGGAGGCGAATCCAAACCCTTCGATTACTCATCGTTTTATATGAATTATATTTTCATCTTTACTTCAAAAATACTTTTGGTGGATAAAGAAATCCATAAATTCCAAAACCATCTTTTGAAATGTATTTTGATGATTGATCACCATTACACATAGTTGGATGAATTACCAAAATTGAATTTGTGGAAATTTGGCGATACTTTTGAGCAACGACGTAATACGCGATATGAACAAGAGATTTTTTTTACACATTTTTCAGGACTTTATTTCAGTCGGGGGGCTCCGCCTCCTGCGGGGGCTTCGCCCCCTGCACCCCCACCCAGGGCTACTGCCCCTGGACCCCGCTCCGCCCCCCAGGCGCCCGTTCCGTACCACCGACTTCCGCGAAGAGTTTGTCAATCGAGCGGCTGTGACGCATGGTTTTACAGTCAGAGCCAAAAATTTGACTACAACATCGTCTGTAGCGAATGGACTGGGACTATGATATACATAGGGAACATGAATCGAAATAGAGTTCTTTTCTTGCAAACTCGTGTATAAATTCATTGGACCCGCTCATTGCCTCGTATATACGACTATTTCATTCAAGTCCTGACCGTCAATTTTTTTAAAAATCGTGGAGGCACAGTTTTCCGCACAGGTTGCATGAAATAGTATAAGCAACGCGGGCGAAAAATTCCCGCACTCGTGTCCGGAACCGCGCGAGAAAGTAACTTTCTCGCACTCTCTTGAGTTTCTCGCACGGGTATTATGTTGTTCTCGCAAAGCGAGAATAACATAATAACCGTGCGAGAAAGTGGAATCGTGCGAGAAAGTTACTTTCTCGCACTCTTTCTGGACACTCGTGCGGGAATCTCCCTTTTCGCCCATGTTGCTTAATGTACTATTAATTGATATCCACAATGCGTTGACATTTGTCTTGTGAAAACACCATTTCAGACATTCCAATGTCAGTACCCTCAGCAACTTGAGGTATCAAGAAACTATTGACGAACTTCGTAAGCGGATCAAACCTAATATATAATCGAAAAGGAAAATAAATACCAGATCGGTTTTTTTCAAGGTCAGAATCGGTGCAAGCGTGCGATATGTCATTTCGTCTGGCTTCAGTCTCGCCACATGTAGCACTGCATTTTGCACTGATGACCGAAAGAAATGGTAAAACACTGACTCGCAATATCGCGTGCTAAGTCCAGATGAGACGGACGTGATGCATTTAGTGGCTAGCAGCTCGCGGAAGGGCTACGCCCATCGAGTTACACATATGTTACACTCTTCAGCATGAGGAGCTGCCCTAACAATTTTTTTCATGGGTAAAATGCATGCATGGGAACCTCTGGTATATATATTTGACAATATTGCTGCATTTTAGTTGTTGTGTATATGAGTATATGGTCGGGTTTCTGCGGTGTGCGAATTTGCGGATGCATCTTCTACTTCAAGTGTGTGTTACTCTCTGCGGATGGATGATTATCATCCATTCTGTCAAGATTGAGTAGGGCTTGTTCTCACATGCGATCGCTGTGGATCACGTGATAGAAAAATACGATTACCATGAAGATTGGGTAGAATATTTACAGACACTTCTTCAAGCGTTGATGAAACTTGAAATGGATCTCTACGTGATCACGGAATGGTCGAACCAGTCCCAGGGTTCTAATGGCTCCACACAAATGATTGAAATGAACCCTCAGCCATATACAATCAAAATGGCCATCTTGCTCAAATTTTCAAACAGATTTCGATATTTTTCAAGAATCCAGTTCCACTGAATTTGATTGCAAAATCTCTTTTGAGTGTTCTGATACAGCCTTCGATATTTATCGTCACATAAGCAGCCTCGTTCAACTTTTTGTCTACGAGAATATGGATTTCTAATCCAGAAATGCACAGCTTTAGCATCAAAAGTGTGGATAGAATATACAAGCGCTAAAGCTAGATGGCTAACTTTTTGAGACAGCTTTGCCTTCTCTGTTCACAAAGCTGGATCAGTTCTATCTAATTATTTTGAGCCACGTGCCATCAAATGTTGATCCCAACCAATTTTGGGACACCCGTAGATGAAGCATTTTTGTGTGGTTAGGCACGTCTCATGTGAGGCACTTGAGTATGAGGTACCCAACATGCCCACCCCTCTTAAGCCGTTTTGCCGATTGTTTTGGTCCGCTTGAATATTTCCCTAATACTTCAGCTCATTTCAAAGCTTGTTTCAAGACCTTCAAAATGAGCTAAAGTGCGTCCAAGCTATCATGAATTTTTCATGAGGTGATTTTTTATCAAGCTCGCGAAAGGGTGTACCCAATATGCCACCATGTTTTGAAACAATGTAAAGTGGCGGTGAATCGCATAAAATCGTTTTCAATTCCCTGCAACCACATTTGACGCTTCATCGTCGATCCAAACCACTATTTCCATCTCATTTTGACGCATTCTGAGTGGTAAAAAGGCCATACTGCAAACCCTGTCGAGATAGCCACATGAGGGCATGTTGGGTGCACACCAAGTTTTCCCTTTATGTTTCGCAAACGAGCTCAATATTTTGCTGATACAATCGCTCCAAATATGAGGATTGCAACACTAAAAAGTGGATTTTGAAAGCCTTGAGACAAGGAATCGAAGGCGTTGAAGTACGTTGGGGTTAAAATTTTTGCGCGTCGTTTTTACTAGATGCAATTTCCTCGATGATTTCTCAACTGTGAAAAAGCGAAACGTGCAAATCTGACTTGGGACACGCAGAAATCGCTCGAGGTTGGCCCGAACCACTCATTTTCTTATATTCTATTACCACGGGCGTGAAAAAAGTTACGGAATGTTCAACGAGTGCCCGCTTCTGAGATCGACATATAAGCGCTTGTTCGGTGCAGTGGGCATGTTGGGAATACTTACTTCATTTTGATAACCAAAGTGCTTGAGAAATTCTCTAGTCAACTCATTGATCAGCTATTTAGGGCTAATCATTGATGTTAATGAGTCCCTAAACCTGCCAGATGGATTGGTGCTGCACTCAGCAATAGCCTACTGGCTATGACTTTAAAACACTCTTTGACACAACCATCAAAATCACAGCTTTGATAGATATTGCATTCCAAGATAGAGGTTTTATGGAAATATTGACTTTTTAAGTGATGAAGTAAAATTATATTTCAATAAAAATGAAAAGCAGTTAAGACTGCGATCGAGGATTAGATATCATAAGTACATTGGGTTGTTTAGGTCAAAATTTACAGTGTATGATCAATGAAATGAGGCCAATGAACATCTTTTTCAATCCGGAAGAATTCGAGTTACGAGAATTAGTTATCCAGTCATACATCTCAAATTCTTGCAGTCCATATCTGCATTTGCAATGAATCTAATCTCTACAAAATATTTTCATCTGCCATGAACATATTTTTTAGTACGGCTACGTTTGCGAGAATGGAAAAAAAGAATCATCGTGCAATCACGTGATAGATCCGTGAAACGAATTACAGTATTTGTGGCTAGTGAAAGAGAGTAGGAGATACCAGTGCAGTAAAAAGATTAATTTTATTCATTTAAGCATGCAAATTTAGTTCATCGTGGTTAGTCAAAAGAATAGAAACCCAAAATTTCACGATCATATCGGGAAATCTTTCCATTCTCTCCCTGAGTGGAAGTTATGAGTCCCACAAACACGTTGAATATCATTCTAGTCGTATCTCACATTGGTAAAAGTGCAAGTCCGGCGTATTCTACATCAGTGAATTATTTAGCATGAATGCACCCACATCAGGGATTCGCGGTCTCGTTACATTTTTTATGTGTATACGCATGAATGATTGGTCGATTCTTCGATTACTAGGCCGAGAAAAATGAATGGAATATCGACGACAAAACCAATTGCAATCGTGTTTTATCAAAGACTCGGGTTCAAATTAAGATTAGGGGTATGTACTTGAGAAAATGTATCAAGTCAGAAAATACAGCAAGAGGCTTGGGACTTACCTGCTCTTTAGGGAGTTTTCTTTAGGAAGATTTTGACAGACCAATTCTGCGAATTTCCGATAGGTCTGTTTGTCGAAAACCATTGAACCGCCTGCGCCGTTATGTATTGCGCACTTGAATAAACATGCAAATTTGCGAATCATGAGAACCAGTTTTCAAGCGCATTCCTTCCACCCCAATTCCCATTCCGATTGTTAATCTATGATGTTAGCAGATTCTGATGCTTTAGCCTTACTCGAATTATGAGTTATAGAAATTCAAGGGAAATTTGGTTGAAACTCATCCAAATTTATGGAAAAACAAGCAAAAACCTTGAAAAATGGTTAGAGGAATCATTGAGTCCTATCAAGACTAGCAACTTTGCATGGGAAATTCATTAATTAATCAAGTACTTCTTTCATACTGGCGTTACTCACAAATACGAGATTTCATTACGTGGTGGTTTATAAATGCATCACTCCATCCCCGTTTCAGACCAAGAGAACAATGGCTATCTATGCAAATATATGTAAATAAAGTGTACATGAATGAATAATAAAAACAGGCAAAATATTGACCAATGATACATCTCATTAGGTTCCTCTGCCCACCTATGGGGAATCTCTTTCTTTCTTCTCTTCGGCCTTCTGTCAGCATCTTCTATCTTCATTCTTCCTTCTTCCCTCTCCTTCATCTTTCTTCGCTCTTCCGCTCTTCTTTCTCCTTTCTCCCCTCATCAGGCCATCATGTTCCTCCGGGAGTCATGGGCCACTTCTGTTGTTACATTGTAAAACTCTAATTACCCTTTTGAAACATGAATGTGTTCTCGATTTTTGATTTTGTTCCCATGATCAGGGGATTTCACTATACGCTATTCCTTATTCACTATATTATAGACCGCCCTGTAGTCGAGTCTGTAGTCATTAATTTTCAGTTGAAGAGCTATAGCAGGACTCGAGAAACGCTTGAATTTAGCCGAATAATTGCGATTGAATCGATGACTAGCGTAACTTTCCTTGGTTATCTACCTATGGTTTATTCGCTCTAGCAAATCAAGATGCTCTAATAGCGACTCATGAGTCAAGGTAAAAATCGATAATATAGCTATGAACTCAAAAACCCATAATTGCGTTTCTGACAGCTTTGATTGCTATATGCTAATTCGAATTAAGAATTTGGATGAGACCAAAAATCATTCCCACGATGGTAGAATCTGTGAAATCATGAATTATAATTTTGGATGCGTCATCTGACTACTGTAACCTCACCGCAACAAACACCGGAATTACATGTAACTAGTACGCCGGCAGTTTGTATTCAAAAGTTCTTTTTGAAACGTCCGTTGAGCTCCTATATTTTTCTCGATCATCAAAGAGTACGGAATTTTAGCTTACTCCTCCTAGTTTCTTCTCATTGTGGCCGATAAATACAGAGAAACAGAAAAATATCCCACCACTTTTTACCAGAAAATTTGATACGCCCGTGAGACATAGGTTAAACATCTTAGTTTTCTTAACGGCTACCGATTCAGGGGCTTGCGATCAATAAATTCAATCAGACCTAGCTTTCTGACCGAAAAAGACAATAACTATCGATCCACCTTAATTACACAATGATGGTGACCAAATGAACAAGTTTGCAAGAATTTCGGGTACAAAATTCATCACCGACAATACCAAAGATTTGATTGCCTTTTTGATTTTATTCATTCTCTTGAAAACATGAGTGATCGAATTTATCTTGACAATGATCTAATTTGCTTCACTTGCTACAAAAATTAAGTGCATATTGAGTTTTAGAGTGGAGTCGAAAAACACTGCCAAGGTCAGGTCGATGGAAATTATGTCCCATGAAAACGATTTTTAGCCTAAACGTAGTTTTGGATTTTGTCGAAGGTACTATAGTACGGCTCAGGTACCATAGTGGTGTAATGTAACACCTTTGACGAGAGGTAGACCTACATGTGTTCTAGAAATCGGTTTTTCAAAATGTACCACGTGACACATACTACACCGTACTAAATAGTTCGTGAACGGTGAAATCAAATTCTCTCTTGCTCAAATGCTAATTAGTCAGATCCAGATCAACGTAGAGAAATTTCACAAAGAGCAGCATTCGAAAGAAAAGAAAAAAGTTAACTTGCTATAATTTTCTATTGTTTTCTCAACCCTCCGTGGTGGCACTAGCAGTTGACTTCAAGAATTCTAAAGAAAAAACGTTCTTACTTTATCAGCTGCCGTTTGGAAGCTGGTAAAGATGGAGCAATTTTTCAAAGAGCATTTCAGAGAGCGGAAAAAATTCTTGTTTGCAATGATACCTTGGTTATTCTCTTTATTGTGCAAAGAAGAGTGCGAATGCTCTCTGAGTGACCAGATTGCCGGATTTTTAATGGATAACGGCGAAACACAGTGGAAATCTACAGTTTTGGCTACTGATATAAGAGCTCACACACTCCTGCTCGCACAACGTAAAAAATAATCAAAGGCCGTAATGAAATTTCCAGCATCCTAATGGGATCTCCAAACCAGGTGGACGAAATGTCGTTGAAATTGAACTTTATGAAAAGTTTTTGAGGAAAATTTCAATCATTCCTCACTCCATCTTTCAAGATCGAAAATGAGACATGTAACCATTTGTGAGTACAAGGACGAAATACGCTTCCATCATACTTTTACGTTCCATACGCAGTAAATGATGAATCCTTCATTTATTATTCCAACAAAAATTCTTTCACATGAAATTCCATCAATACAAACAATCTAATGAGAGTTATTTTACGAAAATATGATTAAATGGAACAAGTACTCATGAATTCACATTTGGAGACATCCGACATAACATTGTGCATCAAAAGCGGGTTGCGTCATTGCAACACAGACAACTTTTCGAGAAACACCTCTCGATAACCAAGAATATTGAATCTATCATAAGATATAACTACATTCTTCGAACGTGGTTCATAAATATTGATTCTCTCACGTTTTTAAATAGCATCACTCATTTCACTAAGTTTTGCATGAATTTTCCGTACTTTTCTTGTCATGCGTTTTCGTTTTTGTAGATTTCTTCGCCGTAGATTTTTTTCACAAAAAAAAAGTTTAGATTATTTCGCATTATATTTTTGATCAGAGATTTTGTCGTGATACCTTGCAAGATCTTTTATGCTAATCTTTTATGCGAATTTTTCCATCTACCGCTGGAGGAGGGGGGGGGGGTTGAAAATTGTTGTAAAGAGGGAGGACGTAAAGGACATTGTAGCATTCATCTTATTTTCCCTTCCAGAATATGATTAACTCTTGGAAATGCCCATTCGTTCTGGAAGTAGATAAGGGGCAATCTGTTATGACATTCAAAGATCAAATTTTTTGGTGAATTCACAAACTACAATTTCCACGTGTATCTCCTTTTGTCTTAGCATCAATAGATCATGTTTATCTTTGAAATCGACTGATTTTCATATATTTCTATGCCACAATAATTCAGAAAGAACATTCACCAAATCAACGAAATTCATGAACGATTTCGCATTTCTTTCTCAAATTGGCAATGTCAATTATAGGAGGCTTAACGCGTTCGACGCATAATCAAACATTAAACATAACAGCTGTAAAGCAATCCACACGATGATGTTATAAGAACGTTCACCTTTTGGCAAAAGCTGCTATTTGGTCACAATCGTCGCGAAATTCACAACTTGCCAAAATGAGAAAATACCTCGTAGTTTTTGCGATATCATTCACCAACTGTATCTTACTATATCAAGCACAACATCTAAATCCTCCAACGTTGTTTTCTTTGCACTCAAATGGCCGGGATAGAATAGCTTCAAAAGTAGATAATCCAGTATTACCGTTTAAACATTTAAGCCAAGATGATGCACCTTCGTCTAAATCATACCCCACGAATCAAAATGCTATTGAAAAACAACCTATCTCATCCCTCTCAACGTCAAATTCAAAATCAGAAGCGAAGAAGGTTGAAATTACTGAATCTACTGTAGCCTCTGAAGAAACCGAGGATGAGACGCCAACCAGCCCTCAGCCGAACGTCGGTTATAGTTACCTTAACCTTGGTCGATTATGTTCATCAGCCTCAAGATTTGGTTCCGGAAGATGCAGACCCAATGCCGGATCCCAAAGGAACTCTGGTGGATATCCATCATTTTCCAACTTCTTTTCAAACTGGGGAAGATAGAGGTAAATATTTTCAAACTTATTACTGATTCACCAACTACTCATCAGATAACTCGATGACATTTCAACTACAAAAATGATCAACTTTGATTTAGGTTCCTTCATAATACTTTTGTTGTATACAAACCCAGTGAGAAAGCTCACATATTGAAAAATCCAGAAAGAAACATACAATTCTCAGCATCAAAAAGAAATATATGTACGTTATTTGAATGATTTGCTGAGACTTTAATCTTTGAGAAATAATATTCCAGAAAGATCTTGCTGTTTGATTTTGTTAATGAATGGAAGATATTATGAATTAATTACAACAATTGATGTTGCATCGGAAAAAAACCTTCTAGTATGTTTCTGGGCATCCTCAGAGGACATATGTCTGTTATCTCGGTAATTAAGATACCCAAGTTTGGAAGACGCGTATATATGTAGCTCCAAGAGTATGTTTTGCTCCATTTGAATTTCTTTACAGAGACATCTGATTTCTCAAAAATTGATTAGTTGACTCACTGCTCCAATTAGGTCAAACAGTCTATTTTCAAGGGGGTTCTGAAAATGCTCACTCACTTTGATTCAAGCCCGATCCAGACCTCAACTTTTGCTAAAGTACCTATTTGATTCTTCCGCAACTCTGGTTTTCGAATCGACTGCATAAAGAAGATCCAATCTAGTCGATTTCGTGATAATATAGCTTACACGATACCCTAGAATGATAGAAATATCTATGAGATGATTATTTGGTCTCATAGATCTTGAAGGACGGTCCTTCAAGATCGATGAGTCCTCAATGATCGATGAGCCCGTCCTTCAAGATCGATGAGACCAAATGATCATCTCATATATTAAACATCAAGGACGAAAAATCTACAAAATTACTCATGATAGAAAAATCTGTCCAACCGAATTCTATGCTCAAATTAAAGTTGTTACACTCTTAAATTCCATACGTGTAAGTATTGAAAAGCCTTGTCATCTGATTCTAATCTATATTTCTGCTCTGTCGAAAACGGGAAAACGAATTTTCACGGACATTGGTGAACAATAATAGTTTTTTCCCACGACCTCTACCCGACACAATTAACATCGTAAGAAGAAACTTTTAAGATTAGACATTTATAAGGTTAATGGATTTGTTGTGAGTCGGTACGATTTTTATTTGATTTTGAGCATTTTTCCAAACCCTGTAGATACTCGGAACGGGAGGAAATGACCTAACTAAAATTTGCATCTCTTGCGTGTTCCAGGACACATCCCGTGTAACCAGTGACCCCGAGTGCCAGGCTCGACTCTATCAAGGAAAAAAAACGCGACGATGCTCAAGAAAGTTAAAGAGACACAAACCCATGAAGGATGCACACACGCCATACAGAATCAAATCACAGGTTACTCTTGACAATGCAAAGGTTCACAGAGACGTAGTCAGAGTTTTATGCATGCAAGGAGCTTCACACAGTTGACCTCAAGAAGTCTCTTTTCTTCTTCGTCGCTTTCGATTCGGCCAAAGGAGCAAAGATAACGGGAAATATACATTGCACGCACTATATATATCCCATGATGAATACTCGTCATTGCATTTCTTGAGGTTCACTTTCCCACAGAGCACCGATATGAGCAATTGAGACATAAAATAAAATGAGACTGCCTATGTGTGTCTATGACAAGTAAGACATCTTCATAAGAGCTTATTTCTGCATGATGACTAATAGTGAATTCGTCCTACTGGCGTTGTAGATGGATGAGTAACCGTTGAGTCTTGATATCTCATTTGACACATACTTACTTTCGAAACTTTGTATACATAACCGACTTGGAATAAGATTTTTCGTAAACGATCAGAATTTTTTGTCTATAATTTGTCCCTCGCAAACAACTGCTAATCACTGTTCATCGCTAATTTAGGTTGTAAGTGATTGATCTCGCAATTTGGAGAATTTGTTGATAACCTCATAACCATCTAACAGTTTATAAGGGAAGTATCAGAGAAATCATGACCAAAGATCATTACTAATTGGAGCAACCTATGAAGCACCAGCTTCGTGGTCTCGACGGTTAGAATTGACCCATGATTGAGTGATCAGATTCGTAACTTTGAAAACATCATTGTAATTTTCCCATAGCTACCAAAACATGAAATTGAAGAATAAATATTACTAAGAAACCATAATGTCCCCAAGTGTGGATATCCCCGAAATTGTAATTGACCATGTGTGGTTATGTTGGAATTTTCCTTGTGCTAATCGCTTTGCGTCATTCCAATGTCGATAAAAACCCACATATTTCATTCTCACCATCCACTTTGTCTGAAATAACACCAGTACTTTCAGAATCTTAACATAACTTCTCAAGATAGATTCAGACATTTTCAAAATGATGTTTTGAGAAGTTTTCATGAAATGGTAGACAAGAGCTACAAACAAATATGGGTATTGACAGTACGTACATCAAATACTCATGATATATGTATGTATGTATGTACGGATATACAGACCTTGAAGACTATGGAGTCTTATGCCGCGACCGCTTCCCGCGACACGTGTGGCGATTGATTGCGAGGTATGCAGTGAGTGAACATTTCCAGGTGAAGAAGTGGGACTGGCATCAATCCGCTATCAGGATGTTGTCGATCGGGAGACCCGCTCACCGCGCCTACGCTCCAGCTGATTGGGCCAAGGGTTGAAGGACGGATAGGGTGTGATCGAGTCAGTTGTCATTGTGAATTTGGGACCTCAACGACGAGAGTTTGCCATGTCTTTTTATTTTTCACTACCGGGATCCACTCGCTATGTCGACATCCAATTTCTCCTAGGTCTGTTGTCCTAGTCTTCTGGGGCGGGGTAGGTGACTCTGAAAAACTTTGGGCGCAGTTCTCTTTGACCCCATTCGAGTCGACGTGACCGTATAAGTCTGATTATGCCCGGTAACTGGTATAGCTCCCTAACCTCAGCGTTGTGGAGAATTCTCCATCTGTTGGTTTCTTTGATAACCTTTCTCCCAGAAATGCACCGCAGCATCCTATTCTCGAATCACTGGAATCTTGCTTCCTCTCTTTTTGAGTGTCCGAGTTTCGCACGCATACAAGACGACTGGTTGTATGATGACTTTATGAATCGTAAATTTCATTTTGCGGGGTAGGACTTTGCTTCTAAGGAATTTTTGGACTGATTCAAAGCATTCGAAACTGACGGTGATTCGGTTTATTAGTTTTTGTCTAATATTATTTTTGCGGTTAGTCATCACTTCGAGAAATTTCAAGTCCATACTGCTTCGAAGCTGCAACCTGCGACGCGCATCGGTTCGGAGATGGGCTGTTCGTATTATCCAGAAACCGATATAATCTTTGTCTTGTCCTCATTAACTTCTGGTCCGATGTCGGTTGCTCCGTGTAACGGATTCTCTAGCCCGTAAAGTGACAGGCCAAACCGTGAGTGGGCTAAGGGTCTTTTGACCGATTCTCGGATAATAGGTATTGAATAGGGGGTGGGAATACTGCATCTCTTTGCTATAGCCAGCTTTCGATCGCGAATGGTTCCGATAAATTGTTACCGATCCTCACTCGCCCTACTGTTACCATACCAAATTAATCACGCTTTATATTGAACCGCACAACCCAAGAGTACCATGCTGGTTAGTGAATAGGTTTACAGATCGCCCTCTAATCTGTGTAAAGGGCTGCGAAATTGCAAATTCTTCGTGGTCAAAAAGATATCACGGAGCACACAACCCTACCCATAGATTTATAAAAGAACGCTGTTTTTTCGAATTCAAAAAATAGCAGCACGGTATCAAGTGGACCGAGGGTCAAAAGTCGAGCCAAAGTACTTCAGAAAGATAAAGAGCTAACCATCATCAAGCTTGCCACAAGTGAAAGCCTCTATCTATATACTATACCAAAGGCAGGGAATAATATGAGCAGTATAATTGGCCGGATCAGCGGATGAACTGCTTCAGTTATGATGGTACAATTTTGCACGTGCTAGAGCGAATGTAGAGTGGCTATTTATCTGTTTGAACACAATAGCCACGCGTACGTAGTGATATACATATAGTGTATCTGCTCATCGGTATAGGTATACCGGTCAAATTCTGCTAACGAGCTTTTACTCCCCTGTAGTATCACCGATTTGCGAGGCTTCAATCCGAGCTTCAATCCAAAGCGAGAATTTGAGAACCCAATATTCATACGACTTATCTTGAATAGTTGCACAAACATGATTATGTGAAATGGATATATTGAAACTGCTGGAGAGCTGTTTGACTTCCTGTTGATATCGATACGATGAATTTTACATCTGAAAATTGAAAAAATCAGGGACTTGGCCAAGTACCCTCAACGTTCAAGAATTTCGAGGATTCCCGAGAATATTTACCGAATTCCCATGAGATTCAGCGGGACTCGCCTAAGGGTGCGTCCCCAATTGAATATGCACTGCACACGTGCACATGTGCAGATCATCAAATTTTAGCCAAAACCAGATGGAACTCGTCTAGATCTGCTTTGGATCAGCCGATGACGAAGCAAAGACAAAACCCGATTCATATCAGAAATTCTCTGATGCGAGCCCTTCAATTTTTGCTCAACTTCGATGAGCTGCACATGTGCAGTGCGTACGCGCAGTCTGCACTGCATATGCATGCATAAGCATCATTTGGGGACGCACCCTAATTTTGGTTCGAAGTTGCATTCAGAAACATGGTTGTGCAGACTTAGAGGTAGTTTTTGAAAACTCTATGGGTAAAATGTCATTTGAGAGCTTTGTCATTGAGAAAATCTTCTTCAAGAAATACCGTGGGTGACTATGGCCACTTTGGAGCTTCTAATCAAATTCTCATTGCGATTTATGTATCTAAGATCATTCGACGCGTCTTGACTTTTCCTTCAAAATACTGAGCTCAGAATTCACTTTCACTGATTTGCATTCTTATGAACTGAAAAAAACAGGGTCCGGGATGACTGTGGCCACCTTCGTCGAAGACCACAAACTTCGTGTGTTTTTCAACACAAAACCGTTTATTCTCTCCTCGGAACAAATTTTCTGATCACGGACAAGTCCAGGGACAGAACATACAAGTCTTATAAAATCATGCCGATGAAACTGAGACTTGGTGCGCTAGTTTGAAAACGAAACTAAGCCGACGACTTCGGGGTGGCCAAAGTCGGCCCGGGCAAGTGACCCAAATCATCCCGGACGACCGAAGGGTTCATGAAAAAAGAGAAATGGCATGTTTACGTTCAAAATTTTGTTAGTAATGACAGCTGGAGTGACCAAAGTCAACCTGGATGACCCAGAAGATGACTATTTGAATTATTTTCGTACTTGATCGATATGATCGATCGTGACTTTATCGCTCGCGGGGATTTCAAGTCGTGTAATATATGAATTCGCCATTGCAAGCTAATTTAATTAGCGGATGTGCTGATTTTTGAACATAGATCGATATTGAAATCAATCTATGTACCTTCAAGGCACTTCAATGCGAGGTTGCAACTTGGAGGCTTTTGATGGAAATGAATTAATTAGATGAAATACTCGAAAAATTTTGATTCTACGCTTGATGTTGGTGCGTTTCGCCTTTCCTCGACAGATCCGGCTCTTCAGGGGGACTGAAGGGATCTGGTCAGGTTAGTCCCCGACGACACCTAGCCTAAGTGGCTTGGTAATCGAGATTTTAATCGTCCTTATATACGAATCAGAGACTTTCTCAGGCACTTGTGAGTAACGTTTCCATCTCGGTCACATATCCGCTGATTAAATTAGCTTGCAATGGCCAACTCATACATTACATGATTTGAAATGACTATTTGTCGTTCAAGTGGTCGTTGGAAGTGGCGGATGGGGTACCCGCAGTCAAGAAATTGCAAGTTTTTGTTCAAACGATCGCTCTAAATAACTGCCGCACCTCGATTCAATCGGCAATAGAACAAAATGTAAACGACGTCATTACCTACTAAGAAATAGTTTATTACGCGTCAAGTGCCGGAAGACTTCGTTCGTCGGGAAAACTTTGCTGGACTTCGGTTTCAACTAAATTTTTGTCACGAGACGCGTATTTGTACGTAGAAAATTATTGGGAAGAGGGAGAAGAGGATCTATTGGGGTTTTCGAGTAGATTTTTGCGACATAAATAGGGTGAAGGCACTAGTAGCCGCTCATTTAAGCGCTCGTATAGCCACCCACCCAATGATTTTTTGATAGAATTTTTTTGTGTTCTCTCGTGGTTAATAGCTCTTCTTCGAACATTCATTCACCTTATGCGAAAAGTTCCGGAACGATGAATTATTCCAATTCCTCTTATGAGAACTATTTTTGAAAATAGTTTTACTGGGAAGGGTGTGGAGGAATATTAAAAAAAGTAGCTAATTTTCACAGTAGCTCCGAAAATAAATTCTTAAAACTCCCCGTGTCGTTTCTCATGGATTTTTTTGTATTGATTTCATACATGGTATGCCAAATTATCATCCATGACACTTACAGTACTGATACTGACCAAAAATACTGAGTTATTGCAATAACAACGTCAAAGTGAGTGGCTACTAGTGCCACCACCCTATTTTACTTGAATATTCTTATTCTAATCTAACGAAAAGAAGGGTCAATGGAACCCATCTTACCACAAATGAGCTGGCATATTCTATAATGAGAATTTTTAAACTTTAAAATGAGCTTTTGAACGTCCCTGTAGATGGTATAGAGCGTCGGAGCTACGACTTTAATAATCTTTTTTCGGAAAAATGGCCACAGCTGACCCGGTTTACGGTAGTAAACTAACTCTCCGAGATAGTCTTAGATGTTATCAGTTGTATCTTACCAAATTGTTCTGTGGATACTTATCGAGTCACATTCATTTGAGTCACAATCAAGTTTCCTGAAAGTCGTACTTCGAAGGGCAATATTATTTTAACTCAATGTTCTTCACAATGATCATCCGTCTTGCATGGTCAAAGCTAGGAAAACTTTGAGAATCTTGTTGTGTCAGAATGGAGGAAGAAAATTTTCTGTAAAAATGCCGAATTTCAAAGGTTGACATCTGCAAAGTATGATGGCGCAGAAGTGACTTCAAAATTCAGCTTCGATTAATGGGACTCGTGAACACTTGAATATCTGTTTTTTCTTAATACTCTATGAATCGAGAACTAAAGAGTGCTGGATTGATGTAACAATACAATGGAGCCCAAAATTCGGTTCAGGGCCGCGACATGATATAACCAAAGTCCCGCAGAAGTACCTCTGAAATACTACATAAGTACAACATTAGTACTGCACCAGTACTTCCGCCGTACCAGTTGAGCAGAATTGGAACAATAATCGACTTCCAATCAGAAGGTGGTTAGTGAGTGCAATAGCAAATGTATAGTGCCTGTCGCCACAACTAAACCAAAAATGCGAGTCAGACTTGTGAAGAAAATCTCAGAGTTATACAATAACATCAATCATAGTTTCACGTTTTTCTAGGAATTTCCGTCTCGGCGTAAGAAAATTCTTGTTTCAACCAATGGACAGAACTTAGTTGTCATCTCATAGAACTTTTTATATTTTCACTTTGTCAAACAGGAGGGAAAAAATAGAATTGTCACTTCATACACCCTCACGTCTCAACAAAATTAATGAGCTTACAAAGTGCAAAACAGAAACGGATTCTGAGTCTGATGGCTGGATTGTTTCATCTTCATGGTAGGTAATGAAAATTTCCCCTTAATCACCCGCAGTCCGAAATCTCTTTGAAACATACATCATCGTATCTATGCTTTTAAGCGAGCTATCCTACTCGACAGGCTCGCAGCCCCCATCCCCTTTGTGGAATTTCAGATTCAATTAAAACAGAGCAGAAAATTGAGTAGAGCCATAATGTTCTGCATTGAAGGGAAAGATGCGAGCGGTCAGCGTGACAAATGCGTATATACGAATGCTCGCATGCGCACAATTTTAGCATCCTCAATCCAACCAAAGCCTTTTGGGAGCTTTCTCTTGAAATAATGTTCATTAAAAACTGGATCAAAAATGCGACAGACTGAGTTTTATTTGATTCATCTATTTGATGATAACAATTAATACTTATTTGAGATATCTGCTTATCATTGCTTAAACCCAGAGTTTCAAATTGTAATGAGCAAACTCACCCATGAACTCGACCATGAATCTGTTCATCGAAGAGGATCATATTTAAATTGGGTAGATTCATGCAAATTGTTTCCACAATGTGGAGGTTATTTTATTTCTTGAACAGAAAATTTTCCAATACTGCCAAAGGAAGGCACTGACTAACTTTGCTTATATTGCCCAGTTTTAGATAACCAAGAAACAGAATTCGACTGACACGGACTCGTCCAGACAAAATCTGCATCTTTTTCACAGAAAAGAATGTCAAGATAAAACGACATAATGTACACTTGGGAGCAGTCTGAACTGTCCACACTGCAGCCAACTTAATGGCCCCTCTCCTATGTTAATAACATGGGAGAGTAATTTTTAAGTTGGCTGCAACGTGGACAGTTCAGACTGCTCCCAAGTGTACATCCAAATTTATACAACGAAACTGTTTGAATGCTAGTCTGGAGTCCCCATCACAGAATCGCAACCAGACACGCACCGGCGTACTTTGAGGTTGCAGCTGCATACAATGATTCTGAGAGCGGTATTATTGTTTATACGCTTTTATTGGTACTGAATGTGTTACTCAGATAGTAGCCCACCTGTGAAATCTTATAACACGGAACAGAGAAAAATTTGAAGGCAATTTTATGGTGGGACAGAGCGTGTCCTCGCCTATTCCAATTTATTCCTCAATAACAGGACAGTTTTGGCCAATATCAAATAGTAGACCGCCTAGGCCCGTATTCTAAATTTTGCGGTAAAATTTTCCGGCAAAATTTACCACAAAATTTAGAATACGGCCCCTGTGAATTGGAATTTCCTGTCGAATGAGCCCTTTGACGCCTGAAAATTCTGAATCTAGTTCTTAAAAAACCTTGAACTAGTGTGAGAATCGAGCAGTATAACTTTGCTCAGCGACCCACTACGATTTTCTGGAGATATAGAATGAATTCCCGGGTGTGGAACAACTCATTCAATGGGAAATATTATGGCGTTTCGCTCGCCATATCTCATTTGGGTCGGAAACGTGAAGTTGAATTACTATGAGGTGAAAAATTGGTTGATAATCTCCCATCGCATGTGCAGTGCAATCAAAGCGCCATCTATCGGGCAGTACCGTGTGGAAGTGCAAAGAACCTGTAATTCTTGTAATTTCTTCTCAAAATACAAGTGAATTCACAAATTCATACTTCCCTCTTCTATTTCTGTGAAAACTTTGGATTCTGCTCGTGAATCCTATCAGTGATAGCATTCTTCAACTTCTAGTTTGGGTAGTCTTTCTACATACAAAAAGGAAAAAATTGAACGATCTAATAGCAAAAAAAGTCACTAGCTAATTTCCCGGAAGCAAACGATTTCAAATTGATGTGATCATCCTCTGAATTGTAATTAGGAGTTCACAATACCTACCTTCGAATATTTGTGAATATTTGTCTTGTTAGGATAGTTTACTCATTTCATATCTTTTTCCACTGAAGTAAATCACGTATCTAACCGTGAAAAGCGTCGCCAATTAAATTTGTAATGAAACTCCATAATACATTTCCATGATCCCATTACAACCTCTATTTGAATAAAATTGCTGTAAATATTTCCACTCAGCTTCCAAGTCATCCGAGCTGCGATACACGTCCACCTGATGAAAAAAAACACACAATCGTATACTCAAAAGCTGTTTCCCACTTACACAGACAACTCAGCAAAAGCTTT
The DNA here is from genome assembly GCA_029851415.1 of Eretmocerus hayati. NCBI lineage: Eukaryota > Metazoa > Arthropoda > Insecta > Hymenoptera > Aphelinidae > Eretmocerus > Eretmocerus hayati. The sequence goes on along the minus strand of CM056741.1, from coordinate 161,231,098 downwards.
CCCTCGTAAACACATATGTGAAATACGAACACCAAATCAAAAGAGTGAGATAGAGAATTGCTTTTACCCTCTGGGCGTGCAACCTAATAATTCCACCGATGGCCAGCCCATTTACGGGCGTTTCCACTTTGTTTGAAGCGTGCCCAGTGATCGCAACGAGCTGCGCCCACTCTCATTGCCTGATCTCGGTTTTCCACCACAGCCAAGCGGACTTTTTTTTCCTCTTTTTTTTATATGGCTGCCCCGCAAAGCTTTCTATCTCTTTCTATCTCTCTGTAACGCTCTTTCAGTCAAAAGCAATTCCAAAATCGAGCGAGAGCTAGATGGAGCTCTTAATCGAAAATCGAGAGCGAGCTTTTCTCTCTGGCGCGTAAATACCAAAAGATATAGAGGTGTGGGTATATATATCTCGATTTTTTTCCCAACCGCAAAACGAGCGAGCCTTTGATGCCACTCGTGCGAGTGCATCAGCCGTTATATATAAAACGCTAATCGTCTCTGAATTGACGTTCTGATAATGACCGACGTTTGCAAAGCTCAGTGTGAGAGAGAAAGAAAGAGATGTACAAAATTTCAAATGTATTCGGTCCTTCTGGTGATGAGGGATGAAAATTAATTGGAATCCCGTACGATTTTGAATTTTTTTTCTTTGAAATTGATGTTTTCATGACGGTTGCCTCTCTGGAAGTTGAGTTTCCAATGACTCGCTTGCAGTCATGATTTGAATGGGGTATTTTGAGCTTGGTTTGATCGCTCATCCACCGAAGCCTCTCAAAACCTTTGAAATAGGGTGATTTGATGAAAATAAATGCTCGCATTGCTATCGTATGGAAATCCATGACCTCTTGCGCCATGCCCTGAATATACATCGGTGGAATAATATTCACAAGAATTGCTGGTGACTGAATTAACGAGAAACTCGTTCCGTGTAATTGTAAAATATGAATCAAATCAGGTAATGATTTCTCTATTGGACGAAAGTGCGAGGTTCATAACGCAAGATTTGGATATTTGTGGTGAGCATGCAGATCCGTCGACCGTAAGAACCTCGGTAGGAACAATTTTTGACTGCAGTAACTGTTACCAGTCAGTGAGAATTAGGAAAAATTACGGAAATACTCAAATTCCATTCCACGTTAGCACAGCAACTGTTACCCGCCCAATCGAATGTGCTAACGCGGAATGAAATTTGATTGTTTCCGTGATTTTTCCGATTTTTTACTATGTCCCGACAATCTGCCTCTAAGAAACCGAAACAAGCTGGGCTATGATGAGGTCGATGTATACTTTTGTTGCCTCATGCTGTAAAACTTTTGTAATTAAAATTTGGTTGATACGCTTGATGCACTTCCGGATTAGGTAACATTCAAATGTGTAACCTACCCACACAATAGTTTGTGATTGATAATTTATGAATGATTAATTCTGAGGTAAAATTTGAAAATCTCGGAATGCTACGAATCAGTTGTATAAATACTATCAGAGTACTGCGATATAGTAGGGTGATGCTGACTGTAAGGATTGAGAAACTTTGCAATCATTATGTACATCATTAAAAAGTTGGTCAAATGACATCGTTCACTTTGTGTTTCCTTCAAATGAGAGATTGAGTTATCCCAAAGTTTTGAATACAATGGATGCATTACTCGAGATAACATAGTTGATTAGGTACATTGACCTTCTCCAATTCCTTTATTTTCCACCAAAACAAAATGATTTATAAAATTCGATCGAGATCTCAGTTATAGATGTACGATACTTGATTTTATAGAAATTTAACATGGTTCGTAAATTTTGGTACACCATAGGCACCATCCATAATTAATTCCACGCTCTTGAGAGGGGGAGGGGTGGCCAGCCAAATGTGACAGAATGTGACAAAAGAGGCGGGGGCGGGTACGCTCAAATGTGACATCATATTCAACAAGTGCAATTTGCAGTAATTTTTTTGAAAATTGCGTGAGTGATACTGTAGATCATCGTACTCGCATTTTTCATCCTCGATCTCATCCCCTAGCTCACCGATAGTGAGCGCAAGCTAGTGACGAGTTGTTCCCCACAGCTACTGTAATCAATCTGTCGGATCCAAAGCCCTTGGACTGAATATCGCCAGAACTTCGAAGCATTACAGCAATGGAAACGTTTTAAGTCCCTTTATTTTTCTGGGCATCTCAAGACATTCATATCAAAGGTCGCTTAGAATTAGTCATACCCCGAAGTTCAATTAAAGAATGTAATAAAAGTAAATATTGAATTCATGTATCCAAATTAAACAATAAAGTTGGGTAGTGGTCGTATTGAGTAAATTTTCTTCGGACAGTAAAACCCTACACCCACCACCAGTAAGGAAAGGGGGGGGGGTCACCTATCTGTGACATCATGGAGGGGGGTCCTCGAAATTGTGATGGAGTCTGGCGAGGAGAGGGGGCGTAGACGGATCTAAAATGGTCAATTCTGGCGTAACATCATTTATGGATATGGTGCCGTAATGTTTTTTCAATAATTTTTCCGTTCTTTTGGGGAGAAACGTGGCCTTTCTGCACGGTTTCTCGATTTTTTCCCCCACGCAGTAGATGGAAAAATGGTATTCGACACTCGGACAAAGCTATTTTTGCATACTCCTGATGATTTATTAGGTGTACGAAAACCAACATTCCTGTCGCCGTATTGAAATGTATGGTTTGTTGCAATTTTCTAATGTTTCGGTGTGGACGAAATTGCAAGTAAAAAAGATGTGCGTGGTGACCACCGCGCGCAGGAAGTTGAAGCCACTGTAGGCCGTTTTCGGAAAGTTATTTTCGGTTACGAATGACAATTTTTCAGGATCAAGAATCACTCAATTAGTTTATCAGAAACATGTTTCATAATAACACAGCACATAGAGATTTGCTCTTCATCTGACAATTCTGATCTTGGTATTCTAAGTATTGTCAATAAATCTTAAAATTCGTTAATTAAAGTGAATAAGCGAATTGAGTGATTCAGGCGATATTCAGCAAGTAACTTTCTTCCGGTTGGTTATTCACGAACGGCATGTGGTACCGAAAGTATGTCACGTGACCAGCAGATTAAAGCTGTTCTAAATATCAAGTGAACACTGCATCGACAGTGGCCTCATGATTTGATAGAATTCCGTAGAATTCCGCGTTCCTCATTTGCGTTGACTGATGCACATACTTTGAACGAGATGAATTAACGAAACCAAAACGCAAGTCTTTCCCATTTTCATCTCGACTCGATAATACTGCAATGATTTCTCCGTCCAACCTATCCCAACTCCTCATGGACGGATGGATGGGCGGACGGATGGATGGATGGGATGGGATGGGCAGGGCGGACTTCAGCTGAGCTGGGATGGGATGTGATGGGATGGAATGGGGAATGGGATGAGCCCGGCAGGGATGGAATTGGATGGATTGGGATGAGATAGGGTGAAATTTCTGATGGAGTGGGGTGGTCTGGGGTAGGATGGGATGGGATGGGGTCGGCTGAGATAGAATGGGCTGAATTGGGATTAAATGGGATGGGATGAAGAATGAAGAGGGCTAGGATGGGTATGGGATGGGATCTCGGATGGGATGGACTGGTTTATGTTGGGATGGGATGGGGGATGTGATGATCTAGGGTGGGATGGTTTCCAAGACGGGATGGGCCAGACCGCAGTGGCATGAGCTGAGCTGGGCTCGGCTCGGTTGAGTTTGGCTGAGAAGGGATGGAATGAAATGGGCTGGGATAGGACGAGATAGGATGAGATGCGATAGGCTGGGATAGGATGGCACCAGCTGGGCCGGGATGGGATTGGCTTCCCTGGGATGGTCTAGGATAGGATAAGTTAAGATGGGATGGTCTGATATGGGGTAGACTGGGATAGAGTGGGCTAGGGTGAGCTGGGATGGGGCGAGCTTGGCTGGGAAGTGATGAGCTGGGGCGATGTGAGCACGGCTGAGTAGGGATGGTATCGGCTGGGCCGAGATGGGATGACCTGGGATAGAGTGGGGTGGCTTAGGCTAGAAAAGGATGAGCTCAACTAGCATGGACTGGGATGGGATGGGATGATCCGGGCTGGGCTGGGTTGGGGCGAGGAGAGCTAGGCTGGGATGGTATCCGCTGGGCCGAAAGAGGATGTAGTGGTACCGGCTGGGCCGAGATGGAATTGGCTTGGCTCAAATGGAATGATCCGGCTGGGCCGAGCTGGGTTGGATTAGAATGGGATGCTATGGGCTGGGCCGGCTTAGGATGGGCCGGGCTGGGTTGGGCGGAATAGGCTATCTTGGAACGGGATGAGCTAGGTCGGGATGGTATGGTTTCGGCTGGGCCGAGATGGGATTGGATGGGATCGGCCAAACCGGTATATGATTGACTTGTCTGGACTGAGCTAGGAAGGTATGGGCTGGGTTGGGCTGGGTTTGGACGGGAGCGTATGAGCTGGGCCGGGATAAGATGGGCCGGGCTGGGAATGGGCTGGGATCGAGTGGGATGGGATGGGGGATGGGTCGGACTTGATTGGGATGAAATGATATTATCTGGGTGGAGCTGGGTTGGGATGATATGAGCTGGGCTAGAACGGGATGGGCATGCTGGGATCAAGTGGGATGGGTAGTTTTTGCTGGGCTGGGCTGAGAGGGATGGGATAGAATGGGATGAGATCGGGTAGGACAGGCTGGGATGGTATGGGATGGAATTGATGAATAGATGCAACAGGACGGGGTAGGGTGGGATCGGAAGGTTTGATCGATGGATGTTTCGATTGATGAGCAGACGATATATGGGTATACCGTAATGCCCGGACGCGTTCACGCGTGAGCGTCATGGTGTGCGCATCCGGCTAGAATTTCCCCCGATATAATGTCGGTATAGAAGGTTCCACCATCAAGATAGTATTTGCACCTCCTTCATAAAAATCCCTGCTTCGGAGCGGTTATTTTGATCTTCGCCTGAGGCTCAGGCCGAAAACTAATCGCTCAGAAGTAAGCTACAACCTAGTAAACTTGGTGCGAAATGCACTATTCTGATACACTGTGCGTGGAAGATCCTTATGCGTACTGTTCACCAAAGTTCACTCACAGTTTATCATAAAGTATATTTCGATGGACAAGAGTGGATCCTACTTTTCGTATCCGAGTGATTGGTTGTCGGCCCGCCGAGCCTCAGGCAAGGGTCGAAATCATCACGACGAGAGAAATCTAGTAAATGTCGTTTCGCCCTGTTCCATCGTAATATACATGTCGCCGTCAATGTGTCCAATCTGGGCTTTGTATAGAACGCCCGGGGAATCTATAGAATCCCCGGGCATTCTATACAATGCCGGGTAATGTGTTCAATGAGCGTTCATCGAACATATTGCCTGCCTTCAAACGGGCATTCTATAGATTACCCAGGGATTCTATACAACGCCCGAGGCTGCTTGGGCGATGTGTTCAAGAACCCTCAAACGAGATGGGAAGTTTCACATCAAGTTGATCAAGCAGTATTTTCAAGTGAACAACTGAATGAAATTCATTTGTGAAACAATCGTCGCAATAATAATCATTGAATAATGATGATAAATCAATAATAATAATCAGTCTCACCATTTGATTCGAATAAGGCACAAACTGATCGTTGTCATGATATCTTCTTTTATAAGATAATTCCAAGTCATATATATAGTACTACTTATTACAACATGTATATGAGTTACGGCACCGAGAGCCGCACATAATGTTTTTTTTTTTAAACAAGAACAGCGATTAGTTTTACCTTAATTGGTTGCGGGATCGCATTTAACGACTCCTTCTGGATTGCATAGTCGCAGCCTCTCTGAAACTTAATGAAATCTCTAGTGGCACGTCGTCAATCGATATGGGACTGTTGTCTACTTTATTTAAATCACATCTCGGATACCAGCCTTGCGCAGCAATCCTTCCTTAGTCGCAATTTGATGAACACCATGTTGGATATCAATGACAATTCCAAATATTCGAGAAAAGCCGAAAGGCCCTTAGTCCACGGTTGGTACAGTAACTGTGACAAGGTCATTGATATTCAGTGGCGGAAGATTTCCCACTGAGAAATTCCTCATTTTTTCAGCTGTTACTTTGTGTCTTTCAAAACAGTCATCTTGTGCTTGGATCAGAGCCAGCCCTCGAGCGCATATAGAGCAAATCAGAGAATTTTCTGGATTTGAAGTGGCACACTCGTTATGAATTCTTAAACTACACATGTTGCATATCACAGTATTGTGACACTCGAGTGCTTTCTCACATATACTACGACACGATCGCGAATTTTGAATCAATCAGTACTGGGCGAATCTATGATTACAAATTAAACACTTCGCCCAAGCAGCCTCGGGCGTTGTGTAGAATCCCTGGGTAATCTATAGAATGCCCGTTTGAAGGCAGGCAATATGTTCGATGAACGCTCATTGAACACATTACCCGGCGTTGTATAGAATGCCCGGGGATTCTATAGATTCCCCGGGCGTTCTATACAAAGCCCAGATTGGACACATTGACGGCGACATACATACACTGTAAAAAATTGGTTGACTTTCCACCAAAATCGTCAACCAGTGGTTGGTTGTCAAAATCAACCAGCTGGTTGGAATTCAACCACTGGTTGGAATTCAACCACTGGTTGACTTTGTCCCCACAGCGAATATATAAGGATGAATGCGGCGCCCACGATATTGGTCGATGGTGGTCTCCGGTTGACACTTTTGATTCGGAAAAATAAGTTTCGTCATTTTTTTTCACAAACAAAGAGGGATAAACATTAGCCTCGGTCGCGTATGGACGACAAAGCGGGTTGCCTGTCCTGCAGGAGTCGAATACACGTCGTAAGACTGGAGGGATGGATAGATGGACGGATGGGGTGGGAGGGTAGATGGGATGGAAGGATGGATGGATGGAATGGAACGGAATGGACCGGAATGGAACGGAACGGACCGGAATGGAACGGAGTGGAATTGAACGGAATGGAATGGACCGGACCGAAACGGAATGGAACGGAACAGAATGGAACGGACCGGAATGGAACGAGTGGAATGGAACGGAATGGACCGGAATAGAATGGAACCAAATGAAATGGAACGAAATGGAACTGAATTGTATGGATGTCTCCCATCCATATAATTCAATTCCATTTCGTTTCATTCCGTTCCGGTCCATTCCACCCAATTCAACTCCGTTCCATTTTGCCCCGTCCGTTCCATTTTGCCCCATACCGGCCGGTTACGTTCCCCCAGCCAATTTGACTCCGTTCCATTTTGCCCCACCCATTCCATTTTGCCCCGTCCCGACCAGTTCCGTTCCCCTCCACCCAATTTGACTCCGTTCCATTTCGCCCAATTTAGTTCCATTTCGCCCCATTCCGGTCCGTTCCATTCCGTTCCATCCATCCATCCATCCCATCTACCCTCCCACCCCATCCGTCCATCTATCCATCCCTCCAGCCTTACGACGTGTATTCCAGGGCAGTCGAGCGTGGTAGAGTCCTTCCCCTCAAGCCCCTCCAGTCATGTGTAGAGCGCGCCGCGGCGTCGCAGGGGAGGGGCTCCTTCGCCGCGAGCCACGACGCTCTCTGCACTTGACTGGAGGGGCTTGAGGGGAGGGACTCTACTACGCTTGACACTCCTGGTGTATTCGACTCCTGCAGGACAGGCAACCCGCTTTGTCGTCCATACGCGACCGGGGCTAATGTTTATCCCTCTTTGTTTGTGAAAAAAAATGACGAAACTTGTTTTTCCGAATCAAAAGTGTCAACCGGAGACCACCATCGACCAATATCGTGGGCGCCGCATTCATCCTTATATATTCGTTGTGGGAAAAAAGTCAACCAGTGGTTGGATAGGTAGTCAACCACTGGTTTGTGCCAAAAATCAACCAGCTGGTTGATTATAAACCAGCTGGTTGATTTTTGGGATAAACCAGTGGTTGAGGGAAAAACTGCAACCACTGGTTGCAGTTTTTCCCACAAATTTTTTACAGTATACTATTCAGCGCCAATACTTTAGAATTCATAGTTTGAAGAAGATTTTGTTGTGGACTCCCGTGGGTGATTAGTGTTTTCAGTTTACTCATGTGTTGAGTCAAAACCTCTTCGTGTTACTTGGGACAAGTTTCAATTTTGATTGTTTTCGTGCAAATATTTACATCCGCGCAACTCTCGACGAGGGGCTATTCCTACATTGAAAGAGTAATTGAAAGGACTAAACGAACAAGTCAAAATATCTCTTGAGTGACCTCTTCATTGGAAAGGTTATCTCGAACTCTCTCTTCTTCGTTGTAATTACCAACCTCGTTGGTAACTGTCTTGTCGATACTCGCAAAAATTCATAGAAATGATTTTAGGGCAATACTAAGTATTTCACTCGGTTTTCAAACGAGTGAATAAGTACGATTCGAAAAGGTTGTAACTTTATAGTGATGCAACTCTCACATTACAGAAATGACCTCCAGAATAATCGATCAGAAGTAAAAGTCCAATTTTGATCGCAGAAACCGAATTCGTGGAAGAATACAACTAATTCGATTTGAAGACCCAAAAACACTCATGTTCTCACTTTATATAATAACGTACACATCTACAGGCATGAAATATGCATGACGGCACATCATCCATATAAATGCGAGACCCCAAAATATAATGCTCCAAGAGACCCATGTAAAAGCGCGACGCGCCAAGATAATTGAAAAACGAAACAAATTGGAGTAACTTGCATAATTTCAACGCTGCATCATATGAGCCTATGAAACACACATGGCCTATATGTGAAATATACAGTCTAGACTAGGGATTGTATATACCCACAAGGGATGCATGTGTATCGAAATCACACCTCAGACAAGGCTGCACGCAAGATTCAACCGGGCGTCCGAAATCGGTAAAGTCCTCAGGGATATTATATACAGGGAGCGGAACGTCTCAACTGCAACGTACATAAGCTGCATCAGGGTTTGGATTCTGGCTATTATTATTAGAGCTCAGCGTGCAACTCGATATATAATAATGAGTATACTCATGCGAATTGGGCTCGCGTGCCCTATTTTCGATAGCCCATCGATTGAGCTTGTGTTCAAAAGTACAGCAGGTGCCCCGCCCATCTTCTTTCTCACTCTCTCTTTTTTGAATCCCTGGAGAAAAGTGCTCCGGACGATGCAAACCCTCATTAGCCACTTGCACATGTGTTCCGAAAACAGCACAGCGTCAACATGAGAGCATCTATACAGTCGGCATCCCCTTTTTACCCTGAAATAATATTGCCAATTGGTGCTGCTCGCTGATATGATGCATCATTACTAGTCCCAATTTTGTCATGCCTGAAACTTCTAGGATTATAATTACAGACTCGAGTTCGCAGCTCTTGCACTACATTTTTTCGGTACGGTATTGCATGCAAGGTATTTTTTTTATAATTCTCTCGACTTGAAATGGGTGAGTCCTTCCGCTTCATATGCGTTAAACAGTAGAAAGTTTGAAAATGCTTAGAATTTCAATTTTTCATTCCTATCGACCGGTCACTTCTTGAAGCAATAAACCACTTTGGATTTGATTTGGATTACGCTCAATGCCCACTGATAATTACTTCAAAAAGCGTGAAGAATTTCTAAGGTGAGTGTACCCAACTTGCCCCCACGTGTCGGTCTCCGGAATGGTCACTTGTTGACATTCCCTCAAATTCTCTTCGCGTTTGGTATGTTGAAACGTGAGAAAATAAGTCGTCTGAATTAACCCCGAAACCTATCTGATGAATTCCACGCCAAAGCGACCTACGGAAAGGGGTCATCTCTCAGATTCTTTTCTAACCTTTTTCATTCGATTCTATGGCCCAAAATAGGAACTTCGGACGACCTATGGGGCCCAAAAAAAATTTCTCCTCTCCATTGCACGCACATCCGTCAACAGACCGAAAATTTATCGTGTAAAAATCGATGCTCTTTTATTCACGAAAATGGGAATATTTCGAGTTTTTGAATAGCTATCGATTTGCGGGTTGCGGCATTTAAAAGGGCATAAAAAAACCTATCGAAAACGTTGTCGGAAATTCCTTCTCTGTGATTTGGGGGCCTCCTGGAGGCAAAAGAGTGTTTTTCACTAAAATGTTGATTTCTCGAAAAGCCATTTTTTTTTTAAATCATATATTTGTCGTAAAATTTTGCGTTCTTTCGAAAAAAATGGGTTTCAGAGAAGTTTGGGGCGATTCAAGTGACTTATGAGCCATTTTTTGAAAATTCGATATCTTTCGGTTTCAGAAAGAGGCGATTTTCTGCGCATGCGCACAAACGTAGACTTTCGGCGTCACTTTCAATGGAAAGCTGACAAAATTTCCTATAAAATGACTACCCGCAAAGTTGAAATTCATGCACTGAAACGCGATCTGCAAGGATTAGTTATGTCGAGTCAAAATCACATGAAAATTCAGCCCATTAACGACTTCGTGGGGCCTGCTGAGAAGACACATTCACGAGATCTTCTCGGGGCTCAATTTTCAGTACGAAATTGACCTGAAAAAAATTCGGACCACATGCTTTCAACGTAAAATTGTATGAACTTTCAAAATATGCGATGAGAAACCCCATTCGAGGCGACCCCGAGGTGCTACATTCAATTTTTTGCCAGAAAATACGATATTTCACATTCAAAATTGCGGAAAATTGAATGTAGCACCTCGGGGTCGCCTCGAATGGGGTTTCTCATCGCATATTTTGCAAGTTCATACAATTTTACGTTGAAAGCATGTGGTCCGAATTTTTTTCAGGTCAATTTCGTACTGAAAATTGAGTCCCGAGAAGATCTCGTGAATGTGTCTTCTCAGCAGGCGCCACGAAAGCGTTAATGGGCTGAATTTTCATGTGATTTTGACTCGACATAATTAATCCCTGCTTGCAGATCGCGTTTCAGTGCATAAATTTCAACTTTGCGGGTGGTCATTTTATAGGAAATTTTGTCAGCTTTCCATTGAAAGTGACGCCGAAAGTCTACGTTTGTGCGCATGCGCAGAAAATCGCCTCTTTCTGAAACCGAAAGATATCGAATTTTCAAAAAATGGCTCATAAGTCACTTGAATCGCCCCAAACTTCTCTGAAACCCATTTTTTTCGAAAGAACGCAAAATTTTACGACAAATATATGATTTAAAAAAAAAATGGCTTTTCGAGAAATCAACATTTTAGTGAAAAACACTCTTTTGCCTCCAGGAGGCCCCCAAATCACAGAGAAGGAATTTCCGACAACGTTTTCGATAGGTTTTTTTATGCCCTTTTAAATGCCGCAACCCGCAAATCGATAGCTATTCAAAAACTCGAAATATTCCCATTTTCGTGAATAAAAGAGCATCGATTTTTACACGATAAATTTTCGGTCTGTTGACGGATGTGCGTGCAATGGAGAGGAGAAATTTTTTTTGGGCCCCATAGGTCGTCCGAAGTTCCTATTTTGGGCCATAGAATCGAATGAAAAAGGTTAAAAAAGAATCTGAGAGATGACCCCTTTCCGTAGGTCGCTTTGGCGTGGAATTCATCATCTACGTTTTCCAGGAAATTAAGAATGAATTTTTTATTATTCGGTCCTGCGCAGCCAAGATTTTAGAGAGGAAATCGCGTTCAGTAAAACCGGTGCCAAATTTTTCGAGTTTGGCCAATTTCAACGTACTTCAGCGCATATTCGATTTCTTCTTCTGAGAAGTTCAAAACGTCTTCTTTCGATTTGCAAGACTCGAATTTGGAGAGGTTTTATGAGCAAAATGCTGAGATCCTTGCGAAACAATGCCAACATCAGGGTGTACACAAGATTCTCGCATGTGTTCATCTCAAAAAGGCGTGCAATATTGCTTTTCTACAAACCAGAAGGTTGTTTATCACGTCAAAATAGGTAGGAAATAGTATTTAGAACTAGCGAACAAGGCAATCTAAGACAGCTCGACTCCAGTTGATCAGATTTGGATGTAATTTAGATCATTTTGAAGGTCTTGGAACAAGCTTTGAAATGAGCCGAAGTTCACTGAAAATGGTTGAGATAGACCAGAGTTGTTTGGGTATAAGTCTATCGTCTCAAGTTCGTGTACGGATAATCACTTTTTTGAGCTTCTAAACAGAATTTGAAGTTGAAAATTTCTCCTCATATTGATATTCGTAATGGAGGCCTGACTATCAACTACCTGTACTTCTACCCTTGTACAGTTCAACTTGTCGAGTAAGGCACCTGCCTAAGTTGGGCGCATTCTTCCTTTCCGCCAAACAGGATAACGTACAAACAAGCGTCAGTAAATGGGTACCTACTCCGATGCTCGAGTATAATTCTTCATCCTGGTTCTGATCATATTCATTGTAGGTAGTAAAATTACCCTCGAAACTCGATCATTAACAAAGGGGGACCACGGGGTCCGGGTCGCCTATCTCTCCCAAGATTTTTTTACAGTTTTGCACTATTGAGAAGATGAAGAATCCAGAGTAACTCCGTCAAATGAGTCTCTTGTCCAAAGATACAGCTCTTGCTCATATAGGCCCATGTTAAAAAGTGATATATGTATAGATATACTGGTAATGCTAACCTTTTTGCCTGTAGCTCTGGCCAGGAGGCCCATTTGACGGAGTTACTCTAGAATCTTCATATTCTAGGTGGTACCATACTGTGAAAAAATTTTGGGCATGATTGGCGACCCGGGCCCGGGCCCCGTGGACCTCCCTTGTAAGTGGCTAAACTCGGTACAACACGACAATTTTGGGCTTAAGCGATAGGTTCTACATCCAATAATCGATAGTAACAAGAATTATTGTTTAAAAACTGGAGCGTGGCATAAATAAACAATGAAAACATGCAATTTTTCACGTCTTTTTCGATTTTTCCGCCATAAGTCACAAAATATTGAATATTCGGGAAAATGTGTAGAGAGATAATTTGTAGATCTTCAAAAGATCTACAAAACTGGTCTGAGCACTTTTCCTTGCAAATTGCAACCCTTTGGAGTTATTCGTCATCAAAATCGAAATTGAATTTGTTTGAACAAATTCGATTATGACTTTGACGGGGAATAACTCCAAATAAGGGTTGCAATTTGCGAGGAGAAGTGTCCAGACCAACTTTGTAGATCTTTTGAAGATCTACAAATTATCTCTTCACACATTTCCCCGAATATTTGATATTTTCCGACTTATGGCGGAAGAATCGAAAAAGACGTGAAAAGTTGCGTGTTTTTTTGTTTATTTATGCCACGCTCCGATTGTTAAACAATAATCATTGTTACTATCGATTATTGGATGTAGAACCTATCGTTTGAGCCCAAAATTGCCGTGTTGTAGCGAATTTAGCCAGTTTCTCTCACCAGAAGCTTCTTTTGGGGAGAAATATAACTACCTATTGTGAGTTTACAAATAAGCGCCAAAGTTTGATCAGGAAGCGGTCGTTATCATCAATCGACTAGCAATATCAACAAATAGCCACCGCAACATGTTACAACGAGCCATCATGTTACATGACGAAATCAGCAAGCTTGTAGCAAAATTGTTCGTTTAATCATCGTCATCGTCTCACCATAGACCATCAATACTGTCCAATGTAATGAAAGGGCTTCCAGAAATCGATGCTGAAGTTTACAGAAAAGTATCAAGATTATCTTGCTTGCTGAATGAAGGAATTAGAATGGATCTAATTTTCGATTCGAGAATGAATTTTCCTTTTTTTCGATTTCATCTGCCATGACTAATCAAAACTATTTATATGATCGAAAGTGAGTATAATGTATTTTATTCACGATAGATAGTTTTTGATGGAAAATTCACTTTCTTGATCAAGGGAAATGGTTTCGAGTGTACATTTCTACATGTCGGACAACTGCCTGAGTTAGGCAGGTTTTCCGGAACTAAACGTGCCCAACTTAGACAAATTTTACTGTAATACAGGGTGCTAAAGATAGGCTACCAATCTTTTATTCACGTGGGCAACAACAACAATGTTGGTATTTGCAGAACGAGTGATGTTTTCCTGACGATCAGAGCCGAAGGAGAGGATCGGAATCATCCCTGAAGTAATGCTCACGCCTGAAGTAATGCTCACGCGGGCCCGGGGCCGGATTGGTAAGTTTGGTGGATCTCTCCCTTGTCCAATGGCCGATGCCAACGGAGAAGGAAGAGAGGGTTTTAATCGGAAGGGGTGGCCGTATCGATGCGGATCCCAGCCCGGTACTACTGTGGGGGGGGGGGGGGGGGGGCACGGACAAGCCGTATTGACCGAGACCTCACCAACCCGGAGGAGCAGAATGGTCGCTTCCCGGAAGAACGTCGCAGCGTTGTTCGCCCTACAACCACCTAAAAAAAAAAAAAAAAAAAAAAAAAAAAAAAGGATCGGAATCATCCCGAGAACGCAAAAATCACACTGCTCATAACGTACTTCGCAAGTTCGATCAATCTATTTGCTTGAGATTGCTTGCTCATTAATTAACACGTTCACTGTGAAGGCAGTTTTTTGTAATTTCTGGTTGGTCTTATCCACATCCCTCATTCTCCGACTGATGCTAGTGTACAGGGAAAATCTCTGTTTTGCCTCATCATTCATACCCTTGACCAACTAAGACACCCATGAAAATGGCGATTGAAAATATTTTTGAGCAAATATGAATCAGCAAAGATTAAATATTGAAAAATTGTGGGCCCCATCGGTGGGGCCCGTCGCAATGAACGTGTTAACTTGTAACGATTATCGCGCCAGTAATTAAACTTACAATAAAGTTCCATCCTGTACGGTTTGGGCGACTTATTTTCAAAATGACAACATCAAACGTGTACAACAGCGATTCGTGAGCTAATTTGACTTTCAAGTTATTTGATTATGTTCTCATGGTGGTTCTTCGAAATTCCATGAGCTTATTCAAAAATATGAAGAATGGGCTCATCGTTAGTCGGCCCTGCTTCTGAATCAAACAGTTTGCAAGTGGAAAGGTCCGTAGCACATTTTTCTGCGAGTTTAAAATCTTTTACCAAGCTAGGTGCGGGAATGAAGTAGACTAGAAGTGAGCAAATCAATTAGTACTAGATTATACTCGAGTACTCTCATCAACATTGCGTCAAAGTTGTTCACTGATCTAAATCTGTATCATGGTCAAATTCGTTTGGCAAGTTCGAGATAGGGATAGAGAAGAAAATAGATGAATTACAGTTATACTTTCCCTCTCATTCTCTTTTGCCAAAGTGAAAGAAGAGAATCTATTATTTTGCATCGCCTGCTCCACGATCGAGTTAAACGCAGATAACATCAATGAATGAGAGATTTGTCACCGATAAGGCTACTTGGCGAAGTGTAACCTATCATCATTTAGGCGAGACCACTTGACCAAGCCAGCACTTTTTACCCAAGAGCGCGATTAAATCTTGAAAATTATGCACTTTCGTCACTTCTCTCACTCAGTTATGATTGCACGTTTCAGTGGTATTGATTTCACGTCAATGTCATTCATAATGGCTTCTGGAGTAAGTACCCCTGTAAAAGCTTTCAACCCTAATTGCCATTGTGATTTATACTCTCAGGGACCTAGATTTTTGAAAATCCGGGGATCATTCAATCTCAGACGTTGACCGGACAGTGCGTGGATTTTCTTCCATTTCCTCAATGCTCGGAAAGCATGTCAGAATACACTCCACACTTGCATGCAAGATTTACTCACATCCGAACTGGTTTGAATTGATGTCCATCTGCTAATCTTGTCGATTCGTGATTCACCAATGCAAAATCGGAAATATAGCTCATCATTTCAACTAAAAAAGCAAATAGTACCGTCAACTGGGATAACTTTTGAACACCTTTAGAAAAATAAATGGTTAAATTACTCTGGCCTTAAAAACTCAGGTTGAGGTTTTGATTATAATTTTCTCTATTCGTGGTACGCAGAAACGACGATTTCAGACCATGATAGCAATTGAGACAGCTTTTTGATATATTTTGAGTCAGTTTTAGAAAAAATACGCCATTAGAAGATGAAGATTTTCCCAATACAAATATGTAAAACTGCCTGTAATTCGATTTGGTATTAGCTACGAGAGTGAAGCTCATGAGTGAAAAACAAAAGGGTAACGAATCTTGAGTGGAAAAAATTGTTTTTACAATCTTAACATGAATTCTGAACCGTGACGCCAACCTACAAGTGACATTTTCATGGGTGTTCCAAGTTTAGAACAGTGGTCCAAAGTCAACCCAGTCGATGATATTGACACTGTTCATTTACGATCATTTTAATGTCAAATATCGTCTCTCAACGTTTATATACAAGTTGCGATAATGTACTCATAAGAATTAGTAAGGCCTTGTTCAACCTCATTAATTACGTTTTATAATTAGCCCACAAATTATCTCTCGTGAAGAATTTGTGGACTATTCTCAGTCGTACTGCTGCTCGCGTGCGCGAGGAAGGCGAGTTATAGCAAGGGCAACAAAAAACAAACCTCGAATTGTGACCAAGCATCCCAACTCTTTTGGTACTTCTTCTAGTTTCTCCTTGATTCTGAAATCGCAGCGCCTGATTAAATGAATAAAAAAACTTCCAACTCGCTATTTAGAACACCTGCCACTATTTTTATTACGCGAAAGACTCAATAAAGTTCAATCCCCCGGCATTCAGATAACTGATACGTTCTGAAATATAATGTTTGTGACTTGATCTCCATGATGATCATACTTTTACTGGTCAACTTTTTTTAAAACTTCTGGAAAGAAGAATTTTCAGATCTATTTTTTCTATTTCGTACCCAAGTCTCTGGTTGTTGTTCAATGTTTCGCCTCTCGATTAAAATAGAGCTGTCGTCAAATAAATTGTATTAAAAAAGCTTATTGCATAATAACGTGGATTGATTTTTGTGTGGATTGATCTCGGAATGCTATAGCAAAACCATCATGAGCCGGTCTTCCAAAAGACTGGTTCTCTTTATTCTCCTGACCTTTTTGCTTTCGCTAAAAAGAAAGCTTTCTGTTGATGTTCGTAGATTTTTCGCCGAATTTTTTCCCTGTTTTCTCTCAAAAAATGTTTTCATCGTGCTTTGATAACTACTCAGAATGGAATGGAAGAACAAAAACCGACCTGCTAATAACAAATGGATGTTAATCACTCAATAGTTGACTCATGAGGCTATAGATCCGAAAAATTGATAGTCTTCGCTGAAGTCAACAACCATACTAATCAAGTAAGCGACGATGGTTTTTGAACAACCCTAATTGTTTTAAAAAAAATTGTTTTTCAGGAAAAGTGCGTACTTTTTCAAAGGTAACTTTTTCATTAAAAAAGATGGTCTTCTGAGAAAAATCAGGGCGATGCATAGAAGTGTACTCAACAATATCCCGTTGAAATCATCATCATATCTTGTTCAGGCAATTTTTCAGAGCTAATTGCTTATAATTTTTGCACACGCCTCTCATTGTGTATTAAAATCTCGAAATACATCGATTAGATGAGAAGGAACCCGAAAATGAAATCAGCCAATCGCGTTTTTTTCTCAAGCTACCCCAGATTAAGAAAAGAATGAAGCAAATTAGTCACGTAGAACCGGAAATATTGCGAAAAAATCCTCGGCGCTCGATTTTGAATCGCACCAAAGATTAGCTCTGCTTGGCTCGTGGTGCGTAAGAGACGGTGAACTCTATAGTTGAGCGCCGAGTATATTTTTACAATATTTCTGGATCTACTTGGCCAATTTACTTTAATTTTTTTTTTTTTTTTTTTTTTTTTTTTAATCTGGGGTAGCTTGAAAAAAACGCGATTGGCTGGTTTCATTTACGGGTACCTCCTCATCCAATAGATGTATTTTCAGATTTCAATACATAATGAGAGGCGTGTACATTACGCGTCGAGTGCTAGAAACATTTTTTACTTCGGGAAACCGGGCTGGACGTGGGCGAAGGCACCGTCCAGCTTGGTTTTCCCGAAGGAAAAATGTTTCCGCACGAGATGCGTATGCAGTTTTATACGTCTGTACGCAGAAACAGCTTGTCTCCATGCAGGTGTGAAACACGCCGTTTCTACCTATGGACGTATAAAAATTATTAACGATCAGCTCTCAAAAATCGACTGTACAAGATATGATGATAAATTTCAACAAGATACTGGAAACTAGGCTTCTAGGTATCACCTTGGTTCGCCCCAAAATACCAACTTTGTTTATAATAAGTTACGCCACTTCTGTTTAAAAAAAAGTTGATAAACAAATAGGGTTGTTCACAAACGGCTCAACAAATCGTCACCAACTTAGGTATGGTTGTTGATCTCGGTGAGGACTATTAATTTTTCGGCTCCTTAGCCTCATGAGACAGCTATTCAGAATTCAATAACCATTTGTTTATAACAGGTGGGTTTTTTTTAAACCTATGAAACTCCAACAAAAAATGACCAGAGCTATACATTCTTTCTCAATTTGCAGGTTTTTTCACTAGCTACAAAATGGAACTGGAGTTAACCCGCTAAAAATTGTACCCACAAAGTTACAGACATGGATGCACTAAAAAAGTCGATTTTCACAGTTTTTCACCATTAATAATTTTTCCCGGCAGGCTAAATTTGTTCGGAAGTGGTAAACATAGTTCTAGAGGGTGCCAAGCACATGAAAAAGAATAATACCCGCACCTACTTTCCACCGCTGATAGTAGATTGCGCAACTAGGGAGTAAAATACGAAAACTAGGAAGTAAAACTTTCCAGTTGCGTATTTTACTTTTCACTACGAGAGAACGAAAACTCACGTCATTTACGCCCCGCAAAGGAGTAAAACGCGTCTTTTAGTCCCTAGTAGTGAAAAAAATTTTAATTCCACTGGCCTAATAAGTTCATTGTATGAGAATTGATGAGCCTGCCGAGAGAAGTGCTTTTTCACTTGAGAAGTTCATTGAAATAGATTATCGATGATCAATTTCATTTCGAGGCATAACAAAGAGATGTGAAAAACTTTGAAGTAATTTCTTGTCCGGGAGTATTTCCTGGAAGCGGGTTCACCTCAATTATTGTATTGTACTTAGATTATCACACTACTGTGTGAAAATTTGTAGTTCTGCATAACCCTAAAGTGCTGCGTGCACTGCAAAAAATGGGCGCTTGATACGGGCTAGCTAGAAATGACGCCAAAAAAATATGAAACTCCGTCATTTCCTCGTATGTACCATTACTCCTCACACATCAAAAAATTGTGGATTTCTAATAAATATACTTTTACTCTACTATCATACATCTGCAATGGTATCATTTCATGATCATTCAACTAAGCATCGATAAATTGCTATCCAGTTAAGAAAATTACAAGAAACACTACCCGAGTAAATCATGCGTTTTTCGATTTCGTCAACGTCCTGTGATATTTTCCTCGTTATTCTGTAACGAAAAGGACCTCAGAGTGCATACTAGACATTGTACGGGTTTAGAGTAAATTAAAAAACACATTCGTCGTCTGTTTCGTGAAAAAGCTTAAATCAACTATCAAAGTTCTTTACAATGGAAAGATGGGACCTAAATAATAGGTATTTTTTGATACAAGTAACAATGATGCAATCAAATTAATTTTGATCCCTTTGTGATGGTTGTGGATCAAATTGAAAACAGTCATTCAACAGCTTGAAATATAGACACACACTCTTTTAAATTAATTAGGTTTCCTACTGTGGTAAATTCAATAATGTACCCTGACCAGGAGGTAAGTAGATAACTTGACGAGATCTGGACAGTTGGTAAGCAATATCTTCAGCAGCTTCAATTCTCCTCAATTCAACAAGACCATCTCCAGCATCTCCAAGAGATTTTGCCAGTAAACTAGCAGCTTGAGCATCTCCTTCTGCACTGATGATTGCTGCTTTCTTCTGTTGTTCAGCTTTTTCTACAAGGAATCGAGCTTTTTCGGCATCCTGTTGAGCAACTTGTTTCAACTCAACAGCTTGAGTAAATTCTTTTCCAAAAGTTAAATGCGTCTGAAAATTTGTAAAGAAATGTGAGAATGTAAGACTAGAATAATGTAAGAGTATGAATGTATAAGAACTTCATTCCTTGAAATTTTGGTGAATAGCAAGATTTGTTGTCTAGATCAAGAATGAGATGCAAATTCCAGATGAAAGTGGGAATTTCCACAATGTAAATTAGGAAAACTTATTTTGATATGGCTTGGTTGAATCTCTTCAAATCCAACTTACAATTGAAATGTCATCTAGAATGACTCCAAACTGGGATGCCCTTTCAGTCAAGTCTTCACTGACTTTCTGTGACACAAGTTCTCGCTGAGTAATTAATTCTCCAGCATCGAATTGAGCAACCACTGCCTTGAGTACTTCAGTTGTGATAGACGGCAACACTCTCTCATCGTAATCAATACCAAGAACTGTGTATATCTTGGGTAAAGACTCAGGCATGGGTCTGAATAGGATACGCAGCGTAATGTTTACATTCTGCAAATCCTTACTTCCAGTTATTACAGGTACATTCCTTGGTCGTGATCTAATATCAAAGAGGATGGGTTTTTGGATCCACGGAATGAAAAAGTGTGTTCCTTCACCAACCACTGTATTCTTTACACCAGCAAATCTGTCAAAGATTACTGCTCGTTGACCACCATCGACTGGAATAATGAGATTTGTATGAGTTGAAATCGGAAAGGGATACAAACAAGTTTACCTGAGTTCTACGCAACCACTATCGTAATCACTATTGACAAGTACTAGCGGCTTTAAAATCAATAATTATCAGTGAATCTTTGTGAATCAAATATACTTTGCGGCCCTTGTGCCCGTTTAATTCTTCTGAATGAAATGAAGAAAATGAAATAAGAAGTACAAGCTATGGAAAATTAGCTGATGAAATTTGTAAAGTGATAATAAGACCATCAATTTCTACAAATTAAATGAGGTAATTACTATGTATGTACAATGGGTTGAAATAGTCATGAGTGAAGGGAACCAAGAGAGTTATCATCTTATGATGAAATTTAGACATAAAAATCAACACACCACATTTGAAACGCTACTCACCATTATATAGAGCTGAATTGACAACACCACCCGTCAGAGCAAGACCTAAACCCAATTGACCAATTCTATTAAGAAACTGTGCGGCCATTATTAAGATTGCTATTCAATATCTGCAAAAAATAAAATTGAAATTGAGACAAATATATTGACACAGTAGTTGGGCATAGATAACCTAACCTCAACACTGCCGCGCGTGCTACAACTAAAATACGGTTTTTTAGGTTTTTTAATCAAATGAGCGTGACGTCTGTGTAAGCCAACGATTACGACTCGAGTACTGACCGAACGAGACTTTCTTTTGCTTTTTTTTTCTGAAAGACAAGATTGAAGAACAACTTACTCGCCGGTCCGACACTTGTGGAAGACGTCCAGTTCTTATTCAGCTAACAGAACATTTGCAGCTTTTCATGAGCGATAATAGAATTGATCCCGAAATATACTCTTGATTCAGACAAATTCCAGAAGTTTGAGAGTACCAAAAAATTGTATTTACGTAACAATAAGAATATGCAACGTGACGTGATTCCGCATGGGGCGCCGGCTAAACTGGTGGGTAGGGGGGATAGGGGAAGATGAGGGAAGGAATGGAGAACAGGAGAACCCGGAGTAAGCACAAGTTGGCACCAACTTTGTCAGGTATAGAAATTCTAAAAAGTGATTTAGATACAAAAAAAAACACCTTATTCCGAAATCGCGTTCCAAAAAAACTCCTTATTCCTGTTTATTTTATTATTAATCGATGACTATAGGCATTGCATTCAACGCTGTGTGGCTTCCCCGTAGCTCGTACCGACACGCAAGTAGACTTAAAAAATTTCAATTCTCCTAATAAGAACTCCTCCTTCACAGTTTTGTGATCCGATAATTTGTTGTTTTACAATTCATGTAATAATTCATCACACTTGAGGCCCAGATCACCACAAGGATCACGTAATGTAGTACAGCTGGTGATCTGGGCTTCAGGTGTGATGAATTATTATATGAATTGTAAAACAACAAATTATCGGATCACAAAACTGTGAAGGAGGAGTTTTTATTAGGAAAATTGAAATTTTTTCAAGCTACTTGCATCTCAGTACGAGGCGCAGGGAAACCACACAGCATGGAGTGCTATGCGCATAAGAATACAGGAGTAAGGTGTTTTTTTGGAACGCGTTTTCGGAATAACGTGTTTTTCTTCTATCTAAATCACTTATTGGAATTTCTATACCTGACAAAGTTGGTGCCAACTTGGCTTGCTAAAATTTAATGGTAAACCTACCTATATATATATACAACCTGGTGAGCATGTTACGTGAGCTCGAGAATTTGACAAGTCACAATCATTTTCTGACCGGGAAGCGGCGGCGTATTACAAAATTCTAATGATGTTGTGAACAACTCGATGTATGCGGATCGATTAAGAAAAATGTCACAAGCTTCAAAATATAATTGCTGGGGTTTGCTGTCCGTTAGTCACGTTAATACATCAACCTGGCATCTACCTTATCTGAAGGGGTCGAGACGATTCAAGAAGTGCTCAATATATTTATACCAATAGTTCAAGTTGACGAGGAATAAAGATCAAGTTCAATCAAGGTTTCGCACGAATGCCGTGGAAAATCTGCGTGTCTTTTATAAGTTACTGATAACGATCATTTTATGGTTATATTGCAGATTCTTCATACTTCATACCTCTTGTCCCTTTTTGGATATGAAAATTCTTCAAATAGACATCGGCTTCTGGCAGTACTTCTCCTGATGTTTTCTTTACATTTTTGATCAGATACGTGAAAAACTTGACGTTTTAACAGGGCCGGCTCAAGGGAGGGGGGCAAGAGTTTCACGTCGATTAGTGTATTATTGGGATATTTGAAATGCAACTAAGGGCACTAACAAGGGGAGGAACAGGCCTTTATTGGATCACCAATCCTTACCAAAATTTTTTTGCAGTTTGGTACTACCTAGAATATGAAAAATCCAGAGTAACTCGGTCAAATGCGCCTCCTGTCCAAAGATACAGCCCATGACATTAACATTGCCCATATAGGCCCATGTTAAAAAGTGATATATATATATATATAGATATACTGGCAACGCTAACATTTTTGCTTGTAGCTCTGGGCAGAAGGCGCATTTGACGGAGTTACTCTGGATTCTTCATATTCTAGGTGACACAAAACTGTAAAAAACTTTTGGAAAGGGTTGGGGATCCAAAGGGTCCTTGTAAGTGGAATCAACGCGATTTCAGGGACATAAAGGGTTGGATCGGCGAATTTTTCAGCTTTCTAATGTTAATACGTATTCACGTGTAGCACTATTAGGGCCAAGATTAGGGCCTTTCCAAACCTCAGCGGAAGAGGTTTTTCGTTGTATTTTTACCAAGTCAGAAAGGTTCAAGCGTGAACCCATATATAGAATTTCAAACGTTATGATACTAATCGAGTTCTTGCGAATGGGGATTCTCTGGATCGTGATTGTCTTCCACATATTCGCTACACATTTGTGTATAATTTACTCCATTTAAATTCACCGACCGCTTATGTCAATTATTCTTGAATCAAAATAAAAATCCGGAGTTTTATCAGTTATAGGTTTGAAACCGCGATGCATAAAAAAGACATAAATTTTTATGAACATATAGGAAAAAAAATTTGAGAAGCGATCAGAATTTAATCGATGTTATTACCAAGAGATCGTCGACTTTCTCAATAATTACTAAATTTTGTGCGATTGAAATAATCTGCTTGCAATCGTCCTGATAAAGACACTTATTCTCAGAATCTCTTCTGAATTTCCCGTTATCGGAGAAAAAAATTACGCCCCCGGGTGGGCTCGAACCACCAACCTTTCGGTTAACAGCCGAACGCGCTAGCCAATTGCGCCACGGAGGCGACATGCTCATTTCATGTTTAATGCGGTGAGTAGGTACCCACGAACTGTCTATCAGACAATAATGATGAGTTTCCGATATAGATAACGGGTCTGGATTTCATGCGTATCAAACTTTCATGATTGCGTGGCGTGTGTACCACCTCGATACTTGTGATGATATTACATTTCTATAGGACTCAAATTAAAATAAACCTACATTTGGTTGTATATTTTATAGCATATTTGGTTTATTCCTACTCGCCGAGTTTTGATTCAGGCATGACTAGTGAAGTATCGTTATGCATATTATTCTTTCATTCCGCTCTATCAAAATTCCACTCAAGATCAAAACAAGAATGATCGAGAAACCAATCAATAATCACTTTACGGAGAATTTTTGAGTGTTCGGGAATCATTTGGATCATTGGATCAGAATATACCATTGAGGTTGTTAAAAGTATCGACGAATGGTTTTCGTAGGGGTCGTAGTTTATTTTTTGCTAACACAATAGCACAGAATATTTATCTATTATCGAGGGATTGTGTTTTCGACAGTTTTGCAGTTATCCAGCTTATAACCCCGAGCTAAGGTTTGAACTTATTATTTGAGCTGTAAAAACTGGTTGTGATGTCCTGAAAATTTTGCAAGGAGTAAATTCAAAAGTAAGCGTAGTTTGAAGTTGAGTGACATTTCAATATGACCAAGTAACAAAGTAACTCAGATAATCAAACCCATTCGAATTACTTCCTTGGAAGGAGGAAAATGATTCTTGATGTAACATTTCTTTGTAACAATAGGGGCAAATTGTAATCGTAATTTACTCTTTTATGAGCACAAAAAAGTATCTCAACAAATCTATCACATAAATTCTAGTTCAGTTTTAGTTTGAGTTAGGATCTCGAAAAATTAATTTCATGATTGGCTCAAATTTAGAATTATTCATAACAGAGTATATCGATTTTTATCTATCTCTCCCTTCAGCTTTCAGGAATGATAACGCATATCTAATTTTATGTACTCTTCCTCCTTTAATCATATCCGCATCAGAGACCGAATATCCGACGGATTTAGCAGGTTTAATGCAAGCAAAAAAATGTAGAAACGACAAACTCAGAATTTTTCCTCGTAGTAATTGTATAATAAGGTCACATCTATTTTTTGATGGGAACAAATCTGTTTAAACATATTTTATCGATCCCAAGTAAGTATAAAAAGTATACGATCCAGAAGTCGATTCTATTTTTATGATTCGTGAGACTGCAACCCGATTACAATCTGAAAGGATTTCGATTACTCGTGTTAAAATTTGAGTATAATAGAGGTGCTAATGTAGCAACTCTTTGATTTTGCAGAAAAGAAACTAGCTGGGCTTACATCAGGTAATAGATCATACTCATTCAGGAGACAGTATTTTTCTTGTCTCCAATCGTAAGATCAATCCCCAATTGACTAATTGTCATTAATTGAATAATTATATTGTTCTTTACTTGATTTCCTGATGTGCCCGGAAAAAATATCATTATTGAATAAGTCGATTATTAAAGATAGTTGTCCATTGTCCTGGACAATTTGAATGAATGGGTTATGGACTCAGACAAGTGGTGTGCCAACCGTTTAGGTTACAGATTTGGCAAAAATTTTAGGAATAATCTTGTTCCGGCGAGCAATGGAGGTATCTCCATAAGGGTTCAATCTCATGGGCCTCTGGCCATGAATAACAGTTATAGAAATTAGCATTGTCAATAAATCTATATCATATGACTTATTAAGATGGGTCCATATGAGCAGTGATTCCTAGTTTCTTTGGATCTCAGGATATAAAACCCATCGTGCAAAACCCTTTTAGAAACCTCTATTCCTGACTGAACCCAGATGATTTAACAGATCCCTAGTCTGTCAAATTCGTCATCCACACCGCTTGGACTTCCCTTATGAGTTGATTCGCCCTATGATCAATACAATCAAATGGTAATTATTTGATCTGTAGCAGGTGTTTACCTTGAACATCATATATTACAGACAAGCAAGAAATATGGTACACATTTTACGCGGGCTTATAGCCCTTGGAATGAGTTCGATGCTAGTATCGAGCCAAATGGATACAGTCTTTCAATGGCGATACATAGATTACACATGGCCATCTGATGATGCCAAACGTGAAGCCATCCTAAGTGGTGCCTACAATTATACTCAGGTGGTGCCTATGGATATTGATGTATCACAAGGTGAAATTATAACATCACAATCATTCAAAAACCATGAAAATTTATTGGTCCGAATTCATCTGGGGGGGTTACAAATATTTAAGCTATTTTCACTTTCAGACGGAAGAATCTTTTTTTCATCTGTCAACTATCCCGGGAATCCTGCAAGGCTGGGCACCGTTAGTACCCGTGTGGAATATTCTGGGCCACTAATCAAACCTTATCCGAGTTGGGAGTGGACAGATAGAAGTAACTGTGATTCGATCATTGAAACGTGGAAAATGAAAGTAAGGATCAAACATTTGATTCTCGAATTGCATTTAATACTCATCATTTTGCTTGCACAAGGGTGATTTACAAAGGAAAAATTTATAAAGTTCCCTCTTTATACACAAAATATCGATTTTAGACTAAAGAATTCATGATTTCAACTTGGACACTACTTTTCTAAGAACTGATTCATTGCTATACCTTCATACTTCCACAGATAATATACGTGCTAATTAAATCTCGACTATGTCATTATTTTCAGATAGACGAATGCAATAGATTGTGGGTAATAGATACTGGAAGAGACGATAAGATGAACAAGATATGCCCAGCAAAATTATTGGCGTTTGACTTGGCTACTGATACCCTAGTTACCAAAGTCATAGTTCCGGATAACATAGCAGCAAATTCGCAAACGAAAAAAACACTGATGACAACTTTGCGAGTTGAAACGAGTGGGTCTGAGTGCGAGAGTACTACTGTAAGTTTGTTGGTCTTATGGGTCACCCAAATCTGTCTTGACAACCATCAAGTTATTGGAGTTTTGTCGACTTGTGCTGTATTTCTAATCAGGAAACCATGAAGATATCGAATAACTTCTTCCAAAACTTGATCTTTTTACATGATATTATTGTGACTAATGTTGCGTATGAGCGACACGCAAATCAACAGCTCAATTCGATGTTTGTAACATCGAGTGCGTGTCATCAGTTATAATTCATTATGAAATAATACTTCCAGGTTTACATAAACGACGCGATGGGCAATGCTTTAATAATTTGGGATGGAACAAAATTGCAACGTATTGAAGGTCCAGCCTTTTCACCAGAGCCAGCTTTGGGTAAAATAACGATTGGTTCTGTAACCCAAAATCTAACGCTGGGGCTAGCTGGAATGGATGTCTCGCCAAGTCTCTTTCCTTGCGAGCCACGTTACTTTTATTTCCGTCCTCTATCATCCCTCAATCTCTATGCTGTTGAAACACAAGCGTTGAAAAGTAGTCATCTAAATGGTCCTGTAAAAATTTTGAGCGTCAACAATATACTCAGCAGTCAGTCAACCGTTCACGCTTTTTCATCTAACGGTACTTTATTCATGACGCCAGTCACAGAGACTGGTATCACGTGCTGGAATCGATACAAGAAACTGACGAAGGAAAACATCGTAAGTTCATCTGTCTCATCATTACAGTGTGAAGGTACCATTAAGATTCATAAAGTTTCGTTGGATTTGGCACTTTGAAATAAGATTAACAGAGTTCTGAAAAATAATTGCTTCATTTCCTTGGGGGCAAGCTTTCAGGCCTGCAAGCTTTATCACAACTATCATATTTTGAGTTCGGACACCGAGCAAGCAAACTTTCGGGGAGTTGGGTTTAACCATAGGCTCAGACTGTAAAACTATTTACACGAGTTGAACCACTTTCTTCTTGTGTTTTTACGCTATACACATGCACATATCTCGAAAGGCGAGGAAATAACTTCCGGCGTGAATTTGAATCCTAATTGTTTGAAAAAGGAATACTTCCTTTCTGTATTCCGCCGTAACCCTCGGCCGTAACCACAAAGTGTCTGAATTTTGGTTCACCCAAACTTCTATTAAATTTCAATCGATAAATCTTTCGTGGTGGCCTATAACTTGGAGAAATTCACACCAATAAAATATGCTGTATAGAATTAAATGATGAGTATCTGACTCATTACGATTTCTGCCCAGGGATTCGTCGCTCAAGATCGCAAACGTCTTCGGTTTGCAGTTGGGATGAAGGTCATACCCAAACCCGTTGTACCAGAAGAGGAGTTGTGGGTAATGACAAATCGCTTCACAGAATTTCTGCAGAACCGGTTGGATTACAATGAGTATAACATCTTTGTTTTGAGAGCTCGAGTGAAGCAACTCATCAGCGGAACAAAATGCGAACTACCCCAAGAAGTTGCGCAAAAATTGAGTAATATCCGTGAGACCTACGGGAGTCCATTTCCAAAGTACTGATCATTGGCATCAACTAAAGAAACGAGGTTGTTATTCTTTTAATCATCTTTGGAACTTTCACGTTGAGCGACTCTATTCTGAAATAGTCTCACTTTGTGTAAGTAAGGTTCTCTAATGCATGACAATAAAAAATAATTAATAGGAAATTCATGAACTCATTGTTTTCATCCCGAATAAAGAGCATCTTTTTCATTATTCTTTCCGAGCGCTTCTGAGGAATTTGTGTGCTCCAAGGAAGCCATTAGAGTAATTCCACGTGGAAAGAATGGTCGATTTACATGGTGTTCCAAATCTCTTTCTCATGATTTTCCATCGTTTCTATACCTCAAATTATAACAAACAAAACGGTCGCTAGGACCCAAAAACATTTTTTTTGCGTAGCTGGTGAGCAAGTTGGTGAAACTTTTGATTTTTTTTGGTGAAAGAATTGCTGCTTTCTTCCCACTCAAACTGCTATAGATCTGAAACAAAATAAGACAATGACATGCGAATGAGCGCATTCGAAAGCTGAGACAAAAACCTATCAAAATATGCTTTGGAATCTTTTTTTGGAGTTAATTGGTCTTATATATGGGGGATTCCATGAAAATTACTATTTAATTTTTCTCTCAAAAACCCACTCTTAAAAAAATTCTAAAAACATATTTCGATGTAAAATTTGATGTTCTTCAAGGAAAAAAAATATTCCAGTCTGGGTTCTGCACTCCCCAGTGAGTTTTGAGCGATTTTTTGCGATTCGATTTTTCGACCAATGAGAACTCAAGAATTTTCTGCACATGTGCGTAATTTCACGGAACTGAAACCTAGCGCAATCGATAGCCCGTGAAATTTCCTTCAAAATTACCACTGGTCAAATTTATTTTTATGTTTCTAGAGCTGAGCTATGACATTTGGAAGGGAACACAGAGAATAGGATAGTCTGCGGAATCCGCATTAGTCGTTCGCCAGAAAATCTTAGACCGGGGGTTCCGACCAATGGCTTACAAGTTTATAGGATTTGACAGAATGAATCTTTTTGTTCTATAGGGACGCTTAGAACTCCGGTTCTACAGCATCAAAATGAACTCTACCAGTAGTCATTTTAAAGGAAATTTCACGGGCTATCGATTGCGCGAGGTTTCAGTTCCGTTAAAATTACGCGCATGCGCAGTAAATTCTCGAGTTCTCATTGGTCGAAAAATCGAATCGCAAAAAATTACTCAAAACTCACTGGCTCGTGCAGAACCTAGACTGAAACATTTTTTTCGTGGAAAATATCAAATTTTACATCGAAATATGTGTTTTCAGAAATTTTCAAAGAGTGGGTTTCTGAGAAAAAAATTGAATAGTGATTTTCATAGAATCGCCCATATATGAGACTAATTGACTCAAAAAATATATCACAAGGCATATTTTGATAGATTTTTGTCTCAGCTTTCGAATGCGCTCATCCACATATGATGATCTTATATGTTTCAGACCTATGACAGTTTTAGTGGGAAAAAAGCAGTAATTCTTTCACCAAAAAAAAAAAAAATCAAAAGTTTCACCAACTTGCTTCCCAAGTTCCCAGCTACGCAAAAAAATTTTCTGGATCCTAGCGACCAATTTGAGGTACAGAATCGATGGAAAATTATGAGGAAGACATTTGGAACACTATGTACAATCGGCCATTCTTTTCACGTGGAATTACTCAATATGAGTTTCAGCCCTTCACCGAGAGTTGGGTTCAGCCGTGTGCTCGGGGGGCCGATCCCAAAACTCGTTAGTTGGCAAGGGGGAACGGAAAATTGTCATGGAATATCAGAAAATAACATATGTGTATATGGTAAGGGTTCACAGGTCTTGATGTCCGAGGCCTTGCAAATCGTCGATGGTCAGGGCAACCTAATACCCGATGAGTTAGCGGAGACGGTTCTGCACCTTCAAGTTAACTAACTCCTCTTCCCGGTTCAGGATAAATTGAAAGAAACAGAAAATAGTATTGTCCTGGCGCAATGTTCGAGAATTTTTTAGAGCAATTCAGGTTACACAGATTACACAAGATTCTATGGAATAAGTTCGACTACACTTTCTTGGTCAGGAAGAGGGCATATCATTTGAAATCCAGTCAACACTTCAACATGTCATCCAGATTGCTTAAATTCCATTCTTGCTTGATCACGTCCGTAATCTTTTCAGCAATAGCGACAGCTGGGATATGAGTATGGCCTCTAACTATTCGTGGAAGGATTGATGCATCGACTACTCTGAGATTTTTCACTCCAATCACCTGAAAGATATACAGTGTCGATCAATTTCAGAGGATGGAATTTTCAACATTCGAATTGGTTAGTGCGCCACTGGGTCAAAAGCTATTGTTGGACCAATGCGAGTTGCGACCGACCGTTGCCAAATGATGCAACATTGACAATTATATTCCAAATCTCCCGCTGTATGCCAAGATCTACAGCGAGAATGATGAGGATACTTCTTATTGGTATTGATATTAGATTTAAGTTGTTGTAATATTGTATTGTGGTACTGGCATTGATGCTCAGTACTCCCCG
The DNA here is from genome assembly GCA_029851415.1 of Eretmocerus hayati. Taxonomy (NCBI): domain Eukaryota; kingdom Metazoa; phylum Arthropoda; class Insecta; order Hymenoptera; family Aphelinidae; genus Eretmocerus; species Eretmocerus hayati. Next base: position 161,200,294 of record CM056741.1, on the reverse strand, counting down.
CATCTATTCCAATTATTGCATTGAACAACCATAGAAAGATCATACTCACTTGCAACTTCGAGTTCACGACTGATTCGGGATCATCTTCTGCGCCCATTCTGCATGTTCCGCAATAGTGCCAAACAGTGTAAGTATAAGTTCTCAGGGCGCATTCCCAATATTCGTCCGAATCAAATGGGTGATAATCGCATTCTCTCAGAGGAATACGATGAAAAGTGGAGCCGAAGCGTTGGAAAGCTGTTGTCTTGCTCAATTTCAAAACAAATCTAATTGCTTTAATGTTCCATTTGATATCATCTGGTTCATTTAGGTAGTTTGGATATATCTTAGGCTTCTGTCTTGGATCTTTACTCCTTAATAGTATCTTCCCTCTGCTTTTGGGTTGTAAGACGAAGGGTAATACGTTCCAAGCACTACTTTTGATATTGTCTTCAAGCAGCTCCTTGGTATTCTCTGGAGATAGTCCAATTGCCCTGCCAAAAGCTGGATCCTTAACTCCTTTACTATTGCCCAGAACCAGTTCAATGTTAGGATCAGCTTTTGTTGGGCCATCAACATTGACGAAAGCTAACGCCTCAAGATTTTCAGTCGAAGTCAGTGTTCCACGTCTGTAGTGCAAATAATCTTCCACTGCAGGATCCTGAGGACTGAACAGATCAGGAGGCTTATACGTCGCTGAATCGTTCGTTTGAAAGAGAAGTCCGCCATAAGCAGCGTGATCCATCAAGTTTTCACCAACAGGAGCATTTTGGATCACATCAATATCCATATCTCGCAAGTGCCACGCAGGACCTACTCCAGATAGCATCAGAATTTGAGGAGAATTGATAGCTCCTGCGCTCAAAATGACTTCTTTCCTTGCTCTCACAGCGTAATTTCTATCAAATTTCGTGAACTGGACACCATGAGCCGTTTTAGTGTCCTTATTGATCAAAACTTTGTTCACAATACTATTTCTTGTCAAAAATAAATTCTTTCTACCCTTTGCTGGATGAAGATAGGCTCTATTCGTACTCCATCTTTCACCATTCTTGGTGGTTGTTTGGAATAATGAGAATCCTATTTGTTTGGGACCATTGTAATCTAGGATAGGATATCCCATCTCTACGCCAGCATCGAGAAACGCTCGTCCAAATTTCGAATGGTAAGGAACATCTGAGATAGGCAACGGTCCACCGTAGTTGTGATAGTCCCGGTCCGAGTTCACAGATTTTACATCAAAGTTCTCGAGCTTTTTCAAGTACTTCAACATTCTATCGTATGACCATGATTGGTCACCAGTGAAATTGGCCCAATCATCATAGTCCTGTTTGCTACCTCTGGTGGCAACGTTGCCATTCAAGACACTGCTGCCACCCATGACTTTTCCTCTTGCCCAACTGCATCTTGAATCGGTAAAGCCAAGGCAGTATGAAGACGACGGCTCGGTTTTATACTTCCAATTGATCTCGTCACTGTATTGCAAGTAAGGCATTATCCCAGGAACGTCCATTATTGGATATTCTTTGGAACCAGCCTCGATCAGGAGAACCGTCACATCCTTAATTTCACTGAGACGAGATGCAACTACTGAACCAGCACTTCCTGCTCCAACCACAATGAAATCATACTCCCAACCATTCCCGGGAGTCATGTCTTCGAGCTCATCTTCGTAAGGCGTTGTCACATTGTCTTTAAATAGTAGCCTACCCTGAGACAGGCTAATCAAATCCTGACGCAGCTTTTCTTCCTCCCGATAAAAAATACAAGAGCCCAAACAGAATGTCATGAAAGAAACCAGAAAAAATAACAACACAGATCTCATGATTTGGCGCATCTGAGAAACGTATCCAAAGAACTGACTTCGGTATCAGTTCAGATGATGCTCCATAGTTGGAAGGCTTTTGGAATAATCTTGTGACGTAATTTTATTCAAATGAGCGTCTAACAATTTCCATGAGACTCACAACACCACCATTGCAATGTCAATTATAGTCATTCGTTCCTCCAGGACGATAGGAGACAAGTCAGTCTAAGATTCTGTTCAGCAAAATAAATTCAATTAAGTATTCGGAACATTTTACAATGGCTCAAAAAGTAGTGAATATATTAATCACGAAATTTAGGAATCGATGTACATATTAATAGTCGTTGTTTCATTAGTTATATATGAAAGCAGACTCCTCAATCCTCGCTTTTTCCTGGTAGTTCCAATCTTATCTTCCACGGCAAAGATCAAAAAGTAGAGCAACTCTGTTAGCTCATATGCTTTAGGGTAAGATTTCACTGAAGTTTGTAATAGACTTCGAGCAATATCTATAAATGGACAGATTGCACGAATCCTGAATCAATCAACAACTATTCTGTTCAAATATTCAAAGCAACCTCTTACATGTATGTTTCAGCATGCTCTTGGCCACAGGCGTGGAATTTTCTCATGATCTAAATTCATTGACCCGACGGAGGGCGTAAGTTATTGTAGAGGGAAAGGGATGGATCTTTTATATCTCGGGTGCCCCCATGAGCGTGAGGCAAAGATACGCCTTGCCAGCCTGGCCACCTCCAATCAGGCCAACTCGGGGCCACAAGTGTCCGAGAGATGACCCAACCCATGATGGTCCGAATACCGACTTTTGGGACAGCTACCAACTTACAGCTATATCCACCCCTTGATAGGGAATTGGAGACATTCCTTGGCTCCCTTGGAGCCGAGGAAGTCCCTCGGGTAGCTGCAGATAGTCGTCCAGGCTGGCAATGTGATCATGGTGATGATCTCAGTATGAGTCCGTAGTAAACTCATCCACTCTCGAGCATCCTGGCTACCGTGGCCATCGGGCAGAGATGTGCGGTCTCTACAGGGTATCCCAGTTGAAATAAAAAAGCTCGTCAGGGTAGCTTGATTGGCCTTTCGGGCTTCGAGGAAAAATGTGGAAAAAATTCTAAAAAATTAATTGAGCGAGATATTAATTGATCGAGTTCCCATTAGAAATAACATGGGCTGGATAGTCCCGCCTCGAAGCTCGGGTAAGACAATGCTGAGGGCAGAGTTTGGGCGGATCCTACCAAAGCTCACTCATTTCAGCTCGACCCTCCTTACACGTGTGAGGGTCAAATGCAGAAAGTTTCGGTACGTTGGTTTATGGCACTGCGGAGGCTATTCCACCACATGCGAACCCAAGACTGAAAGCCCACGCATATGGGTACCTCCGTGAAAACGTTGAAATGATGTGTGCCACCTCGTACGAATCCCTAAAACTCTTGAGAAAAAAATTATACAGGTATTTTCGACGACATTTTTAGAACTTTTTCTGGCGCAGTCGTTAGTTTTTTTAATTCGGGATTCCCCAAAAAAGTTATCGCCTAAAAACGGGTCAAAATGTCAGTTCCGTGTCATGTGGTTTTTCTTTCTACGGACTTTACGAATGTAAAGCGCCATATCAAAGATCATGGTATTGAGCATCAAATCCTACTGCTACAAAGACCAGAAGACTGATTGTAGGGTAGGGGGCATGTTCATACATTTTGTGGCGCAGTTTTTATTAAAATTTTACTAACTTCTGAGCAGTTAGGATTGTCTCAACAACGGATATTCTTCGATTTGGTATGGGCTATAAATACGTGAAATATCCGTTCCTGCAAAAATCCTTGGTGCTCAGAAATTACGCGGTAGAGAATCTTTGAGTTCACAGAAAATTCAAATAAACTTCTTTGATGAGAAAGGACCGTCTAAACCAGACCCCGTGCTCCGTTTTAAGCTTTCATGTTGAGATTCTCAGCCACGTCAAAATAACCTCTTCTAATCGAGTTTCTTACGTCTAGCAGAGAACTCTAACGTGGAAGCGCAAAACGAGCTGCAGATTTAGCCATTACGTCAAAAAATACGCGAGGCAATCATACTCTAGCCAATGTAACATTCCAACCCCAAAATTCAATTCTTCAGTATGATTTTACAACGGTTGAAGGTCATCCTCTTGAGGTAACAGTTTAATTAATTTGTAAGTACTGGAAAAAATTTCTTATTCAGCACTAGAAGAGGGTGGATGGGTTGATAAATAAAGAGTTTCTCGTTCAATTTTCTATTCCATTTGCGGGGACAAATCAGAAATGATTCCTTGACGTACATAACCTATTCGGTCTTACTAGTTGATCTATGAATAATCTACAATCCTATTTGAAACAGCTGTGAACGAATAATCAAAAATCTCAGTCCCTCATTATTATTATTGCAAGCTAAGAAAGAGTGAGTTTGAAGTCGAATGCATTTTCGTCTTCCATTATTTGGTAAAACGACACAAATGAATAATAACAAAAATGAATGAGGCTCAAATAATTAAAAATTGTAAAAATTCTCCTAGCTTCGCCTCGTCAACATTTGTGGTAAAGTTAATTGGACCAATAAGTCATAGTGCAGTACAACTTAGTTAATTTGGGTTCAACGGATTGATCTGAATTTATACTGTTATTTGCAACACAGTCATCCGATAAATACAGTAAAATATCAGAGTTTATTAATTATTTGAATAGGATTTCATTACTTGAAAAATTTCTTAAAAATTTCCGAACATTAGAATTCACTCATTGCCCTCTCATGAACCGATGAAACGACAATCAGTGTTAGCTCATCATACGCGATGACAGGCGCCGATTACTGCCGGAAGTTTGTCAGGTCACAAAACCGAGACACCAAATAAGTGCCTCAGCCGTCCTTGAGGTATTTTGAGAGGAGCCAAAAGCGTCGAGCATCAGTCCACGGGCCCGGCTCCTCTCTACCGGTTTTGGGCGAGAGACCCGGGTACGGCATCCTGTCAACTAGGATTAGAATTCAGACCCCATGACCGGGGTGGAGCCCTCCTTGCGCGTTGACTCCCACCTGCCTTTGTCAAATACCTTTGCCTTCATCAAAATAGTCATTCCAAATTCAAGTGATATAAAAATCCGTTTCGCCAAGCATATGTATCCTCAAATTTATCTGACTTTGGTGGTTAGGATAAGATTTAACGTGCTGATATTATTTCTGAAGGTTAACAATCAGATGGTCTCCCTAAAATTGTTGTGTCGGAATCTGAGATACCGTGCTTATCTTTAATCAAGAGTCTTGGGGTCCACATATCGTCGGAGTTAGGGGCTGATGGGTCTTGGGCTAAGGCTGGGGCTGGGGCTGAGGCTGAAACCGGGGCTGTAGCTAAGGCTGAGGTTGCACTGGGGCTCAGACTGGGGTTGTGGTTAAGGTTGAAGTTGTGAATGGGACTGAGGCTGGAATCTGGGGCCGTGGATGGGGCGTGACTGATACAGGGGCTGGGATTGGGGATGAGGCCGTCACTGGGACTGGCCAACTGGGCGAAATTTCCAGATACTCCCATGTAAAAATGGGAACCCTATGATCATATATGAACATGTGGTCCAAGGACCCTATGACCATATATGAACATCTATGAAACAATTTTCAAAATTTTTTAAAATCCGAAAAGTTGTTATGGTTGCATTTTCGGGGAATATTACATCAAAAAGTCACGATGCTGATCTTGTATAACCGAGAAAATCTCCAAGTGTTCATTAGGTGGTTGAATTAAAACGATTTATAAGTGATATCATTCTCCTAGTGGAAAAAAAAATTTTTAATTTCCAAGATTTAAAACGTTTGGCAAATTGGTGACCAATCTGCACAATTTGTTATATCTTGAGATTATCATTTTGAGAAATATTACATTGATGCAGGTTCCTCACCAATTTGCCAAACGTTTTCGATCTTGGAAATTAAAACTTTTTTTCATTAAGATATATAATGATATCACTTACAGATCGTTTCAATTCAATTACCTATAATGAACTCTTAGAGATTTTCTCGGTTATGCAAGATCAGCATCGTGACTTTTTGATGTGATATTCCCTGAAGATGCAACCATTTCATAGATGTTCATATATGGTCATAGGGTCCTTGGATCCTCTGTTCATATATGATCATAGGGTTCCCGTTTTTACATGGGCTTACTGGAGATTCAGGAACCTCACTATACGCAACATTGCACCAACTCAATAGTTCTCAATCATAGTTACTAATTTACATTAAGGCAATTTTTCACCGAATTCACTGTATTATGAAATCGTAATGTTACATTATTGAACTACAGAAGCATTTCAGGGGCTCATACCATATCAGAGACACTTCCGAACCGAACGAGCGTTAGCGAGGTAGGCAGTAACGCTAGTCTATACTAGCGATCCTCCAGGTAGTCTATACTAAATGGTAGCCATTTTACGCCTGTTTGCAGACAACTCGAAAACCATGTCCAATCCCCATAAGCTGGACAGGTCGTACGAAGACGAGTGACAGAGATAAAATTATGCGCTAAACGAGCTATTCGAGCACTCTCCTCGATTGTTAACTCCAATTTCTCAACTTTTCTGTGAGGGAGTCTGTTCGAGTATGGACACAACATACAATGGTGATCGAAATACGAGGCACCCATCCAAGTGGATGGTGAAGTTCGTTATCCACGCTTGTACACCGGAGCGACAATAAGGATGTTACGAGAGTACCTTATCCTCCATATCGATTGAATACTAACTATCCAAGACCGAAATCGCTCAGAGTGTGATAATATCATCCTGAGATTTATTAAATTTTATCACAAATAGATCCAGATCGTGAGATTTGCTATAATTGCGAATTATATTGTATGTTGGGCACTTATAAACCTAGTTAAACTACAGCTTCTTGGTCTGGAGTAAGTGCATATCATCTGAAACTCTGTCTACATTTCACCGCTTCTTCCAGATTATACAAATTCCATTCTTCCTTGATTACGTCCGTTATTTTTTCAGCTATTGCTACAGCCGGGATATGAGTGTGACCTCGCACCATTTCGGGAATAATTGATGCATCGACTACCCGTAGATTGTTCACCCCAATCACCTGAAACAAAAATTATGTCGGTCAATCTCAAAGTAGGGAATCAATTCCTTCGACGGGATACGCATCAGAGCGAAATAGGTTATTTTGAGCCCAAATCTTGTCCGCACGAATTCTTGACCAATAAACTCAGTTCAAACAGGATTCTCTACATTTTTCTACCTTCCGCCACGTGGCACTGCAGCATTTCCAATTGAAACAATCCGGGGGTTGGTAAACGCTCAGAATGTCAGTAAAAGAGCCAGCTACGCGTTACTCATTCTGCGTTACCTGAACTGAGGTAAGTGTACCCAACTTGCCCCCATTAAGCCATTTTCTCAATAACTTTGATCCATCTCCATATTTTCCAACGTACTCTAGCTCATTTTAAAGCTTGTCTCAAGACCTTTAAAATGAGCTAAGATACGTCCAATTTGGATATAGTGGAGCCGAGCTGTTTGAATTCTCCCAAACGGTGATTTTTGAGAGTTCACAAAAGTGTGTACCCAACTTGCCCCCATCATTTAAAACAATGTAAATCGGCGATGAAGTGAATAGAATCGCTTTGATCCGTTTTGATCACCGTGCAGCGACATTTGTAGCTTTTAGCTGGCCCAAGACATCGTTTCCGACCTATTTTGACGTGATAAACACGTTCTGAGTGGTAAAAAAAGCCATACTGCACGCCTTTCCGAGATAACCATATGGGGGCATGTTGGGTACACTCCGATGTCGGACTTCTTGATTCCTCAACCATCCTCGTGTTTTGTACATAAAATCGCTCCAAATCAGAGTTCTGCAACCCTGGAGAGCGGATTTTGAAGGTCTTGAGACAAGGAATCGAATGCGCTAAGGTACGTCAAGATTGGTCGAATAAAAATGAATTGACACCGGTTTTAGTGAACGCGATTTCCTCCTCGATGTCTTAGCCCTGCAAACACGAAAAATGGAAAACTCACTTTATATTTTCTGGAGAACGCAGAAATGATCCGGGGTCGATGGAAACTACGTATTTTCTCATATTCTAACATAACAAACGTAAAAAAAAATTGCGGGAAGGTCAACAAGCGCCTATTCCTGAGATCGGCATATGGGGGCAAGTTGGGTACACTTACCTTACTTTCCAAATCACGGTATAGTACGCAAACTGACTAATATGATGCTTTGAGTATGTAAACATAAGTAAGTGTCATTATACATACTTCAAGCACCATGTCAGTCAGTTTGGACTATATCGTGATCTTAAGAGCACCCCAGGTACGCAGGATTAGGAATGCGTAGCCGCTCTTTCACCGACATTCAGAGTGTTCCCCAACTCCAAGGATGGTTTCGATCGGAGAAGTTGCAGTGCCACGTCGAAGAGAGTAGAGAGAGGAGGATAATCCCGATTGTATCGATTCGTGTCAATTCGTAAAAAGTTTGCGCGGATACGATTTGTGCCCAAATGGACCTGTTTTACCCCATTGTGCGACAGTGAGTCAAGCGTTATTATTGAACCCGTGCAGATTGCAGCCAATCGTTGTGAAACAATGCAACATCGGCGTTTATGCTCAAATATATCCCCCGCTCGACGCTAAAATGTCCCGGAAAATTATTGCAATTGTCTCTTATCAGAACAAGTAGAATCACAGCTCAATATTCCGCCCCTCTTCCAATTCATTATTGCAATGGACAACTCAACGATCATCTTACTCACTTGCAATTTCGAGTTTACGACCGATCTAAGGTCGTCTTCTGCACCCATTCTGCATGTTCCACAGTAGTGCCAAACTGTGTAAGTATAAGTTCTCAAGGCGCATTCCCAATATTCGTCCGAATCAAATAGGTAATGATCGCACTCTCTCAACGGAATGCGATAAAAAGTGGAGCCAAAGCGTTGGAAAGCTGTTGTTTTGCTCAATTTCAAAACCAATCTGATTGATTTAATGTTCAATGCGATGTCGTCTGGATCATTCAGGTAGTTTGGATATATCTTAGGTTTTTGTTTGGGATCCTTACTTCTCAGTAATATCTTTCCTCTACTTTTGGGTTGTAAGATGAATGGTAAGACACTCCAAACGCTGCTTTTAGGATTATTATCTGCAAACAGTTCATTGAAATTTTCTGGAGATAGTCCAATTGCCCTTCCAAAACCTGGATCTTTCACTCCTTTACTATTGCCCAAGACCAGTTCAAGGTCAGGATCTGCTTTTGTTGGGTCATCAACATTGACGAAAGCTAACGCCTCAAGATTTTCAGTCGAAGTCAGTGTTCCACGTCTGTGGCGGAGATAATCATTTACTGCAGGGTCTTGAGGATTGAACAGATCAGGTGGTTTGTATGTCGATGAATCATTTGTTTGAAAAAGAAGTGCAGGATACGCAAAGTGATCCATTAGACTCTCGCCAACAGGAGCATCTCGGATCACATCGATGTTCATATCTCGCAAGTGCCACGCAGGACCTACTCCAGATAGCATCAAAATTTGAGGAGAATTGATAGCTCCTGCGCTCAATATGACTTCTCTCCTTGCTCTCACAACGTAATTTCTATTAAATTTTGTAAACTGGACCCCATAAGCCGTTTTAGTGTCCCTATTGATCAAAACTTTGTTCACAATACTATTTCTTGTCAAGAACAAATTCTTTCTACCCTTTGCTGGGTGAAGATAAGCTCTGTTCGTACTCCATCTTTCGCCATTTTTGGTGGTTGTTTGGAGCAAAGAGAATCCTATTTGTTTGGGACCATTGTAATCTAGGATAGGATATCCCATCTCTACGCCAGCATCGAGAAACGCTCGTCCAAATTTCGAATGGTAAGGAACATCTGAGATAGGCAACGGTCCACCGTAGTTGTGATAGTCCCGGTCCGAGTTCACAGATTTTACATCAAAATTCTCGAGCTTTTTCAGGTACTTCAACATTCTATCGTAGGACCATGATTGGTCACCAGTGAAATTGGCCCAATCATCGTAGTCCTGTTTGCTACCTCTGGTGGCAATATTGCCATTCAAGACACTGCTGCCACCCATGACTTTTCCTCTTGCCCAACTGCATCTTGAATCGGTAAAGCCAAGGCAGTATGAAGACGACGGCTCTGTTTTATACTTCCAATTGATCTCGTCACTGTATTGCAAGTAAGGCATTATCCCAGGAACGTCCATTATTGGATATTCCTTGGAACCAGCCTCGATCAGGAGAACAGTCACATCCTTAATTTCACTGAGACGAGATGCAACTACTGAACCAGCACTTCCTGCTCCAACCACAATGAAATCATACTCCCAACCATTTCCGGGAGTCATGTCTTCGAGCTCATCTTCGTAAGGCGTTGTAACATTGTCTTTGAATAGTAGCTTACCCTGAGACAGGCTGATAAAATTCTGACGCAATTTTTCCTCCTCCCAATCAGTGCAACAACAACTCGAACAGAGTGTCAGAAAAAAGAACAGAGAACTCAACAAGTCAGGTAGCATGGTTTGGTACAGATCATAAAATAGTCCTAAGAAAATTGTCTGAAACCTTTCCTGTTCAGATGTGGAATACTATACGAACGAGCAAAGGAACCATCGCATATTAAACCATATTTAAATGAAGTTCTACAGAGATTTATCTCATTCCCACGCGAGCGACCCTGAGATTTCAAAGAAAATTATATATTCCTCAAGAAAAAAGAAGTTTTGCTATGTCAACAGAATTAGTTTAATGAAGAAATGGAATCATTTTGTATTAGCTAGAGAGATCATGAATATTGTAATCATGAGCTTTGACATCATTATGTACCGTAATAATAGTCATTTAGTAGGCGAGTGATGAAAGTGGGATCCTCTGATATTTCCTTTTTCGTTCATGCCGATCTTATCTTTCACGGCAAAGATGAGAAATAGAGCAAGTTGGTTGACCAATATTCTCGGGGTGGGGGGGGGGGGGCTGGTTCTTTATTTTAAGTCGTAATGGAGCTGAAGACATACTGAAGTATTGCGCGATCACAGGAAATCTTGATTAATTGTAAACTACTCTGTTCAAACATTCACAGCAAACTCACACGAATCCGTTTCGAGCTCTTGGACTCAGATGTGCAAACTCCTGATTTTAGCTTTTCGGATGATCGTTTATGTATATTGATGATATTAATAGATTCCAATGGCAAATCTATATTTCGACCTACTTCCTTAGACAAAATGTCTTGATAAGATGCACGCTTTCAGGGATTTAATGTAACTTTCGTGGTTCTTCGTCACCACTCATTGCAACAAATGATGCCAATCTAATAACCGTTTGTCCAGTTGGTTTTCCTGGGATTGAAATTTGAGAGAGTTGAACAGAAAGAATTCACTGCATTTTCACCTTCAAATTCCTATTGATCTCTGAAGCTGATAGAGTCAAAAGTACGACGTGTTGATTTTGATCCCGAAAGTTGACTTTTTTTTTTGGAAGTGAAAGAGAAGACTCTACATATATTTCTGACGATTACCTGCTTTCATGCATATGGGAACTTCATGCCTCAAATTATTTTTCCTAAATTGTAACAAAATTTTATGATAGCAAAGATGAAACTGGCGGCAGTCATAGTCGCAATAGTATTCCACGAATCTGAATTTTCAGGCCAGCCCACCTAATGATGAAAGCTGCCATTGATAGGCATCCGCCTAAATCCCGGTTGGACCTTATCGAATACGTCATTTACTTCCGTGTCAGGTCCCTCGGCTTCGAAATGTTCTGTTCGATCATATACCTCATACCTATCGTATAATCATGACATATTATAGTTGATTTGATAAGTGTATTCCTTCAAAAATACGAAGATATCTCTGGAGCGTTCGGTTTTTGCTGTCACACGGTAATAGTCACACTTTGGCCTTGGAGACACGGGCTGTGAAACGTACCTATACCTGCCAAACTATTTTTGTTTGGATGCTCTAGAAATAGCAGCAAGTGTTCGAGAACAATTGGTGAATAAGGGTAGATACTAGAGCCCATCATAACACCCGAAAATCGAGGAATTTACGTGTCACAGCGTCACACTCTTGAAATTTGGCAGGCTCTCGTGAGTGGAGCGTTTCTGATCAAATTCTATCACTCTATGGACTTATTGTTTCTGATGATCCAAAGTGATCATATTTGAGAATTTCATCGTATTTCTTGTATGACGATCAAGAAATTGAACTATTGTAGACCTATGTACCTTGACGGAGAAGTCAGAATTTTGAAAAAAAAAGAAAAAATTTGTCGTTCCAATAAAACCAATACAATATAATCGCACAGCTTATTGGAACGCACAGCCCTAGTAGGTCGAATATCTATTTCTAAACATTCTGAACATGTGACATATACTCTCAGGATACCTATCATAACGATTCTCCTCCGTTCAGAGTACCATCCGTTCAAATGAGGGCTATGCAGCCCCTATTTTGTGGAAAATGCATTGGAAAACTATACAACTATCAAAATGGCTTTCAAGGCATTCCAATTTTGGCTTTGGGGTCGTTTTTAGCCTTGGTCCACATACAATCTTTATACTTTTATTCTTAAACTTTCAAGGAAGCTATCTAGAAAATCGGCATGTACCCTGATTTTCACCATCGTCTCTTTTTTTGAGTCCATAAGTGAAACCTCCTACACATTTGAACGAGTCGTGAGAATTACCAATATGTCAATGACTGAGTTGTACTATTATATACTTGAAAACATCACTAATGAATAGACGGCGCTTCGAAATCACTCATCAAGATTCCTTCGCTCACCTTGACTGTACTGAACCCGAGACTGAGCCACCAAGTTGTTTCAATCTAAAGCAGATCATCAAAAATCAGCCAACGCCAGTTTAAATCGATAGTCCTGTATAAATGAAGTGATACAGAAATCCTACAAGATTGAATTTTGCTTATTTGATGAGATCTCAATAATTTCTCTCGTCTGTCCTGAAATGAGAGGATTTCTACGGGAAAAAATTTTTATGATGATTTCATATCAACCATAGGTAATCATCTTTATGCTCGCTACTGAAAAAAATAAAATTTTCATCTAAAAATGCCTGCGGTAAATGCTGTAACATCAGCAAAAATCGTTCATGTACATACACACGCGTCGATAAAACCGTGATTTAAACAAATTGCACCATGCCTTAATCACAGCATATATGGCATGTCATCGCAATAGAAAATGTACATGTCATAGAAGAACTCTCACCCGACATCACGAGATTACTTACAATCATGAGCAAATCTCAATCAGCCCATTATATTACGGGGTAACCAGTACATATATATACTGGCAACAATAGCATCTAGATGCAGACATTCTGGACAGTAAATTTACAAGAATTGTTCCTTCCCATTTTCCACCAGGAACTGATTCAAAGAGCCGATCTTCAAATCAGCGATGGGATATTTTCGATTCGTTTTATCTTAATTCATGGCCGCAGTTTTAAGGTACGACCAGTAGGATTGACACTGGCAGTAGGTTACCAAGATATATCACTCATCACATATTTTTGAATTCTTCATATACGCCGGAGTCGGTTGCGCTACTTTCTCGTATTGTATCCTGGTGGTAACAACCAAAGAGAACATTTATTAATCGATCTTTGTGCTCCCATTAATTGTTACCTACCTGTCATGTACTGGAAGTGGCTCTAATCCAATCTTCCTGAATCTTGAAAAGGTCATCAGTTCCGTTAGTTGCCATAAAGTCTGCACACAGCCTCCTCATCATTTTTTGACCATCTTATTCGATTGATCGGATCTTTAGGCTATCCGCGTAGAACTACATATGATTCTTCAGCATTGATTTGATTGAGTCAGCTGATGGACAGATTTAAAAAATCTGTACGGAGGTTTATTTCTGTTAACTCTCCCGATGAAAGTTTGAGAGATGAATGACGTCTCTTTGATGACCATTGCGACTTTTTTAAAAAGGTGATAGCTGAAGATTCTGCTGTCTTCTTTTCCATTGTACATTGTATGTTGCACATCGTTGAACTTCCTTCAGTACCTTGGACTAAGACCTTCTCAATCGTGATCGACGTAGAAAGCGATTTGCCTGTGGAATTTGAATTTTAGAATATAAGAACGCGGATTTTCATTGTCTCGCTGATATACCTTATCCAAGTATTTTTACATGTCTAGTCTTTTTGATAGGCAGCTGATGAACATTGCAAACACAATGATCAAAAAGTGTATCGATTTGAATGCTACTTTCGTGAGCTGATTTGTCAAAGAAGTCTCAAATACTCTGGTATTCTTTCTCGGATAGAACGAGCAATACCGGAGGGGTTGGTAAATTAGTTGAAGTGATTAGTGCGTCCGTTAGTAAGCAGTTTTGTGCCAGCAAAACTGAAAATATAAACAGTAATATGACACGCAAGACTTTTCTGACGAACTTACAAATAATGAACCAAACCCAGTATTATCGACATGTAACTGCAACTCAAGATTTGACGAGGATTTTGATAATTTTGAATTGGTGTGAGCCAAGAAGACTTTCTTGTAATCAACTGCGTTGTAAGCATACTTGTTCCATCTCAGTCAGAACTTTCAATCTGGGAAATCCGGGAAGAGTTTTGACTATCACGAGATCCATAAAACTCGTGTCAAATAAAAAAATTGAGATTCAGATAAAAAGACTTGGAGAGTGCTTCTTTATCAGAACACAACGTGGTTTCACAAGACGAGAGAATGATGGAGGGTATAATCATTCGAATGGTATCGCCGACTGGGTGATAAGTCTCAATAACCCTCAGTCCCGACTTGATGATACACCTCTTACGAGAAGTTTTAATTTGCGATATTTTCAAATACTAATACAAAGCTGTTCAAGCGAATCGATCTTAAAAGTTACTCCAAGATGAAAAGTTCGAGAAGATTATCTCGAAGAGACGCATTAATTTATAAGGTTACAAAATGAGTCTCAGTCATGCTTTGAGACTGTACACAAATTGAAACGAGGACTTGATGAGCCTGGAATTGAAAAAGTTCTCAGAAAAGTAGCACCGTTTCAGAACTCATCCATGTCGATAAAGAATCAAGATATCAAAAATTTACAGAGCCAGATTTCCCATCCAAGTTCGATGAGTTTCATGACGTGACTTATGCTGGAAATCACTGGAAATACAAGCTACAGAGCCAAATAATCAGTCAACAAAAATGCCCGCCGACGTTGAATACTGTGGAATAAGTGAACGTAACTTGATAACAACCACCAAAATCATCCAACTTATCCGCAATATCCAATGCAAGGCTGTCTTTCAGTTTCGCGACGAAAATCATCGGACTCCTTAATGAGGATGGGATAGATCAACAATATTTTATTTTCTGATTCTCGAACGAGCAGCCATATTACCTGTCAAATGGAGACTAAACTTTGGAGGCTCAATTTGTGTGATAGCTTTCGCACGTCCCAAAAACTTTTGCAGCAATCTAATTCGCATCTAAGCTCATGCACAGGACAGAAGCAGGGAGAAGGTCCGGGTCGTCCACACTTCCCATTTTTCCCCTTCTCTTACAGTCTCGTACCCAAATTATCTCTGTCAAATGTGCCATCTATTCCAAAATACAGTCAAAAACCCGACCATCGATCACATAGACCTATGCGGAAAAAATTTACGTATAAGTATAACTTGCAGTTGGAATGTTAACATCCTTGTCTGTATCATCCAACTCGAGGTTCATTTGACAGAAATACTTTGAATTTTTTCATATTCTAAATGAAACGAGTCTGTGAAAATCTAGGAAAAACTAACACTCCAGACCTCGTGGTTCATCCTTGCGAGTCACAATATCCCTCGTATGGAAACAGTTATCTTCGACCAAAGTCTATCCCCGCGTAGTTAAAATACATTGCATGATTTTGGGTAATTTCTTTTTATTGCAACATATACATAGTAGATGAGAACTAAAACAACAATAAAAACTCACCCGGTCAACTGGATACTCGAATCAAAAATTTGAGAGTTTTGACTGGTAATAAGCTAACAAGTGCGTGGTAACTGATACACCCATGTTACTCTAATCACTGCTCGCGCATTGGCCACGCATTCACCCTTTTATACTATCTTCTGAAAACCAAGAGATACAATTAATAAACGGCATCAGCTGTGACAGAAGATGCGATAACCCTGTCCGTAAGACGCTCGAAGTGATAACGAGCTTTTTGGACTTATCCAGCTCTCTCTGAATAATATTCATCCAAACTATACATAGATTGATTTTGATGGGTTCAAGCAAGTCTGTTCTAGTCCTCAATCAATCAGTAACCCTCATTAGTTATTGAGGACATTCAGGCACCTTAAAAAGTATTTTCTAAGAGAATAAAAAACTATGCGTTTTTTCGTCGGAATTTCGATGAGCTACTTGTATCTTATTCTTACGTCCAGCTCCATGAATTCTTGATTTTGTCATTTGTTATGTAATATGTTTTTCCACTCATCTCAACAATTTGACGAGACAGAGTGTCACGGAAGTGTCATCACAACAGATGTCTATAGACATAATTCGTATGACTCACATTCATGTATGTATGTTTCAATGAGCAATATTTGTTATTCTGGAGAAGTATCGTGGATGGCAAATGGCCATTGGCCATTGTGAACAATTTTATCAGCGTTAGTCCACAATCAATTCAAGATGAAAATAATGTGACATTGGAAGGGAAAATAGAATTATTTTCCGTCATCCAATGCCGACTTCCTACACCAATTTCCCGCTATTTAGAATGCTCCGAACCAAGATCAAATCTCTCGGAATAATCAGAAACACTTTTCGTCGGACTTTTATTGGGCATGCAGAGTCTGCATTCAATATGTGATTACAAACAAACAAAAAATAGGAAAAAAACTCTTAATGGTTCTCCCTGTCTCACAATAATTCGACAATTGTTTAAAGGAAAACATATGGACACTCTGAACTATTGTTTAGTTACTTCAAGGACTCTTTGTGGAACAGGACAAAATGATGTCGGTAGGGCTAGTTTAATCCTTGGTAAATTTTTAAAAAATTAGATCAATACTCAGACCTCTGCAGGTCAGACTTGATGCGGAATGATTGAAAAAAACATCTGGAAGTAGAAGTCAAGAACTTTAACATACCCTTTTTTGAAGTTATCCTAAGTTGTTTCTGATCAGAGCTGTGACTGTTTTCATGAAGGAAGATTTTTCTCGCAAGAGTCAAAAATTCATGAATAGTGGAAAAATTCGACTCCTGGTTGTTTCTGTGATTTCTCTCAAGTTTTTCCGTATTTTTGGTCCAAGGAACCAAGAAAAGTGCTTACATAAGTCTAAATATAAATCCATTCATGATTTATCAATAACTGATCCGTTTTTCGAGAAAAATCTTTTTCACGAAAATAGTCACAGCTGATAACAGAAACAACCTACTTAGTATACTTCTCAGAAGCGGATTTTAAAGCTCTTGACTTCTTCTTTTAGATGCTTTTCGAATCATTTCGATCCATCAAGTCAAATCTGACTCGCCGAGTTCTGAGTGTTGATCGAATTTTTATGAATTTTTCCAAGGATTCAACTCGACTTACTGAAATCCTGTTGTGCCGCAGGAAAACCCCGAAAAAGGATCCTCAAAGTACTTGGAAAAAAGCTACAAAATAGATTGAGCTAAAGTTGTTTTGGATCAACGAGACCGCAGGAATCGAATTTTCTAATTTGGACATTTCATTTTTGGGTGTTTACAAATTATTGACCAGTATTTGTGAGAATGATCAGCCCAAATTAGAAAATCTGATTTTTGTGAACTCGATGGTATGGTTCGAAACAAGAGCGATATTGAGTTAGTTCATTTTGAAGCTTTCTCCAATCACTGATACAAGGGCGTTTTGATTTTTCTTCGTGCAATACAACAGATTCTCGCTAGGTCAACTCAAATCTTCGGGAAAGTTCATAAGAATTTAAATAAAATTCAGACACCTGCATGCCACGCAGAATGCAGATGTCTGGATCGAAGTGATTCAAAAGACATTTAATGAAAAAGTCAAGAGCTTTTGATTCCGCTTTTGAAAGTTACTCTAGGACCTTTCTGGGCCGAGGAATGACGGTGAAGTTTTCTCTCAAAAAATGGACCGATTATAGAGGAATCATGGAAGGCCGCCGAAATCGAATTTTCTAATTTGAACTTTTCATTCTTAGGTGTAGACAACATTTTGACCAATAGGTGTATTGATTGAAAAAAAGAGACTGCAATCAACAAGAATAGGATATGATTAGAATCGATGATACTGAACAGCGCAAACTGAGAAAATTGGACACACGGATTCAGATCTGTGTAAGAGGATATTTTTTATTCGCTGAATCACTTATACATGAAGTCGCATATGTTTTGTCTCATTCACATAGAGCATAAGACATCCGTACTATATCCCTTACCTGTCTATGACGATAATCTTAGGTACATATGAAATTCCTCAAAGACACTTCATATTGCTCATTCTATCCATCAATAACGTAACAGAATCACGTTGACATACAAATCGTTATTAAGATATTGCATTATTTCCTGTCTTCCTTTCATTACAATCATATATTATTTACAAAATACAAAGTTCTCAAATACGTTTGACAAACTTTCACGGATATCAAATGTATAGATTCACTAAAAGATTTTCAACAATTCGCACACTCAAAAAGTAGTATTTTTAGACAATTTGGTAACAGTACAATTATGATCAAAAATGTCAACGGAATAATCTCACTTTACAGATTTTTATGAAACTGTGAACGGATGAAAATCATGGCAAGGCCTGGGTGAAAGAG
Source organism: Eretmocerus hayati (assembly GCA_029851415.1). NCBI lineage: Eukaryota > Metazoa > Arthropoda > Insecta > Hymenoptera > Aphelinidae > Eretmocerus > Eretmocerus hayati. The sequence continues at coordinate 161,181,690 of CM056741.1, read as the reverse complement.
CTAAATTTGATACACGTACTTCACATTTCAGACCATATAACCGTACTATGTGAATATTTCATCATACAGATACAGAACTTTGGTCAGATTACATTCCAAACTCTGAATTTATTCTTTTTTCAGATGAAATTTAAAATTTAATTTCACCTTAGGCGGAACTCACGAGAATTAGGAATAGTTGACACCGTACATTTGAGTTAACGAACGGATTCACAGATTACATTTTTTACACGATTTCTTCACATACACAAGACAAGAAATGAAACGAATCGCCTATGAAATCGAACCTTGCCATGGTTCTTGTTTCAGCTGATTCAGCGACAGTTACAATAATGGATTGATGTGCAGCTGGCAGAATGCATCAAGTGGACAGCTGATCACGAATTTCTCTAGTTTCTCAAAAAATCTAGAGCTATATGGTACAAAATATTTCGTCATATTGATAAAATGTTCGAGTCAATCTCGTACGTAGGCTGTTACATTTGAGATTTCAAATAGTTACACGGTATACTAAAAACAAAGCTGAGACAATTTTTGAGATAAAAACAATACATTTCCTGCTTGGAAATGTAAAATAGATGAGAATTTCATCGTCTCGATACTTTTTTTTAACGCTAACCAAGTGTACATAGGTCGATTACCTTACACGAGGAAGTTTGATATTTCATCAAAAAATTAGTGAGCATAATTGTGCGGAAAATATTCCTCCATGCAATAGAAGGTGTATCATCATGTCAAAGAAATTTTCGTTCTCGTGGTAAAAAATAAGGGAGCTATAAACTGCGTAGTTATGGTTACGCAACATTTAGAAGATACTCCTTGAGCTTCTGCAAAGCTTTGCTTCTATGCGATATTGCATTTTTCTCTTCTTTTGAGAGCTCCGCATAAGTTTTATCCATACCGTCAGGTTGAAATATGGGATCCCACCCAAAATCTCTGCTTCCTTTTGGGCTGACAATTGTTCCGTGTGTTTTACCTTGAAAGAGATTGGCTCATTATTGGTCTACAAAATTTTACACATACCTAATTTTACAATTGAAAACGAGAACGGCATACTACTACTGCGAAAGAATAGAAAAAAGCTCTAGTATGTCAGAAATGTGAAACTCGGAATTTCAATTATTTATTTATATATTTATTTATTTATTCAATATCTCACGGGCTCGAGAGCCCAATTACAATATAGAGCATAATTTTGCATAAATCGCGGGATAGAAACATACAAAATAGAAATAGATCGTAGCTCACTTAAATTAATATTCGATTCACATTTGGTTCGAATTTCAATAAAAATCAGATATTGCTTGAACGGCATCATGGAACATAAAAAATAGAAATAGGTCATTGCTCTCTTGAATCAATTTGATTAATCTTCAAGTAAATTTTAGCAATAAACAAGTAAAGTAAATAAATTATTCAATTTGCGCGTTTGGTGATATATCATCACTCTGGGCGCGTTAGTATATACATATATGAACAGAAATAGGTGTCAGGGAATAATGGAGCATTAAATTGAAATCTCTTAGACTGCCCAACGTCATCAGAGTGAGAAACTAGATCATATAGATAATGGGGATCAATTATCGAAGTATTCGAGATCAAGTCTTCCTGGTCTATACGTGCTACGAGCTCAAGAGGGAAAGTCAAGCAAAAAATAGCCATATTGAATTTTTCTATTAAAAAGAAGGTAACTCAACGGATGATATGACGATAATCAATGCAATTGCTCTTATATTTCGCTTTTGACTTTATCTTTTGCAACCAACTTGAAACGGCCAATGGAATCCGTATCTCTGGCGGTATCATCTAATTGGTTCCACAGTTTTATTAGCCGTTGCACTGGAGCATGGACGAGATATTCAAGTCTGATTCCCTGCCCCTGAATTGGTCTCACTATTCTGACATTACGTCATATGGAATTGTTCTAGGAATGAATTCTGACTGTAATGGTTCATACTTTATGTGGCCTTTTAGTATTTTATAAATAGTGAGGTAGTCATAATAAGTATGTAGCTGGTGGATAGAAAGCAAATTATACTTAGTCATGAATGGAGTGAAATCATGATCGGTGTAATGCATTGGATTTCTCGACTTTTTGGAGGCATAACGTATCGCGTTGTGTTGTACACTTTCTAGTGCTCTAAAATCCTCTGCTGTAAGAGGGGACCAGACTACCGACCAGTATGATAGCACCGGAAGAACAAGAGATTTATACAGAGTGATTGTGGTATTCTCAAATTTGAAGTCTAAAGTTGTTCTCTTTATAAATCCTACTAAACGATTTGCCTCGGCTAGTGATTTTTGCAGGTGATTGTTATAGGTTAGACCAGAATCCAATTCAACTCCCAAGTCTTTGACTATTGTACACCGATCAATGATGTGATTTTCGATAGAGTAATAGAATACTTGATCCAATAGGGCTCTAGGAAATTTGATTTGCTGCCATTTTCTTTTGTTAGGTCTCAATCCATTCTCGACTGACCACTGAATCAATCTGTCTAAATCAAGTTGTATCTGAGTACTGTCGATTTGACTATTAATACTTTTATAGAGCTTCACGTCATCGACAAACATAAGTATCTTATTATGTAATATGACTTTTGGGAGATCATTTATAAAGATAATAAAAAATATTGAGCCCAGATGGGATCTTTGAGGGATACCGGATGATATGGATATGAATGATGAGAATGAACCCTCGATTCTAACAGCTTGTGTACGGCCAATGAGATAAGATTCACACCAGTGCCATAGATTGCCTGTGATCCCATATGCCCATAATTTTTGGAGCAAACGCTTGTGGTTCACAGAGTCAAATGCTTTAGCATAATCAATATAAACAGCATCCGTGGCTATACAATTTTGAAAGGACTCGAATATATGGTCTTGTAAGAGTAACAAGTTTGTGACGGAGGATCGGCCATGTTGAAAACTCGTTATTTTGTGCTCGAAAAATTTTGAAATAACATTAGATACGATTTCATCAAGCAATTTAGGTATGGCATTCATTGTTGAAATAGGCCTATAGTTCGATATATGTATCTTGTTTTTCTCCACTTTTATGGATTGGAAGAATAAAAGCAGTCTTCCAAATCTGAGGAACCAAACCGACTTGCAGAGATTTATTGAAAAGTAAGGCTAAAGGGGCTAGCGGTGATGTTGAGGAATGCTTTAAAAAATATTATTTATTATATTATAAAAAATATTATAAATTATATTAGGAATCCTTATCCATTGCGCTCTCTCAATGTTGAGGCTATTTGCAATGCAGTGTCTCGATTTCAATTTATCCACATGGTAAGATGATCAGTGAATCAATCATATGCACTGTGACTAAAAGCGAGAATTGATGAAAAAATAGTAATTTTTTTGTTCAAGAAGGGCGATGTGCCCCAAAAGTACAATATTTATTGTAAATGGCAGAGCCGAAGAATGGTAATTTCTTGGAAAGCCAAAAATTCGAGAAACTATAATCTAAGGATCCTAAAAATTTTAGAAATCGAGCTCTGAAACATAGAATTTTGCCAACTAGAGATCAGTATGTAGATTCATGAAGATTCAAAAGGAAAAGATTTCTAAAAGCCAGAGCGAATTTCGGTCATTTCTAAAATTTCAACTCTGCATAAAGAACAAACGATTCATTACAAATGACTCAAAGGATATTGCTCACTAAGATTTGACTCATTTCAGAAATCATTCAATAGAAATTATTCATTTGTAATGATTCATGAAAAATTAGTTATTCGAAAAATCTGATTAAAAACAATGTTCTACATCCTAACATGCGCAGTAATTTGTTGGAATAATTTTCAAATTTCCTTAGAGAAGCAATTCTCACAAGTCTCTTCAAATAGAAATAAAACACCGTTATGCATTTCTTTATCAAATAATGAGTCATTCTTGGCGAGCCAGTTTCTCGGGTGACTTCTAATTAGTCATCTTCATTCAAGTCAACTCGATCTATTGCAAATAATGACAATTTTTCCAGAAATTATCGGTAATATGGTGACTTTGCTTAGCAATCGAAAATAATTCTATGAAAATGAATGTATTACCTTGAAAAAGTTGCACTTCGGTTTTGGGCTGACCGTCCCAATAGGCAAAAGTGCAGACTGCGTGCGCGCCCTTGTCGTCGAATCCGGTAAGCATTTTGTAAAGTCCTTCGGGCCCTAGTTTGTCGAGGAACCACTTGATATAAGGCCCGGGCAGACCTTTAAGCGCATCGAAGCATAGGCATGTGTCCTCAATTATTACGGGGCCCTGCACTATTTCAGCCGCAGTTCTGCATTTCCTCTCGCAGATGTCGTCGATTTCACCCTGATATTCTGGCAAATCAATCTTTTGACTCACGATCTCCCGAGGAAAATTGCCCAAGATCGCCAAAAACTCCTCTAACTTTTTTGCATTGCCAGTCACGAATACCAGTGGTTTCGACATCTTATTTGTGAGTCCTGTAATATTTGTACCCAGAATCGCTTAAAAAGTTACTCAGATAATCTACTCCTGATATTCGATGATACAAATCAGAGACTATGAGCTCAATCAAATCTAACCCGTTTTTGGAACGTCCATCTTAGTAAAGCTCTTCCCTGAGAATAGACTATCGAAAAGGTCAAACAGTTACTGATTTGCGCCGAGAGGATATAAATGGAAGGAGCACATTCTATTCAGTAAAAAAGCAGACTCAGAGCATTTGCTTCTTGTTTATAGTAATTTTGTAGACGATGCAGTTGGCTCGCACAAACATTAAGCCAAAGCCTGGAGAGTGGGAAGATACATATGTGATGTTTTCTGCATGATCTTGGACGATTTTCAAAGAATTAAGGTGCATGAGTGTATACCCATCCCAGCCCTCATTGAGCCATTTTCTCAACAACTCTGATGGTTCATTTTACTATTCTGCCCCATCCCAATATTTTCCAACATATCTTAGTTCACTTTAGAGCTTGTTTTGAACCGAGTTTTGAACCCTACAAAATGAACTGAGATATGTTGGAAAATATTGAGATGGGCCACTGTATTAGTGAAGTAAAACAGAGTTGTTGGGAAAATAGCTCAATGAGGACAAGTAGGTCACACTCACCTTATGCCATTTCCAAACGTCAAGGGAATAAACTTAATTACAAAAAAGTGACCGACACTTTTGTTGTTGAGGTGACAATAATATGATATCACACAAAAATAACATTGCAAATTGTCACAATAATCATGGACTTTTGTTATAACGTAAATTCATGTTTATCTTCGGATATGAACCTTGAACCGTTCGAGTTTTTCGTGCACGAAAGAATTTGATTATCACAAAAGTACCGGAGAAATGAAGAGAAAAGTATATGCACAAAGATAAAAGTTTTTTTCAGTTCCGCAGGCTTTGTACCTCATTTTATAGATCTCTTCTTCTATACAAAGATTTTATCACTCAAAAATGAAGAGGTAAGATGGCAGACCTTTCGATTTTGCAAAAAGAAAAAAAAACAAGAAACAAGTTCGAGAACAAGTTGCAATAGCTCATGGCGTTAGAATGTTGTGTTTCACCTAATGTCAATAAACATTGCGGTTGCTCTCACATTTGCAATCCTCATGCAACAGTTTTGTGGAAAGGTAATAAGCATTATACTAGAAGTGCTCAATGTAATTTCAAGGAATTATGGTACATTGCAATCCGACCGAATCGACTGATTTTGTGAGAATATAACGAGGAATATTTCAAGTTCCAAATGCCGCGATGCTTTAAAAAAACTGATTCTCAGTTCAAGGCTTAGGCTGTACCCCAGGGCCCGTATTCTAAATTTGAAAATTCAGAATAAACCCCCAGGACTCGAACTAGCTCGATCAAAACTGAGCAAAAATGGAAAACAAAAAACACCTCATCATATGAAGATAATTAGTTGTAAATATTATAAAGGTTTTAGTGCTAGAAAACCTCAAATTTTCGATAAGAAGCTGTCTGGCAAATCTTTTTGCAGGAAAGTCTTTCACAATACCGTCAACTGGGGTTACTTTGGGACCATTCCGACTTTTTTTTGTCATTGTTTTGCGTAAAACTCGAGAAGTTTACGATAAAACCCATCTGAGCCAGTGACCAATCGAAAGCTTGAGATCTTAGGTTTCGATTGGCGTAAGCTAGAGCTCGATTCGAGGATACGATCCAAGAAGCAAAACACTTTTTACAAAATCTGGGGTGGGGTAACTTTGGGACACTCCAAATCCAACTCATGTTACTTTTGTTCTGGAATAGAGAATCGACCCTCTGTGGTCATAAATTGAAAGCCGAAGGCGTTAGCTTCCAATTGCTCTTAGAAACGTCCCGATCGGATGTTTTCGCGCCGAGTAATGCTCATTTGAAGTTAATCAGCTACTCGAACCAATTTTCCGAGATTTGGCAGAAATTCGTATGAAAATTGAAAATTAGTCCAAATAGCTGATTAATTTCAAATGAGCATTACTCGTTGTGGGAACATCCGATCGGGACGTTCCAAAAAGCGATTGAAAGCTAACGTCTTTGACTTTTAATTTATGACCAGAGAGGGTCGATTCTCTATTTCAGAACAAAAGTGACATGAGTTGAACTTAGAGTGTCCTAAAGTTACCCCACCCCAGGTTTTAAAAAAAGTGTTTTGCTTCTATGACCGTATCTTCGAATAGAATCCTTAAATCGAGCTCTAATTCAAGCCAATCGAAAGCTAAGATTTCAAGCTTTCGATTGGCCATCGGCTGAGGTGGGTTTTATCGTAACCTCCCCGAGCTTCACGAAAAACAATGACAAAAAAAGTCAAAAGTGTCCCAAAGCTATCCCAGAGTTGACGGTAGTTATATATTACCTTTCATCATTGTAAGGTCCAAAACTAATATGAAAACTATATGAAGGATTCGCTGATATCAAGCGTTCGAATTTACCGCTCCCTGAAACAGGAGATTGGTAAACCTGTGATGGATACAAGCGATTTTTCTGCTGCTCTGCAAGATTGAAGATCAGCGACTCTGTTTTACAGCGGGAAAGCAGTATCAAAAGAAGGGCTTCTTACGCAATTAGCATCATCAGCTGCCAAATTTTCCTTGATTAAAGATTGTATCGGAGAAATGAGATAAATACCTTGTTTTTCCCTCGAGAAATGATGAGCTTGGGGCCGAAGCAGGCGGCCTATAGAAACACGGGGACGACCAGTGTTCTCACGACAATGCCGCCAACATTTTTGAAGATGGATTTCAAAAGAGAAAACTCAAAAGCGATCGCTTTTGAGTTTCCCGGCGTAGGAAAAGTACTTTGATGAATTTTGATGAATGTTCGATAATTGCGTAAGTTTCCTGAGTACCCTCTATGACTGCAATATGAATTTTTCAAGAATTGAGCAAACCTTTATCGAAATCAACTATTGTGTGAATTAGAAAACTAATGATTACAAAAAATTCAATGATTCTTAATTTAATTCATTACAAGAAAGGGATAATATTACCTTGGCACCTCTGTTCATCCAACTTATCTAGGCAAAGTTGTGAGCAACTTCAGAGTGCATCGAATCCGGCGTGTTTTCGTTCGCAGAGCGCGGCTGAATCATTCAGTGGCAGACTGTGGCAGACAGCCGTAATGCATATTTAGGATCAAGTATCAACTATCAAATACGATCAAAAATGCCGAGTCAAGATGTGGTGACGAGTAAAGTGGTGGTCCATCCACTGGTCCTACTGAGTGTAGTGGACCATTTTAATCGTATGGGCAAAATTGGCAATCAAAAAAGAGTTGTAGGTGTTTTACTCGGCTGCTGGAGGGCTAAAGGCGTACTGGATGTGTCAAATAGCTTTGCAGGTTAGGATCAACAACTTGCTTTTCCCATTTTAATACTTGTTATTACCATCTTTCTCGTTTTAACACTTCTTTATCATCAACTTTAACCGTCACTCAGTATGATGCTGATTATTTTCTTTTTTTTAGTCCCATTTGATGAAGATGACAAGGACAGATCAGTGTGGTTTCTTGACCACGATTACTTGGAAAATATGTATGGCATGTTCAAAAAAGTCAATGGTAAGATATAGTTTTACTCCTACATATTACTTTTCTCCACAGTCTTATTGTCCCAATTTTCATACCTTGTTTGATTGCTAATCGCCATCAGACAACTTTTGGCTATTTTTTCTTGAAATCCCTTACATTGAGCTGGTTGTGAGTCATTGCTTTGTTAAAGTATTGATCATTTTCCATGCATTAGGAAATGATTCATAATTAAAATTTACAGCTCGTGAGAAAGTTGTTGGTTGGTACCATACCGGACCCAAACTCCATCAGAATGATGTAGCAATCAATGAATTAATCAGGAGGTACTGTCCAAACTCAGTGCTGATCATTATTGATGCAAAACCAAAAGACCTCGGTCTTCCAACAGAAGCGTATCAAGCAGTTGAAGAGGTGCATGATGTGAGTAGTATCCTTTCCCTTATTCTTGTTGGCTGAAGTTGAGAATGCAACTTTTACTTCACTCTTTTGGGTAGTATCATGATATCATGAATGAATTGGCGATATCTTGCTTTTTTTTATAGGATGGTTCCCCGACGTCAAAAACATTTGAACACATCCCCAGTGAAATAGGTGCTGAAGAGGCTGAAGAAGTTGGTGTAGAACATTTATTGCGGGATATCAAAGATACTACTGTAGGAACATTGAGTCAAAGGATTACCAATCAGTTATTAGGTTTAAAAGGACTGCATTCGCAAATAGAAGAAATTAAAAGCTATTTACTAAAGGTGAGAAAGATTTTACCATTCCTTGTTATTGGCAGGATTTTGAATGACAATCGAGCAATGAGTCCACGAGACTATCATTCGAATAGACTTGGCCTTTTTTATCCATATCAAATTAGACAATTACAAATTTTCCATATTAATTCTTGCATACTTCCAGGTTGGCGAAGAGAAGCTGCCCATAAATCATCAAATCATCTATCAATTGCAAGATATCTTCAATCTTCTACCAGACATGACTCAAAATACGTTTGTAGATTCGTTATACATCAAAACGAATGATCAGATGCTGGTTGTCTATCTTGCTGCGTTAGTAAGGTCTATACTTGCCCTTCATAATTTAATTAACAACAAACTAACGAATCGAGATGCAGAAAAGAAAGAAACAGACAAAAAAGACCCGAAAAAAGAAGAGAAAAAAGATGAAGAAAAAAAAGACGAGAAAGAAAAAGCTAAGAAGTAAAGTGATTGATTGTTGAACAAAATCCACGACCTCATAGCCGATAACACGTTAATCTTCTACAACTTTTTCATGTAAGTGGAGTGAATTTTATCTGTAACTCTGATCATAAACTTTGAGTTTGTGATGCGAGTTCCTGAATATGTGAGAGAGGAGAGTTATTATAATTTGTTTGATAATTCGATTCTTTCTGAGAGAGATACTTAGCAAGAGTCGAAATATTTTCTAATCTTAATGAAATTAAATACGATTTATAATTTAAATGTTATGCGTAATTTTTTCATGAGCAGTTTTCATCGAAGTTATCCTACTGATGATCATTCCCGTAACCGAATGCTCGTGGTTCCCACAAGGTTCTATTTATTATCACGGTGACTAAATCAGTTAGGGCACCAAAGAGTTCTAATAGTTCGAGAATGATACAAGTGCTCAGAAATCTTCGAAGTTCTTAGTTTTCTGTTAGCCCCAAAAATCCTGTAAGTGTTGAACATTATTCTTACGTCATAGACTAATATTTTGCTTTTTTTTAAAGAACAAAAGCTGTTTCCGTGACGGCAAATGTTTGATTAATTTTTCTACTTAATCGCATACTTTCTTCAACAAAATTCAGTCAATCTCAATAATGCATAGACCATTTTGTTTCTCTCACCAAAATCTATCGATTTCAGGTAACGCTTTTTCTCCATGAAGCATTCCAAACCTATGAAAGACCCATCTTTGAGGCCCTTTGTCCGTGTGTGTGTGTGTGTGTGTTTTGTTTTTTTCCCAACACGCTTTCTCTTGTACTATTGTTGTCGTATTTAACTTGATCAACTATGGCTCTTCTACAAGTTGTAGAGGATTATTCAGAGATGAGACTAGTGATTTGGCATCTCTCTTCTCCCAGTCTCATCCGATCTGAAGACTTTTAAAAAAAATTTCTCAAATTTCGTGTTTTGATACTAGAATATCTTACTTCACCAGGGCCTCACGGGGATTCGAGTTACCTAGAGTATGGTTATTTTGGCACAATATATCAATTTAACTAGAACTTCATATTTTAATATCGTACATTTAGTATAGTCTCGCTTCGCTCGACAGACAAACTATCCCAGTGCCCAAAATGGGCTACCGCGCTCAGTACGGAAGTATACTATTTGACGCAAAATTGATGGTTTTAATTGATTCCGAAAAGTGAAAAATTTCTCATTTCAATCAATCATTGTCAATTTGTCGGAAGATCACGGTAGCGTAAAAATCTTTGCGGGATAATGTAGCTCTTTTTAAGACCTTTAAAATCGTTTTTTTATACACTACTCTACGGTTTTCTTACACTCGAGTTACAAGCGATCAAGTGAGAGCAAATTTACACGCGTTGAGGGTAGCGGAGATACAAAAAAAAAGCGTAATCCACGATTTTGACATGAAATCTTTCAAAATTCATAAAATACGAGTCAGTTATGTCTTTAGAACGCACTCGAAACAACCTCAGACAAAACCGTAGAGTGATGTATAAAAAAAAGTGGTTCTGAAGGTCTTGAGAAGAGCTACAAGATCCCCTAAGGATTTTTACGCTATCCCAATTTCCTGATGAATGATCGATGATTGATTGAAATGAAAATTTTTTCACTTTCCGGAGCCAATTAAAATCATGAATATTGCGTCAAAGAATATTTTGAAGGACATGAATTGATGGCTTTTTCTCCCATCTTTCGAATGTTCTTCGTAAAATTGTCGTAGACCCATGGACGTCCGAGTAATCGCTGTTTTAGTGAAGAAATCCGTGTTCCATTCATTTTGGCGGGTCTACTGTATAATGGTGGTAAATTAGCCTTTCTGATAGCTTAGATGTTCAAAATACTAAACATAACACATGTAATATAAGCTCTAAGATCACTAATAATGTAAAAATTGTACATATCCTTTCCTTAAACTCAGTGTAGAACTTGCTTTATAAGTCCATTTTTTGACCCATAAGACGATGAAGACACAGTGACTCTTTGGGGAAAACATTAGATAGGTGCGAGAAAATTGCCCTATCACACGGAATGAAAACAGATGTAATTGAAAACATTACAAAAAATTGTATCAAGTCTTTCATTTGACATTTCAACAATGCTTCTTTTTATTGAAAAATCATTCATTACACGTCATATTTCCTTAATTGAGCATAATAATCGTTGGTGTGTGAGATGCATGGTACAGGTGTTTTCTTTTAATACTTTCAAGTTGTACTTTAGATCCAATAAAAATCAACGAAGTTTGCGGATACTTCACAAGAGGTCTTATAACGCAGAAGTATCCAAATATTTTGTATTATTTGAATGCTACATGGTTGACATTTGAAATTCACATTTATCATGTATTGCTATTATGAAATGTAACTCGTGAACAAAGTCGGTCAACTGATCTTCTGTCTTTCAGAGTGAACATATTCCTCAGCAAAAGCAGGAATGGTAACTCTTCACAACTACTTTATTGTATCTTTATAAATCACGAAAAATCGTTTTGCAGCTATAAAAATACTCCTATGAGATTCAAACATGCATGCTAAAGTCCACTATCTGCATACAAATTGATCATCAAAATAACGTGCTTGAATATTGTGTCTCTTATTATTACATAATACGCGAATTATTTTTTACAAAGTAACTTCTTTGCAAGCTCTTGCACAGGCACTCACTCTGTCTCTTACCTTAAGTCTGGATTGAATCTTAACACTACATTACAATCTGTTTTACAAAACGCAAAAATCAATCTTACCAATTCAAGGTGGCTCTTTCATTGAAGTCAGTTATCTGGAATAAATTGAACTAGCACAATGCCAGCATATTTACAGAGAGATATGGATACCTTCATAACACTGACATTTCTTTAAAAAAATGTTATCTTTTCCCTGATTAGAAATTAAGTTAACACGCTCACTGTGACGGTGGAAACCGGCATCCCGCTCCAGAGTGCAAAAGAGTACAAACGCGTAATTTACAGAGTTCAAACGCGCACCTATAAAAGTCAAACCTTTTGGAATGTTATTAGTGTGACATCTGTTTATGAGATCTTTACGAGTTCTCGCGGGTCCCACCGGTGGGACCCGCGAAAATTTCTATCGGGCACAGGGAGATAGAGAGAATGATCGAACTACCAAAATAAGTGATCTTAAGATGTATTATTTAGCTTTTCCAGGTCATTCGTTGATCCCTCAGTATTATTCGGGTTAAACTCGTCAGCAAGTCTTGAATTTGAAGTTTATGTCTGGGATGAACCGCGAAACGCGATTTATAATCTACGAAAGTATGATTATCCTCATTAGTCTATGAGATACATGCTTTTATTCGAGGTACTTTTCAGCTTTCTTGAATACAAAATGTTCCTCGTCGAGATGAGACAGAATGAGGGGAGGGAAAGTATCAATTATTTGGCATGTCTCACGGATATTTCGCGTCTAAATTTCTGATCAATCGGCCCTATACCGCCCAAATCACGCATGTCTGGGCTCATTCTGTATTTTGACATAAACTTTCGAATAAGTCAAGGTACATTGTATAATATAATATGAGTATTGATAAACTCACAGCTTACTGGTTACTTTTGTGTTACTTGTCGGAATTCTTGCGAAAGCTGAGTTTTTACCGAGAAAATTGTATACAAATCAAATCCGATACCGGAACTGGCGTGCACACATGTTCTTGGCATCATATAAATGGTAAATAAAAATCGCAACCTAAGCCATGGGATGTGTCTACGTCGTTTGTTTTTTCGTCGTGTGTATTGGGGCACACTAGAACTTGAACGAAAACGGGCCCCACCCGTGGGACCCGTCGCAGTGAACGTGTTAAATACTTATTGTGTGAGGACCGTATAGTTTGTAGGCTATTCCTTCTTCTTTTGAGTATCAAACGAGTTTGATCATTTCGGTCCAAGGCGCAAACTTACTATACAACAATAACAAATCGCAGTAGCTGGTTACCAGCTGCAACCAGTAAATATCTCATCAACGGAATCGCCAAATTTGCCAATAACGAAGAACCATAATTGAACGTTGAAGAGCTTGACGATGTTGACTCGTCTTCGTAGACAAATCCTACATACGATTCGAGTTTATCTGAATTATTATACTGCTGGTAGTACCAGCTTAGATTTGGATTTTCAGCTGGTTTTAAGGCATGCTTCGGTGCTGAAGCGCTTGACTGGCTGTCAATTTTGCTAACTGTCAACGGTTTACTCCTTTCATCTTCATTGACGTTCAACACTTCTGGCTCCACGTGTTGATATTGCTGTTGTTGTAGCTGCTGCTCGTCATCTACATAAGGCGAAGAAAGCTTTGTGATGCTTGGTCTACCTGTTGCTCGCTGTTGCTTGTTGTTGACAGAGTTCGAACCTCCAGCAGAGAAGATAGATGACAGTGCAGATGCTTCCAAAGCCCGGGAAGCTTGCTGTTGATGCGAAGAGGCTGAATTGTGCGATGAAGATCCAAACAGTGGACCCATCTCGTTCATCATGTTGATATTGTCTGTTCAAAAGTTGCATTTATGATGAATATTGAGAGTTTTAGATTGATCGGGTTTCGGACAGGTGATCACAAAAAATTCTCGATCATTTCATCATACATTTTTGAATTTTCTTTCAGCCAGCCATAATCTTCGTGAATATTGAAAATTTTTGTTAATTTTAACTGACAAGGGGAGTCCGGAGGGTCCGGATCACCAAACCTCACCAAATTTTTTCCACAGTCTCGTACCACCTAGAATATGAAGAACCGAAAGCAACTCTGTCAAATGGGCTTCCTGTCCAGAGCTACAAGCAAAAATGTTAGCGTTGCCAGTATATCTATATATATCACTTTTTAACATGGGCCTATATGGGCTATGTTAATTTCATGGGCTGTAACTTTGAACAGGAGGCCCATTTGACGGAGTTACTCTGGATTCTTCACATTCTAGGTGGTACGAGACAGTGGAAAAAGTTTGGTCAGATTTGGTGACCCGGACCCACCGGACTCCCCTTGTGAGTTGATTTATATGTTCCTTGTTTAAATTTTACGGCAAAATACCTTCATTTGATTAGAATACAGAGCCTTTGCAGTTGATTGCGTATACTTAAAATCATTATCGGATCATGCAACTTTCTCAGATTTGGCTTTGTTCACTCTCAGTACCGATTCTCGATGAAAAAATTAATTCTACCAAAATTGACTCAGATCGAAATATTTATCGTCTCTGCATCTGAAGCTCGAAAAAGCTTTAACTATTAGATCGCAGTATTATGATAGAACTTGTTCTCTCACCTGTAGTTATTATCTCAAGTTCTGGCATCGCGGTGGTACTAGTGGTCGTAATGATGGATCTGTATCGAGGCGTAAAACTCTGTACAGGTCTCCTATGTTGAGTAGTTGTACCTTGAGACGAAGTATATCCTCTCGTTGTCGAGTGTACAGGATTGCTTCTGGTCGTCATCGTCGTTGAAGATGTCGTCGTAGTAGTTGTCGTGGGTGGATAGGTCATAGTTGCCGTAGTCATCGAAGATGTCGTCGGAGAGTGAGGAGTAGATGGATTGCGCGCTTTGGATGGACTCCAAGTAACTCTTGTACTAGCAAGCTCATCCTCGGTACTGTCACTGTAAATTTCTGTTGAAACCAAGCTCTCGTCTGCATCTAGGCCAACATCCTCTAAAGTCGTCGTCATGACGGTCGACGGCGCGTTTGTGCTTGCTGATCTAGGAGGTTGCTTGCGAGAAAAGCTCGGCGAAGGCTTGTTTGAGTTTTCGTTAAGTGGTAGTCTGGACTTTGCATTCTTTGCACCTAGACGAAAAAAGTGAGAAATTGATGACAATGATTCCATTGATAATCGATTCCGACGACATTGTATAACCTTGAATCATTATTATTGGCTTTGACAAGAATCAAAACTCTTTGAATTTGGTGACGTCATTGTATAACCTTGAATCATTATTATTGGCTTTGAAGTCTTTGAATTCGGTAATATCTTTATTCAGATTAGACGTTCAGCGTAAATGAAGTCGCTCTAATTCAATTCGTCTCGAGAAGTAGCAACATGACGATGATGCTGATGTCACTCAATGTGTATTTTATTAGCACAGCCTGGAAGGATTTTGAACTTTCGCGGACTACTTATCTATGGGCTTAAAATTCCGAAACATAATATCAAGTTGGACATTATCATTGGTTTTGAAAATGAGCTCGTATAAGAATTGTATGTACGTGAACCTTTCAATTTTCTCCAGCCCGTTACTAACGTTGTGTTAAACAGTGTTTGAAACTCGGTTGAATTAATTTGAACTCAATTGATACAAACATCTTTTTGGAGAAAATTACATTTTCTTCCATAGAGGTCCAGAACCGCAGTGATTTAGGGTTGTCCATCGCTCAATATTTAGAAAGCAAGAAAACCTAAAATGCAAGCATATATTCCTGAAGAACCGTCACGAACCATGAAGAGAGTTGGCGTTAGCCGGAGGTCCAGTGGTCCTCTCAACTTTGGCGACAGCGAAACCTGGAGGTAATGCTTGTCGCGAAGTCCCAACTGCAGGCCCGGTATTGGCTTCGTTAACGAGTCCTGTAGGAGCAGGAAGAGTTGGCTCCTGCAAGTAAACGCTTGATCCATTAAGACGTGGATCAGCAATAGGTAAAAATCCACCCTGGCCTCGCGGCATTGGTACGAAACCACCTCTATGAATTTCTGGCTCCGTTGGTGGGAAGTTACGGTAACGGACCCGCCCATTGAACAGAGGTCCGTTCAACCTCGGTTGTTGCTGTTGTTGTTGCGTTGGATTGGGGAGACTCGATTCACCGTCCTCTTTGCGATCGGCTTTTTTACCTGTATTACCTAAACGAGATTCGTTCATTTTATGCTCTAAGAATTGATGATGATTCGAGTGGTCGTTAGTTCGATGATTGTTGGGAATGATTCATTATTATTTATGGTATTTTTAATTAGTCTTGGAGGACTAATACGATCTGGAATTCCGACATTGATCTATTCACCACGTTAAGTTATCATCGTCCAATAAATGAGACAAAGTTTTGCGAATAGGCCTTCTTTGATACGTTCAATCGTCAAAACTCTTCATCAACAATTTCTCTTTCTTTTTGGTGACTTTTTAAGAAAGTCCTTATAATTGTTCCTCTCAGATGAATCTAAAGTTGTGCAGGAATGATTTATTCTCTGCTCAAGTTGAGATAAATCGGATCCAGGTCCGAAGATCCGATGAAAAGTACCTATATCAACCCGTATACCAAGTTAGAATTTACTCACCCCACAAATTGAAGTTGAGACTAGGCAGTGGCATACCGAAAAAAGTAAACCCAGAAGTGCTTGGCGGGGGTGGTTTCTTCTTGTTTAGTGCTGCGGGAATCTTGTTACTGTTCCCACCACCTGCGATGAGGCTCGAGGTTTTTGTGGGGTTTGGAAAAGTAGCAGTTTCGGTAGCTGCAGAACTACTCGAATGCAATGAGGTTTGAGGTGCCGGTGACGAAACCTGCTGAACTTGTACATTTGAAGCATCACTCGAGTTCGACTCCTGAGCGTACTCGTTGTAATCGTCGTACATGTACTCGGTATCCTGTGTCGGATCCTTAGGAGGACTCTTCACGTTTGTCCTGGACGGTGAAAGGTCAGAATTTTGCTCTGGAATTGTGCAGAAAAATGTATTACTTCTCAAACATACTGCGCTGACTCTCTATAAAATAAATATCAAATATTTAGTAGGTCTACTCGATATTGGAAATCTCTTCAGTCATACCGAAGATGGAAAGTTCATCATAGGTTTTGGATTCGATATGCCACAATCCCATTTCTATTCGAAGAGTTTCTAAGTGAATATTCATCTTATTTAAATAACATATGAAACTAAACTTTTGTCGTGTCTCGATCCCTAGATTCTGATTCAGCTTTAAATAATCAAATATCGAATAAAAAAATGCAAGACTAAGCATCACAAACATAAGTCTTCCTAAGTTTCTGACCTCTCAATTAAAAAACGTTCAAGTCACATCTAGCATTAGAAATTCGATCTCATAATGACCTGACAACAGAGCGTTTTTATCACTTTTTACAACAAGCCAGATATGGAAGGAAAATTTTTGTAATGAAAAATAACGGAGATATATAATTTGATTAGAAAGTACGTACGAAAAGGCGAGGTCGATGATGAAGATGCGTCAAGCTCGCATCCCGGATGAACAGGCTCAAGCTGACGATCACGCTGGCAATCCTGTCGAGAGAGTCGAATCTCGCGGAAGAGGGATCCATCGGCGCAACGTGGACCATCCGCCGAAGCTTGCTGAAGCCATCCTCGTAGCCAGAGCATTCCGCACGAACACGATAAGGGATTCCCTGTGAGAAAAGAGTTGTCATGATCGGATTAATTTATCACAAAATTGTCGTTCACTATCAAGGTTAGTTGGTGAATCAAAGCAACTCTTAATCATTCATTTCCTTTCGTTAATTATTGCAAAAGCCAGAATCCTTATTACTCATTTCCGATTAAATTTACAATATTTGACTCATTGGTGACTTTCGATTGACAAGGCATGATTTGATATTGATCCTTCTTTGTGGGGTTATTATTAGGAAACCTATTCAATACTTTTAAAATCAATATACGTGTGATCAAATTGAGGATTGGACAATTTTTTCGAATTCGTCCAATTGCTTTGATAGATATGCGCAAGCGGGAATAGACTTGACCCTTTGAGTCGTTTTGATTGCATGCATTAATATAGAAGTTTGAATGAAACAATGAATTTCATCCGATCAAACCAAAGAATCTCGAAATGACAATTTTACACGATTCTCTAACTCACAGCAAAGAAATCTGAGCGTCAGATTATTGGATATTTTCACTAGAATGAAGAAACGTATGCACAGATCTCAAAAATTCAAAATCATAGTATAAACTTACGAAGCTTGGATGCAAGACTGCTTTATCGTATTCGACTGATGCAATATAGGACAGGATGTTATTACTGTACATAATGGAGTCTTGTATAAAAAAACAAATTTCATAGTAATACACTTATCGTGCTCTTGGAAATGGAAAAATGCTGGCACTCACGACTTTCTACATAACAGTAAGTTCTTGATAATTTTCATCGATTCTTTGTAGAACAATTTATCCTCATCACAAATAGACAAATATCAACAAAGTCTTAGAAATTATCATGTGTATCTGACGATGAGCATTATAATAAGACCCCGGAAAAATCTAAACCGCAACGAGCCAGTACTCTTAATGATAATGATGAGTCGATATGAGACCCCGTTGATTATGATAATAATACAAACCATCGATGTCGAGCACCGCGATATTGGACCTAAGCCTCCTGAATGCATTCTCCGCAACTGAGGCCATTCTATTGCTCCTCAAACTCAAAACTCGCAGTCTAGGCATGTCATCGAATGGTGAGCCCTGAATCGCACAAATTCGATTGTTGTCCATCTGCGAATTAAATTTTGCAATTCTAGAAATATCATATTTCTTCATCTACGATTCTACATGCCTAGGTAAGCGTTTTCGTGACGACCAAGATAAGTAAAGTGGATTATTGTCGGGCAATCGAGCCCCCCATCAGATCACCAAGTCTCTTACCAAGGCTTGAGTAGTGTTATGCGTGGGTGTATACTTCAAGAACTTTGTTCATCCTATACATTGCACAGTGTGTACATATGTATAGTACGAAGCGTCACGCTCTGACTATCGTCAAATGAGATGCAACGCGAATAATGGGGGCCAGGCTCGCTTGCACCAGCTACTCGTATTATTTTTCTTCTTTTAGGTATAATACCCTATGCACGAGGCTACGAATTTTCACTTTCGACGAGAAAGTGTATAACCAGATTGTAAGAGCACAATAGTGGGTAATGGTCAATGCGAGATCGAGACGATGATCCAAAGTACGAGATTTAACACGGGTGCAGCTTTGCCGAGCTTCACCCAATGAGTACACTGTTGCTTTCGAACTAATTAAATCGGATAGTAATTTGTAGTAGTGCATCGATTAAGATGCCAATCAAGTTGTTCCGAGTCAAATCACCTCTTCACTAAATCACGAAAAAATTGCTTGTTGTTATAATAAAAAGTAGTCGTTGGGGACGCAAAAATTAGGAAGTTAGGAAAATATATCATCATTTGAGAACTAAGCTCTCACAATACTCATATTGATATCACATAATAAATTCCTACTTGCTAGGTCCAAAAAACTGTCGATTTTTTGGATTTAGTAAACTAAGTAGTTCGATCGCGAGCTGTGACCTCATTCCCTATTTGAGTATTATGAATCAAGATGTAGAGCCAACGACATGACAAACCGTAATGGATATGAAGGCGACAGCTCTCATAACTCCGTGAAATGACTTTATTCGACCATTTAGTGACCATTGATGACTCAACTATTTTACTTCGATGATTATAAAAACTTGATAAAATAAGATTGTGGTTATGGTTCGCCTACTTCTCTTTTCAATTCAATATTAGACCTGCATTCCTGCAAGTCCTTTCAAGAACATTCAGTGAAACGAATATTGCCCGAGCAAACTTTTTGATGTGACCTGTAGAAGTACAATACACAGTTTCGTAAAGGTAAAATGCTGCCATCTTCTTTGGTAGAACTGGTGAACAATTTTAGGCCAATAAGTGGCCAAGTCACGGTCACTAGACATGAACTGGTCAACTATGTAATGCTTTTTGGCCAGTTGCTGGACATTGGAATAAACTGGCCATAAACTAGTCAAGAGGCCAGAAAAATTCTCACATTTCTACCAAGGTCTTAAGCTTAGACAAGGAAAATTCGCATGGGCTGTTACGTGAAACAAGCTATACAGTCACGGTAAACATCCTTAGTTTTACTCAAAATTATCCTCATAATGCTTCGGGATAAAGTGAATCCATTGAGGAATATTTTCATTCATACATCGACGTTGTTCCTCGATTGAAATATCTATTATCCACTTCATTTTACAACGTACATCAGGATGCAAAAGATAAAAATGATCCACAGTGTACATACCTTAAGCTCGACGAGCCACTCCATAGCTGAGAGGCTCTCACTGGACACCTTCGTGATTCGATTGTCGCTAAGATCGAGCACTTCAAGTGATCTCATACTGTCCAGTCCCATATGATCCAAACTTGTAAGCACATTATGACTGAGATTCAGAAATAGTAGGTGGGGCACATTGATAAAAGCGTTGCTCGCAAGCTCTTGGATTCGGTTCTCCTGAAGTTCAACGCTTTGCAACATTGGCAGCTCATTGAAAGCACCACTCGGGATCATCTATTCACAACAATTTCCACTTATAGGTCTTTCAGAATATCACATAAAAAATTAAAATACTTGATCTACCAGTTCTCGCTACCTGAATTTTGTTCTTGCCAAGGTGAACAGCCTGAAGTTCTGGCAGCCCACGAACAGCGTTTCTTTCCACAAGTGTAAGCTCGTTGTTCTCGAGATCAACGAGAGATAGACGGGGCATTCTATCAAAAGCTCCTTCACGAAGCTCTCGAATTCTGTTTCGGGCTAATTTCAGCTCGAGTAGGTTTGACAAGCTGCTTAAAGTCTCTGGGGCTAGAGATTGCAGCTTATTGTAACTCAAATCGAGGATTTGAAGAGAGCCGAGACCATGAAGTGAACTGGGCAGTTCTGATAAACCGTTGTAGGATGCGTGAAGCTCTCGTAAATCCCTGCAAAATATTTCGCAATTTAGTGATTATAGGTAGGTTTTGAGAATGATGAGGCGAGGGCGAACAGCAAGGCGTATGCATAAACTGTAAATAACGATGATTTCAAAGTTGAGGCAAGCTGATGCGTTGCTAGTGTGACTCAGTAGGTACAAAATTATGCATTGTATTCCAAAACTTCACTTTGACAGCCTCATAAATCTGTATTGATCCACTCGGGATACGGATATTCTAAGTACTGGGGCCTGGTGTAAATTAGTACTTGATTGACTATAATTTGGGCTAGTAGTATTGATCAACATTCTGCCTTGAAACCATCAGGAGTAGTAGATTCTCCTCTATCTCTTTAGAACAATTGAAATTCAATTTTATATGGGTCGTGTGTTCGAAAACTCATCTAACATTTTGAATGAAGACTACTGCATTCAAGTTCGTGAAATACTCTGGCACTTGTCTATCAAGTGGAACCTGAAGGGTTCAGCATTTTCATCTCAAATAAAGCAAGTACCTAATAAGTCGGTTTCTACTGATAGAGAAGATTCTAAGGCTGGAATTCATAGTCGTTAATCCGAGATTAGAGTCGGCGGATTTAGGGCGGTGCGATCGCCATGGCGAGGCATTTTACATCTGGGCACAGCGATCGCAGCGCTCCTAATCCGCCGATCCTGATCTCGGATTAACGACTATGGATTCCAGCCTAAAGGCGCAATACCATCCATTCATGCAGGTTTTTCTTATATCCTACGAACTGACTAACCTACACCTATGTCAATTATTATTCACCAATCACTCCAAAAGCGCAATGGCACTAATCGGATGCCATCAGCATACAAACTATTACGAGTCATTCCATTTTTCCCATTTCTCGTCCATACAGAAAAATTGTAAATGAGTAATTCTGGAGCGAGCTGGACAAAACCATCACCAGGAAGGTCGTGAAAAACTCCGAAAAAATGGAACCGATTTCAGCGATTTTTGGGTCTTGTTCGGATAAGATATAAGCTTCTACTAAAAAGTCAATTATCACTTCAAATAAGATCCAAAAATCGCTAAATCTGCTCTCAGCCGATAGCTTGTAGAAGTTTCTAAATAGTTATCAATCTTAGACAATTCTTTTCAAAATTACCAGTTTCACCGAAAAAAATACGCTTAAGTACGTCAAAAAAGCAGAGTCTAATTGGAGATATGAGTTTTCGAAAATAAACTAGAAAAGGGCCTGAGCCTTCTATGAACCCTAGGGCCCAAGGGGGGTTTCGAAAAAATTCCAAAGAATTTTGTTTGCACTATTAAACATAGTACAAACAGGAATAAATTTTTTTTTAGATTTCTGCCCGACCCCCCTGGTGATGGTTTTGTCCAGCTTATTCCAGATTCACTCTAATGTACCGTAATATACGAATTTAGTGATTAGTTTGAGTTTTTTGCCTAGAAAGTGGTAAAATCAACTGATTTCTCAATTGTGGGCAAAGTGAGAAAAATGTCGTCTCAACAGAAGGTGTTACAAATCTAAACAAAATCATCGAGAGTTGAAGAGCCTTGCGAGTATCGGTCACTTTTTTCCTGGATTTTTCTCCTTTTACAGTCTCAGTGATTTTAGCTCTATCACTGGGTTTCAACTAACGAGGGGAGCACCAACCTTGTGGGTCCTGGATCTTGACCAAACTTCGGGAATCTTCTTGTTTTGGTGAGAAATGGAGGTTCCCAAAAAGGGTTCGTCCAATGGGGCACCTTTCCTGAGATACACCCATAGAGGTTAGCATTTTTAGTATATCTATTATATGTGACATTTTAACGTAGGCCTATATAAGCAATGCTCATTTCCATAGCTGTATCTCAGGATAGGAGGTGCATTGGACAAAACCCTTTTGGGTGCCTTCATTTCTCACCAAAACAATATGAATCCCAAAGTTTCGTCCAGATCCAGGACCCACAAGGTTGGTGTTCCCCTTGTAAGTTGCTCCACTGCTCGTCATGATCAGCAGTTTAGCAATGAAATGATCATCATGTTGAATTGATGATATTATTTTAGACACACTGCCCTAATTACTAGATTCCACTTAAATATTGGTTCCATTATAGGTTGCCGGGCTACTGCAAGCTGTCACATACTTAGAACCAAGTTTTCATCTCACTTACAGAAATTTTCCTGAAAAACAATAGTTTTCCACGAGGTTTTCCAGCTACGTATGCGGCACTTAGACAAGTTTAACTATGTTGGACATTCAAATTTTGAGCCACCTGCCAGGATATTTGAGAAAACTCTCCCTACAATGATAATCAAGACAAAAAATGCTTCAAAGTAACAACTTATTTTTAATTTTCAGGTCTGTTCGTCACCTTTCAAATACCATCCGGTTACATAACGTTTTCAACAAAAGCGAGGGTTTCGGTTGTACTTGAGGCTATACCTATCTAGCGACTTATGACAAACCATGAAATATTGCATATATTACCTCATTGAGCAGAGAACAATGATTCGAGCGTCTAGATTTTGCAACGAAAAGTGGTTCCGTTTAAAATATGTACTAGGTAGGCACCTCTGTCAGCGAGAAAGCACACAAGATTGCAAGTTATTATTATAGAAGACGAGGCGCCAAATTTGACACGCAACTCTGCACCTGGTCATCGACTTTGGCAACAAGTACTGGCCATTAGCTCACGTTGTTAATATACACATTCAACACCGTCAACTTTCCACAAAGATATTTTTTAATATTGCGGTTCAAATTCATAGGCACAAAGATGAGCGCTCATTTCGTCGTGCGGGTACTATATACCATGCATAGATGTTGTGCAACGGGAAGGCGTAAGACAATGAGTTTCGCCCTCGCGCTACAAATCACTCTCTCGCTCACCCGCGCATACACGAGCCAAGACAGGAAGTATTTCGAGCAGCAACTTTCGCTACCTTGCTGTGATGAGTATATGCTTGCCTTTTTTTCGTGATTTATTTACCTCAACGAGGAGAAATTTCAATCCTTCGTTTACTCTCTGTCTCATTATTGTGCTTCTAGCTTGTGTCAATAAGGATGAAAAAAAAGAAGGCGGTGTCAATGACATTTTTTGCAAGTGTTTTGCAAATCATGTGTATCTTATCTCAATAATTCAAAATCTTGCTAGCCTTCTCGATGGGAAGATTTTCTTTCTCTGTAATTGGAACGATTAGAACTCATTTTGTTACTGAAAAAATGAACTTCAAATGCATCCCTGGGAATTGTGCACCCCTTTTTCCTTCACCACAATTACAAAAGTTCTGATCGTGCTCGCGACTACATTGGTTTTGTTCGGTGGAAGTTTTACAAGGTTGGAGCCATGAAACGTTTCCTGGGCAATCCTTTCTCAATAAACATTTGAACTAGTCAGGTTCCTTTTGTAGCTCGAGTGGAAGTGATTTTTGTACCATTCAGAATCAAAGTGGGCAAGTCTCAAATTTCAAGACTCGATTCATTGCGCGGTCTAAACATGAATGGAACCATTCGAACATTATTTTTCAAGCCGAAGAACACTATATAAAAGGTAGATAGGAAAAATCTTCTGCGGAAGATGATTGCATATCCGACAAAATTGTTGGTCTGATTCTCAACATTTTTCAAAAATTGACTTATTAATAGTCCTCTTTGATTTTGAACAGTATATACATTTTTGGCACTTGCAAGCTACACAAATAAAAATCCAAATAAAAGCAAAGTCCAACACTTGCAACGTGACATTTGATTCTGGGCAACACTGTTAAGCTACAAAGAAACAATCGGTACCAAAAATAGACTAACCTGGTAAACGTGAAAGTGGCGTGGGGTATGACGTTGATATTGTTTCTGCTCAAGTCGACTCGTTGTAGTCTAACATTGTCTTTGAAGATATCATGTCTGAGAAGCTCAAGTCTGTTTCCTCGTAAGCTCAGATCGAGTAGATTCCTCAGTGGGGCAAAGCATCTCCCGTGCAGTAACCCAATTCTATTGTATCTCAGATCTAATTGCTCTAGCCTGCCCAATCCTTCTAGGCTGGCATCTTCCAAAGCACTCAGGGCGTTAAAACCGAGATCGAGCTTGCGCAAGCTCGGTAGGCCCATCAATGCACCAGGTGGTAGATGTTCAATACCATTGGCACTCAAGTCAAGTGTACGCAATAGGGGTAAGGCGAGACTATCTGAGCTGAGACTCGCTGGTAGAGCGACGATTCGGTTCATTGGGAGCCGCAAGTGCTCCAAATTTCGAGGAAGACCTAAGATAAGATTGTTAAATTTTGGACTCGTGATCCACTAACAAGTTGACAAACAAGGTTTGCAAGCTCTGTGATAACTGGAATGTTTTTGATATATTTTAACTCTGAAGATTCTTAAATAATGGAAGATCGATTGTTGTAATCTTCATAAATTCCAATTTAAGTTCAGAATCATGACGAGAAGAGGTAAGCCAAAAAAACTAACCTGGAATGATTTCAAGAAGACGATTCCAACCGGCATCGAGCTCGTATAGGTTGGTCAGATGTCGGAACGTCATGGGATGTAGAACAGAGAGAGCATTGCCCGACATGTTTACATGTTCTAAAGCTGGAGTATTGATGAAAGCATCGGGTTCAACCAAAGCTATAGCATTGCGGCTCAAGTCGAGGCGTCTCAAATTCGGCAGGTTTGACAAGACTCTTGGCTCAAGATGACGAAAATAGTTCCCTGATAGGTCCAAGCCCTGGAAGATACCAAGTCATAATCCTGTGAAATATGACCCAACCCTTTTTCGAAGCACTGAGCTTTTTCGGCGATAGTTTAATAACTGTATATACACTCGAGTATGGCTAGCATGATCGGCTTATCAGATAAACCCGATAAGTTTCATTTAACGCGTGTGGATGGAAGCTCGAAACAGTTTATCATAATTCTACACAGTAGTTCCAAAAACTTAACCAAATCAAGTGAAAATTTCAGAAGCCCTGGGAGACTTTCTACAGCCCTTCTGCGGTCCCCATTCTTTGCACCGCAATTGTTCCATAAATCAGCATGTATGGCGTGGAAGATAAATTTCATATAGGACAAATAATCAGTCCCTACAGGAGATTGAATATTTTGAGATATAGTATGGATAGTTTTACGTACTTTGAGGGCAGGTAGGTCCCAGAATGGTGCATCGGGTGAGTTCTCGAGCGAGTTGTTGCTGAGCCTCAGCTCCCTCAAAGCTGGCAAAGCTGAAAAAGCATCGCGTTGCAGATATGATAGCCTGTTGTAGTCCAAATGTAATCGTTCAAGGCTGGAATGAGGTCTGAGTGCACCATAGCGCAGTTCTTGGATATGGTTGTGACTGGCCTCAAGAAACTTCAGCCTAGGTAAAGCTTCCAGCACTGATCGAAGTTCCGAGATGTGACCAATATCGTTATCCATGAGCCATATTTCTTCGAGGCTACTGGCATCGATGCCAGATAATCCAGAAGTGAGATCTAGTATGAGACTAGGTGATCGACCACGACCAGATATGAAGAATTCTGGATGAATGCGATGGATGCGGTTATGGTTCAGGTTTAGCGTTCGCAACTGTGTCAAACCCTGGAAAGCACCTGCAACAAATCAATTTGACACGGTTCGCTGTGAATTGCGATTCTGATGGGAGTCTCGTGAGACAACCAACTTTGAAAGTTGGCAATCCGTTGCTTATGCTTCGGGTCAGAACTTTGAACATCGTCGTTAACTCGGAAAGCAGTAGACTGAATGTATAGCCTCGAATATTATTCGTAAAGATTATTTCAAATGACTCTGCTCTCAAAAACAATTTTTCTATAGAATTAACCTTAAATATCAACCTGGCTGAATATGTTCTAATACGGAGAGGGCAGGAACTGCGGGTCACGGATTTGGATGAAACTCTGGGAATAGTCTACTTTTAGCACGAAAAGATGATACCCAAAGCCGCTGAGTCTAACGCTCAAGCGTTTTCGAACTACAGCCAATAGCATTAGGATTGCCCATATAGGCCAATGTGGAAAAAATGACAATTATGAGGTATTTTTTGGTATGAATGTGAGATGTTTGGCTGTACAGAGCAATGCCTTTTAAATACCAGTTTATGTACTGGTTTTAACACATACTTAATTGAATGTATTATATTTTTTGAGCATGTGTACCTTCGAGTTTCGTTTAAATACGAAGTTGCATCGAAGGATTTTGATGGGAAGATTTGAGATGGTGGAGGAACGAAGATAGAAATTTGGCAATTTATACTATCTTCGTTCCTCCACCATTTCAAATCTTCCCATCAAAATCCTTCGATGCAACTTCGTATTTAAACAAAACTCGAAGGTACACATGCTCAAAAAATATAATACATTCAATTGGGTATGTGTTAAAACCAGTACATAAACTGGTATTTAAAAGGCATTGCTCTGTACAGCCAAACATCTCACATTCATACCAAAAAATACCTCATAATTGTCATTTTTTCCACATTGGCCTATATGGGCAATCCTAATGCTATTGGCTGTAGTTCGAAAACGCTTGAGCGTTAGACTCTGCGGATGTGAGTATTATCTTTTGGTGCTAAAAGAAGACCATCCCCAGAGTTTCATCCAAATCCGTGACCCGCACTCCCTGGCCTTGGCCTCTTCTTGTAAGGCCCATCGAAACCTTGTGGGGTCAAATACTTGCGAGATTCATTGCTTTAGAAATAAATTTTGTCAAGAGTCTTAATATCATTATCCCAACAGTGACCAATTCCTGTGGATATTCGAAATCATTTAGGGATTTGCTTAAGAAGGTGGCCATCAGAGGAGTTGTATTGACTCTAGTGGGAGTCGGATATAAGAATATTCGCCCACTTGAGGCCAACTTTGAAGCTTCAAAGAGAAACCCCCAGTTTTCACCACAGATTCTGGAAGAGCAGAGGATTCTATCCATTCAGATAAGTTTCCATGACATTGGTCAAAGTGACTTCTTGGGGTCAAGGGGGGGGGGGGGGGGGGTCACGAGAACCTTCGAAGTAGGGCCCCCCATCTCCTAAGGGTGTAGTGTAATAATAAAGTGTTGAACACAAAAGTTGTTAAATATCAAGGGAGAGCTCAGATAATTCCACCAATACCCCCCTCCAACCTCCCCAATCCGCCCCAATTGAGGCCAGCTTTGAATTTTTGGCTAGAAAACCCCTATTACCCCTCAAACTCGAAGTTGGAATTTTGAATTCAAAATTATTCATTAGATGTCACCTTTGGAGAATATGGGGGGGGTCCCTTACTTTGTGAGTTTTTGTGACCCCCCCCCCCCTTGACCACTAGAAGTCACCTTGATCAACGTTATAAAAACTTAGTTGAACGTATAATTTTCGCTTTTTCAGTATCTGAGGGTAAAAAGGGGTCTTCATTCGAAAATTGATAGCTGGCCTCAATAGAGAAAAGCAGAGGGGGAAGGTGTGAATGCGGAAGAGTTCATCTAAATCCTAACTTGATATCCAACAACTATTGTAAGCAATACTTTTCCACCAGAATACACACTTAGGAGACATGAGCGGGGTCCGGTGCTTTTTGAGCATACTATGTAACATGTTACGCTTAGATGATGTAAAGGGACATATTTATAAATATTTTGAGCTGGTTGGTGTCAAAAATTATTCACTTGACCGGATGAGTATGAAGAAATCCTCTACACGCCAAGGATTTTTTCAATCCCACTGTTCCAAAAGCCTAGAACAGGACATTATTAGACCTCGAAAAGAAAGACAGGAAACAAGTAAAAAGAAGAGACGAAATTTAACTGTCTCACTTGAATTGTGATTATTCGGTCCAGTAATTACCAATAAAAAGTAAGATATAATTGCCGAAAAAGTTGAGCTCGACAGATGGTTTGAGGAGATTCTACTGAGTAAACCAACCTGGCATAATCTCGGTAATCCTGTTCTCGCTGAGGGTGAGCCTAGCCAAATTAGGCAGATCGACGAAAGAGCCCTCGGGCAGCCTGACGATTCTGTTGCGGTCCAGCTGAAGCACTGAGAGGGCTGGCAAATCAAGCACCGCACGGCCTAACATATTGGCATCATGAAGCAAGTTTCCAGGCAGGGCTAACTCTTTGAGCTCTGGTAGATTTATCAGGGCTCGTGGATGCATCCATTGTATCCCACAATCGCTCACGTTGACCATTTGTAATCGTGGCAGATCACGTAACCAACCAGCCTCCAGCCTACTTAGTTTTGGGCTACCAAATACGTGAAGTTGTTCTAAAGCTGGCAGATCGCGGAAGTTACGTGGTGACAGCTCTAACAGAGTTGGTGAGTTAATTTGGAGATAACGCAACTTTGACAGACCTGTGGGCAGATTAATTTTATATTTCCTTTTCAGAAATTCGATCAATATTATTGGAATCGGTTATTTGCAGTAATTGCTTGCGTAGAAATTCACATTATTTGACTGAACTTATCGGTCACATATAATATACATTCTCCAATTTCAAGATGATTATCTTATCTGTGTATACCACATGAATACAAATATGACCTCTTATGATGAATTAAATATATAATTGGATCTGAGTCATGAGGATTTGCACTTCAGTGATGAAATTAGCCCCTTGAAAACCATACCATCGAGGTACTCTATAAAGTCAAGCAGTACTGGAAACCAGTAAATTTTTACTGGTTTTCCAGTCCAGAGCCGTTCAATTAATGGATCTGGACTGGTTTTCCAGTGAATTTTACTGGTTGACTTTTACAGTGTAGGGATTGATACTCCTCTTTGTGAGTGAATACTCTTTACTATGGACGTTCTTATTAGACGCAATTCACGAATAGAATCTCGTAAAATCTTCGGAAACGTCACTTTTTGACCAGTTATATAGAACGCCATACTTAGATTTCTCCCAATTTTCGACATTGATTAGACATTTCAAGAGTGCATTTTTGGTTGAAAAAAAAAATCTCATATAAATCACTGAGAAATCTCGTTGACTCAAACCCGATCAAAAATCCAGAAAACGTAGAATAGGGTTCGTACAATGATTAGTCATTTCCAACAATTTGAAAATTTGGCCGAAGAGCCTTCAATTACCATACATAATAGTTGGATAGGGCCTAAAACAGGATGATGGATCTAACCTTGAGGGGCATCGGATATTGATTCAAATGTTCAAAATTCAACACATTGTTGGTTGCCCCTGCAGGATTCACTGGTCACTGGGGTATAAAGGGTCAATCAATCGAATCTCTCAACATTAGTGAAATTTCTAGAACAAAGATGGCTTTTATTCCATTATTTCAGAGAAATCCGTGATCTGAATGAATCACACTCTGCTGGTCAGCCATTGACATATTGTTAATGAACGCTTACCGGTAAAACTAGGCAGTCTCTTCATCAATTTGCTCTGTATGGTGACGGCCTCGAGGCCCTGCAAATTGTCAAGGCTATCCACCGGCAGAGATCGTAGCTCAGGCTCAACGAGAAACAATTCGAGAAGCGAATCTTGTAGACCTTCAAGCCACCCCGACGAAACGCGTTCCAGACGATTGTTACGCAGCATTAGCCTCAGTACTCGCAAGCTCGCAAACACGTGACCAGGTAGACTGGGAAGATTATTGTTTTCCAGGATCAATTCATCTACTGGATGAACGACGTGACGGCTGACCGCTTTCAAGCCTTCGAGTACTCTTGGTAGCTCACTGTGACTGCACCTACATCGCAACAATAGCCAAAATATTCAAAATAATGCACATGGCTTTCTATCTAATTCTAAGGGCACTGATTTGATTTTTTTTTTTTTTGACTGTGTATGTGAGGATTCGAGTGAGATCTTCGAAAAAACTTTCTTTTTGTTACTACCAAGGTAAACTCATATGCAATTTCGCATGATCCGATTCATTCGCTTAAATATGCTCATTACTTAGCAATGTTACTCCTAAGAGCAGCCATAAAAGTAATTCTGAGGAGAAAAGAAAGATTGTGCACCGAAGCGATATTACAAGGTGGTATTAGGAAAAATACTACATGATCCAACGTCATCGTCAACGTGAAAGTACTCTTGAAATAAATAAATAAGGAGCTATAATCAAAAGTTCATTGACTTCACCACATGTAGAAGAGAATTTGCCCCATAGATTCGCTGCATTAAAATTCTGAAAGGGTGTCAAGAAGCCCGAAGATATTCCTACTATAAAACGGTGCTAAAATACATTCACATTGACGAGCTGGAAATTTTCCCGAGAAATCTACATGATTCTAGATATTCATCCGGGAAAAATTCCACAGCGGTCCTTCGACAATGAAATAAGTCTCCTCGTGCAGCAGTTAGAATTAAGTTTGAGCTGGTCTGACATTAAAGGTAGATACAACCTACAGGAAAGATTTCGAAGAGAGAGACTACTCTGGTAGTGATTAAAAAAAAGTCATCCGAATACGTACCATATTTGAAATTCCATATCGCGAGTGGAGCATCGACAGGGTAGTATCTTATCCTGGGGTGGGCATCCATACTCCTGGGCTAGCGATCCAGCGCTAACCGCCAGGAGGCCGCCCAAAAGCCGCAACAGTAGCGGCAAAAGTGACGGTGATCTAGCCGCCAATGGCCCATGGCAGCCTCCATCCCCATCTGATGGCTTACCCATCGCGCATTGCTTCCGAATAAATGATTCACTCGGCTTCGAAGATAAGCGCTACATCCTGAATTTACTGCAACGAATTCCCAAAAAATTTCCAAAAATCTTTCATCTGTAAAAGGAATAGTTATCTACTCGTTACTCGAATGATCTGGTCAAGTCTTGATACATTAATAATCGAGTTATGATACATGTAGTAATATTTGATATTGTTTTCGAAATCACACTAGCTTTCTGAAAGAATTCATTCCGAGTTGGGTGCTTTTTCACCACTCGAGAGCACATGAAGTGCGTAACAAGCTTGGCTCAAGTTATCATGATGACGTATAGAAAACCATCTACAGTACACCAATCACAGCTTGACGCTAATCAATCGAGCCGGGCAGACACGAGCGGGCAAGAAACAAATGCCTATCCTTTTCGAGAGCTAGTTCGATGTAAAATTTCTGATCTTTCGATTGAAAATATTAAAAAACAAAGAAGAAGTTTGCCATTTTGAAACTTGATTGTTAAATCTTGAGGTTATTTTGGCAGAGATCCACGGGCAAAAGATGGCCATTTTTGGGCATTCACATCAGAATATTTTTAGCTCAAGGAAACTGGACAGAAAGTAATTCAGATGGCTGGAAAAAATGCTCACATTTCTACCAAGGTAACTGACGTCTGATAAATATACGAGAATAACTTCCGTCATGAATCAGGTATATCACGATTTTGCCAAAAAATAATATAATTTATTGCATGCCCATGTAATATACCACGACTATATCTAGAAATTACTTCATCAGTCCCTTCATCATGCTGACTGGTAATTTGTACAAACAAGCCTAAAACACACACTTGAAAGGCAAACACCGACAAGATTCTACAATGCATGCACTTGACAAATCATAATACACATTTGCAACCTCGTAATTCCAGAAACATGAACGGTGTTAAAAATATATATTGTATGTATAAAGTCTCAAAGAGGGGGAGTTCAACGCAGCGAAAACGATTCGACGCACGTCACGGTCGCAAAGCCGACAAAATTGGCTCGCACCGCAAAGACCGCTAGGACAATCACCGTCCGCAATAATTACCAACGCGTCAGGCGAGCTTTACTTGACCATCACTCTTCAATGTTTCCAGCGTGGGTGGGTGTGCTCGTTCGTAGTTTTATCACATATTTGTCACCAGTTGCTTTTGATTAGATTTTTAACTAAACTGATGCACATTATATAGAAAAGTCGTCGTAAATTGAGCGTCCTTTTAATTTTTCTCTTGCCCAAGTCCAAAATACAACAGAAAATAGTCAATAAAATGAATCATTGAGGGTCATATTTCTGCTGTCTTTTCATCTCTCTTCAACTTCTCTCTACAACTCTCAGAATGTCAAATCTGGTTTGTTTGCTATTCGATCCAAACACTCAATTCAGCGAACGATGGATACGAATCTTGAAATCATCCTTATCGTTTTACGTGACATCTTAGAGGAATGGGCACAAATGTCTAAACCATAGAAAATTTTCACTGAAAATTAAAAAATGCCTACACCTCATCGTCACTCGCCGAATAGCCATAAAAACAGCTTTGAGACAATGCAGTTTGACAAAGGTAGATACTATAAATGTGTTAGTTCAAGAGACTACCCTTGAATAGGAAGTCCAAGTAATACTCTCAGCAAAGTGGATTTGACCATGTTATCTTGTAAATCTGAATAAGTATTAGATGGCCTAACAGAAAACCGATGAGGTACGTTGAGGCATCACTAATACCTACTTTAAAGAAACTGTACGAGCTGTTCACCCAGGGAGCTCGTACAATAAGAAAAGAATGTAATTCGATAGATATTCTTATTCAATTAAAAAACTCGAGTGTACGTTAGCACAGTCACCAGAACTTTACCTTACGCTGCACACTTTCTCAACTCATGTGTCTTACCAAACTCGGACTTTATCTACTTCTAATGAACTGCATATGAGAACTAGACGTGAGTCAAGGCGCGAATGCACAGAAAGTCTTTGATGCTGGAAAAATTTGTGGAGTATCCCCAACCTTTACCTGAATCATTGTTGAACTTATTGTCTAAACTTGAAATAAACTGATAAATTACTTCAAAAAATTATCTCAATTACATAGGTGTTTTAATTGAGTCCTTCCAATGAGATTGCATTTCCGATTCGAACGCGTTATATTTTTGCCACGCTGTAGGTTCACCAGCCATTTTAGCAGATAGAAAAAGTCATACAGGGGTGCATATAAGTTTTCCAGCTCGATTGTTGTAAGTTTTTTTCACATTTATGGGAGAAATTTCTAGTTTTACCTGCTCCCAGAAATCCCGCAAAAAAATTCATCTGGACCAGTTTGAGCATACTTTTGAATAGTTTTTTCTTGACACCGTTTAATTCTTTGAATGCTCATTACGGATTCATAAATTCTGAATTCGGACCAGTTCCCCAAAATTGACGTTGTAAATTGATGTAAAGCCTGAGTATACTCAAGTGCACTTGTGCCCAGGGCCCGTATTCTAAATTTTGCGGTAAAATTTGTCGGCAAATTTTACCGCAAAATCTGCCGGCATCGGTGGTACTCTGTCGGTAACCTGTAAAATTTGCCGCATTTGATGCAGTTTGCCGTCGCGGTTTGCCGTGTTTTTTACGGCAAACGTCGTTTGGCAACGCAAAAACACTGCGAATCGCGCCGGCAAACTGCATCAAATGCGGCAAATTTTACAGGTTACCGACAGAGCGCCACTGATGCCGGAAACTTTTACCGCAAAATTTAGAATACGGCCCCGGCCTCTGTTTCATTTCATCCACTCTTCCAGAATATTTCATCGGAGATCGGGTGGAAGAATCTGCGTCATGGTAATAGCTAAGGTAAACGCATGGTACCTAGTTGTGTAATGATCTCTAATTCGTTGATGATAGACGTCAAGCAGCCGGGCTATCGTTATTTCACATGAAAAAACGAATCTACCATTTTACAGCACAAATGCACGGAATTTCTATTGCACGGTTGAATTCGATAAGTGTGGGCGGCTGCGTAGGTTTCCGTAGGCTTTCGGGTGTCCCCAAATAAACGAAGGTTTTTCCTACGTATTTTGCCCCGCTGAATCCGAATTTCGATGGTGCGAAGTCGAAAAGTCATGCAATAATTTGTTATTAACAAATTATTATAAACAATCAAAAAGTTGCATAAATCGGTCTGGAAAAATTATTTTCGTATTTTTTGGGCTATTCTGAGTCGAAAAGGTCTCTTGACATTTTTCATGAAAACCCTTAGTTTTCCCGCAAAAAATTCATAAAGTTTCCAAAAAGTCGAATTTCACGATTTTTGAGAGCTTGTAGCGTTGAGTCAAAAGAATTTTTTTTGGCCTACCTTGGCTCAAATTGCTCCTTCAAGTGTCAACTTTACTTGGAAAAAGCTCAGAACCCGGAAAAATGCAACTGGTCTTTTCAGCATCGAAAAGAAGTTGACCTGTTTTCGCGGTCTTTGGTGGCTATCTCCTACCACCAATACACTGAGCTATATAGGCGGCCGTGCTCTTCCGGGTGTCCCCAGATGAACGAAAGCTTCTCCCAAGTATTTTCACCCGCTGAGTCCGAATTTTGATGTTGCAAAGTCGAAAAGTCATGCAATAATTTGTTATTAACAAATTATTATGAACCATCAAAAAGTTGCATAAATCGATGCGATAAATTTTTTGCCTGTTTTTTGGGCTATTCTAAGCCGAAAAGGTCTCTGCATATTTTCCACGAGAACCCTTAGTTTTTCCGCAGAAATTCCATGAAGTTTCAACAAATTCGAATTCTGCGATTGCGTGGATCTCAGAGAATGAACGAATATTCTAATGACATTTCCCGTGGCTCCAGTTGATGGTTGTGTAAATCCATACTTCTGATGAATAAAACGAGATGAAGATTATACAACTACGCTACCATTCAAATGTCTCAATATACCTGGAAATCAAACTGATGATCTTTAGAAGTGGATATCTCAGAACTTATTGGTCGTAGAAAGCTCTGCGTGGTCGCACTTTGTAGCTCATATAAAGTACTTTCAAATCTATTTTCTGTATGCCCCGTCCCGCATTTTATACCAGAGACACACGAGTCAGAAAAATGACTTTTTTCTCAATTTTCCACCCAAGGTACGAGTGCCTGCAAATTTCGACAAAATCGTTGGATCGCTATGAGACCTATCATATCTTCAAGCCCATGAAAAGACCTTCATGATTCGTTTTTGAACGTCTCTCAAAGTGGTTCTGATATTGAGATATGACGGATTGATCTGCAGGTGTTTTTCTCTCAAAAAGATACACGATAATCCAACAACGTTGAGGGGCAGCCCACGTTGGGGCATCTGACCCTCATTTCTGCAGAAGTTTGACTCAACATCGGGATAGCCATCGAAAATGAAGATTACCAACCTTGAACTGGGCTGTTTCTCATCATTCTTGGATTATCAAGGGACTTTTGAGAGAAAAACACCCTCACTGAATCAGGTAAATCTCGAAACCAGAACCATTTTCAGAGACGTTCAAAAACGAAACTCAAAGGCCTTTTCATGGGCTTGAAGATATGATAGGTCTCATAGCGATCCAACGATTTTGTCGAAATTTGCAGGCACTCGTACCTTGGGTGGAAAATTGAGAAAAAAGTCATTTTTCTGACTCCTGTGTCTCTGGTATAAAATGCAGGACGGGGCATACAGAAAATAGATTCGAAAGTACTTTATATGAGCTACAAAGTGCGACCACGCAGAGCTTTCTACGACCAATAAGTCACGGGTCTCTAGAACTAGGTCTAAATCCATGGTGCAGACCACCCACGGGATTGTTGTGGGATATCATTTTAGGCCCCTGTGGGATCATTTTCCAGCTAATATGAAAATCGCCACTTGGGCCGTTTTTTAATAAAGTCCAAAAAACGTGTTTTTTCGCGACCTTTCGACCTCTTACGCTCTATAACTCGAACGGGATGCGTTTTTTTGAAAAATTTGTAGAGACCTTTTTTGTAGATCTGAAAAAATTAACGAAGAATATGTCCTTGTCCAATTCCAAAAGACTGACCCGTTGAAGAAATTAGAGCTTCTTTCATGAAAAATTATATTCTTCTCGCTCTCTCGCTTCACAGCTCGAACGGGACGCATTTCTTCGAAAAATGTGTAGAGATCTTTTTTGTAGATCTTGAAAAATTAAGCAAAAATATGTCCTTGTCTCATCCCGTAAGACTCATTTGTTGCGCATATGAGAGGTTTTTTCACCAGAGATCGTATTTACCCCGTAATTTTCCTCTGTTTTATAAACAAAACTATAAAATAATGTGTTTCATCGGAAGTTCATAGCTCATAGAGAATTATCCTATAGAAATATCGATGGATTACATTATTTTATAGTTTTGTCTATAAAACAGAGGAAAATTACGGGGTAAATACGATCTCTGGTGAAAAAACCTCTCATATGCGCAACAAATGAGTCTTACGGAATAAGACAAGGACATATTTTCGCTTAATTTTTCAAGATCTACAAAAAAGGTCTCTACACATTTTTCGAAAAAATGCGTCCCGTTCGAGCTGTGAAGCGAGAGAGCGGGAAGAATATAATTTTTCATGAAAAAAGCTCTAATTTCTTCAACGGGTCAGTCTTTTGAGATTGGACAAGGACATATTCTTTGTTAATTTTTTCAGATCTACAAAAAAGGTCTCTACAAATTTCTCAAAAAAACGCATCCCGTTCGAGTTATAGAGCGTAAGAGGTCGAAAGGTCGCGAAATAACACGTTATTTGGACTTTATCAAAAAACGGCCCAAGTGGCGATTTCCATATTAGCTGGAAAATGATCCCACAGGGGCCTAAAATGATATCCCACAACAATCCCGTGGGTGGTCTGCACCATAGATTTAGACCTAGTTCTAGAGACCCGTGAAGTTCTGAGATATCCACTTCTAAAGATCATCAGTTTGATTTCCAGGTATATTGAGACATTTGAATGGTAGCGTAGTTGTATAATCTTCATCTCGTTTTATTCATCAGAAGTATGGATTTACACAACCATCAACTGGAGCCACGGGAAATGTCATTAGAATATTCGTTCATTCTCTGAGATCCACGCAATCGCAGAATTCGAATTTGTTGAAACTTCATGGAATTTCTGCGGAAAAACTAAGGGTTCTCGTGGAAAATATGCAGAGACCTTTTCGGCTTAGAATAGCCCAAAAAACAGGCAAAAAATTTATCGCATCGATTTATGCAACTTTTTGATGGTTCATAATAATTTGTTAATAACAAATTATTGCATGACTTTTCGACTTTGCAACATCAAAATTCGGACTCAGCGGGTGAAAATACTTGGGAGAAGCTTTCGTTCATCTGGGGACACCCGGAAGAGCACGGCCGCCTATATAGCTCAGTGTATTGGTGGTAGGAGATAGCCACCAGAGACCGCGAAAACAGGTCAACTTCTTTTCGATGCTGAAAAGACCAGTTGCATTTTTCCGGGTTCTGAGCTTTTTCCAAGTAAAGTTGACACTTGAAGGAGCAATTTGAGCCAAGGTAGGCCAAAAAAAAATTTTTCGACTCAACGCTACAAGCTCTCAAAAATCGTGAAATTCGACTTTTTGGAAACTTTATGAATTTTTTGCGGGAAAACTAAGGGTTTTCATGAAAAATGTCAGGAGACCTTTTCGACTCAGAATAGCCCAAAAAATACGAAAATAATTTTTCCAGACCGATTTATGCAACTTTTTGATTGTTTATAATAATTTGTTAATAACAAATTATTGCATGACTTTTCGACTTCGCACCATCGAAATTCGGATTCAGCGGGTCAAAATACGTAGGAAAAACCTTCGTTTATTCGGGGACACCCGAAAGCCTACGGAAACCTACGCAGCCGCCGGACTAGTTTTCAAGACCTCATTAATGAATTTTTCTTTATCCAATTATCTTGGATTTATCTAGCCACAATGAAACCTAAATGTGTCCAAAAAAATCAGAATATGCTGCATGTGGGATTGGAAGATCTTGAAGTTGGAATCACTGCAAGCTTAGGTAGGTCTTAAAAGGTTTATACTTTTCAAAAAATCCAAAAGTTGAATTCATCTCGGTAATGACTTAATCATGAGCCATTGTGCAAATCTAAGTCTACCACTCATCACCTGCCAACACACTCAAGATACCAAGATCATCGCCATACAGTTCGGTTCCAATTACGAAACAGACGATTGCGGGGGAGCAGGTATGCCCATTCCACTCAACGCGAGAGTCCGAATTTTCTCGAGGAACGAGGTTTCCTGCATGCATGTGGTACATCGTAAGTAAACGCCCGGAAATGTTTCATAACGCGAGCTCGAGACGTCCGCTGCCGGTAGTACTTATAAGTAAAGGCATTGGATATATACGCAGACTCGTCCTCAAAATCCACTCAAACGTGGAAAGCCCAGGATATATACAGAGTTTTACGTAGGTATACAATAAGTATAGTGCTGCTCTTAAGACTTGATGATGAATTGGGATGGACGAGGAGTGAGCTCAATTATCGTCGCTTGCGCGATTTATGACACCCGAGTAGAGCTTTGGAGAGATGGGAGTTTCTTTACCACGTGCATTCAGCACCGAATCCGGCAATGAGCCCGGCAAAGTTGAGTAACGGTCACAACTCTCGAGGACTCAGAGTGCGAACAGATGACTGTGTGTTGAAATCTAAATGATGACTGTATAATTGGGTGCAAATTGAGTTAAAGATTATTTCACATTAAGAGAAGTGATTGATTGGATTGCATATTATTCATTTTTGGACCTCCTTTTGGACCCTGAAACTTCGTCGATGATGATAAATTCTATTTGGAAGTTGATCAAATAATATGCCGCTATGGATCAAGATCCCAGGTACTCTCAGATTCGAAAGCATTTACAGCTGTTTCATATAAATCTATACCTATAATTGGTCCGATTACTTTTTTCAAACACTAAACTATCCGTCAATAGCACTGGTTGGACTACAACAGAGTGTTCAAGACTCACTGAGGGTGAAATTCTCTGAGATTCCGAACTATTCCAGAACTCCTTCGGTCATCACGATTTCCAATAATATCTACACTACCGGTCCAAAGTCTCGATATACCTGGGAATGAGACTGATGATCTTCAGAACTGGATATCTCAGAACCTATTGGTCGTAGAGAGCACTGCCTGGTCGCATTTTGTAATTCATATCAAG
Organism: Eretmocerus hayati; assembly: GCA_029851415.1. Classification (NCBI taxonomy): domain Eukaryota; kingdom Metazoa; phylum Arthropoda; class Insecta; order Hymenoptera; family Aphelinidae; genus Eretmocerus; species Eretmocerus hayati. The sequence continues at coordinate 161,142,066 of CM056741.1, read as the reverse complement.
CACTTTCAAACCTTCTTTCAGTATTTCCCGTCCCGCGTATTACCAGAAATACACGAGTCAGAAAAAAGACTTTTTTCGCAATTTTTCAAGCAGGGTACGAACGCCTGACGATTTTAGAGAGAATATTGGATCGCTATGAGACCGATGACATATTTAAGTCCATGGAAAGACCTTCAAAATCCGTTTTATATCATTCGTTTCCCCAGCAATCGAGACGTAGAATACTATTTGAACGTAGAAACGTTTAGGAATCCCTGGGAATCCAGACTTACCAGAGGTTTCAGAACTTTTGGACAACTTGTAAAATCATCAGAATTCTAAATGAAAATATTTCTGAGGTCTGAGTAGATCCATGCCGTATGAGTAATTAATTCTATGAGGACACGGCGTATAGCCAAAATTCTATGGTCAAAACATGAACATCTAAGCCCATAAAAAATTCTCTTTAGGACCTGGCATGCTAATTAAAATATTATTTACAACATTTGTTAGCAAAATCTTAGTGATTTCTATCACTGAATCGTCACTACTCGTGAACAACGTTAGATGAATAAATTCGAAAGATATAAGCAAAAGTAATGTAGAAATGACTCAAATTACTCACTCATAAAATAACATCGAAATCACTCCTCAAATTCACGACTATATCTCACAAATCTTGTATATCAATGATTCTATAAGAACTGCTCCTGAATTTTTCCTCCGGAGCCATCTTCTAAAGTTCCTCTAATACAGGTACGTGTTTCCTCATCAGAGTTTGTGTTCTCCGCGGAAAAATTGTTCCTAGAATGTTTTAAGAATTTGAAGCCATTCTTGTCTATTTTTTTGATTTTGACTCCAAAGAAATCTATTTATTGTGCGCGCGCAGCAATTTGGGTTTTTTAATAAAATTTTTTCAAAGGCTAAGGAAGTTTCCTTCAAAATGACCTTCAGCAAAATTCAATTTAGTCAACCTGGGCCGAGGATTCACTGACTTTACATGATGAGTCTCCAAAGTAACTTACTGTGAAATTCCTCACTCTCTTCGAGATTTTCTTGGACATTTCCATGTTTGCATCCTATCTGCACTTGAATTCTAGGATGCTAAATAGACGGCTCGGAATCGTAGAGAAATTACGTAATATCTCAATGATTGGAATACTTCCTCGAATACCTCGATCCGTATTGCCAGGGTTTGCGACAGAAATTCGGTAATTACAGGTTTTTCTCGTCAAAACAACGGTTGTAGATGTACATTTTTTCCAGATTCTCTATAGGTTTGGCATGTTTTTCAGGTCAGCTGGACATCCTATATATATATATGTATGCTACCTCTATAAGATAAGTCAAGGGATGTCATGCTCATTTTATTTTTGATCCGACTGATTTATCTCGAAATTACCAAGACTGCACTCTTCTCTTTTGATCTGATACTATTACAAGTATTGGATACGAGAAGAAAGTTTTTTATGACAATAATGAGTCCGTTGCGCGTGATCGCTTTAATAATCATGCCATCAATTCCCCTATTATTTTGTATTGCACACGAAAGAAAACAGTGGAATGCGTACATGTCTCCGATATGATGAAGCAGGCTTTACATTAAGAGCTTAAAACTCAGATGATCGACCAACATTATGTCAGTGATTTTTTTTAAATATTGAAATTGGTGCTTAATAGTTTTCGCAAAATTTCTGTCATTTTACGTAAAAAAATAACGAGCTTAAGACAAGACTATAGCTGTAAAGAAGTCAACAACTGAAACTATCATTGATCTATAAGCGAAGAAAAAGTGAAAGTGATGCATACGCGTTGGTCTCGCCCATTCACCCCGCTATTACGCGGTCTTCGAACACCACGAAAGTACAACAAAATGAAGCTCAAAGGACTTATTATATATTAGAAATTCCGCACCACGTTAGAACCACAAGATACCATAAGAAAATCAAACAGTCCCCATTCAAAGCTTCTTTCTGTATAATAAAAAAAAGGAATACTTTTGAGCTGGATTCCTCCGCATTCGATGGCAAAATCGATGTAATGGAGATCCAAAGAAATTGTATGAGCTCTGGCAATAAAGTCCGCGTGTATTGAGAAGAATTGGGGTTACTCATTACACGGAGAAATTGAAATTTTGAAAAACGCCAACCGATCATAACAGCAGTGAATTTGTAAGGGGTAATTATTAATCGCAGTTTAGCGGATTGCAAAGCAAATTCAATCATAAGAAGTTCACCTTTTTGAACAATTTTGATTGTGCATCGCACTTATTACGGCCTTTGTAAAAATCTTATTCCTCACAATGCAGTAGCATTAGATCTTCCATTGCCAAATTAACTTGTATAATAATATTATGATTTACCTCGTGTACATTCATTCAAAATACAAACTTTTGGGGGTTCAATAAACTCTAGTTGTTCCAGCGATATAAGGCATTATTTGCAATAAACCAATTAGAAAATCCTAAAAATACGGCAAGTCTTACATGCTTATAGCTGGCAACCCCGTCGTAGCGTAAGTTCATGCTTTCTAGTTTTACGTCGCTGTCGCATCGCAATCAAACTCAAAGTGTAGTCATTATGGCCAAGCAATTGAAACGAGCGCATATATCTCCCACAATGGATCAACAATTACGTGAGATATGCGTATATGTAAATCAAGGCCCCAATAAGCTTTTAGCGATTGAGCGTTTTCAAGCTTAAATTCGAACTTATCCGTCGAGATAGCCTTGGCTCTCGAAACCAGCGAAGATCATGTGCAAATCTTATTGAAAGGAGCTTTGAATCATTCAAGTTTCAAAAATAAGGAGTTTTTTGCAAAATTCCAAGAGCACGTACTAACTTACAAGGACAGGCCCAACCTTACGGGACCTGAATATTCGTCTCAAATTTTGGGGATCATCATGTTTTGGTGAAAAATGAAGGTATCTCAAAGAATTTAGTCCCATGGGCCTCCTATCCTGAGATATAGCTATGGAGATTAGCATTGTTAGTATATCTATATATGTGTCTTTTTAACATGGGCCTATATGTACAATGCTAATCTTGATGGCTGTATCTTGGGGTAGGAGGCCCATTGGACTAAATCCTTTGAGATACCTGCATTTTTCATCATAAGAAGACAACTTCTACAGTTGGAAAGAATCTAAGACCCGCAAAGTTGGACCTCTCCTTGCTAATCGTGCTTTTTTGGTAAACAAAGATACATGCTTTCGTAATTTTGGCTCTAAATTCTTTTTTCGTTCCCAATTATCTTGAAACAAGTCATCGAACTAGGGACATCAATGAAACCCCTCAAAATGAGCTATGACACAGCTTACTTCCATGTTCTGAAATCGAATCATTGCTGACACTTCTTTCAACATCAATGCCGAACATTGAGTCTCAAATGGGCGTTAGATCTTTCGTATCATCCGTGAGATAACTATAATATTATTCGAGCCACATGTAGGTTCCTATCAAATGAACCTCGGCTTATTTTGAAAGTTTATTTCTTGATTTTATCAAACTTTGACCAGATTTACGAATGTGGTCTATAAGTATAGACAAGAGTAATTTAAATGTGTACGTTTGATTTATTTTGGAATTTTGACGTTGAAATCGGGACCAATCGAATCTTGTTTTCCTGTACGAGTCAAATCTTGAGCGAGATTCGAATAGATCTCAAAATAAGATATTCGAAAAAAAAATCTTTCGAAGTGTAACAGAATTAACATCTTAACTTTTTTGGCGAAGTTTTGAGTAAAGATTAGGAGTTGAACAATAGCTCTTCAGAATAAGTTGAAAAATCTACCCGGGTTTAAATGGTAAACGGACGCAAATGCTACTTCTGATGAGACTTCAAGTGTGGACGTAGTTGCAGTATATTTGAAGTGATCATTGAAAATATTTCAAACGAGAGCAGCATAAATAGATCAGGTCTGAGGCCCTTGAAGTTTGAATAACCCATGTGCATTATGTTTATTCATAGGTTTTCATCACTTTCTTACTCATTTATGTGCCCGTGTATCACAACAATTTTGACATTTTTGCGTTCAAAGGAATAGTGTACTCGGCTTACCTCATTTTAAACTCTGGCAGCAGACGATAGAAAAATTTTTGCCACACTACAAGGTTGAAAATCAGCCAAACACCGACCTCTTCCTTAACGCAAATTCAACTCAAACTCAAACCTCAAAAAATGCCGGTAACTCAGCATAATATCTAATAATGATGCACTTCTTTAACTCTTTCATCAAAGTCCAAGTCGGTAACGATCTAATATCAAACAACACCAGCAGGGACGACCGCGGTTCGTGACCCTTTACCGGAAATACGGGTGCGCCCTATCACAACGATTCGGATGTATTATAACGCGGGCGTGGACAGGTGCGCTGACACCTTTTATAAGTAATGAAAATGTATACATAAGGTATAGCTGAAGCTATATGAGCTTTATGCACTCGTTACGCGTGGTAAGTACGTAAAAGCCACACAAGATGACCAAAGTATAGACGATGGTCAGCGGCACGTCCAAAGACCAACTGAAGCCCGGTTGGATACCTCGTGGTATAGCCTAAGTCTGACGATGATGGTCCGACGCCCCTCTCTATGAGTCGGACCCGGGTACCGGAACGAACCAGACGAGACTTTTCAAGCTCTGCCCCATCATGGTTGGATGTACAGGTGTTGTGGGTGTATGTATGTACACTATGTATAAAGCAATCGCGTGGGCGTTGCTCGTGTTTGAAAGCAAAGAGTGCGAGAACGTATATTTGTATAGGGTCGCAGAGGATGACTCATTCTCGGATTCAAACATCAATTATTATAAAAATGCTATGGGGTTGTGTCTACCGCACTTCCAGAGGTGAGCCAGATCGATAGCGGTATAGTGTATGTCCAGCCTCTTCAATTTTTTTATCGTGGGTTGATGGATGGTGGTGATAAGGGAGTTCCAGATTTGCTGAATTGCGCCAGTCTGATAGAGCTGTCGAGTGGCAAACATGAAAGGAAATTTCATCCGGTTTCATCTGGCTGATTACTCGCGTTAAACTTGTTTTCCATACAAACTTTTTCAAATTCAAAAAAAATTTCTATGAACAGAATAATGAGACAATCCCTCTTTTTGGTGAGGAATGTCTTCCTAACACTGCTCAAGCTTTGCCCGAACTCCATCAGAGTCTGAAGATCTACGTAGACTAACCCCGGATTTATAATTCATATTATTTTTTATGTGTTCAACGGTAGTCTACAGTCAATGGACTATTACAACCGGGGCGGATCTCGGGGGATTAACATTTTGTGTTTTATCTTGGCGTGTTTGAGATCCGGACACTCACCCTAACCTAATTCTCTCCGCATTTGGCCGGGAATCATGGAGGAAGAAAACCTGCTCCGAAGAGTTCGGCACATTTATCATGCTACCCTTAGGGTGCGTCCCCAAATGATGCATATGCATGCATATGCACTGCACACGTGTACATGTGCAGCTTATCAAGTTTTAGCCAAAACCAGATGAAACTCGTCTAGATCTGCTTTGGATCAGTCGGTAACGCAGCAAAGACAAAACCCGATTCATATCACAAGTTCTATGCGAGCCCTTCAATTTCTACTCAAATTCGATGAGCTGCACATGTGCAGTTGCACATGCCGAGGCACATACGCAGTGTGCACTGCATATGCATCATTTGGGGACGCACCCTTACGGTGCTCATGCTACAGTTCGTGAGCATAAACACCGCAACTGTAACATTTCGTGCCTCCCGCTCTTGTTGCTGAGGTGTAAGTGTCAACTAATCGATCAGTAAAGTCAGCTCGTCAAGGTTGATTAGACCGAGATGGTCGGTCACCCATCCAGCCGCGCCCAACGATGCTCAACTTCGATGATCGGCCGAGCTGACACCCAGAGAACCCACCAACTGTGTCGGTTTATAATCATTATTCATATTACTACCGATCGAGAAAGAAAGATCACTTATGAGATCTTATCGACGGAAGTCCCCTGTAAAATACGAAGATGTTACTCATGAGTCACGAGACTTGTACTTTTGGCGTCAACGGATACTTTCCGAAGGTGCAAGGGATCCTTTCGTGCGGTTATCAAAATATGACCTGTCTTCATGTGGTGAAGACATCAGAAGCTCGCTCGCGGGATTGGAAAGTTGAGCAGAGCTTGGACCCCGTACCCTATCCAGGAAGCCCAATCTCCTGCAGGCACTCTGCCCCGATATCGGGTCCGGTGTGGGTACCCGTTTTTGATCAGCCCCCTGTCTGTCCCGATCCGGCTAAGGTGCACGCTCACATTCTGGGATATGACCACCCGCCGGTCTCAGTTAACGAGATACCGTGCTCGGGACTTAACCTAAATCTAGTAGAGGAGAGTCTGGCTCTGACACTGGTACTTGGTGTTACTTTGTCTCCTACAAATACGTTAACTGCAACGGAGGTTGAGCCACATTAGTGGTCCAGATTCGGGATTTGATGATCTCCCTAGCCCCATTCAGCCTCCTCCGAAGCGGTTATAGAGACCGCACATCTCTATCCGCTCCGGTGGCCCTGGCGGTCATAATACCCGGTGACTGAATGAGTCATAGAACTTGCCTTTACTGTTGTCTCGCCGCACGGCCTAGGCGACTTGCTGAGAAGGACCGACGGTTTTTCTAGGCTCCAAAGAAGCGCCTAGATGAGTCTAACCTACTGCCAAGGAATGGGTCCGGCCATAAGCTGGGGGCCAACCTCAGAATTTAGCGGTTAGCGAAGGAGACTGGGCCCATTGCTGAATTATTCGTTACTCAAGAATGGCGCTTCTCCGGACCAACGCGCGGTCGGGATGTAACCCTGCTCTAAAGTGCAAACCGAAATGAAGGCTGAAGCCAGGTATCCGGTATAGAAATTCAAATACTCGCTCCCCGGAATTGAGGCTATCCAATCCCTCGGTGACTAAAGCTGGCCCAAACATTTCCACCCTAACCAAAACTACCTATTAGATAATCTATTGCTCTTTTATTGCTATTTTATTGCTTTTCAACTGTACGACATAGGTATGCATGTTTGAGCTCAAGTTCAAAGCTAGCCCGAACATGGTCTCACATTGGTCCGATCGCAACCCAGCTAGGCTCATTTTTTATTGCTTTTATATTGCTCCAGGAATCCGTTTCGGTCATCGCTCTAAAGTCATTAGGGGTGGAGAAATACATGTATGGGCCAGCTTGAGTCTAAAGCAAGCCCAAACATCGACTCATTTTCGTCCGATCGTGGCCCAAGTAGGCTCATAAAAGCTAGCCCAAACATCGACTCAATTTCGTCCGATCGTGGCCCAACTATAGGCTCATAAAAGCTAGCCCAAACATCGATCTATATTCGTCCGATCGTGTCCCAACTAGGCTCATTTCTCATTGCTCTTCCATTGCTGCAAGATCCGTTCCGATCATCCTTCCAAAGTCAAGGGGGGGGGGGGGATATATGTTTGGGTCAGCTTAAGTCTAAAACTAGCCCAAACATCGACTCATGTTGGTCCGATCAAGACTCAACTGGGCTCATTTCTCAGTACTTTTTTATTACTCCAGGAATCCGTTTCGATCATCCCTCTGCAGTTTATAGCGGTGGAAGATTAAGTAAGTGTGCCCAAGAGCCCCCCTTAAGCCGATTTCCCCATAGTTTTCGTCTAATTTCATATCTCTCAACATACTTCAGCTTATTTCCAAGCTTGTTCCAATGCCCTCAAAATAAAATTGGGTCAATTGGATCCTGACCAACCAGAGGTGAAGTATCGCTATTCCCCCGAAAAGGGGTTTCTCAATAGCGAGCTAAAAGGGTATATGCCCAACATGCCTCTATCCTTCAAAACGATGTGAATCGGCGATAAAGTCTCGGATAAAGTGCATGGAATAGCTTTCATCTCCATGCAACCATACCAAAACCCTTTTCATCGATACAAAGTACAAATTCTGGCTCATTTTAACTCAGCAAACAGATACTGCTGTGTGATAAACAACGTCATACCGCGAATCTTTTTGCAATCATCACATGGAAGCATGTTGGGTACATTCCAATTCCGGTCACCATGGTTAGCGAACGATTTCCGTATTATGCTCGTGAAATCGTTCCAAATCCGCCATTGCCACTCGGAAAAGAGGATTTTGAAGGATTGTGAAGATAATTCGAATCAGACATTCTTGACAACGATTCTACTAAACGCGATCCCCTCGGCGATTCCCTTCGCTGTGAACAAGCAAAACATGAAGAATTCTCTTTGGATTCTCCGAAACACGTAGGAATAATTTCGGGTCGGTTATTTAAACCACATATTTCCTGGTACTTTAAAAACAAACGTATAAATCAAATTTGCGGTAAGATCAGCGAGTGCCCGATCGAAGATTGATATATGAGGGCATGTTGAATACAGCACTTTGAGGCAAAAGCTAGCCCAAACATCGACTTATATTAGTCCGTTGGCAACCCAACTGGGCTCGTTCATTATTGCTTTCTCATTGTTACAAGTATCCGTTCCGATCATCCCCGCGGAGTCAAAAGGGGGGAAAAGACATGTTAGTGCCCTGATTGTCGATCTTCTGAAATTTATTGATGAGTTTATGCCTCACTCCTGATAATGCGTATGCACTTTGTTGAGTAATCTACTAGAAACACCCTCACTTATTTTGTCCAGTACAGTGGACCTGGCCAAAAAGCGATACTTGTGATAACATTTATTCGGCACATCGTAAAAATCTGGAAAACTTCTGAAAAATCTGTGGTAATTCTTGAGACACATTCCTCCAATGATAAAATCTCTATATGCTTTGATTTAAAAGGAAATGGAGAGAACCAAAATTTGTCAATTTTATAATTTTGACGCTCTTTGTCACTTTTTGATTAGTTATTGATATTTTTCGTGTCAGAAAATTTTTCCGAGCCCGGGAAGTGAGGTCTAAAGTAAGCGGGCTAAAATTTCACGGAATCGACCATATATGAAGCTGGTGACGTTGAAGCGCGAGTTTCGCCGAAGTTTTTGATAGGTTACTCTTTCACCTTGTCGAGCATCTTTTAGATGCGCTGAACTTCGTGATCGCAATCTAAATCCTTCCCGGTGAAATGTTCTCACATTTCGACCTAATACCAAATTGATAAGGATGGCTAACAGCAAAATCTAAAACTCAACTATTCTTGATACATCATTTCATCTTAAAATTACTCACACGCGTCTTGCATCAGATTTATGGTATGTAATATACATATCTTGATATTATAAAGTATTTCCAGATTATTGGGAGATTTTGAAGACCAGATCTTATGAAAATGAAACTGGGGACACCAAAAACCAGCGTCAGTTTCCCAAAATACGAAACTATGCTAAGAATTTTTTCCAAGAGGCAACAGCTTCAAAAAGATCGCTCAGGAGCCGGGTATCAACACGTACGTTAACGAATCGGAGAAATTATTCATGTATGTAAGTTATAACACTGAATTTCACGCGTGCGTGAATATATTGTTTATCGTACTAAGAAATCAATGAAATCGTGCCTCGTGATATATAATCAACTCACTGACGATCGATCATATTATGCGAATATACGCCTCTATGAATAGGTAAACTTACTCGATTGCCTCGGTAATGATATGTTATGATTCTTGATCGTATGAGCATCAATTGAAAAAGTGAGAAAACATCCGTTGAACGGCCTAACATTAATTACAAGGATCAAGTAAGAATCATTTAATGCGGTATTATCGATTCAGTAGAACATGCTGAAGATTTCACCAATCAAGGCTACAAAATATTGCCATACGCCAAGTTCAGATCTAATTTCATTACGCAAGCGATCGGAAATCCCAGAACAATTTCAAGTGACGTGACTGATCTTATTGTAATCCAATACTGCGTCAGAATTCACCAAGTATTGGATAAACGAGATCATGTAAAAATTATTAATCTTGAGTGTGATATTCCCCGAAGATAACTTGTTCCAGGGCAAAAATTTCAAAAATTTCGACCGATTCTTGTCTAATTATAAGGCATGCCGTATGCAGCTTATCGCATGTGGAGAGTTAACCGGTTCGACTCATCGTCAACGACAATGTTAGAAATGTATACTGAGTTATAGTGTGACAGACCCTAAATCGTCTGGGAGATTCTAAAGTGATTTGGAAAAATTTCTAAATCTATTGACGTGACGGCCATATTCTAACGTGAAAACATGTTTATAAAATACATATTGCGCTTCGAATAGTGCGTCATTGGCCACAGTGTGATCGTCACTATTATAAGGCGAAGGATTTCTTGTAAAACAGCCCACCATGAATTTACCAATTCTATGGAAATGAAATAAAAGTGAGTGGATATCAACGAGTTGAGTTTAAATGAGTTGCATTGAATTACCCTTGTTTATTTTAAAAGTGGAGAAATGTCATTGTGTCACAGAAAAATTAGAGAAGTCATTTTTGCGTTGAATTTGACTCCTTGAATAGTGACATCATTTCACGATAATGTTCTGATTTGCAGATAAGCTTCCAAACTCATTCAGTAGAATCAATTAGAGACAATAATAACACTCTCACTTTTAGTAACTCGCCGAAGTTTAAGGCGTACAGAGTCTTATAACAGAGATAATTTCACACGACGCGTGCCATGTAATTTCAAAGACATTTTCTAAAAGAAGAAAAACGTAGAAAAGCTGAGAATGCGCTGATGTAAGGATAAGAGTCCGGTGGAACTTTCTACGAGGAAAAATACAATTTGAGATGAGTCAACGACCCCGTTGCGAAAACTACGAAGGACAAATGAATGAAGATCTCAAAAAAAATATCCTCATTGGCTCAACGATAGATATGGGCCAGTAAAAGATTCTTGGGACTGATATAGCTGAGAGGGACAATAAGTCAGAATTTTGTAAGGAGCACGGCTAAGTTTGGAACTTCTTAGAGATTATTTACTCTTACATGACCTTCAAATCAACAATTCTTATCTATTTCATACTGTAGTCAGTTATAAATAATACCGTTCGTCATTTTTTGACAATCAGTGAATTAAAGTAAAAAATCTGTTTGAAAAATGGCACTTCCATTTACGGAGGGGTAAAGAAGCAATTCATACACTACAGTAATATTCTTGGAAATGGAAAAGTCCGAGGAAGAAGCTTATATACTTGCCAGCGCCACAGAACAAAACTGATAGCAAGACCGGTTTGATAACTTTTACCAAATTTTTCAGCGATGATACAATCTTTTGACCTCTCAAGAAGCCACTCTAATCCACGCAACGTCAAAAATTCCTCGCTCTCAAAGAATTCGGTTTAACAGCAAAGTATACAAAAATTTTGTTACTGAAGTGAAGTTATACCATTAATCAAACGAAAAAAGAAGTATTTGACAATCAACAGGTTATTGGTCCACACTAAATGGCAATGTCCGTAAACGGTGAGACTAACTTTGCGTTTCTACAAACAACGTGTCACGCAGCTTGGTTTCCAACTGGTTTCTTCTCAAAATGTTTAAAAAAAACACTGTTGTGATATATAATCACGCATAATTGCGCGTATCCCGACTTGGCTTTAGACGATCTAGTCAAGACTATTACAACTAGGAATCGATCAGTTCGATTTCTTACTCTGACTCGGTCACTAGTGCTGATCCGCTGACCCACAATTATATAGCTGTGAGTTGTAGTTGAAGCTTCCATCGGTACCATATCGGTACGCATCTCACGATAAATTATCATCGAGGATCTTTGGTACAGTGAGGTATTTGTATTATTTTGATTAATCGCATCGTGAATAATAAAATGAATCGTTATGAGGTTTAGGATAACTGACAGGAGTTTAAAATTGTGTATAATAAGCGCTCTTGCTCATGAAAGTGTTTAGGAATGTAATTCATAGACGACTTTTCATTTATTTCTCAAAATTCCTCTAATGAAGCCATTGATCTCAGAGATTGATTTCTGCTTCTAAGGAAATATGAGATTTTAATGGAGTATTGAAAATAATCAGATAAAACGTTGTGAGTTTTGAGGATTTGGATAACTGTGGTCATAAGTTAAAAATAGAATTGAGCTATTCCTTTGGTACTTTATCTCAATAGAAATCTCGTAAAAGAGAATAGAAAATATTATGATTATCTGTGACGCTGATACTTCATGATGCACTTTACCGGACTCACGCATGAGTAAGGAAGCTGGATTGCATCACCTTGCTGTTTTGAATCATAAATACTCACGACAAAAACGCAATTTAAAGTGATTTTTTGTAACGAGGAAACCATGCAAGTGTTCTAATAAACAAGATCAAATCATTCGTGGAATAATGTATGCGGGTAGAGATAGTAGAAAAGCTGCAACTTTATAGCATCCATTCAGCAAAAAAAAATAGTTCCACGTCAAGTGACCAAAAGATTGATACTTCGCTAGAGGCACAAGGAGTTTTCATTCAACTTTCGTGGCAAGATAATTCACAGGTAATCTCCACATTTCTCCAATATCGTGTAAATCGGGACGATCCTGACACCTGAACTAATTTGAAGCTCACTTGAAAAATGGGTTACTATTGTGTAGTTTGCTGTAAGTTTGGATGAAAGAAGCAATAACAAAGTCCTGTTAAAAATTATCCCTTGAAAAAATTCGTTTGGTTATTCGCGTGGGAAAATTTTCCACGCCCTCTTCCTAATAATTTCTCCGTAATCTTAATTTTGACTGAGGACATTACTCAAGGTCAATAGATCCTAGTTACATTTTCTGCGGGTGCCAAGGTGGGTGCTCATCTCCTCAAGATCTAGAATTTCACTAACGCAATCTGGGACTGCATTGAGAGCCCAATCCTCTCAAAAATTTGCTTCTTTATAATCAAGAGAACAAACAATTTGTGATAAAACCCTTGTCCTACAGGCAATAAGTGGAAGAAAAGCTTTTTCTGAACTGTCTCAAAAAATTGATGCCAGTAGAAAAAAATGCAAGAATTGTTAGATTGTTCTGTAGGTCTTCAAATCGCTACCTCCAACGAAGAAAAACACTTCCCCATATGCTTATACATTGGGAAGTGTTTTCCTTCGTAGGAGGTATCGAAATAACCTATGAGGTAATCTAACCCGTGCTTCAGATTTTGGAGATGGGAGAAAGATTTGGCTCATTTTGTTGCAAGTGCGTCGAATTTATCCTTGTTTTGAGGGTGATTCGAGTACATAATCCTTTTCATTTGTTTCTTACTCGTCTTCGCCTCCCCCAAAATGTGTCATATTTCTGGGGTTGAGAATAAAATTTTGACCCACCGCAGGTTTCCTAGCAGTATTTTGCACGAAGGTTGCAGCATCATTAAGAGGGAAAAACACTCAAATTATTTTATTCTACGAAATGACAATGAGGTCCTTATCAGTCCTTATAACCCTCATACTATATTACGTTTCTTATCATTTAGCCCAAGAAGAGTTGAACGGCTCGCCTCTCCCTTGAGGAAGCCATGGCATTACGAAGGTTGGCGAGAGTCGTAAGCAATGGACTATCTAGAAATTTGCAAAGAAATTTTGCCAGCAGTGGAACTCTAAGCGTCAAGACAACGGAACGCGATCAAGATAGATTTCAAGTAAGAAATGGCAGAGCCCCTAGAGTTCTAATTACAGGTATGCAATATTCGTGTGGTTTTTCACCAAAGCAGATGAATTTTCGAAATCTTGTGTATATCGGAGCTTAAATACTATCTAAATTTCAAAGAATTCAAATTGAACATTTTTCATCAGGTGGCTTGGGCCAGCTGGGCATGGAATGTGCAAAACTATTACGCAAGAATTATGGAGACGAAAATGTAATTCTCTCGGATATTGTAAAACCATCAGATAACGGACTCATGGATGGGCCTTTTCTTTTTGCTGATATTTTGGACTTCAAAAGACTGCAAGAAATCGTCGTGAATTATAGAATTGATTGGCTCGTACACTTTAGCGCACTGTTGAGCGCAGTCGGCGAGCAGAACGTCCCCCTGGCTATCAGGGTCAATATCGAAGGTAACATTTTGCAGCACCTCACACTTATTATGTCAAAATGAAACAATATTTCATTCTAATCATTGTACATTAACAGACGAAACTATTCTGCCTGGATAATAAGCGTTGGCACGAAAATGTGCCAGTATTTTGATCCATGACAATACAGTTCCATGCTGATATAGTGGTTGAATTTAAGAAAAAAAAAAAAAATAGTGGTTGTTTATATTTTTGACTCTCTGGAGCAAATTCAGAAGGCAGATGATATTTATACGTCGAATTCTATGAACAAAATTAAGAGGTCATATACCTTTTATCATCTGGAAGAATACAATTATATCAATATTGGTAGCCATCTCTCTTAACTTTTCCGAGTGAGATCTCACTCGGAAAGAGTGAGTTCTGACTCGGAGTTCGGAGTGAAATCGTGGCAACTCGGTACCGAGTGAGTTTCACTCAGAAAAAAGAGTGAGATTCTTCACTCGGGGAATCCGAGTGAATATAAGTGTTATTTAGCTGAAACTAAATATTTTCGGTTGATTAATACGTGGCGGGATATAAAATTAATAAATCATTATTAGTCATCCGAAGGTTTAAAAAAAAGAAAAAAACCTATTCTGCCTGTAGTTGCATGATAATTTCGATGTTTAGTAATTTGGGAAGTGCGGGGAATCGAACTGGGGTCGTCTTGCTTTTCAATCGGGCTGCTTCTCCACTGGACTACTGCTGCTGTTGACATCTAGGGTCCATAGCAACCTGTTATGTGAATGATGCACCGTGTAACTTTATACGTGTCGTAAGCGGAAATGAAAATATGAAAACTAGCAATGGCTTCGGGTGAAGAATCAACACAAGTGAAACCTACATTTCCCCGGTAACGGGGCATTGCTTCTATATTAATAGGGTTGATCAATTGACACGTAATATGATATAATATTGGTCTGTACATGCATTTATAAAACTTATGGAAGAGGATATTGATATTACTTAGCTCAGTTTTTCAAGGAATATTGTAGGAAATCTACTATTTTCCTCTTTGTGAGCAACGCATTGAGATCCATCAGTAACAAATGAGCGGTTAAATATAACCTGAAATTTGATTTGAGCGTCTCACTCTTGCATCCGAGTGAAATTTCACTCGAACTTCGGAGTGAAATTTTTGATTTTTTTGATATCTGACTCTTTACCGAGTGAAATGGACTTTCACTCGGAATCCGAGTGGAAAATCTCACTCGGAGAAGTTAAGAGAGATCGTAGCCCAATAACGAAATTCTATCATATCTACTTACATTCAAAGAATAATAATCGACAAAAATTACAAACTTGAGATAAAAAACTATGCAATCCCGGCGGCAAAAACGGTGTTCTAACGTAATTATATGCAACTCTCTTGACTTTTCCGAGTGAACCCCCCCTTCTTTTGTGGCAACTCGGAAAGAGTAAGATTCACTGACAAGGGGAGGACCTGATCTTTGGATCACCAATCCTTTCCAAAATTTTTTTACCGTCTTGTGTCACCTAGAATATGGAGAATCCAGAGTAAGTCCGTCAAATGGGCCTTCTGTCCAGAGCTACAAGCAAAAATGTTAGCGTTGCCAGTATATCTATATATATATATATCACTTTTCAACATGGGCCTATATGGGCAATGTTAACGTCATGGGCTGTAACTCTGAACAGGAGGCCCATTTGACGGAGTTACTCTGGATTTTTCATATTCTAGGTAATACAAAACTGCAAAAGAATTTTGGACAAGATTGGTGATCCAAAGGTCTGGTCCTCCCCTTGTGAGTCTCGAGTGGAATTTTTACTCCGGAAGAGTGAAACTCACTCTTTCCTGGATGGCCACGAAGGGGGGGAGGGGGGGGGGGGGTTCACTCAGAAAGGTTAAGAGAGAATGCAACTTCTATGGGGAATTCTTTTTCGAAAATGCTGAATACAGTAATTCATCAATTGTGAAAGATTCCTGGTGGTTAAGTGCAAGTCTTCAAACATTGATCATGAACCAGAGATGAGAAAGTGTGAAAAACTATATATCAAACCTATCCGGATGTACCCAAAATTATTCCAATCTAGCTCCTGAACTCCTAACGTCCGCGTTCGGAAGATAGGGTTTGTCATAAAATGTATGCATGGTTCCGCCGATAGTGCATGGGACTTTCTCAGGCCGAATGAACGTTCCAGAGAATGATTTTGATCAAAGGATCAATTCAGCTTCAGACGAGTTTGGGTGACTCGTTTTTGGATGTTTAAGCACTAGAAAAAAGTATCTAAAGTGATATGATTCCATGATGATTCCACAATATTGCCAGATAAAGATATACTAAGTTTCAAGTGTCGGAAAAAGCGAAGTTGAAGCTTTTGCGAACTTGGAACTCACCATACAATCCAACTTTCGGCGGAATTACTCATATCTGATTTCGTAAAAGCATTTCTGAATCAAAAATGATTTACACGCAATATTAACTCGCGTTGGGCCATTTCATACCAAAAGTTTATCTCACAAAACATCACGACTCTGAACCTTGACAGTATAATTAATCAATATTCAATTCTGCAATGCAGGTCTTCACAATGTAATCGAGTTGGCGCGACAGTACAACCTAAGGATTTTTGTACCATCCACAATAGGAGCTTTCGGACCGGATTCGCCACGCAATCCAACGCCAAATGTTACAGTGCAACGGCCTCGCACAATTTATGGTGTTAGCAAAGTGCACGCCGAGCTCCTTGGTGAATACTATTTCCACAAGTTTGGTGTGGACTTTCGCTGCTTAAGATTTCCCGGTGTCATTAGCAGTGATCCGCCTGGCGGAGGTACCACTGGTGAGTATTTCTGATTAAAATTACCTTCCTTGCTCATTTTTCGATGCCATGGGTATTAGGGTGGGCCGAAAATCCATTTTTCTCGAGATTCGCTTCGCGCTAGTAAAATTCCACTGTCTTTTGATAAGAAAATATGGTAATCTTTCCGCTGCATCCTCACTTAATCCTAACTAAAGCACCAAGTTATTGCTATGTACGAACTATAAAAATTGATTAAATCTAGAATATATACGATTGATTTTCATTAAATCTGCTTGTTTGCTCTTATCAGAATGATTCTCATAATTGAGGTTTGATGAAATCGTAAGTGCAATCCAAAATATTCGAATTCCCTGATAAATTTTAGTTGCAAAAGTCTCGAAGAGACTTCACTTCAATAACATACTTTGATTTATAACTATAGCGTTATTGCCTCTCTCGCTGCTCCGGCTTGTAAAAGTTCTTGATAAGTCAGAAGCTCTCGAAATGCTTTTGCAGCTCAGAAATAATATTCGTAAAATGATGGATGGGTAATCATCGATTGATGATATTGAAGAGAGATTTCTTATGTTCGGAAAGATGGCTTACCGTCAATCAGTAATTTGATCAGTCAATCTCACCACGAACCCCCAGGGCCAAGTGATATACTTTCACCAGACCAGACCAAATTAGACCGAACTAGACTTTGACAAAGAGAAGTCCAACCTTGCGGGTCCTAGATTCATCTCAAACTCTGGAATCACCTCATTTTGTTGAAAAATGAAGGTATCTTAACGGCTTTATTCCCTAGGCCTCCAATCGTGAGTTATGAGTAGTTCGCCGGAAACTCCGATATGGAGGTCGATAATGAGCCAGCGCTAAATCTCACTTCCGAAGGTTCCAAGATGTATTTTCCGACTTTTTGAGACATATAAAGTATGAATAAACTCGCGCACGGATGTAAATTTTCCCACTCATAAGTACCATAAGAATAACATGGAGAGACGCGGTAGCGTCACGCGGACCTGACATTTTGACAATAAAATTGATCTCACGGCCAAACAGTTCAAGCTACAGTCTTCAGGTTTAAAGGAGGTTCATTCGGACACCAAATACTCTGTAAAAATTTACTAGGACCTCTGGAGTCTCGCGATCAAGGGTCACTCAGTAGCGCACGGACCTAACACAAAAATATAACAAAACTACATTTTGGTGCAAAAACTACTCCGCAAAGAGTGAAAATCAATTTCTTTCGAGTTGCTGGGGCATGGAAAAGTTGCGCCTGACAATTTACTTGAAGCATGAGTTGTCGCGGAAAAGCCTGGAACGAGGCAAATTCACTTTTATCGAAGAAAACTGAGAGAGTAAAATTTTGAGTAAAATTGCGCCACAAAATGTATGTGCTCAGCACACACACAAAAAGTCTCGCAAAAAGTGGTCTTTGGGCTCTCATAGCAATGGGATTTGGTCCTTTATACCATGATATTTGATGTATTAGCTTGCTCGAATCCCGAACAAATTCTACTGCGACGCCTCACGCTCACAAAAGTCGAAATAATGGGAAACCACATGGCACGGACCTGACAGTTTGATCCTTTTTTTCGATGGTAGTTTTTTTGGGTCACTCTGGACCAGAGAACCAATGATTGCAACAAAAAGAGCACAAAAAATACATAAAATATTACTTGTGTAATTGTTTCCTCAAGCGTTTCAATAAGGGTTCGTACAAGGTGGCACACGTTATCATGTTGAAAAGGCGTACATATAGGTATACTGCCGCCGATGCTATCTCCATAGTTGTATCTCAGGGTAGGAGGCCCATAGGGTTAAAGCCTCTGAGATACCTTCATTTTTTTACCAAAATAAGGTGATTCCCAAAGTTTGGGACGAATCCAGGATCCACAAGGTTGGATAGCTCTCTTTGTGTGATAGGCCGAGCCAGACCGAGCTATACCAAATTAGACCTAACTAGACCCAACTAGATCGAACTAGACCGAACTGAACCGAACTATACTACACTTAGACCATACTTGCTCACGGGCAGAATAAAGCGTATCTATCTACTATGTAGTACGGCACTAGTGCGGTCCTAGCTTTACTAGTAATCTTAGAGGTACACCGTACTAGAAGCGTAGTAGTATTTAACTAGACCGTACTAGATCGAACTAGACCGGACCAGACCAGACTACCTATATCCATCCATTCACCAATCCACTCGACCACCTACCCACCCATTCACTAACCGACCTACCCATAAACCCATCCATGACCGGTACTCATTAAACTTCACCCGTTCCACGTCAGCAATCTGTCATAAGCGGGATCTGGAATAATAAATTTTGGCTAGGAGTTTAATTATTATGATGTCTCACTTTGATCGTACACATCTTCATGATCTTCAAAACTGCGTGAACCCGAATGTTGGGAAACCCATACTTTCCCAGCTGTTCGGAGAATAAGGAGAGAAAATGCAGAATTTTGAACTAAATCAACCGTATAAAAAAATACCGTACGAATTTGGAGGATAATTTGGTAAATTCTGACTCTATTTGAGGCCCCGCGCATCCAAAAACAAAAAAAGTTACGACATGCATATTCGGACCAATATCTGTTATGTTCACTCGACAGTCAGTAGCCACAGCCCAACTAAATACTAAAAAAAATCGAGCTATGAAATATGTCAAGGATGAGCAGACTATCATAGCAATCCGTTTTACTGGGTACGAATAAATACGCAGTAACCCCTTCCAGAGAATAATTCGCGAATCGTGCCTAATACGCAATTATATGAGGCAAAGCGAGGCAGCAGTAGACCTTCATAGAGTTGAGCACTCTGAACAAACATTCTATCTGTGATATATACCTAATCCACCCCAATAAAAGTCTAATGAAGTTGTTTGTACGTGACGTAGAGCCAAGGTAAAGATTTATGCTGATTTTGAACATATATAACTGTTAGCAGAAACCGCCTGCATCACTTTGGCACAGTACGCAAAATTTGATTCTCTATTACAAGTACACACTCCGGCAGTTTCCAAAAAATGTTGAAAGTTGCTGTGATTTTATTCGCTGTGTTGTCCGTCTTCAAGGTAAGTAAAATTTCGATAAATCTGTTGAATTTTCAAAAAAATTCAGTGATAGTTTTCTTCGGAATGCACAAATGATTGGTCTGTGGATTTGCCTCAAAATTCACGGTATTAATTGATTTTGGACTTTTGTCGTAGAGATCTACCATATGCATCACGTTATAAGCGAATATTACTATTCCTCATAAGTGAACAGGAAAAACATAAAAATTTTTGTACCTTTTGAATTTTTTCTAGGCATCACCGGTGCCACCAATATCTCAAATTGACTTTGCTAGCCTACTCCAAGGAAGTAGCCCTCGTCAGGTAAGTGATTGGAGGTCATGGTGTAATTGAGATGCATTAAACAATTAAGTATTCTTTCACTTTGAATGGCTTTCGATTATTTGTATGACCGTGCAAAAATGCAACTTCTCACTGAGTAAATGATTCCCATCAAACATCATACATGAGATGTTACCAAAAGATCAAGCGTGAACTTTCGATAAACTCAGATATAAAAATACTGATCCGAATAGAAAAACGATTTCATATCCATTGAAGAGTTCTTGATGTTGAAATTCCATAGCGTCATTTTTTTCAACAGTTGTTATTAAATCAAAGAGGAATGTTTCCCCAAAATTGTGCTCACCCACCCGTATACATATTGCAACAAAAATCATTCTGAGTTTATTTTCAGTCGGCTCAAACGGTACAACAGCCTTTTGGAGACGTGTCGAGCAAGCTTGGGTTCGCTTATGTCAAGACCTACGACCAGCAAAAGGACTCGATCGACAGCACCCTAAGCAACATCAAAGACATGGGCCAAAAAGCAGTTGACAGTGGCGTGGGCCTAATGAAAAACGGGCTCGACTTCCTCTTTCTCATACCGACCTTTGGAAGGCATACGTTTGCCCAGCCTCGGGTCGTTGTCTAGTATAATTCTATGATATTTATCGATCATCTAATATAATATTATCCAATTACATGAACTCTAATGTATTGCTTGAAAAATCTCAATTTTGGTATCATAAAAATGACACTGCCTATTATTGGTATTATTAGTAATGCAAAGTCATGTTGTGGTACGGTGACCGATCTGAACCCTTTTACATAATACGTATATTTTCTGTATATTTTCATATGAATCCGCGAAGAAAAAATTTTTTCACTCGTATCGGCGCACTGTGCGGTGATACTGATATGCGGAAGTACAAACTACTGAGTGCTGATTTTTGTGCGGAATCGATGATGAACAGAAATATCATAATACGAACAGATTGAGTTGCTTTCCAACGTTGAGACATACTTCTACGATGAGTCATGGAATCTTAAGGAATAATTATTATTTACTTGAATGGTGTATTCAATGCTATCAATTTTTAATAATCCGAGTCAAATTGTTAGCCGACCGATCAAAATGTACGCGTATATTTTGGAAAAATATATCTCCTCTTAAACTGGAGAATTGGTTTTCTTTTCACTTTTATTCCATTTCTAAATTTGTGTAGTGTCACAAGATAGATTTCCACCTAGGATCAAATGACTCCCGACCTGGCTTACGTTATGAGCCACCTGTGGCCTCGCAACATATTGAATATTTCTGGTCAAATTTTGCCCTCCGGAAGAACCAATTTTATACCTACAGTACCGTGCAAAAATTACTGAACGGTGGTATGAAATCCTCTCTTGCAAAAACTTCGATTGCTCCAGCCCAAATTGATGTAGAGGAATTTTGAAAAAAGCATCTCAAAGATGAGAAAAAATGCTAACTTCTTGTCGTTTGTTGATTTCTCTCTCAGCCTTTCTTGGTACCTCAAATAGCTGGTGCGACTCCAAGGGTTCCGACAAAAAACCGTTTTAACTATATGGGCAGTAATTTGGACGGGGATAAAAATACACCAATTTTGCAGAAATCATCTTGGAGAGAGAAAAAAATCTCATTTGCAATGATTTTTTGATTATTTTTACGTCGTGCAAATAAGAAGGTGAGAGCTCTCAAAGTATTCAAAACCGTCGTTTTTTGCCATTTTCTACTGTTTTCACCAGTATTTAATTGAAAATCTGAGAATCTGGCTACTTTGAGAGCTCTCACACTCTTATTCGCACGGCGTAAAAAATAATCAAAAAATCATTGCAAATGGGATTTTTTCCGCTCTTCAAGATGCTGGTTGCAAGATTGTTCTATCTCCATCCGCGTCTCAATGACAGCCCATATAGTAAAAACGGTTTTTTCCGAAATCCTTGAAATTACATCAGCTATTTGAAGTACCAAGAAGGGCTGAGAGAAAAGTAAAAAAACCACAAAAAGTTAGCATTTTTTCTCGTCTTTAAGAAGCTTTTTCAAAATTTCTCTACATCAATCTAGGCTCGAGCAGTCGACGTTTTGCACGATACTGTAGGATAGAAGGTATACGTAAAAAATACCGGTATCCTGATCCTCGTTAGAATGCATCCCCGTCAAAATTGATTAGTTTTCGAAGAATCGAGTTGGTCGTTCAAAAGTCAGAAATGAACTTGAACCCAAATTTAAGCGAATTTTCATCATTGGAAAAATGAACTGTATACGAGTTAGTGTGGTTACAGGGTAATAGTATGTTGATCGCATGCTTTCTAGTTTTACAATCAATTTCAACATTTGGTTCGAGTGCGGGTTGATATAGGGAAAGTCAATTATATACATGCGCGAATTTATCTCAAGATCATGACATTGTACACTTTCTGTGCAAAAAAAAAACAATCGTGAGGTAGTAGATCGGTAACGAATCCAATTAAAATAAACAGATCAATGGTCAGATTTGCCACAGATTCTGGGGTTTCATAATTCTCACAAAAATGAGTAAGAGGACGATAGACAGGATAAATTTCCTCTTGTTTTCCTTTTAGTAAGAAAAAAAAGTAAACATTGCGATACTACACACTCTCAGCGCGTTCGCATAATATATTCGCACATATGTCTCAATCGAATTGTATCCGCATCGAAGCGTCTGGTCCTGCAAGAACATCCGCATGTTACATCAGAGGAACAAGAACTTTTCGATTTCTTGCTGTTAAAAAATTCGAAATTTTTGCAGGACCATCTCTTGAAAAGTTTGCTATAAATCATCGACCTCAAGACATAAACAAACGTAATAGCAGTCTATAAGGATTCAAAACGGCCGAATCTTATGTGCTCTGATGCTCACGTCGAGTTTTCGAAGCAAGTAGAGCGCGCAATATGGTCTGTTCGCCTATATATCCACCTACACCCAGCGTGTATTGTACTTACATTATCTGCATCCAATGTACACTTAATTGTGTAACAATTCATGATCGACGAAAGGATAAAGACGAAAGGGGCTTACGTTATATGTGAGCAGCCGTTACAATAAACAGCCGCACGCATCACGCGAATCGAATTCGCTAACTGTGCATCTCATTTTCGGTTTCGGAAATAGATACGTGACTTATTCCATATTATTTCAGATAGCTAGTGTAAAAACACGTCGCTTTTTCAAGATAGATATTAGATAAAGATTTGGCCTCGATTCATACCTGGAGTCTTTTCCTCAATCCAAAAAGAAATAAATGTAAACAAACCCCAATATTGAGAATAATGACTTTTTTAAAAATTGCTCTTTGACTTCAAAATGATCATATATGAGAATCCGATGAAAAAAATCTGGATGCGTTCTCTGCTCATATCCAACTGTGACATTGGAGACAGCAAAAACCACAATCGTCATGATAGATATTAACATAAAATTTGACAATCGACGTTGACTCACTTGCAGGACTTTGGTCGCTGTGAAAATTTCCTCAACGTTTCTTCAACATCGAGCTCTGGGCGGGACGACGAATAAAAAAGTTTGTGTTGTTTCAGATTACGCTGTGGCAGTATTTCACGAAGCTTTGTTGCACAAACAGTACGAATGCTACCTTGAACCAGAAACCAGGATGCCCATGATGTACATCGATGACTGTCTTGCGGCCCTTTTTCAATTTCTCAACGCACCCTCCGAGCAGCTGAGTAGACGCGTCTACAACGTTACTGCAATGAGCTTTACTCCTGAAGAGCTCTTTGATGAAATCAAGAAGCACATACCTGATCTTCGCATCAGCTATAAACCCGACAGCAGACAGAACATAGGTACACGACTTGATTAATTAATATTTGGGGGAGTATGATATACAAAACTTGCAAATTCTGTGTTTTTTGAAGAGCTCAACTAATCAGTCGTTATGACGTTTGCAAATTCACATTTTCTCTTGAAATAATTCATCATTGTCATTGAAGCATGATTGGTATAAAGTGTACTTGCAATGGACAGTAGAATTTCGAGAATTCACGAGGATTACTGACTTGATCTCAGACACGTGATCTCTGATGAGATATTTTTGCTACGTGCACGGATGATCCATTCGAAGTCAATCTAGATCCCGGGTATCCTGACAATGATAATTTCAACATACCGAGCCCTTAAGCATTTCATCGTCAATAATTCGGGAGTTGCTGTGAGGCAATGAAACAATATAAAAGCCACTACGATGTGCGTGACTCGGCAATGTTTAATTGAGTATAATTGAGATTTTTCAAATTTTACTGGCTTTTGTTCACAGCTAATACATGGCCACAAGTATTTGACGACAGTGAAGCACGAAGAGACTGGGGTTGGAAGCACGAGTACGATATTGATAAGCTTGTCACGAGTATGATACAAGACGTCAGTGAAAATTTTATTCCCAAGTACCAACGTCTGACAGAAGTCAGTAGCTATGTGTAAATGTATTATATAAAATATTTTCGCTCAGCACTAAATATTGTGTTGCTTAAAATACGATCTGAAATATTATCCTCTATTATTCCAACAAGTTAATAGTGTGATTTGTTTCTTACTCAATAATAAATCATCTTCAAGGCCTCTTGAAACTCCGTGACCTATAAAAACTGTACAAATATTATCAATCACTATCATCCTCTAGCATTTCGGCAATATTGACAGGATCCATTTTCATGCTTTTGCGATCTACTGGCTTCGTTTTTCTCTCACTTGATCTAACAGGTGTGACAGTGGAACTGGTGTTGAGGTCAGCTTCAGCTTTGATTTTGATGGGTTGTGGCGTCATTTCTGGAGAAGCTGGCATGTATAGATCTTGAGCCATATCTTCTTTTTCTAAAACTGAATATTGATAATCAGAAAATCAGTCAAAGTACTATGCACATCCACATCAACTCAATCTTCACCTGTAGGATCGCCCTTATTTTGAATAGCCCGACTCTCGACATAATATTGATTTGGATGCATAAACATTCGTCCAGGTGGTTGCTTGTGTGTGCTTTCAAAATATTTTGTGCAAGCCAAAATATAATGGCCTTCACGCGCAAGTCTTGTAATTTCGCCAGTATCTAGAATGATTAAAGAATTACTTTTTGCAACAAATGGTTCCAACCATTGAGTAACAAATGTTGGAAAGTTGTTATACAAGAATCCCTGCTGATTGGGAGTGATGAAACTTGAGTATAAATAAGAAAATACCCAACAACAAACCCGAGTGTAATGACATGAAATATTGCCGAGCTGTGAGCAGCAGTTGAACTTATGAAAAATCATTATTGTATTTTTTGGCATTGTCAATGAATACAAGAGAAAAAAAATGGAAAAAAATATTACCTGCTGGGGATATTTTAAAATCAGAGAGTTTTTTCGTGAGCTCATCAACATCCATATGTTTGTAAGGGCATCCATGAACCTCTCCAGGACCCACTGGATCAAGTATCAACTTATTGCAACCATATGGAGAGTAGTTTACTCGTCTCCCCATCTTGCCATAGTTGTATTTGATATGATACAGATACTGTTTGTTGAATTTGTCATCATTCATATCTTCTTTCTTTAGTAATTCTCTTTTCCAAAATTCTATTGAATCATCCATAGTGACCCCAATGCCTTTGAGAAACAGACCATACTGCATACGTCCTACATTCCTTAGATGGTGATTGGTCTTCAAGTGTTCATGCATAATCCTCATACATAACGGATACGACGATTGAGACAGCTGAAGCAGTAATTAGATTCAAATTTAAGTATGGATTCCACGTGAGTTTGTTTAATATTCTTGTCACTCACATCATCTAACATTGAAATTGGTGTAGTTTCTGATGACCAAATAACTTTTGTCATTCCTGAGAAGTATTCTGGGAGACTCTTGAAGAAAGCTTGCAGCCTTTCGTCATCAACATGACTGACAACAAATTTTTTAGCATTCTGAAAGTTTTCAATCATCGTTTTCATGGATCAAAATCAAAAACACTTCGATTATAGTGTATCTAAGATCATGTATAAGAATTGCATACAGTCGTGTGATACTTACATGCAACTCAACAAATAAATTACTCCGATAATGTGTAACAAATACAACACTAAGGTCTGAATGAGGAACATAGGCTATTCCTTTTTTCAAATAGACTTTCCTATCTGCAACCAGATCGACTACTTCTTCAAAGGGTAATTCATAAAAATCCATATTTTCAAAATCACCATCTTTCCAATACGAAGCAAACAAGTATTCTCTATGTTCTTCCTTAAACGATTCTGATATCTGGAAGAAATGACCTAAATTCAATACTCAACTAATCTAAGATGAATATTCTACATACACAAGAAGATCAGGATTTTAGTAGATCAAATCCCAGTAATTGATAAGACTTAATGAATAAATGGGCACATTTCTATTCGACTTTTGATAATAACCATTCTCACCAAAAAATCAAATTAAAGTTCCTCACCTGTGAATAATTTAATCCACTGATAGATAAGAATTTACTTGTTCCTTCTTTATTCATAGAAGAAAATCTCAGCTTGAAGAATTCAGTCTCATGAGTAAGAAAATACTTTTGTAAGTCGTCATTTAGTGAATAAGCTAATCTTAAAACAAAGTGAGACACATGATCTCTTCTCCTTGCTTCTAAATCTTGCTCTGTATGAGATGCACAGCCAAGTGCGTTCAATAATCTGGCATAATGGTTGTATCCCTCTTTCTTCAGTGCTGCTGTGAATGCCAATTTAGTATCGGCAAGAGTCTTGTGTTGTTGAGCAAGTGTGGCTTCAAGTAGCTGGAGAACTGTGGGACCAATTGAGATGTCAAAACCTTGATAATAAAGTCTAGATATCAACAAATGTACCTTTCTGTCTTTCAATAGCTAACTCTTGGAACTCATCCAACGAAATTTGACCAGTTGGTGGTGTTTTGTACAACTGCAAATCGTGAGGGTAGGCCTTTTGCAGTGCACTTATCTCTGGTTTTACTTCAGTTTTCCTTCTTTTAGGCGTTGAGAAGTCCATAGTCGTTTCAATCTCAAATAATTGTTACTGTCACGTGTTACTTGATTTTAGACAATCTTAGACTAAATTGCCTGAATAAAAACCATGAAATTCTAAATCCGTCAGCAAATCCATCTAGAGTGAACCGTCACTATTCACTACCAATCAGTAAATAAATTGTAAAATCGAAAGTTTTTGAACAAAACAGCGTCGAGTTGTATTGTTGCCGGTTTTTAGTTTCTACTGCTACGATTTCGCGCGCAATCGAACCTTCACATCAGGTCTGTTCACATGTCTATGTATTGGACTTGCATTGCCATTTTGACAGGCGCGCAACCATTAGTGGTCCTGTAGGTGTGTTGCTAGCTAACATGAAGGCTACTCCAAGTGTCCCTCAAGTCATCTTCATGAAGTGAAAAGTTAACTTCGGCGTAATCTGTAACGTACAGTTAAAGGCAACTTGAAGTCTTCTAATTTCCCCTGCAGCCTCCCATCAAGTTTCCTTCAAGCTCCCGTAAAGTAGACTTCCAAGGGAGAGTAAAGGAAAACGTGAAGAAATCTTGAAGGAATTTCTTGCAGTATTCACAGTATATATGTGTATACACCTATATATCGATGGCTCGTTAACGGAAGGAGAATATCTTTTTTGAAATAATCCCGGAACAAGTTCGTTCTCATATCATCAACATGAGATATATCATCTTCCGGGATTTAAGTTAAAAGAAAAATTATCCTCTCGCTGAAAGCCGTCGATATATGAATGAAATAACTCTTGACATTGGCGTGATTTACTAAACGACGAGTGAGTTTTGAGAGAACTTATATTTTTATTCGTCATCACTCTCCGCTATTATATTTAACAAAAGTAGATTCGCTTGGATAGATTATGAAAGACTTGCACTTTTGTCCGTGACTTAGAAATCGGTTGCGATGATCGAGTAAGAATAAAAAACTGCTCCCCAGGAATTGATTGCACTACTTAAATCAGTCTATGAAACACTGCATGAATTTACTTGCGTCTGTCAACTGAATTCGCAGATCTGCAACCAAGGCACATTTCAGTTGAAATTACCATCGAACACAGGATCAGTCAATTAAGCAACATAAACTCACAAAAAACTGAACTTCACTCGACACAATCTCGCAGAAGACTGAATTTCTCTAATTATTTTCAAAATCTTTAACTCGCACTGCGATCTCACGATGAGGCTCGGGGGCCCTTCGTCGTTGAACTGACAGTTTGCGCGCCCGATTTTCAGGCGTCCCTTCAACAATTTCCTATGCGTTACCGTATAGATATCTTGTAGAATTTCTTCACTATATCTTCACGAAGGTAAATTTAAGTAAATCGTCTCGAACGGAAGAAATTCAATGTTGCCTTCAAGATTCCTTCCAGAGTTCCTTCAAGTTAACTTCATAAAGATGAAATGCAGGATTTCTTCAAGTTAACTGCTGTTAGCTGGGTTGCTCGATTTCCCTCCTATTTGAATCTGAGTATTGGTAACAGTGTCTGATCTGATTTTCAACGTTGTAAATAGCTGACGGTTAAAAGCTATCCTGTTTACTCTTCATGTCAACAAAAAATTGTGGAATTTATTACATGAAGAAAACTTTGACAACTAATCAATGAGGGTCAACATCATCTGACATCGTTTCATAATTTAAAACTGTAAGTGATTAAGTCTTGCATGAGAGAGAAAATTGGCACTGTCATATTTCAGGTGGAATGCTTGATCATGCTCTGTAGAATTGGTATTTTTTCCTCTCAATCTCAATTCTTGAGTATGTAAATACATACTATGTATTTTGTTTCCTAACCCTTAATCAAGTTAGGATAATCTCTAATGTTTTTCTAAATGCAGGATATTCCCATACATCCTAAAAAAATTGATCGGAGCTGATAAAAAAAAAGAAACAATTATGGCTTTCAAACCATTAGTTCAAGTACCTCTTGAGTATGCCAAGGATGTTGATGAGAGTTGCAAAATAATGGAAGAACACATAGAAAATCGCTCCAATGGGTGAGTCATGAAGGCTAAATAACTACCACTCTTTAACTGATTTCGGGTTCTCTTAGATCAAACTTTGATACAACTTACTATTCGATAGCCATCACAATTTCCAGAGTTCTGTCATCCTTGTCAACATTATAGTCAAGTATTCAACTCTGACCCTAGGCTATATGTTTCCAGGTACAAATGGTGTTTGGACGATTTTGATATTGGTGCTCCCCTGGGAAGAGGCAAATTTGGTCGTGTCTATCTAGCTAGGGAGAAGAGATCTCATTACATGGTGGCTTTGAAAACTCTCTTCAAAACTGAGCTCATAAAATCTCGTGTGGAAAAACAAGCATTAAGAGAAATAGAAATTCAATCCCATTTGAGGCACCCCAACATCTTACAACTGCTCACATACTTCCACGATGAGAAGAGGATATACCTAGTTCTAGAATTTGCTGCAAAGGGTGAACTTTATAAAGAGTTGAAACGGCAACCAAAAGAAAGATTCAATGAACACCTGTCTGCAAAATATACATATCAAGTTGCAGATGCCTTGGATTATTGCCATAAAAATAATGTTATCCACAGAGACATAAAACCTGAAAATCTCCTCCTCACACATAATGGAGATATTAAACTTGCTGATTTTGGTTGGTCAGTACATGCTCCTTCGACCAAAAGAGCAACTATGTGTGGCACTTTGGATTATCTGCCTCCTGAAATGGTCACTGGTCAGAAGTATGACATTTTTGTTGATCATTGGTGCTTAGGGATCTTGTGTTATGAGTTCCTTGTAGGGAGACCACCATTCCTTAGTGATACATCTGATGAAACTTACACAAAAATCAAAAATGTTGAAATCCCTTGGCCTCCTCAAATCACACCAGGGGCAAAGGATCTAATATCAAAGTTGATCAAGCGAAATAGCAAAGATAGGATACCATTAAAAAATGTTAAAACCCATTTCTGGATCATAGAAAACAAAGATAAACCCAAACAGTGATTGAACAAGTTTTAAATGTTCAAGTGGCATGGTTGAATAATCACTACCTTGACAGGATCAATTGCTAAAACTTTGCCAAACTGAGAAAATCTGTATATATAGTGTTCTAAAGCTCATACTACTTGAGACATAGTTGGATAAGAATTTTTTATAATGGAAATGAATTCATCAGTGTGAAGATGAAACAATTGATCTGAAAATTGGATGAATGTATGTAATACCTCTATTTATATATATCCCTATTTATACTATGATGAAGTTGATTAAAAATTTGAAGTTACACAGACCAAGTGAAAATTTTTCGCTCTGAATAAATTCGAAAAATCCAAACGCAATCTATTAATCTGCTTTTGAAACTAGAATTCCTCAAACAAAACATTTCGACCTCTTGTGAGCTATCTGCTTTTCTACATGGATGACGGAAGTCCACATACTGTTTTACGGGTTCTCTTATCAGTAACCTGATTATTTCATCCTATTTTAGGTATTAGATCGCTTATATTCATCAAAAGATCCAGTGTGTGACATTCAAATCTTTGATTCAGTCTCCACCTCATCTACCCAATCAACAACCTTGTCTGACTCCCCCCCCCCCAGATGTTCAAGTCAATATATATATATATATATATATATATATATATATATAAATATACCAAACCCCGCAGCTTCTCCATAATCCGTATCTCAGTCAATAAAATCTCCGAACGGCTTTCACTTCTGAATGGAGCGAGAGTCGAGACTACTGGAAGTTGAGAAGTCTAAAGTCAGTGCAGTTCCGCAAGTCGCCCGAGGATGTCGAGCCTCGGTAAGGTCCTCGTTTACGGTGGAAAAGGCGCCTTGGGAAGCGCCTGCGTCAACACCTTCAAGTCTAAAAATTGGGTAATCTTCTTGATGAGTTATTTTATTTCATTCTAGTTTCAAACGTCAAATTTGTATGACATGATTGCTACCGGCATTTCCGAACGCTAACTTAGCTTTTGCATAAGTTTTGCCTGCGGTGTGCGCTGTTGATCGTAAACACACTTGTTGCGAACATTATTGATCGCTTAGCAAGAACTATTAGACAAATACCTGAATATTTTCTTGCGCAATCTTGTTTTCCAAAGCCCGCTCGTTGAATATATTAGAATTAGCGTCATATTCACGTTAATCAAACTTCTTTCAAGGTATTATTTTAATTCAAGTGACTATTGAAATCCATTACTAGTAGAGACCTTTCTTCCTTGACAACTATACTGTCATGGTTTTTTGTGGGAATGTAGATCTGCAGTGAAAGGAAACTATGAGCTCAAGGGCAGCTCATTTTCCATTTGTTGAAGACAAATGAGTTGGAATGATATACTAGAATGCAATTCATCCAATTGGTGTATTAACAATCAACAATCCTCATGCCCAATGGTTTTGCAAAAAATTAAGAATTTTTAAATAATATACAATGAAAAATATCTTGCAAATAGTGATATCAAAGTCTTGAAGAAAAAGTTCATGTTTAGCAGCTTCATTTAATCAGATGGATTTCACTTCATTTAGGTCACACTCAGGTCAAAGAGAATAATTACCTAATAAAATTATGATAATATTATCATATTTGCTGATAACATGACCATTGACATTTTAAGATCAGAGGCATAGCAGGATGAAACTTGATAATTTTTTTCAGTGGGTTGGATCTATAGATATGAAACAAAATGAGGCAGCCGATGCAAATATTGTTGTAAATGTTGAACAAAATTTGATTGAACAGGTAAATGGGAGTAAATATTCTGCCTTGAAGCCTAAACTTCCTTAGCAAATCAAATTGAAGATGAATGATTATTTTAGGAACAAAATATCTTGAGCCAAGTAAAAGAAATTTTGG
The DNA here is from genome assembly GCA_029851415.1 of Eretmocerus hayati. Classification (NCBI taxonomy): domain Eukaryota; kingdom Metazoa; phylum Arthropoda; class Insecta; order Hymenoptera; family Aphelinidae; genus Eretmocerus; species Eretmocerus hayati. The sequence goes on along the minus strand of CM056741.1, from coordinate 161,110,136 downwards.
GAGATGATAAAGTTGATGGTGTCATATGTGTTGCTGGTGGATGGGCTGGTGGAAATGCAGCTAACAAAGATTTTGTCAAAAACAGTGATCTGATGTGGAAACAAAGCGTATGGAGCTCAGTCATAGCTGCTAAGATTGCATCACAATATCTCAAAGAAGGAGGATTTTTATCCTTAACTGGTGCAAAAGCTGCAACAGAAGGAACTCCAGGTATTCATTCATCACCCAATTTCAGAGACTGTCTGCTCCAAAGAACAATTAATCCTCAATCATAAAGATAATGTTGGTAACCACAGGTATGATAGGGTATGGAATGTCAAAAGCCGCTGTTCATCAACTCACAAAGTCACTAGCACTTGATGATGGTGGGCTCCCACCCAAGTCATTGGTTGCTAGCATATTACCAATTACATTAGACACTCCCATGAATCGTAAATGGATGCCAAAAGCTGATACTACAACTTGGACTCCACTTGAGTTTGTTGCTGAGTGAGTATTGGATACAAGTATTCTATGAAATGATAAAACTCTTTTGCATTTACTTTACATATATTTTACACTAGCTTGTTCTGGAAGTGGTCGCAAAATGAGGGAAGGCCACCAAATGGTAGTTTATTGCAGCTTGTTACGAAAAATAGCAAAACAGAGATCATTCCAGCCTAACTTATGAGGAAACCTACTGAAAAGTGAAAATAAGCCAAGACAATACCTTACATGTGTGATCCTTTGAAAAATGTGCTTACAGATATGTCAACATGTGGCAATTTGCAGTTGAGTTAGCAAATGATGAAAAAAATTGGGTCCAACTTCTTAATAAATAAGTTTGAAGTATTAGAAGACTTATTTTCTTCTATGATCAATTTGTTATACTTATGATTGCTATGTTTATACCCATGTTTTCCACTGCATCATATATTCATTTTGATTGTTTAAGGCTACATGCCATTTATTGAAATAAATCAAATGAATAAAATAGAGTAAATATGAGTCAAACTTATTAACCAGAATGAGCAGCCTAATTTTTATAAAAATTAAATAAGAGCTCATATACTGTGTTGAAGGATATAGATGCAGAAATCTTCACCTCAAAATAATATTGAAGTTTACTTTGTTATGAATTGTGACTTGCCCAATGATCATGAAATGATTTGGTGAAGAGGATACTTAAACTTCTAGAATAGAGAGTTAACTTACAAACAAAATTAAATAGTTTCTTCGTACAACTAAGATGGAATATTTACATTACTGTTGCTAATGGTCCTCTCCTCATCTAAAACAAGTTCCTTGATCAACGCATAGGATCAATTCCTCGAAGATCTCGTTCGCTTTGATGAAGCTACTGCACGTTTGGGTGTGCTTGGTGCTTTCTCTTGTTTTTTCCGTGGCGTTTTGTTATCTGAAAAAAATTATTCATAATAGTTTTAACAGCGATACATATTCCAGACCACTAGAGTGACAATTTCGTGTTACTATTAACGTTTTCAATAATATAAGGGGTTTGATTTCGACTTACTTGAAGCAATACTTTCTTCGTCCTGAGAGCTATTCCGTAAACTTTTCCGTAGCGGTCTTTGTGGTGTATCACTGATACTGTCTCCATCATTATCACTGCTATCCAATGTTTCATCTTGTACCTGACTACTTCTACCTCTCCTAGCTGTTTTGGAGAATTATAAATCGTAAGAGAATGGTCAAGAAACTGATATTGTAGAATATTTTATAAGTCATCTTATCATCATTTCACTCCAACATGAAAACATCGGAAAAGAACTCAAATTATAAATATTTCTGAATGCTCCACTTACGATAAACTCAGAAAGTCGAAAATGTTTGAACATTCATCAAATGATAAGAAACATTAACATACATATTAGCATTTCAAACTGAAAACTTTTGGAAAACTTATTGATAGAGTAGTTCTTCCAGTTTTACGAATGACAGAAATCAACAAAACTGAATCGTAACTTCAAGTGTAATGAAGCATTTTTGTATATTTCCAAAATTTTTGTTGATATAATATTAAAAATACTCACAGCTTCTGGCAGCCCTGTTTCCACTGCTTCTATTCAAGGTAGTGTTTGTGTAGTCTTCGTCATCTTGATCGTCTTCTTCTCCATCCTCGTCTCTCTTGGTTCGTCTCACTTTCCGTTTTCCTCTGATGCTTTTTGGGACTGGTCGAGATGGAGGTGGCATTGCCTCGCTATCTGTCATTGGCTTTTCTGCGGGTCTTTCACCGTTTTCATCGCTTTCTAGGAGCTCCTTTATTTTCTCTTCCAACTCAAGACAGGCAGTTTTAGCTTCTGTCCGTCGTTTTGTTTGTTCTACTATGGTATTCAAAGCTTTCTGAACGTCATTATTATGGATTTTATCTTTCAACAATGGTAAATCCTTGATCAAAGTCCTTATGCCTGAAAAATTCAGAAGAATATGGGTGACTTTGGAGACGGGTAATACCAAAAAAAGTATGTACTTGGTGTTAATGAGACTGAGTTTCGAGGACAGGAGGAGGCGGCAGAGAGAAACGTTTCCCCAAGAGTAGTTTCAACATTTTCAGAATATATGCACTCAAAATTATCGTGCTCGAGTTCAAACTAATACCTCAAAGGTGCGCGAATTTCACTCAAATATAAGGGGAACTTTCCGCCAAAAACGTTTCTGACTGTCACGAAGCGCAACTTCGTGGTCAGTAACATGGCGTAAAAATAACAAGGTGTGTGACCGCGCACGTTTTCGCTAGCCCACCGACCGACGCCATAATGAGATTTTTTCGCGGGACCTTTGGATGAACGTAGCACGGTGTTTTGCCTCCGGTTTCACGACTATACGGTTTCAATCATTCATACGGACGAGTGGAGAATGTTCAGATCAACACATTAATCACTAATTTGGATTTCTCTATGAATGTCACTATTCAATGACGCTATTGGAGTTTAGAATTCTCAAATATGCTTCACACGTTATCTTTACGCCATGGTCAGTAACCAGAACTTCATGATCGTGACCAATCGTGACCATCGTGACTTCAATGGTGACTTTATGCGACATAACCAAAAATTCAACCACAAAAAGACGGTATCTATTTTAGGCTCAATAGTGTTATCTTGCCGTTAATCAACAATAGTGAAAGAAAAGTTTAATCAGTTATGTGTTCATAGCATATTACAGTTATCAGAAACAGAAAGGGAAACTTGGACTACTAGCAAAAGTGGGACTTCTGCGGCAATCAAAATGTCAATACCATTCAGTGGTTGTCGCACTCGTTCGGCAGGAGTTATTAGCGCAATTGCAAAACAAGTCAAACTCGTAGATTTGAAACCACTCAACACCATCACAGTAACTTTCGATCCCTTTCATAAGCAAGTTCAAGAAACTAGAAAATTCATGTTCTACATATCAAGTCGGAAGATTGCTAACACAAACATCAGGTGTTCTCTTCGGGCAAAAGTTGTCTGTGATCGGGCTGATCCTACAGTTATTTGTGATTATGTAGACGGCAATAAATTGGTCATGAAATCAGCCAATTTGACCTCTCTAGAAATGCTGAAAATCCTAAATAAACATGTAAGCAGTCTAGCAGTCAAAGAAGAAGAGCAACCAACAATGATCACAAAGAAATTGAAGAAGAAATAAAGATCCAAGAAGAATTGATGGTCTGTTGAGGATTGTAATCAAGATTACTTGCTCATTCTTTCAATACCTTCGGTAAAATATCTACTGTGGGATTTTCTAGTCCTCTCATAGGCTGAAAGGATACTCTATCTGCTCTTCAACAGGTAATAATGTTGAGAGACATATATCGTGGTCCAGAACAATTTTCCAGTGGAAAGTCAAATAATTCATATTCTTAAATATTAGAAGTTTGATTGACATCCATTATGAATAGAAATGTTTCTCAAGTTAAGATTGTCGAATAAATAATGTTTCACTTACGTGATGTTATCTATTCATTCATAAATTCAGATAATTAACTCCTTAACTCACCTTTGGCACTGAATTTCAAAAGCGTGAGACAATATGACAGATCACGCCATTGTCGTTCTGTGACAGCTAGTTTGAATCGACTACATAACTTTTCAATTATGCTGTCAACCTGCCTATCTTTTTGAAGTAAGCCTAAGATGAACCTATGAAACAACAAATATGCATCAGACTTACAAGATCTTCAATGTGAAGATAGGAAAAGATCATATTTTGAGTATTAAAAGTGTGACTCACTTGATAATTTCTTGGAAGTTCTTTTCGGATAGGTTTAGTTCTGAATCTGATAAGCATGACAGTATGTCAGGCATAACATTATAGAGAGCATTTCCTTTGTGAGACAGATCTCTGAATAATTGCTTGGTATCACTTCTAATTGTCTCATTCTCATCAACCATGCATAATGCGAGTTGAGCAACTTGCCCCTTAACTCTGATCATTTCACCAAGTATCATGTTGGACAGCATTCGAACACAAGTGCTCCGTACATCTAAATCTTCATCTTTCAGTCTAAAAAGAAATAATCAGCATTATGAAATGATCGAAATAGTTAAATTGTCAACAATTGCCTAGACCTTTCAATTTCAGTGAAGGTGACACACTGAGCTACCTCATTTTCTAGAAAATAAGTGTACTCTTATGCAGAATGTGAACAGAACAAAAGCTGGCATTTGTAGTTGATGCCAGCCGGATTAGGAAATTCAATAGTGACAAGTTACTGTGAAGATTGGAAATAAGGACTACCTTGACAGATACTGGGAATCATTGTGAACAAAACCTCAGATGAGGAGTAGTTTGGTGATAGCGTATCAATTAAGAGGTAGTTTGAAGAAAATTACTAAGAATTCAACTGATCAAATCTATCACATCTTGGTGGAGTCTTCCACAGCAAAATTCTATCTAATTGCTAGAAACTATCATTGAGGATAACACAAAAAAATCAAAGTGCTTTGTCATGTGAATGGACCAAGAAGACTTACCGTCCGTAAATGTGTGATGTCCATGGTTCAATTTGGTTGGGGAACCTTGTCATCAAATCAGTTAAGCCTACTAGAATGTTAGCTCTGATTTCGGGATGAGATGAACGCTCTAATATCGTGACCAACAGCTGCATGTTTTCTTCACAAAATATGGAACTGATTGTCATAAATTTGCTCAAAGCCAGAACGCCATGTGCTTGAACAGTTTTGTCTGGATACTTTTCTGGATACTGACATATCTCCTTTATCAACGGTCTGAAATTAATCATCTCAGTGTCAAATTACCAGAGCTCAAAATTCACAAGTTTTTTCCTGGTTGAAGGCTAGTTGACTCTTCAATTTTGAATTCACATACTTAAAACAAGTAACATCACTCACATAAACTTGCTCAGGAAGCTGTTTTGGGCAAGTAACTCTGTCTCAAGACACATGTTGATATGCTCCGCATCGGCGTCATCAGCAGTGGCTCCTTCCATTCCATCCTCGGTCTCATCGTCTTTATTTGCATTTCCTCTGATGGATCTCTGCGCGCTTCCCGGCAAGGATGCATTCGAAACAACCGATACGGCGGACATCGCCGACGCATTCATAGACTTGCGATTGCGAATGTTGCTTACACGTGACCGCATTTCTTTCTTTTTTTCTCGAACAGCGTTGCGCCTTTTCAGCTCTTTGTAAATCGACTGGTCAAGATGTACCATTTCACGGATAGCCAAATGTCCGGCCAGAAGAAGAAAACGTGCAAGCACTGCCGCCGACACTTCCACTTCAACCTGATTGTTCTCGCCCGATCGCATAAGTTTACTAACTTTGCCCACATGCACAATCACATCTCTCATGAGTAAATCTGGCTGATCAGCTAACTACAATTTGAATGGCTCAGTTTGATCAAATACGTGAAAAAGAAGATTGTGATCCAAAATTCAAGCTTACATGATAAATGACGTTGACGGCATCGACGGCAAAGGAAAGGTATCCATTCGATTTCTCTTGCAAGGCTGCTTCTTTCAACAAGTTACAGATATGATTGAACATTTCGTGGTCATTGGGGTACCTGATGGATATAAAAGATGTTACGCGATTTGTTCTTTCAATTAATGACCACTTTCTTGAATGAAACTCAATAAATGTACCTTATTGGCGATTTGTCTAGATCTTTAGAACAATCTTGTTTGATTGTCAAAAAAGCTCTGCATGTATCTCGAGCTAGTAATAAATCATCCTTAGCACGAGGCCCAAGGCCGACCTTGATGAGTACGTTCAAATTATCTGTTATGATATTTGGTTCGAATTGAGCAGCCATTGTCAATAGCATCAAAGCAGACCTACTTTCCAAGGGACTTGTATTTGCCAATTTCAAAGAAAACATTTCCCACATTACCTGGAAATGATCGAACGAATCGTGCGTCAAGTTATTGTATCTAAAATGTAGATAATTTTCTCATTGTAACAACTTCTGACGAAAAATACTGAACCTTCAAGGCTTCTGCATCCAAGTCATTAGTGGATCTCCATGATACAATTAGTTTAGCTAGAGCTGTGCTTTGCCCAGATCCCATTCCGTCCAAGAGTTTGATAAGTGATTTGACTGATTGCAAGGCTTTGGTGCGGGGAGTCATCTGGCTCCCAGAATGGTCGAGGTATATATCTTTATAGACTACAGCTACATTATCTCTTACAGACTGATCTTTGCAGAAAACTTGAAATAGCGCTTTCCGGCAACTCTCTAATGCCCCAGCGATTTGAAATTGATATGCTGCACCCAAGAAAGAACAAGCTTCTATTGCGTCACCGGGATTAACCGAATACAGTAGCTTCTCCACGATAGGGATAGTTCTTTCAAGCTCCACAGAAAATGTATAACAATTCTGAAAAATAATCACTCTTGAAAAATAACTTCGGGAGGATCTACATGATCTGGAAAAGTCCGTGCATTGATAATAGGTTGAGATGTTAACACAACCAAAAATAAGTAATTTATAAGATTACCTGTAGATATTCTACAAGATTCTTCTTTACTTTGATTTGATCCAATTTTTTCAAATCTTCCTGATCAGTAGCCAAAGTTTTTTTCGTTTCTTCTTGGGAACCTTGCTCATTGTCACTTTCTTCGCCTTCCTTTTTCTTCGGGCTAGAGTTCATGAAGATTCTGTACATAAACAAGAGCAAAGCTTCCTTTTTGGTTTCTTCACAAGCATTTTCCATATCTTTCGCAAAACCCGATCGCGCAAACAAGTTTTTCAAATATTTCACCGCTTTCATACATTTATCTTTTAGTATGTATTTTTGAATCTTTTCAAAAGTTTCCTTGATGTCGATTTCCTCTACCGATTCATTTTCTTTTTCGTCGTCCTCGGGATTATTTTCTACAATACGAGGAAAATTTAGTCTGTAAATCGATATGTAGTAAAATTGCTATCCTGTATTGGAAGATTTATACACACTTTCATCTTCAGTCAGCTTGTTTATAGCTTCTTCTATCAATGGCAGTTGAGTATTCCACAGCTCTTCTCGTTCCTCTACAGCTCCCTCCGTGTGAAATACTTCGGTCTGCAGCTGCTTCAACTCAGCTTTGGCTTGTTCAAGATTTTGAGAGAATTTTTCTTGGTTCATCTAAAATAATTCAGAATAAAACTGAATTTGAATATGATATTCAAAGAATTGATACAAATTAGTCTAACAAGTACCTTGGATGCAAAGGGATTACTCTGAAGAACGGCGCGTAACAACTGTAATGCCTGCTTACGAACATTAGCACTTTTATCCTCTAGCCTTAAAACAGAAGCTTTCAACAAGCGATTCTGTCTTGATAGAGGTATTGCTCCTTCACAACACAGTTTTTGCCAAGTTTGAAGAACTTTCGATCGAACATAAGCATTACAGTCCAAAATATGATCTTCAAGACTGTCTAAGCATTCATCTCTAGTGGTACGTTTCTCTGGGGTCAAGCCTTCACCAGTAAGAACTTGCGCAACAATAGTACCCATCACACCAATAGCACAGTTCCTCATAACATAATTCTAAAAAAAAGAACCATGTTTAGGATCTGACAATGCCACAAAGTAGGTAGTCTGGAGGATCGGTTGTAGGTGTTTACCTCATTGTCAAGAAAGTCTGTTATACTGTCAAGTATAGGCAATACAATATCTGCTTGGGTGGCAGTGATTGATTCAAGAAAGGCAGAAAAATTACGAGCATCTGCCTCACCAGGTTCACTATGCGCGATTTCTTTTGCTATCTCCTTAATCAAACCTGTGCACCCACATTCTGTAACCATTAAGGCCACACCAGCACCAATTGGAGCAGCAAGGGCCTCGTGGAATCTAGCCAGCTGATTGATACGAACCACACACGCTATACCGTGATTATACTTTTTCACCAGGGTACCAAGGATCTACATAAGGACATTGGAGTTCAGTCATGAAAATTTCATGTTCTAATGATCAGATATGAATATCAAAGTTTGAGTTTTTACCTGGAAAATTAGATTTCTGGTGGTTTTCGATTTTATATCCTTGGTCGTCTCAAGAATTTTGTAGCAGATCTGGCTCAGAGTACTAGGAAGATTTTCAGGATAATAAGAAGAAACGACTTGTATTTATAGTATTTTAAATTTTGAACATACCCAACAAATGAATCCTCAACAATAGGAGGTGTCCATAAATTTTTCAGTGGTACTTGTAACCATCTGTGCACAGTTTCCAGCGTTTTCTCTCTTTGGCCTTCCCATTCCTCTTGAATATCTGATTTCTGGGCATGCTTTTTACGCTAGAGTGGATATGAATGTGAAAAAATTACTATCCAACAACTGAAATAGTGCCATTAGATAGGATGCATATTTGACAAACCTTGCCCACTTCTATGTTACTGTTACTTTCAGCTATCTGATCTTCTATAATGCAAAGAATAGAAGACATAATATATGCACAAAGTTTATTGGCTGTGAGAAGCTGGCTTTTCACATTCTGCTCTAGATCTAAATCTCGAGACTGCTCCACTTTCTTTTCCATGCAAGCCAACAAATTTTGGACGACTGAAAAAGATTTGGATTACATAGAAGTAAGCACTTAACAAAACATTCCATGACTTCAATAAATCTACATACTCCTCAGTATCCTGCCAAAGATTTTTAGTTGTAGAGCTATTTCCATTTTATTGCCATGAATTACTGCTGAGAGAAAAGTGTCTTGTTTCTCTATAATAAGGGCAACAGGGTCTCTTTCTGATAGAGACTGCTGACTGATGCCTGTGAACAAAGGATAATAAAGGTATCGGATAAAGGTATACTCTGCATGTAAACATTCTCTGAATCAACACCAGATAGTCATGGTGTGTTGTTCTAGTTGGGACACTGTTATAATCCTACACTCATTTCTTGATAAAAAATCAATACACAAAGAAGAGAGAACTCACCGTTGATTTCTTTGTTCATCATCTGCAAGGATACAACATCTCGATGCCCATAAGCATCAAAATGCGTTCTTGCAAGTTCATCTTTGTCAAGTGGTATGTTGAAGTCCCTGCTCATTTTTGCAGAGTGTTTTAAAAGCACAGTTTACTAAATGACCAGCTTCTTAGTAGTTGACTCGCTTTAAATCTACAACTGTAACAGGAGTATTCCACGCAATTGCACTTATATGGGCCCAATAAACAGCGAAAGCCATGGATTGTCGTCAATTGTCGCCTCCTCTGGTCTTTTGGCACTTTGGCAGAAACCGGGGTAAACAAATTCCTAACCGCTCTACAACTTTTCAAACGTGTTTTGGAGCGCGAAAAGTTGGCAAAGCTGCGCACATGCGCGGGCAAGGCCTCGGTCGCAGGACCGTCATTTTTTCAGTGTTTACGTTGGTAAACCTGGAGTCATGGCGTAGAAATCCTGGAGGGGTAAAATTTGAATCAGTCAAATCGTCTATTAGGAATTATAATTATCCAAAACGAATTATTCGTTGGCTCGAAATCCTTCATTGAGCTCTTGTAGTTTATTTGGATTGCATGTGGGTCCATTACTCTGAGATAAGGTTACTGGTTGATTAAATCAACGAATATAGACGCTTATTATTAAATTCAACAAGTTGTTGGTTGTCAAGTTTTTTGGTCTTTATATTAATCGATATTCAAAAAATCGAATTTACAAGAACTATCTCACTTTACTACTGACTACAGAATATTGTATTCATTTATTATGATAATATCATCCCATATTTCTCACCAGATTCAAATCTCCCATTATATCCATGGATAAACCTCATGAATTAATGGAAAAACATTTCATTTCACAGAGTACACGTGGACCAATAAATCGACAGTTCTTATGGAAAAATTCATGGTTCGCTAACCAGTTTATGAAATTTATTTATTGCCGACGTCAACGCATGAGTCCAATAAGTGATGTCGGCCTCCCAAATAGAGTTGCCAAGAGTTGTGGGAGACGTGGAACTCGCCGTGGCATGAGCGTCCAATCGTGAACTGCCACACGGGCATAATCAGTCAAGTTGAAGCCGTACACATGTTCGGCTCGTCGACAGGTGGATTCGAGAACTTTTCGTTGTCAAAAGTTTTGGGGTCGCGTCGAGGATCGCCGATCCTAAATCCTTGCTAAACGTCTCGATTCCTGATGATTATCGTTTCCCTGAAGACGCCGTTCAGCGTCGTAAGCTGCCCGCTGTCAATCCTGTCATTTCAGAACTAATAAAAAGGTGAGAATTGCATTTTACTTCGCCGGTGCAGAACATAACCAACGTGGCCATCGCGTCAACAAAACGATAAGGATCGTAGATTGAGGACGAGAGAAAGTATTGAGCATATTAAAGTACTCAATTGTTGTTTGGAAAACAGTCTAAGTATGCTTTTTTGCTTCAAGCATATGCTCTGATGAGGCCCAATTCTGACTTGTGTTTGTAGTTCAAAAAATTCACATTCACAGCAAAAGTTACGACGTCGTCGTGGCGTTTGCTCTTTCGTTTCTATAGTGCACGTTCATTAGTTGACTCAATTTCTCGATTTTAATCTAAACTTTGCTTTCCGAAATTTACTTGGAGAAGTTCCATTACATTGAGACTACAGTATGTAGTAACTCAACACTAACAGGTTGATGGGTAGCTCCTCACGTTCTTATCAGTAAGATAAACAGGGACAAAACTAGAATTCTCAGCATTTGTACTGAACATCTCATTGTATAGATATCGCATTTTTATGTGGATTATTTGTGCAAGTAATGGGTTTTTTGAAGCTTGTCTCTATGAAACTTGTCAGATTTTACATAGATAGTGATGATGATCATGACAACCATTTATACTCTGCAGAAACAAAATGATCGGCTGCAAAGGAATGTCTATTATATTCTTGACGCTAGTTTCTTTCGCACTTCTGTTCAGTCAAGCTCATGGCGTGGCTGTCATGAGTATTGATCTTGGCAGTGAATGGATGAAGGTTGCTATAGTTTCGGTAGGTGTCTTTGATGTATTCCTAAACTTGACACACCTATCTGGAACTCCACCAATATCTCAATCATTCATGTTTTCCCAAAAATAGCCTGGTGTGCCTATGGAAATTGCATTGAATAATGAATCCAAAAGGAAAACACCAGTAGTAATATCATTCCGGGACAAGGATAGATTTTTTGGAGAAGAGGCTCAAATCAAGGGCTTACGTTTTCCAAAACAAACTTTTTCTTACATCTTGGATCTAGTTGGGAAGTCTATTGATAATCCTGTTGTCCAGTTATTCAAGAAACGCTTTCCATACTATAACATTGAAGCTGATTCTAAACGCAATACCATAGCATTTAGAGTAGATGAAAATGTTGTGTATACACCTGAAGAATTACTTGCTCAGTTGTTGAAAGAGGCTAAGAAGTACGCGGAAAAGTCAGCTGATCAGAAAATTAATGAAGCAGTGTTGACAGTTCCTGGTTTCTTCAATCAAGCTGAGCGATCAGCCCTCATGCAAGCAGCCAAACTTGCAGACATCAAAATCTTGCAGTTGTTCAATGACTACTCAGCTGTGGCTTTAAATTATGGAATTTTCAATGCTAAAGAAATCAATGAAAGTGCTCGTTACATCATGTTCTATGACATGGGAGCCAGTAGCACATCTGCAACTGTAGTAAGTTACCAAAATATTAAGACTAAAGAAAAAGGGTATGTTGAAACTCATCCACAGATAAGTATTCTTGGAGTCGGTTATGACCGCACTCTTGGTGGATTAGAAATGCAAGTACGATTACGAGATTATCTTGGAAAAGAGTTTGATTCCATGAAAAAGACTTCCAAGTCAGTATTTGATGATCCTCGTGCAATGGCCAAACTCTTCAAGGAAGCTGGGCGCCTTAAGAATGTACTCAGTGCTAATGCAGATCATGATGCTCAAATTGAGGGGCTTCTGGATGATAAAGATTTCAAATTGAAAGTTGCAAGAACAACATTTGAGGAACTTTGTTCTGATTTGTTTGAACGGGTTTCAAATCCTGTGAAAACTGCTTTAGATACTTCAGGTACACAATTCATTTTCTGAAAGAGAGTCGTGTATGAAATAATGCCATCTGACATTTGATATTTCAGGCGTTTCAATGGATGTTATATCCAATATTATACTAGTGGGTGCAGGAACTCGAGTCCCTAAGGTTCAAGAAAAACTGTCAGCTTATGTCAAAACCGAGTTATCTAAAAATATCAATGCTGATGAGGCAGCTGCCCTGGGAGCAGTTTACAAAGCTGCAGATCTGAGTAAAGGTTTCAAAGTGAAGAAGTTCATCACCAAAGATTCGGTCTTATTCCCCATTCAAATCGTGTTCGATAGAATTGCCGAAGATTCCGCCAAACAAGTGAGTTTTATTCTCGTCATTTTCCTCATATCTCATGATCTTCACGAGATCATTCTTCTCAGGAATCATCACAAATTTTCAAAGTATTGAATGAAATCTCTCCTTTTATCTATCCAGGTCAAAAAAACATTATTTGGGAAGATGAATCCCTACCCACAAAAGAAGAAAATCACTTTTAACAAAAATTATCAAGACTTTTCATTCGATGTCACCTATGGTGAACTTGATCATCTGACTGCCGAAGAGATAACGTGAGTTGCACAATTTTGGAGTTATCATTCACGAGCCTTTTTTTCAAAAACCATTTGTGAGTGTGACCAATTATTGAATGTTTTTCATTATTGCAGAGCCATTGGGAGTGTTAATATCTCGAGAGTGTCTTTGAAAGGTGTTGCAGAAGCTTTTGAGAAGCATGCTGGAGAAAAAGCTGAAATTAAAGGAATCAAAACATATTTTGCAATGGATGAAAATGGCTTTTTAAATCTGATCAATGCGGAATTAGTTTCAGAGAAGACTAGTGTTGAATCAGAAGAAGAAGGTGCTTTCTCAAAACTCAGTTCAACATTCGGCAACCTCTTTTCCGGTTTGTTCCTATAAATGCATTGCTGTCTAGAGATAAAAATTATTAACAATTGTTTGCTATGCTACTCATTGCCTTACAAAAGAGTACCCCAGGCGAGTTTTCGTGGACTCAAACATGTCCAATCACCATTTTTTGCTCCGGAAAAATCGCAAAGATTTTACCTCGTTCCAGGAAATTGTAAATCGTTTCAAATTTTTCTTATCTCTTGATTTCGTGAACTCCGCTGTCTTTTTAATGCTCAGTGTTAGATAAATTAAGTATAGAATTAGATAGATTCGAAGCAAATTTGAATTTTCTGATCATCAATTGATTCAAGATGTTAATTCATGGAACTCATGAGTATGAATCTGTCCCTCAGGCTCAGATGACAAGGAAAACGGTGATGACAAAGAAGCTCCAAAGGATGATGAAAAACCTGTTCAAGAGGAGCCTGAACAAGCAAAAGAAAATATAGATTCCTCTGAAGAAACCAAAGTTAAGAATGAAACTGAACCATCTAATGATAAAGGAGAGAATAAGACCGAGAAAGCTGAAAAAGACAAAAAAGTTACTTTGATCACTTTGAGAGAGCCCATTCAGGTCAGTGAGTTGAGATTAGGACCCCAAATCCTATCAGAAGAGGACTTCTCTGCATCCTTGAAGAAGTAAGTGGATTATTTGATTCTCCGAGTAAATTTAAATATGTATCAGAAGTCAGCTAAATTAGATTTCTTATTTATTCAGAATTAAGGCTTTAGATGATTTCGCAGAGGAAAAAATCCGTCGGGACACTGCTTTGAATAAATATGAAAGTTATATAATCTCTGCCCGACAAAATCTGGAAATTGATGAATATCGTGAAGCATTGAGTGAAACGGAATATGATCAAATTAAAACGGCCGTAAACGCTGCATATAATTGGTTGGATGAAGAGGGTTTTGATGCAAATGCAGAAACTTACGAGACGAGACTAACAGAACTTGAGGACTTGACCAAAGACTTCTACGGAAGAGTTTCCGAGCACCGAGAGCGGCCTGAAGTGCTGAAAGGCATGGTCTCACTACTTAATGGAAGTAGATCATTTTTAGAAAACATGCGCAATTTGAGCGCATCTTCCGAAATTTTCACCAAAGTCGAAATTGAAACTTTGGAGAAAGCAATCAATGAAACTCAGGTAAGATACTTTAATTTTTGAAGTTGACTGTTATTTGTTTTCTGTGATGGTTTCTTAAAAAAATTTCTCCTTTAGGAATATTACGACTTGGTAGTAAAAGTTACTTCTGAAACTAAACGATACGAACCTGTTGTGCATACTGTTCGCAAGATAGCGAATCAAATGGCCTTGCTTGATCGGGAAGTGAAGTATCTTTTCAATAAAGCAAAAATATGGCGACCAAAACAAGAGCCGCTTCCCAGTACCGAGAAGCCTAGCGATAATCAAACCAGCACTAAAGATGGGGAAGCGGCATCAAAGACAACTGAAAGTGATGAGAAAGTTGAAAAGGAAGAGAGTGAAATCAAGGAAGAGGTGAAAACAGAAGCTAAAGAGCCACCAGCAAGTGAAAAGTCTGATGATCATACGGAACTGTAGAATAGTAACCATCAAAGACTTTGCTAGGAGTGGAGAGACTTCGCAATTTCTTGGATCAATAATTGTACAATAACGACTTGTCTATGTGTAATAATTGAGTGAGACAATTATTCTCGTGAACACTAGAGAAACCTTTCAAATCAGACTGTTTTATGGCGCTAAAAATCCTTATTTGTACAGTGCCTGTGATTTGTTTCCATATCTCGCTGTATAGAATAACTCATTTTAGTGCCTGATTGCTGTGTTCTCAAAACTCTTATTTTTGTCTTCTCTCATGAAGTTTCTCTTGATATTTTGATTGTCATAATCAAAAAATAGTTTAAGACAGTATCTTTGGTAAACAAACTTATCAAATGTGCAGCTCATTTGGATTGCATTTTTAGGGAGATCATGGATTTTATGCTAGCAGCGTTAGGGATTGCATTTATTGTTATTGATTGTATATCAGGAACTAGAAACAAATTGTCTGTGTACTGTAAATTGAAATTTTTTTTTATATTTGTGTACTTCTACAAAGAAGTGAGAATGAATGATTGAGCGATAAGAGGAAATTTTTTGAATGATTGCATCTGATGTAATTTACCCAAAAATGTAAACAGAATTTTCTTGTAACATCAGTAATATTATCACTAGACAAACCTTGAGCAAAGTTCTATGTCGAATTTTTGCTGTCAGTGATGAAATTTAGACATTTGAGTAGGTGATTGTGTGTTTGCTCGAGTAATGCGTACTTAGATAACCAATCAGTACCATCTGAGTAGATGTGAGAAATTCAAGACTTAGTTAGTCAATTGTGTAACGTATTTGGTCATGGAGATCTGATTGCTTTCTAAATGCATTCGTTTTGCTTGATATAAGCATACTCATTGGCCTTGATAAAGAATCCAAGTTCCAACAAATTATGTGAGATGATTTTGTTATTTGCTGTTTGATTGAAATGAAATTCTATAAAGAAAAATTGCATTGTGTAGAAAAAGTTTTTTGGTGAAAATAAAATAAAATTTATTTGAAGCGAGCAGTGGATTTTACAGCTCATACAGTAGAAGATAGCAGTTGATATTGGAACACCGTGACCTGAATCCATTCATTCAAGGTGAATTGCGTCCTTCAGATCACTCATGCAGCCCTGTCTGTCACATCAGTAGTATGTGCATGTCTAAAGATGCACAGAGTCAGCGTTGGCAGTCCCAGATACCCAACTCGAGATACGTATTTCAGAGGTATCAGATACCTCTGAAATACGTCTCCCGAAGCGCCCGGAATCCGCGCGCAGCGCCCTCATCAACGATATCTGCTGTACCGACGCACGACGATTGATTCGATTCGATTTCGCGCGGATGGGAAAGTTGATAGTAAAGATGACAGAAAAGTGTGCTGTTTCAAAAATCAATTATTTCTCTGTTAGAGTAAAAACCAGGATGGGATATGAAAAATAAATTGAGGTTTTCGCCAAATATCACTATGACAACGTACACTGCGCAACGAAATTTTGGGTCTGAAATAATTCATGGACCGAGCAATGATTTCCTCGTGTACTTTTCGACGATGAAACCGAATCCGAGCTCAGATTTGCGCCTACACATCAGGATTTTTTTTTAATTGAAACAAACGGGTTCTCTCAAAAAGAACAGCGTTCTTCGCGTTTTTCGCTAATTTTGTAAACTGAAGTTCTCTTGGCCAGGGAATACAGATGGCTCAAAATGCATATCAAAATGTGTTTCTCTACGTATTTTGACCCGCTGAACACGATCCTGGTGTTTTTGAAGCACCATATCGCAACCTCGAAGCCGTGTGATCTTATTAGTTCACCTGGTATTTGGGAAAAAGTCTAATTTGCAATAAATCTTCAAAAAATCATCAGCAGTCTAGAATGGACCAAATTAGACGTTCAACCTCGCATTTTCTTCGTTTTGTAACATACTTTGAGGGAAAAAATTTCCCCAACAGCCATAGAGGCAATGGTTTTACGTCAGGGATTTGTTTTTCAAACACTTATTTTGGTCATAACTTTTGCTGTGCTAAAATCATGAGGAGAAAAATTACTCCTTGCACAGGGTATCCAAATATGGTCAACCAACGCAAAATGGCCATTCAAACTTGATTTCGTGGTTTGTTTTTCGGGATACCATGTCAGGAATTTGGTCTAGGTCAAGAAAACTCAAAAAACAGGTTTCTTGCGGCTAGAAGAAAATTCTGATGTGTTAGCTCTGAATGAACCACGGGATTGTGTTGAGACGGTCATTTTGCGTCGGGAAACCATGTTTGGGTACCCCGTGCAAGAGGAAACTCTTCTCCTCGTGATTGCAGCACAGCAAAAGTTATGACAAAAATTGGCGTTTAAAAAAAATCTACGCCCATATTACTAGAAAACGTGCAGTGTTCCTTATTTGCCCCATAATGTTTTTCCAAACTCGTTCTTTACTTCATTCAAATACATCAATCTCACTCAAAAAATTTGAAAGGGTGTATAAAAGCTACAAAATGAGTTGAAGTACGTCTTATTTCGAGGTCTGGGAGCCGAAATATCCCTATTATACGAATACGAACCCGTATGATCTCTTCTAAATAGGCCTCTTCTCCACGTGGGGGCAAATTAGGAACACACTTTTGAAAACTCGCAAAAAATCTTGTTTTGCAGAAATTAAGATATCTCAGCTCCGATTCGTTGAAATTGAACGTACTTTAGCTTATTTCAAAGGTCTTGAAACAAGCTTCAAAATGAGTTGAAGTAAGGTAAGTGTGCCCAATTTGCCTCCACTACTTTTGTTTTGCTCGCCATTCCAACTCACCTCTATACATATTTTTCAACGTACTTTAGCTCATTTTGAAGCTTGTTCCAAGACCTTCAAAATGAGCTAAGGTACGTTTGATTTCAACGAATTGGAGCAGAGATATCTTGATT
The DNA here is from genome assembly GCA_029851415.1 of Eretmocerus hayati. Taxonomy (NCBI): domain Eukaryota; kingdom Metazoa; phylum Arthropoda; class Insecta; order Hymenoptera; family Aphelinidae; genus Eretmocerus; species Eretmocerus hayati. The sequence goes on along the minus strand of CM056741.1, from coordinate 161,092,301 downwards.
TTTGCGAAAGAAGATTTTTTGCGAGTTTTCAACATTGTGTTCCTAATTTGCCCCCACAGGAAAAAGAGGCCTATTTTCATGAGATTATACGGGTTTTTCGTATAGTCGGGATATCTCGGCTCCCAAACCTCCAAATAAGACGTACTTTAGCTCATTTTGTAGCTTTTTTACCCGTATTCCAACTTTTGGAGGTGAATTGATGCATCTTGATGAAGCGAGGAACGAGTTTGAAAAAAACTATAGGGGAAAATTAGGAACACTGCACTTCATCTAGTGATATGGGCGTAGAATCGGCTAAAAATCGAATTCTGCAATTCTGCAAAAAGCATTCTAAAGTTGGGACAAAGACAAAGAAAATGAATTAAAGTACGTTGGAATTGATCACATCAATTTTGTTTGGCATAACTTTTAGTGACTAATAAAAAAGAAGTTGGAAGTACCGAAAACCACTTTTTTGTTGTAAGAAATGCGCGGGTCATCTAGTATCGTTCCAAAACGTTCATTTCCTCATATTTTAACGTAACAAAGATGAAAAATAATGCGCGGCAGGATCTGCGGGTCCATACATTTGAGAACTTGAATGGCAATTAGGGAAATTAGGGAATGGGGACAAATTAGGCACAGTTACCTTACGTTGGAAAATATGCAGATGAATTTGAATGGCGAGCAGAACAAGAGTAGTGGGGCAAATTAGGCACACTCACCTTAAATTGAAAAAAAGATCGAGTTAGATCGAGGTTTTTCACTTGAACAAGTCGTGGTACTAAATTTGATTAAGATTTGATTAGAAGTTCAAGCCGCTTGAACGAATTTCTAATATGGTGGTGGTGGATTGATTGGAAAATTGAATCTGTTATCTTTTCAACCTCACTTTGTCGATGATAACGTTTCAAAAGAAGTACCGGAATCGCTGGATGGTCAGCTAATAAATATAAAAACGTATACGACCTAGAACCAATTTATAACTTACCCGTATTTTCTTTCGATAAAACTCAAAACAGCTACAGATATAGCACAGAACTTGAAATTGAGTCGATTTCTTTTTTTTCTGCTACCACGAGGGGAAAGACTGCTAAACATGTCCAAAACGCGTTGTTTACCTAATCATAAGTATATTTAAAAGGATAGTCCAAGAACAGCGTTAAAATTACAACCACCATTATTCTCTGTCTAGACATTGGAGTCAGAATATTTCAAAATATAATAAGCAGAAACTTTTAGCGCGCGGAATCGAATCGATCGTCGTGCGTCGGTACAGAAGATCTCGTTGATGAGGGCGCTGCGCGCGGATTCCGGGCGCTTCGGGAGACAGGTATTTCAGAGGTATTTGATACCTCTGAAATACGTATCTCGAGTTGGGTATCTGGGACTGCCAACGCTGCACAGAGTTCATTTCTATTGATGCTATCTTCATTTTGGAAAATATGACCTGTCAAAAGCTTTTGAGATTGTTTTGGCGTGAATTGAAAATGCCTCTTGTGATGGTAAGATTTCTTGGTTCTCTATCTAATGCAGTCAAACATGATAGATGAGGCCTTATTTATAAGATCTTTGAGGATATAACCTTGCAACTCTACATCAATGTCTATGATTGTAAATGAATTGATTTTAATCTAACAGTATGCCTCAGCTGTACCAGTGTTTACTAGTCCTGATCCCCCAAAAGATCCAAAAGAAGACCAAAAGCTTTTGTTTGATACACCTACTGCTTCACAATTCACATACGATTACTTGATCAAACAATCAACAGTCAGTGCTGTTAACAGTGCCTCACAAGCATTGACAGTGACTTATGCTGCTGTAGAAGCTACAAGCGTTGAATATAGGTAATATTACTCAAAACAAAGCTTAAAATTTGAATATAGCTAAAATTTGTTCTTGTTCTACCAGAGAGTTGTTAACAAGATTGATTGTTCTCATGAATGAAGCAACGATGCATGAGGTTTCAAACTCCCACTGGGATGAAATTGTCAGGATAAGGAATGAAATGCAGTTGAAGAAACAAATGTTAGTGGTGAGTTGTGCATTTTCATCGCTTTTAAATAATAACAATTGACTGATATAACCACTCGATTACAGAAATTCATTGGATACATGGAATACGTACACAAAATGGCTGAAGCTGCATCAGAAGTGAGTTTCTTGGCAGGGATGGATAATTTATCGAGTACTCTCATTCAACGCATTGATGATGCATTGATGAAAATACATGGTGAAGAGGCAAACAATACTCAACTAGAAAATGAGTATGTTCGTGTACAAGAAGAGAGCGTGAAATGTAATGAGTATGACTTCTCCAGTATTTCATACTGTTCAAAACTAGTGAAAATGAATTTCTTTCATTAGCCCACAGAAAAATCAATCAGAGAGAAGACAAACCTCCAGACGACGTGCAATTCATAGATTTAGACGACTTAGGTGAAGAATAAGAGGAAGCAAGTCAAGTAAGATGCTCAAGCTGTGGCAATACCAACTATCAATAATTATTTACATATTTTGTACATATTTGCTTAATGTTTTGTAATTATTCAAGTTTTTTGATTAATAAAACTAGATAAGAGTCATGTAATTCACACATCCAAATGTATTGACACAATATGTCGACCAGGAACCATCACCAAACCCAGGGCTCTTGCTTCCGAATGCTCTGACAAATATTCTGAACACAATCCTAATATCACATTTGCATCACGGTCGGTGCATAAAAATGCTCCAGTTAAGATCCGACCATCAGTCATTCTTATCCATAAATGTCGATTCAGCCAACTTCTCAATTTCTGCTTGCCTGGACCTTCTTTATCGCTTGGGACCTGTCAATAATTTCACATCATGTAACACTTGATAAACTACAGAGTAAAAAGGCACAATATGGAAACTTGATTCCCTCATACAGACTCACATCATTGCTGATTTCACCATTTTCACTGACTTTTTCATCATTTATTATTGTTGCATTTGGGGATTGATCTTTTTCTTCTTTTGAATCCATAATTTCACAAACTTTGAATGATGATAACCTCTAATGTCTCAAAAGTATATCTATCGTTCTCAATCAATTTTCATAGCTGGATACCATTCTACAAGACTGATGGCGTCAACTGTGTCAGGAACTCACGTTTCACATAAAGATTTGGTGATCAATTCAATAAAGAAAGATTTTTTTTTCGATATTTTGCTATGAGCTGTAGATGCCTATGTCCAGTCGCACAATTCGTCATCGTTTCTAGCAGACGCCGGAGTATATGACATGTAGGGAGGGTAGAGACCTCTCTACCCTCCCTAAATGACATGACATATGTGACGCAAACCACAGAACCAGCGATATGAATATATATATAGACAATTGGAAGTAGAATATGTAGAATACGCTCCTACTTTACTGCTGTCAGTGTCAAACTGTCAACAATAGATGACAAAATTTGTCAGACAAATAAATGAGCAGAAGACGAGCTGGAATGGAAGAGGGTTACCCATTTGAGTCTTGCAAACAAACAATTTTTTAATGTCAAATGTAAAATATCGAGTGTGATTATTTCTCGAAATCAGTCATTCTAATCTATGCTTGATTAACCCCATTCCTTACAATGCATGAAGCATACGAAGCAACTTTGATGTTGAAATTGGGAGTACAAATAGAGTCCATGACAGCTTATGGTAAGAACCACAATCTTCCCATCGCACTAAAAACAAATACATCACCATGATTTTACGAATACTTCTTTGCAGATGATTACTTGTTGATTGGTACCAGAGAAGGGCATCTGCTAATGTACAATGTTGCAACTAATCCTTCTGATTCAAAAGCCAATGAAAACAAAAACCCATCTCTGTACAGGTATAGCAAAAATTTTAGCAAGAAAAGAATTGTCCAAATAGCAGTTGTTCCAGAATATAATTTGCTTCTGTTGCTCACAGGTACGGAAACCTCAATCTGTCAGAAATGAATTTTTCCTTTTACTCTCTAAATTACTCCTGTTTCTTCACTAATATCACATTTTTACAGATAATATAGTCTGTATACATGATTTGAATTCCACAAACCTCAATCAAATAAGTCAATTACAAAAAACAAGAGGGGCTACATTATTTGCTCTAGATATCCAAAGGCATGAAAGTATGACTGGTGGAAAAAATACTGTAGTTAGATTATGTGTAGCTGTAAAGAGGAAATTGCAATTGTATTACTGGAAAGAAAAGAAGAAGGCTTTTGAAGAATTTTTCAGTGAAGAAATTGCTGGGTCAGATATGTCCAGAGAGTTGACAGTACAAGATATACCTCGGGAGTTAGCTTGGTGTGGTGAAACATTAGTCTTAGGTTTCCGAGGTTTTTCATACACCCTCATGGATTTTCAAGGGAAATCAAAAGAGCTTTTTCCCACTGGAAAGTCACCAGAGCCAAATATAACTAAGATATCAGATAATTCATTTGTTTTGGGAAAAGACTCTCAATCAGTAATAATGGATACTAGTGGTGAATTAATACAACACAACCCTGTCAAATGGTCTGATCTTCCTGGATCAATAGGTAAGTCAATGAATACAGTCATAAGTGATGAAATATTTTTATCACTAGGAGAGAAAATAGCTACTAAAACATCGAACTTCTGCCCATTGCAGCATGGGATGACCCATACTTACTTGGTATTGTCCGTGATACTCTAGAGATATATACTTTAGAAAGTTGTACGCACATCCAAACACTCCCAGATTTGAACAAAGCTCGGTTGATCTGTCGGTGTAAGCAAGGAAAAGTTTATGTAGCCTCGATGAGCCAAGTTTGGTGTATCAGTGCTACTGACTTTGCCCAGCAAATAAGAATTCTATTAGAACAAAGTCAGTTTCAGCTTGCACTCAAACTCACTGTAAGTTGTTCTTCCAATATTTATTGTTTTTGTTTCATTGAGATTGCTTTGGATAGATCATACTTAATTTTCAAGTAGAATCGTAAATTGGCAGTGAGATGAAGATTTTCAACTGTCATAAATAAACAATTAATTAATTTCACAGAATCTGTCCGATCTATCTGATGAAGAAAAGACGAAAAAAACGTGCAAAATACAAACACTGTATGCTCATCATCTCTTCCGTAATAAAAAGTTCCGTGAAGCCATGGAACAGTTCTTGAAGTTGGGCACTGATCCATATGAAGTTATCAGACTTTTCCCTGATCTGGTATCACAACCATCCAATGCAAATGAGTTGAATGAACCAGAACTGAATCTACCAAAGCTCCAAGACCGAGAATTAGAAAGTGGCTTGTTGGCTCTTATAGATTATTTGACAGAAGTGAGGTACAAGTTGATAAATGATAGCCAAGTAAAAGAGAAAAATCTGAATCAGAAGAGTAAAGTGAAGAATGTTGCTCAAAGTGATCAATTAAAAAATATGACAGCAGTTGCAGTTGAACAACTACTCAAAATAATTGATACAACCTTGCTCAAATGTTATTTACAGGTGATTTTTCCATACTGTATTTCTCAATCTCGAGTTGAATCATTGATATTCCTCCTACAACTCATCTCAAATTTTCAGACTAACGATGCTCTTGTGGCCCCATTGTTGAGACTGAATCATTGTCATTTAGCAGAGGCTGAAAAAACCTTACTTCAACATCAAAAATATCCTGAACTCATTATCCTCTACCAAACAAAGGGTCAACATAAGAAAGCTCTAGAGCTATTAGAAAAACAATCCAAAGAAATTGACTCCAGCCTAAAGGGTCCTGAGAGGACTATTCAATATCTGCAGCACCTTGGGAAAGATCATATGGATCTAATTTTGAAGTTTGCTGGTTGGGTCCTGGATCAAGATCCCGGGGAGGGTCTGCGTATTTTCATGGAAGATGTGCAGGTAATTGCTCGATCTTCTTTTTGATCTTCATCAAGATAAATTGGCTTACTATTATTCTCCTAACATACACAGGAAGTGGAACAATTACCAAGACCAAAAGTATTAGATTATCTTTTGAGATGTCACCAAGACCTAGTAATCACCTACTTAGAGCATGTTGTTTATGTCTGGGAAGATAACAATCCGTTGTTTCACAATATCTTGGTTCATCAATACAAAGAGAAATGTCTAGCGGCAATGACACCGTCAGCTACTCCCGCTGAAAGGGAGAATATTCAGCATATTCGTCAAAAGTTGCAAAAATTTTTGGAAAAATCGCAACATTATACTCCAGAAACAGTTTTAAGAGACTTTCCATTCGACTGTTTATATGAAGAACGAGCCATAGTTCTCGGTAGGCTGGGTCGGCACCAACAAGCAGTATCGATATACATCAATTTACTGAATGACGTATCGAAAGCAATTCAGTATTGTAAAAATGTTTATGAAAGACATGAAAGTAAGTGGCATAAACTTACTCATCTCCTCGAAACTTTAACGATCTAAGAAAATCCAAATCTGGCTTCCCTCGTTTTTTATTGGAAACTTCGCGGGGTATAGGATAATCAATGCTTTTTCTTTTCGGCCTTTATAATGATGCGAAGAGTATGAAATGATTTTAATGACGTTCTTTCCGACTTCCAAGACTCGATAAATGTTCCAACTTGTTTTGATAGCGCTGCAAGAAACTGCAAATCTAAAATTAAGTCTATGGATACAGAATTATCAAATCAAGCCACAAATTTTTTCAGGACTCAAAGAGGACAAAAAGCAGCAGAAAGAAGACGGGGCGGAGGAGGTGTACGTTACACTAATTCGTCAACTTCTTCGGCCCGATGAGCGTGACTCTTCCGAGCTTCTGGGTCTTGTCGACGCTTCTGGTCAACCCGCTCAACCATACCAAGGTCGTACCGCGCAACCAGATCTCGAAACCGCTCTAGAGCTTTTGGAGGAGCACGCGGCAAAAATTGAACCGATGAAGGCGCTTCAGGTGTTGCCGGATACTGTGCCAATTGGACGCATACGTCATTTTCTTGAAGCCAGTTTACAGAATAATATAAATGAGAGACGACGCATGCAAGTGCTAAAAGGGCTATTATATGCTGAACATCTTCAAGTACAAGAGCAAAGAATGCATTACGAATCGCAGTCTGTCCTCATGACTGAGTTCAATGTGTGTCCAGTTTGCAAAAAAAGATTCGGCAATCAGAGGTGCGTAGAATATTTATTAATATCCGTTGATACGCGCTCTTAATTTATCATCTTTATGCATTTTTTACCATCATCGCATTGTCATACGCCCCAGTTCCCTTTTCTCTGCGTCTATTGTGATCTATACACTTGCTTGTACGTAGGTCAATCGATTTTCAATACAGTGTCACTCACAGCTTCATAGCCACTCCCTTATATTTCCCACTTTGAGATGATGAGTCGCCCTGCCCCTCGTAAAAACAAAGCGGGCTGTTGATCTCGTCCAATAACCCCGAGTTCACTCATTGGAAATGATGAGAGAAGGAGATCCTTTGGGAGACTTTTGATTATTTTTTTATCGTTACCATTTCATCTTGTACGATTCTTGGATGTTTCGTGAAACTCGAGTATCGTTTACTCATTAGTGATCAGTTTCACGCCAACTCGTGAAAACTATGACATTTTTTATAACAATCTCACTGTGGATCAGAAAATCATGCAAATCTCATGGGTTTCTCTAATTCTGTGAGTTACGGATTCAAACGTACGGATCTGAGACATACAGAATTACTTCAACAATGAAATAATAATGATTGATGAATCATTAAAGCCTTGATTATTTTTCTTTCATACTGTCAGGTAATCGATATGAGGATTTGAAATATTTCCGCGGTCAAGATCATACACAAATATCCTGACACGTGATATAAAAAATTTTATGAATATAAATTTGATTTCAATATTTGCAGCGCATTTGCGAGGTATCCAAACGGTGACATCGTGCATTTCTCCTGTCAAATCCGAAAAATGTAAGTCTTGAAAAGCCCACTGAGTGGAGACAAGAGAGAGGATTGCGTGACTCTGTAATCGAAAGGATTGACTTTGGTCATCAAGGCGATAAAAGGCTTAGATCACAGCAATGAAGTTTAATCTTGAAGCTATTCGCCGAGGTGCATCCGAGCTAAAACGCTGAACGAGTTGATGGTGTCTGCAATTTATACTGGTGTGCAAGGCTGAATACGCCGATTTACGGCTCACAAAAAGAGTCGAAAGTTGATCATCGAACCGATCAGAAGAAAAACGCGTTCACCGGTTGTCAAGAGTCGGCGTCACTATCTTGTGTATATAGATGGGCGTGACCGGCTAGATCGGTGTGCAATCGGGTATAAGCCAGTGATGTCATACCAGAATGCAGTGCCTCGTATAAGACTACTATTTGCAGGCCCGTAGCGCGTGATGTTGGACGCCCACGTACCCGGCGAGCTTCCCATTATCACGGTGCATTTATTTAGTTCTCACATGGCCTCCTTTTGCCCCGTAGTCGTGTTCGTCTGTCGCCACTAATATTTCTGTTAAGCTGATATATCTGAATGTACAGACTGTAAAATTTGCAGAATTTCAAGGCTCTGCCTTTTTATTGTTTCTCAATTCAGATCTCTGCACCTGCTAATGAAAGATTTTTTACCAATGAAAATACTCGTTGGCTATAACATATCTACATCTTGTGATACGTTATCTCCAGATTTCGGATGAGCTCACTCTGATCGGAATTCACTAATATCACAGAATTTAAATGAAATCATTGAGGTGACTTCACTCAGATCGTTTGGGTCGTTGAATTTCTTTCAGAGCTTTTCCAACTGAGACGGATTAATTATGTGATGTTACTCTTTTGATACGTTCTTTTTTTATGTAGTGATACGACAATTTATAATACTTGAAATACTATTTTAACCTGATTGTAAAATGAAAAGATTTTTCAAATTTATTTTGAGTTGATTATTATGAGATTTATTGTAAATAAAATTAATACGATTATAAAAAATTCTAAAACTCCTCATCCTTGCCAAACTTCGAGTACAAAAACTTCGAGGTGATCACTTTTCATTTTTTAACTCATCAAAACTAAGAGTAACATTTTTAAGCAAGCACAAATTTTTAAATGATTGCAATCAAGTGTCGTGTAATTCGATCCTTGGCTCAATAGAAGCATAAGATTTCCATCAATGCCACAAGAAGCCGATTACTTCAGATAATTCTTGATGCAATAGCAATGAACTTTCCTTGGGACCCTCGACCATCTCATACGCCCTTGAAGATTTATTCTATAAATCAAGTTAAACCTCCAAAACAGTTTGAATTGAACAAAAAACAATTTCTCGAAGCACAGGTGTCTCGGGGTCAAAGTTCTCAAATCTATATACTCAGTATATGACCGGATTCACAGTCACATCTATCCGCCCTCGGAGCTTTTCATTTGCGGCATCCGATGATCCGATCTGCGTCGGCGTACACCAACCACGGATCAAGCTATGCAAGAGGCCCCGAGCAAGCCAGCAAAGAACTCAAGCTGAGCCATCAAGCTCAAGCAAATCAGTCGCTCGCCGGTCGTGAATCGAGGCGGAGTTTGTACACTTGGGTGGCACGACCTCGTGCTTCATCCGGGCGTGCAAATAAAGCGCTGCAGTCGAAAAGTGCGCGGGTGTTAAATATATATATATATATATATGTGATTGTGTCGTTTGGTGAGAGAGTGCTTCTGATAAAGTTGACCCCCCGAAGACGACGTATTTGAGTAGAAGAAGAGTGTCAAAGCCGGCTCTTAGAATATAGCCGGGGTGTATGCTGCTCTCGTCGAGCAGCCGCTCCTCTGCGAGCATTTGCTAACCCTACGGTGAGTCTTGGACAGGATGGCCAACAGTCAAACCCTTTTTTATTAATCGTTGTAAAAACCTTCTGAAAGAAGCATTGCCATTACTTAGACAGCCGCGGATTCGCTGTTCGCTCTGCATTCTATAATAAAATCTTATTACCTGCATTATATCTATAGATAACTAGTACCGCAGGCGCGGCGGTTTTGTGTGTAGAATATGGCGATATAAAGAAGACGCTTTATGATAAGTGTGTGGGTGGGTGTGCATATCCGCCGCGGGTGCATCGCCTCCTTCTGCCTCGATGACCGCCCTTGCCCTGCGACACCTGCGATAGCTCATGAGTAGATATAAAAGTACAATAATCCTACATACTGCACATGGAGTCATGACGTTCGAGTTATTATAATTCATGAAGCTTAGCTTCTGCTGGGGGCGCCCGTCTGCCGCGCTCCCGGCTCCCGGAGTCTGCTGTCGAGCTCTTTAATTTTGGAGCAAAGCCGCCACAAGGGAGTCGTTCACCGCTGGCTCCTCGATCCACTTTTCGAAAATTATTCTCCTTTGAAGAACATACCGTCTCGGGGGTATCAACTCTTTGATGAGTTTTCTTCAATTGGCTTTGATCGAGGTCAAGAGTTTAATTCATAAATCTCGGGTGTTCACTCAACTGCATAGTGCGTACTGCGTTTGAGTGTTTTTAATGATCTGATCTCGAACTCGAGTAGTTGCGGTTCTTGACACTTTAATGGAGCCAATGGTAGGACTTTTATCAGCTCGACAGCACTCACAAGCAATACACTTTTTTCATCTTCAAAGACAATCATTACAAGAACTTACAGCATGATTCTAAGTCTTTCTTTTGAAAAGTGCTTTTTTATCACAGTTTATTAATGATCAGAGTTTTCTTTTAGAATGAAGAGCATACTTCTGATTGGGAGCTGAGATTTGTACTATGTCTCGGACTTGCAAAATCATTCTCCAAGTTTCTACTACCTAACAAAGTTGTAACACTCGAATGATATTATTCTCATAGTTTGTGTCCAAAGCGCATACTCTCTTGTTGCTGGTTGATAAGACTCAAGCTCTAAGTTATGAATGTTATCTCGTGTGTTTTCTCACTCATGATTCGCAAAACGTTTTGTATGAATGCTGGAACGTGCACTGCACAAAGACATTTCTTGTTGAATGAAATGTGTGCTAACAAAAAGCTTGATGAACATTCGCATACATGTTCAAGTTAACTCAAATTTTCAAAATGCTGTAAGCATGACTCAATAATTTGGACCTTATTCTATTCACTCCTCGAAAGATCTTGTGCCCTCAAAATGTTACAGAAAGATAAGACGAGTCTGTCCCAGAGTTCACAGTTGATTAATACTTGCATTTGATTGAGTTTGTCTTTATGGCACTTACAATTAGATAGTATTGCTCAGATGTAAAACAACTATTCAATCATTGTATACCTTACATGATTCAGCAACGTATTATTATGTTTTAAATAGGATGTTCTAAATAACATGATTCTCTACAATTTATATATGTCATAAGAAACACTGTTTTGAAAGAGTGTAGTTTTGAATTTCATCAATCACTAATGTTTTGATGTCCGCAAGTAACTGTTGAGTAAAGAGTGGTGCACCCTTTTCGATCCTCTGTGATTTCCAGAGATGGTATACAATATTTATATACCTACAGTGTACGATTATCACTGTGACTATCATTCACCTAGCTGCTTCTCTTTTGTAATAAAATTGATGCATCTGTTTTCTGTGGCATGCCACTTAAGACAAATGTCGAATGGAATTTTGAGCTTTCTCTATGAATGGTTACACTCATAATGAAGGAGCTCATTAGCTGATTGGTATTGAAGAGAATGGTCTTCGTTTTTCAACAGCAAGTGACTAATTTTTCTGTTATTCATACAGTTCCTGTATATATCAAAGGGTGATGGGATTACCTTCTTGAAAAATTTCAATCCAGTATCAGATTGGTTATTGAGCTCATCAATAATGGATTCATCATTCCGAGTGAGCTCAAAAATGATTTCATCTTTGTCCAGTCTGATAGAATAGAACATATCTTGAAATAATATTTTGGAAGAGACCTTTGAAAGAAACTTGACTTAATTTGAATAGAGAGCCTCATCGTAGAATAAAGTGCTTTGCCTCATCATATAGCTTAATAATGTAGGCATTAGCGATTGTATTCGCAGAAACTGTAAATAACGCCTCCTGCGCCCGTTACATCACGCGCACTCTCGCATCAAAATGCCGTTGACATTACGTGTACGCGGTTTGACCACATTCAACTCCGAAATTCTTTGCGCAATGTGCATATAGTCCAGTTTTAGTAGATACTGTTTTTCATTGTTTGTGGTGAACTTGCAACCAGAGTGACGAACTTTCTTTTGAGAGAATAATGAAAAATAATCCGGTCAAAGTAAAAGGGCGACGATACGACGGGAGAGTACGTAAATTTTGAAGACTTTTGCACGTGCTCTTTATTCCAAGCTCAACGAATTCAATTCGTGAACAGAAAATTTCATTTACTAAAGTGATCCGAGCTTAAAAATTGGGATACATAAAGATTATCACACGGGTAATTTGTTAAAAAGACACTCATTGAGTACTATAAGTCCGTGCACATCCAGGTTCCTCGTCTTCAAGCTACGTTTCACTCTTGCGAGACCTGAAAACCGGTTTTCCTCTCAACGTCGTGTCATCTTTAAACATCGTTAATTTTTGTTGTTCAGAATTTTCTTTTGGCTAATGTTTTTTTTTCTTTCCTACAATACAAAGGTGTACTTAGCTTCAGCAAAAGCTCGTGGCTCTGTCATGTTGTTTACGGTTACGTCAGCTCTAAGTCAGCAAAGAGTTCCCCCATCACACTTTATAGGTGAATGTATGTAAAATAAGGAGAGACCTTTTTTCACAAGAAATGGTGTACACGCACGCTTGCGCATCTCTTTCACGCGAGTGCGTGACACAGGGTCGGTCGTCGTATTATAACATGATAGTCGGTGAAGGGAACGAGACACAAACGCGAATGGAAAACATGGCTTGGCTTCCTCGGGGCCCTCTCGAACCCTTCTTCTTTCGTTCCTGCTTCCGTACTCTAACTTATATACAGGAGTTATTTGAAGTTACAGTAGCTCTGATGGTATGATGGTCCGGGCCAAGCGATAAGTCTGTAGTACTTACGCCAGTCGCTAATTTTTTCATGAATGAATTCATTCATCAGAGATTGTCAGATCTGGTGTTAGCGGAAATCAGTTTTGCTTCAAGTTTGTGTGGATTGAGATGATTCTGCCGGAATAATGAATTCCTAGTGGTTTATGGCTTTCATATTTCCTAATTCCGACAATTCGAGAAATGTATATTCGTGATCATCACATTATTATTACTGTATTCAATATTATCTCGAAGAATCTTTCAAGACTTATTCAGTTGGTATACGTACTACTCGTGAAGGTGGTTGTTCATTCAGAACTTGCGTGCGAAACGGATTTTATTTTATCAATCAGTAAAAGTTTCACTTTTGCGCTCGCGCGCGTATTGTTCCATTTGTAGTACTCTTATGGAATGGTATTAATTAACATAATATTTTCACGAATCATCATCAGCTTTCTACCTTCCTGGAATAGTCATTTCTTACCTATCAAGTGCAGGAGTTATCACTCTTCCTTATCAAAAATTGGGTGAAATATGAAATTTCTCCAAATATCACGCACTCATATAATACCCGTATTATATCTTCTGCCAACCAAATCGGCTGACGCTTTCCAATGTGTATCTAAAAAGAGAATCGCCTTTTTTTACCGACTAATTAAGTGCGTAAGCATGAATGTTCAGGAATGTATTGGAGTCTGTCCAAGTCTTAATTAGATGAATGATTATTCTATTCTACCCATTCATTGCATCGATCAATAAACGTATTTCTGTCACTTGCGAATATCGACGATTAATAATGCTTCAAGCGCGAAAATCATTACCAAAAATATGCACTTTTCGGAAAACTTAAAATTGATACGCAGTTAACAATTTTTATGAAATTCATTGAACTATTCAAAGCTGTAATAAATATAGTCGAATTGCAGGAAAACGAGATTCGATCATTGAAGAGATCTTACGCAGAAATGCCTTTGAATTTTTGTTTCTTTCGCGTAAAGGCACGTACGCGCTCCTCGATGCGTGGCATTTTATTCCAGAATTCCTCGTTCGTTTTGGAGTTGGCAGTATTGAAGCACACAGAGAAGAGAGGGTTCTATAAGGGGTACTCTTGAATCTTTTGGTACTTATATTTAGATCGTATACTCGCAGTCTTGGTATGCGTGTTCTGTCCTTCCCTGTGATTGTTTCTCGTCGACGGAGGTCTGTTTTCAAGACGATACCGTAGTGGTGTCTACTCGAGACAGTGTAGCTTATATGATGTTGACGTACTTTTCAGATGTTGATAGGCTTTTCACAATTTCCAATTATAATTCACTTATGACAGGAGACTGTGAATTCTTTGATTCCCGACATCATCACGTTCAGAGATTGATGTGGCCCATATTGATGACCTCGCGCAGTTTATTGGCTTTTTCGACAAGAAATAGTCTGTCCTTGGATATTCTTCTGAAGAAGAAAATGTTTCCTTGACTAAATCAATTCCATAATTTCATAACATTCCTCGCCAGACACTGAGGAAAATTTAATCAGTAAAAAGTTTCTATGTCCGTTAGTTAGTTTCATCAGAAATCAAAAATACAAGTCACCTCTCAAATTTTTTACACCTTTCTTCAATACCTTCCGCCCAAGAGGTTCATTCCGACTATGTCAAAACGAGATTACAAAGAGGAAAAAAGCCAAAGACCTAATATAAAAGGTAAAATATTTCATCGAAGTATGTGCAATGGCTCTTGTAGCCAGTAGATGCAATATACGGTCGCATCGTGGCTAGATTAACGCAAATGCGGACGTGACGTAGGCCCTTCTCCGGTATATAAAGTTCCGTTCTGTTGCGACGACACACTCATTAACAGGCTCGACTGATCGAGCGAGGATATATACAACAACACTATATTCTCTGATGCTCGAGGCGATGACTCGGAAACTTTTGTTCATCATCATCATCAACGCGCTTTTTCAACCGCGACGACGAGTATGAGATTGTAGTATGTATTCGTGAAAGGACCTTGAGATTTATCATGTCCTTTCAGAACGACGGCCGAAGAGACGATCGAACTCAAGGTTTCAACAAGTTTTTTGATCCTCAGTCATCCATAGGTGTTTTTTGATCCTCAGTCATACTACAAACCAACTAACGTCGTGGAGAAGGCTTAGCCCTCCAAAATTATTTCATTTCATTAATTTCCTCTTGGGTAATGACTTATGAAAACCTTTTCATATGCTCGAATTATTTTTAAAACAGTGTAAATTTTTGCTCGTAGATGTTCAAAAGTACCCACATTTTTCAGAGAATGGTCTCGTAAAGTCATCTTTCACTGTTTTATTATAGCTTACGGTCATGATGAAAAATTTTCATTACCCTCATCAGAAAAAATGCCATCGAGCATCGAGCCGTCCTCGCTGAAAAGGCATTTCCTCCATTTCAAGCAATAAAATACCATATGTACTTGATGGTGGATGTGGAAATGCGTCAACATCTCCCGATATCGTTCGTGAAAATTGACGCTTTACGGGAACTCAGTAAATACTACTAAAATCTTTAGAAGACCATATCAATTGTTGCGCGGATAACTTCGAAAGTGATGATTTTATTTCAAAGAGAATTCCAATAAACTATCGGAACTCGATACGGAAGAATACAAAGTCTAAGATGAGCATTTTTGGTTTTCGTGTGGATAGATCTATTTGAGACATATTTTGTTAATATTTCGGTAAAGAATTCTTGCAATTTTGAATTTGGAGCATTTGAAAGATAAAGCCAAAATACAAATATTCCGCGAAAAAGCCGCCTTGGATCTTCGGATGACGAACTAACTCCTGGATGAGTAAAGGTCAAAGCATGGCTGCGCGCAAAGACATTCTGTCTTATCCAGAATTGAGAATTTCAATATTGAATGGCTTCGGGTTGTCTATGTCATATTATGTCCCTGTAAAGAGTGTTGAACATATTTATCATTAACGTGAAAATATTGCATTCAATATCGAACCTTTTCAACAATTTTCTCTCTCTATTCAACTGCCTCTTTCCACAGCGCATTTGGTTGCCTGGTTTTTGAGAAGTATGAATTGAAGAATTTGTGGAACTCTCACATTTTCGTAACTTTCTTTTGTTTCTTGTAGTTAGTATTATTGAGTTCTCAGGCTTAAGCCTGAAGAATTCTCATGAGATTCTTGCAATACATGCGCGAGAGAATTTGGAACAGTGAGTTCAATATTCGCGCCGCTATGTTTTCATCAAATCTTTCCAGTAGATAAAGTCGAGTTTGGTCAGACAAGTTTTGGAAACCTACTCGAGTCAGGTGTTTTGAACATTTTTTCACAACTTTTACGCAGTAAACACACAGACAACTCTGGTCTCAGAGGCAAGATAGATTTATTTCCAACTCTGATGGTATTTTCCAAACTTGTAATTAACATCAACCTTGATGTGTTGTTCGTCGTCAGAAGATGCTCCGAGCATGTAGAATTGGCCAGCAACATGCGGTTGCAGTTTCTCAATCAACGTCACACATCGACGTGGCTAATACATAACGGATTTTGCACGCGTGATCAGACATACACACTCACTCACACGGTGTTTTCTTTCCCAACGTATTTTGAATGAATAAGTTCTCCTTCCTCTTTTATACTTATGTACTCCGTATTACCCTCTACACCGCGGAGCAAAAGGTCACTGGCTTCCTCAAGTGTTAACCTATTTTTCGCGAGTTCCCCTTCAAGCGCGTTGTTTTGAGCATCGTCTTCAGCATTTCCTTCTCCTTCTATGTCGTCCTTTCTGCTCTTCGCGTTTTGTCTTTTGCACCTTATATAACTTTGACCACACCATAATATAGCCTCTCTCACAGCCATCAGACTTTTGCAAAGATGCACAATGCTTCTTATGTGGTACAAGGGTTCTCTCATCATCAAATTTCGTTTTTCTGCTGTGCTTGTGGGGATAGATTTTTTTGTCTATTCTGGTTCAGGAGTCTCTTTTTGTATCAGCAAGAGTGCTTCAATTCTTCTACGGCTCTTTTTAATACTGTAAGGTGTATCAGGCTGTAGCACAGGTTTAATGATGAGAAGCTCATTGCTCGTAGAAGATTGTTCTGTTATTTGCAATGCAAAGAAAAATTTGAATTTTTCTTCCATGACTCAGACTAGTCAGGACATCAGAATGATGATTATTGGAAAATGCACATCATGCACTGTACAGAATGAAGATGCCACCTCACATCTTGTACTCTTCAATTCACTTGACCTTCAATCCACATTCGAAGAAAAAAGAATTGAAATGACAACAATTGGTTTCTTTCTTAATAAGTTTGAAAAATAGTTTCATAAAAAATAGCTAATAAATGTATACGGCTATCTTGTCAATTTCACCACAAAAACATATCAAATATACATCAGCTGTATATGACACACTCATTTATACACCGCGTACCGCACTGCAAGAAGATGTTCGCTATAAAACAGATGGATAGCATCATAGCACGTGCATCTCTAAAATCAACTGGCGATCTCATCTGCAAAATACTACTACTTCACAGTGTCGATGTACTAAAAATAGATAAACACCGGTCTCATGATTCACCGTGTGAATCTACGGTATTTGTCATGTCGCAAGTTTTTAAATGTGTGAGCAGAGACACGATCAGCAGCATGCAGCAAAGCGTGCGAAGTTGCCTTGCTAATAAATGCCTCTTCTTCGCGATGAAAGCCGCTCTTGAGCAAATAGACATCGAGTGTGGGTGTGGCTACTGTGAATTTATGAATATCCGGCTTGAAGCTGAACCGATGATGATCTCTTTCCCTTCTCACTATCTCAATTAGTAATCAGGTTTCGGATTTTTATGATTTCAGAGAATCAAAGGCAAAATTCGAAAAAATTCTGTATTTTATCAGGATATTGACTCAGGCATTTCTCAAGACCACCCAACAGTATGTTATGACACTACCCATGTGCACTGACGAGGGGAGCACCAACCTTGCGGGTCCTGGATCTTGACGAAACTTTGGGAATCTTCTTGTCTTGGCGAGAAATGAAGGTATCCACAAGGGTTTTGTCCAATGGGCCTCCTATCCTGAGATACAGCTACAGAGATTAGCATTGTTAGTATATCTATATATACGACTTTTCAACATGCCCTAGTAAAAATAAGTGCCTCATGATCATACATGAACATGTTCTCGACCGAGCTGTGGTCATACATGACCGCCTATGACCATGAGGCCAGAGTCATAGGTCGTCATTGGTCTCCATACTTGCATGATCCTAGGAATTCATGTTGGAAATGAAGCACTTCATTGCCAACTCGAAATGTTTCTCAATCCGAAGCTTTGAAATAAGCGCGCTTGGGACTCCAACTGCTAGGCCTCCATCCGATATTGAAAATGTCATGTACAAACACTTGACTACAACACCCTACGGCCAATGTACGAGTTGGTTTTGTGTACCTATGACTAACCATGGAGACTCAACATTTTCTGAGGTCATAGATGGTCATAGATGACCACAGTTCGGCTGAGAACATGTTCATATATGATCATAGGGCACTTATTTTTACTAGGGTGGGCCTATATTGGCAATGCTAATCTCCATGGCTGTATTTTGGGTTAGGGAGCCCGTTGGACAAAACCCTCTTGAGTACCTTCATTTCTCACCAAAACGAGAAGATTTCCAGAGTTTCGTCAAGATCCAGGACCCACAAGGTAGGTGTTCCCCTTGTCATATACGATATTTTATAGCACGAGAATTCAAAAGTCGCTTTCAAAGCTACGATTTTTAGGTTAGAGTTCTATAATAGTACATTTCGATACAAGGGCATAAAACGTTTCATTCGCGTCCGAGTGATGGGTTTCCGGCCCGAGCCGCAGGCGAGGGTCGGAATCATCACGAGGATGCGAATAATAGGTTTTACGGCCGTGTATCTAACTATACTTTTCGATAAACTGTGAGTAAAAGTCGACAAACTGTGCGCAAAGTGCACTTTTACGCACAGTGTATCGAAAAAACTTTTTTTTAACAATTTAGGTTCATTTGACTCTGACACAGCTTCAACTTTGGTATGTCTTGGTGATTGAATCTGTTCTTCTCATATCGAATTGTCCACCCACATTGTATAACGCTCTCCCGGTAGTTAAAAACACGAGTTCCCTGTCCATATTCTTCTCTTCCTCTGGCATCGTGATATTGCAACTTTTGTTCAATACATGCATTGCGACACCACACTTTTTGCCCCAATATTTTTCGATCTCAAACTTTGTCCGTGAATCGCATCTATCGTACAAAGCCCACGACGATAGCATCGCACTCTCACAGAAGTTCGTAAAAAGACTGTATTAGGTACCCAGCCCTTGTACATTCATACACTCATCACTCTTTTTACGTCGAACAACCTTGAGTAGCCACTCTCACATATTGCATGTTCACCAGTCGCTAAAAACGATGTAGCAAAAACAGAAACAACAACGCATACATAAGTATACATAAATACTTACCTATAAAAAAACAGTAATAGATCCTCGATTACAGCTGATATGTTGCAAATATGACGTCTCTCAGAATGTTGGCCGACCGTGATTTACATTTTTGCGAGTTCACGTTTATCTCATACATTATTATAATGTGCAAAGCTTGCCAACAAGGTCGTTCTCTTTCTTTTCATTTCCTCTGTAGCACAGTTCTATGAGCTTGCATGCAGGGGCAAGATACGATGATGTGGACTTTGGCGCGAAATGTCGGCCACCACGCGCCCACCTTTCTTGTATTATATCTATATAGATATAGGTAGTGAACCCGGGGGCACCTTAAATATATATCGTCTGTACGTTGAACCCAGCGAGCTCGAACTCACTGCGCCGGGGCGGCCGGGTTAACTTTTTTTGTGCACGGTCTTGAGAGGGTCACTGCCTATACTATTATACATCATCAATGTGATATGCAACATCATAGATATTCGTGTGTACCGGTCTACAGAAAATTTTCTTTTGGGCTTCCTTTCGACACTTGAATCTCCTTTTCTTATTTCTTTTTCGTACGAGACAAGGCGCGATTCGGTTACTTGCATATAATGAGGCCTGTTGTATGTACATAAGTTTTGGTAGAGAGAGCACTCATTGTACCAAAACTGCATCAGGGGAATGAACAACATGAACGCATCGTCGAGCACAGAAATTAGTAGCATCAAAAGATCTCTGTCATTTGCTGCTGCTTCTAGATGACTGACTCCTTCCAAGAGTTGGTTGTGATTGTTGAAACTTGGAAACATTTTTGTCTGTTCGTGGAAATTTGAATCATTGCCGTATGATGTTGTCTGCATACGTTGAGTTCAAATGGAAGAAAAAATGCATGAATATGAAATTTTCATAGAATATGCGCATTATTCATTTTATTTGATTGGTTGAGATGCATCGAAAGCTCTCGCGCAAAATTTTGCAAGTCGTCCAGTTTAACCACCATCTATCAAAGTGACCTATATTTGTAGCTGCAATCGAGCATGATTGATTATCAAAGTAACAGAGAAGTGTAGATTGCAAACTAAGAGGATCAGCTAATTTGATCGATTGATATTGCGCGAATAATGGACTGGGACCCCAACAAAATACTGCTTTGCTTTTTTGTGAGCTATCATAATGCTTTCCATTTGTATTATCCACATTGTAGGAAAATCTTTCAAAACATTTCAAACAACTGATTCAACTCTTTCCATTCAATCAGCTGGTTGAATTTTTCATTCAATCAATTGGTTGGAGTTTTTCGAAAAAAATTTTTTTACCGTGTATCGGTGTAAGTTGTATGGGGCCACCTCCTAAATCAGATCCATTTGTTGAATGATTAGGGATTCTCCTTACATTTCCAAATTATTTTCATTTCTGTCCATAGAATGATAATATCAGAAAGAGGCAATCAAAACAAGACTCTGACATACACTACCGTCAACTGGGGTAACTAAGGAACAGGGAGAGGGGTAACTTTGGAACAGCCCATGAAAGAGTGGTTATCACCTGCGTTCTCGGCGAGGAGGCAGATGATCCTGATGCTTTAACACCTGTTCTGACCACTTGGGGCACGTATGAGCAATATCTTGACAACGGAGCGAGTGCGCCTACATCATCTGTGTGTCCGTTCATTGCAGATTTGCTCAAAAATATTTTTTTGATCCAACAAAACTCTCGGAAGAGGTAGTGTGGTTTCATCCTATGTAGGACGGCTTCAAAGTTCCTGAGCTAAATTTCACCTACTTGTATAGATATCTCAACGAATCCATCGTTAAATTTGTGTATTTTCACACAATTTCAATTTTATAGAGTAAAACTGATAGTTACACTCACCGGACATGAATTCTGTGCAAATCTGGAAAAACGCTTTTTTATCCCTCAGCTGCTGCTCCGAATCCTGAGACGACTAGTTTCCAATTCTGAAATGAGGATAAAATTACGATTATGAAGAGCTCACTAACCGTTTGGTTCGAATTGAAACAACAGCCCAGAGACAAAAACCTTTTTCAAATTTGCACAGAATTTATGTCTGGTAAGTGAACGTTTTTCCGGATGTTGGGGTATCTTTGGCACACACTTGTAAGTCTTGCCCCAATTATATTTCAACATCTATATCATAATAATCAAATCCTATTTTCCCAAGTAACCGCAGATAAGAGCTTCAAAATGAGCTGAGGAACGTCTCATTCCGACTCACGGAAGCCAAGAGTTATGGAGATTTTTTGTCAGAAACTGGCTTTCTGGAGGTATATCTGTCCTCGAGAGCTAGCCGTGGCGCGGGCAGTTGAAGGTGTCTATGCTCGATTGTAGAAGTTGAATTCAACCAAATGGACTTTTACAACAGGTCAATGGAAAGCTAAAACACTCTCAGCTTTCGATTACTGACGGTGAAAATCGATTGCGTGATCTAGTTTATGAATAAAATAACAAATGAATGACGATAACAATCTCTGTTTCAAAGTTACCCCAGTCCGGGTTTAATTTTAGAACATGACTTCCAGAGCTCATGGCTCCGACCAGAGATGTCTCAATGGACTTGATCAACTCCGTCACTGAAAACTGAAACTGTAAGCTTTCGATTGACCACGGAGTGAAATAAAAGATTATGATAAGAATTGAGATAATAATACTCGAGCGCCTTTTTCATTATTATGAATTACATATTTTACTATGATCATCTGGGGGTATTTTTCTTAACTCGGGGAACTTTCAATTTCACTTGAAAAGCCATACCGAATCTCTCAACTTCTGGACTTTGTTCTCAAGATCTTTTTCTCAATTAATTAAAAGATTCTTACATGGGCAATACATTACAAAGGAAATCCTGTTCGTTACGCAGACAGGAGCTCGATCGTGTCCTACAAATTTTCCTCTCAGCCCTCATGACTATACACTTCACGTTAACCTCCATTACACGCATATCGCACGCTACAAATGTATATATCGGTTTTGTTACTAGCCCACCGCGCCACGACGGTATCGAAAGCAGAAAAGCTCTACTCCATTTCTCGTGTGTCAATGAAAAGGGCCAAGTACGGTATGGGGCCACTATAACTACACTCCATGCACACATACATGCGTGTCTATCGCGTGGGAGTGACGCACGCGCGTAAAGCTTCTCAAACCGGAGTTACAGCATGAGCTTGCGTCTTCGTCTCTCATTTTGAGTCCAGCGATGGGGTCGTCGGCAAAAGCTCTACCCGGCGTGGCGCCGCCACTACCACTATAAAACCGTTTCGTCGTCGTTGTCTGCTTATATACATATATGTATATGTACTACTTCTCTATAGTGCAAAACGTTGTGGTATATACCCTGGCTACAATATATATATATATATCTATAGTTATACTTACATATAGATGGGGAAGTAGGAGACTCGAGGAAAATCAATAGCCAGGCGGCGGCGCGGTTGTGGGTGGCAATCTTCTATATGTGTATGTGTAGTACCGGTTAAAGGTAATACTACCTTGCAAAGTATTTCCGCTTGCCTCGGTTCACCGCTGTCGCTGTGATGCCGCAGCAGCCAAGTTGTCGTCGTCAGCCTCGTGCACTTGTACATATTCTTCCTAGCGGCGATACACCTGTTATATTGCTTGCCACGTTTCCCCATTGTATAAGAGATCTGATGTAGCCCTCGATGTTTTCTATGGGGGTTTGTAATAGGTGGGTCGATGGGGAGTGTAGAGTACCGGTCGTGCTTTGCTTCAAGTTTTAACCTTCGTATAAGACCAGCTTAGAAATCTGCTACCACTGCTGCTGCTGCTGGTGAATGCATAAAATCCTTTTGTTTGGAATTTTCTTCAGCGTTGCAAAATGAGCAAGTACTTTTAGTGAAGAGCTTCGATAGCCGATGAATTGTATTTTGTCTGGCTGGCGTTTTTGCGTTTTCAGGCTATCCACAAAGATCGTCTCGGTAATTTATGTATCTGCGCATCACTCTGGAGATGAGAAATGCAACACCCCTCCGCCCCTTTCGTTCTGCTGCATGAGTCAACACTCCGTGCTCCACTTGTGTGTATCAAAGGATTTCATCCCTCTCATCTATATCATTTTCTCGCTTCTGAACATCTTATTCGAGTAACAGGCAATGTGAAGAACCCTACTTGAGGGGTGAGTTCTCATAACATCGTTGTCTAGAGTGACTGAATAGCAGCGGTGATCTGTGACATCTTAATTCGTCTTCTCGTATATTTTGAATGAGTTGTTATCGTTTGAATCTCCCCTCGAGCACGTGAGCAACCCCTCTCTTTTTTTCTAAGCATCTAAATCGTCCGCCCCTCAAAAGTTGAATTAGTGAATCAAGTTCTTGGCAATCGTCGCCATGCTTGATTTCTCTTATTCATGCTGATGACCTGATGCTGCATATCGTCTCTTATTCCATCCTCATCTCCCATTAATTATTAATTATAATCATTTCACCTTTTAGGCGATGCGGTCGCCGTGCAACCTAGGAATTACTCTTCACTCACATGTAACTCGACATTTCCACGATACAAAATTTGACATGAGTTGTCCATTACTTATTATCATCTGAATTGTGGTGGACAACATATAACACGAGTCATTTGCCAGGTCAAAAACTTTGAAAACTCGTTTGATAAACATAGCCATGATAATTTGAATTATTTTTCCCGATGAACTTTGAGTAAATTGCAATTCATTGTGAATCCAAATAGTTTTGTCTTGAATTTTCTTGATGATGGTTTTGAGCTTGTACGGAATAAGGTAATTGTATCCATTATGCCACCACTTATTCACAAGTGCTTATACCCGGGAATAGGGCACTTGTAAACATTCTCTCAAAATTTTTTATGTTTGTTACGTTGGAATATGAGAAAATAAATTGTCTAGATTGACCCCGAATCAATTATGCTCCTCCCACGAAATTCGAAGTGATTGTCGATACTTTGTGCGTGAAGGTGTACTTGGTGTCCAGTTTGCCGATTTTAACTTACAGTTTATCAAAAAGTACAATTCGAAACACGGAAGTAGAATCTATTTTTCACATACTTGTGATGATTCCGACTATGGACTGCGGCTCGGCCGGAAACCCATCACTCGGATGCGAAAAAAAGTTTTCACACCCTTGTATCGAAGTATACTCTTTCTTCGTGATTGCACAGCTCAGAAATTGCTGAGAAAATTATCTTCAGTAATACCGGTGCCAAATGTCTTGAGCCCGGCCAATCTCAACGTGCTTTGGCGCATTTGATTACTTGTCCCAAGATGTTTAAAATCCGCTTCTCAGAAATACAAAAGTCCGATCTGTGTCTATTTGATGTGCAAAATACGGAGATGATTTGTAAAACAAAAATGCCAACACTGGAGTTTACCCAACATGCCTCCATAATATGGTTATCTCATAAGAGCGTGTATAGTTCCGACTTCTTTACCACTCGGAACGTGTTCATCGCGTCAAATGGAGTCAGAATTAGAGTTTTGGAGGGGTGAAGTTCCAGATCTGGTTACATGGCGATATAAAACGACCTTATGCACCACCTTTTTACACTAATTCACATTTAGAATATTGGAGCATGCGTTGGGTGTACTTATTTTAATTTCGTTCCTCCTTCTCGATCAAATTCTTCCTCAATCATCCATTGTCTACAAAAGTAATGATACATTAGCATATACCAGATTTTTGAAGCGCCCTCACAAACGTAGCACTGTATTGTCTACGTGCAAAACGCTAGGAACACACCTGCCAGGCAGCTGCACCTCTCCACACTTTCTCAAAGCTCTTGTATATCTAATAGAAAGTCTCTTCAGTATTCTGTATAACAAGCAACAGTAGAAGTATAGTCGCAAGCTCAAAATCGGTGAGCTTTGCGTGTGCATCGAAACTGATGACTGAATAGATCCATTACATCGTCTACATTCCATTCCCTTTTGTCTAATACATTGCTTTCGTGCTGCTCTATAACCTCACTACCTCTCATACTTATACTTTTACATCTAATTCTTCTCTACATACTCTTCCCCTCTTTCTTGATTCCGTATCTCAATAATTGACGAGCTGCGCACCTTCTTCTTGCTCTCCTTCTTCTACACTCTCCTCTCGTCGTCTATAAGTGCAGCAACCGCAACGTCTATTTCGACACACGGTCAAGATGACGACGACGACGATGATGATATATGTAAGTTTCGTTGCAAGTGCAAAGCACGTCCCTGATGAGTGTGTACAGAGGGCGAAGGTCGTACCCCTCTTTTCTTTTCTCTTTCCTTTTTTTTTTTTTTTTTTCTTGATGAAAGTAGTAAGTATGATAGAGGAAGATGAATTGGAAGAAGACATACCTCTTTTTAAGTACCTTTGCACACTCTGGCCTTCTTTTCTTCTGCTCTGCTCTTGTGCTTTGGAATATCAAAGTTGTGGTGGTGGCTTCTTGGCAGTATACTTACTTGATAATGCTTCTTGAGAGAAAATTTCCTTTGGTTGATGGAGGTTGACGACAAAGAAAGCAGAGTCGGCTCTTTTCTTGCTTGACCGCAGTTGAACTCTTGGATTATTTATTCAATAGATGGCCTAGTGGTAAGGATTTTCCTCAACAAACTTCCTGATGTAGAGGATTTAAAATGCCCCAGTCATTTTGACGTGAACTACTTTTTGATCAATTTTTGTGGGGCATCTTGTGCTTTGATCTAGAATTGAAAAATCATTCGCCTCATGCTCAACCCATTTACTCACAATGTCCCTCATAATGATGGACAAATTTTTCCTCGTCGATTTCCAATGATCGGCTGTCATTTTTTTGAAAACGTGTCAGAAAAATCTGAAAAAGTCTTCAAAGAAAAATTTCTTTGTGGTTCTTGTTCCAGAAACATTTCGATATCCCGCACCTTTTTTTGGTCTCTTTATATTTAGAAATAAATCGATTAAAGAATACGAGATGCGAGCTTAATGGGACACAATCAATTGAGCAAGATTCTTTATCTCTCAATTATTTCTACCAACATGCATGTCCGCGCAATCAGTAATCTGACCGCACCACGTGTAATCTCTCTAATCGTCTCTATTTGCAATGCGCTAAGAACTACGCCAGAAAGGTCATAGTATTATGGCTCTGGATCGAAAATGACAGGGTGATCGAAATCATATTTTATTTCCATGGCTACTGACTATGGTTTTGTAATTATTTTTTTATTATTTTGATTGTGAAATCAATTTACCCGGATGATTTGATCTGCCACTGGTGAAATACTATTGCAAAAATCACCAGATATGTGTAATTTAAATTGTATAAAAGACAAAGACCTTGTGACCTATTGTTTTTGAAAATGAAACGAAGTGATCTTGTTATCAGAATGACTTGAAATATGGGCATTTGATTTTGCAAGAATTTTTTCTTTTCCTCATATTCGTACGTACATTTTTCCTCTTCTTTTTTGCAGAATACTCATTCACATGATTTGAAAAGCAAAGCCTTACAAGATTTTTCATAAGTAGGCAGATTAGAGGGCATGGCTCGATTCTCGTGTCGAATTTTGTTAAATTAATTAAAGAAGATGATAATCATGATGATAAAAATAATATTGATGGATGTACGATCGTCTTCCGAGCTGACATCAAGATATTCGAATCCAAGGATTCGATACATCCGAGGCTTTTCATGGAGAGTTGATGCTAGTTTGCACCACATACTCTTCTCAGAGCAGGAAATGTCAAAGGGGGATCCAAATAGACCTTGAAACTTACATAGGAGGAATGAGGTTAAATAGGATGTTCAAAAATTATAAGTGCTCAACTCCAGTCTCTCCGTTTGGGCTCGTCAGATAGACGACGGAGAGATTTGTCATCCAATCGACAGATTCGAATATCTTGATGTGAGCTCGGAAGACGATCGTACATCCATCAATATAATACAATTTACCTGAGCGTAGAATCAATTTGAATAGAAATAATATAATAATTTTGAGCCCCTAATAATCATACACATCTCGGGATTCCTCAAAGGATTGATTGGACTTCTTTTCATTTTTCTTTGATTTTTCTCAACCAAGTCTCAAATACCAAAATAGTCCAGGAGACATTTACTTCATTTTCAAGGATTCCTCATCAAGCAAGTTGAACAGCAAAAAATATAATTTTTTTCGAAAAAAACAACAATGGTCAAATTTTATCAATCAGAAACGAATGGTATATAGTATGGTGCATTATCAAACACACTGGCAAACTTATCGTGCAAAACTTTTCCACTCTTGATAAAGGGATTAGAAGATCTGTCTCACGCCGAAGCGCGTAAATCTTTTGCTGTTATCAGATGTAGGCCATAGCATCTATTATAGCTTCTCTCTCATTCTCGTCGAGGGCAAAGCCTTTATCAGTGTGTTAAATCAATACAACACGAGGCGTTGTTTGACATTAAAACATGCACGCACGCGTACACACACCAATATTATCATCCTTTTGCACACGTACACATTCTTAAAATCATGCTAATAAAATTACGAGTATACATATACGCACACTTTTTCCGATGAATTGATCATCATTGTCACTCTGTCATCGTAGTCTATTCTCTAATGATGATGTTTCGCTCTATCTATCCATCATCCACGTATCATATTGTTTGAATATCTATACATTTGGTAAACATAACCTGTTGAGACGGAAGAAGGGGAAAGGTAAGAGGAGACACGTTCGATTTAATGAATTCCTAATTCGGTATTGAGATTGAGTAAAACTGATAATAATAGTAGCCGCACAGCGGGATAGAAAAGGAGAGCTCCCGAACAAAACCGGCTCTCTCAGACTTTACTTACCTGTGCCGCCGCACAATCTCTTGAATGTACTTAAAAAGTGTCTGTAAATGTATGAATATGTGTGTATGAGATTGAATGTATGTATACAAACCACACGATGCAATGAACCCGTAATAGCCGCGAGCTGTGATGTCTGATGTCGAGAAGAGACGATGCCGAGTAAAGTCACATCAGTCCCGGTTCCGTGCGCTGGTGGTATAACTCTTTGATTGGAAATAGCACCTGTAGGTATAGGTAACATATATGATGAGCACGATTTTCAAGAACACTGTATGCTATGATGTCAGTCTTACCTGACTGATGTAGTATTAGGACTTTTACTCTCTTCTTCTTTACTGCTGCTAGATCGCGTGGGGACTAGAATATACTTTGACTCTGGCGAGTGATGATTTATGTGCTTGTCTGTCTACCAAGCTCTTTTGATAGGTTTCGTGATCATACCAATCGGAAATCGTTGGTTTTAAACCTTATTCGCGCGCGAGCAGAGATGATGGATGAATCACTTTGTAAGCTCTCGAAGTGTGAAAAATTTAGCCCATTATCGCGTCGTTTATACTTTTTCTTCTGAGTGACATTCTTGATAATTCGGTGGAAATGGTCCAATTGAATTGATTTTCTTATTTCTTTGCGTGCGCGCTGTGTGTGTCGTCTGGATCAGTGTCGAACTAATCGTTATTGCATGTGATTCTAAATCACCAGCGAATTGTTCAAAATGCCCTCAGCAATCAAATTTCACAATTACTGACTTGCACACGTGTATCAAATTATTGAAATGAGTATCTTCATAAGCTTCGCTTCGAAAATTTTTCATTTAGAACTCAGCGTGAGCTAATTTGAATATTGAAGAGTACTGTCAGCTGCAAACTTGGAAAATAGCCTAACTTTGGAACACCGATGGAAAAGTGATTCGTATAGGACTATTTTAGAATCCGAAATTCACTTTCAGGTTCTCGAGCTTATTTTTGCCCATGCATGTGAGATATGTTTTTCATCCATTAGCTTTACTGTGCTTCCAAATCGGATTGACTTCTTGAAAATCAATCGAAGAACTGTGAGAATTGCTTTAGGATAGAAATACTTATTTGTTCTTACGCAATACGAGTGAAAAATATACATTTCGAAACCTGAAACTGAAAATCTGAGTCTCAGCGTGGTCTTGAAAATATTTTTCCCGAAGCGATTTATCCAAAATTACAATAATTGTGTCCCAGAATTGCTCCGGTTGACGATTTGATCATCTTATAAACTTTCAAGAGATCCGAATTTCATTCGAATTAATCCCGCTAAACTTGATCAAGAATATATAATCACGTCACTACCACCAGAATGAGACATTTATATACATGTATAGTAATGTCAGATTGTCTGTGGCAAGTCTTATGTAGGCCAAAGATGAATGTTTTCATGATTGTTCATGTAATGTGTCTGATCATACCACTCTAGACGAGATGATGATATCATTATTTCCCAGCGAAGATGATTTTGAATGAATGATATCATCAAAGTTGACTAACCATGTTTCCTCCTTACGTTTTTCTCTTTTTCATTCTGAAGCAAATGATCAATAATCTGCGAGTGTCTCGTATATTTTGTATAGCTCGAGCTAGCTTTGTCAGTCTGACGATTGCAAAAAATTCATTTTATAACCTCGATATCGTATCGATCTCGTTCAGAAAGTCCATTAAAATCAATCTCTCGATCAAGACCCTCAATGTACCGTGACATCATTGCGTCGCAACGAAGAGAAGAGGAGAAGCCCAGGGTACCATCATCATCGTTTCTCGCAACCTTCGTTGCGCATACTACTGCATGCTCATCTGTAGAACTTGCTATAAAAAAACTCATCCAGGCTTTACACATTGCTTCACCTGTTGCACGTCATGACTTTGATCTCGTCAAAAAATTCTACGTTTGTTGATCAAATTTACATGATTATAATGCCACCTCTTTCAAGTTCATGTCAAAATATTACACCACCGGTATTGGAATTGAGCTCATTTTGTATCTTCTTCCAAGTGCTGCAAGGACTTTTTGATTTTTTTTTCTTTTCGTGCAACAAAACAGACTTGTGCTAGGTGAAGTCAATTTTTGGAAAATTTTATGGAAACTTGATCAAAAGTCAGACCTCTCTGCAATTGAGACGCAACTTGAAAGTTCGAATTGATTAAAAGAAGCATCTGGTCAAGAGCTTTGAAATCTACTTTTGATAGTCAATCTGTGTTGATTTTGGCTCTTAATAAAACTGTTTTCTTGAACAAGAAAACTTTTCTTGCAAAAGTATCCCAAAATCTATGGACTTTGAAGAAATCGTACTTGCATTCCATGATTTTTGAACGACAGGTGCATTTGTTGAGACAAATCTTTTTTTATGAAAACTGTCATATCTCAGATAAGGAATTGCCTAGGATGAATTTTAAAAACGAGCTTTGACGATCTAAATTTCTTCTCATTTCGGGTGTTTTTCGAATCATTTTGATTCACCAACTTATGTCTGACTCGCCGAGGTTTCAGTTTTGATCAAATTTTTATGCATTTTTCGAAAAATTTGACTCGACCTAACAAAAATCTGTTGTGCCCTTCGAAAGGAAATTCCAAAAAGTGTTTGAAGTACGAATTACCTACAAAATGAACCAGGTTCGAGTCGGTTATTTTCAATTGTCTGCAAACTTTTTACCAGTAGGGTGTGCACCATCATTTTACTACCAAAAGAAAGCATTAAAATATTTGAATGTAATACAATATCTCATCATCATTCTGACATCAGGAAAAGTGAGTGTCTAACCGATACATCTCTGACATCGTCTCCTCTCGATGCCGTCACCAATTATTATTATATTGTCTATCGCTTCAACAGACGACGGAACAAGTCGATTGACCTCGCATGTATATATGTTAGATAGATTCTTCTCGTGTGCTACTATAGCCACCAGGGAGGCTAGATAGAAGCATATATAGCTAAGGATAAAATATATAGAATGACTGAATGCAGCTCACTGATGCCATACAGAGAAGGAGGAGAGAGATGAACGAACGAACGGATGCTGGAGCATTGCAGGAATGCCTCTAATATATATAGAACCTAGTGTATGAAGCCCAGTACGATGCATTTCTCTCCTTTATTGTATAAAACTAGCCAAGTCGTTTCAAAGCCGGTTCGTCGCTTTTCTGTCTATGTTGTACAGGTGCATTGCGTCGTCGTCGTCAATGATTTGGTGCTTTGCTAGTTTGGCACTTTGTGGAGGACCAAAATTGTTGATTCCGCCATAAGGAAGTTTCGCTAGAATTTTTCTGTTTTTTCTAATGATTTTCTCTAAGGATTTTAAAATTGAGTTTAATGTTGATTTATTCCTACGTAAAATCGACATGAGTTTTTTGATTACCAAACGTATCCACAGTGTCGAGCGTTCGACATTTGTTGCATCAAATTAAACGTGTTAAACACTGAAACGGATGTTCCGAAGCGTCAGCACATTATTCGCGCGCACTGTATATTCTCTGGCTTTGACATAACACGACAGAGTCTAGCTGATTCTTGTGTGTATTTAATGCCAATGACATCATCTAGACATGTGACGTAATTTACACGAGATCTGTTGTGGCAATGTGTATGTATACTTTTATTATTATTGTGTGCTTTTAATGTCACAGCATTTGTCGCGAAGACTCGATTGGCTGCTTATAAAATTTTGACAACCATGATGTTGTGATTACAAGTCAAGTACAGTTTTTCGCTTCTCATTAGTAAACGGTTCGTTGCTGCAGCCCAGCCATATACCCTGATGTCACGTTTCCCCTCAAATTTTATCTCGTGAATTCATCACGAATGCGGTATTATGAAACGAACTGTAATCCGTTCTCAATATTATTACATACAAGTGCATGTGGCTTGTTGAATTGTTTGGACGAAAATTAGCGGTTGAATGAGATACGCGCTGTGTGGTGTTGAGCATTTTTAACAGCAAACAATAATCAAGAGGAGTAATTTTTTTCACTCTTTGCAAACAAGGTCGAGTGTAGTTAGACATTACAAGTACTCGATGGCGTTTCCGATAAATGTTTTCCTATTACTTCAAATTTAATATAATTCGTTTTTTGAAGGGACAGATGGGTCCATGAGTATGTATATCAAAATTCACGCCCGGTACCCAAAATTTGAAATTTGGAGTATTTCTGAAGCTCAGAGCTTCATCAATTCCAATCCAAGAATTGGTTGTGTTTTAGGAAAATCCAAGATCATAAGATTCAAAACCAAGAATCTAGGAGCAGAACATCGAATGATTTTGGGTCCTTTCAGAGATAAGACAGACAAGTTCAGCTAAATTTTATCATATAACTTTCCTATTTCCAGGTTTCTCATTTATAGAATAAGGATTTACAAAAGTCCCCCCTCATTAGGATATTTACAGTTGTGCTTTTTGGTGTACAAAAAAATCAGGTCGCCCAGACAAAAATCTAGAGAATAATTGCTATGTAAGATGATCCTTTTACCAGTAAGAAATTTTTGGGACCAAACACCCCAATATACTCCAGATTCGACTCCAGTTGCGAATGCCCTAATTGATCTCCAACCTGATTATAATAATGTTTTTCATAATTCAAATATCATAACCGAATTCTAATGTCAAACAATTTTTTTGTGATTACAGGGGCGCCCTTATAGATCGGGTGGTGCTTGAGCTGTTGGTCCGTGTGACGACGGCGACGACGGCAAAATGACGACCGACATCTCGGTGCAACGCACAGGCTGGGATCCAGCACTCCAGCAGGAGATAGTCGACGAGTACGAATACGATGGAGGAAACTCTAGTTCGAGACTCTTTGAACGCTCGCGTATCAAAGCCTTGGCTGGTGAGTTATTATTATTATTATTATTATTATTATTATTATTGTTTTTTTTACTTTAAAAAATAGATGATATACGAGGTTGACAAATCTTTATTCTTTTCCATCTATAACGTCTTTGATGGAGTGGGGGCTCGAAATAGCCTTGGAATTGTCAAGATAAATGTTTGACGAATGTAATTTTACGTGGCTCTCGCGCGATGATTCAAGATGTTTTCCTGATACATACTTTGGCCACTCGAAACTCGGAATAGTGATGAGCTATTTTCACGAACGTGCAGGAAAAAAACCTTGACGATATGCATACAGATGTATTGGAGGATATTTTTTAGAGTTTGACACAATGTATTTGTGGCATTGTATTTCCTCTTTTTCTTGCTACAGAAAAACGTGCCCACGTGAAATGAGGGTTTACGCAACGTCGTCAAGTTTCTTTGCGATTACTGCACCGGTATCTGCTGTAAAATCTCTTTTCAAATGATTATCCACTCGACTGAGTGATAAAACTTATTCTTTATAATGCTTGCTCCCTATCTTCTCTGCAGATGTTGAAGAATCTTGATCGCCAAGAATGACATCTCAACACTTTCTCTACATCTTTCAGAGAATATGAATGAATACATATAATTGAACATGATTAATACAATTTTCCAAATCATTGCCACCTTTTGTGATCGAGCCAAAAATTTTGATTTTATTTTTTGACTCACAAGTTTTTTACCAGTTAGTGTTCTGTGATATGATCTCTACGCGCCCAACATAAAACCCTCATCGAGTTACAAATAATTGAAATATCAATTCTCTATATTCCAGGCGAGCGTGAGTTGGTACAAAAGAAGACGTTCCAAAAATGGGTAAATTCGCACTTGGTGCGTTGCTCAGCGCGCATTGGCGACCTCTACGTAGACCTCCGCGATGGCAAAATGCTCATCAAGCTACTCGAAATTCTCTCAGGAGAACGTCTACCTCGACCAACCAAAGGAAAAATGCGTATTCACTGCCTGGAAAATGTCGACAAGGCTTTACAATTTTTACGAGAACAGCGTGTCCATTTGGAAAATATGGGCTCACATGACATCGTCGACGGAAATCCACGTTTAACTCTTGGACTTATCTGGACGATAATCCTGCGCTTCCAAATTCAGGATATTACGATAGAACAAACCGATAATCAAGAAACTAAGAGTGCCAAGGACGCTTTGTTGCTTTGGTGCCAGATGAAGACGGCAGGATATCACAATGTCAATGTCAGAAATTTCACGACTTCGTGGAGAGATGGACTTGCATTTAATGCAATTATACACAAGCACAGGCCAGATCTTATACAGTTCGATAAACTGTCCAAATCTAATGCTATTTACAATTTAAATAATGCCTTCAATGTTGCTGAGGACAAATTTGGACTTACAAAACTTCTCGATGCCGAAGACATATTTGTAGATCACCCTGATGAAAAGTCTATCATTACTTATGTTGTCACGTACTATCACTACTTCTCGAAGATGAAGCAGGAGACTGTTCAAGGTTCGTTATCATAAAATTCAACAACTTTTGCAGTATTTCAGTTTATGAGCAAATGTAACACAATTGGCGGTTCGTGATTCTTGCAAATATGTATGCAAGAAACAATGTATCAAAAGTTTAGTCGCACATAATCACTTGCAGTTTTGTCGATAGTGATACTTTTCCCTTCAAATGATCATCTAAAACCTTGTAATGTGTAAGGAAGTGATGGATCTTCATCGCTCAACAATTATTATTATTCCATTCAAATCTTTTTGAGATTTGCAGAATGGTTTCCAATTGGTTTGCAGCTGTTTCAAGGAACAAAACCTCTAATCAATCTTACTGTCAAACAAAAACTTTGCGTATTATACTTTTTAATTTTCCATCATGCAAATTATTCAATCACCAGAACTTAGTAAAACTTTTCTGGCACTGAACTCATCAAATGATTAGTAAGAGGCTGAAAGTGTCTGGGTCATTCATAATTTTTGTCTTTCCATTGCCAGCATTTTTTAAATCTACTTTTTGATCAAATATATAAAGATTGTTCAAGCAGATCAAAGTTCTTGAAGACTAAATTGATTCTAGTTCCAAAAAATTGAAATTTGAATTTACGAAGAGTGTCAGGCGGCTCTTCGGGAAATATTTTAATATTCCATCTGCAATGAAAATAAAATCACTTCAAAGTTTCCGAAAGTCCATCACAAACTTACTGTTTTTCTACGGGACGTTCAAAAACAACCAGTGCCTTCTCGGCGTCAGCGTAATACTCGTGATCGATATTAGCCGTGAGATACTATCACCGTTGCTATAAATACATATCTCGTTTATTTTCGCAGGTAAGAGAATAGGCAAGGTCGTGGGAATTGCTATGGACAACGAGCGTATGATTCGCGAATACGAGGGCCTCACAAGTGACCTACTCAAATGGATTGAATCAACGATAACATCCCTTGGCGATCGTCAATTCGCTAATTCTCTTGTGGGTGTACAATCCCAGCTATCTCAATTCTCCAACTATCGAACGGTTGAGAAACCGCCGAAATTCGTTGAAAAGGGCAATCTGGAAGTTCTCCTGTTTACACTTCAGTCAAAGATGCGAGCCAACAACCAAAAGCCCTACACTCCAAAAGAGGGCAAAATGATTTCGGATATTAACAAGGCTTGGGAGAGGCTAGAAAAGGCCGAGCACGAGAGAGAACTTGCCCTACGTGAGGAACTCATTAGGCAGGAGAAGCTTGATCAACTTGCTGCCAGGTTCAATCGCAAAGCCAGCATGAGAGAAACTTGGCTATCCGAAAACCAGAGACTTGTATCGCAGGTGAGGAACGGAAATGTCATTTTCTGATCTGCTTAAACATTGCTAAGATATTGTTCAACTGATCGTGTTTTGTTCTCGACTTGATTCAAAAATGATGAAATGATAGAGATAGAATCATTCTCACGATTTCCAACTGCTACCACAGAAAAATTGACGTCATAGTTCCAGGCGGTATTTTTATTAGATGACTACCAAATTATTAAATTGAAGAATTTTTAAATATCTTGTAAGTGATGATGACTGGTTTGGTTAAAAACTGATGACTTGTATCAAGTTACCCGATGGTGAAGTATTTTTTAGAATTTTTAAGTTTTGAAGAGGTTGACATCAAGTTCGAAGGAGCTTTTCCAAAGCTTCTAAGAAAAAGAGTCAGTTTGTCAAGCATCTCGTTGCTTTTTCTCACCCGGCAATCAAAACGCCCGTTATTTGCTCCAAAACTACAAGACTTTTGTATCAAATCCCATCTTGTTCATTTCCAAAATCTTTCTCTGTTATCGAAATTTTCCACACTGAAAGTTTGATGATTAAGTCAACCTTCAACCGATATTTTACTTTTTGCTTCCAAGATCTTATAATTTTATGTGCCAGACTCTACATAATTCCTTTTATCCACAGGACAACTTTGGTTTTGATCTCGCGGCCGTTGAAGCAGCAGCCAAGAAGCATGAAGCCATCGAAACAGACATTTTTGCCTACGAAGAGCGCGTCCAAGCAGTTATGGCAGTCTCGCAGGAACTTGAGGCTGAAAATTACCACGACATAGAGCGAATCAATGCACGCAAAGACAACGTTCTTCGTCTATGGAACTATCTACTAGAGCTTTTACGAGCTCGCAGATCTAGGCTTGAGCTATCTCTGCAACTGCAACAAAACTTCCAAGAGATGCTCTACATCCTCGACAGCATGGAAGAAATCAAACAGAGACTGCTCACCGACGACTATGGCAAACATCTTATGGGCGTCGAAGACCTTTTGCAGAAACACTCGCTTGTCGAAGCCGACATCAACGTACTCGGCGAACGTGTCAAGGCTGTCGTTCAGCAGAGCCAAAGATTCCTCGAACAGGTCTGTACACCACCTTATTACTTACTCTGCCTTGAGTGCTTGTCTTGTCAAATGTAATGTCTTAAATGGTGTGTTAAATGGTAAATTTTCTTCCTCAGGACGAGGGTTACAGGCCTTGCGACCCGTCTATCATCGTTGAGAGGGTGCAACAGCTTGAAGATGCCTACTCAGAGTTGGTGCGATTGGCAGTTGAACGTCGTGCCCGTCTCGAAGACTCGCGGAAACTCTGGCAGTTCTACTGGGACATGGCTGATGAAGAGAACTGGATCAAGGAAAAAGAACAAATTGTATCGACTGGTGACATCGGACACGACCTCACCACCATCAATTTACTCCTGTCCAAGCACAAGGCACTCGAAAACGAAATACAATCACACGAGCCTCAGCTTATGTCTGGAGTCGCTGTTGGAGATGAGTTGGGTACGTACTTCATAATCCATCAATTTTATAAGTTCATCAATCACTCTTATGACTGAATAAAAATGTTGTTCTGTCCAATAGTTCGCCAGCAGCACTTTGGTTCTGATCAAATTTCGTCACGGATGCACGAGATCTTGTCCATGTGGAATCACTTGTTGGATCTATCCGCAAACAGAAGGAAGAGGCTCGAGGAAGCCGTCGACTATCACCAATTGCTGGCCGATGCCGACGATATCGATGTTTGGATGTTGGATACCAGGAGACTTGTTACTTCTGAAGACGTAGGAAGAGACGAAGCCAATGT
This sequence comes from Eretmocerus hayati, assembly GCA_029851415.1. Lineage (NCBI taxonomy): Eukaryota > Metazoa > Arthropoda > Insecta > Hymenoptera > Aphelinidae > Eretmocerus > Eretmocerus hayati. The sequence continues at coordinate 161,054,698 of CM056741.1, read as the reverse complement.
ACAATCTCTCCTCAAAAAGCACAAAGACGTCGCAGACGAACTCAAAAACTATGCCTCGGCCATTGAACAACTACACCAACAGCTTGGTACGTTAGATTATGCTTTTTCTATGTGGCAAGTCGATTTGTTACTGTATCAATAATTGTAATTATCATTGTTTTCGACCGAACAGATCAACTCAGCGAAGTACACAAGCAATCACCAGAAGTGGTTGGTAGACTGGCCAAGATTGATGAGAACTATAAAGAACTCTCGGAGCTGTCTAAACAGAGGAAGCAGAGACTGCTGGATGCTCTGTCGCTGTACAAACTCTTCAGCGAAGCTGATGGCGTAGAGCAATGGATCGGAGAAAAGAACAGAATGCTTGATACCATGGTGCCTGCCAAGGATATCGAGGATGTCGAAATAATGAAGCACCGATACGATGGATTCGATAAGGAGATGAATGCCAATGCTTCTCGAGTTGCCGTTGTCAATCAACTAGGTATGTCTCTCTTCACTGTTTCTGTTATCATGTCCACTCTTCCGTAATCTACATAATCATTCTACATAGTTGGGAACTGGCATGACTAAAAATAAAATTTTAAATGGTCGTATGATGAAAGCTTACGTTGAAAGGAATACATTGGACATGAATTTGTAATTTCTTTTCTTCAGCAATTGAATCAATTTAAATGTGAAGTTTCTGAAATTTTGGATTGGCGCCATAACATATAGCAGCAATTCCACGTGAATCATCTGACTAAAAACTTTCCGATGACGATCTTGAAGCAGACCTGCCCTTCTTTCATTTCTGTTGTCTTGTCATTGAGACAAGAGGCTACCATGAAAAATTTTTGCGAAACAAATGGTGAATCACTTGACTCATGTGCAGACGACGCCATATTGCGAGGTGCAATTCAAATTATCTAATCTTCGATGACTGTTTAAAAGTAATAGGAGTGTCAGGGAAATTCCAAACTCCTTTTTCTGGGTCTATTTGGTCGTAAACTTGTAAAATATAATTTCTCTCGAAATGATGCCAGTTCCATATTTCATCATTAAAATAAGAAACTTGCTTCTTTCTAATTCGTACTCAATTTGATGAAATGATTATTATCGCAACAGCGAGACAACTTTTGCACGTCGAACATCCCAACTCCGCTCAGATTAATCAGCGCCAGAACGAGCTGAATCAGCAATGGGCCGAACTTAGAGAGAAGGCCGAAGCCAAACGCGAAGCTCTTAATTCCGCTCATGGCTTGCAGACATTCCATATTGAGTGTCGCGAGACTGTTTCATGGATCGAAGATAAGAAGCGTATCCTGCAAGAGACTGACAGTCTTGAGATGGACTTGCACGGTGTCATGACCTTGCAACGTCGTCTCAGTGGTATGGAGCGCGACTTGGCCGCTATTCAAGCTAAACTTGATTCTCTTGAAAAAGAAGCACGAGTTATTGAACCTGATCACCCAGAGGAAGCAGCAGCTATCAGGGAAGAGATTAAGAAAATACAAACCATATGGGAGCAACTCACCCAGATGCTCAAAGAGAGAGATGGTAAACTTGAAGAAGCTGGAGATCTTCATCGCTTCCTTCGTGATCTTGATCACTTCCAGGTGAGTGATGGCGTAATGTTCTGTGTCATTCGAAATCAGATCCTTAGTCCTCAGAGTTTAATTGAAAGCATTTCAAAAAAATTTCAAACTTGGAAACATTTAATAAGAGCCGCAAACTAAACGATATGTATTTTTATCAGGCTTGGCTCCTCAAGACCCAGAAAGATGTTGCTAGTGAAGATGAACCCACAAGTCTGGCTGACGCAGAGAAGTTATTGACACAACACCAGAATATCAAGGAAGAGATTGACAATTACACTGACGATTATCAGAAGATGATGGAATATGGCGAGAAATTGACTACTGAAGCTGATGAAAATGACACGCAGTACATGTTCTTGCGCGAGAGATTGAGAGCTTTGAAACTCGGCTGGGAGGAGCTGCACCAGATGTGGGCAAACCGTCAAAACCTGTTGTCCAACTCACTCAATTTCCAGGTGAGATGATCAAGTAGACATGTAATACACTGTTCGAACTATTATGTAAGCGCGAATCTAATTTCCTGATCTTTGAGCCAACTAATTTCTCAATTTCTTGCAGGTCTTCGATCGCGATGCGAGACAAGCCGAGGTGCTACTTTCTCAACAAGAGCACTTCCTTTCGAAAGACGAGGCACCGACCAATTTCGAACAAGCCGAGAATCTTATCAAACGTCACGAAGCTTTTATGACAACGATGGATGCGAACGACGAGAGGGTCAATAATGTCGTTCAGTTTGCTGCACGTTTCGATGATGGTCATTTTGCGGCCGACAAAGTTAAAAAGAAGGCCGAATCTGTTGCTGAACGTCGTAATGCCAATCGCGAAAAAGCTCAGCAAATCATGGATAAACTGCGCGACCAACATCAACTTCAACTCTTCCTTCAAGATTGCGAGGAGCTCGGTGAATGGATCCAAGAGAAACACATTGTTGCTCAAGACGAGACTTATCGCAGTGCCAAGACTGTTCACAGCAAATGGACCAGACATCAAGCCTTTGAGGCTGAAATAGCCAGTAACAAGGATCGTTTACAGCAATTGCAAGCAGCAGCAGATGAGCTTATCAAGCAGAAGCCAGAGCTGACAGAAATTATCAAGCCAAAGGTAGCCGAACTGGCTAATCAATTTGAAGATCTCGAAAGCACTACTCAAGATAAGGGCAAAAGATTATTCGATGCTAATCGCGAAGTCTTGGTACACCAAACTTGTGATGACATCGACTCATGGATGAACGAATTGGGTAAGTATTTCTAAGTCAAATGGTGCGATCAAAGTTCGATAGAATATTAATCGATCGTTGTCTTCTTTCCTCAGAAAAACAAATTGAGAGCACAGACACTGGCTCAGATCTGGCGTCAGTCAATATTCTGATGCAGAAGCAACAGATGATTGAGACTCAGATGGCTGTGAAAGCGAAACAGGTAGTCGAACTAGACAAACAGACTGAGCATCTACAGAAGACCGTACCTGACGACAAATTGGAAGAGATCAAATTCAAAAAAGAAAAGGTTGCTCAGCGATTCGCACAGCTCAAGGCTCCTCTTATTGATCGACAGCGACAACTTGAGAAGAAAAAGGAAGCATACCAATTCCGACGTGACGTCGAAGATGAGAAATTGTGGATCGCCGAAAAGATGCCACAGGCAACAAGTCGAGAGTACGGTAACTCGTTGTTCAACGTACACGCACTAAAGAAGAAGAACCAGTCTCTCAGGTAAGTTTTTATTCAATTACAATAAGATTAGCATACGTATTTTTGGAAATTTTAGTGACTGGCTTTTGAAAAAATCACGATTGTTAACATTATTTTCGTCTCTTGATATTATTCAAACTCTGAATGTGAATGTTGGTATTATAATTCCAATACAATTTCCTCATTTGCAGGACCGAAATTGATCACCACGAGACCCGCATCAACCTCGTATGCAACAACGGACAGAAACTGATAAGTGAAGGTCACGAGGATAGCGCAGAATTTACGAGGTTAATCTCAGACTTGAATGAAAAGTGGAGGGAGCTCAAAGACGCTGTGGATGAGAGGAACGCTCATTTGGCTCGTAATGAGAAAGCACAGCAATACTTCTTTGATGCTACAGAAGCCGAATCGTGGATGAGTGAACAAGAGCTTTACATGATGGTCGAAGACAGAGGCAAAGATGAAATTTCTGCTCAAAATCTTATGAAGAAACACGAAAGTCTCGAACACGCTGTCGATGATTACGCCGAGACTATTAGACAGCTTGGAGAAACATCTAGACAGCTCATCAGCGAAGAACACCCACTATCAGACCAAATTGCAGTAAAGCAGTCGCAGGTAAGATGATTGTTGATGTTAAAAATTTCTACGAATGCGTTGATTGATATGTGAGCCAACTTTTCAACATGTCCTCATTTTTCATCTCTAGGTGGACAAATTGTACGCCGGATTGAAAGATCTTGCTGGCGAACGACGTGCCAAGCTTGACGAAGCCCTTCAGTTGTTCATGTTGAACCGAGAGGTTGATGACTTGGAGCAATGGATAGCCGAAAGAGAGCTCGTCGCCGGAAGTCACGAACTCGGCCAAGACTACGATCACGTAACTTTACTGTGGGATCGGTTCAAAGATTTTGCTCAAGATACAGAAACCATTGGCTCCGAAAGAGTATCAGCTGTAAACGGTATCGCAGATTCCTTGATAGCTGCTGGGCATTCTGACGCTGCAACAATTGCAGAATGGAAGGATGGATTGAACGAGGTAAATTTCAGAGTAACATTGAACACTTGTTCAACGATTGAATTACTGATACTGTTTGAGACTTTGTAGATATTCTTAATCAGTATCAAAATATTCTTGTAATAATGCAACTGGCATATTCATAAATCACGATTTTTCAGGTTTGGCAAGATCTACTCGAGTTGATAGAGACTCGCACACAAATGTTGGCTGCTAGTCGTGAACTTCACAAGTTCTTCCACGACTGTAAAGATGTTCTGGGACGCATTCTCGAGAAGCAGAATGCTATTTCAGATGAACTCGGTCGCGATGCTGGTTCTGTATCAGCTCTCCAACGAAAACATGCCAACTTCATCTCGGATCTGTCGAATCTACAGAGCCAAGTATCTCAAATCCAGGAGGAGTCAGCGAAATTACAAGCCAGTTATGCTGGTGACAAAGCACGTGAAATAACAAACCGTGAAGCCGAGGTTGTTGCAGCTTGGAGCAATCTTCAATCGTTATGTGAAGCTCGCAAGAATAAACTAGGTAATGCTCTCGATGAAGAGAATGTTCTTATAATTAGCGACAGATTTTAACTGTGGTACTGATTCTTCCAGAGGACACCGGCGACCTATTCAAATTCTTCAATATGGTGAGAAATCTGATGATTTGGATGGATGACGTAGTAAGACAAATGAACACTAGTGAGAAGCCAAGAGACGTCAGTGGAGTCGAGCTACTGATGAATAATCACCAAAGTCTTAAAGCAGAAATTGATGCTAGAGAAGATAATCTAATAAGTTGTATCAATCTTGGCAAAGATTTATTGGCGAGAAATCACTATGCAAGCTCTCAAATCAAAGAAAAACTCACAGCTCTTACGGATCACAGAAACGCGTTATTGCATCGCTGGGAAGAACGTTGGGAAAACTTACAGCTGAGTGAGTAATTTGACTGATCCTTAAAAGGTTGTGCACAGCTTTTGATAGCAAAAACACTTTATTCATAAAATTCTCTTCACAGTTCTGGAAGTATATCAATTTGCAAGAGATGCTGCTGTTGCGGAAGCTTGGTTGATTGCTCAAGAGCCATATCTCATGAGTCAAGAACTTGGTGTAAGTAATACTTTTACATTGCGGTTTTTCATTCCGAGACCGATAAATTTGTCTCCGAAACTTCACTTTCCGGTTGTCAGTGAATCATGTTTGATCTTGACTCAATTTTCAGCATACAATCGATGATGTCGAAAATCTCATAAAGAAACACGAAGCATTTGAAAAATCAGCAGCCGCTCAAGAGGAAAGGTTCAGTGCCTTGCAACGTCTTACTACGGTAAGATCTTTCACCACAAGATACTGTTATGTCGTTGTAGATAAATAGTTCGACTGTTGGTTTTACACTAAATGTTTTGTCATCTTGATTTTAGTTTGAACTTAGAGAGTTGAAGAGGCGAGAACAGGAGAAAGAAGAAGAAGAAAGGCGTAAGCAAGAAGAAGCCGCTGCCGCCGCCGAAGCTGCTAGGCTGGCCAAAACAACTCCAGTCACTAGTCCAGATGAAGCCGGTGGTGACAGGTAAATTGATCATCTGATATAACTTGGCGTCGTGCAACTCATATCACACTATGTGGAGTGCCAAAAACTTATTTGGACATCGCAATTTGTTTTCAGATCGGAGGCAGATGGTGGCCAAGGTCGAGAACGCGGCGACGATCACGGTAAATTTTCTCACATTCAAATTATTACTTGGGTTTTCCATCTCCCTCTTTGTGTTCTCAAATTACATCTCAAAACGTATCACATGTAACGGCACATTATTATTTCATTGAGTGTTGATTGAAGTTGTAGACGTTGTTGCTTTTCCGTAATATTGGTGACAGAAGGTTTTTTTATCGGTTATCGTTCAATACAAGATCTCGAAGAAAGGAGATCTCGTTTGATTTCGGGAATATCATTGATTCTAGATTTGAAAATTACCAAGAGAATAAGAAACTATCACGTGGAAGATTAATATTCGAGCTATGAAATTAGAAGGTTCATCATTCGTACTGTATGGCAAACGTGGTGAATGTAGATTTGGCTTTTTCTGACTAACCCTCTAGTTTGATGAAAGATGGTAAAATATTTTACCAATGAAGCATGAACATTGCTAATCGCACGTTTTTTTCTTGCCCTCTACCTTCTCACCTGGATTTATTCAACGCGCGCTTCTCCTTTGAATTCAAAATAACCGTATCCTAATGAATCCGCGGCACGGAATGCACAAACCACAGCGGCACAGCGTAGACCTTCTACGCGAACGTCCCAAGCCCAAGAAAAACCTAGAGAAGGTGAGTGTATGACCGTCGCCGTTGTCTGATAGATCCATTGCATTTGCCTTGCCTCTCTTGGATGTTTCTTTTTGCGCTAACACAAACCGATTATATTTTTACCGAAATCTTACTCTGAGAACATTTATTCATCCAATCACAGTACCCCGATATCTCTTGACAAACGAATTAGTATCGTCTTTCCTAGATAAGTAGCGTTTCCCCTCTCAAGGTGCCCAAATGTGTGGAAGTCACTAACAATTTAAATATTCCCTTATATTGTATCGTAATATGTAATGATTCATAGGAATTACTAGCGTCTCTCAGGTGGTGGAACGTTGGAGTTGATGCGAACCGTCAAATCCTCATATCGCTTCGTATTCAACTAACTAATAATAATGTCTCATTTATCCATTTACTTCTGTAGATTTAAGTTATTGTCTCAGGAAGGTGGTCAGTCTCTGTAACAATACTGATTTCATTAAATAGGTGATGGACGAGCACTTTTAGGAATACTTCTGCATTGGAGCACTCATGCAATCAATTTTTAACATTATTTCAGGTTCAGCTAATCATCATTTCATACTGATAAACTCTCATTATTGCACGCTTTTCAGATCTATAATAGTTTCTCTGCACATGGTAGGTGTCGGAATTTTGTGAAGGCTTACCTTGTCGATTATGAAGAATCACACGATCATCCCGTCTATGACCAAATTTGCACCATCTCGTTTGTCGTTAGTGTGTTAACATGTATTTCATACTTCGTTTCCTACTAGAAAATTTTGTGTGGAGGTACAATTTTGTATCAATTTAGGAACTGTATACAGTTGTGGATTGCTTTTTGTGTTCAGCATTAGAATTGGGTTTGTACTAAAGCTCTTAGATTATTGTAAATGTTGGCTTGTATTCATGCATGATATGAAATCTGTAATGTTAAATGAATTGCATGACCCCAAATTGGTACCAAGTAGTGCATGGTCAGAAGAGTAAACGGAAAGAAGTCCCGGCTCAGACACCCGTATCACAATTACCCTCTTCATCAAAGCAACGAGACCCGGCCCCTGGTCCCTCAAGTAAGTGTTTCACGAATTGGCAAGTTACACTGGCAGTTTTCTAGTTTTACACTCGATTATACATGCAGGACATGTATGGTTTTTATTCGTCAACAGCGAGAAAAATCGCCTCTGACTCTGCGATTTTTTGTCATTATGCTGCAAATTGGTATCAACCAATGAAAAATCTCGCTTCCTCGTTATTAGAGTTCTCAAGAGGATGAGATCGTAACATTGGCATACGGGTTAAATGGCAATCGGAAAAGGTAGAAAGGAATGTCAAAGTCGTGGATCAACTATCATGGACTTAACAAGTAAAGTTATACCCTCATCTGATTTTTTATGTTTAATTTCTTACTTGAAAGATTCTATACTCAATCACTTTTTCAATATTTCTGAATGTCTTCATAAGCTGTTTGTACTGGCTCTTATTCAACATCTCAAATTTAATCCAGTGAGTTTTGCTGTTATTTTGAAATAATTACCATCTGTTGTATGTTGAGCTAATGACTGGAAAACTCAAGTTCAGCTCAAGGTTTCTTACGAGCACACAAGGCGTTACTGATGAATCAAATTTGTCTAGGCACTGATGTGGAATTTATTCGAAAATGTAAATACCCGTGATCGTATTCGGTGGCATGAGCATGTTTGCACGTATTGCGAAAAGACAGTTGAAATATGCATGACTAGTGGATACAAATCATAACTCTGGATGCGAGGATTAGAAGTTTTAGTAGTTGACATTTCTTAGTTTATTAATCAAAAGTGCGAAATGGACTCAATTTCTATACGAGCTGCAAATATTTGTTTGGACGAATCCCTCATTATTTTTGAGATTGCTTCAGAAGAATTTTACTGGTCAAGTTCAATTAACGATTTTCGATGATTTTGGGAATTTAATCAAAATATCCACTGGGTCGTTCTTGTAATCCGAAGATTGCCCAAACCCAATACTGATCAATCAAAAAATGCAATAGATCATTTCAGTAAGTAGGTCGTACCAGAGTAAAAGATTTTATTTTATTTTCTTCCCAACTTGGTTTTTGTGTTGTCGTTGTTGTTGCGATGATAATGCAGTGCCGAGATCGGAACAGATGAGACGTAAGGATCGTAGCAGAAGCAAATCTCCATTCAGAAGCTTCCGCTGGAAGAAAACTCCAAAGTCACCAAGTCTAGACCGCAGTGGAGCGAGCGACGATGAGTACGGTAAGTCTCGTTCGAGACATACTTACGTGTCTCGAATTTTTTTTTCTAGCGTCCACAGGTAGCATTTATACATACCGAGTTGGCTGAACGAAGGTGCGACGAAGGAACTACTTTAGATCCCGTATATAGCAAAGGCAACATATGCGATTGCTGAATCGAATAACTTGATACGATAACATGTCACGTGCAATATTCTGTTTCAGATGTGGCTATTGGTGCGTGGCGTATTGCGGAAATGAATTTTGAATGACGGATAGCTGTTTCAATAAATTGATCCCCGTATAGAATTCTACTTTGAAAGACGATTACTCAAAAGTTATCCTTGTATTTAATAATGATTTTGCAATGTCATTGACTTTTAAATTTTCAAACTTTAGGAAGAAACGAAGTGAAAATTGGTGGAACAGCTATTCAGACAGTTTGAATAAACATATGCATGTATAAGTATAAATTATCTCAGAACGCAGTATATTCTATCAAGTTGGACGCTTCCTATTTGAACAAAATGTTCTTATGCAATATTGCTGTTTGTGAATCTTTTGAAAGCACAGATTCAACTTCGATTGATTCTGAAGAAAAATGGTCCGACTTGAATGAAATATCTCTGGATTCTAACAACTATAATGTCGAACGATAAAAAATTGACCATGTACAGATACACTTTTTATATACAAACCGAGTTATATATGGGCGATTTCGCCGAAAGTCCGATTTTTTGGAGCCAAAATCGTGACAAGCAGTGATTCGGGTCAAAAAATTCTCTTAGCCACAGACGAGTTCCGGTGTCTCGAAACAGTTGATTTTACACTTGTTTCGGCTCAAAAAAGAAATTATGTAGGGCTATACGTATCTCACAAGTGAAGTCTGACGAAGATATGTGCACTTTATGCGTGACTTTAAGGGGTTGCCAAGGAGACGGGATTGACATTTCGACTCAAAAAATAATCCCTCGGCTCGGCAACTCTTCCATACAAATTTCTCTCCTTAGAAGACATAGAATCAATAAACGCATTTTGACATCAATCAAGGAACTTGCACTAGTACTTAGGCCCTATTTACGGGGCAAAATTTGATTCTTTTTTGGTATCTTTATGAGCTCTGGCGCTTCTCCTGCTGCGGCCCACTAGCATTCTGGGATTCCCATTCTCGAATAGTTGCTTTTTCTCATACCAATAAATGCAGACGAATTTTTCTGGTCTAACTGTTGAAACTGATTTTGTTAGAAAAGTCTGTTTGCCGTGGACACACCTGGTTTCTATGAAAAATTGGGCCAATTGGGATTATAGACTTGGGTTTACATGAAAAATTGAGTAAATTGGGATGCTTGGCAGATGAAAACGGAAAGATTCTGCCATTCCCTCAGATACAGTAGGATCTCACCCTCCTATCTCCTTGTCCTCATCCTGCCAATGGGCTCACCCAACATCCATTTTTCAGCAGTGCCCCATAAGTATTGAGTGTTGAGCTGCGATTGGCGGTGTTGGAGCTTTATGGAAAGTGCATGAATTAGAGAATATTGTGTTGATCATTCCATATTAGTCCCCACAAATGGTCCAATGATCGGTTGTTTCACTCATCATCTCTCCATTTCAGGTCATACATGTGTAACTAATGATTTCGCAGATATATGAAAGGATTCCGATCCGTCGCCATTGTATTTAATACCACCCCATGCGATCGAGCCCATATTACATTTATGATACAGACATGAATATAATCTAAAGATGCCATCATTTCATATACTCATAATTGTGTTTAATATCGAAAAATTGAATGACAAATTCACTTTAAACTACACACAAATATAGCTGTTAGCTCTAGTGCATAAAAAGCTCTAGTCTACTTTTATAGCTGTTGCTTCGCATAGCTGTCAAACTTTAGTCTCTAGATGAGAAATAATCTAACGTATTAAATTTTTCCCAAAATTCAGAGGCACGCAGCCCAAGCGACGATGAATTCGAGGGCACGCTTGTGCGCAAACACGAATGGGAGAGCACGACGAAAAAGGCTTCCAATCGTTCATGGGATAAGGTTTACATGGTCATCAGGGGCCAAAATCTGATTGCCTATAAGGATCAAAAATCGTGCAAAACTTCACCCGACCAACTTTACAAGGGCGAGGCACCGCTCGATTTGAAGAGCGCCTCTGTCTCTGTGGCCAGTGATTATACTAAGAAGAAGCATGTCTTCCGTGTCAAGTAAGCAATGCTGAACTTCATCATGCTATATTTTCAATGTGCATGTTTTCATTCTCAATACTTTTGAAATTAGAATTCAAGGAGTTTCTTTGCAGAATACTCCTTCCGCTTTCTTTAGAAAGTGATTCAGTTTGTTTGATAAATCATCCGTATTAATTTTTACCGCATCATATGAGCAGAACTGAAAATAGAAGTCATCAATTTGTATTTCAAATCGAAATTTTCCCATTTTTGCCTGTGTAAAGTTGAGGTGACTGAACTAATGTATAATTTGGCCATAAATTACATAATTCACCTGCATTTGATTAGAAAATAGAATTAGAATCGACCAGATGTGAATTTATCTGAGTGAGATTCGTTCATAAAAATTCATCTTATTCGCAATGACTCACAATAAAAGATCTTTTCAATTTTTTATTTATCAATAATCACACCTTCGCCTCGCAAACTTGGCCTTGCCATTTTTCTCTTTTCAAATAATGTCAAGAAAGAGTTCAGTCATTTGTAATGAAGATTCGTGGAATTACTCTCTCAGTTTTCCCACATAACTTTGAATCACAGATATGTCTTTTCATACAGTATAACTGATCAAGAGTCTCATTACCTAACTCTGTTTTGTAGTAAAAATTTGGAATTTCCACATCATTCTTTTTCACGTGAAAACCTGGAAAGGTGACAAATTAACCAATAAGCTAATATGTGCAAATATTTTTGTCTTGTAGAACGCAGAGTGGAGCAGATTTCTTGTTCCAAGCGAAAGATGACGCAGAAATGAACGAATGGGTTGGTGTTCTGAAGCACGCCTCTCAGGCAGCTTCAGGTGCTGGAACATCCCGAGCGCACACACTGCCCGCGCCCACGCAGGGCGAAACTAAGAGGCGCAGCTTCTTTACCCTCAAGAAATCGTAAGTCTTCAATTCAATATCCAAACACTAAGTATTTTTATCAATTTTTTGAATCTTTCTCTCAGACCTATACCTGTCTGTGCGCATTACGCACTCGGTTTGGTCGTAAGCGATCTGTAGCTTACCAACGAGAAAATTAAGAGGACTTGGTTTGTGAGATAGGTAGAGCTTTAGTGCGAATATTCGTTCAAGTTCATGCGCATATCATACATTCACATCATCTCACCATCCAAAAGCTATTGTAGTTTATAGATACTTTGGGAGATCCAAATGTCTATTTTATCTTAAAAAATTATCAAATCAGGAGCTTTGAAGAATTACTCTATTTATCGTTCTTCCAATCAAAATTGTTCATTGTATTTTTGGCGAAATGTAATCGATAATTGCACTCATGGCCTCTACGTGTTTCTTTTATTTGAAAATTTACTTTGTTTCCGGAATCAACCTAGTTTAATCTTGTCACATCATCAGATGGCGGCTCTGTCTAGTCCTGTTCGTTTTGATTTTGCCGAGCATATTTGTGTAGTTGTTGATTTTCTTCGTAGCAAGATTTGGATCTCCCAAACATTCATAATCTCATGTGCACCATCTTTATCTCATTCAACTTTTGAATCATTGTTCAAGAACTAGATCCAAATTTCTACTTTTTATTCGCTGTTACATTCATTTTTAGAGATTATCAACACATCTGTATGAAAAATAGACGAGAAATTATTCTGAATAGATAAAACTTGATAAAATTAAAAACTTCGCCAAACTATTCGATCATGTTTCATTTATCATATTTTAGAAAAGGCAAAAAGTAGAAAGCGATTTCGAATGAACTGTAAGAAAAACAGATCACACAATTGGAACAACATTTATAAGAGTGGTGAGTTAGTTGCCCAGTATTATCAACGCAACCACCTCTGTAATACTGTACGATTCTGCAGTCGTATGCGTTTGATTCTTTTGTTAATTTCATTTTTAAAGGTGCCATTGAATGAGAGGTTACTATGGTCGACGTTCATCAAGATATTTTTTACTTACAAGTTCTTCCTGTGTGTAAAAATACTAAATTGAGCGTGGTAAAAGGAAATCTCGAGTGAGCTCCATTTTCTGATCGTTAATCTAATTCGTAAAAACTGCTAAAGAACGTAATGATTATTTAGGATGATGGAAAGCCATATTATCCTCTTTTCTCACCGCCCATATTACCATTTATTTTCGCAAGCTTTATTTCTTGAGATAAAAAATTTCTAAGTAATGTTCTTCCAATTGTGAATGAGGAATTGGATTAGTATCTTGTTGAGTCATATTTTGTTTGTGAGTCATACATCCTAGAGGGGTATGAGCCCTATACAGCTAACTGTCATCGCTGTTTTTTTTTTTTTTTTTTTTTTTATTTATTGAAGCTATAACGGCGTATAATACACCACGGACGTATTTCATTCATTTTTTTCTTTGATTTAGCTATCATAGAAGATCAAAATTTTGCTAGCTAGGGGTGATACTCAAAATTTGGCTCAATTCTGGGGCGAACTCTCGATTGAGATTTGATCTGCATTTGTCGTCGTGAATCTAATTTTGCTATTGAATCTCTTGGGAAAAGTCTAGTACCTTGGAATATTTTATAAAATCAGCGTTTAGTCATACTGCTGTAAAACCGATTGTAACTTTCGTCTTTTACTAAGAAAGTTGTTCCCTACCAATTTGTCATGGCCTTACAAGTGCTGATCTTTGTAGAGGAGATGCTGCTGGTACAGTTTATCTGTTTAACAAGGCTATAAAAATTGATTAGTTTCTCACTTGCTCGTAGAGATCCCGGTCTTGATGCTTTGTATTTAATTCAATTCATGATTACAATATTTTCTAAACGTCGTCGATGGCTACTGCTTGATTTGAACTTTCAATTTGGAAATGGCATCTTGATTGATACGTGAAACAAAATATTTTAAAAGAAAACCCCATCCTATAAACTTTTGAGAATCACCCTCAATTTATCGTAGAAGTGGGCTCGAATATGTGCTTTCTTGATTTTCTTTTGTTTTCAAAGTATTTTTATTCATTTTAATTTTTATTCAAAAAAGTTGATGTCGTATCACTGTCCTTTGCTGTTTAGCTGGATCATTCTTCATAATTTATCATCATCGCTTTACCATCGCAAGTATTAATTGTTTGTTCTTCGGAATGCTTCCGCCGATGAATATTATGGAAATGTTTACTCCCCAAAATTTATGATCCATAGCTCTCCACGATATTCCATGTTGTGATACAAAAGTAGCGGAAAATGGAGACTTCCATTATTGATCTTGGAAAAATAAGTATTTGTTGGACAGCTATCAAAAATCCCTCATGAGAATTGTCTGCAGATATTTTTGTGAATACATCCAATATCTCCTCTTCTCAATCATCCGTCTTCTCAGATTTTAAACCACACCTTATTTAATCGTGTGATGAATTACACGATTCATTTTCTTTTTTGTACTTTGGTATCTACATATCTCGGAAATGTAATACCGAGACTACTCTTACGTGTCTAGGCCCAAGAAAAACTTGTTGAATCCATAAGAATGTTATTTGAATTCGAAGTCAGTCAACTTCTTCCTAGTTGGTAGAGTATCAGTTCCGGTTTTAGCATGTTACCAGTGACAAAAATATTGTAGTATATTCTTGATCTACTAATTATCGTATTTCTCAAGTATATTTGAGGGTATCAGAAATATCTATGGTAGAAATTGGATTGAACTCGTGTGAGAATCTTTGTAGTGATATTTGAATGACAAAAATAGCTCGTGACTACACAATAAGTTGATGGTCCACTCATAGCCTTAACTTTTCTTATAAAAGTTTTCTCCGTGTCCAAAACGAACAGTAGTCGTGTGTACAAACCCTCCAAAATTGATGAAACATCCGTGGTCTAAGGATTTCAAAGAAAGGATCTTGAAGATCGTGAGAGAATCTATCGGTTCATGTGTTTTTAATATTTTTAAAGTGCTTTTTGAGTGCCCGTAATCGACACTGAAAATCTAAAAAAATTCTTGTTCAGTGTATCACCTACAACTTTGACGGGAGAGATCGGATCTTAAAAGTTCTTACGTGATCTTGTTGATCGTTTCAAGACCTAAAATTCACTTTTTTCAAAGTTCCCTCTACCTAACTTTAAGAAAAGGAAATTGTATGTTTTTAAATTATTCACAAGACCCCTTGAGAATTTTTGTGATCGGATCATTCCGTCAAAGTTGTAGGTGATTCACTGAAGAAGAATTTGCTTAGATTTTCAACGTCGACCTTGGCCACTGAAAAAGCTCTTTGAAGGTGCTTGAATTACCTAAATCGATAGATTTTCTTGTGATCTACCAGAACTTTTTTTCAACATCTTTGTAAAACAAAGTAGGCTGGAGTAATCATGGATTCAGTGAGACCATAGATGTTCCATTAATTTTGGAAGGTACTAACTTTTTCCCCTACTTAGGTCTCTGAAATGGAGACAACCTGTCCTTGGACTCAGATGTTCATAATATCGATCACGATTTTGATTTGATTGTCTTGCGGAACATGATTGATAGCAGAGAAAATTATGTCAAGACATCCCCTTTTGAATGACCCTTGTTAACAGTACAAACGTGTCTGTCTCTATTAGCATCTGGTCTCAATTAATATTGCTAATTCATTTTTCAGGTAAACGGAATCAGTGGATTTCTTCGAGTAGGAGAGAAGAAAAAGAAGAAACCGCCCACGCTCATACTCGTCTCGCGAGCTACGCTAAAAAGAGAACTTCTAAATTACCTTCATTGATCGGAATGGAAAATTAAGACCCATACATTATTTGCATACCTTTGCACGTAAACTTCTTACAATGTAGGAATGCGTCATCTCTCTATGTCACGTGAAGCAGAACAACTTTGATAGACAATTCAAGTATAAATCAAAATATCTGTAATCGCGTGTGCATCGAACTATAACTATGCATTATCTGTAGAGGAAAAAAATGAGATGAACTACAATGACCCCATCATGGGCGATTTGAAAGAAAACAGTAATCGCTAAAGTAGAGAACTCAAACAGATGCAAGGTGTGTTATTGATAAGAGAAAAATAATGATTGATAATCCCAAGTTAGTGCGATCGACTTTTGTACTCATTCAAGGAGAAGAGTCTCCATTGTTCCAAGGCATCAATGATTTTTTTCGCCAGTCATATGTGTTGATTTATTTCATATGAAATTGTAACCAAATATGGGCGGTGGTGCATGGACCTTTCGAAACTAATCGTACTACAAAAAAATTTTAAGAGGAATACTATGTTTTTTTTTGAATGTGTAATTGCATCGTTATTTATTGCATGACAAAGAATTGAATCACAAATTTCAATCATTTGTATTATTTTGGTTTGTTTAACGTGAATCGACTTAAAATTCGTATCAAATTCGTACTGATGAGCGTTGCATTGGTATTCAAACGAGTATTGCGAGCCTGTTTTTGATAATTACGTGAAAAAGTACCCCATGTTTTTCTAAGTATATTGCCCTTTTCTGGTGAAACCAAAAACAATTTGATCACGCATTATTCAAGAGATTACCTTGTGACTAAATAATTCATTATCATATGAAGAGCATTACAAGGAGAAACTTTTTTTACTGATTTTGTGGACTTGCAACTAATTTTGAATTCACGAACGTGAAATCTGTATTTGATGATACCAACTGCTTTCAGTTGTTCTTTTTCTATTTATGAACAGAATAAGCAATTATTATTGAATTTTTGATAGTGTCACAGTGACACACACATTGTATTTAAGCATGATGTGTGGTTTAAATTTATGTCTTATTGTGTGTACGTGGAAAATACTATATATCCAAGATTCCCTAATATTCCGAAGATACTTTTTGTCACTGCCTGTGAAAGTATGATATTGATTCCTTTCTTGTATATTGGCTCTTATCAACTGCCCCCCTCCCCTCATTAGTTTGATTATAATACTAGCTGCGCTAACTTGGGATAATATATAGAACAAAGCTTTTAACGATTGTTGAAGTCTATTTGTCTTGAACGGGAGGCTAAAAATAACGAAAGACGTGTTTTTGCTTATGAAGTGAAATTATCTTTAGCTGAGTGTATCAAAAGAGTCCTCTTTATTCAAATTTGAATTAATTCAGTTGTATGTTATGAAATTTGGCAAGAATATGTGCACCAGGATAATCGAATTCTTCTACCCCCAGAAAATACCCGGGCTTTGTAAATTTTATTTAATTATTGACTTGGTCTTGTAACCCTCAAAAATGTGTAATGTGTAATGAATGTGTGGGTTGTACAATTTCTTCATTTTTGATCCAATCATTATGCAAAAAAATTAATTTCGTAGGTTTTGACTGATAATTTGAAAATTTAGACAAACTCTTGCTGCAATAAAACCATGTTCATTGAGGGAAACTGCAAATATTTTCCGTTTTTATTCAGTCAAAAATGTGAGTAACTTGTATGTTGTATAAGTATTTCTTAGTCAATAGTAAAGAAAAGAAAAAAATTGCTTTGTCTCAAAGTCAGAGGTTATCAGAAAGGAAAGAAAGAAGCAGAAAGTAAAAGAATTACAGCTGGCAGTGGGAGAAATCTCTCACACTATATGGTCTTGTATATAACATATGTGAATCTCTATTGCACAAGAATGCTTTTGAGAGACGACAGTGGCAGCATGCATATGTTACAATATATATTCTTTAATTTAAGCGATCTTAAATCTGCTTTAATTGCGCGGATCTATATTATTATATATGAGGCATTTTATTTAATTTTGGAAAAGTTGCACCGCTTAAACTAAATATAAATCTATGAAATGAATTGCTATTGCTGTGCTTTTTCCTTATTCTTTTTTTCTGTACAATTATCAATATCTTGAAATTAAATGTGAAAATGGCCGAGTGATTAGCGAAAATTATACGACAATGATCGAAACAATTCAAAACCTCCCCAACAAAAAATACATGCAACGTTACTCCCGTTTTCTATGAAGTATCAAACACTAATACATTTCACTGGTCATTTTTCCGATATGTATAAGAATATAGCCGTAATCCATTCATCCTATCGTCATAAAAATACAACAGAATAGAAATTTAGGGTGATAATTCGAATCTTCATCCGTTCGTATCTAGATTGAACTTTCAATATTTACACGGAAAAACATGTCACAAATAATGATAAATTTTCAAATTTATAGGTATATCCTTGAAAATCTGTCGGCAATTCACCCAAAAAATGTAGTAATGTTCTGTTTCTGATCTTGTTCAAGTATGAATATGACCCTAGAAATTTTTAAATATTCCGAAGAGAAACTGTAAAACAGTATCACCAGTGAATGATAAAGAAACTCCGGTTTTGAACTTGATTAGCTCAAGATACTCATATAGATCTAGTCGAGTCATTTTAAATATTAATGGAGGCTGGATTCTCTTCTACGAGAAAAATTGTCATAAATTGAAGATTCAAAGGCGGCTTACTGCTATTACAATAAATCATTGTTGGAACAATATGAAGTTGTTGATGCTACTTTATCTGAATACCCATAGATTTCCTCTCCTCTATAATGACGCATAATTGACGAGGCGTGAAAATCTTGGCCATCATTAATAGCATTAATAGCTCCTGCTCGGATAATACTTTTAACAAAGCCGATTGACGTAACAAAACCTCGGTCTTCAGGTATGGTATCAATCAATTGAATTATGTGAAATCTTCATGAAATTTTTCTGTCCATAGATTAAACTTTGTATTGGAATTGAGAGGTAGCTAGCGATTTTATAGTTGGTGTGAAGAGTCAGAATTCTTTTCACTCATATCAAAGTTTGATGTTAAACTAGTGAAATGTTGTGCTAGCGCTCGCTGTCTGCAATATTCACGATCTTTTTCAGTGCAAGTCTAAGCATCTAATAGATGAATGGATAATTCTGGTTTTTATTTCTGGTAGCGAAGGTGGAAGAGCATAATATCATCGGTAGCCAAAGAAAATAATTGGACGTGACTACGTAAGTTGAGTGCTCAACCTAATACTGTTAGCTATCATGGAAAATTTTCACGCAAGATTTTAAAAAAACTTACCAGATTCTTACCATTCTTCTTATCGTTCCCAAATGGAAATGTATGTTGTCCGCTTTGGTCTTTCTCAATTTATTGTGGTTAGCAGCTGTGCCAATCCTTGATGCGATTCTTTGGCCATATAGATTCTTCGACGACATCAATGGACTGGTCAAAGTAGAATATTTTATTATTTGATTACCCCCCATAGTCAAACGAACGACAACTCAGTACATCCTTAATTGTTGTTAACGAGTAAGAAGCATCAACATCTTTGGATTTCGTGTCCCCCATTAGCAACAATTGAAAAATGAGGGCTACTCGGCAGGTGCAGTGGTTTTCGCTTGCGAAATGTGAAAATGTCGTTCACTCTCACTAGCTAGGTACTCTCCTACGATCAGATGTAATTTACTTAACCTCTGTTGTAATGGGAAACGAAAAACGTTAAAATTATACCATCAATTAAAAAATTTCGAACACCAATTGCATTCCCGCAATTTTCATTTTCGCGCACGCGCACTCGTATATTGCGCAGAATCCAACACGGTACTTCACCGGCTCAGCACATCTTCTCATTGCTGAACGGAATAAACCCGGAGCAGCGCGGCCAGCAAAAACTTTGTCGTGGCGTCGTAAATGCAGTCGGTGCGCGTCGCTCCGCGCCATCAAAACGTTTTATCTCGAGAGGCTCCGCACAGCCTCGAATGAGTACCGGGGCAGAGCTCGTCCCCTAGAGCAAGCCCTTATTTCGTTTGCTCTACGTTCGCGAATTCATCAATAGCTATCAAAGCTAATTTAACCCCTATACTTACAACGACAATTTTACACCAGCAGACAGTTGAAGACAAGTTTCTCTCAGTGTGTGCATCATCAGAGAGAGATAATACCCTACTCCAGGTCGTCGAACTGTTCGAGAGGAAGGCCCCTTTTATACATTGTATATAGACATAATCAATCAATCGGAGCAAAGCATCAGGAAATATAAAGTACTTAGTTGATATAAATAATATTGTAGCGGACTGCATCAGCATCTGTAAAGGGTCGCCCGGCGGGGGCGCACTCTTTGTCCCGCCTCGGCGGCCACTGACATGATGGCCGCCGGCACCCGTTGCCTCCTAGGTAACACCCTGGCTATCATCATCGTCCTCCTTCTATTGGTACAACAACGTACCATATTGGCTGAACGTTATGGAGATCCAGCCAGGACGATACATGGACATGAAAAACCTTTAAGAAGTGCACGATCGATCGTTATAAACAGAAATCAGGATGATTTTGAAGGTGGTGGAGATATTGGGGAGGCCCTTCAAAGGGCCAAAAGAGATTTAGCTAGCAGTAGTACTACCCAAAAACCGCATCATCATGTGAACAACCCCAATGTTACAGTCAAGGTAAGTTTTATAAGTATACAAGGATTCCGTCTGCTCCGACGATATTTTCATTTGTTTACGTCGATCCGGTTCAATGCGTTCTCGAACATCCTTTTTAATTTGCACCTGCTGCTATATACATAGCAGCAAATGTCCGGGGGCAAGTTTGTTTACCTGTCTATAGAAGAGAGAGCAGAGATGCATCCGATGGAAGTGCACCGGATAAATCTGCATTAACTTAGTATGTTTGAAGGCCTCGTGCTGTGCTGTGTTTATGCGGAAATTCCTTCGTGCATAAGACTTCGTATTATTGAAATTTGAAACCGATTTATGATTAATGATACGAATGCGAATTTCATGATGGTTATGGAAATTTGTACAACTATTCTAGATGCATTTTGTCACGAAATAGAACAGACTGCCCGAATGTCGATATAGCTGTCAACGAAAGTTATAAGGCCAATCGTGTGCCCCGATTCTTGTATAGAATTTCGATCACTGGCTAACAGCTGATCGACTGATCAGTATCGATCTCTTAGCTCTGGATCTTGTTCTGGACAGGTTTGAAGAGTTCTTATTATAGGTAAATAGATTGCGAACGTTTTGATTACGTTCGTATTCTAGTTACCAATTTTAAGACGCAATAGAGAGAATTGTTATCATTTACCCCTTCTTATCGCGTTGAACAATGAAAATGATTTCGTTCGAGCCTTTAGCGATATCAGCTGTTTGAAAGTACGCTTATTTTTTCATCGATATAACGCTTACAGTGTAGAAATTAAGATGATATTATTGTATAGGCGTACCCATTGGATCGTGTAAAATGATCCGAAGCAACGTAACGTTGATCTCACAAAAACACATTCGTCTTCTACTGTCAATATTATTTTCTTGACGCTAAGACTGCAGACAAAGTACATTCTTGCATCAATTAATTATCCACGCTAGATTTACTCATTGTGGAAGTGTATTTACCTAAGTGTTTATGATCATAAAAAATCATAGTCATCTCGCCTGTTCAAGTGTTGTTGACACGGACAAATGAACACTTTACCCAAGAATCGAGAAAATTTAAAAATAAACATCGAAAAGCGACATTTGCTCGGGCATTTGTGCAAAATCATCGCAAAGAACGGCAAGGTGGTTGTCTCACGATAGATATTTAGTCTTAACGAAGTAATGCCGTTCAACTCCAAGGTATTATTAGATTTGAGATTTGTAGTTTGAATCGTATCATTCCAATGTTGTGTGGAGTGAACTCATCAAGCAATATTGTCAATTTTTGATATACATACATTGATTACCTTGATAATGAGGTATCAAGATATTTGTATACAAATTGAAGTGCATCGCACCCACACAACTATTTCATCGTTGATATATTTCCTTGAATGTTTTGCAGTTTTTTTTCCGAAGTTTTTTATCGTTGCAATGCGTTTATCAATTTTACATACGAGTTTGTATCACTGTTTTAAAGCAAGCTCGCGTATTGAATGTATTCGTGGCCACTCGGCAGATGAATTTTACTTACTTCCCTCACGGACGTTTGTTTTTGGAACGTTTTTTTTCGTGTATTTTTTGTCGTATGACGTATTGAATGGAAAATTGAAAAAAAAATGATCATGTAGTCTGCGTCAGTTTTTTTTATGTATATCGTGATGTATCAAAGCTTTGATGTATGATCTACAACTTCTGTTCGTGGTTGTTGTCGATATTTGCAACTTGTGGATTGATTTCATTCTCAATTGAACCTAGGATGTTTTTGTATCACTAATTTTCTAATAATTTCTTATCCGACTGAAACTGATAATCTTTTCTCGCTCTCGGCCAATCGAATTGATAATCTTATTGATTTGTGTGTAAGTCAATGTGATGAATTTTAATTTCAAAATGATCTTTTTCCAAATCCCGTCGCACTTCAATTTCGTTCAATGGCTTCAAATGTCAATCTTCTTCTCGACATGTATCCAACACTTGCAAAAATACTTGCAAGTTTTTTCTATACTCTTATTCCAAAACCAGGGATATTCAGAAGTGATTTTAAGGTTATTCCTAGCGCTCACGTCAAACATAAAATGACTTTGTGTCATCTTTGAACGTGTAAGGATTCGGTTTCTAGAGTAGTACACGTGCCTTTTTCAGTCTTCCAGTATCATAGTAGACAATGCGATCACTATCCAGTCACAAAAATTCATTTTTGGTATCATGACAACGACTAGACTGAGTGAAGAATCCATTCTCATTTTTGCATTATAATAGTTGATGCGCGCATTTGCAATTCGAATCAACGCTCAAGCCGATGAATTTGTTAATGAGTTTCAGTTATACATATGCACGTGCAGATATATTGATAAAATTCTTTATAAGATGTGCGAAGAGTAAGTATCGAAGCGATTCTTTTGTTTGATCAGTCTCGCGTTCTTATCGGAACCGGGATTAATACTCTTTGGTAAAGTGCAGCAGCAAACGTTACTACTACACTCGACGCTTCGCTTTTCCTTTGTTTTTCGTTCCTCTTCCTCGTTTGTGTGCGTACACATGTGCGAAAAAGATGATAGATTGCTTGCTCGACGAGAGGCTTGCGTAGGTACTTATCGGAAACTTTGAGTTGCCAACTCGATAAACGTTCGATATTAGTTCTCTTCGATCGAGAATCGGTTAAAAGACACTTTTTGAAATCTATTTTTTGTTTAATTTTTTTCATGATAAAGTATTTATATGAATTTTTGTTGGCGATTACGTCATTTTTTCCGTCTAGCACTCGGTCTAGCAGCTGTAAAACAGGATAGTTCGAGAGAATTACTCACATATCATTGATAGGAGACATGTAGAATTTCCTGTCCATTCATTTTCTAAAAACACATATTGCTCTCCATTTAAATACGTTTTGAAAAATGAATTTCTTTTTATTATTCACGAAGCTGTTATTTGATATTCGTCCAGTATACATGCACGATAAAATTGTTGATAATTCATATTTAAAAAATGAGTCATAACTCAGTCCCCTTGCAAAAGACGACGATATTTGCTTATCAATCGAAGTGTATGAAATTAATAGATAAATCATCGAATATGCAATGCCTCATTGTTCTTGCAGTATTTTTTCTCGAATTCAACTGGCATTACCTATGACTCATCTAATTGGGGAGTCTAGAATCGAATGACTTTTAATTATTAGTAGACATACTCGATACAAGGTTACCCGAGAGTAGAAAAATCATGATATTTTGAATTGTGTTTCCAGGAAATGACTAGAATCAACGACCAGATATCATGCAGAAAATAATCACGAGCGGACTATTCCTCTCCAAAGAACATTACAAGTTAGATAGTATTTGCAAAGAAATTGATAGGAAAATATGAGATGGAAAACGGATTTCGTGTGTGATGGAAATTTCACTCAATATCAAAATATTTATATTGATTCGTTTCATCTATTGATTACATTTAAACAGTCGCAGAGCTGAAACTGAATTTTCTTTAGCACTGATGTGTAAAGTGAATAGCTTGCATAAAATTTCAATATATGTGGGCAGTTTCAGAAAATTTTGAACAGATGTCGGCAAAATTTGATAAAATGATGTTTATTGGGGCCACTATTAGGCACATATCCGAGTACATATCCATATTATAACAGAGAGAATTGATTAATGGGGACCATTCGAAAGCGAGAGATAAACACTGTAGTATAACGAAGCAATTAATTGCGAAAGGATGTATTCATTCTTATCTTCATTTTTTATTCAATTAGGTATTCGCCGCTGTTTTTTGTGTGGTGATTTTCGGCTATCCTGAAGAACACAATCTGTTACAAATTATGTTGCCAAAATGACACGCGATAAGGACAAAAATACGAGAACTAATGCTTGTGTCGTGTATCATTTTATGCTCATATGCTTCTTCTTTTCAATCAAAAATTATTTTTTATTTTCTTCCATACTAGCAAAAACCGAGACATGATTATTTTGTGACCTTGCAAAACCTAAAATTTGAGGTTGTGCCAAAGGGAACCTTGGTGTCATGTGTATCAATACTGCTAATCTGCTAATAAACTGCTTCCTCATCTACTGAGTGATAGAAACATTTTGTTGATTCGATAATAAAGATATGGTGAATCTATCATTTTGCATGTGTGTGCCAGATGTCTTCTACATCGTCAGCTCCAGTTAGATATTTTTATGAACCCAAAGCTTGGGTTTTTTAACAAATTAATTCTTATCATATACTCTCTAAATGAGTTTGAGTGAAAATTCACTCGATTTCACTCGTTTCGAGTGAAAATATCACCGTTTCGAGTGAAAATATCACTCGAAACGAGTCACGGCGTCGCAACTCGACTTCGAGTGGACAAATTTCACTCGAAGCCGGGTTGCGACCGTTTTCACACGAATTCACTTAGAGAGATCGTTTAGCTCCGGTGTTCATGTGACAACATTCGTTGTAAGGAAATCTCTTTTATACTTCTTCTTGATATTCATCAACCCATGAAATAATCCATCTTGAAAATTGAAAAAAAATTTAGACAAAGTACCTATGTTGGACGTGATAAGAAGAAAAAAAAGGTGGGATTGGAATAGAAAAAAAATACGATCGGCAAGTTACATTTATTTGTTTGTCTAGCTGCTGATGTTCTCGGCAATCAAAATATACTATTCCCCAGACTAAATCAATTATCAGCCAACAAACTTTTTTTGTAACTCGTGGAACCATCAAGTCATCGAAGAGTAGAATATTTCATGTTCGTTTCTTTTAAATTATTTTGTGTGTGAGTTTTGGTTATCGACAGCTTTTAGTGAGAGATTCCTTCGAGGACATACATGCAATTCCTAATTTATGTCGGGGGTCTTTGCTAATCATGAGATCATCAAGCTCACTTTGGTGTAATGTGCGAGGAAGTAAACTATTACCACGAATAAGCTTATTCACTACAAAAAGAAATCCTTACTCTCAGATTGCCGTAGTGTCTTACTGTTGCATCTTACATTCGTTCAAATCTGACCATCAGATGGAAAAAGACAGCTTTTTTCTTAATGTCAGAAAATACGACGATGTCAAGAGTATTCGACTTCATTAAAGGTTCATCGTCTAAGAATCAGGCGAATTTTGTCTTACACATCTTCTGCTGCACGAGCTATGTTTACACATGTGAAACTGTTCAAAGTTGAGTATTGAACCGCTCAACAAATAATTTCGTGTATGGTTGTGATTTTTGTGTGTTCGCGAATCGTCCAAATCTTAATCGTGGGTTTATAAAAGATTTAAAAAGTATATGGAATTATTTTCCCATATCTTGCAAAAGAAGTAAAATCTAACCTATTGTAAATATAAACATGCATCGGTGAGCCTGAGAGTTCTGCAGTTCAGCTACAAATGACGCTTGCTGTAAGATCAAACCCCGCTTCAGACGAAGCGCTTACTCATTTTGAAGATTTTCATCTCACATTTGTTGCATCTTGCATAGAACGAAATCAATCTGAAGGTAAGGATTTCTTTTTGTAGTGTTATCAGCCCAAAGTTGAATCAAAAGTTTCTGAGAATAAGATGATGATCTGGTCTGGAGATTCGAGACAATTATGAGTAAGTGCGGAATTGGGTGTTTTGCCGTGGCACTTCTCTCTATATTTCTCATGACTTGAATACAAGCTGAAGCTTAAATTTGTCATTGTAATAGGCATCACACGATGAATAATCAAACTTACTCAGAGCAAATGTAGACTCTGGTTTTTGTATGCATTCTTAAGAGACTGCTGCAAGAAGTTTCGCCATATTCTCAAATTTCCTATGACATTTTCTTCATCGCACGGAAAGAGAACCACGAGTATCTAGTGCACAAATAGAAAAATCCTCCAAGTCAACCAGGATTGGTCAGAATCAAAATACTTGTGGCTTCATAAAATTCGTTCAAATAAATTGTCTATATTGGTAAATCACCCTCATTCTCGCCTCAAGTTCATGGCACTTGCCTCAATGAATGCAGCCTCAAAATTGTACCAAAACACCAAAAAAATGTGTTTGAAAACCAATTTGTAAAAAACTAGTATCCTTCAATTACTTTTTCACTGTCAATCTCTCGAAGCCGCCGCCGACCAAGCATGCATGGTCGATTCTTGTCGTGCTCTCGCCACTGTACTTTCTCGTAATATGCATCGAACAACTCTCTCGCAATCCCTTCCCATTTATTCTTGTTGTTGCATGCTGCTGCGTTTGCCGCTAGTGCATCACGGCTGTCGAGCAACGTTACACGTGCACTTGCAGGAAAAACGTGTAATTTGGTGGGTTTCTTTTTCTCGAGTGCACTTGTTCTCTTACTCGTTATACACTGTGCATAGGTAGAGAGTTGAAAAAAATGTGTGGAAAATAATGAATTCTCAACCTCGGCTTGAAAATTTCCAGTTCTTATCCTCGTTATCTTATATTGATGAACGAGACCGGCTTTTACGAAAGAAAAGGAATTCTAGTTTTCTCGGATTTGACCGATCAATTTCTCATCTGTTTTATCAGACCCTTACTTGTCCGCAGAATTAATTTATCATCCTTCAGAGCGGATGGAAAAAGTTGTGATGAACAAAATGAAGAATGGTATTATCACTTGATTGTTTGTCCCAAAAAATGTTGTCATTTCATTTAAGCATGGCTAATTAGGAAGTTTGTTGTGTTCTGTTTATCTCTTACACATTTCATCATATATATCTTTCACATTTCATCATATTTTTATACTATGCGAGAGAAAGAGATATCACGGCAAGTTACCGACCCCGTCGTCTATTAACGGAAGTTGACGGAAGTCTCATCGGGTATTCCCGCGCATTACTTTCTCGATGACCAGACGCAGATATTTCGCGCAACTTTCATGGTTATTTTCGCATCAAGATGTCATTATTCGTTATTACACGATAATTTTGTAGAAAGTCAATCAAATCAAGTACGAGATAAAAAATATGTATCAAAAATGAGTTGAAGCATGTGGGACAAATCACTAACAAGTCGTTCGTCTTTCTCTCTTGATCCAATTCTATCGTGATTGAATTCTTCTCATACTTTGAAAGATTCCAACATGTGAATTTAGAGGCCCGTGTAAAAATAGATGTCTTGTTTTTTTCGGACTGCAGTTGGTGGTGCTCATGACGGTATCCCGAGCATCTCCCACGATCTCAAACCCTCTAAGCTTGGATGGTATATG
The DNA here is from genome assembly GCA_029851415.1 of Eretmocerus hayati. Taxonomy (NCBI): domain Eukaryota; kingdom Metazoa; phylum Arthropoda; class Insecta; order Hymenoptera; family Aphelinidae; genus Eretmocerus; species Eretmocerus hayati. The sequence goes on along the minus strand of CM056741.1, from coordinate 161,027,157 downwards.
CTTACATGCGAACACAACAGGAAAATTGGTGTGGAATTCACTGCGATGACTTTGAATTTGATCAAGTCTTCAACAATAGATGATTCTCCCTCAGTTTTTGATTTTTTTTCTTTAACCTCATTATAAACCTGGTAGTCATGTTTCTGACAAAAAATTTTTCTCAAGATACCAAGTTTGTGGTAATTATTATTTGACCAGAAAGCTGTAAAACATTGACCCTGGTAGAAAGTCTAATGAACATTGACCAACAAATCAGCTGATACTCATTGTGGAATAAAAACCTTCGAAAGTTTTCCCAAAAAATGTTTAACAAATGCAAATGTAATATCTGTCTGCCCACTGAACTTCAAAGTGAAAGTGATGTCGTAGTGAGTAAAATCACCATTCTCAAGAGGAAAAGCTAAGAAAAGAACGTACAATACCGTGCAGCAAAAATTCGTGAACGATGAAAGCAAATTCTCTTGCTCCAACTCAGACCCAGTTCAACGTTAAGAAATATAAAAAAAAAGCATTCGAAAGAAGAGAAGAAATGTTGACTTCCTATGGTTTCTGATTTTTTTTGCAACCCTCGCTGGATGCACTAACAGCTGGTATAACACTGTAAGAAGTTTGCGGGAAAATCTTCAACCACTGGTCGCGATTCATTATCCAGATTGGTGACCGTTCGGGAAAGACTGCCACATTAGTGTATAGATTATGGGCTGCTTACTCGGGTTAGCCGGCAACCCCAGTCGAGCGGTCACCAATCCGAATAATGAATCGCAAAAATGTTGCTTACCCTGAATTTTTCCCGAAAAGGCTCGAGCGGCCGGTACTGGTGTTTATTTTCATTTATTTATGAAAAATCATGAAGAAACTTGTTCTTCTGCTGACCCATCAATAATGTCACCCACGAGTGACCACCATCTACCAATTTCATGTGCCCCATAATTATCCCTATATTTGCTGTGGGGAAAGAGTCAACTAGTGGCTGATTTTTTAACGACCTGTTTGAGTTCGATAGCCAACCAGTTAAACAATCAACTGGTTGACTTTGTAACCAGGTGATTGCTGATCAGGTCCACCAATTTTTCAGAATGCACGAGAATTTTGAGGAAAAACACTCTATTAGCTACCGCTCCTCACGCGGCTGAAGATGAGTAATCTCACACGAATTATCTTAGATCCCATTCGCACGCAATGGTTTCTTGATTATTTTCTACGTCATGCCAGGAAGAGTGTGATCGTCCTCAGAGTAGCCAGATTCTCGGACTTTTCATGAAAAACGGCGAAAAACTACAGTTTTGGCTACTTTGAGAACTCTCACACTCTTGCTTGCATGACGTAAAAAAATCAAGTAATTATTGCTACTTTTAGAGAAAAGTTAATTCCAACGAATTTTTTTACGGTACTGTCTAGGGGTAAAATTCAATATCACTGCCTCACATGAAAAGGGAGCACAGTCGCTTGTATTTCATCTGGTTTTACGACAAAGACACAGTTAGTCATCGGTCAAAATGTGAGACACTTATTCATATGCATTGCACACTATCAGCACATATGTATGTTCCGGTGGTAATGGGCCAAAAACTTTCATCTGCAAAAAGCATCAGATGGCGATAAATGTTCAATTGTCCATCTGTACAGAATGAAAGGAGCTTGCATCGGTACTATACATCTATTTCTGTCATTCACTCACATTCCCGTGGGTGTTTTGACCATCAACAGAGTTTACTCTACTCACGCCCGGTCGGTACACTCTCTGTGCGAGAAGCTGATGCACGAGATCGACAAACGGCATGTGTACCATACGTGTAACGAGTGTGGGACTCTCTTTCCGCCTCGTATACTGCATAACTCTAACATCAGTACAGTCGTTTCTCTGATGTGAATTTCGCTTACGTGTTACACATTGCTTTCTCTGTCTCTTGTTGTCAGCTAAAATTTGGTGTTCCACGCGATAAATTGGATTTCTTTAGCTGCCAGACTCCCTATATGAGTGCATTCCTCACCAGGAAAAAAGTAGACGAGCTTTCGATTGAGCTTGCGACACAAATTTACTCTGTTCTTCTTGTCTGCCATTCTTGATTCATCAAAATGCTTTTTCTTTTTAGGCGGACTTGCGCGTTGATTAAATTCAGAGTTAATTAAAATTTCCTGTCGAACTTGAGACAGTGTCTGGCCGATTAGAAGAAGACTATTTAATAATACACGTTGACGAATTTTTATTACTCAAAGTCATTGCAGTATGTTCATTTCAGATGAATCTATCACACTCTGGTTGAATCATATCCTGTAAAATGATATCGTAATACAGTCATGTTTCCGTCAATTATACACCCCATCATGTATAATACACTTGCTGTAGCTGGAGACCGAGATAGGAGAGCTTGGAAAATCGCTTATAGTGTGTTTTTGTACGTTAGCGCTGAGGATTTGAATCGCGAATTAGAATAGAAATTATTGTTAGCGCTTGATATAAATTGACCATAGGTATGAGGGTGTAGTTGGAAAGAAGTATTGAAACCTCTTAGGATGTAAAGGAGGTCAGAGACAGCGAATTTGTCGAGTTTGTTATCAGGTCAATGTTCTTCATTGTATTGATGATTTTCATAGTAGTAATTTAGAAAGTGTACCCAACATGCGCCCCCATTATGCCTATCTCAGAGCTGACAAGGGGAGGAGGGCCGGGCCTTTGGATCATCAATCCTTTCCAAAAATTTTTTACAATTTTGTGTCACCTAGAATATGAAGAATCCAGAGTAACTCACTCCGTCAAATGGGCCTCCTGTTCGGAGCTACAAGCAGAAACGTTAGCATTGCCAGTATATCTAATATGTTATCACTTTTTAACATGGGCCTATACGAACAATGCTAATCTCAGAGGCTGTATCTTTGGACAGGAGGCCCATTTGACCGAGTGACTCTGGATTTATCAGATTCTAGGTAGTACCAAACTGTAAAAAAATTTTGGAAAGGATTGGGCTTCTAAAGGCCTGGTCCTCCCCTTGTGAGTACTCCTTGACTTTAACGCAATTATTCTTTATGTTTATTATGTCAAAATATAGAAAAATTGATCATTTGGACTGACCCTGGATGATTTCTGCGTCTTCCAGAAAGTACAAAGTGAGTTTTTGCATTTTTCGTGTTTGCAAGCTTGGGAATTCGCCAACGAAATTGCGTTTATTGAAACCGGTGCCAAACTTTTTTAGTCAGACCAATCTCAACGTACCTTATTCGATTTCTTGTCTCAAGACCTTCAAAATCTCTTTTCTAAAGTTGCAAAACTTTAATCTGGAGCTTTTTCATTATCAAAATACGGAGGTAATTAGTAAAACATTAAGTCCAACATCGGAGTGTACCCGACATGCCCCCCCCCCCCACCCCCCGACATGCGGTTATCTTGAAAGGGTGTGCAGTACGACATTTTTTAGCACTCAGAACGTGTTTGTCACGTGTCACTCGGTCACGTCAAAATAGGTCGGGACCGGCAAAAAGCTCCAAACGTGGTTGCACGCCGATGAAACATTTCATGCACTTGACCGTCCGTTTACACAGAGTTTTTCGGTACTTAAGTCAAGACAGCTTTGCTCTAGCTGATCGAAATTAAACGTAATTCAGCTGACTCTGAAGGTCTTGAAACAAGCTTTAAAAGTACATTAAAAAATGTTGAGTCAGACCACCAAAGTTGTTCAGGAATGGCTAGATGGGAACATTTTGGGTACACACTTTCGCGAACTCACAAAAAATCATTTTTTGGGAAAATTGTGATACTTTGACTTTGGTCGGTCAAAACCAAACTTATTGTAGCTCATTTTAAAGGTCTTGGAACAAGCTTTCAAATGCGGTAAAGTATAACGAGCATTTTTCCACTGTCCCTTGGAGCTAGCTATAATCGGAACCGGTTGCATCCTGCAATTACAAAATGTCAATTCGAGGTGCGTGGCGACAGCCACGCCGCCCTATCGGGCTCTGCCGCAAGCTGTCTCGGTGCCAACAGCTGATCGGTTCGAAATGGTTTACCGCAGCGCGGGCTGGCGCGGACCCGGCAGTATGTACACGAGGCTAAGTTTCTACATAAAAATTATGAATAATAGCAATATTGAATGTCTTACCTAGTAAATTCCAGTGATTTGGCGACTTACGGAGGGTCGGGTATGCGGAATGTGTACATTATATGATCCGGATCCGCCACCTCATATTCAGTAGTCCATCTCCGCATACCCAACCCTCCATATAGTCGCCAAATCATTGAAATTCACCAGGTAAGACATTCAATATTGCTATTATTCATAATTTTTAAGTAGAAACTTAGCCTCGTGTACATACTGCCGGATCCGCGCCAGCCCGCGCTGCGGTAAACCATTTCGAACCGATCAGCTGTTGGCACCGAGACAGCTTGCGGCAGAGCCCGATAGGGCGGCGTGGCTGTCGCCACGCACATCGAATTGATTCTCGCAGAGTGCGAACAGGTGCTGAAAATCAAAACCCTGTCAGCACAATTGTTCCCCAAAGTTGATACACACACAGGATATCTCAAAATTAATCAGTGTTACTGTTGCATGATATACTGCAATGGAAAATTTGGAAAAAAATTTGAGAGATTTGAAAACTACGCAAGTATTGATTTGGAAGTTGGGCTTTGTAACACGGCAAATCAATCTAAAAATTCGCAAATCGACTTATTTGCAAGCGCTCAAATTCGAGTGCGATTCATGTATAAGGACGCTTCGATGCGACTAACATCGCAGAGTCCGATGGTGTGTGGCGTGTACTTACTCTGCCCCTGGAGAGTCGCACCTCTTCTTAGATCACACACATCCTTAGATTCATACCAAAATATGACACATTAATTGATTGACTGACAATTGTTACCCTCATTACTTGCTCGATTCGACTATTGTCGGGAGCGTCCATTGCAGTCATCATTCGAATAAAGGAAAAAAGGCATATATATCCACATTCTCGTTGCCACTATCATCGTGCCACTAAAATTATTCAGTGGAATGTGAGCAACATGCGGGTGTGATGCATCGTCGTGAATAAGCATTAATCAACATAAGGAGGGTGGCAATCCGTGAACATCTATTGGAAATTTTTTAATCTGGCAATTTCTCGGTGCACATTTGCACTCTGCTGCTACGTGTCGTCTTCTGTGCAATAAGGGGGTGAATGCCGAGGCGCAATAATCACATCACGAGTCTTGAAGAGGCCCCCTTTCGACGAGCATAATAACACTTTCTCGTATCTGTAGCCACCAGCTGTAGTACCCACTAAGCATATCAGCATTAGCCAGCAAGAAGAAGAGAAGAAGCCTCTTGATTATACTTACTACCAAGTATCGTCGTTATAAAAAGCTCAAGAGCCTGAGATAGTGCAAGGCGAAATTTCACGTTCTTCTATGTGTTATATTAGTAGGATGGATTTTATGAATGGCAACTGCAGCAGTTATCATCGGATATAATTTGCATGTAATTAAGTTATCGATGAATTATATCCGGCTTAGCCGCATATTTTATCCAGTCGCCAACATTTCCGAGAGATTGCAATGTGGTTTATTCATTGATGCTTTTGCCCCCGAGGAAGAGCGGGACAGAGAGCGCGAAAAATCGATGAGGCTCGATTTGAGTGAATGTGTCTCTCTAGCCATGCAGCGGGCGTTTGACCCAATCTATAGATATTGCACCAGCGGCGGCTTTTGTACACTAGAGATTATACCGGAAGATCTGTTTTCCTTGAGATGCAGACTCTGATCACGATTCAGTGTTGTTTTCTTCACCGAAAAATAATTTTTATAGCAGAATTTAGGAAAATTTTTCTTGGATAAGCATGGCAAATCTGTTTGGCTCCCCTGGCTCCCCATTTCTCCCGATATTGTCTGAAATACATCCTCAGCTGATTGATTTGTTATTAGTTATGCGAAATTCAGAAAACCGAATCGTCATGATCCCATAGCAGTAGGAATCTTGAAAATTAGTTGTTGAAACGATTGTATTAGAGATTATTGATGGGCTTATTTCACCACATGAGAATATAATTTTTGTAAACTCCACACAATTGTATACTCAAGATTCTCCCACCTTTTTTCTGTGAGCAGTAGAATGACACGCTTCAAAAATCGATCATGAATGGCAGACTGGGGTCGAGTCGACCCACAGTCGAAAATCTGATGCCTCTCGGATTGCGTCGAGTCTATGGCCTTGAATGTGATTTTGATAATAGAGTTAGGGTTCCTCAAAACTAAGTTCTACATCGACAAAGTCTGACTAGTAGCGTCAAAAGTTAAAAAATATTGTTTGGTATGACAATTTTGCAAAATTTTGAAAAAATCTGATTCATCACTGTAGAACGAACCATTTTCTTCCTTTCCACATAAAGAACTGAGAAATTTGGTAGAAGTTTGTATTTTATTTGATACTATTTTTAATGTACGCCCATCTCCAATAGATAACCTTCCTAAAAGGATATTTATGTTGGAGAATTACGTAGGGAAGAAAATGGAGTGAAGAAAAATGTGAATCGATTTTAAGCACGTTCACGAGCACATTACCCAACACTACTGTGTGTATTTGCAACGGAATGTAATCTAGCTTCGGGTGAGATTTGATGTGTATAAATGATACCCTGGGGTCAGGCTGGCCCCAGCCAAAATCACGTCGGATAGACTCGAGACTAGTGGCGCAGCGGGCGGTCGCAACTGCACGAATTGATAATTGGAGGCTCAAACTGGAGATGAAAAGCATGCATCCAGTCGTATTAAGGTCAGTTTCGGAGCACATTTTACGCACACAAATGACAAACTGGGGCCAGACTGACCCCAGCGAAAATCACGTCTGATTTGGGAGGCTATGGGCGAAAGATTAGCAGTGTGGTGATGGTCATTGCACCTGCGTGAACCAATTTTTAAAGACTCCAAGTGAGGACAGATAGCGCGGGGCGGGCGAATTTTGACGATTTTGATTAAAAGAAAATGTTTGAAAATCACCCGGGGTCATTTTGACCCAGTGTGTCATTCGAGGATTGAAGATGCTGTTCTAAGTCTGGTTCAATGTGCTTTGAACTCGTAGATTCATTTTTAGAGTCTTGTTCGCACGCTGTCGTGTGTATAATTTCACTATCGTAAGCTTTTCAAGCGAGATATAAAGATATGATGGTCGTCCAGAGTGTCGTTTTGACGCGTGTCGACGACGGGCTACAGCCAGAATAGTTGCGACACATGCAATCCGAATAATTTGTCAATTAGGGTGAGAGAGGAAAGAGAATAAGACGGGTCACCATCATCGGACAGTCTGGTATATCCCTTTATCTTCTTCGTCACATGTACTTACAACGTGTCACATGTACTTACAACGATTACAATTTCGTTTGCAATCGAGGCCTGCGTCGGTCTATCTAATATACACTCCGTAAAGGGTCTCAGATGTAGAAGATGTACAAGAACCCGCATACGCATGCAAATTCGATGCTAACACATCCGTCTGTACGCTACTAAACATCCCTTTTTTCATTCCTAGTGTATCATGGTGGTACTCCTTTTTTTTGCCCTTTTTCGTACACGCTACTGGGTTTTCTCCCCTTTCATATATTCTTCTCTTCGCCTTTGGGGCAAAACCAGTGGTGGCGTGAAGCTTTTTATACGTATTTGTAAGAGCCTTCTACTAATATAAGTTTCAAAATGAGCTCTGATGCTGCCACACCAAGTCTGCTCTTCTTTTAGTGTGATCGTCTTGTATTCTTCTTCTTCTCACCGTCCGTGCCCTTATAACCACACCCCGAAGCTTTAGAGCTTTGCTGTTCTTTTTTTTTCTACTTTTTCTTTCTTGTTTTCATTTCAGCATAGCACAGAGAGCTCGTCTTGAATCTGGAAATTACTTCCAAACAACGATGTCGCTTGGAAGATGAAAAGTTTGTATACAGAAAGACAGATGAATTAGTGACCGTGAGAGCTACTATAAAATTTTGCTATTGGATAACAAGTTGTTAACAGCGTTGTTGATGTGATGCTAGTTTAGTGTTTGGACAACGTTCGGCTAATTTTATTCACGTGTTTGTATTTCGCGTTCGAGGTTACAAATAAAACTGATGAATATTCATGCTGTTGAAGTTCGTTTGTGCATCCGAAAAGTGTATACACAAGGCTAAAAAAAAGTTATAGAAAGATATCAAATTGAGTGCGGGAATTTCCATTGAATCTGTCCGAAACTCATGCAAATTTTATATGTTGAAATTCCACAAATATCCCTTTTCCTCAAAGCCTACAAAATAATATATAAAATTTAATTTAAATTTCAACGAGGATTTATCTCGAAAAAATCGTATCGTGATCGACAAGGTCTGCATTGACTCGGTAAATCGATTCTCAGTCTGCATTCAAAATTCATTGTGATGCAGCAAGCAAGCTAATTTGCACAAATATTAAACTTAATTAAAACAGAATAATCAACGTCAAAATTGAGTTCCCTCGAAATTTGAATTCATTTCAAATGCACGCATGCAACGCGGCGTGGTAAGCTCTTTTCTCGTTGCTCAAAAGTGCTGTTTCTAAAGCTTCCCTTTTGGGTTAACCTCCCCTTCCCATTTCTCTCATTCCCTCACAATCCTTTTCGTTTGCTGACGCACTCCCCATGGGATGCATCTGCACCACCACTACTAATACTGGGCTTTGCTCTGGGGGTCTTCTCTCTTCACAGAACGTTTGATATTCCGTGCTCGAGATATTTCTCTTGGTGCGCCCTGATGCTCTGATGCTGCTCTTGGCTCTGGTTAGAAGTTTAAAATATACGGGTGGTTCGTGATGTAGTTCATAAAGTGGCTTGTTGTATGTTGATTGCATTTTGTACGTACCTCAAAAAAAAAAAGAAAAGAAAAAAAAAAGCAGAAGAGAGGAGATAGAAATTGTCAGCTTCCTACTTCTATCTGATCAAGTGATCTGGTATTGAGAATGCGGGTATTCTTCATCAACGACGTGTCCCAAAGAGCATTATCTGAAAATTAAGATGATAGTGCTGTAATTTGTGATGGAATTTCAACTTTGATGCGAATAACAATTCCACTTTGTTCTGTCCTACATGGAATTGTTTTGCTTGTTCATCAAATCTTTTTTCTAACGTCATCTATCATTGGGCCAAAAGTCAATGCTAAATATCGGAGATTAATGATTTTAAAATTTTCATTCATAACCAGCGTTCGAGATGAGATATTTATTACCACCTGCGGGAGCTTAATTTTCGGAAACCCGTGTACTTTTTTAGAATTTTCTCAGATTTTTCGGTGCAACCATGATATCAAACTAATAAAAAATTTTCGGCACCCTGTGTGCCTTCTTTTTGGGACAATGTTTCTAGTAGGGTTGTTGAAAAAAACCTATCCCATGGTGTCCACCGAATCTGGAAATCAGGGGAATCAGAGAAAACTGAGGTAATTCGTTTTGCACCTGGAAATCAGGGAAAACTCTGGGGATCTCTACGTACAACTTGGGTTTTTAAATTAAATGTGTCATCTGACTTGCCTCTGCAATTTTTGCTCGTCTATTTTTCAATATTATAACTATTCGTTCAAACGAGTACGCATGAGACGTTTCAGTTGAAATAGGAGCATGCATTTCCAGTACCAGTGGAGTCTTACGGAGGGGATCTATTGCAAATGAAAATTCCATGAACCTACTTATGCAAGCGATGGCAATAATTTTGCCTAGTATCATTATCAGTCGTCTTGAGGCACGAAACTTTTTCGCCTCTTCACTACCTACTCTGTATACGTCGTCATCGATGTTATGTGTTTGGTCCGTGTGTTGTAAATAATTTTTCTTTAATGTATGTTCGTGAAAGAAGAAAATGCGCTCTCGTGAGCTCAGGAGGAATAATGGCTCTAGTCCCTTTTGTCACCACTTGAAGATTTTGATAGCAACCCGAAAAAAATTCAATAACAAAGCCGTTCCCGGCCAAATGCAAAAATACGTGTCCATTTATCTCGTTTCTAGAACAAAGTATATGTCAAAGCCAAGCCAATCCATTTTTTCGTAATTTGACTGGGCTTCGTAGTTTATCTGGAATCAGTCATCAAATTTACAAAATGAGTAGAATGACGTTCAAAATGCTGTTTGTGGGAAAATCAATTTGTTTTTTAATAAAAATCCTGTACGCGTAGCCGCAAAACTGGGGTCAGATTAGATTTCTACAACGAGAAAATAAAATATTTATTTTCGATGGTGCGCGCACATTTTTGTCTAGTTATTTCTTACCTCGCAAGTATTCAAACACATTTCCCTGTAAAGAACCTCTCAATGCAAAACATATTTGCCATATATAACTCTGGAGATGATCACATGTAGTGATCCAGATGAGTTTCCTTAATGATACAACATTGACATTGAAATATATCTGATTAATTGCTCTATTCGAATATACACATTATGAGGATAGATCTTAAAGATGAATAGAAGAGGTGAGTAATAATTCAGATCTCGTGCGATTTCCTCCACACGAAACGTTGCTCGATATATATATTCCTTCCAGTCAGCCACGCGTAATGAGAGCATGAATGTCAATAAAGATGACGTGCTAAGATCAAACTAGAATAGTAACGAGCATTGTCAGTTAGTCGGTGCATAAAGGAGAATAAAATGGATTCTATGAATGAGTTCACTGTATGTTGAACTTTTGCCCCATCCGGTCACTCTGCAGATTAAAGTCTATTTTTGCAGCAATGAATTTCTATGAGCAATTCAATGATTCATTGAGAGTTGGAGAAAAATGTCATATCTCGGATTTTGTATCTGTATTCTATGGTCACTCTCTCATTTTAGAGTTTTCCATTCATTATTTTCCATATTTTTCAACATCCCGGTATGTGTGTGGTCTAGTCGATAGGAATTTTTTTGTGGTTTTATGCAATGCAAAAGTATTTGCATAATTCATGAGGTCATCTGAGCCTGATTGATAAATCGCATTGGTGTATCAAAATTCTAGTCTGCATTTGTGCATTTTCTTGAATAAATCGCACACTCAGGGAATGAAATTTTTTTGACTCTGATATCTTCGAACAGATCTTTTTCTTGAAAAAAATACAAGAATTGAACTCTATCGATTTTCCTTGCAAATTTTTCGGAACATGGTTAAGTGAAATTTCAAACAGCATGAGGACCCTGTTAAAACGCTTCGAGTAAGAAAATCTGCATATTATAACTAATCGTGTGTATCAATGATAATAAAACCCATCCAGCAAGCATCGTGCCCCATTCATGGGATGATGAAAAAGATACCTAGAGTACTTACTCGGATTTATAGAAATCACAGACCCAAATACTCAGAGAGTGCATGAGAAAAAAATCTGGGAAGATGATCCCTCTCCATGGAGATGAGAGTCATTTTCATCTCGAAAATCATTATCCTGAATATCATGTCACAATTTAAATTTAATTGAATATAACAATTCTACAAATTCTGTATTACGCTATTTTTTTACTATTTCTACTTTCTAGAATATATTTCTGGGGCTATTCCCAGGTTAAGAAGACCGTCTAATCACGTGAGGTCAAAAAATAAGAATCCCCCCGTGATGAAGTATATCATTGTAGAGCTAGCATGAGATGATACGCGTCCTTTTGTTTAGCCCGCCAGACCGACTTTACACTCGAGCTATGCAAAGTCCCAGTTTGGAGCCGAAAATTGAAATTGGCATTCTGAGATCGGCAAAAACTTCACAATTTCGTTGCCAATGGGTGTTTGAAATGAAGCTCGATGAATAATAACAAACACATTGTACTCTATCGGAATAAACCCTATGGTGCGCAAAACTTGGCATAAAATCCCAAAAAGTTGAAAAGATGCGATTACTCAAGAAACCTAAATTCGTATATTCTCTTGGAATTTTTTTTCAGAGTACTTAGTCAGTCACCAAATATGATGCAGTTGTTCCGGTAAGCACTAAAAAATTGCGGTAGACATATGATTATTTCCGAGATCTATCGAATTTAGCTATAGATCCCGTGGATAATCATCTTGGGATAGTTTCATGAGGTCATAATACTCGTCTGAGACGGAATAGATCTTTCAAAAGAAATGGTGTCGAATTCCAACAATAATTTGGCATTTGAATTTTATTTTTCAGAAAAAAATTGTTAGCATCTCCCCTGATTTTTTAGTGCTTACCGGAACAATTGCATAATATTCGGTAACTGACAAAGTACTGTAAAAAAAAATTCAAGAGGATATGGATTTATGTTTTAGAGTACTCTTTCTCTTTTCATTTTTATCAATGTGTCACATTTGGGATTTTATGCAAATTTTTTAGCACCATAGGGTCTTTTCCTGACAGATAACATCGTTTTTTATATCAACCATCACGCTTGATCTCAAAAGACCATCGGCAGCGACCTTGTGGAGTTTTTACCGATCTCAGAATGCCAATTCCAATTTTCGGCTCCGAACTGGGAATTTGCATAGCTTCGGTGCAAAGTGAATCTGAACTAAACGAAAAAACACGTGTCAATTCATTTTATTTTTCGTGATTTTATTTCAGTCATGAACTGGACCATCGTAATTGGGTAGAAACATTCGTATGGAGCTAGACTCGTTTTTGGCTCATTGTTCGCAACCTTTGGTGAAATAAACCACCACGATAGATTGTTTTGGGAGAATTTTCCTAGCATGTCTGAGTCGGCAATGAGTGAAGAATGAAAAATCGCTGGTCCCACCACTGGGACCCGTCGCAGCGAACGTGTTGACAACTGGAATAGCCCTTCAATAATAAGGATATCTAATGTAGTATCAATACAACAATGTAGAACTGTACAGAGCAATCAAGTGATATTAAATTTCAAAATTAGAGGGTTCATGGCTGTAGAATATCGCTTATCATCAGTAATCGAGCTCACCTTGCGTTTCAACCTAATAATTTCCCGAAAAATCATGCAAATATTCAATAGTACCCTCATTACTCCTCAATTCAGTATTCAGCATTCTGGAATTCCCTCCACGCGATATATCCATTTGAAGCAATCAACTCCGATCGTTCCTCCTCTGTTGTGAATAAGAAGAGTCTAACCTCCGGTTCCGCCCCGCCATCCTGTGATGGCACGATTCAAACGGGTAAATCATTCCAGTAATTACGAGGATCCATGACGAAGGGTAAAGGAAGAGAAAATACTCGTACACATACGATGATTGTGATAGGCTACTACTTCAAAAACTTGGAAGCAAGCCCGAAAATTGCTCCTCTCTATAGTATGGGTGAAAGAGTGGCTCCTCATTTTACACCGCTTGTCTTTGAATTCCCCCATTCATCGCTATCTTTCTATGCGCAATGATGAATATCCAAGTCGCTCTTGTACAGACAGACCGAAATCTCTGATGGCCAGAGAAATCGTTTTGGTTTATTTGTTGAAACGATCGATATTCTCTATAGGCAGTCAGGAAGTAGAATTTAATGCCATTTGCGAATATGTGACTTACAGATTGATGCGATTGTGCTTAATCAAATCGCTTTGAAAATTTTTTGCAGCAAGGCCGACGTTTTATCTCGTTTAGCGAGATATAGCCTTATCAGTTTTGGCTTTCAATCAATTTACAAAGAAAGGAGTTATCAATCGATTATGAGGAGGTTCAGAAAGTGGCTTCCGATCAGATCTCTTTTTTTTGTTGCTTAATCGAAATTTATGAGTTACTCTCACTGTAGGAGTATAATTCTATATTAATAGCTCATGACATTTGATTTGAAAATTGATTTGCAAATTGGATCAGCGATAAAGAAACCTCATTCTTTTGTGCGAAAACGCATCATTGTTATGAAGGATTCATTCTTCGCACACGTGTCATAGAATAGTTTAGCGAAACTCTCTCCGACTTGCAGTTTTCTGCTTTCAAACATAATTTCATGCACAAGCTCTAAAAACAATAAATCAAATTACCTCGTGTCTACCATCGAAGAAAAAAGAGAATTGAAAAACGACCACGCGCTCACTTTTAGTCATATCAGCAGAGTCACGTTTACAGACCAATGATGAGTTTTGTATGTTGTCATTTTGTTAACAACTTTTTTCTTATCGTTATTGTGACATCAAAACGTGTAAGCTTCCGCCATTTTTGGTGCAATCAAAGTTGATACTCTACAAAAACAATGTAAGAAGTTATCAAAAGATTTAGGTGAAGTGGGCTTTTTCCTTGGGTTATCTCTTATCACTTGATGTTGATTTTCTTGACAACAATATACTCTAAAAAGTATTTTTTTCATGACGACAGCCCTGAGAATGCCGCATTTAAATACGATTCTAAGGTTTACGTAATTGAAACTACATCCGCCCCTCGCTTGCAAGATCATTTCTGGCTTTCTGGAAGACATGTCTGTCTAGTGCCCGAAATGGGCTAACGCGTTCAGTACAAAAATATAGTATTGTATACAAAACTCATATATTCAAAAAAAAATTTTTAAATATGCGTTTTAGTTTAGTCTTTGTTCTTTGTTCATAGCTGGTAGAAAATCAAAGACGAAAACCTTAGAAAAAATTTCCCCCGTCATATACTAATTTATTATGTTATCTCATTCAGGACATGATATCTATCAAAATCCAGCTAGGAAAAGTTTCCTAATTCTTGCAGTTCTAGATTCTATAGGCTGTTATAAGGACTAGAATATGGATAATGGAAATAGGGGAAGCAGATTTTGAGAATCCGATACGATGCTTGACTTTTATGAATAATTCTCCCATGAACATTTCATTGTGTAAAAAATGAAATCCAACCACGTTGATCATGCTCATTCGATACCCTCACGCATCCAGATTATGATTCGCGGAGAGCTGAAAACCGCGCGTTATATGCGTGTACAGCAGTTAAGTAGCCGCTGATGCAGCGTACGTAAAAATAATGTGAAACTCGAGAGTCTCACTTTTGCCTCGGCAGCATGCCATTTCTACTCAACAGCTAAGATAACAGTATATGATGAGAGAAGCTTTAACAAAGTGCTGATCATTATTCGCTGAAAGATGCAGTCTTTTTTTATCTATGTAAACTCACTGTTTATCTATTTCCCTCTGCTGATGATTTGCTGATGCACGAGAATGATACATTTTTTTCTAAATTAGTTCAGAAATGATACGACGAGTGATATTTTCTTGTCTCTGCTTATCCATGCTTATTTTTTATTAATTATTTTTTCTGCGTCTCGAATTCATGGTGAATCATCCATATGCTTCAATCTATGTCCTGTGCTAAATTGAGAATCCGAGACGCTGATAATGTTATTCTTGAACGCTTCACAAAAGCTGAATCCAGTTTCGATCGAAAATCTCAAAATTTTAGTTATCAATAATTTCACTGGCACATTCTCTCTACCATCGTCTCTAACGCACCTTTACTTGTCAAAAATTTTCATCCTGATGAACTACGATCTTATTTCAATCCGACGACTTTTTTCCGTAATAACCCAATTTTCACACGCTATGATCTAATTTTTGAAATTGTTTCACTCTACTATCTGAGTTAACGGACCTACACAATTTTCTATCGAAAATTATATTGATAGGATCACAAAAAATTATACCGAATAAACTAAATATCTTGTAAACTGCTTGAGGGAAGATGGTACTGCAAAAATTAATTTTTTCTTCATATCCTTATATTCAGTAATCAGTATAAGCAGTCCAATCAGCAAACGCTGCCATAAAAATTCCATCTTCCTCATTGGAAATTGTGTGATGTATTTCCTGTAAGGATATCTCCAAAATCCCATGGAAGATTTAGATACCGCCGCATTGTAGAGCTCAGCTTTCAAAAATTTAATTATTCAAGGTTTGAATCTGGCACAGAGCCAGCTGTCAGAATCACACGTGCTCTCTGAAATATGCAATGCAGATAAAGTAATACAAATTTGCCAAACGGTGGCGAGGTACAAACGTTTAGAAATCCCTTTTCTGGCCCTTTGTCAAGACTACATAAAGCTCCTCCAAAATGCTACTGTAGTTATATAGGTACTACCTAAAGGTTTCATGAATCATGTACCATCTCTCGTCTCTCTGATGGCTGCGTATATATCTCTATGAGCGAAAACCCATCCAACAAGAGAGACCGGAATATAATGGAGCGATAAGGCAATTGACTAGGAACCGTGCGCGCATCAGCATCAGGGAATATGATGTGACCGCCTAGGGCTGCTCTGGGGTATCTCTTCCTCATCACTTTGTATCTCTGGCTCCTTTGATATCGAGCAAGCCGATAAAGAGTGCATGTTGACGCCTGTTCTGTATGTAATGGCATGTCTGCCTTCTTTACTTGAGATTTCCACTAACTATTTTGACTAGACGATTTTATTGCAAAAATGATATAACTACACATTTCAAGTATTCGTATGTTATGCTTGGGAATCTTGATTTCATTTCGTCAAACTTCGGTCATTTGTATGACAAAATACTTTGGGCACGACAACATCAACCCTTGAAGATCACAGCACCTTTCCTAGACTTCCACCCCCCCCCCGGAGAAAGTTCATCTCCTGGAAAAAAAACTCATCGATATCAAGCACTCGCGTTGTCTTGACATTGAGAATTTAGGTCCATGTTTCTCGTTATAAGCATTGATAGGTATTCTATTAAAACCGTCTATTGATTGCAGTTTCTTTAAGTGAAACTACATCAGAGGGTAATCCCATTATTTTTTCGAATTTTCCCCATTTAATGATTTTTCTATCAATCTTTGTCCAGCGCTGATCAACTTCTGATCAACTGATCCTAATAAAGTAATTGGAAATTGGCATTTCTCTCGAAATTTTGTATTTCCGACTAGGATCAGATCGTCGACAGTACTTTTCGTTTATTTTGGAAAGTGCTCTCTAAGGCTGAACTCGCGAATTTTGAAAGACTGTCGCTCTGGTATTGTTTGGTAAATCTTAAGAGGTAGTGGAAATCATACTCTTCCACTGCTCACGCTCTCGTGAAAATGTGATATAATCGAACATCTGAACTGGATTCTCGGTCAAATACGTGGACAAAAATATTCCTTTAAAGATTATTATCACATATGAACGTTTAGCTTCTTATTAATGATTCAACATTTTTTTCTGATTTACAGGTGAATGCTCTGAACGACTCGCATCAACAGTTGATGGTTCATTGGGTAGGCGAGGGATCCAAAGTAGTTATCTGCTTGGCTAGAGATAGCAATCCTTTGCCAAAACCCCAACTGCCACTTCAGCCGGCCAATTCAGTAAATCCTAGCGCCGTCTACATAAGCTACGATTATGGCAATTCATTCGTCAACAAGACTGAAAGTTTTAGAATTTCAGATGAACCCAATGCAAAATATGCAACGGTGGATAAATTTTATAATCACCCAACGCTCAATAATCTCGTGAGTATATCATCTCAACAGTTTTTTTCTCATGATCAGTATCATAACCAGTAGGTGGGATTGAAATTGACAGAATACTTTGTCTACGTTGTTATACTGCTTCCTTTATTAGCACGAATATTTATAAAATTTATATCTGAAAGAAGAAATTATCTCATATTTGTCGGCCTCCAAATCTTTACGGAATTTTTTTAGTGTTGTTGTGAGTAAGACCTAGCATTCGGTAGGCTGATGAGAATTGATATTCATAATTTCTTGAGACTTTTCTAACGATCAAATCACATGAATGGCCATTGACATACGATTTTACTTCGTTACTTGCTGTTTGCGGAACTGAAAATCCATGGTTTCTATCAGATCTATCGTCGTCTATACTTATTGTTCTTGACTATTTGATCTTCTTTTTTGTTGTAAATTTTTTCATACAATCCGAGATACGATGTATTATTACTTTCATTCGTGGTACCACTAGGGCTCAATAGAGAGTTGTATAGAAGTAATTTGACAAAAGTGTAGATTCAAATTATTTCTATAAACATGAGCGAGATCAGACTCGGCCTGGAAAGGAGATAGAGAGCTATTAGTATGATTAATTATTTTCACCTAGAATTTATGAGAAAATCCGATTGAAAAATAGCCATGCGTTTACCGATAGTCGATGACACTCATAGATATTCATGCTTCTTCTTTTTGATTTATTTCAGTGTGTCTTTGCTGACAGTACAAACAAATTACTGTTCATCACCAATGATCATGGTAACACGATCAGCCGGATTGAGCTCAACTTCAAGCCAAGCGAGTTTGCTTTCTTCGAGGAGAACCACCGCGTTTTCTTGATTTTGGACAAGACTAACTCAGAGCGCAAGGTATGTTTCAACAAAATCTTTTCTCTTTTTTCCTATATGGATTCTTTCTGTACCCTCGATTACACTTACTTGACTAGTATAATTTCTTATCTGGATGGGAATACGCTACACCCATTCTAATCTTCTTTTATTGTCACATTAATGAAGATTGTTTTTTTTTTCCAGTTATATATGACTTCAAATTCAGGCAAAAATTGGAATATAGTAAACGAGTATGTGAAGGCATTCTTCTGGACCAATGACAAACCAAAGTCTCTGTTAATCGAACGAATGGAGCCATCTGGTGACAACAACGTTCTAAATCTAGGCAATAATCACTCAAAGTGGACCAGCCGCGAATATAAACCAGTCGTTCATAACGTGCTGGACTTTCAAATTCGGGGAGACTATATGTTTGCTACAAGGAAGGTATGATGTTTTAGATATTATTAATAGTTATAGATCATGAACAAATAAAAATTCTTTCCTCCTATCAAAAAACCAATCACTGGTACGTACATCACCAGTTTTGATATCTTGCTCATTGATTCTTGATTCTTCAAATCACTAGTGAATTGGTAATATAGGAAATCGAAAAAATCTTAACGTGTACAAACTTTTGATTGCAGTCAGCAGAAAACAACTCACAAAATTTGGACCTACTCGTGTCTTACAAGAAGAAACCTTTTGTTCCCGCACGGCTAGGAGACTTGGATCGTAGAGATTTCCATATCGCCGATGTATCGTATGACCGAATTTTCTTGGCGGTCTGTCACACGGATTCCATTGTCAACTTGTACATATCAGAGAATATTGATGATCACGAGATCAAGTTTGTCCTAAATCTTCAAGGAGTTATGAGTTTTTTCCCAAATAACACTTGGAAAGAAAGTTGGCTCTAGTAAGTAATGCAAAGGAATCAAGTTTTTGCTTTAACCGTGAATGATGAAACTGCCTGGCTAATAAATTTCACAATATTCAATGAGACGATCCAATGTCTCAAGATTCTCCAATTTGACATGTTTGACTGTTCAACAAAACGCGTTCTGATAGGAAAAAGGATGTAAAAAATGTTCGAATTTCGTTTTTGTAGTTTATTCGATCCAAAAAATTACAACTAGACTTAAAAGTACTTATTCGAATGATCATATCAGTTTATTCTTGACAATTTCGCATTGATTTCAACACCTTGCTACACATTATTCATCCGCAACAAACTTTGAATTCTAATTTATGACTTTTTCAGCGATGTAGCCGATGAAGCTTTTACGGATCTATATAAGGTTGAAGGACTGAGAGGTGTTTACATAGTAAATCAAGTACAGGGCACGCCTAAGCTTAACGCCATAGGACCTGAGCATTTGAACACGCTTATTACGTTTGACCACGGCTCGTCATGGCAGAAATTGATAGTGCCGGAGGGAAATCGTCAACGTTGCACGGGGCCCGATTGTGCGCTCCATCTTAGCCAAAAGTTCAGCCAACTTTATCCTGTGACGCGCTCTGCCTCAATAATGAGTTCCAAGTCCGCTCCAGGCATCATAATGGCCACCGGCGTAGTTGGAACTAGTTTGAAGGTGAGTTTGACCCTTTTTTCTTTTCATTCCCGGTTGATATTTATTTCAATTTTTCGCAAAGTTTGCTGTGTTCTCTTTTCATTCAGTATTATGAGAAACTAAAACACAAATAGAAGTTCCATAAGGAGAAAGAGAAAAGAAAAGAAATGGAGAGAGTACTTGAATCGAGTCTGAAAGCTCTTAGCAGCTGAGATGAAACTTGGGTCTTTACGCCTAGACGAGTCACAACCTGCTTCTTGCTGATTTTTTTTCCTGAAAAATTATTCAACAATATTGTCGGAATTATAATAGTTTTAGCAATCATTCCTTATACTCGGTTTTTATATATTTATTACCAAAATACATCCTCTACTAGGATGAAATAGCTTTCTTTGGATAAACTTTGATGTAACAAATGTTAGCTTGTTTGGGCAGAATGTTGCCTTCTTGATCAGAGTAGAAAAACTTCTGAATGTCAAAGTAGCAGTAGTCATCGGTATTGATTGAAACACTCGAACCTTTGGCTGTATATTGTGGAAATGTCTTCTATAATTTCGTTGGGATAACTTTTCTGATTTCTCTTACAAGGGTAATCCTGGGCTATATGTATCAAGAGATGGTGGACTCACATGGAAGCAAGCCCATCAAGATTACTATTTCTTTAATATGGGTGACCATGGAGGTGTCTTGGTTGCCGTCAAGTATTTCAAAACTAAGGGAGAAACGAAAGAAATCTTTTACTCAACGGATGAAGGAGAAACTTGGAAGAACTATGAATTCAACGATAGGATGTTGAGAGTGTACGGACTCATGACTGAGCCAGGAGAAAACACAACTGTTTTTACAATGTTTGGTTCTGGCAGCGGGCAGCATCAATGGTTAATCATAAAAGTGGACCTTCGCAACGTGTTTGAACGAACTTGTACCGATGACGACTACAAATTTTGGTCTCCATCGGTACCATCGGTAAGTAAAATTCAATTCTTGCATCAATCGAGACGGATTGTGTCTCCCGATTCATTGCCAGTTTGTGTATAAATTGTTGTACCGTCGTTCTTAGTAAAATATCGATCTTTATAATTTGTGCAGTCGGTGTGGCCAAAATGCATTCTTGGGCGAAAAACTACTTTCAAACGACGTAGTCAACGAGCGAATTGTTATACGGGTTTAAACTACGATCGCCCTGTGAAAGTTGAAATTTGCCCGTGTGATGCTGCAGACTATCAATGTGACTATGGTTTCATGGACACAGGCGCTGCATCTACCAACAGATGCATTCGCAACAAGACCCTGGATAACTTTGATCCTTGGGCTGTACCAGAAATTTGTCCTCCTGGAACATTTTATAATAGGACTAAAGGTTATTTCAAGATCCCCGATGATGAATGTGTCGATGGTCAATCCAGATTGTTCGAACCCGATCAGGTTAGTGTGCTTCTTCTTTGCTCATCGAGGAGCTATAGGGAGAAAGAATTTATGCCAATCCATGGATCGTAATTTTAATATCTGTAGATACCCTGCCCGATGAATGAGCCAGCATCATTCCTTCTTGCGGCACAGCGTGAGCGAATCGCTCGTATTGATTTGAACGAGCGGACTTTGGAAGTCTTGCCAGTTCAAGACTTGAAAAACGTCATAGCTGTCGAATTTGACATGAAGAACAATTGCTTGTACTGGGCAGATATAGTCAATGATACAATTGGTCGTCAGTGTTTTAAAGATGGTAGAAGCTATCCAGAGATACTGGTGGAAACAGACCTTAGTTCGATCGAAGGCATGGCTTTAGACTGGGTGTCCAATGTCTTATACTTTGTTGATGGTGTCAGAATGAGGATACAAATCATCAGGACAGACATTTCAGTCGCTGGAAGAATGAGAAGAACGATTTTAGGGCCCACCAATGTACAAAAACCGAGAGGTATTGCTGTCCACCCAATGGCAGGGTACATGTTTTGGACCGATTGGGCTCCTGGCAATGCTTCAGTCAATAGAGCCAATTTAGACGGAACAAATGTCAAACATCTTCACCGAAATATTGTCGAATGGCCAAATGGTTAGTTCTTTAATTAAACTTTTTTCGAAGACGTACTTTCTAATGTTGAGAAAATCATCAATATTTTTCATTATCTGCCTTTGCACTTCGCCTCGTTGTAAAATGAAAATATTTTATCAGCAAGAAGTATTATGTAAAAAATTCTTATTGCTCATCAGAAAATGATTCGGAACCAAGCTGTATTATTCATTCTTATTCATCAAATCACTAAACTTGACTTCGTTCCAGGTATCACCATTGATCATATCGCAGAACGCATTTATTGGGTGGATGCTCGACAAGACTACATTGGTTCGTCTGATTTCGAAGGGCAGTATTTCAAAAGAATCATCTCTGATGACGACAGAGTGTCTCATCCATTTGCTGTAGCTGTTTATAAGAGCAACATGTATTGGGATGATTGGAAACAGTCAATGATCTTCGTTGCTGATAAAGATCGCGGCTTAGGAGTTCAAAAGATCTATGGCCAACTCGCAGGTCTCATGGACTTGAAAGTGAGTTTCACTGATTGAGCATATATTATAATGTATAGAAGCGTCATGTTGAAGCAATTCCATGAATCAGATCTCTACATCAAAATAATGTCCCAAGTGTCACCCATTCTTTCACGAACCTCATCTCAAAATTGTTGTGTTACAGGTATTTGGTCACGGAGTTCAAACGGGTACAAACAAATGTTTTAACAATACAGAATGCTCTCATATCTGCCTTGGTGCACCCAATAATGGTTCTGTATGCCTTTGCCCTGATGGAATGGTTATGCAGGATGGCAAATGTATGTGTCCGGGTGGTATAAAACCTTATCCTAACTCTACTTGTCCTCAAGTAGATTCTAGCTGTGCTCCAAATCAGTTTGCGTGCGATAGCAAAGTATGCATTCCCGAATTTTGGAGATGTGATGGCGACAATGACTGCGGTGATCATTCAGACGAAACCAATTGTAACAGACTCAAGTGCCCGGCTAATACCTTTGCTTGCGATAGTGAAAAATGTATACCTCGATATTGGGTGTGTGATTTAGACAGGGATTGCAAAGATGGGCGGGATGAAATGAGTTGCACATATTCAAATTGCACCGATTCGCAATTCAGGTAAGAATGATTAGAAATTTTATCTCCGATTGTAGACTATCATTGGTGGTCTTATTTATATCGGAACCCTTATGAGAATTTCTAAAAAGTATCTTCTTTATTTATTAGGTGTGATAATGGCCGCTGCATATCTCATCGATGGAGATGTGATGGTGAGGACGACTGTCATGATGGTTCTGATGAGAAAAATTGTTCTACATCTCCATCACAAAGTACCTGTGGAACTGACACAATCTTTTGCAAATCTGATTTTGCCAGTTGTATCCCTAAAGCGTGGAAGTGTGATGGAGAAACTGATTGTGAAGATGGCAGCGATGAAGAAGATTGTTTGAGTGTTAAATGTGAGGTAAGATTTAATTCCAATACATTTTTGATCTTTGGTACTGGATTTTTCTGTAGAAAAACAATTGAATGAAATTACCAGTTGACGCTATCGAGAATTCGTGTCTTTGTCGTCGATAATAGCTTATCATTATTATTATTTCTCATCACAGCCCTGGCAATTTGATTGCAATGCCGATAATAAAACGCACCGTTGCATCTACAAATCTTGGGTCTGCGATGGTGACGGAGATTGCCCAAACAACGCAGACGAGAGTAACTGCACGGTCTCAGAGCCTGATAGACCTATCCCATATCCACCCTTAACTCCAACCAATTCGTGCAACGACTGGATGTTTACGTGCAACAATAAAAAGTGTGTGCCTTACTGGTGGAAATGCGACAGCGTTGACGATTGTGGTGATGATTCGGATGAGATCGGCTGTGGTACATTAAATCCTGAATCTGGAATTATTACTGGACCTACAACTCCCGCTGATCAACATCCCATTCAATGCAAGGACCATCAATATCGCTGTCTCAATGGCGATTGTATCACAAATTATAATCTTTGCGATGGCACCAAAGATTGTCCCGATGGCGAAGACGAACACGACTGCTCTGAGTTCCGGTGAGGGTTAATCAGAATTTACTCTCTTTTTCTGTCTTTTATTATCTTCTTCATAATAAATAGATCATCGCCTGTGAAGATTTTTTACTCGAATTTGAAGTATTTTGAATGAGTTCCTTAGCATATTCCATGATCTCTGAGCCAAAAACAGAGTCATATTGTGACATCACACACTTTTTCAGATGTAAAGAAGATCAGTTCAGATGCATTTTGGATGGCTCTTGCATACACACTCACAGTGTTTGCAATGGAGTGGCTGATTGTCCCGATCGTAGCGATGAAACAGAGTGCGATCATTACCGTCCACGTCCTCCTTCAACAATCTCGTGTCCAACTGGTTATTTCGCTTGCGATAGAGGAGATTGTCATCCACTCTCCGCTTACTGTAATGGTACACAAGAATGTTTTGATGGAAGTGATGAAAGCAACTGTGAAAAGAACCACACAAGGGTTTACCAGGTGAAGAATTGCTTGAATACTTCATTATTTTACGAATTCAATGCATCATCAATTCACCTCTTTCGTCTGGTCCGTCTGACAAGGGAATAATTTGCTCTGCAACTAAATCGTCGGATTACAGGTGCTCACGATTGGTGCTGACGAAAGATCGACCAATGCTACGAGTCTCTTCTTTTTCTGGTGGATCCCAATTCCCAAAAACGTCACGTTCGAGTACATGCCGTCAATAGCGTTGGCAGAGCCTGGTGCTAAATGGACCAATGCATCAAAATGGATCGAAGAGACTGATTACCACTTTAGTGATCTTGAACCTTTTACGCGCTACAATTTAACGATCTACGTCAAAATAAAAAATCAGCCCACAGTTTTCCCCCCAGCAAGGTATGTTACCCATAATTTCTCACTTATTTTGAGTATAATTCTAATCTTCCAACTCTGTACAAATACAACACCCGTATGGAAGAATTATAAAATAATTGATAAATGGTACATTATGCACCGATGCGAGGTTAGCCTGTTTTGGGGCATGGGAATCAATTTTCCCCGAGTTTAACGAGGGGGAAAGATTCCCAATGCCCCAAAACGGCCCGACGAGCGAGGTGCATATACTATTTTTTGGTATCAGGGCGACTAAACGCCAATTTTTTCAGGATTTTGGATGCACAGGGATCGGCTGATACTTTCATCGAGGAAATTATCGAATTCGATCCCAAAGTCACCCGAGGTTTAAGCAATCGCTAATACTTTTCAAAAAATTGTTCAAAGATACTTGTAAGCGTGCTAGACAATCAAAACTGACCATGTTCTTCGGAAACCATTGATGGCTATGTTTCAGAGATCACTTTGTGATTGTTTATACGTAAAAGCACTATAAATTTCGGATCTTGTTTCGAATTTGAGCGCTTGCTTCGAGCTTGTGGCGTAACCCTTTTTTACCCATAAGAGCGATGTCTTTTTATTCGCGATTTCCTTACTCGCGATACCACGCTGATACGTATCTCCGCGAATACGAAGTGATGCCTGTAATTTAAAAATGTCAAATAACAACTCGTGCTACTCCGAATTCAGGTACTTGGTCGTGTCAACCAGCGAAGGTACTCCTAGCCAACCTTGGAATGTTACTGCTACTCAACGTAATGCTACATGCATTGAAATTGCCTGGCAACCACCAATCCATCCTAATGGAGTCATAACCGGCTATGAAGTGTTGATGAAACCAGCTGTATCTTCAGTGCCAATTCAGTCCCAGAATACATCTGTTCTCTTAGACTTTGATTTTGAAGCTGGTAAGCATCCACCTAATTTATCGTATCATATTGAAACATCGTATTCTTTCATTAGACTTGGACTATTTTCTTCGACTCACACAGTAACGAATCGAAACTGATTATGAAGCACAGCGCAGTAATCTTGCAATTATTTTCCAGGCAAAAATTATTCTTTCTCAGTCATAGCAAGGAACAAAGCTCAAGAATCTGCCGCATCATCTTCCGTGACGATAACTTTTGATGGATCTGCACTCATAGGCGATATTGAAGATCTGAAGGTGATCGACAGAAACAACCATTCAGTTACTCTGAGCTGGAAAAAAGTTGATGATGCTGATGCGTACATTATCGCTCCATCAGGACCAAATCATTATCCAATGCTCGATACCCACACTACAAAATCAAATACATACATCGTAGATGGTTTAGCGCCTGGTACTAGATATAAATTCGATATCAGTGCCATGAGGAAGCATTACATCGGTCGATCCAGCTCAATAACCGGAACTACCAAAGATCAGCCCCTACCCACTGTGACAATTGTTGAGTACAGCATCGTAAAACCTCATGGTACAGCTGTGAAATTAACCTGGGAATCGCCAAAAAGTAATAGAAAAATCAGATGGCAGTATGCGGTGCATTATGGCTTTAACATGGGTGAAACTTGTAAAGGTGAATTTAATGATCATGCTTCTTTCAATTGCGTCGAGCACCATCGGTGAAGTCCGCTTGTTCTCTCTTGTATGTGAAAAATTTTCATCCTATAGGATATATTTCATCAATCATATATGAGTCAATACCTTGCGTCGGATTCACCGCCAAGCCCCACCGAATACCATTTACTACCGAATACCCTTTTTCGTCCCAGTATAGTGAAGAAGTCGGCTTGAGTCGAGGCCGGAATCTGACACCATTCCGAATTTTTTACTTTCATAAAACTTCTCTCTATAACGCAATTCTGGTATGCATTCTATTGATGCATACAAAATTCCATGTGATTTGATTTCGAAAAACTTCAGGTATTTCCAGAACGTACTCCAGTCCACCGCTATCCAACATGGCCGCGTACTCCGGCCTCCCGTTGAGCTCGGCTATTCTGTTATAAAATGATTTCATGACAATTGGCAATACTTCGTTGTAAACTTTAGGGAGATTTAGTGGTAAAATTCATTAGAAAATTTTTCATTGCGAGAAAGATCGATCCATTATGAATGAAGATTTACTAAGACATACCATATAATTTTTTCAGTACCCAAAAATCGAACAACGAATGTGAGCATAACTCTCCGTGATCTCGAAGCTTGTGAGTCGTACATCTTCATGGTAGGAGTCAGAGGGGAGTATGGAGTAGGCCCTCTGAGTAAGCCGGTGACGGTGCAAACACATTACAATCACAGAGCTCCTCCCAAGAAGCTCAGAGTCAGTCGAGGAGATAAAGCTGATGTGATGCTAATTACGTGGAGCGCGAGCTGTTCAACAATAGATGAGCCTATTGGTTACACGGTAAGTCGGAACTGTTCATTTCAAGAAAAAAGATGCTTGAATTCAATTGTAAAACTATTCCTGCTTGTTCATAGATCACCATTACCGAGGTAGCTTTGAGTAAAACTTCTATCTTGTCTCTTCCACCAACGAATGAAACTGCCCTCAAACATGTATTGCGCAACATCAAACTCGGGGGCCGTTTTAATGTTACTGTAGCCACAAATGCAGAAGGAGCAATTCCATCGCAAGTAGTTGTGTATAATGCACCACCCATTGCTCCACCGCACCAAGTTAAAGCTGATTATTCAGATGGAAATTACGTCCTTCATTGGCAAGAACGCCAGCTTCCAAATAGCATTATTAAAAATAGCAAGTATCATTATGAAATACTCGTTAATGAGGATGGATTGTTCAATGCATCGTCAGCATCAGTGTTTCGAGTCGATCAACCACCCTTCACCTTGAGAAATGCCAAAACCAACAAGATGTATGCATTTGCTGTCAGATTGGTCACTGAAGAAGGGTACACGAGTCCTTTGAGTGAGATATTTGAATCGAATCATGGACTTTGTAAGTATAATACTTGAAACTGATTACATATCAGAATATTGAATATCATTTGTGAAATGGCTCTTCGTGAACGAGACAGACTCGGCGCTCTCTCATTTTTTGTGATTTCTCGAATGCATTTGATTGAGGATTTCCGGGGTGATATGTTACTGTAATTTTGGTACGAATACTTTCTTCTAAAATATTATTGATCAAACAGTCGATTCTAATTGAAAACCAGGAATTCGAATGATTTTGAAAGAATTGCTCTTTGCTTATTTGAAGTGAATAGTTAGTAACTGTTATTCATCGAAAACTCTCGCCAAAAATTTATATTTTGGTCGCAGTTTGAAAGCAAATAACAATAAATGTAAATTCCCTCCTGATTCTCCCAAGAGCTTGATCATGAATGAAATATCTCGTTTTATTTGGAACTTTTAATATTCTGAGCCATGAATACTAAGACAGAATTGACAGCAATTGTATATAACTATCTTCAATAACAGATGAAGAATTGAACTCTGAGGTGAATACATCCAGCGTCCTGTCATTTGCCATACCTATCTGCCTACTAGTGGTTGCCCTTGGCTCAGTAGTAACGTACCTCGTCATAAGGCAACGAAGAGTCTCCAATAACTTTACCCAGTTTGCAAACAGCCATTACGACACGAGAAGAGGGCAGGCAACGTTCCCAGGCACGGTTGACGCCGGATTAGGTAATTTCTCTCACCGATATGTTTCATTTTTATTGGATTTGTTCCGTCGAGAATGTAAAATCAACAAATATAGTCTCATTCTTAATTTTACACCTTCTACGAATGCCAGTGCTAAAAATGATGAACTTGTCTAATTATAGATAGATTTTCTACATCATTGTCTAATGAGAGTATCCTCCTACAAGTTTGAATTGTCATCATGATTGTACATACTTGATCCATTTATGAAGCATACGGAATTATTTAATGCATTTTCAGCTGAGGAAGACGATGGTCCTGTCATCCGCGGCTTCTCCGACGATGAACCGTTAGTAATAGCGTGAGCATATGGAATTCTGTAAGCGATCATCGTGCTCTGAGAAAGGTATGGAAACTGCACACATCATTCCAAAACACTGTTATCTCAATAGATGACTGAATCTTCAGTCGAAGATACGAAAATAACCAAAATGACGAAACTGCTCGTCTCTAAGTACACTAAATGCACGAAAAGGATTTCATACGCGTGATTCTAGTCGTGGTGCGTTCATAACCACCGGATGCCTAAATATAACGATTCTTATCCTCACTGATTTTCTATGAAAGATAAAAACGATGATTCTAAGAGAGAGTAGAGATCAATGAAACCTACTTTGATGTTTTTCACCAATTGCAATGACACGATTGAAATTTCGTAGATCGTGGTCACTTGAGTTCGGAGTGCAACCATGGTCACATTTCAACTTGTCCCTCATCTTCTGGTGTATTATTATCTTGATGCATTGGTGCATAACACGATGGAAAGAGAAATTGAATGTAAATAATTTGGAGAATTATTAATATCCTTGCCAAGATGCAATTTTGATTTAGAATTAGAGTCTATCCGCCTTGATACGTGACTCATTGTTTCCTGGTTTAATGTGGAAAAATTGCTCTCAACGTATCCATTGTTCAAATAGATGGACTTTACACAAGGGTCAGTGCCCTTCATGATGCCATAAGTAATTAATACAGGCGCTTAGAGTCGGATAGTTATTAGAGCTTCATAATAATCAAGAAATTTTGCGTGATGACTTATTCTCTCTTTGTTACCTTGATTCTCAATAACATTTTTTGCACTCGTTGCGTACATCCTTGTTTACTAGGTTTACCTTCATTTTGAATCTTGAAATTGTCTCCGACATTACGTGATAATTAACTTGTTTCTATGTATCTGTATCATTTCTCCCGTGATAAAACTCAAGTAACTGTTCCTAAGTGTGGAAAACAACACGTGACCAACAAATTTAATAGATCGAATAATAATTGTTTCTTCTTGTCTTCTCTCTCGTAGTATATTGATAACAGTCTAAGTTTAAATTTTTTGTAACTTTTCCCAATTTTATATGAGTCAAAGGATTGGATATTGATTAGACATAGAGTCTCTGCTTGTATTTCTTATGTAAATACAATTGTTGAAGAATTGATTAAATTAGGCAACAATCCTTACGTCAGAATTTATCTAGATGAATAAGTCTCAGTTGATTGAAACGTCATCGCAATTAGTGTCGCATCAGATTATCCTGTAATTGACCATGATTTGTTAGATAATCTTTTTTCTCCAACTTGCTTTATGGAATGCTCTCATTCACTCTCATGAAGAAACTCCATTGTTTTTCCTCGACAAGGTTGATCCCAGCGTGAAATTTCTTTTAAACGCTCATCAACCAATGTGAAAATAATTTTTCATACGTGTTTTATATGGTGTAGACCTGAGTTGAAACATCATTTCTCTACAGGAGTACTCACGACATTCAACTTTTAATGATAACAACCTTGTATTCTCAAACCATACAAAAATATTGAGATATGTATACAAGTTTAAGATTGTTCTTGTACGTAGTCACGTTTTCATATGGTGTAACGCACAGCTGATCTCTTGAATCCTCGTGTGTGTAAGTCGACTCCGGGATGTGTTCGAACACAATTCACGACGTCTCCTGTCCTCTTTCTACCGTACCGTCCCTCGTATTTATTTTGCTGAGGGTCACCCACTCATCATCTGTGAAAATTTTTGGAACGTATAGTTTCAGAATGTTTTCTACCCTCTTGAGTGTGCCTCTCAAGTTTCGAGTGTCTATGGGGGGCACTTGACGCAAGAGATGCTGAACTACCTCCATCTTCGGTAGCGTGATTACCGGAAGTAACGGCGTGTTGCACTGAATCCATTGTGTCAAAATCGACGTATTCTAACGTCTCGTCTTCTTAATGTGCAACACTCGGCTAAACGAGTACGGCGGGAATGGCCGATACTAAAAAGAATGTCATGGAAATGGCCAGAATTGTGCATTTTCAATTCACTTGAATCCGTTGATAAATTTCAACATATCCTTGATTGCTTTGCAAACATGTTGGTAAACACACAGCATCTAAAGAGAGTCCTAATCAATGAAACGATATCTTGGAATTTGTGTTTGAATAGGTAATTAATCCATTGAACTAGTTTGATGGAACACCTTTTCCATATATCCAAAGTCCTGTCGTTTTGGGATAGAGATTCGCAACTACATTTTTTAGGATAAACGAGCGTGAATATTTTTCCATGGTACCAATTGCTAACGTGATTCCAAAGACTGACGATAATCTTTAAACTTATTGACTTTTGTTGTTAACGTTCGAGGAAAAACGAGGGGCTTGATATTGTGAGAAGACTGAGAGAAGTAATTTTCAGTTATTCATTTCGAAGGAATTCCCATAGTGCTTGAAGTTTTTAATCTTTTATAAAGGAAATTTGACCGCCATGCTATTGCGTTTACTATCAAATATTCACCAAATAATTGTATGATTCACCAATTTGTAAGAAGAGTGAGTGGGTGGGTGATGTGCGTTAATAGCTGTGAACACCGTTGTCGAATACTAATTCTTGATCCTCTGAAGATAAAAATCGAGTTGAAATTATGTTGATTTTTCCTCGTTTAATCAAGCTGTGGCAGATTTATTCATCCTGATTTACAATATAATGATTCGCTAATCACTGAAGAATGAGGATGAGAAAGAAAGAATATGAGACTGTAATGGTATGGTATAAGGTAGTACTATCGCAACTTGATTGACCTGAGAGATTCTGATAAAAACTCGAGGGAAGGTAATGTCTGGCGTATAGATAACTGACCAAGGGCCCAAGTTGATTTTGACCAAAGTAATGCGCGTTTTCGTTTTTAATATTTCCATATGTATTCTTTTGGAAAAACGCGATTGGAGGGACCTGAAAGGTTCTTATGGGCTCCATATTTGCTCTTGCTTTTACCTAATTGATATTCTTTGATAAGACCTGGTTGGCTTGGGTCTGTAATGTGAGCCAGTCCATATCAAGATACGACGCGGAGTCACGAAAAAGTCACAAATAAGGCAGAAAAAGCTCATATCAGAGAGTGAATTTCCTATATTGTATCAATCGTTGACTCACAAACGTTTATTTGTGGCAGGAGGTCATCAACCTCGAGCATCTGTCAGGGTCTCAATTTAATTGGTGAAAGTTCAGGAACCCTCGCTCGTTTGACCATTACAGTATCGATAGTGCTATCTTATTAGTATGTTCAAGGAAGAATTCTTGTAATAAGATGGGTCCTTACGAGTTTAGAAGATTGAACAAGGTTTTTCCCAGAATTTCATTTTCTTGCTCTGGGCTTTTGGACTGATCTCTCCCCGACGGGGTTGCTATAATTATGAGCGTCTCTATGTTTGCGGATTTGAAGCCTGCTCTGAAGGGTTTTGGTACTGAATTCACCCATCGATTGTGATTGCTCGAAAATTTGTGGATTTCTGAGTTTTAGGGTTGGTATTTCTACTGAAGTTATTTTTAAGTAGAAAAATATCGGAAATTTACTTCAAAAAATTGTTCCACCAGATGACTCGATGACGGTCTTTTTTGTGATAAAAAACAAGAAGAGTAGAATGATTTTGGCACCAATCTACGTTTTATAAATCCCGACAAATCGAAAGTTCACCAACTTTCGGAATGGAAGTTATTTCTAATGCTAAAGTTTTTCTTATTTCTCCTTACGTTCATCTATGAATTTATTCTTTTAACATTTCAACCAATACATTCTCAAGTTCAATGCTATTTGATATCTCAAAATGTTGGTATCTGATAATAAGAATCGCAATGGATTTGATCTGATTGTAATCATCTAGTTCTGTGAATTCTTATCCTCTTCTGAAAGTGTATCTAGAAAGCTCAATCTACCACGTGGTTAATCTTTCTTCGACTCTTCATCATATTGTTCATCACGAAGAAGAAATGGATGCCAACTTGCTCAGCGAAAGTTATTATTTTGATTATTTGTTCATAACCAACACTTATGATTAAAATGATAATTGTACAAGTAAGTCGTTTTGGCGTTAAAGTTTAGCTCTTACATGAATATTGACCAAGATTCGTATTCTTTTCTTTGTCCTCCTCAGAAGGGCTAACGTAAAATCAATTCAAGGAGAAGCTTGAACGATGCTACATTTTATCATTTAGTAAAAAAATACATTACCTAATTATAGTTGTTATTACGTGTATATCTATGAGAACTATGCAGCGATAACGGTGATATTGATATAATATATTTACGTGTAAATAAAGCAATTTAAAGTACATGAGGAATGTCAATGTTACGGCTATCCTATACTTCTCTAACTCCTTATCCCAAAGAAGTTATTTTCACCAGGAAACAAATAGCTCATTTTCTTTCACAATGATATCTACAACTTTTTCAAACCATTTTGTTCGAGACGCAAGTTGTTAAATTCTAAAAGTGATGTTGGAACACTTATATGAATCTCTTGATCTTAAATTCAAATCAAGGCGTTACGTATTTTTTATTCCACCCAAAACCGCTTCTTTCCAAAAATATTTAGATTTTCATTCTCCAAGCCGCTCGCAGTGGGTTGGAAATTCATAATTAGGACAATTACGATCAAGAGCAGAGATTGTCAAATTGACAAAAAAAGCCTGATGCCTATAACCAAATACGCCAAATTACATGGGAAAATTTAGTTACAGAGTCAAGAAAAATCAACAGATTGGTCAAAATCAATGTTTGGCATAAAAAAATTATTCTCCCAATTTATTTTTGAATTTTCGCTCTTCGAATTTATTCCTGTAGATTAATACTTCATAGCAACAGAGATGGTTGTACATAAATGCTTGTAAACTGATCTACCTACCTGTTGTCGGAAGTTTCAATGGAATAGTGATGCTCATGTAGACCAGCGGGTACTTACGGAAAATCCGAAAAAATCGTCGCGGTTCATCTCCACTTATGAACAATCACTACACGCTGACATAAAGGAACCTCGTTATAATCTTTTCAAGTATCATGAAGTACATTAGGATGGGCTGAAAATGGCTTTTTCGCAATTTTCCGATGTTTGGGTGCCTACAAAATTGCGAAAAATAACTTTCGCGCCTCGCACATGAGGTTCCCCGCTTCCGAGCGATCATTTCAACCCTCGCCTCCGGCTCGGGCCGAAATCCGATCGCTCAGAAGCGAACTACAACCTCATGAACTCGGTGCGAAATATACTATTTCGAAATCATGTGCGTAAAGTTAGTGCGTAAGGAACATTTTTCCGTGCGTAAAGAAATTTTTGCGCACGGAATGCGTAAAGACCTGTGCGTAAAGTCACCAACAGTGCGTGAGGCATGTCTTTACACACCGGTACGTATCTTTACGCACTGCCGTATTTTCTTTCTAGCCTGATATTCTACGATATCTCTTGAACACGGTCGTGTATACGACCGTGCTCTTGAAGTTTCCGCGCAGACTGGCAAAATGATCTCTGTCCTAATTCTCTAGTAACTGAGTGCTCCAATATTTGATTCGAAGCTGTCCAAAGCAGGTGTAATGACTCCTTTCACTCGATGGAATTAATACTTATGAGCTCTCTGAATTGTTATACTCAATTTTCTTCTCTCGGCTAGTTCATAGTTCAAATATTCTGATTGGTCATCGAATTGTACATGGAAATCGGTCGCTTCGGTAGAATATGAGTTTAATTTAATTCGCAGTACAATATGTATATACAAATTATGATTATGATTTTCCACGTCCTTTCTATTGAACCGTGGATCCGTTGATTTACTCTTCCCTGTCCTTGGCGACATTCATATAACTCTGTAATAATTTCCCTCAAAATTCAAATTCATACTATCTTATGAACTTACATATCTCGGATCTTGTCCACTACTAGAACTTTTGAGAATTGAGATCGATATTTTCAATCTATGCCGTAACACATGATATATCGGACAAAAGATCTTTTTCTGATACATTTTCAGAATTTTTTTCAGTCGAGGGGCTCCGCCCCCCGAACCCCCCGGCGGGGGCTTCGCCCCCTGCCGCCCCTGGACCCCGCTCTGCTCCATCTTCCTCCATCTGCCCCAATCGCGATTGGGTTTAACGTATGAGGTAACCGACAGAATACTAACTTTCCGCACAAAATTTCGAAAAATATCGTACGCAACTCTGTCGAAAGGTTTCCGCACTCGGAAAATCTTTACACACGAGATGTGAATCTTTACGCACTGTTGAGATACTTTACGCACTCGCCGCTACGCGGCTCGTGCGTAAAGAATCTCACCAGTGCGTAAAGACTCACACTCGTGTGTAAAGATTTTCACTCGTGCGTAAATCCAACTTTTCGACATCGTTGCGTAATATACTATTTTTATATCGTTACGCGTGGGGTCGGGTAAGTTGGATTTCTACGAGTCGATGTAAAATTTTTTTCGCTGGGTAATGAGAAATGAGATCTTCAGTCTTGGCAAGAACCATCGAAGTTTTTTTTCAAATGAACACAGGTTCAAATAGGAGAGTACCGTTATTGTTCAGTAATTGCCCTGACACTTTCCAATGCACCGCAACTCATTACAGAGCTTGTAACATATAAATACTCCAAAATGAGCTGAAGAACGTGTTATTTGGACCAACCAGAGCCGAACTATCTCAATTATCCAAAAAATAGATTTTTGTCCAAGTAATTAAAAAACTGCGGCATTGACCTTGCAAAGTTTGGTGAACGTGCAGATCTCCATAGAACCGAAGAGGCAGCATACTGGGACTATGGTTTTTGGAAGTTCAGAACTTGTACTCGCACCCACGTAACCCAGTTGAGACCACTGGTTTTGGACTCGCCTCAAATATTCCACACTGATGTCACGAGAAGAGAGAAATTGGAAATGAACGCTGACCGCACTATGTGGTGCTAATTCACCAAATGTAGGTGTCATCAATCCTGTAGAAAGTCAAAAGTATAGAACGGTTCTTGGAATTTCTAACACCACGCTAGCCCTTGAATTAAGTGTGCAGCAGATCAAAATACGTAGATCATAGCTACCTTTAGCATACTGCAACGCTGACCAACCACATTTTTAGATTTACAGAGTTATCATAAAACGTTGCAATCGCTGATATAGGTAAATCAGTCTATGTAGATTTGAAAAAAAATCCTGACGGGTAGGCGCAAAACTAGGATTGGATTCAATTTCTACGTTGAAAAATACTTAGGCAAGTCATTTTCCGGTCAATGCACTATTTCTGACCCAAAATGTTGGTGTCTAATGTAATGCGAGGAGCCAGTTTTTATCATTTAAAATCTTTTATCGTGTTAGAGATTTGGGCGTGACACTTCCTTCTCGGTGTGGATATGGTGATTGAGAACGTATAAGTAGTGTTGAAAATGAAAAGAACCGTTCCATACTTTTGACTTTCCAGAGGATTGATGACACCTACATTTGATGAATAATTGACACCACATAGTCGGTCAGCGTTCATTTTCGATTTTCCTCTTCTCGTAACATCAGTGTGGAATGCTTTAGGCGAGTCCAAACCTATGGTCTCAACTGGGATCCGTGGGTGCGAGTACAGGTAGAACTTCAAAAAACTATATAGTTCAATCTTGATAAATTATTTTATTCGTTGTAGATTCTAGCATCAGTTCGGAATTAAAGTCAAGATCACGGTTGCATGCTAGGATTACCACAATATTTTCTCTCACACGAGATGACCGAAAAAGTAGAAATAAAAAAAATGATGCAGCAGCAGGAGTGAAATTGTTTTCTCCAAGCATGTCATATACTACCCACGGACGAAAAAAAAAAAAAATACTGTGCCACCTGGTATCTATGACGACGGCATACAATCGTTTAGGATGAGTACGTCGTCTCGGTTCCAGAAATTCTCCCATAAAAAAAGAGTCTGTAATTAGCATGGTAAGCTCACCTTTGTTTTCGCTCTGCGAAATGCGGATGCACCTATTGAAACAAGAACGCTGTCTCTTCACGTTCCTTGAAATGGCTTATACCGCTACGAATTATAAGAATGAATATCTTGGACAAAACCTTAAATTTTGAGTTTTTTGCCGTACAAAAAAAATGTTATGTGCAGCTAAGCAGATGATTAATAAAATCAGAAAAGAGAACAGTTTGAGGAAAGTACGAAATGATCGGAGGAACAATCTCCATAAAAAATACGAACGGGGAACACTTTCTTAGTTTCATGAAAGGTTTGGAGGGTATCAGCTTTGATGAGTTTTGGCTCAAGTCAAACTCTTGAAGCAACTGAATGAATTGCATGTGTATTTATTTATTATTTCGTCGTATTTCAATTTTTGTGGGGTTTGACTGTTTCTTCACAAAGTTGAAAGTAGGATCACAAGAAACGGGTATCATTTGACGTGGATCAGACCTATAGTAAAACTGTGGTAAAAAGTCAATCAAAAGAGTACCGCTATTATGTTATGGCTTGTTGAGCTTCTGCAAAAGAAATCCAGAATCTCCAAATTTTTTCTGCAAGCAAGAAGGCGTATCTTCGAGAGAAATTATTTCGAGACTTCCTTCGAGGCCACGCGATTATTGCACCCTGCTGAAAAATATAATGCGAGTATTGAGTTCTCCAATGAATACATCCTCGGATTTTTGGAATGAACTTTTTGTCTTGGGATCTGTTTCTTTTTATATTGAAGAATTGGCAATTCTTTGCGATACTTCAGATTTCTTTGAGTTTTATCAGAAACTGTCCAAACTTTTCAGTTGAGATGGAGCAAGTTTCTTCAACTGGAGATATTAACTTTTCAATACGACAGTCAACTTTCAACTCAAGTTCGCCGACAGCTTCTTGCATTTTAGTTGCGGTAGCTGCAAGTTCTCATTGATCTTGGGCAACAAATTTTAATTTTATACGAAGCACTAGCCATTATGATTCTGCTTTGGTTCTCGCAAAGAAGTATTCCCAAAAATTTGTTATGACAAAACTTGATGCAGAAAGAATCTGGATTTTTAAAAAAATACACCAAGAAGTTAGCAGGGCGTGGCCAATTTGACTTCTGAACTTGTCGCAAGATTTTGTGCTCTGGTGGTTTGAAAATCATAATAACTTTTGAAATCAGCACATCGTGATCTAGGTCTAGGAAGTTAGAAAATTATTGTGCAGAGTAGAAAATTATTTTCATCACAACGTCTGTGTTATGAATGAACAACTACGCGAATGTGTATAGAACTATCATTGATTTAGCTTTTTCTTTGAAATTACACGGTTTTTAAAGAATTTTCTCCTATTTTTCTCCCTCATGAGGTAATCTCAAGTGTCTCATTTTGTGCCTTAGATGGAGCAGTTTAAGCTGTGACCTGAACTTGTTCAATTTTGTCTACAACTCGAGAAGTCTTACTGAGAACTAGCACTAGAATCTGACCCCAGGTAGAAAGAGAAAATCTTGTGTTCCCCGCCTGTTTTGTGTATCATACGTGAGATACTAATCCAGATCATACTGATATTTGGTATCAGAAGTTTTGGATCAGATGGTAGATGATTTATTCGTTTGACTGATCTGAAAATGAGTGAGGCTCTTACAATACGGATCTAGAAATGTATATCACGAGGGTAAGTCTATTTGTCGCTCATTGGTGAACAAAATCAGACCAACAGTAATGAAAAACGAGATTTTGACAACACTGTCGGAGTTATATACCGAACATTTTATTAAAAATACTTGAAGATAATTCAGAAACTGTGCCCGCGCATTTTCTGGAAAAAGAATTAGAAGGTTACATCACGCGATTGTATCCAAGGGTATCATAGATACTTACAGTAGTCGATACGTCGATTACCAAGTTTTGATCGTATTCACCTCCGAAGTCAAGACTGATGAATATTCTGTAATACCCTATAAACGTGGACCACATTGCAGTAGACTCGTCTGAATAATCGCGTGAACCCACAGTGAAAAAAATCATCTTATCTTCAAAATACATTCGTCTCTCGTGTAACAGGTTTACTGCACGCAAGACCGGATTCTCGTTGAATTTTTCATTTCTACAGGTCTCCTCCGTGCAAATTCAAGATTTTCATTGATCAGTCGCGTGCACAGCATCACGAATCTTTTACAATTCACTACTGTGTATATAAATACCGGTCAAATTTAGTGAGATATCAGCTTTTCTAAATAAACTGTAATCCGCTATCTGTCTGAGTTTTGCTACCTCAGGAGTGCTGGGTAGCTCTTCGTATAGGTATAAGTATACGTCCCACTTATTATGCACGTATGTGTACGTCGACGGTGCATAAATACACGATGCTTGATACGATGGCCCGCCAACACGAAACGATAATGGACCAATTACGCCGGATGGCAGAGCGTAAGTACATGCTCAATGTTGTACGTCCACCTATCCTGTTTTGCTATTATTGCTTATCTTACTCTTAAAATGCAAGACTTCTGTCAGGGTAAATGTGAGAAAAGATGATTGCAGAATATACATGTATAGACATTTATGTGTTTAGATATCGTAGAAGTGGGTATTACATTTGAATTCTAATTTTGATCTGTATCATCCCTCGTGGGCGCTTGATTTGTGGTTTCGTCGTGATGGAGATGAGTTATGGTTTGAGAATTTTTGAATGAAGCGAGGAGAGCCCGCTCCCGAGAACGTCAAAATAATATATCGCATTCTGATAGTACTGTGACCCATTTCAGAGAAAAAAAATTCTAATTTTCTGGGAGAACGAACAAATCACCGTCAAACATTTTTGGCTATTGGTCAGTGTGAAATAACGCAAGAGGTCTTTTTCGTTATTCTGCTAGTCCACTCGGAAGTTACGAAAATTGCCTTAATTATCAAAAGTTTTATTTCGTCAATTCTTTAATGAGAATAAGTACAGAACTTGTCTGTCATGCGCGAAGTACGTAGAAAAATCTGGACAAACTCCCTTTATACGAAAAGAATGAAATTTTTGTGAAAAATATATGGTGAGGAATAAAAATCGATGGATAAGACATTTGTCAGAGTCGTGGTGACAGACTAGAATACTTATAGAGCAGCCGTGATAAAAACAAGTACGAAATAAGTGCTTTTCTATATTTGTAGCTTCAGCTTATCACGTACAGACGCATAATCCGTATCAAGATTGCAATCTCGCAAAGCGTATAGTTCACCATTAGGTCCGCGCGCAGACTCCCAATTATAAAAAGCATGGATTACAGTTACTAGCCATGTAGTGCAATCTCGTGAGGATCTATTTTCCCAATCATTATCGAGCAACGGAGGCATTAATCGATTGATTAGATCAGCACCAGAGAGTCAGACTTTAGTTCGAGACGCTCTCGAAATTCGAGAGAGTCAAGTGCACGCTCGCGTATATATGGCAATTATTCGCGGGAAATTTAAAATACAGAGTGCAGAGAAGGTTAGATTTTCTCATAAAGGCGACTCGTTATCAGAGGCTCAAGCGTGTGCATCCCATTAATTAAGCCGAAAAGTATCTCACGAGAGCACAACACCGAGCGTCTGGTATGATAGATTCTTTCTCAATGAGCTTGGGCCATATTTTATGCTCAATTCAAGTTTTATAAAAATATCAGAGACACACTCAAATAGAGTTTACACGAATATTTACCAAACAATTATTATTTGTATCGCAGAAGCCTAAAATTACGTGTATTCAGTCTTATTGTTATTTCTTTACAGAGAAATGATAGATTGTATAGGATATATTCATCTATGGAGCTGAAAAATATTGGAATGGGTGAGAAGAAAGCAATTAAGAACATTTCAATTGTTCAGTTCGAGCGTTAGGCAACTAATGCGCAATGATTCACATCATGCCGAAAGTTGCAGTCGACATCGAATGAGATTATCGAATTTTTTTCATAATTCTCGGACCAAATCTCTATGAAATTCAATCATTAGTATATTAAAGACGCGTATGTTATTCTACAGACAAAAATTATTTCTCCAGAACAGTTGTGACATTTTTAATTTGTCTCCAAAAAATGAGAAGACTGGGAAAATTTTTCAAGTGCTGGAATAATATTGAGTCTAATTGAATTGAAAATGATTAGGTTTGGCGTAATCAAATTCTAGTTTAGGCAGTTTTCGAGTCCATTCTGAAAAATTTCGGAATCGTTAACAACCATCGTTCCCAAGTTTTGTAGTAACATGAATGGCTGTACCTTCTTTTCAAATTTCTCTAGGTTAATCACAAGGGTAAGTGCGTCACAAAGCTCGAGTGCATATAAATTTTAAATTTAACGAGTGACAGAATCGTGCGCACTTACCCAATAAAATTTCAAACCAAACGAGACGCAAACCCGACGCGTAAAGCACGTTGGCTGACCAAGGAATGGTCTCTCGCCAAAAATGGTAATTTTGAATTTTGTAGCCCACACGCTGACCCTATTATCTCTCTTTTGTTCCCCAAAAGCTCTCATCTCTTAAACATGGGCTTTTTATACGGCGATCCATCTTAACTGAGATGCTCTCGTTGGCCCAGTATACTTATATAAGTTGAAGTTCGCGTTGAGTCTCGGTAGCGCATCGCGGGCGTTAAACGCCGCGTGTACCGTAATTATAATTGCGCTCGAAAGCATCAGTTGGCTCAGTTCTTTCCACTCCTAATTATCGTGCGCTTGCCGCTCCTTTTGCGGCATATATTCTATAATAGTATACTTGTGAGGCGCCTATACTCATATGTATAGTGCCGTTCATTGTTTTCATACTTTGAATATTTGCGCGCGAATTCTGGTATCTTTCGTTGTACGAGCTCTTAATTAATCAATTATCATCGTTGGGCTACTCGTGCGCACTCAATTCACAGTGCTTTCTTATGAATTTTGGTGTTTTTACGTAATTTGTGGCTGACTCGGTAGTTTGGTAATTGTACTCAATCTGCCCCCCCTCTGCATCCAATTCGCCCCCAGATGCTGATCTTAAGAAAAAGCGACTGAGAACCTCATTACTTATTTTGTGAATGGTCATTATGTCAAAATTTGAGTAAAATGAGCGATTTGGACCCACACCGATTGAATTTTGCAATTCTTGGAAAATTCAAAGTGAGTTTCTGCAGTTTTCTTTTAACCTCGCCAAAAGAAATCGTCTTCAGTAAGACCAATGCCAATAATGTTTGGTCCAATCAATCCTCACTTACAGTACCGTACAAAAATTCCTGCTCAGTGGTATAAAATCCTCCCTTACTCAAACGACTGCTCGAGTCCAGATCAACGTAGAGGAACTGAAAAAAAAGCATTTTGAAGATAAGAAAAAATTATTAGTTCGGCTTGACCCCAAACCTATATCTCGTAAAATATTCAAAGTGAGATTTGCATTTCTCGCTTCCATCACAGCTAAGAAATCACCGAGGGAATCGCGTTTAGTAAAACCATCGCCAAAATTTTTTTAGTTCGACCAATCTCAACGTAATTCAGCGCATTCGATTTCTTGTTTCAAGTTCTTCAAAATTCTCTTCCCAAATTTGCAAGACTTCAACCTCGAGCTTTTTTATCATTAAAATACGGAGATGATTCGTTGAACAAAATTGCCAACATGTTCCGATACCGGAGTGTACCGAACAAGCCCCCATATGTTTATCTCGAAAGGGCGAGCAGTACGACTTAATTTACCAATCAGAACGTGTCCATTGCGTCAAAATTGGTCGGAAATAGTGTCTTGGATCGTCAAAAGACCTCATGTGTAGTTGCACGTCGGTAAAAAGTAATTAAAACGATTTTATGCGCTTTGCCGATTTACGTCGTTTTTGGGGAAAGTTAAGACAGTTAGTTAATTATAATTAGACGTACTTTAGCTCATTCTGAAGGTCTTGGAACAAGCTTCAAGGTGAGCTGGAGTGCGTTGAAAAATATTGAAGTAAGCCAAAACTGAAGCCACCGCGGCCTCGTGGATAAGGTCCTTGCCTTCAACGCAGAATGCTGATGGGGCTCGAATCTCGACCGGTATATACCAATATGAATTTTCACAAGTGCTTTTCGGTGGTTTCGGTGGTTCGGAACCCACCTTGAAGTGTGGGTCCCGCAGAATACTCTCGAAAAGAGGTTGAAAATGCGTTAATAAAAAAAAAAGTATTGGTAAAACGGCTTAACTGGGGGGAGGGGGCATGTTGGGTACACTTACTTCAACAACGTCAAAATTGTTATATTTGACGTGACATAAATAGTCAATCTAACAGTTGGGGGACTCCAAATGTTCGTACGGATTGATAAAAACTTTTTTATGCATTTTATCGTAGATTTTCAATGTAAGTCTAGGGATGGAGCCGAAATCGGTATAAGCTATTGGAAAATTTCCAAACATTACTTTTTGAGG
Source organism: Eretmocerus hayati (assembly GCA_029851415.1). Lineage (NCBI taxonomy): Eukaryota > Metazoa > Arthropoda > Insecta > Hymenoptera > Aphelinidae > Eretmocerus > Eretmocerus hayati. The sequence continues at coordinate 160,984,266 of CM056741.1, read as the reverse complement.
AAATTGGGATGCCTTGGCTCCGGGTCATCGAAATCAGGCATACCGTTATTCATTTTAAAGTTCTTCAAACAATCTTTGAAATTAGCTGAATTACGTTGAAAATTATTGGGTTGGATCAATTATGTTATTGAAAAAATGTCTTAATGAGGGAAAATTAGTTATACTGAACTGGCCCATAGATATAGATTGCCTATCGATAGCCATAAATCACTTTGCAGTGGTGACGAGAGTATGTCGATTTCTCTCCGTCTCTCAACTGCGGCACGCTTTTCATCATTGAGACGTTTATAACAAGTTTCGAGGTTCTGGTGGTCTTCTGTTATGGCGCGGGCGCTTGGAAGGAGCAATCAACGCATTCTTTCCAACTTGAGCTCTCTGGGTATCAAAAAGATTGATGCGCTGTGAATAACTTGAAAAATTACATTACTACTCCGAGTCTTGAGAATAAAATGTGATATTCATGGATATCGGTTACGGTCAACGAGATGCAAAGGAAAAAAAGAAATCGGTTTTTGTGCATGGTATTAACAATTTCTCGCAACTTGATAATCGAACTCGAGCGCAAAACGGTAATAGGAAGTCGAAGGAGATATTCGAATAAAGGATATAAGTAAGAGTCAAGGAGGAAGTGAGCTTTCGAATGCATCTGATATGGAAGGGATTGAAAATCGGTTGGACTGTTGAAAATAAACATCGACAAGGAGATATGTTTGACAAGAGGTATTTTACCGTCTGTCAGAATGGATAACTCGAAAAATAAGTCTTGAATGGTTGCTTAACGAGCTGATGGTATAGATCGATCGTATGATCAATGGCTCTAACCCTATTAACTTAAAAACATATCATGCATATACCGTTTTGCACGTATCGCGTGGATCAAGTTTGAAGTCGTGCATGCGTATTATATACTGAAATAATAAGGAGAGGTATCGCACGTCAATCAGAAAGAGAGCTCGTGTATATGGGGTATAGCAAAAATTACGCGGTATTGCTCGATGTGTTAGGCGTGTTCGGATAACTGAATTCCTTTAGAGGTATTATATAAGGTTTCATCTGTCAGGCTGGCAGAAAATTAGAGCAGGTTTGTGCAATAGAGGACTGAAGAGAGTCAGAGTGGTTGTAAGTTGTGATGGCATTTTTACATCAGAAATTGAATGTAAGGTAATGAGTGTATACCCAGCATACTCCCGTTTGTCGATTTCAAGAATGGCTTCTTGTCAACCTCTCTGCAGATTCTTTGATGTTTATCATGGCAAAATATTATGAAATCAGTTATCTGAAGCCGAACCCGACTGATTTTTGGCTTGTTCCCGCATAAAAAATAACATTTTCGGATGCGAGGATGTAAACATCTTTTTCGCGGCCGAGTGATGAGTTTACGGTCACAGCCGCAGGCGGAAAATAGGTTCCACTCCCCTGTATTGAACTATATTGTTCGATTAAGTGTAAGTAAAAAATGGTAAATTGTGCCCGAAGTGTTTCTTCGCGATCGGTCTATCCGATCAGTATTTACTTTGTGCACTCTTCGTGTTTACACAGCTAAAAAATCGCCAAAGAAATCGCGCGTAGTATTTTTTTTTTTTTTTTTTTTTTCATTTAGGGAGCTTCAATCTCATTGAAATTATCATTCACACATATAATTTGCACTAGCATTATCGCCTACCTCGCTAACGCTCGTCCAGTTTGGAAGTGTCTCTGATATGGTATGAGCTCCTGGAATGCTTCTGTAGTTGAACAATGTAACGTTGAGATTTCATAATACAGTGGATTCGGAGAAAAAATTTCCTGTGATTGAGAACTGTTGAGTTGGTGTAATGTTGCGTATACTGAGGTTCCTGAATTCCAGCAAGTATCTGGAAATTGCGCCCATTCAGCCAGTCCCGGCGACGGCCTCAGACCCAATCCCAGCCCCTGCGTCAGCCACGCCCCATCCACGGCCCCAGCCCCAGTCCCAGCCACAGCTCCAGCCTCAGTCCCAGTCACAACCACAGCCTCAGTCCAGCCTCAGCTTTGGCTCGGCCCCAGCCTCAGCCTTAGCCACAGTCCCAGTCTCAGCCTCAGCTTCAGCCCCAGCCTTAGCCCAGCTTCACCCCAAGCCACAGGTTTTGCCTCATCCCAAGCTACAGGCCCAGTCTCATCCCTAGCCACAGGACTAGCTTCAGCCACAGCCATAGTGCCAGTCCCAGCCACAGCCCAGCCTCAGTCCCAGATTCAGCCTTGACAACAGCCCCAGCCCCGGCCCAATCTCATCCCTGGTCACAGCCTCCAGCCTCAGAGTTAGCTCCAACCTCAGCCTCGGCCACGCTCCAGCTTAGCCTCAGCCCCAACATTGGCCTCAGCCCCAGCCTAAGCCTTAGCTTCGGCCTCAGCCCCAGCTCCAGCCCGAGTCACAGCCTTAGCCACGCCCCATTCACGGCTCCAGCCCCAGTCCCAGACGCAGCCCAGCCTCACCCCAAGCTACAGGCCCAATCTCATCCCTAGCCACAGGACCAGCTTCAGCCTCAGCCATAGCGCCAGTCCCGGCCACAGCCCAGCCTGAGCTCCAGCGTCAGTTTCAGGCTTAGCCACTGCCCTAGCCTAAGCCTTAGCTTCGGCCTCGGCCCCAGTCTCAGCCCCAGCTCCAGCCCGAGCCACAACCTCAGCTGGGCCCCATTCACGGTCTCCAGTCCCAGTCTCAGCCATAGCTCTAGCCTCGGTCCCAGTCACAAGAAGTTGCATGTTATCCGTAAGATATTTTTTCGAAAATTCACTCTGTTTTTCGTACAACGATACTGCCACAAAATGTGGTCCAGGTCTTGCGAATCTGCGCCACATTCACACTTTGCATTTCCAATTATATTAACTTTGGCTAATCGCGCGCAGTAATTCGATGTCAAACATTTTCCGTTCATCAAATCTCGATGAACTATTTTAACGCACTTGATTTTTCGTCTCAATATGTTCATCAATCTTTTTAGAGTTTCAGAACTTGAATCTCGAGTGATTTGATGTGCAAAAATTGACGATTGGATGTAAAACTGTAGCTACTCTCAACTTGCCCCCATGCCTGTATTACGGTAAGAGCGTGTAGAATGGCACTTTGTCATCACTCAGAACTTGTTTATCTCGTGAATACAGGCCAAGGATAGTGCGATATGAGCTCGGATATGGGTCGATGGGAAGCTCTAAATGTCGATGGTGGGTTATAAAAATGCATAATACATCTTCTTGCAACTTGCGAAAATTACTTTTTTGAAAGATGAATTAAAGCATGGCTTCAGCTTGGTTATATTGATCTCACTCCATTTCATCCCAAAGGTCTCAACACAAGCTCCGTAATAAGTTAAGGTTCTTTGAAGAATACCAAAGTAGGCCAAAGTTATTGGCAAAAAGGCTCCAGAGAAGGGGGAAGGGATTACCTCATATACGCTTACCTTCATGTTGAGTGGTGCCAGTGCTTCCTAATAGTTGTGTGTCAACCGTAAAATACTGTTTACATGTATACTCCATCATTTAGTATTTTCTTTGATGGCATATGAGCTCCCCCAGACTCAGCTCAAATATTTGGAATAAAATATCATGGCAGGTTTTCTCAAAATTTTGTGGTCCCTAGCTTATCAGAAAATATTGTCGAACATGGAACTGTATCAAAGGTAGAAATAAGGACATCAGTTCTCTTCGCTCCATTATTTTTGTAAAAAAAGCCGATATTGTGTCTTAAAAATAGACAAGATTTGGCGTCATAAACTTTCTTCCATTCTGACTGACCAATCAGCCAAAATACGGGGAATTTTTCTGTGGTAGTCGATTTGTGCAATTTTTTTCAATCAATAAATCTCTCTAACAAAAGTAAAGGCTTCTTTGTGTCCACTTACCAAGAATGAAGAATGGTCTACGGAAAAAATCTAGTTTTTGTTCTACAATCCAAATTAGCAAAAACTGTCACAAGAAAACTTTGTTTTGGTGAATTAGACAGCTCAAATTTTTCTCATCAAAGCATCTCTTGCATTTTCACAATTCAGCTGGATAACCTCTTCTCTAATCACCCCGCACGAAAGTATACATTGACATTATCTTATAAAGAACTAGCTCGCGTTCACCTACACAAGAAAAAGATTAAATACTTAAAATCTTTAAATGACACGGTCATCCTCATTCAAACAGAATCTTATTAAGCAACTCGTTCACTCATCACATACAGTTAACAATCGCTACTTCCAAAAACTGCGTCCCACTTTTAATCCTTGTTTTCGTACTCATTTGCACTTCTCATTTCACTGTCACCGTATAATTTAAACCGTCCTGTTGGCCTCATTTTACCACCTACTCATCCCTTCTTTTTTTCTTTCTTTACTCTCCTTTACTTCCAAACAGTTTCATCTACACGAATCAGTGAAAATTTTAAACGCTCAAGACAACACAAATCTTCTGCCCAAAGTCATACATTAGCACTTATATATACCTACTCCAAAAACACAATAGTCTCAAAAAAAGTTCTCACCCTGATTATAACCACCTATTAGGTATACAACTCTGTAACTTCTCCTAAAGCAACAACAATCGTTTCTATTTACTACTACTACTATCTAGTGTATGTACGTACCTACAATATCAGTAAAACATGGCTTGTCACTTTTCCGAGCGTGAGAATAGAATACTTAATACTTACATCTCTTGAAACAATTTGAAAAAGAAAAAAAAACGAGTAGGGATATTCAGTTACTTATATATAGTTGAGTGACTTTTCGAAGATGCTCGCATTGACGTTTAGAGCATCGCGTAGGTAGTGAGCTTAGGAAGGAATTTTGTATTTGGGAAAGGGATTCGCGAGTATATATAGATGTATGTACTCAGTTGGAGGGATCCCCGCCACTATAGAATAAAACGAGCCGGGAAAGCTTTCGAGAGAGTCGAAGAGAGGATAACTGCAACACGCGCTCGCATCACAGAGTAAACTGAGTCTTCTGAGCATCACTTGGTCTCAAGCTATACGCCATATCGGGGGCGTCAGCAGCAGTATTTTACTATAAGACAAGACGCACATTACAAGCTATCATAATTATCATAAAATTGTTTCGATTTTGAGACGAGAATTTTTGAGAAATTAAAATTTTTGGGAGTTGTGTCGAAGATTAAAAGAAGAAAATATGGCGTGAAATCAGAGAGATAAGAAAAAAAAATTGTTCAACAGTGTCTCAATAGAAGATCGAAAAGGAATTGACAAATTGGTGGCAGAGCAGTGATGGTGAATAGATGATGAAAAAATTGAGAGATTACTGAGTGGTAGTTTTGTAATAGAAGAGGTGAACCGCAAATAGTTGTAGAATTGACGAAGAAAGCTCATCATTACGGATTAACTGGTCACGACGAAGAAAAGGAATAAAATAATAGGAGACGGTCGATTTGTGGACGATGAAACCACAGATATCCATTGACAACTGAGGAAGTTCATTCTATCGTCGTCAACTGATAAATCTAGACAAAATCTATGAGTGAATTGAGTACCTGATTAGGCATCAGTGTTGGAATTTTTGAAACTTAATTAGTGAAACCAAAAAATCTCAGTGCCTATTGTCTCTGATGAGAAGAAGACGAGCTTTGCCGAATTTTTGAAAGAAAGTGAACAGAAAAGGGCGAAAACAAAAGAGTTGAATGAAAGACAAGGAAGAGGATTGGATCGGCGTATCAACTTCTCGTGCCCGTAAATCACGCAGTAGCGGACTCGACAACAGGCGAGTTTATCAGTGACAGCTCACTGTATAACAAGAGCGATGACAGCTCAGGATTCACTAAGCTCACGTGAGTCTGCTCATTCGAGCGTTTTTTTTATATATCGTAATTTTCGCCATACTCTGTGGATGCACTTTCGACGTTCAACCGAATTTCGCTTTTCGCTGAGACTACTTTTATTTTTGACTGTCTTCCATTAAGGCAATACGTTGAGGTCCTTTTCCTGTCAATAAAGGTTCCTTCCGTGATTATATTTACATGATTAAACTCGGGCAGATAAATGAATATTCAACATCTATTCCGACCTGTTTATTCAGTCGTGAATTTATTTTGAATCTTTTGTATTTTCAAAGTTCTACGGGTCTAGGGCTCAAACATTTTTTTTTTCATCTGCACAATTTTCTAGGATAGCTTAGAAATTGAGTCCTCAATACAGGAAATGTTGAGTTTCTTGTTCAACAACAATGATTATAACTGTATTGCAAAACATACGAATTGATCTGATTTTTAAAATTGAGTAACACTACGCTAATGCAATACAGTATTCTTTAAGTAGATAAAGTCGAGTATGGTCAGGCCAAAGGTAGACTGAAATCGTCGATTATTATCGTTGAAATGAACCTCAAAAACCTTACATGGGTCAGAAACAAGCGCTGAAACAGTTACGGAATGCAATGATCATTTTTAGTCAATTTGTCAATACTGTTATTTGATCTAGTGTCAGATCTGCCGATCGTTCTGATTTGGGAATTTCTGAACATCTTCGCGAGTTACTGTGTGTGAGGCTTTATAGCTATCTTCTTAGAATTTTAAGAAGAGTAAACATTTTGGAGATTCTCATAAAAACGTGACCGTATATTTCCTATGCCGATTTTTCATTCATTTTCTTGAAAAATTCTTCCCTTTCAAAGAGGTGACAATTCCTTCACGTTAAAGCTCCTATAATCGCCGATCATTACCATAGTTTTTCCACCAAAGCGGAAGGATCGTTGAGTAAATTCAATGTACCGTGTCTAATGCTTTGGCATAGCCTTTAAACCTATCTATACAGTATAATTCAGCGTGAATTCTACCCATTGGTTTGAAATTCATCCAATTAGTTCGATGTACTTGTTCGCCATTGGAATTTAAGTGGCTAACAAAATAAGTGGTTTCTGAAATAAGTAGAATTCGCATCGCTCACCTCGTGACACGTGCATGGATATTCTTGCCTTTGCCGAAGATACAAATTTACGATTTCTCAACTAGTATTCCTTCACTGGTCAATTTTTACTATTTGGAAATTGTCTCTTGGCTTTTCACTGAAACGCCTTCCAATTACAAAAAATAAGTATGTGAAACAAGTGTAATCGGTTGAAGAATTTATCAATTTTTACGAAATTTTCCAATTGTTTCGAAAAAAGTTTTTTATATTCCTGAAACATAATTTTGGACTATTCAATTTTGTTTCCTTCTATATTTGTGTATTTCATCTACGGGATTCTCAAATGCTGGCATTTTCGTTGAATGAATGATTTAAAATTGTATCTTCATGGTTTTCCAAGCAAAATTTCCTTCAAGAATCATATCGTGAAAAATGTTGATAGGTATATAATACAGTGGCAATGAAATTAGTGCGTGACGAAGTATTAGGCGTGGCGTGTATATTTACGTGATAAAGATCGCGTATCAGAATAATATATTTTTCATACTTCTTGATTCCGCGGTTGCAAATCAAAACAAAGTGTAGAAAAAAAAAATTATGATACACTTTTCGATGTTACTCTAATCTCGTAGATGCTCATATATTCGCCCCTACTAATTACCATGATCATCGTCATTACCATCATCAACACTTCTCAGGAGTAACGGAACAGAAAAAAAAGAAAGAAAAAAATGGCGTGACTGAAATCAAGTTTGCGAGGAAAATCTAGTTTCAATGTGAAGATATTGCTTATCGACGATTGATCATATTTAGCCTTGAAATATAGACACGTGAGAAAATAATCGAGACATGATCTACCGAGTTTTCGCTATCTGAATTTGAGTTGCATTAGATGGTCCTTTTTCCCTAATGAATAATTTATGATTTCATCTCCCGATCGTATCAAGTAGTTTTATATATATTTCATCGTATAACGAGTAATGAATATTTTAATCTATTTCAGATTGAAGTGCGTATACGAGAATTATATAGCTCGGATTGACCTACTATACAAGTATTAACATGATGCAGATGTCATCTACGGTTGAAAAGCTCAGAGAGATAACTTGACAATCAAAGTGGGAGGAGTCACTGTAATGGGTGAGTAAATTTTGATCTTTGTTCAAGTTGGTATCACTTTTTACATCTTTTTCATACCTCTATCCTTCGCATCAATCGTTGGATTTAAGTAAGAAAACAAATTCAACTGAATTCGAATATGATTTCTCAATTTTGAAAAGGTACCTTGAAATTAGTATTTCTCGACCCTCTGGTGAGGGGGGGGGGGGGAGTGTTTTGCTTCACTTGTGATAATTTTGACCCTCGCCTGCGGGCTCGGATTAAAAACAACCATTCCAAAAGCAAATCCTAACTTTTCACCCTCATACCTGAAAAATACAGGTTGACCCGGAACGGTTCAACGCCTAATACTAGTTACCTTTACCGAGATATTTTGAAAATTTTTAGAACCATCTGAAAAAAAACATACATTTTCCTGAAAAATCGAAAATTTCAAATGATGAAATTCATTCATAACAAAGTTGAAACTCGAAAATTCATAAAATTCGCATTATGAGCTAAAAATTCCATGGATCTGGGTCAAAGCCGAGGCATCTCACATAAACGACCGAGATACAATCGTCATAATAATAGGCAGGATATATCATACTCGCGAATACAACGAAATTATTAGTACCACATTCTTGTAACAATTGTTTTGGCTAAATGCTCCATTTGTCGTGTCTGTAATTGATATTGTCTCTGTAGAGAAGTAGCTTAAGACTTGTAATGTGTCTGTACCTAGAAATTAAATATCTCACGCGTACTTAGATGATTGACTCGGCAAGAAACTTTGTTTACATGATACAAGTCAAAGTGTGCCGCGAGGAAGAAAGAGTTGCGGCACACGCCAGGCCTTACAACTATAACTATATAACTATGCACGGAAGATAGACATCTCTGTATCTTTACTTACTCCCTCATTGGAATCAATTTTGCGTTATACTTACATGGAGTATGAGCTTGCCTTCATTAAGGGATAATTCGAAAAGTCTATAATATCTCCATCTAGGATCTCGATCGTGTTATGTATAGAATCCAATCGACTGTACACGATTCAATTCTTCTGCGAGAGTTGTATTATATCCCATTTCACTTCTCGTATGTATGTGTACATGTATTCGCTCAGTTATTTTTTGCTAGATAATGAAATATTGAGATCGTTATAGAAATAAATTCATGAAAAAAAGTCAGTAACGACTTAGTTCGAGCTTGACCAGTCAACAAATTTTCAATGGCCTTCTCCAAGACAAAAGTATATATAATAGAGCTTTGGTTGTAACGCAGAACAGCGCGGGAAATTTTGAATAAATCACTCGGGCGCGCGCGCGTACACACGCAATTATCTTGGCTCGCTTGCGAGGTTGGGATATTAGTATATTTGTGTTACTAATAATTTTCCGAGCAAACGAGTTGCATAGCTTACCATTTGCAACTATATACCTATGCGATACCGCTCTGCTACTCTGCTTGCGCTGGAACAGCTACTTACGTGTTATTCGGATCGATCGAACACCTCGTATTTTCGATCGATCAATCGGGGATGCTGCTGTTGGGATAATCTGCATTCAAATTATACTAGCCGAAATGGCATGCTACGGCCACACGTTATTCAAAGAAAATTATTTCAAGCGCAAATATATCGTTTTGTATAAGTAAGATAAGCTCATAAGTGAATTATATCGAAATTTCGTATTTCTACATTTCAATCGATGCGCACGCCGGTACACAGGCAATTTTTGCTATGGCTATATGTATGTGGGCTCAAATGAAAGATAGTGGATTATATTACATGCCCAAACGATAATATAGCCCAGAAAAATTGGCTTACCCATACGTGTACCCGATCGAACGTTAATTTTACGGAAATTCTACCTTTAGAACAAGCATGCAGGATTTCGTGATTTCTTGAACATATAATTGAAATCTATTGATCTGATACTACTTTCTGATTGATATTATATATAGCAAAGTGGCACTTTATGCAAAAGCTTTGATTTTAAACGGGAGGACCTGAAAATATTTAAAATAATATCGGGGAAGAAAATTATCAGGGTGATCTCTCATGAAAAGATTGTTGGTCGATTAAATTACTCATTTATTAAGTTAAACTATATTTCAAACCACAGTCGCAACCGTGTACATAGAAATATTGAAATTTGTCCATATATTGGTATTTTCATGATTTTATACGATTTTATATGTGATATTGGTATTCAAACTGCCTCGTCTATCTGTAACATATAATAAGCGTGATTTGTTCCCTGCCTAATTTCCTATTGAAATTGCGTGTAATAAATTGTTATATGACGGTGTTCGGGCCACCGCAAAGACTCGAATACGCGTGACTTTCGGCTCATCGCACAGATTTGAATTATGAAAAATATGGTTTTCTGGCGCGGACGCGATACAATTTCCTATCTGTAAAATCCTACACGATCCATATGCACTGGGTAATGCGGGTCGGTCGTGAGTCAATTCCCCATCCTGGGTAAAGAGACGGCCGACGCACGCTTGGCAGTGTGCCTGGATTTATATTTTATGAGCCACCGCGAGCTAATATAATGCCCAAGTATTTCGTCCCTGTCTATGCAGGTTTGTTCATACCGGGGCCGCGTATTTCACCTTTTCACCCAATATACACCTCGAGGATGCCTTATGGGGAAATCATATATTCTAATGTTCTATCGCATCCGGGCGATGACTTACTTGGATCTCGGGGAGACCTGCTCGACGAATGTATATTTTTCGGCTGGAAATGTTGCCACTTTGGCTTTTCAGGAGCAAGAGAGCGAGTCTGCCTCGCGCAGCGTCTAATATCCATTCGTGCGGCCAGAACCCCACTTCGAGATACTTTTCGGCGGCTCGAACCCTGCGTCGACATAGACACGCGTAATTACCATTACATGCAAATATCGATTCCAAATATCGGGATCGATTGGTTGAATTCTAGTATAAGTGAATCGATGAGGACTCGATTGGAAAGGGTATGGATCTATATCGGCTTTATATATATGTTATGACGAGCGATGCGATGGAATTGATCTAACGTGCATATATATATGCACGGTGGTTAATACACAAAATTGCAAGCATATATGGGTTAGTATTAGTTTTACCGACACCAACACATATGATTCTACTTACACGACTGGTCTGATGGTCATCTGCACAAGTGGCTGACTGAAAATTCTTATTTCTAAAATTTTTAAAATTATCTGAAAATTGCAGACGTTGCACGCTCATCGGCTCATTTACGAGCTCACCCCGTATCAAACGCAAAAATTGCATCCGTTATACCCAAGGTAACAAAAGTCACATGAATAATCAAGCTTTGCTTCACTTTACTTCACTGTAGCAATGCTCGATTCTTGTCTATACATACAACTGAAATACCGCATCTCACCTCGTCTACTCTCGCGTAAAGTGTAATATATCAGACTTGGGAAATCAGGGTCAATGTGTGGACTTGCCAAGAGAGAAAGAGAGAGAGAGAGAGATGCTAAAGCCGTTTGCACGACGTGCGAGATATCGAGACTTTGAAAACTTCTATAGTATAGAATAGGTATAGATACTGAATACTGAACACTGAAGACGAATGGCTCGGTGGTAAAAGGGATTTTTTTTCTTTTTTTAACAGAACGAATGTAAAAGGGACCGGGTAACTTTAGAATTATCGGTGCAATGCGGTTTATATTAGGAGCGACTGTATCGAGGTTTGTATGGATATGGGACTATAGATGCGCGGTGACTCGTGATTGTAGAGTAACACAGAGAGAAAGAAATGGGTACCTTGACTGCAGTATTATATCCGATCTTTCTATATGCGGATGCATTCGATAGTGATGCATCGAATGGAATTATAAGGTCACTCTGTATATTATAGGTGTACTGTTTGAGACCAAGTTATGGCTTGTTTATTGGGCGGTAGAATGTGGGAAGGGGGAGGGTATATGAGATTGAGATATGTTAGGTTTTGACCTGTAGGTATTCTATAACGAGGCGATCGTGATGTTTGAGGGTTTTATTGAGGGCTTGGGATCGTGGACTGAAAAGCATATAGAGATGTTAGAATTCTCATATCTCTGTGCTGAAATGTCTGAAGGTTCACTGACTCGTTTTCTGGAGTTGATACTGATAGCAGTGTACATGGGTGATTCTGAGATAAACTTTATGCATTTGATGTCCTGACCTCGCATTCATATTAAACGAACAAATATGATGAGTCTCTAACGATGACATCTAGTGTATTCTATTGGAAATTGAAGATGTCCCAATAGTTCCAGGAGCGGATATGAGTTTAACGTGGACCTGAGCTTACCAAAAGTGGTCAAAATGTCCTTACCGTGGCATGTCCTAAACTGAAGTTGCACATTCCAATCGTGTAGTTTACCGAGATATTCGTTCAATCTCGGTTCCGTACCACTCAAACATCAAAGTTGGGTTATCAAAAGGTGATATCATGTACAAATCGAGTATCAAGGGTCACTTCAAGATAGTCAAAACACAGCCGACATTCTGTCCTGGAATTTTGCAAATTTTTCGAACGCTTCTCGATAATTCGACTCCGGGTCAGCGAATCGCTTCAAACGGCTCTAGAACGGCGGTAATTGATTCCTAATACACCAAAAACCAAAATACTACCACCAGCAGAATGATGAATTACGTGAACAGCTTCCCACGCGATGATTTATGGACAATTTTTCCGTTGCAAAATAAGAATTGTCCTTACCGTGGTCACTGGCTCTCGAACACTATGCAACGTCAAGGTCCAGAAATTTTTTTACAGTCTACTCTCACCGTAAAAATGGGCCATCCATTCGGAAAAAACGATCCGTTTCGATTTACGCCTCCGAGATCACTTTCCATGCCAAAATGTCCTTACCGTGGCAAAAATATATCGAAAATTGCTCATATCTTCTACATAGATTGACTAATGTTCATGCCCGCCTGGGAATTGTTTTTGGATGTCAGATAGATTGGAAAACACCTATATGAGCAGTTAAATTGCAGCTATATTTCGACTAGTCAATTTTTGGTCCAAATACCAACCTCCGCCATTTTTCGACTCGAAATACCTTAATTATGACAAAATCACCCATATGATGATTATTACTGGGCTGAGGTTTGTGATGGAACTTGATATCACGAATACTTCAATGTTGATTGAAGAAAATGCCAAAGTTATTCAACAATATAATAAGTCGGTTATCCAAGGTGCATACGTGTATTTTGGACATTGAAAAAAAATTGATCTCGAAAAGAGCCAGGAATAGTAGTTACGTACGTATACCTTTCTGAAAAATGCCGAAATGTTCAATGAAATATACCCTCGATCTAGAATGTGGTGAATTTTCTCGCTAAGCTATTGAAAGTTCAGCAACTTAAATTCCGTACAGTTAGAGGTTCAAAGAGACCAAAATTCATCATGCATAATCAGAAAAGGGATGATATTTGATAATCAGCATCACGGAAGCCTGGCAAAAATTCAAAGCGCTGAAAGTTGAAGGAATAAAAATTAGGAATGCCCAGTGAGGTGAGAGTTGGAATCATTCCAAGATTCTGAACTTTCAATGTTGTATTTTCTTTCAAAAATTCGTTGGATACGACAGTAAATAGTTGAATCGCAAAATTTTGTATGTGTAAATCAGGAGGAACATTCATGAAAATCTGTGGATTATTCCAAGAAATTGATAACTCGGAATTTTTTTAAAGTTCAACCCCCTCATTTATTTTGCTCATACTACAGCGGACATGGGTAAAAGTGATAACTTTTATTTGGGGCGCATGGTAAAAATCTGGGAAAAATTCTGAAACATCTGTAGCAACTCTGGAAACACAAACTTCAAACAATAAAGTCTCTATGTGCTTCTACTTTAAAAACAAAAATGGAAAACCAAAATATTTCAGTATTGTAATTTTGACGTTTTACGTCAATTTTTTAAACTAGTTATTGATATTTTTCGTGTCAGAAAATTTTTCCAAGTAAAAGAAGGTAAGATCCTTTCGCCTTCTCTACGGTAATAAATTCCCTAATGAACACCTTTCTACGAATCTTTCGAAATAGCTCAACTTTATTGATGAATTTAATTGTCCATTATCGTATTGGTTTCAAATTCCATGAGTAGTAATCTTCGAGTTGGACTCTAAATAAGAGATTCACAGACGCAATATCTCGACACTAAAACTCAATAACTACGATAGAATTTTATTGAAAGCATCACTTTCTAATATTGACCCAAGTGAACTGTAGGTATAACAACCAAACAAATATTAATAGTTCCAAAATGGCAACTTTTATCACCACCTCGCCCACTTTACGACGCGTAAAACCATTTCAATCCTCTATTTTGTGGCATCGATACCTATCCATCCATATACCTATACCCAGCCACCTCAATAATCTCTCTTCGAACAGCAGTAAACTCACAAACATCGATTTCGATTGATTCGGACCGACACTTATCTCAAATCAGTATATTATATCTACCAACAACATCTCTTGTAACTCCACAAATCACAAGTTGCAACTCTATTCGTTGAAAGCGCGCGTTGTAGACTTTAACAATAATCACTCTCTCGTGATGATTACAATTTGTGCGCTGCACTATTCTAGCTATATGTGGGTATATCGCCGTTATCATCACAATAGAAGGCTTCATACTACTCCAAGTATACGTGATGCTAGATGGTATAGTTACTTTTCTGCCCCATAACGATTCTAAACGTTCAAGGCACAGCAAGACCCACTAACTCCGATTCCTTCGAATTGCAAACTCTCCTATATATCGGTAGTTCCGCGGAAACTTCGATATTTGGGGGTCGAAAATGTGCCAGCGCTAAGTCTCACTTCCGAAGGTTCTAAGATGTATTTTTTGACTCTTTGGAACATATAGAGTGCTCATTAACTCGCGCACGAATGTAAATTTTTCCACTCATCAGTACCATAAGGAGTAACACGGAGAGACGCGGTAGCGTCACACGGACCTGACATTTCGACACTAAAATTGATCTTACGGACAAACGATTTGAGCTACAGCTTTGGAGTTTTGGAATTTTGATTTGACCATTGGATACTTTGGAAAAAGTGACTAGGACCTCTGTAGCCTCGCGATTAAGGGTCGCACTAATACCACACGGACCTGACATAAAAATTTAGCAAAACTAGATTATTGCCGAAAACTATTCTTCAAAAAAGTGGAAATCAATTTTTTCCGATATTTTGGAGTATGGAAGAGTTGCGCTTGACAATTTACTTCAAGAATGAGTTAGCGCGGAAAAGTCTAGAACGAGGCAGTGAGGAAGAGTGAGGGAGTAAAATTTTAGATATCATTGAGCCACAAAATATATGTGCTCAGCGTATACACAAAAAGTGGTCTTTGGACTCTTATAGCAATGGAATTTGATGCGCCATACCATTATATTTGATAAATTTGCCCGACCGAATCCCCAAAGAGCTTCTGGATGGTGTTACACACTCACAAAAGCCGTAAAATGGAAGAACCACATCACAACGGACCTGACATTTTGACCCCTTTTCCGATGACAATTTTCTACGGTAGCCTCGGATCGAAAAACTAATGATTGCGCAAGAAAGAACACAAAAAAATACATCAACAATGACATTTGAAATCTTTTCCTCAATCGCTTTAAGGGTTCGTTCAAGCTGTCTCATCTTATTTTAAAGTTTCCGCGGAACTACCCATGTACACAGTGCGTTATGTGTGTGCGTTTATAAGCGCGCAAAGTTGAGAGTCTCGAAGTTGTTATTTATTATAATTGGTCGGTGTGCTTTTTTTTCTTCACTCAATACATCTCGACTTATCGTTATCACGTATGATGCTTTTATCACCTGGAAATTCGAACATCTAATACGCGCTTTTCTAATACATTGATTTACTCTTCATAGACACGTGCCTGACCCGTTACGTTTGCGATTTTATTCAACACTACGTAATATCTTTCAATTGGCTATCATAATCGAATATCTATATTGATGAATTTTAATCGATTTTAGAGTTGAAATTTCATTACTGAAAAACGATACCGATTCATTGGATTAGGGCTACGTGTGAACATCGCGTTTTCATACTCAATCGGAAGCTTGCAACCTCATACATCATTGGATTCGAAACGATATAATCCGATACCTATTTTACAATCTCAGTTCACGAGAGATGCGATCATCGGCAACCTATGGTTCTCCGAATAGATATCACATAGTGGCTTTTGATTTGAAGTACATATCATGTAGGTACTACAAGATTGACCCAAATCTAGCCTTGAAAATAGAAAATGCAAAATACAATTTGAAACATGGGATGAGGTTCTAAATAGAAAAGCGCGGGAAATCGGTGCGATTTGAATCCAATTGGTACTTGCAATGTCGAACGGATGGAGATTGAGTATAAGAGTTCAAAAAGTGTATGTGTATGGAAGGTGTAGGCCCATTTTGTGTATACGTTTAATTACAGAGGCATGCGCGGATGAGAACAGCGGCACACCGCGAATCGTATACGTAGTACACACTTATTGCGGATTGAGTTGTTGCCATTGTGCACTTAAAAGGATGAGCTCGATTCGCGTAGTTAAGGATTACGCTATAGCGTGAACGTAGGCCTCGTATATTACATGTCTGTGGATATACATTGTTTGCTATTTCCAAGAACATGGAGTGGGCGGGAGGTGTAAGTCATATAGAAATTATGAGATTGGACAGTGTTTGGAGTGGAGTATACTTACTTTGGAGTGCATGGATATACCGATTGTGTGGTTGGTCAGAAAGTGATTTATGGAGTGTATTTGTGATTTATAGTGAGAGGCTGATGGTGGTGAATTTATCTTTCACTTGCAAATTTCATTCGATTGTAATTTTTTAGTATGAATGATTATTTCAGTGTTTAAATCCCTGCAAACATTGTTTTCTTGGAAGAATTTGTATCAATCTATTGATCATTCTGAGTTACCTTGAGCTAATCGTTTTGCATCAACATGAAATGAATCGAATTCTCAACCCGTTGAAAAAATAGTCTGCAAACTTAGAATGAGTAAATCCCGATAAAAAGACGGAAATTTCGGATTTCTTCGCCACCAGGTGACATTTCTCTGCCAATGCCAAAGGCGAACGCCGGAGTTATTTCAAAAATACAGAAACCCTCAACCGTTTTGGAAACCGTTTTGGGAGTTGAAGTACTAATGTTCAATAGAATTATGCGATTGAAACGGCGTTGCCCGAAAATACACGATGAAAATATTTTCAATTATTCACCAAGAATGTATCAATGATAACAGTGTGACTACCTAACCAGAATATAATAGTGTGGCCAGTTCGGGAAATTGTAATACCATTGGTGGTTTTGCCTCGTGTGTCGTGGAATGTTTGATGAAGATAAGAATTGAACCAGGCATTCCTATCGAAATACAGTAAAACCTGTTTAATTTTGGTTACCTCCAGTTCCAGTCTGACCCGCCCATTATAAACAGGTGACCAAATTATAGAGGAAGGTTACCATTTGAGCCACGAGGTAGTGATAAAATTAGCTTCCACGAAAAATCGACCATAACTGGGAGGCACTCGAATTCTAGTTATACCCATAGAGGCAGGTTTTACTGTAGCTGGGAATCAAGGTATTATCACTTTCTGCAGCGTAAAGGTAAAAAATACCTAAGAAGACGGATAGTGAAGATTGTCCTGACCCGAATCACTCAGTATTCAAGATCTTATCAACAAAATCGACATATTTGTATGAGAGTCTGCGCTCATTATATCGTAGATTTCCAAAGTATTCACTTATATTTAGAAGATTCAAAAAGGACTTTTCTGAAGTTAGTGAAAAAACATAGAAAAATACAAAGTACCTGCGAAAGGCATTAAAATCATGCCATTAGATAAACCCAATTCGCCTCAAATATCACGGCAGCACCATAAAATTTAAAATTCCTCAAAACTCAACACTTCATTTGAATATCCAAATCAAGCCCATCTAAATGGTAATTTGATGCCCAATAATAATTAACACGAGATCTATAGTAACGTGATACTGCGGGCGGTACAGCGATGAGCTTTATGAGTTTTTCAACTAAGCTCATTAGCGAGTATCTATCTCATAATTACCATATCAATAGTTGAATCGCGCGTTTTATACCTGTATACCTATATCTATGAATTATATGCAAAATATGGACAAGTTGGGAGCTGGAAGTCACTGACCGAGAAAAAATAACACATCAGACGGAGTAAAAGCCAAACGCTCGTCATGTGCGGGAGTCAGTATACCTACAATTACTACATTCACTTGAGAGTATTATTATCCATGTGGAAGGTTTTAACGTGTCATTTAGCGTCGATGATTCAAAGTGGGTTAGATATTTCGCTATTATACATATATTGCATCGAGTATAGCCAAAACACTTGTTGCGCTAGCATACGATTAAATGTTTTCTTTAATTAATTTACTCACGGCATATGAATCATATTTACGGTACTCAATTCAAGTTTTATAACGCTACCTATGGAAATTAATCAACACCCGTCGAACTATCGTTTTTCGTGAAATGCATTTGGTGATAATCTTATACATACCACTTAATTAATTAAATTCGGTGGATGTCCCATATTTCATTTCGATTCGAATTTTTGAGGTTATATGAATACTGCATACAGAGTATGTACAGAGAATTCTTAACGGAAGTTTTAGAATGGCAATAGATGATTAACGCTTGCCCACTTAGGTAAAGTAAAAATTGAAAAAGATACTTTCGTGTCCGATGGTGTAGGAAATGGCATCAATTACGGTTCTAAAATCTTTGTGAGAACAATTTTACGCACTAGCGCATATTAGCACTTTCAACAGTGCACACCTTGTACATACGTGACCTAAGGAAAACATGCGAGTTTCCGATCCAGTTGTCCGATATAATTTCCTGGAAAGAAAAAGTGTCTCAAGTCACAAACCAAAAGTAGTGCAAAGTCGCGTAGATACACTAAAAGCTTTCGCACGCAACACACGCGATATTCTCAACTTCGCTATTAAAAACGTCCCGTCCTTTTAAGTTATCTCTTTGTTTCTTTATTACACAGCATCACATCATCACCATGCACGTGAGTCTAATGTATCTTGCCAACACCCTATTGTGAACCGTTTGGTTTTTTTTTTCTTTACAATGTACTAGACTTTATACTTATATATACCTATAGAGCATCTTCCTTTGTTTTGCTTGAACTCTAGAACTCTGCATCAGACCGAGCTCAAGTTTAAAAGAGTGAACGGGAAATTAAGGAAATTAGGTGAGTTTTGCGGTGCATATACACGCGTGCCTTCAAATTTTAGAAGAAGAGAGTAGAAAAGAGTGAAAGATGAAGATTGCATACATTGCAAACGTTTTGCGGCTTTTTGTGGGTCGTTTGAGAATTACGACTACTTACTCGCTATATAAATAGCCACAGCTCGTATTTTCGCGGATGCGAATTTTTTTGTGACCCTATTTATATATAGCCTTGATGATAAACTTTTGGTACGATTTTGATTGGATACGATGGGTATATCACTCCTTTCGGCACGCACGTTGTAATATTTTTGGTTGATAGTATTACGATGTCTGATTTATATGGGTATATTGTTAGGGCTTTTTTGTTCGTCTTTTTTTTGTGCTCATTATTTTATGAGCACTTCTGATCTTCCTGATACGGTTACCGCTCATTTCTTGGATTTTCGCGATCCTACCAGACCCCTTTTCACTTTTTATTGATATTTTTTTACAGTAGGGAATAAGAAGCTGTCCTGTAACGAAATTCTTACGATGGATTGTATGAAAGAAAGTTTTATCAAGAATTTCGTTGATATTTATGTGCGTTGTCACGCTCGAATGATAAAAATCGTACGAATTTGAAATTTATTTTAAAAACCTTAAATTTCATGAGGTAAACCTTGATCACAATTCTGTTAATTTTATCTCTTCAATTTAATATTTTCCATTTCATGAAAGTCATTATAACTCTCAGGTATGTTCATTGAAAAGTTTCTTCACGGTCAATGAATCACCAGACACCTCACAGTCGGCATGTGTTTGAATATTGCATTGTTACATTTTCATTCAAGCTGATATAATGAATTTCGATTGAAATGTTGGAGGTCTCTACGCTTGCACCTTAACATTTTTTCAAACTCATAAATCATCATGCAAATATGTCTATTCTGATGTAAAATAGTAATGTGTCATTATACGCCGATCTCAGAAATAGGCATTCGTTGTTCTTGCGTTTCCCAAAAGATTCGAGGTCAATTTTGATTTCGTGTTTGCGCATCAAAAAAATTGCCTTGATCAATATTGGCGACGAAAACAATGTGTTCTCAGAAATCGCAAAATTTGGATTTGAAGCGATTTTATGTGCATAATCTGGAGCTCAGTTGAGAGGGATAAAATACATTTTTGGAAAAATAATATCAATAGCTCAGTCCTGGTTGGTGAAGATTGAATTTATCTTGACTTATCTTGGGAAATGTATTGGAGTGGACCCAAGTTATTGGGATAACGGCACAATAGAACAAGTTGAATACATTCATATCTGAGATCAGATCTAAACCGAAGCGAATTTCGAAAATCCTAGTTAGCCGAGCAGTAATTCAAACGTGAATTTCTGAATACTCTCCCTTCGTCAGAGTCTGTAAACCAACTGTTTGACCAATTGATTAGAATTTGAAGCCTCGATTGGAGCAGTGTCTTATACGTTCGGTCTTTTACTGTTGAACGAAATAAATATTTGGATTTTGAATAAAATTCCATTTTTTGAAAAAAAAAAAGATGAAATTGGGGCTTTTCACATTCGTAGAGATCCAAAATGACATTGACCAAAAGGATCTCTGAAACTCTGCACTCAACTTCAGATTACACGGTCAAATGACTGATTAATTAGCTGTCATTTCAATTCAGCGATCAGTGTATACCATAATTTGATCCTGATCAACGCGACATCAAAAGCTGACAAGTGCACATCACGATTTAACTCTCGTCACGATTTCAAACATGTATACATGCATATAAATCTTACCCATTTGTCGTTTACAAACTTCACCAAGAGCGCATCCTTGTAACAATCCATCACTCGTCTTGAATCATAGCTATAACATAACCCAATCTATGTATGTATGTATGTTCATACGAGAGTATTGGTACATGTACCAAAGTTTCGACTTCTAATTGACGACTTTACTCACTTACTCCTGAGAAGTCACGATTTTAAGCTCGGTAAATTAATAATCGTCGCTCTCGTGTTCCCTTTTATACCTTCTACACTCGGGTATACACCATCAAAGGAAGAGTTTCCCGACTGACGCATCTCACTGAGACTACTCACCTACTTTTTGGTAGAAAATGAAAATGAAAAAGAAAAAAAAAAGAAAAATTGCCCAGCACGCTCTTTTGCTGATCAGACGTATACAAGTGCCTATTTATACTTAGCTAATTTTGCACTCATGAATCCTGGTACATCGCCTCATGTACTCTTTGCGTATAGAACAGAGGAAAGGTAAACATTCGAATGTATATTTCGCAGTTTACGAATGCAATTGAGAATTGTGACTTAGAATCTATATATAATACACATTGCTGCTAAATTCAATGGAATTACTGAATAGATGCATACCGGTTTCCTCAAATACACTACTATATTAGTACGAACTTGATTCATATTTTCAACCTATGCTCGGTCTATGGGATTCTATTATACATATATAAGCTATGTTCCACCATAGCGGTATTATCGAACATACCGTGAGTTATTCATAAGGCCGAACGTGGTACCTATAGTACATCATAGCTCTCATCGTATGCCTCTATATATGCCAACGCAACGCCAATATATAAATATATATTATGCGAATCTCACGCACTTTTTTACGACGCGATGCACGCACTATCATAGTCTTCCATATGGCTCACCTTAGGAGATAGTCTCTGTATTATGCCTCGAACACGAGCTTCAATGTATTAAGTATCATATGGGTATGAGGCACTGGGTCGATTCGTACATTTATGGGAGGGTTATACCATTGCGAGAAATTGCTTCCGATATATAATACCGTATACGATAACTGCAAAGATTGAATCAACCAAACTATGTCTGTACATACATGGGGTATTCCACTCTGCAAGTGTATAAAGTATTCTTGAGATTACCTTTAGTGTATGACCGAACACTGAAAAAAAAAATTGAGCAAATCCGAAGAAAAATTATTCGACTTTAATAAATATTTAACACAATACTGCTATCCCAACATTTATTCGAATTAATAAATTCCTTTTTCCCAAATTGAATAAATATTTATTAAATCTCAAAGTGTATTTAATAGATTGGGAATATTATTTCTTAAAGAACAACTCATTCAAACGGTCCGCGATTCCCAAATGAATAGATATTATTTGAGATGAATAGATATTGCATTGAAATAATGAAATAAAATTCATTTTGAATAAATATTCATTCATCCCAATTATCACCAAAAATCAAGAGTGAATCTTATTGAATGAAATCTAACAGTCGACCGTGGGAAGATTATTTACTTCAATTAAATATTTAATCAAATCTTACACTTGATTTCAGGGATCGATAATTATCACACTTAATAAACAATAGTAACTACTTATATTTTTCTATAACTAAAGGGCTTGCTATTCAAATCTTAAAGTATACGCATGTGATTACCAATATACATTTGTATCGCTTCGCAGTATTATTATATGTGAATCGTAAGATCTTCCGAGCCTTATATATCAATCGAGGCCCTATTTGGTCGCTTGCGAGAAAGGGTTGAATACCTTCTTATTTAATCAGGAATTGGAATAGAAGCTTAAATTCATCATGAATCAACAATCTGGGTTCCCCCATTAGAATGGTATCATGATCGATTGCTTTTCACGGGAAATTTATTCATTGAGACGATAATCAAGTTCAAAAAAGTTCATTTGGAGGAAGTTAACGTTTTGTCCGCCACCTAGTGGCAAGAATCGATCACATACAGATTTGAACGATTTTAATAAATATTTAATCAAAATCATTGATATATTTTATACTTCGTTTCGGACGATTTAATTACAAAGAACTTGGTTATACAAAACCCCGATGGAGTTGGATCAGTATGTATAGAGAATCCTTCCATCCTGGCCAAGTTGGTCAATAAATATCTATTTGAAAACGAAGAAAATTTTTTGATACAATTAAATATTTTACAAATCTACCGAATGGCTCAAACGTGTATTGGCTCAACTTAGATGGATGTATTGTCTGATTTAGATATTATTCGTTATATCACAATATTAATGTCTGTTCTGGTTAGATGATTAGATTTTGAGAATCTACTCACTAAATTGAAAGCTCAATGATTTTGTACAGGAATTCTCAAATGTTGAGTTCAAATGAATACAACTTCGATCGTCTCATCACACAGCTCTCAAGAAAAAACAGTTCATTAACCATGAATAAATGTGACTCTTGAATCCAATAATATCTATTCACCATGAATGAATAGTGTAGTCGTGTTATGGTATAACCATAATATGACTACACATCTAATTCTGAAAAATCTATTGAATCAGGATGAAAGTTTGATTCTTGATATTTCATAGATCAATAATGGTATTGAATAAATATTCATTCAAATCTATGATGACAAACTTGAGTCGTGATATGGTCTCTGGTTGAATACGCATTGATTCAATTTTATGACATGAATAATCAAATCTGAATTGATATTTATTCAACTTGATTTATTCGATTTGATAAAACTGGAATATTAAAATTGATCACTTTTTATGAAGAAGGATGCTTCGTTTGAATAAATGTTTTTCCGAATAAAATAAAATTCTTCTGATCTTGTCAAATTGGGAATTTCGTACATTTCCATTGACGATTTAGATAAATATTTATTAAAAAATTTGAAACTTTATTCGATTCAAAGAAATGAGTTTTCGAACCAATGAAATCTGCGATTAATAAATATATTTATTAGATTTTAGAAAATTTTTTTTTCAGTGAATAGGTTCACATTAGTTTTACGCTTTTGGATCTAAGATAATACGCTACATATCGATATGTATACCATATCCAATAATTATTTAATACAAGTTATCTTTGAGAAATTGAAAATACATGCATCATAGCTATACTTTTATATAGTAACCTTGAACATGAAAATCTACGTGACTGCTCGAAGGAATAGTGCATTCATTAGAATCTCGTACTACTGGGTTGATCGTGCTTACCGATGTCCTATATCTAACGATTTGCATTCAGTTGTAAGTCGTCGAAAGTGATTTATCATGCAGTCGAGCGTACACAAAGATCGAGCATCTTGTGATGTGTTTGGGTATTCAGAGATTATCTTGTGTATATGCTCAAGATGTATTCGATCTGTCCGATTAATACCATATAAGAGATATTTGCCTCTTCCGCTTTTATCTTAAGACAACTGCATCGTGCCACGATCGACTTATGATCATTTTTTCTCTTTAGCAGGATTCGAGATATTATTTGGCAATATCATACATGTGAATGGATATAATTTATAATTTTTGGCATAGTGCGACTAAAAAGCCATTCTTCTTCCCGGCTCAAATCAGAAAATTCGCGCTTAGTCGCCGTAATACCGAAAAATAGTGTATGCACCTCACTCGTCGGGCCATCTTCGAGTACTGGGAATCTTTTCCCCTCGTTACATTTCGGGGAAAATTGATATTCCCATGCCCCAAAACAGGCTAACCTCGCATTGGTGCATAATGTACTATTTTAAAGTGGTATATCAGATTGGGAGGATCAACCGAAAGAGAACGATAAACTGGGTACCAAAGTGAAGTTTGCGTCTGATCAATGAAGTTAAGCATTGTTGGGCGGGGTTAGTACTTGGATGGGTGACTAATTATCTCAGTCTAATCAACCTCAACTTACTGGTCGAGTCTACATAGACGCGCTCACCCCGGGCGCGCACGCTCTCTCCGCTCGTACTCTCCACCCAAACACCGGAGTATGAACCGAAAATGGGATTTGAAAATCTTTCGACGAGTGTTCTCTCTCAATCGGAAATATCAGAACGGGTTTGTGCGATGAAAAAGTGCCAGTCTATTGCGTAAATCGACCAAAAAATCGATTTGCATCGAATAGAGATCGTAAAATAAGAGGCGTGGTTGTGTCTCATGTAAGCATCCCCCAACTCTTCATCAGGTCTCCAACTTGCAAACCATTCAGCAATATTCATGGTCATACAATGGTACATATTCCAGAAGCTGTATAATGAGCTAAAACGGATGAAATCCTGATTGAGGACACCCGAGATGTCCCAAATTTACGGAGGACTGACTCTTGTAACACAAATTTGATCTAGCTCGATTCTTGTTAACCAGAATTCCGCACACCTTCGCTTATTCCACAGTTTCTGGAGGAAGTCCCAATGCAAACCCAAAATAGTGTTGGATATTGTTGAATAAGCCGCTAGAGAAGTTAAGGGTAGTGATATTAAGCATGACATCGATCGACATCAAAGTCTCTCACTATTCGATCTCTATTAGATGCAAATCAATTTTTTGGTCGACTTACGCGATAAACAGGCCATTTTTCATCTCACAAACCCGTGCTGATACTCCGATTGAGAGACAACACTCGTCGAAAGATTTTCAAATCCCATTTTTGGTACCTACACCGGTGTTTGGGCGGATAGTGTGAGCGGAGAGAGCGCGCGCGCTCCGGGTGAGCGCGTCTATGTAGACTCGGCCACTGACTTTTCTGATCGACTGGTTGACACTTGCACCTCCTGGAACTCAGCGTACGCGCCCAAGGCAGGTTCGGGCGCTCGGAGTGGGACGGAGGTCTGAATTAAAATTCGTGTTCCATAAGGTTACAAGGTGTATTCTTATGTGTTTTGACGCGCACGAAGTCGCATGCAAGCTCGAAAACCGCGGCGTTTTTTTTCATCAATAATTTTTTTAGTACAAAATTATGGTTTTTTGCAAAAGACTCGAAAATATGCACTTCCACGGGAAATTTGTGGGAACTAAAACTGTAGAACACAAAATTTCCTACAAAAAGATTCCGACAAATTTCCAGGAAAACCCAAGCCTGGGGCGGGAAATGCGCGAAAACCGTTCCGCGCGTTTAATATGTGGGCTTATATGGGGCAGCCGACGCAGCGCTACTAAACTCGCTGTCAATTTGACAGTTGTCAATTTACGGCTAGGCAACTAACAAGGGGAGTCCGAAGGGTCCGGGTCACCAATTTCCACCAAATTTTTTCCACAGTCTCGTACCACCTAGAATATGAAGAATCTAGAGTAGCTCCGTCAAATGGGCCCCCTGTTTAGAGCTACAAACAAAAACGTTAGCATTGCCCATATATAGGCCCATCTTAAAAAGTGATGTATCTAGATATACTAGCAATGTTGACGTTTCTGGCTGTAGCTCAGAACAGAAGGCCCATTTGACGGAGTTAATCTGGATTCTTCATATTCTAGGTAGTACGAGACTGTGAAAAAATTCTGGTGAGATTTGGTGACCCAGACCCTCCGAACTCCCCTTGTAAGTGCATCTTGAAGAGGATGAAATTTTCTTTAAAATGGTATAGGTCGTATCTCGCTGAGTACGAAGGTTTTCGAGTGTGAAGTGAGAAAAAGAGGAAAAGTGCACTGTAAAAAATTGGTTGAATTTTCAACCAGACTGGTTGAATTTTTCAATTAATCAACTGGTTGAATTCTCATCCAATTAATTATATTCCGTGATGGATGGGTAGATGGGTGAATGGGCAGATGGATGGATAGATGAATAGATGGGTGAATCGGCGATGGGTGAATGGATGGGTGAATAGACGGATAGATGGATGGTTGATGGTTGAATAAGTGGAGAAGAGGGATGAAGGCTGGATGGGTGATTGTGAGGATGATAGATGCACGATGGACGGATGGATGATGGATGGATGGATGGATGGACACATAACCCGTTACCCATCCATCCACCCACCATCCATCACTCCATCCAAACATCCATCCGTCCACCCACCATCCATCCTTCAATCCATGCGTCGACCCCATCCATCATCCATCAGTCCACCCCTCCATCCATCCTTATCCATCGATATGACCATTCTACCCCCCACACGTAGGCAACCTGATATGCAGGAACCGCACGGACAGATTGTGATAATCCACTTTGGTTGAACATTCAACCAGCTGCGGTTGAAGTTTTCATTCAACCAATTGGTTGAAGTTTTTCAGAAAAATTTTTTACAGTGTGCATATTCTGAGCACCGCGTGCGGGCAGTTTTGCTGCGAAAATAGCGTGTTGACACACTTGATTCTCTTTCTTTTGAGCCACGCTCGAAGGGCTTCGTTCTCAGCGAGATACGATTTGAGCCATTCTGAAAAAAATTTCATCCCCTATGAGATGCACTTGGTTGCCTAGCTCTAAATTGACAACTGTCAAATTGGCAGCGAGTTTAGTAGCGCTGCGTCGGCTGCCCCATATAAGCTCATGTTAAGCGCGCAGAACGGTTTTCGCGCATTTCCCACCCCAGGCTTGGGTTTTCCGGGAAATTTTTACGGATCTCTTTTGGAGGAAATTTTGCGTTCTACAACTTAGTTCCCAAAAAATTTTCCGTAAAAATTCATATTTTCCGAGTTTTTTGCAAAAAACCATAATTTTGCACTTAATACTGTTAATAAAAAAGCGTCGTGGTTTTCGGGCTGGCGACCTCGTGCATTCGATTCAGCGCCTCAAAATCTATAAGAACACATCTTCAAACCTTCTGGAACACGAATTTTCTCTCAGACACCCCCCCTCCCCAGCGCCCGGACTATAATTTACTATTTTCTGAGCTGATTCGGTTTCTTTGAATTTCTCGCCATGCGGTTAGAGACCGTGATATGACCTGCGATTGAGCCATCTGGAAAATTCCTAGGAAAATCATGGGATCGGCCGAAGGAGCAAATCTGTACAGAAAAATTCCATGCTTTTTACATGCCAATACCATAGTTTTGCCATGGTTTTGCTATATGACTAGGCGGGAGATAGGACCGTGGGAAAATCTTGTGATTCAGACTAAGTAACATCAAATCATTTTGTTATAATTGATTCATTATCATCATGATTTGTCAATTTCTCATAGTTTTGTCATGTCTATCTCAGGGAGTATTATCCATGATTTTTTCAAGAATTTTTCCACGCGGAATTGAGGGACCCTCTTTTACTCTAAGACGGTACTCACCCAATCGCTTTTACTCTTACCCTCAAGCTGTAATTACAAGATATCATTCACTTCCTCACAGCGTTTTCGCAAGACAATACAGACCTCCCTCCTCCTTGAATCTTTCACCAGCAAAAATACAGCCCACGCCCACGAAAAACAAAATCTACTGTTTCGTGCACGACCCAAAACAGACTCATGCACCAGCGTGGTGGCCTTGTAAATAATGGAATAAGCTATGAGGGCGAGGTGCAACTTTAGCTGTACCCATGCCACACTATCACATCCGAACCACCAGCATTTTACAGGCATTGTCTTTAAGAACAGATCCACGCGACAACACAAAAAAATCCTATCCGACAATAGACTAAGCTATTCTCATGAAATTTTTCCCTCAAGCACTGAGCTTACGAGGTTCTAAATGTATTATATATCTATACATTCAAAGTAGGTGAAAATGGTCTCACAATGGGTTTGCTGATCCACTTTTTAGGTACTATATGTAGCAAAAGCGTCTCTCTGGAGCATTTATAGGATAATGTACACCGAGAAGAAACCAAACCACGTTTATACACATACTTAATACTTATACACCGGGATGCGTATAGAGGATGCGCGCCCGTGCATGCGTTGAGCACGAAATTGCGCGGAAAATTTATGCTCGTCGCTTGTCTTATTGTGTTAACTTTTGCTTGGCGATGATAGTTAAAACCGCAAACCGACTGGCCAGTAACTATAAGCAGACTATATATATATATATGTTCTTTGTTGAGCACGGAATTCACCACGTTGCGATTCCGATGTTGACTAGAGCGCGTCCACTATGAGTAAATGTATGCGGACTACAATGCAGAACCCAAGCATCGAGCTCACCAAGAGCATTCTCTTGAGATATCGTTTTGTAGTAGATTCAAGATTTTTTTCACGCTTACTTCGGGGTATGATACTGGGAACGAATTCACTTTGGACTGAGAGGATATGAGTTGAGTTGGTTTGACGATGGAGCACTTTCTTGACCCGATAAAGAACTACAAATATTGTACAAATATATAGCCGGAATTCGATAAAATCTGCATTTTACATTTGAATTCATTCACATGATCATATCGCAAAGCAAGCTTTCCGATTACAATGTTTTACTAAGGTGGAAGATCTGGGGCTCCACAGACTGAGAAATTTTGTAAGTAGGTTCGAACCGAAAGTGAAGCTCGAAAACATTACTCAAAAGTAGAAATCAGAGCAGCCGAGTGTAAAAATTTGTTCTATGGGTATATGTAAAGAAGTATGATCAATAAGTTGGAATAAAGATTCTATACCCATAATGATAGAGTTGGCGAATTTTTTCCGGGAGCTTAGCGTATATAGTGGCCCCGGTTGAGTGGTCACCAATCCGGATACTGAATCGCGATAACGTTGCTTAACCTGATTTTTTTCCCAAAAAAGCTCATGTGAACATCTCGGACATTTTTTCCTATTTTCTCATGAGAAAACATGTAGAAACTTGTTTTTCTGGCCCAAAAATGTCGTTCGGAGACTTCGACCTGAGTATTTATCTTATGAGACGAATATTGAAGTTTTGACTGAACCAACGGCTTGAAGTTCTTTGAATAAATTCTTTTCAAGGTATTAAAGGCAGTTGAATGATACAAAATCCATACACATGAACACGCATGTTTTCGTAATTTTTTTTTTGTCAATTCTTGATCGAGGCTAGGTTATTCCATTTGAGCTGGATCCGTTTGAGGCCAAGTATCCATGGAACCTAGGATTGATTTTTGGGGATAGACAGCTTTAACATTCTTGTTTGAACAAATTCAAAACCGTATCACTTCGTTACAGCATGAAAGAAATTCTCTTTCTTTAAAACCTGCGGTATTTGACACGTTCGCTGCGGTGGCGAGACCCACCGGTGGGTCCTGCCTGTCCTTTTCCGTGTGCGGCAGATTTTCGTCTTGGAACTGCGATTTTTCCATTCGCAGCAAATGCGTTAATTATCAGGTCAGCTTTGCTGTTGACCACAAAATTTGCGAAACAGTCAAGATCAAGAAACTTTTAATCCCGATCACATAATTCCTTCAGTTTCCGGTTACAACGTTCGTTGAAGTAAAATTATTCTACAATTTCCGCAAGCTCTTATAATACGATACACGTTCCGATCTAACGTGTAAAGTTGGCAGAAATTAAACTTTATAGAATGCGATTTGAGCTCAAGTGTGAGATGCTCAGACATTTTTCCGATAAAAGTTGCCTCCGTATAGATCGCTGCAATCTTATACTATATTATAAATAGCAGTAAATTAACGTTTCCGACACTCCGCGAGTAATACTCTCGTGTCGCGGTCGTAAACGCGCCGCAGCAAATCTCGCAGCAAATACGTACAACGCGAAGTTTATACACATAGGAACGGGAACGCATTTTTAAAAAAATGCGATACGTTTTTTGCACATGGCCTCTCAACATGTGTGTGTAGAATTAATTGACCATATGGAGCAAAAAAAAGACGAGTCGTATTCCCGAGAAGATTATAAATTATCGTACCCCCTGGTAGAAATGTTCAACATTGGAAATGTTCTCCGTGACATTTTATGTACATTTTTCACGGACTAAAAATGCTGTGGTGATAATCGGCCAAGAATTGGGCATTTTACGGGCATTAGTGTGTAGATATGACAATATTTGACCTAACCTCAAATATCCAAGGGCAGTTTTGAGCCATTAAATGCCCGTGATAAATGTCGTTGGAAGGTGAGCAATCCAAAACATTTTTCGGGCATTTAATGGACATTTGATGTATTAATTTTCATGTTGGTGGTCTCATAACCTACAATATTAGCGAGATCTTTTTTCATAGTGGATTATATTATTCTGAAATCAAATTTCAAATTTGAATGATGTTCTCTTTAGAGTTTGATAAAGTTGAATGCCCAAGCAGTCTTCCGAATTCAAACATATTCGAACACATTCTTGAATTTCAAGAATATTTGCCTTGAAATTCAAGAATATTTTTTCGAAAATTTACTAATGCCATCGAAACTATATTCAAGAGCATTTGATTGAGATTTCAAAAAAACTTGAATTTTCAACCAAATGTACATGAAAAAAATCCAAGCACCGACTTGAAAATAGCTTCAAGAACATTTTCTTGAATATTCAAGCAGAAATTTTTCACAGTGTATGTAACCATCGAAAATTGAAAGATATTAGAATATCTCAATCCCTTCAAATGATAGAGAAGCCGAGCTAAATGCCATCAACTATATTTCTTCCGGGGACACACCTCAAGTTACTGATTTGAGCTCACTCCTGGCAACATGTTTTAGGGCAATGGACAACAGCTTGGACTCTCACGCGGAAGGTTCCGGTTCGATCCCAACTCACGGCAAAATTTAAATATTCACTAAATCCAACAAGTATGAATTTTCTCCAATCAATTACATTGTTAAATTCAATTAAAATAATTTGCACCAATCAACATTGGGCAAATAATTTTTTTTCTAGTGATATTTTGATGCCGAGTAATCACTTATCATTCTCAGTCACATGAATCAGACAGGATTTGAGTAGTCCATTAAATGCCCAAAAATGTAGAAAAAATGTTCAATAACTTGGAAATGCCCAAAAAATGTCTTAGAAACCGTTACATTAAGTCCGTTTGTAGCCCGTTTCAGAGGGGCATTAATTGTCCGGTACTCCAATGGAAACGGACAAATAATGGGCAAAAAATGTTTGACATTTCTACCAGGGCCGTTAAGATTTTATGCAAGTCTGGGCTGTAGAGTTTGAAGTTTGAATGCTTAATCGATGATTATGTACTTTTTGTAGTTTTCTGCACTACACGATAGGCAGGATGAATGATCAAGTAGTAATTGAAGTTCATCCGAGGAACCCGTTCTGTTCACATCAAGATTGTTAAATTGAGTGTAGGTATTGAAAAGTGGGTAAATTTTATATGTCGATCATGAGGAGGAAATGTTTTCGAAATCCTATAACTCCTTCAATCGATACTTCAAGGATGTGATTGTTAGGAATTATGATGATCGAAAGCTACTCCAAAATTTTCTTCAATCGGATCCCACGTATGAGATTGCCTACATGGAAGGCATGAAGTGTGACGGGGGGCCGAATGGGTCAGGGGTAGGTATATGGGAATAAGGGTTAGTGAGAGGGTGGGTGGGTGCTGGGTAGGTAGGTTGACAGGTGTATGAATACAAATTAATATACCGTACTAGAATTGTCGTGCTCGCACCGTACTAGCATCATTGTACTTACGAAAATCATTGTACCAGTACCGTACAAAGATCGCAGTGCTACTATACCGTACGAGGATAATGGTGTTAGTATAAACCGTATACCAGAATCGTCGTACTCGTACCGTACGAGAATCATCGTATCTAGGTCGATCTAATTGGGTCTAATTATAGTTCGATCTCGGACTAATTCGGTCGAGCTCGGTCAAGTTTGATGAAGTCAGTTCTAGTTCAGTGTAACTATAGGTCTATTTCAGTCTAGTTGGTATACTTCGAGGTGTTTAGCTCTGGTTTGGTCCAGCTCGGTCTAGTTCGATCTAATAAGGTCTAATTCGGTTGAGTTCAGTTTAATAAGGCATAGGTCGGTCTAGCCCGGTCTAATACGGTCTACTCCGGTTTAGTGCGGTTAAATACAGTGTGATAGTACGGCCTGGACGGTCTATTTTTGCCTGGTACGGTCAAGTTGGGTCTACTATTTGATCTGGTTCAGTCTAGTTCAGTCTAGTCCAGTCTGGTCCAGTATAGTTCGGTCTGGTCTAGTCAAAATAAAGTACGGCAGCTGCGTGGGCTGTTTGTAGAATGGAATGATCAACTGGTTGATTGATTGATCAGTTGGCTCATCACAATTCACTGCTCGGTCGTGTGTCATGCGTTGTGCGTTGTGCTCCGGGTATCATATGTGTTGTGCATGGATTTATATGCATCGTGGTATACTTTTAATTCGTTGCATTATTGAACATTTTTTCAACGTATTGACTGTTCATCAAAAAAAATCTCTTACATTCAACTGAAGCGTTTTGAAAATTTAGAGCAGTTAATCTAAATTTCCTAAGATTCTATGTCTATGATATCAGGTATAATTTAGAATACCATCTTTGCAAACTCCATAAGCAAGTTCTCCTCGACACCTTGAATTGATCATCAATCATTTCCTACCGCTGTTAATGAACTGCAAAAACAATTCAGAGGCCTCTGATTTATCAAGGACACTTACAAGCCGAACGAGCGGTAGCGATTGAGGCAATAACTCTAGTCAGGATAACGGTTAGCGGAAATCTTACAATAATTAGATTAGCTTCGATTAGCTTCCCTCTTATTCGTCCATAGCATATAGAATCAAATTTTGTCGACGCCAATCCACACGTAAAATTCTTGTAGCAGAATATACAATTTGTCTCATTTTGTCAAGGATACATGCGAATCATTACAATTGTGGCTAGTCAATTCCTCAAGTGCACAAAAAACGTGAGTGGGGGTGCGGAGGCATCCATTTTTTTTTATTGCAGATCAGGAAACGAAACTTGAAATAAAGAAAAAAGGAACAGGCCGGTAACCACATTCATTATTTTCTGAGCAACTTGTGTTAGCAAAAATTCTTCCACTTTCACCTCAAAAACCAATTGGCTCCGTCTCATCCAAGAGGGTGCAATGATGTAGATAAAATTTTTGCGGGATAGCAGTAACAATAATCATATTACATTGACCTTTGAGATAACACAAGAATGACATTGCAAATATCTCGACTTTCACTGATTTTGTATTCTTGTTTCAACTCGACTTCAGCTTACTTGGTTTTGCAATCAGTTCTACACGGTATTTATGAAATGTTCTCCTTTTGGCAAGTACGGTGCATACATTTTTACATTTAGGTACCACCCACCACGCCCTAATCTATGATCAAATCAATCTTTCAAGCTAACTCTCTGAGCACGTTTAATGAAGCCTCGTGAGGGCCTCTTCGACCCACTGTGTAATATAATGATTCAATGATTCAGCGTTAGCTGTACCTCAATGGGCAATCCGATCTTGGTTAGAGGTTTTCAAGAGATACTATATGTTTGCCATACATGTAGCCTTAGAGAGTCCTAGGTGAAATTGAGCTGTTGAGCACGGAATTGGCGTGCCAGAATTTTCCACGATGATCGCACACGCGGCAATTTTTGAAAAGTGCTACCATGTAAGTACTCCCGCGCTCACCTCTCTGATGTGCTGGATACCGGTGAACTTAATTTGATAGAACCTGCATCCGTATGTGAGCGATCTCACTTTCTATTACTTGTCCGACTTTGGAAAATGATTTTTACCCGTTCCCGAATAGGGCGATTTGAGGTGCTGTCACTCAATTCTTTGGCCGAGTTTTAATTTTTTTTTTTTTTTTGATCTAATTGTAACGCCTTCGATCACATTTTGATCCAAAAAATATCTCATTACGGCTTTGATAAGGAGTATATCGCATTTAGGGAGCGGTGTATTTGTACGAAGTTTATTACGAACTCATTACTAATTTATTGCAGTTTTAGTTCAGATTTGGAACCCTTCATCAATTTAGCTATTACAAGTTTCAACTAAAATACTTTGAAAATGAATCATTTCAGAGTGATTACAGCATCAATCAATAGCTGATGAGCTATTCTTGAGACCTAATTTCTGGTTGCAACGATGAAAATTTTTTAATTCTTCTAGGCCGTAGAGAAAGCTCGCATCAACGTAAATCATGGATAGAATTGTTCACCCAGTTACAAATTTTTGCATTCTCAGATATAGTAAAATTTTTCATAATCACGGAGCACCATTTATCTTCACGGATAGAACTTTCTGCTCGTAAATCCGAGCAATCACCATCAGACAATTTTTCACTCAATGGCTGAAGTGTAACGTATAACATTCTGTCCGAATGCCAACTAAAATTCAGTTCTCGATAAAATTTTGTGGAGAGAGAATAGCACCTCACTTCACGCCGACGTCGTGAAGGAAAATGGCATACACAATGACCTGCGATTTGAATTATCCGCCACGCTTTGAAGGAAAATGCTCGCGCATTACTCTCACCATCGTTTTAACAATTTTCTCGTCAAGTGAAA
The DNA here is from genome assembly GCA_029851415.1 of Eretmocerus hayati. Lineage (NCBI taxonomy): Eukaryota > Metazoa > Arthropoda > Insecta > Hymenoptera > Aphelinidae > Eretmocerus > Eretmocerus hayati. Next base: position 160,948,987 of record CM056741.1, on the reverse strand, counting down.
AAAATTCAAACCACTGAAACAGATCGAGACACAGAAGAATATGAGATGCAAATTTTTGCAAGTGTATAACCATGAGTACTTTGGAAAGCAAACTTTCACGCACCGACGGAACTGAACCGGTCGCATCCGTCGAGCCGATTTGTCATCTCATTCATACTTGACTTTTCCTTGATGCTCCGAATGATACATCTATGTGGTATATTCACATGCACAATATAGCCTACGCCGCGCCGCAAGCTAGAAAACCGCTATGCATCATCTAGATGTCACGTTCGCCAAGATTACAAGAGCCGAGACGACTTTATTTTCATACATCTTTCTGTATAATACTCTCTCTCTCTTTCTATGTCTATATTATCTGTCTGTCTCACTCGTGCAAAAATCGCATGCCGATGTCTCGCTTGTCCGATATAATATAGATAAAATAGAATCGATCACGCGTATCTATTTGAATGTCAAGACAGGCACTGAGATGGTTGAAAAAGGCGGCAGGCTTATGATGTGGGCAAATTTTTTGTAATTAATACATGTGGTGTGCGGTAATATGGCACACCGCATGATCCGTCTAGGTGTGCCGTTCAAATTATCCTGTGGGAGGCTTTTTTTAGTTTAACCACAATTGGTTCACCACTGTCATCTAATCTTTCACTACGTTCCACATTTAAGTACACAAATAAAAGGGCGTGTAATTACTGTGAGATAATAATGTTATTGTTTTCTCACATGTTTGGAAAAAGTCCTTTTTGACCCTTTTACATAACTCGATGTCAGAGCATCCGTTGAGGCCTCTGCAATTGCTCTACCTTCGAACATAGAGAACATTTTTTTAGTAGACTGTGCGTAAAAGTAATTTTCGCGCACAGTTTGACGACTTTCGATCACAGTTTTTTTAAAAAGCATAGTTCGATACCCGGGGGTATAACTATTCTTCACATCCTTGTGATAAGTGTGAGCGTCACGTCTGTGGCTTGGGCCGAGAACCCATCACTCGGATGTGCAAAAAAACTTTTTCCGTAATTTTCCAATGTTTGGGTGCCTAGAAAATTGCGGAAAATAATTTTCACGCCTTGCTCACGAGGTTCTCCGTTTCCGAGCAATTATTCCGACTTTCGGATCGAACCGAAAACGAATAGCTCGGAAGTAAGCTAAAACCTCATAAACTCGGTGCGAAATATACCACTCAAGTCCATGTATGAGTGATTCCGCGAGAAATGTTAACTTTGGGCCTCAAAAGTGTCCGGAGGTAAAATTTTCTCTAATCCGGCCTAGCGATGGTCAAGTAAATCCTTTATGCAATGCTGTGCGTAAAACTGTGCGAAAAGTCAACTTTCTATGCAAGGTACCCGTGCCGAAAGAAATGCAGAAAGTCATTATCGCACGGCTAAGTGTGCGAGAAAGTAACCACTATGTTTGACAAAACATAGTGAGAGAATGAAATCTGTGCGAAAATGAATTCATCGAAGTTCTCGTAGGGAATTGAAAACTTAGAAAAAAATTCAATGAGTCAACCTTGCATGTCAATCTGTTAGTAGGCGGATTCCAACCCTTCGATGACTCATCGTTTTATATGAACTATATTTTTATCTTTGCTTGAAAGATACTCTCACTGGATAGAGATATATATATATATTTATTCATTTAAAAACCACCTTCTCAAATGTATTTAGATGATTGATCATCATTATACATAGTTGGATGGATTATCAAAATTGAATCTTTTGAAATTCGGCGATATTTTTGAGCAACGAGGTAATACGCGATATGAGCAAGAGGTTTTTTTTTATACATTTTTCAGAATTTTATTTGAGTCCCCCGGCGGGGGCTTCGCCCCCTGCGCCCCGGTCGCCCGTTCCCTACTGCCGACTTCTATGAACAGTTTGTCAAACGAGCGGCTCTGATGCATTATTTGGAATGGTGACAACATTGTTCCAGTTGCAAAAAACTTATAACAAAAGTCCATCTCTCACTACAACAAAATAATTGAATTCATTTTGGAGGTCAGTAGACATCCTTAGAAGAGTGCCATTGATTTGAATTAGATCAAAGTACTCGGCAATATATACCTTTTTGTGATTTGATTTTTAGAATACTTATTGGTCTAAAGGATACTTATTCCAATTGAATAAACTCAGTATAGGATAATAATTGTTATCATTTCATTCAAGTCTTGACCGCCAATCGTTTCAAAAGTCGTGGAGGCACAGTTTTCCGCACAGGTTGCATAAAATAGTATAAGCAACGCGGGCGAAAAGTTCCGGCACTCGAGTCCGGAACCGCGCGAGAATTATTATATTAAGAGACACAAGGTGCCTATTCCCCCACGGAATCCCTATATCAGGGTTGCCAACATAAAATCGAATCAGTGTTGCCAACTTGACGGCACGAAAAGTCCCTAGACCAGGTCAAATGTCCCTAGATTTTTCCGCGATGTATAGAACACGTGTTTGAGTGTCGTTTACGTATTTTTGACGTATTTTTGAGTTTTTTATATGTATTTCCAATCCAGTTTATATATATTTATACGTTGATATTATATATTCGATTTGCTGCTAATTCTTGCCGTGAAGACGGTCGCTGATCGGTCTCACGGAGCCCTTTCGAACACTGCCCAAGCTTCCGAATCCGTTGGCGAAGGTTAGGAGCAATCGATTTTTATGTGTTTCGTTTATCTATTTTCGTATTAAGTGCATGCTGGGAGTCATTTTATGGCGTATTTTAGTGAAGCGTATTAGAAAATTCGAGACACCGCCATTTTCAACATCGAAGGTAGCCGAGTAACTTTTTACGGTTGACAAGGCCGCCTCACTTTCAGATGTGAATTAATTTTGGTGTTCGAGTTAGCTTTATTTAATGGTTTTTATTTTGATTTTTCGTTAGAGATAGATCGATCCGCATGAGTATTGGTTGATTTCGAATGAAATAAGTGATAGAGTGACGATGAAGTCGAATCGTACTGACAAAGTGATGGAATGTTGAAGATCGAGAGGTTGTTATTTCGTTGATTTTGAATATATGATACATACGAATGGATTTCAAATTTTTGAAACTTTTTTGAATAAATTCGAGGGATTTTTTATTTGACTTTGAAGATGACGATTTTCGTATTTCTACTCATACCGAGTGTGAACCTACGTAATACTTTGGAATTTTTATATTTATTTCTATTTGGAGGAGAAATTAAACGTTCTTTTGAAATTCGAACTTATGAAAATATGAAAAGAGAAGCGGTTCACGTCTATCTCGCATGCTGATATTAGAGGACGTCATTTCATATGGGGGAGTGGTTGAGAGAATTCTCTGGACCAGTTTAAGATTTAAGTAATTTTCATAAGATTTAGGGATAGATAATTGACATTGCGGAACGGTATCGTATAGAGTATTAAAAATGACTTTTATAGATGAATCCAATATCACTCGCTTGATGCAATCGTGAAGGAAGAATTGAATTGATGCATTGTGATGGTTTTAGCTACGCGGTCATTAAGATTGATTATTGGGGTTCATTGATCAGGAAAGTTCTTTGTTTTCATATTGAGCATTTACGTCGCAAGATTTGAATTTTTGAGAAGTCTTTGATTGGATGGAATGACCTCGATATTCATCATCCTCGTTTTGTGTTTATGATGTGAAATTGAGTTGAAACTGGGGAGTGTTTTATGTTCAGAGTGAAAATGTAACTCTTCATCACAGAGGTTGAAGGAGACATGATCTGTTGAGACTCACCCGTCGATTTGGTTTACCAGTGTCGGGACCAAAGCGGCGCTCAGATCAGAGGAAATCCAGCAACATGCTTCCGAAGAGTGGCGTTAGTATTGTGTTGTTGTTTTACAATAGCTAGGCAACAGGGAGTCACACTCTGTCGCACTCGGGAATGAGAAACCCAACTCCCATATGAGCCAAGGCATCATGTGCTGTTGCAACTCGTAAAAGTGTGGTGTGGTATTTTCGAGTGAGTATAACGAGGATGAGTTGAATATATTTCTCATCAGAAAAACTTTGAATTGGATCCTGTTGATAAAAATCACGTGAATGTATGTACTTTTTGATGAAATTGGGACAATGACTTTATTTTGTCAAGTGATAGTGGATTCATATTCATTTCTCTAAATGATTCGTAATTCGATTCAATCTGAGTTGAAATCGGTTTTTAAAATTTCCCAATCTATTCAAAAATTCAGTTATGCTTTTTCTGGAAATTTGTAGAAATTTAATGATGATTAGAATATTTTCTGACTTGAGATTGAAAGAATACTCAATTAAAGATTGTAAGTTTACATTAGAGGGCGTCATTCTTATTGGGGAGTGGTTGAGAGAATTCTCTGGACCAGTTTAAGATTTAAGTAATTTTCATAAGATTTAGGGATAGATAATTGACATTGCGGAACGGTATCGTATAGAGTATTAAAAATGACTCTTATAGATGAATCCAATATCACTCGCTTGATGCAATCGTGAGGGAAGAATTGAATTGATGCATTGTGATGGTTTTAGCAACGCGGTCATTAAGATTGATTATTGGGGTTCATTGATCAGGAAAGTTCTTTGTTTTCATATTGAGCATTTACGTCGCAAGATTTGAATTTTTGAGAAGTCTTTGATTGGATGGAATGACCTCGATATTCATCATCCTCGTTTTGTGTTTATGATGTGAAATTGAGTTGAAACTGGGGAGTGTTCTATGTTCAGAGTGAAAATGTAACTCTTCATCACAGAGGTTGAAGGAGACATGATCTGTTGAGACTCACCCGTCGATTTGGTTTACCAGTGTCGGGACCAAAGCGGCGCTCAGATCAGAGGAAATCCAGCAACATGCTTCCGAAGAGTGGCGTTAGTATTGTGTTGTTGTTTTACAATAGCTGGGCAACAGGGAGTCACACTCTGTCGCACTCGGGAATGAGAAACCCAACTCCCATATGAGCCAAGGCATCATGTGCTGTTGCAACTCGTAAAAGTGTGGTGTGGTAGTTTTGAGTAAGTATGACGAGGATGAGTTGAATCGATATGTAATTAGCAAAGTTTTGAATTGGATCCTGTTAATGAAGGTTACTTGAATGCATTTACTCTTTGATGAAATTGGGACGATGATTTCATCTTGTTAAGTGATAGTGGATTCATATATGTTTCTCTCAATGATTTGAAATTGATTCAAGATGAGCAGGAATTAGTACTCAAAATTCTTCAATATATTAAAAAAGTCAGTCATGCTCTCTTTGAAAATTCGTATGAATTTCATAATGAATAGCATATGTTTTAACTCGAGATTGAAAGAATGTACAATTGAAGATTGTACGAAAATATCGCTTAATGAGTTGTACTTCTTTCGAATGCTTATTCTATAGTAAATGAATCGACACGGGGATGGTTGGGGCAATTTCCCCAACCATTTGATTTTATTTATCGAGTTTCAGGAGATTCAGATATTGATACAATCCATATTGAACATATTCACATATAGAGTATGGAACGTGATATTCTAAACAAAAGTTTCATCATACATTATTACAATTATATGCTTACATCCTGATTACTTATAATAGAGAGATATACAATCGTATGGGAATCGTTTGTTGCCGTTTTGTTGATAAAATTAAGTCATCGTACAAATTGAATGAGAATTGTCATAACAAAAGATTGAATATTGAGAAACGCATATGGGAGTCACTACATTGATCAATGATAATCCTCAATCATATTCGATAACAAACGAATATATAAATGAAATTATGGATATTTGATATACGATTCTAGGAACGCACTAATTTTAACAATACCTTGATCTATATTTTTATAACCACTGGTGATATTTGCGGAAGATTTTATTGAAATGAACAAAAATATCGATCTATCATCGTCGTTGTGTGATATGGAGTGAAATTGAGTGTGAATCGGTCCGTGTATATCGTTTCAGTGTAAATGTAACTCTCCATCACAGAGGTTGAAGGAGACATGATCATATGAGACTCACCCGTCGATTTGGTTTACCAGTGTCGGGACCAAAGCGGCGCTCAGATCAGAGGAAATCCAACAACATGTTTCCGAAGAGTGGTGTAAGTGTGTTGTGTTGTTTTTTGGAAGAATACCCTACATTTACAGCAGCTTGGCAACAGGAGATTGTAGTATGTCGATCTCAGAGATGATAGTCTCGATCTCTATGTGAGCCATGGCATCATACAGTCCTGTTACAACTTGTAAATGTATTCGATTGCACTTGGATATGTAAGTGATGTGTATTGTTGGGAATCATTTGTTGAGATGTGTGACGAAGATGATTTGATTTTTTTTGTAATCAAAATTAGCCTCAAATGAAATTGTAAGATCAAGGATACATTTGTGAGATACCATGCATACCAATTTAGTAAAGAAATAAAGGCTATTATGTGCTTACGTTCTTTGAAAAACTAATGAATCTAATGTTCCGACGACGATTTCATAGAATCATGATATTCGAAAAATTTCCATAGATCTATATCTAATTAAAGTTCTATACATATTTTACAATAAGGAGTCACACGGGTTGATACATGAAACTCACATTTGATGTCTTCGGAAGTTGATTCGATTCCAGAGGTGTTATGGATTCCCTTGTTTTATTTGATTTTTGTCATTCTCTTGTGCTTGGATCCATGCCATCTGACTGTAATTTTGATTTTGTTGATCTTTCTGGAACGGTTATAACACGTTGAGTTGAAAACTTTTTGTAAATCCTCCACTGGGTGATTCTCACATTTGATATCTGGATGCCTGTGGGATGATAGACCTTGATATGAAACTGAACTCCTCATTGGGGTCAATTTAATGGATGAGTTGTCAATTCAACTGAATTTCGTGATATTACAAGATATCTCTATTGTGGAAAAACTTAATAATTGGAATCGTAGAGCCCGGAAATTCTGTCTTTGGAGGTAACTCATCAGTTTCGATTGGGACTATGGAAATCTAATTCACTTCTCGATTTTATTTCGGAAAAAATTGAATTTTTATCTATCATGTACATGATTTTATAAAATTACGGAAAAGGTTTGTATTTTGATGTTTGGTTCTATTATCAATTTTAGAGAACATGGGAAATGATGTTTTGATAGATATTACTTACCTTTTCATTATTGTGTAGTAGAGGTCAATGTTAACGATGGTATTTTATAAGTTCTTCTTATATATCCACATAGGATTTTCTTGGATTTGATTTTCTCTTTGGCGTACGAATGTTCGTGACCGTGCAAAGGGCTATACTGTGGGCTGCTGAGAGAGCGCGTATCACCAATTGTCTTCTCTTTTTCTGTTGAAATGTTGTTTGATCTTACTCGTCGCTTATGTGTGTCTGTGCAGGCAGCGAGGGGAGAACTGCGGCTCCGGGAGAGAGCACGTATGCTTATGCGTCTTTTCCACTGGAACTGATTAGAATAAAGGCAAGTTCAGGAATTTTCTCAGAGTGGAAAATTTCGCAAATTTTTGGGAACATTTTCCGAACAAAAAACAATTTTTTATATTTTCGTTCTTTTAAAATCCCGTAAAAATTTCGAATTTTTATTTCTTTTATTTTCGTTTTCGAAGCCCTAACTATTCGAGGAAAAACGAGTAATTGAATTAATGATCGAATTACTCACCCTCCAGCCATTCAATAAATGTTGTGTGTCCACGATGATATTTTGCAAGTTCACCTCATTTTCCGTTGACTCTTCTTATGATTGCCCAACCGCATAGAGTACGTGTGTTCGCGACGGGCTCCAGAGGATGACTGCGGGCCGTTGAGAGAGCGCGCATCACTCAGTATCCCCTCTCCTCTCTTGGTGTCATGACATGATCGGCGCGCGTCTGTGTCTGTGAAGGCGGGGAGGGGGAGAATGCGGCTTCTGTAGAGAGCGCGAATGCCTGAGCGTTTCTCTAACTGAAACTGATAAGAATCAAGGCAAGTTCAGCTTATGCCTCAGAGTGGGAAATTTTGGAAATTTTTGGGAAAATTTTTGAAAAAAAAAATAATTTTTTTTATTTTTGGTTTTTTAAAATCTCGTAAAAATTTCGAATTTTTATTTTTTATATTTTTGTTTTCGGAGCTTCGGACAAAACCTTGAAATTTTTTCAGTATATCTTCAATCTATTTGAATCAGTAAAAATTCTTGACGTTTATGTTTTCATAACTCTAATGATTCAACGGAAAACGAGTAATTAAATAAATGATAGAATTACTCACCCTCCAGACGTTCTATAGATGTTGATGTCCACGATGATATTCTGCAAGCTCATTCCATTTCATTCGACTCTTCTTACGATTGCCCACCTCCATAGAGTACGTGTGATCGCGACGGGCTCCAGAGGATGACTGAGCGCCGTTGAGAGAGCGCGCATCATTATGTATCCCCGCTCTTTTTCGGTGTGACGTTGTCGTTTCTCGATGCGTGTGTGTCTGTGAGGCTATTTAGGGGGAAACTGCGGCTTCGGTCGAGAGCGCCTATGTTTGAGCATCTCTTCCGCTGAAACTAATGAGAATGAACTCAAGCTCATGATATGTCCCAAAGTGGGAAATTCCGAAAATTTTCGGGAATATTTTTCGAAAAAAAATCGATTTTTTATATTTTTATTTTTTCAAAATCCCGTAAAAATTTCCAAATTTTTATTTCTTATCTCTTTGTTTTTGAAGCCCCGGACAAAATCTTGGAATGTTTCCATTAAATCTTTAATCTATTCAGATCATCAAAACTTTCGACGTTTATGTTCTCGTAACTCTAACGATTCAAGTCAAAACAATTAATTGAATAAATGATCGAATTACTCACCCTTCAGCCATTCAAAAAATGTTGTGTGTCCACGATGATATTTTGCAAGTTCACCTCATTTTCCGTTGACTCTTCTTATGATTGCCCAACCGCATAGAGTACGTGTGTTCGCGACGGGCTCCAGAGGATGACTGCGGGCCGTTGAGAGAGCGCGCATCACTCAGTATCCCTTCTCCTCTCTTGGTGTCATGACATGATCGGCGCGCGTCTGTGTCTGTGAAGGCGGGGAGGGGGAGAATGCGGCTTCTGTAGAGAGCGCGAATGCCTGAGCGTTTCTCTAACTGAAACTGATAAGAATTAAGGCAAGTTCAGCTTATGCCTCAGAGTGGGAAATTTTGGAAATTTTTGGGAAAATTTTTGATAAAAAAGATAATTTTTTTTATTTTTGTTTTTTTAAAATCCCGTAAAAATTTCGAATTTTGATTCTTTATATTTTTGTTTTCGGAGGTTCGGAGGAACCTTGAAATTTTTCCAGTATATCTTCAATCTATTTGAATCAGTAAAAATTCTTGACGTTTATGTTTTCATGACTCTAATGATTCAACGAAAAACGAGTAATTAAATAAATGATAGAATTACTCACCCTTCAGACGTTCTATAGATTTTGATGTCCACGATGATATTCTGCAAGCTCATTCCATTTTATTCGACTCTTCTTATGATTGCCCACCTCCATAGAGTACGTATGATCGCGACGGGCTCCAGAGGATGACTGAGCGCCGTTGAGAGAGCGCGCATCATTATGTATCCCCGCTCTTTTTCGGCGTGACGTTGTCGTTTCTCGATGCGTGTGTGTCTGTGAGGCTATTTAGGGGGAAACTGCGGCTTCGGGCGAGAGCGCCTATGTTTGAGCGTCTCTTCTGCTGAAACTAATGAGAATGAACTCAAGCTCATGATATGTCCCAGAGTGGGGAATTCCGAAAATTTTCGGGAAAATTTTTCGAAAAAAAATCGATTTTCTATATTTTCATTTTTTCAAAATCCCGTAAAAATTTCCAAATTTTTATTTCTTATCTCTTTGTTTCCAAAGCCCCGGACAAAATCTTGGAATGTTTCCATTGAATCTTCAATCTATTCAGATCATCAAAACTATCGACGTTAATGTTCTCGTAACTCTAACGATTCAAGTAAAAACAAGTAATTGAATATATGATCGAATCACTTACCCTTCAGCCATTCAATAAATGTTGTGTGTCCACGATGATATTTTGCAAGTTCACCCCATTTTCCGTTGACTCTCCTTATGATTGCCCAACCGCATAGAGTACGTGTGTTCGCGACGGGCTCCAGAGGATGACTGCGGGCCGTTGAGAGAGCGCGCATCACTCAGTATCCCCTTTCCTCTTCTGGTGTCATGACATGATCGGCGCGCGTCTGTGTCTGTGAAGGCGGGGAGGAGGAGAATGCGGCTTCTGTAGAGAGCGCGAATGCTTGAGCGTTTCTCTAACTGAAACTGATAAGAATTGAGGCAAGTTCAGCTTATGTCTTAGAGTGGGAAATTTTGGAAATTTTTGGGAAATTTTTTGAAAAAAAAAATAATTTTTTTTATTTTTGTCCTTTCAAAATCCTGTAAAAATTACGAATTTTTATTTTTTATATCTTTGTTTTCGAAGCTTCGGACAAAATCTTGAAATTTTTTCAGTATATCTTCAATCTATCTAAATCACTAAAAAATTTTGACGTTTATGTTTTCATAACTCTAATGATTCAAGGAAAAACGAGTAATTAAATACATGATGGAATTACTCACCCTTCAGACGTTCTATAGATGTTGATGTCCACGATGATATTCTGCAAGCTCATTCCATTTTATTCGACTCTTCTTATGATTGCCCACCTTCATAGAGTACGTGTGATCGCGACGGGCTCCAGAGGATGACTGCGGGCCGTTGAGAGAGCGCGCATCACTCAGTATCCCCTCTCCTCTTCTGGTGTCATGACATGATCAGCGCGCGTCTGTGTCTGTGAAGGCGGGGAGGGGGAGAATGCGGCGTCAGTAGAGAGCGCGAATGCTTGAGCGTTTCTCTAACTGAAACTGATAAGAATTGAGGCAAGTTCAGCTTATGTCTTAGAGTGGGAAATTTTGGAAATTTTTGGGAAATTTTTTGAAAAAAAAAATAATTTTTTTTATTTTTGTCCTTTCAAAATCCCGTAAAAATTTCGAATTTTTATTTTTTATATTTTTGTTTTCGGAGCTTCGGACAAAACCTTGAAATTTTTTCAGTATATCTTCAATCTATTTGAATCAGTAAAAATTCTTGACGTTTATGTTTTCATAACTCTAATGATTCAACGGAAAACGAGTAATTAAATAAATGATAGAATTACTCACCCTCCAGACGTTCTATAGATGTTGATGTCCACGATGATATTCTGCAAGCTCATTCCATTTCATTCGACTCTTCTTACGATTGCCCACCTCCATAGAGTACGTGTGATCGCGACGGGCTCCAGAGGATGACTGAGCGCCGTTGAGAGAGCGCGCATCATTATGTATCCCCGCTCTTTTTCGGTGTGACGTTGTCGTTTCTCGATGCGTGTGTGTCTGTGAGGCTATTTAGGGGGAAACTGCGGCTTCGGTCGAGAGCGCCTATGTTTGAGCATCTCTTCCGCTGAAACTAATGAGAATGAACTCAAGCTCATGATATGTCCCAAAGTGGGAAATTCCGAAAATTTTCGGGAATATTTTTCGAAAAAAAATCGATTTTTTATATTTTTATTTTTTCAAAATCCCGTAAAAATTTCCAAATTTTTATTTCTTATCTCTTTGTTTTTGAAGCCCCGGACAAAATCTTGGAATGTTTCCATTAAATCTTTAATCTATTCAGATCATCAAAACTTTCGACGTTTATGTTCTCGTAACTCTAACGATTCAAGTCAAAACAATTAATTGAATAAATGATCGAATTACTCACCCTTCAGCCATTCAAAAAATGTTGTGTGTCCACGATGATATTTTGCAAGTTCACCTCATTTTCCGTTGACTCTTCTTATGATTGCCCAACCGCATAGAGTACGTGTGTTCGCGACGGGCTCCAGAGGATGACTGCGGGCCGTTGAGAGAGCGCGCATCACTCAGTATCCCTTCTCCTCTCTTGGTGTCATGACATGATCGGCGCGCGTCTGTGTCTGTGAAGGCGGGGAGGGGGAGAATGCGGCTTCTGTAGAGAGCGCGAATGCCTGAGCGTTTCTCTAACTGAAACTGATAAGAATTAAGGCAAGTTCAGCTTATGCCTCAGAGTGGGAAATTTTGGAAATTTTTGGGAAAATTTTTGAAAAAAAAGATAATTTTTTTTATTTTTGTTTTTTTAAAATCCCGTAAAAATTTCGAATTTTGATTCTTTATATTTTTGTTTTCGGAGGTTCGGAGGAACCTTGAAATTTTTCCAGTATATCTTCAATCTATTTGAATCAGTAAAAATTCTTGACGTTTATGTTTTCATGACTCTAATGATTCAACGAAAAACGAGTAATTAAATAAATGATAGAATTACTCACCCTTCAGACGTTCTATAGATTTTGATGTCCACGATGATATTCTGCAAGCTCATTCCATTTTATTCGACTCTTCTTATGATTGCCCACCTCCATAGAGTACGTATGATCGCGACGGGCTCCAGAGGATGACTGAGCGCCGTTGAGAGAGCGCGCATCATTATGTATCCCCGCTCTTTTTCGGCGTGACGTTGTCGTTTCTCGATGCGTGTGTGTCTGTGAGGCTATTTAGGGGGAAACTGCGGCTTCGGGCGAGAGCGCCTATGTTTGAGCGTCTCTTCTGCTGAAACTAATGAGAATGAACTCAAGCTCATGATATGTCCCAGAGTGGGGAATTCCGAAAATTTTCGGGAAAATTTTTCGAAAAAAAATCGATTTTCTATATTTTCATTTTTTCAAAATCCCGTAAAAATTTCCAAATTTTTATTTCTTATCTCTTTGTTTCCAAAGCCCCGGACAAAATCTTGGAATGTTTCCATTGAATCTTCAATCTATTCAGATCATCAAAACTATCGACGTTAATGTTCTCGTAACTCTAACGATTCAAGTAAAAACAAGTAATTGAATATATGATCGAATCACTTACCCTTCAGCCATTCAATAAATGTTGTGTGTCCACGATGATATTTTGCAAGTTCACCCCATTTTCCGTTGACTCTCCTTATGATTGCCCAACCGCATAGAGTACGTGTGTTCGCGACGGGCTCCAGAGGATGACTGCGGGCCGTTGAGAGAGCGCGCATCACTCAGTATCCCCTTTCCTCTTCTGGTGTCATGACATGATCGGCGCGCGTCTGTGTCTGTGAAGGCGGGGAGGAGGAGAATGCGGCTTCTGTAGAGAGCGCGAATGCTTGAGCGTTTCTCTAACTGAAACTGATAAGAATTGAGGCAAGTTCAGCTTATGTCTTAGAGTGGGAAATTTTGGAAATTTTTGGGAAATTTTTTGAAAAAAAAAATAATTTTTTTTATTTTTGTCCTTTCAAAATCCTGTAAAAATTACGAATTTTTATTTTTTATATCTTTGTTTTCGAAGCTTCGGACAAAATCTTGAAATTTTTTCAGTATATCTTCAATCTATCTAAATCACTAAAAAATTTTGACGTTTATGTTTTCATAACTCTAATGATTCAAGGAAAAACGAGTAATTAAATACATGATGGAATTACTCACCCTTCAGACGTTCTATAGATGTTGATGTCCACGATGATATTCTGCAAGCTCATTCCATTTTATTCGACTCTTCTTATGATTGCCCACCTTCATAGAGTACGTGTGATCGCGACGGGCTCCAGAGGATGACTGCGGGCCGTTGAGAGAGCGCGCATCACTCAGTATCCCCTCTCCTCTTCTGGTGTCATGACATGATCAGCGCGCGTCTGTGTCTGTGAAGGCGGGGAGGGGGAGAATGCGGCGTCAGTAGAGAGCGCGAATGCCTGAGCGTTTCTCTAACTGAATTGATAAGAATTAAGGCAAGTTCAGCATATGCCTCAGAGTGGAAAATTTGGGAAATTTTTGGGAAAATTTTTTGAAAGAAAAATAATTTTTTTTATTTTTGTTTTTCAAAATCCTGTAAAAATTTCGAATTTTTATTTTTTATATCTTTGTTTTCGAAGCTTCGGACATAATCTTAAAATTTTTTCAGTATATCTTCAATCTATTCAAATCACTAAAAATTCTTGACGTTTATGTTTTCATAACTCTAATGATTCAAGGAAAAACGGGTAATTAAATAAATGATAGAATTACTCACCCTTCAAACGTTCTATAGATGTTGATGTCCACGATGATATCTGCAAGCTCATTCCATTTTATTCGACTCTTCTTATGATTGCCCACCTTCATAGAGTACGTGTGATCGCGTCGGGCTCCAGAGGATGACTGAGGGCCGTTGAGAGAGCGCGCATCATTAAGTATCCCCGCTCTTTTTCGGTGTGACGTTGTCGTTTCTCGATGCGTGTGTCTGTGAGGCTATTTAGGGGAAAACTGCGGCTTCGGTCGAGAGCGCCTATGTTTGAGCATCTCTTCCGCTGAAACTAATGAGAATGAACTCAAGCTCATGATGTGTCTTAGAGTGGAAAATTCCGAAAACTTTCGGGAAAATTTTTCGAAAAAAAATCGATTTTTTATATTTTTATTTTTTCAAAATCCCGTAAAAATTTCCAATTTTTTATTTCTTATCTCTTTGTTTTCGAAGCCCCGGAAAAATTCTCGGAATGTTTCCATTAAATCTTTAATCTATTCAGATCATCAAAATTCTCGACGTTCACGATATTACAACTTTAACGATTTGAGGAAGAACGTGTGATTGAATTAATGATGCAATTACTCACCTTCTAGACGTTCTATGAATGTTGATGTCCACGATGGTATTCTGCAAGTGTATTCCATTTTATTCGACTCTTTTTATGATTGCCCCCCTTGATAGAGTACGTATGATCGCGACGGGCTCTAGATGATGACTGAGGGCCGTTGAGACAGCGCGCATCATTAAGTATCCCCACTCTTTTTCGGTGTGACGTTGTCACTTCTCGATGCGTGTGTGTCTGCGAGGGCAGCGAGGGGAAGATTGCGGCTCCGATAAGGAGCGCGTATATCTGAGCGTCTCTTTCACTGAAACTGATGAGAATGGAAGCAAGTTCAGGAATTGTCTCATGGTGGGAAATTTCGGAAATTTTTGGGGAAAATTTTCAAAAATAAATCAATTTTTTATATTTCTAATTTTCATATTTCATATCTTTGTGTTCAAAGCCCCGGACGAAATCTTGAAATTTTTTCATTGTATCTTTCATCTATTTAGATCATCAAAACTCTCGACGTTTATGTCCTCGTAACTCTAACGATTCAAGGAAAAACAAGTAATTGAATAAATGATCGAATTACTCACCCTTCAGCCATTCTATAAATGTTGTGTGTCCACGATGATATTTTGCAAGTTCACCTCATTTCCCGTTGACTCTTCTTATGATTGCCCAACCGCATAGAGTACGCGTGTTCGCGACGGGTTCCAGAGGATGACTGCGGGCCGTTGAGAGAGCGCGCATCATTCAGTATCCCCTCTCCCCTTCTGGTGTCATGACATGATCGGCGCGCGTCTGTGTCTGTGAAGGCGGGGAGGGGGAGAATGCGGCTTTAGTAGAGAGCGCGAATGCCTGAGCGTTTCTCTAACTGAAACTGATAAGAATTGAGGCAAGTTCAGAATGTGCCTGAGAGTGGGAAATTTTGGAAATTTTTGAAGAATTTTTTGAGAAAAAAAACCCTTTTTTTATATTTTTGTTTTCTCAAAGTCCCGAAAAATTTTCGAATATTCATTTTTCATATATTTGTTTTGTCGAAACGTCGCAAAAAATTTTCAAATTTCATGTTACATACATTCAGATAATTTGAACTATTGGAATTCTCGACGTTATCGTTTCCTTAGTTTTAATGATTTCGGAAAGAATGAATTTCGAGATTTAGGTTGAAATCACTTACCTTCATGATGTCCTCTATGTATGTTGATCTCTTCGATGCCATCTTGTAAGCTGACTCTGTTCCGCGTCGACTTTTGTCATACCTGCTCGACCCCATAGAAAACGCGTGTTTGCGCTGGGCACAAGAAGAAGACTGCGAACTGTTGAGAGAGCGCGCGATACTAAGTATCCCCTTTCCTCTTCTGGTGTCGTGATGCTTCTCGACGCGTGTCTGTGTCTGTGAAGGCGGGGAGGGGGAGAATGCGGCTTCAGTAGAGAGCTCCAACGCCTGAGCGTTTCTCTAACTGAAACTGATAAGAATTAAAGCAAGTTCAGCACGTGCCTCAGAGTGGAAAATTTCGAAAATTTTTGGAAATATTTTTTGAAAAAAAAAACAATTTTTTATATTTTCGTTTTTTCAAAGTCCCGAAAAATTCTCGAATTTTCATTTTTTATATATTTGTTTTGTCGAAGCCCCGGAAAAAATTTTCATTCAATTTCCAAAAAATTTTTGAATTTTCATTCTCCACATTTTCTTTCTATTGAGGGTCCGGAAAAAATTCCGGATTTCTATCCAATATATTTTCGTTCTATATTGATTTCAGAAATAACGATTAATCAAATTATCCATGGAATTACTTACCCGTACGATGTTTTTCCTATATGTCGATGTCAACGATAATATTCTGCAAGCTCACCTCATTATGTGTCAACTGTTTTTATACTCGCTCAACTTCTATGAGCACGTGTGTTCGCGACGGGCTTGAGAAGATGACTGCGGGCTGTTGAGAGAGCGCGCATCACTAAGAATTCCCTATCCTTTTCTGGTGTCACGTTGTTTGATGCTTCTCGCGCGCGTATGTGTTTTTGAAGGCAGCGAGGAGACGACTGTGGCTCTGTTTGAGCGTTCCTCTAAGTGAGACTAAGAAGAATGAAGGCAAGTTCAGGATGTGCTTCACGGTGGGAAATTTTGATAATTTCCGGAAAAATATTTTGGAAAATAAAATAATTTTTTATATTTTTGTTTTTTCAAAATCCCGAGAAATTTTTCAATTTTCATTTTTATATATTTGTTTTGTCGAAGCCCGGAAAAATTTCATCTCTTACATTTTCTTTTTTTCTGAAGGCTCGGAGAAAATTCTGTTTTTCTATTCATTATGTTCCTATTCTATTCGAATCATTCGAACACCTTCGACTTTCCTGTTCCCACAATTCTATCGATTTCAGAAAAACGAGTAATCAAAATATTGATGGAATTATTTGCGCTTACGATGTTTTCTTCAGATGTGAATGTCCACGATGATATTGTGCAGCTCACCTCTTTCTGCGTCGACTGTTCTTACACTCGCTAAACTTCAAAGAGTACGTGTATCCGCGATGGGCTCAAGCAGGTGACATTGGTGATATTGATCTTAGTACGAAGTAAGGCCCAGAATGAAAATTTTGAGTGTCACTTGTATTTTTATCCCTGTAACCAACTGAGTAATTAATTCACGTCAAATCGATGTACATCTCTTTGGCCTACTAGAAATCACTTTATTTGAGCATAACGATATTTTACAACATCATATTTCTGAATTTCCAATAGAAAACTTCCGTATTCTTATAATTAAACACTAGCGTTATGTTTCGCGTTGCTCGCCCTTTAAAAGTCCCCGAGAAGCGTATCAGTTCACCAAAATGCTCTTTCAAATCAAATGAAAATATGTTCTGTACCATTTTCACATATCGAGTTATATAATGATAACTTTCATGGTCTTTATGAGTTCAGACCCATGTGAGAAACCGCCGCTTAACTAAATATATAAAATTTTTGAAAAACGTACTCTCATTTGATTTGGAAGAGCATTTTGGAAAACTAATACGCCTATCGGAAACATTTACAAGCCGAGCAACGCGAGGCATTACGCTAGTAGTATATTAAGCAACAAGGGTGCCAACAGATATTTGCGCACGAGTCCCCGCAACGAGTGTGCAAATGGTCCGTTTGCACACGAGTGCGGGGACGAGAGCGCAAATGTCGGCACCCGAGTTGCTTACGATATTTTTTGTTATTGCTGTGAGCAAAAATGTAACTCGCCCAAAACCCTAGAAAAAAGTCGCGGATTTTTTTGCTCTGGGGTGAAGGAATTCTCTTAATTTCTGTTCTCTTTAGTTATATTGAGTATTACGAGAAATTGATCCGTAGATCCATTAAATCGTATACTTCATGTATTATTTTGAACGGGACAGAGCTTATCGTCATCACGTTGAAACACCCATATTTTGAATATAATTATGGTTTCACAATGTCTAGTATTATCCAAAGTAAATTGAATATCCACAATATGTCGGTTAATCACTCCTTTGACCGGAGATGATGTTAGGGCGTGGAGAAGGGCGCAGTGCGGGGTCCAGGGGCGGCAGCCCCTGGTGGGGGTGCAGGGGGCGAAGCCCCCGCCGGGGGGTTCGGGGGGCGGAGCCCCCCGACTGGAAAAAAAATTTTGAAAAATATATAAGAAAAAAGTCTTTTGCCCACCCCCTTGACTGGAAAAAATTTTTTTAATTCATCAGGAAAAACAACTTTTGCAGAAGCAGTTTTTACTTTACTTGCTTGTACTACTTGCATTTAGGCATGATTTTCAACATATCCAGATTCTTGTTATTTTTCTACATATTTACAGCCATAAATCTACAAATCTCACTCTAGTCAAATATATCTATTGAGTATAGGATGATCAACCATCAATCCAAATTTGGTAAGCAAACTGTGCGTAAACGTCCCATTTGCACACTGTTTCATCGTTTACGCAGTGCGCAAATGGATATTTGCGCACTACCGTGTGCAAATGAGTCATTTGCGCACTGTGCAAATGAGAATCCGTGCCCAAATGGGCCATTTGCACACGCACACTTGCGTCTAAACGGCCATTTTTGCGCACAGAATAACAAAAAGTAACTTTCTCGCACTCTTTCGACTTTCTCGCACGGGTGTTATGTTGTTCTCGCAAAGCAGGAACAACAGAATAACCGTGCGTGAAAGTGGAATCGTGCGAGAAAATTACTTTCTCGCACTCTATCCGGACACTCGTGCGGGAATCTTCCTTTTCGCCCATGTTGCTTAATGTACTATTTTGGTACCTAAAACAAAATACTATGAGGGGCACAAGTTATTTTTAGTTCTTGAAAAAACTACAGCTGATTGATTGATTTTGCGTGCCACGGAATGTGACACAATCCAGGAAATATGGCAATTTGAAGCGCTTGATCCACTCTGTGATCCATTAGCTGATTAAACCGTCGCCTGCGCGTGTAGTTTTCATGTGTTGTGGTCGCAAAGATAATAATTTGATCAATGGAGATCATGAGAGTGAGCGTGGTAATGAATAATCGAAGATACGGGGGGAGAGCATTGGGGCTCCATTCGGAAGATGCATCAAGATTTGCGTAGCTTGTACGAATTTTGATGGCTAGAAACGGCGTTTGTTATTCAAAACATTCTCGATGAATCAACAATTTTTTATCCATCGTAAGTGAAAAACGGTTTATTGGGATCTTATTCATTGCCGTCTCGAGCAAAAATGCACCCGAGTGATTATTCGTGAAGTTAAACATGGATGGCTTGCGTACGATGTCAACTCGAGTGTACGTGACATTTTCAACAATTTTTTGTGTCCTTTCGATTTACTTTGAGATATCAAAGTCGAGATTCGTCCGAATTATGGTCGATCGCAATGATCAGGTAGAGCAGAGGGCGGGAGCAAGAGAAAGAGAGAGCTAGAGAGAGGCAAATTGAAGGATGAAAGAGGAAAGAGTGCGAGGGTGATTAGATAATGGACGGATTAATCGACTGATTTGTTGATTCGGTGAATAGAGACTAGATTAGAGTAGTGAATCTAAAAGTACAGTGATCATTAGTTTATTAAAATTAGAGCGAGAAATAGTGCGAAAGTCGAGAAGAGAGAGAAAGAGATAACGCGAGGGAGGAAAGAGAAGAGCGATGAATATAATATACTATGTACTGTACTATGGTTTCAAAATAGTGTATTATGCTTGCATTCTCACTATCACTTTTTCAACTCTCTGTCCTTGCGCGATGTACTCCCGTATCAATATTATTGATGGAAGAAAGCTCTATACATTCGAATGCTGGATACGAGGTTTTCAGTTAGAGATTCGGAAAAGATAAGTTTCTACAACAATATAATAGATGCATTCTATTCTGATAACCGTAAACACAGAACGCGCTTTTTATACCATAATAGCAAAAACAAGCGGAGACAGACGTGACAATGCGGTCTCCATATCCATCCAAATTGAAACGTTTCGGCGGCTTTCTGAGAATCGTCATCGACTTCAACTGACGTTTCCAGAATGTGAATCAAATGGCTTATTCGACTCAATGAACAATGGGCATGTATCTATCTCCCTTCCTAAAAGCCTTTCCGCGAATCTGAACGAGCGTAAGAAATTCTGAGAACAAGGGCTGATATGGCCTATATGCATACGGTGTATATGCTATACATATACAGCCGTTTCTCCGAATTTTTCGTGCTCGTTCAGAGCTGGCCGTCTTCTCCAAGTGTTCGGGGGTTGTGAGAATCAAAAGCACACATTCAAACGAGTTGTAGATCGCAACTGAACCCGCGCAGATACACTGTAGAGTCGCAGTCATCGCGAGCCTTAGTTGGCCACGGAATGTGACATTTTTGGTGTGCCACGGATCGTGACATTTCGACTTTGAGAGCATCGTACGAGCGCGCATGGATTCGGATCGACTCGGCCGAATATATTTATCTTAGTGCCACCAAACTACACCAGGAAAAAGTATAATTGAGTCATTTGAGTCATTTGTGCGCTCTAATCCGTGTGCCACGGATGTGACATCTTTTTTTACTTTCCGAAAAAATCGACACATATCAGCTCTGCTCGCCGAGCTACTTCAAAATAACGGCCACCTCGCACCGAGAACTTCTAGTCGAATCCAAAACAAACAAAATGGTACCCGGGGTGGGAGCTTTTGGCAACACAGAAATGCTGGGGCAGTGATTTTGTCGCGCCACGAAATGTGACACGAATTTTCAGGACAAGATGTCCGCGCTGGTTACATCACGAAAAATTCGAGTAGAGACTTGCATATGTGTATAAAATTACTCTTTGAGGTATGAGCTTTCGAATGGTATGTTGCAGAAGTGCATTATCTATCGTTGCATAGTGAAACTACGAGCTTGAAGAGTTGGTTTTGAAAAAAGGACAAGCAAAAAACCGTATTTTTTAGTATAAATCGACCTTGGGAGTATGAAATACATCAAGTATTATACCTCAAACCTATCCTGCCAGGTCTCATATGACGGTAGCTAATGCATCCAATCTTCAGATTGGATCTATCTTAATTCTTTTGAAAATGGCAGCTCCGGACATCAAAGTTAACACTTTGCGCGGAATCACTCGTATCGGAATGGACTATTCAGATATTTAGATCACATCAGTCTCATGAAAATAAGACGAAATATATCAAAATCAAAACCTTTGAGGATTTTTCATAATAGTCTGATGTAACCAAAAGGATAAGCATCTGTTAGAAATCCGTAAAAAATCAGAATGAATTTTTGTCTCGATCGACATGAACGATCGAGACTTTATCGCTCGCGGGAATTTCAAATCATATTATTACATGGCTCGGCTAATTCAAACTAATTTGAATCAACAGATCTGTTGATTAAGTGACATAGATTGATATTGGATTGTCCCAATTCGATCTATGTGCCTTCAAGGCACCTCGCAATTCGAGTGTCGCAACTTGAAGGATTTTGATGGAATTTAAAATACATGAAAATGAGATGAATATCGAAAAATTTTGACTCTACGCTAGACGTTGGTGCGTTTCATCTTTCCTCTCCGGATCAGACTCTTCAGGGGGGCTGAAGAGAAGAGTAAAAAATCGTCTATCATATTGCATGATTTGAGTGAATGGGTTGAATCTCGCACTGTAACTGGAAGATCTTGATCAGGAAGAAGAAAGTAGATCATACAAGCTGCATTTCATGATTCTGAACAGTAGTTCATTAAAAAATTATCCATAGGCAGTTTTGCTGATTGTACAATTTAAATACAATCAGTCAGAGCCTCAAAAACGTCAATGCAATAAACGAGATTATTACGTTGAAATTACTATCATTACACGCACCGTGCCTCATTACATCCGTCCGTTATCCAGAATTTCACACGGTGTAGTCACCAGCGCCTTTCGCAGCATCTTGATTATACTACTACAAGCTAACGAAAATCATAATCACCGCCTAATGGGGCGAGAAAACACACAATAAATCATTATTTTGTGTCGGGCTTTAAGATTAAGTCACAGCAAAATCTACGTAGACAAATAAAGGTGTCCGTTCTATGTATTGGAATTTTATTAGAAGAGTGGAAACTCCTGATTCGTTACAAATGAGATTGAGAAAATACTATTATTGAATTGTGTCATAACTATCTCCCTGTTTAAGTTGGAATGAGTCACAAAAAGAAAATCGAGGGCCCGGGTCATTGGGTTCTGCCAAAGCCCATTATAGAGCCTTGTAAAGTCGAGTCACTGAAAAATCCAGAATATCTCCGTCTATTGAGTCTCCTGCTCCGGGGTAACATAAAAAAAGTTACGGCATAGCAAGTCTAATTATATGTATAAGCTTTTCAATTGAGTTTTTGTGGACAGTGCTGACGATTTTAGCAGTAGGATCTGTGTCCAGGTAACTCATTCCAGTGTTCAGGCCATCTGATTTGTAGATTTCGTTTCTAAGAAACAATATCTATCAATCAAGGATGAATGTTATTCCTCTGCACTCTTGCCTGATGCATTTTGAGCGTAAAAGAATGGTTCTTATTAGTACGATCAATTGATCAGAAGAGATATTTTCTTGTAGAATTGAGAAAGTACAAGTCGGCGACAGCATTGGTCACAATGAATTTTACTCTCACTAATAACACGGAGAAGCAAAATTTTGGGGTTGTAATTTTTCCGAAAAACTTCAACCAACTAGTGGAAGTTTTCATTCAACCACTGGTTGAACGCAAAATTCAACCAACTGGTTGGATATTCAACCAATGTGGATTATCACAATATGTCCGTGCGTTTCCTGCATATCAGGTTGCCTACGTATGGGGGGGGGGGGTAGAATATGGTGGATGGTCATATGGGTGGATAAAAATGGATGGAGGGGTGGACTGATGGATGGTGGGTCGATGGTCGATGGATGGATGATGGACGAGGTCGATAAATTGATCGAAGAATGGATCGTAGGTGGGTTGATGGATGGAGTGATAGATGGCGTGTGGATGAATGGATGAATGGGTGATGGGTCCGTCCATCCATCCATCATTCATCCACCCGTCCATCATGCATCTATCATCCATCCAATTATCCATTCACCCTTCATCTCTCTTCTCCACTCATCCAACCATCACTCATCCATACACCCATCACCCATCCATTAATCCATCCATCTATCCATTTATCCGCCCATCCACCCATCATCCATCCATCCATCCATCCATCACGGGATATAATTGCTTGGATGAAGATTCAACCAGTTGGTTGAATGAAAAATTCAACCATTGTGGTTGAAAATTCAACCAATTTTTTACAGTGTAAACGCCGAATCTGGTTCCCCATTCCGCGCATGCACGTCAGGATTTTTCAGAAGTTGTCTTAACGTAGACAAGAATCCCGACATGGTAACTCAAAATTGAGTACGGGGTTGTGTTCAAACGGTCATAGTGCGTCGGAATTATATATTTGGCCACTGTGCGCAAGTGATAATTATTCACTGTGATGTTAGAACAGACGGAGTTATTGCAAAGAGAGGTTTTTTCGCGTGCTTTTTAGCCCGAAATGACGAAAAAACGCGGAAATCCCAGCTGTTCAAATAACATTAGGAAAACAATCCACGCTTGCGCAGATATCCAAGTATGCTTTTCCGACGCGAAATCCCAGATTGTATACAATCCGCGTGCTCAGTTTTGAGGTATGAACCACGTCAGGAATGTCAGGATTTTTGTCTACATCGAGAAAATCCCTGAAAAAACGAGTTTTTGTGCATTTGCTAAATAATCCTGACATGCAAGCACAAAAGGGGTTGCGGACTCGGTTTTTACGTCAAATAATACACAAGAAAATTGGAGCCTAGTAAACGAGACATTCCGGACCCAAAATTTTGTTACCCACAGATTACAAGGAGAGATCCAACCCTGCGGGTCATGGATTGGTCTCAAACTTTGGAAATCACCTTGTTTTGGTGAGAAACGAAGGTACCCAGAAGGGTTTTGTCCAATGGCCCTCCTATTCCGAGATACAGCTATGGAAATGAGCACTGTCCATATAGGCCCATATTGAAAAAGTCACATCGATAGATACTGCCAATGCTGATTTTCATAGCTGTGTCTCAGGATAGGAAACCCATGGGACTAAATCGTTTGAGATATCTTCATTTTTGACCAAAATAAGATGATTCCCAAAGTTTGGGACGAATCCAGGACCCGCAAGGTTGGACCTCCCCTTGTCAGAGTAACTTGCGTTCAGAATATATTGGTGTTTCAAGTTCTGGAGTCAACACAAAATATGCAACGAAAATGTCACGTTTCTGAAATAATTAGTGTGCGTACCCAGTTCCTCAATCAGTACATGAAGTTGAAGATATATCCAGCTCTCTGTTTGTGTAACCGAGATAGAGATTTGGTGCACTAATAACGACTAACTTTTTGTGTAAGAGACACGATGTTTCTGTTCAATTAATCGCTCGTCACACGATCAAATATCTTATCGTTAACTATTCAAATGTTGCTCTACTGAAAAATTACGGCAAGATGACAAGCACTTGTGAGACACGTAATGCAACATGTATCCTACCATCAAATTAAACCATAAATCTGCACAAATGGTTCCCGATAGATAATTACACGCTATCGATTCACGGAGTCAATTAATATCATAAAATAACAGGCTGAGCCTATTCATTATCAAACAATTATGCGTTCACAGCCCAAGTATGAAACCCTCGAGCAACAGCATCAATAGACGCTGTATGCATAAGATGTTGCTACTCCAGCAGCACACGTCCATCTTCCGCTCATTATTCCACTGTGTACATTTACATGCATGGAGATTCGCTCAAGATTTTTGCAAAGTTCATGCATCAGCCTCCAATTATCCCTGCATTTGACGCCACGCTTACAATATTCTATACATACGACGGGTAAAACCCACATACAGTCCTTTCAAATTGCGCGCCACGTTCAGAAAGCGGTACTTTTGAATCTCGCGCGCATATGCACAGTCATGCAAGCGCGCAAGTTGGGGCACGGCTTTTCAGGCGTCAAATTGTCGCTTAGATGGTAATGATCAGTACGTAATTGACGCTCAGAAGAGAGGCCCTTGATTTGTGGATGTACAGTCATCCTACTTTCACACCAGAGCGCATTTATATTTAAGAAAGTGTAGGGTCGAATAATGTGTTTGGAATACTTAAATGTTGTGATGCTTTCAATAAGGAAGGATGATGCGTTAAAATCTGTCTTTGTTTGGGTACAGGTATAGAAGCAGTCGGGTATGCGACTTTTGATTTGATAGGTGGAGTATCGAGGTACGGTTTTGTTGCCAAATTAGGTCATCCATAAATTTTCCTCTCGATCGGAGCTTTGCGATTACATTGAGCCGAGCGCATCCATTGTATGCACTCGTTTTGTGCGTGACGTGAATGCAAAGGTGATGATCATCGATTGCTGAGTCCATCTGGAGAGAGTAGAATTCATTCATATATTTCATGGCCAAGCAAAATACGAGGCAGAATAGCTACGGCGAGGATTCAGGATTTTGAACAGATTCCCGGCTCAATAATGGAGGTGGACTCTTCACTCTAAATTCCTTGGAGTGGAATAACCGGGTGGAATCTCCACCCGAAAAGTTACTGGAAATAGCGCATCGAGTTCGGCTGAAAATTTCAGCCCAAATAGGACTGAAACAATCATCAAAAATAAACAATGAACTTGGCGTGAATTTTCAGAGAAACAGTTTGTAATTTATAAAATTTCTCGTTGTATTCAATAGTTTCCTTGAATTTTTAATTGAAAATTTGACTTATCTGATGTTCACGTGACTCTAAACAACATTGCCGAATACTTACGAAGAGGAGTTCGAAATCGCACCATATTTAGGTAACATAACTTATCCCTGCCGATATATCAGTTTTGTCGCGATGGCAAAACTTTAGAGGCCTCAAATTGGAAACAGTCGATGAAAGTGTCTGATATTTAATCGCATTGGAGCAAAAAGTTAGCAAATACGGTTAACAACAACACGCTTTTCCATCCCAGCTTGGATTGGGAAACGTCTTCAGTACAACACTTGGAATGAGATTCCAGTCTCTTGAGATAGAAGTCCACCCCAAAAAGGCTCGAATGAAGGTTTCAGTAGTTCTTTTGACAGGAAATTCCATCCCAAGGAGTTAAGAGTATTATTGCACCATTCCCACACATTACTGATGGAACTGAATTTTTCAAAAATTCGTTCAAACTTTTCTGACGATATAGCTCTGTCCAAAAAACTCTGGAATGATCTATAAGCTCCAGGTGATCAATCGCAAGAACACTTACAAAGAAAGGACCAACGGTTCGGGTCGTTAATCTTGTCCAAATCTATTTTGCACTTTTGTTTTCGGTATGATATGAAGATTTTCAAGTAACATCGTCGTGTGGCCCTTCTGATAGAGATACAGTCAAGGTTACTCAAGGGATTAGAGAAATACGCATCTGGAGCACTTCCTGCACAATTTTTTAAAAAGTCTGTTGCAACTTGCATCATGATTGGAAAAATTGAGCGTTCCGCACTGATACAAAATGATCTAAATATTCCTTAGACACAATTCATTTGTTTCCGCTATTACTAACATTTTTTTGTTCGCCAGTAAAAGCTATGCAAAACAAAATTCATGCAATCAATCTTAACAAAACTTGACTCTCTTTTTATCCTCTTGTCTCGAATTTAAAATGCTCTTTATGGAACTTCAACCTAAGAATCGCAACTTTGAAAATGAATTTTGGGTTCTCGTGCTGTAAAATATCGTATGAGACTACGTGCAGATGGGTAGGGTTATAGAATACCATTGAACAATGTTGTGTACTGGGATCTGGGCGTGAGGAATTAGTCGATCCTCAGAAAAACAACGAGAATATGATGATTGGGGCTACATACGGGTCGCGACAAGGTCGTGTGGTAAGAGTTTCTATGAGGATATCATGTTTTTCATGGTATTAATGCATTAAAAAAGCACATGAATACTTTCTTTGGAAATACAAGCAAATATTTACGGAATCACCGATGAACTACATTGAAAACTCTAACTTTCTCACTACTGAGATTTATTTGCAGTGACAGTAGAAATTCTATTATCAATACCATATGTGGAGTTTCAAAAATATAATTTACAATGATAGGGGTGAAAAATCAGAGATGTAATCACTTATTAGTTTTCTCACTAGTATCGTTAGAGATGGATGTGTAAGAATTTATTGTTAGCTGGTACAGTTGGTCATCCAACCATAAAGCAGCTCGTTACATTGATTGAGGAAATGCAATTGTTAGCTCTATTCCCAATATGCGAGTAAATTTTTTCTCTAAGATGCACGATAGTAAAGGAGAAATGTCTCTCAATGATAAATATAGCCTATAATCTTGTACATATGGTCATATTTTACTGCTTATGTTGATTACTTTTCCAAATGATGGAATATATCTTGCGGAATTTCTATTCACTATTAGGTAATGCTTCTCATCAATCGATCAAGACTACCCGGAAGGGTCCGGTCAGATTTATATAGGAATCCATAGTCAGTCAAACTTCAATTATATGGTTGCACACCAGTGAACGAGGAAAGTGAAATCGTCAGCAACTTTTCAGCTTCTGCACATTCATCTGTAATATTGAATGGCTTTGAGTAACTTAAGAACCAAAATTATCTGTTTATGAATGAAATTTGGATCTTTGTTCGATACGCGATTCACGTAATGCCATCATTTTATAGATTTATTCACAAAATCTCATGGGTATGCAAAATATGATTTCGGGTCTGATCTGAGACCTGTCCTCTTATGGGAAAAAACGCGGGAAAAAGGAACAAATGTTTTGGAATTCAGATTCTGCAAAAATTTTCAAAGTGTCATAGCACATTATATACGAGGGCGGGAATGTTGGTTTCTGCACAACGAGTGATATTTTCTGGCCCAAGCCGAAGGCGAGGGTCGG
The DNA here is from genome assembly GCA_029851415.1 of Eretmocerus hayati. Classification (NCBI taxonomy): domain Eukaryota; kingdom Metazoa; phylum Arthropoda; class Insecta; order Hymenoptera; family Aphelinidae; genus Eretmocerus; species Eretmocerus hayati. The sequence continues at coordinate 160,921,003 of CM056741.1, read as the reverse complement.
AATGCTCACGAAAATGCGGAAGCTATCCCGTCCGAGTGTCGAATACTATTTTTCTATCTTCTGTGCGGGAAATGACTTTTCTGCACGGGTTTTTCAATTTTGTTCCCCACACAGAAGATGGAAAAATAGTATCCGACACTCGGACGGCGAGGTGATTTCCGCATTCTCGTGATAATTCCAACCCTCGCCGTTGGCTTGGGCCGGAAAATATCACTCGTTGTGCGGAAACCAACATTCCCGCCCTCGTATCGAAATGCACTATTTCCAACAGCTGTGCGGGGAACAAAATGAAAAAAGTCATACGGAATAGTCATTTCCCGCACAGAAGATCGAAAACATCATTAGAGTATTTTGAGGCATTTTTATGGCTAATCTAAACAGTTCATATACTGTTCAGGAATGGATCCAATTCCAAAAGAAAAATGTGTGCTCAGGAACCCGGAAAAATAGTTTTCTCAAAGGCTTGACAAGCCCCTAAATCCACTTCTGATGAAGCCATAACTTTGAATATCTCGAATAGGTAACGTTGCATCCTTCAAAAACCGCAACTGCAAAAGATGAATCTTAGCTCTCGTACCGGAACAGTTACATTTTACGATCTGCATCGTTCATCAAGTATAGTGTGGAACTGCCCCACTGTGGACCGCTCTGATCTTCTCGCTCACATACACCAACCATATGTATATCATCATGGGAATGCAGTTTGCTCGTGCGTTACACTCTGGCAGAACAAATTCTCCATAGAGACCAACTCGATACCGCTCCTCTGATATATACATGATCGAGATGCTCTTGCAAGGATTGCAAATTCGCCAAGTTTGCTGCGTGATGTACTACTATAATACTTTATATCGTTTGCGATAAATCGTTGGTAGTGATATTTGAATGCGCAGATGCGGAAATGTAGTTGCTCTACAAGCGAATTTTTTATGCCAGATTTCACGCTAAATGGATCGCGCAAACCTGGTTCGGAGATCGTTATAAGATACAAATTACTTTACGACTTGATTGTTCGATGTACTGGTCTGCTAGTATTCGACTTGCTGCGTTATTATAAATGTTTTCCTATGCGTACGTAGGGGTTCAACGTGTAAGGATTTGTATATAGCAAGGTGCGAGGTATGCTACCTTCAATGCAGATGGTAATGGATGGTTTGATTCTAGATATGCACCGTTGCAGACCCATCGATTATTTTGTGAACATTGTGAGAATTTGTAACGATTGAGTCGGGATATTTTTATTTCTTAGCTATGCCACATTAGCCATGAGTTTGCACAGGATTTCTCCATGGCGTTTTTCAAAAATCATTGGTTGCCTAAAAAACCCACTTAATTATTAAGAAAGTATTTCTCATCATCTTCATGCAAGTGCTATGGTAGGTGTATGCTACTTGTCCGTTTTGCCTATAGTTTTTGTCTACTTGAATATTTCCCAGCGTATTGGAGCTCCTTCTAAAGCTTGTTCCAAAATCTTCAAGATGAGCTAAGATAAGTTTAGATTCGACCAACCAGACCCGGACTATCACAATATTTCCAATAGTGATTTTTCGCAAGTTTGCAAGAGAGTGTGCCCAACATGCCCCCATAAGCAACTTTTCAACAACTCTAGACCTCAACATTTTTACACGTACCTCACCCCATTTTGAAGTTCGTTTCAAGACCCCCGAAATATAGTACGTCTAATTCTGATCAACTGGAGCCTAGCTGTCTTAAATTTTCCGAAAGAAGCGATGTGAATCGGCGATAGAGTGCATTAAGTTTATTCTATCGCCGTTCAAACATTTAAAATTTACAGCGCAAAGGACCCCGATCCGAGAGATAAGGTTTTGGGGTTAGGTGAATTTTGTTGGTCAAGAAATATGTCATAGAGCTGAAAATTCTGAACGAAAAGTTCAATGGGTTCGAAGACGGATAATGGCCATTTTTTCGGGGTTGATTATTTAAATACCGGAAAAATGGAGGTTATGAAGTAAAACAGAACAACAACATGTAGTCGATAGCTTGCGGTTTTCCAACTCAGGTAGCTGTAAATGTTCGATAAAGACCATGGCTCACGACTTGCAAAATAGAATCATTTCATATTCAACTATTGGCAAAACATATCTGGAATGAGTTTGCGAAAAACTGGGTGTCCCGAAAATGTGCAATTGACATTGAAGTCGCTATGGCTAGTAGTCGGGATCGATTTGACCCTTTCCAATGAGCACCTGCAGACATCAAATAAGACAATTTGATGAGCGTAGAATCCCTAGGTCGAAAGAATTTTAAATGGATCATGCATAGCATTAGTATGGCATTAGTGTAGCTGATGAGAGAGAATGCATGGCTACGCATTGGATTGTACGTGATTGTTTGGAATCAATCTTGCATCGCAAGGGGATGGTCTTCGGTGGGTATTTTTGAGGATGCAGAGATCGAATCTGATATCGCCGAGTCTTGAGATCAGTCCGAGTAAGAGGCTGGGGGGTATGGAATCGCGAGACGATCTGAATCGTGCTTGAAGAGTCGAGAGGTAGTGTTTCCTGGATATCTCGCGGTCGTTCAACACAAATCTGAGTTTGTGCATCCTCACAATTGTGTTGCCCAATGCGCGCCTCCGCCCCCGCAGAGATGCAGGTTTGGAGTAGTGTGCTGATCAGAATCGAGCGTGAAAAGTCGACGCTAATAACGAATCTGACATTGTCAGACTTTAAATCGAATTGCGTGGGTGAATTTGGGAGTGGGGGCACGTGTTCAGCGAAATAGAACTGGGAAAGCCGGAGACCGGTGTTTTTCTGGATATATTAAGGTCACTGAACACAAATCTAACACCACCCGGACCCCAACTCATGTTGCATAGACTGATGTGGTGGTTCAAGCGCGCGTGGGTCAGACTCGAGCTTCGAAAGTCGCAAGATGAGTTTTTCAAGCTATGAAATATATCTCAGATAGCGTGAATTAGATTTCTCAGGTTTGGGATCAGAATTATTGAAAACGTATTGGATTAATGAGAGTTTCGGGTATAAATCTAGTAGTTTATGAAGACAAAGAAGAGATTCGAGTGCCGTTACATCATTTTGACCTGTCCCACAAATATAATCTGATTTCGAGTGACGGGAGAAATTGCAACCCCGAATCAATTATCAAACACATGGGTGAAGCATCGTCTACTGGCTCAGGGACTGAAGAATATCTTAGATAGCGTGAATCTAATCCCTCAGGTTTGTGATCAGAACTTTCGGGAATGGATTAAACCACTGAGAATCTAGGGAGTGAGTCTACTAAACTATGAATGCAACAAGGAGATTAGAGTGCTGTTACATCATTCTCACCTGTCTCACACGTATAATCTGATCCCAAGAGACGGGAAGAATTGCAACTCCGAGTCAAATACTACACACGTGAGTGAAGCATTGCCTGTCGACTCAGAGACCGAAAAGCATCATAGATAGCGTAAATCTGATTTCTCAGATTTGTGATCAGAGTTCTTGGAATCGATTTTTGGATTGATCGATCATATTTTAGGCATCGAAAGAAGATATCACAATCCTTATAACAATGTAAAAAAGCTGCGACAATTGTCAAGGGTGGAACATAACATGATTCGCATCTTCGAGACGCTTGAAGTAGAGAGCAGCACACGAATCTTTTTGTTGTCACTATCTCTAAGCAGATATACACTAGGAACTTTATTTGATTCTATACGAACTCGAGGATTGTGATGACACAGTTGGGATTCAGCACCACACTCTCTCGGGTGTTTTCCAATACTTCGGAGACCAAATGACATTTGTCCTCATCTAGGGGCACGGTAGCCAGAGTTGACAATTTTTTCCGTGATACGGGATGAGTTTCTGATCGTGAAATAGGAAAGAATGAAGGAACAGCAATCAAATCTCCTTGTTGTCCCACTTCTCTGAAAGATTCACGCATAAAAATTTCTAAGTTTCGTGCCATTCTTGAGAATTGTGATCACAAAAGTGGAGAATCGGTGAATCATCTCCTAAGATATTTTCCAATACATCCAAAACCAAATAGCGATCGGCTTGTGCTTGTGTTATGGTAGCCTGGTTTGCGATCTCCGTTCCGGAACTTGACTCCAGATTCTGGTTGTTAAACTGATCCAGAGAACAGCACTCGAATATTTTATTTCTCTTCATTTCCTAGGAGATTTGCGCCCAAAATTGTTATTCCATCCAAATTCGAGGATTTTGGTCACAGAGCTGGCAAATCAACACAACATACACTGGGTTATTTTCCAATACTTCGGGGACCAAACGACCTTTGGCGCATGCTCGGGGTATGGTAGCCAGAGTTGACAATCTTCCCGGCGATTTGAGATCAAATTTTATTCATGAAAGAGATCAGAATCAAGAAACCGCATTTGAATCTCCTAGTTGGCACTATTCTGTTGTAGATTTATCCATGGAAGTTCTTGAATTCCCATTCATTCCCGAGAATTATGATCCCAAAGCTCGGAAATCAGTGGTACATCTTCTAAGATATTTTATAGTGCCTCGATGAACGAATGGTCGGCTTAAACCTGTGAAATGGTAGCCTGATTTGCGATTTTCATTACGCCACTTGACATTCGACTATGGTTGTGTGACGGATTAGAACCGGAGAGCAGACCTCGAATCCCTCTGTTGTCTCTGCTTATAAGGAGATTCATGCCCGAAACTTTATTCAATTTGTTCAAGTAGGCATCGACATCGATCCGAGCCGGGAGCAACGAGGAGGTTAAAGGTGTCAGAGGCATCGTTAGATCTGCGGAAACTGGGGTGCCTGAGGGCGGAATTCTATGACCGGAAAAATTTGTCCGGAACGGTAGAGTGATTAGACTGAAAGGAATGCGACCAATCAGAGCGAAGCCATCGCCGGAGAAACGGACGATTCCAATTTGCATGGACGAAAAAAATACCAGAAGTCCGGAATCGCCAATTTTGCAATGCGAATTTGAAATGTATCAAGCTTTTGACGTAACTTGAGACTCAATTATTAATCGGTTTCAATAACCATTGCATGAGATCTTTCCTGCTTTTCCGAATAATGATTAGATCCAGATGGCAAGTTTGGACTTTTTTCCGTCCATGTAAATTGTAGAACTTCATATTAGCCGGCGACGGAAATTTTGTTTGAACGTCAACAACGATAGCTCGTCCAAGTCGATATTTCATATGAATACCTTGAATCATGATAAAGCCATCTACTGATGTAGATTTTGAAGTTTATAGATTATTGTGAGTCGTTAGAATGTAGAACTGTGAATAGAAATCATCGGAATATCATTCGATGGTAAACCTAACCTCCACAAGTAGCAGACTACATTTTCTCCGGAGGTTTTTTTTTCCATTCCGGACGAAATTTTCCGGTCATGTAATTTTGCCCTGAGTGGTAAGGCCTGTTTATGGGCTGCGCGCGACACGGAAAAAAGTTTTTGTCGAAAATGGGTATTTTTCAGGACCATCCGGTGAAAATCCTCACTCCCATAGGTCAAATACTCGGGAAATTAATTTTTTCAATGCATAAATGGATAGAGAATATGCCAAGAACAGTTCATTGTGCACTTTGTGTAAGTATTGATTCACAAAATGCGCCAATTCCTTAGATCCTGCGTTCCGCACAACATAATTGAAGCGGATAGTCAGTGTTCAGAAACTTACGGTTTAGTAACCATGAATACGGCAGCACCGCAAGCGTTCAGATACTTCGTGATTCATAGGAGAACCATATTGAAATTAGGCATGGTTATATCAGACCACAGACAATCACGTTCAAGTTCCTACACAATGAATTGAATTCCTGCGGAGGTTGTCACCACAGCACAGCTTGAATGAAACGAATCGTGTTGCCTACTAAAGCTCAGACATCATTTTCGAACTATTTTGAGTATACGTGGAATACATCATCTACTTGGGTCAATTCGGTCATTGCCATATTACAACTTCTCTCCGGTAAATTAGGTAGCCGGTATTTCGAAGTAATTGTTGGTATTATGAACAAAAATTCTTATCCAGTGACTCGGAATGAGGCTCCAAAAATGATCAATTTTACTTTTGGACTTCACGCAATTTGAAATTCTTCGATGCTTAATCATGAGCCTGAATAAACCCAATCTCATGACCAGTTGAATATGAACTCCTAACCAGAGTCTACCTTTGGAGACATCAAAGATTTCTTGAAGTACACTTATTTACTCTTTCGAAACATGGGATTAAGTAAATCAAGTGGGTTTAATTTTTGGGAAGACCAAAACGTGGAATACAGGGATTTAGAGAGCTGGAATTTTGGAAACCTTCAAAATCGGAGTGCAAGATCAGGGACAGTCAAAAATTCGGATATCAAGAATTTGGAGGGGTGGGAAATTGGAATGCCAAACTTCGGAAGTACAAAAATTTGTACTGCCAAGACAGGCAAAAATGATTAGGGTCAACCAAAATTCGAATCGGCAAGACTTCGGGAACATCGTTCCGGAATCTTATCTTTCCCAATATTCATCCCCAAAATTTGGCCAAATCTGATGTTGATAGTTCTCAATTTTTGCCTCACCGGGAATTCCGAATTTTCACCCCTCTGCATTCCTGATTTCTGTACTTTTGTGAATCCGCACTTCGAATTCTCATCCTTCCAAATTTTCAGCGCTCTGGAAATAGATTTTCCAAATTTTTGACTCGAGAACACCAAACCAGTCGCAGATTTCTCTCATCCCACAACCCTTCACAACCCCATTACATCACCAAAGCATCTACCCAAATCAATGCCATCCACTAACATGACCTGCATAATGCCGTCCACATGATCGGCAAATACCGATTTCACAAATATAGGTACTGATATACACGCATCATCACTACCGGTTGTTCTTTTTCCCTCTTTCACCTTCATATCGGTATAAGTCTCAAGGTTATTCAACTCAAAGTCTCTCTTTCTCGTGAATTCCCCATAGTAGTATTACAAGTGGTGAATATAACTACATAACATCACCACAGCTGTGTATTTCTCTCTTTCTCTGGGAGTGATGGCGCGGCAACGGCATAACGGGTCCCCAACCGAACCAAACCGAACTCTGTGCGACCATACGGCTTGCGAGGCGACTGACAACGACGACGACCATAAGCACTTACTCAGTGAGCCGTAGTGCGCTTCGAAGTATACATGCACGCGTACTTTTAACTCTCTCGCGCTCGTGTCGCGAAAAATATATCGTGAAATTTGTCAAGTATATTTATAAACCCTCAGTGTGTGTTAAAATCTTCAAGTGACCCGCGAAATTTAAATTTACAACCCTCTTATAGTGGTGTGTAATCGATTTCCTATATTACCGACGTTTTTAAAAATTTTTTTTCGAAAAATTTGAATTTTACGTGTTTTCCCGCGATTAGTGCGCGATTGTTAAAATCGGTGGCGCTCGAGCTTCTGCGCTAAAAGCTCAGGTGAGTTGTTTCCACGATTCGCTTATTTTGATATCATGCACCTGTGTGTATTATATTGTGAATCTGTTCGCCTTTGTTTTCGTGGGTGAACATCAGAGGCTGTGTGAAAATCGGTAATGGTTATAGAGGAAAAAGACTCTTGTTTTCGAAACGGTTTAAATTATATGCGCAGGTGGATATAGGTAAAATCTCAATGGGATGTTGTTGTTGTTGTGAATCTGGGTTGAATTAGTTAACGAAAAGCGTGAGCAAAATTGTTTCGCTCACGATATAGCGCAAACCGCACGATTCCAATATACTCTGACCGGTGCTGTAATAACGGTATATATCGCGGTGCATACATATTCGCGCGCCTTTTCGCAGCCTCTTGTAGTGAAAATATTCAAAACTTATTCAAATGAAATGCGGATGATCTTCTCGTTCTTCCCCATTTGTATCGTAAGATTTCGTGGACACCTGCTAAATATGTATACAACAAGTATGTAAATAGGTACAAAAAATCGATAAAGTGCAAGAAAATGTATGAGATCGGTATGGTATGTATTGAGTCGTCACGAGATTCTGTCTTGTATAAAAGTGTTATGTCTGGCACGTTGTGTATGTGCACTCTTGGGAACTTGATGAAGAGAGAGTACATAGAATGCGACAGGTATGCACTACAGTAGTCAGTCTATCGACTCTTTTAGATATTTCCGGGCTACTAGTCTGGACCGTCGTTAGCGTGGAGAGAAAATTCCGGATTTCTATAATGTAATCGATCGTTCGAATGTTGCAACCGATACTTTCTGAATGTATTTCTTAGTTTTAAGCTTTGAGAAGATACATTTATTTAAAAAAAATCATGGCTTGGTTTAGTTTGTGGTTTACATTCGTCTTGGATGATCTGAAATGTTTTCGATCTCTCGATTTGCGAGTGGCTGAAAAGTTGCGCGACTGACCTCGATACTCATCTTACGCCCTTTCTTTTTCACAACATTTATACGGAGTACATACTTGGGTGATCTTGAACTTGGTTCTTTGTGAGATTTTGCGGTCCCGAGCGCACGAAATCGGTGTCAGAACAATGGCTTGGAGAATTGAGTGTATCGGAAACTGAGAGGACGATCTAGAGAGGATTTTTTGTCTTTGGGGTTTTTTGTTGTTCAAATGGGTACGTCCGCGATTGAAATTTTCTAAGGGCAGTGAAAAATACGTTTGGTGATGGGTGGATGCTACAAGAAATCCAACAGATATTTAAATGAATATTTAATTTTGACTCTAATGTCCAGACAGAGAGTAATGGTGGTTATGATGGATCGAGATTTGCAATAAGTTTCATCTCAGTGGGGACCACAAGAAACCGCACCTACGTTGACAAGTCCTAGTTATTTAAGCTCACTCACTATAAGATTACCCACCCCCATATGAAGTAATATATATACGTGTGATGTAACCTGAAGAAGGACATAATTAGATGTCCGAAACGCGTTGTTTACCTAATCATAAGTATATTCAAAACGACAGTCCAAGAACAGCATTAAAATCATAACCACCATTTAAATGAATGTTTCATTTATTATGGCATTCAGTCAAAATAATCGTACACTTGATTATGATTCAAACATGAGATTTTTTTGGATTTGAAAATCGTATGTTTTCAATCCTTGATCACTTCTGTGATAGACTTTTCGCAAGTACAAAACCTTATTCAAGCCTGAAACGCGGTAGTAAGTACTTGGATGTAAACTCATACCTGATGGATTCCATGCCAAAGCGACCTACGGAAAGGGGTCATCTCTCAGATTCTTTTTTAACCTTTTTCATTCGATTCTACGGCCCAAAATAGGAACTTCGGACCACCTATGGGGCCCAAAAAAAATTTTTCCTCTCCGTTGCACGCACATCCGTCAACAGACCGAAAATTTATCGTGTAAAAATCGATGCTCTTCTATTCACGAAAATGGGAATATTTCGAGTTTTTGAATAGCTATCGATTCGCGGGTTGCGGCATCTGAAAGGGCATCAAAAAACCTATCGAAAACGTTGTCGGAAATTCCTTCTCTGTGATTTGGGGGCCTCCTGGAGGCAAAAGAGTGTTTTTCACTAAAATGTTGATTTCTCAAAAAGCCATTTTTTTTTATTTTTTTAAAACCATATATTTGACGTAAAATTTTGCGTTCTTTCGGAAAAAATGGGTTTCAGAGAAGTTTGGGGCGATCCAAGTGACTTATGAGCCATTTTTTGAAAATGCGATTTTTTCGGTTTCAGAAAAAGGCGATTTTCTGCGCATGCGCAGAAACGTAGACTTTCGGCGCCACTTTCAATGGAAAGCTGACAAAATTTCCTATAAAATGACTACCCGCAGAGTTGAAATTCATGCACTGACACGCGATCTGCAAGGGTTAATTATGTCGAATCAGAATCACATGAAAATTCAGCCCATTAACGCCTTTGTGGCACCTGCTGGGATGACACATTCACTAGATCTTTTCGGGACTCAATTTTGAGTACGAAATTGACCTGGAAAAAATTCGGACCACATGATTTCAACGTAAAATTGTATGAACTTTCAAAATATGCGATGAAAAACCCCGTTTGAGGCGAACCCGAGGTGCTACATCCAATTTTTCGCAATTTTGAATGTGAAATATCGTATTTTCTGGCAAAAAATTGGATGTAGCACCTCGGGTTCGCCTCAAACGGGGTTTTTCATCGCATATTTTGAAAGTTCATACAATTTTACGTTGAAATCATGTGGTCCGAATTTTTTCCAGGTCAATTTCGTACTCAAAATTGAGTCCCGAGAAGATCTCGTAAATGTGTCATCTCAGCAGGTGCCACAAAGGCGTTAATGGGCTGAATTTTCATGTGATTCTGATTCGACATAATTAACCCCTGCAGATCGCGTTTCAGTGCATGAATTTCAACTTTGCGGGTAGTCATTTTATAGGAAATTTTGTCAGCTTTCCATTGAAAGTAGCGCCGAAAGTCTACGCTTGTGCGCATGCGCAGAAAATCGCCTTTTTCTGAAACCGAAAAAATCGAATTTTCAAAAAATGGCTCATAAGTCACTTCGATCGCCCCAAACTTCTCTGAAACCCATTTTTTCCGAAAGAACGCAAAATTTTACGTCAAATATATGATTTTAAAAAAATAAAAAAAATGGCTTTTTGAGAAATCAACATTTTAGTGAAAAACACTCTTTTGCCTCCAGGAGGCCCCCAAATCACAGAGAAGGAATTTCCGACAACGTTTTCGATAGGTTTTTTGATGCCCTTTCAGATGCCGCAACCCGCGAATCGATAGCTATTCAAAAACTCGAAATATTCCCATTTTCGTGAATAAGAGAGCATCGATTTTTACACGATAAATTTTCGGTCTGTTGACGGATGTGCGTGCAACGGAGAGAAAAAATTTTTTTTGGGCCCCATAGGTGGTCCGAAGTTCCTATTTTGGGCCATAGAATCGAATGAAAAAGGTTAAAAAAGAATCTGAGAGATGACCCCTTTCCGTAGGTCGCTTTGGCGTGGAATTCATCACCTATCATGACGTTCTCTTACAGAATGTGATCTTTCCCAAAGTAGCGTTAAATTGGGTAACTTTGGTACAATTTTGGTACTTTTGATTTTGTTTGGCTCGGTATTTCAAGATACATCGACAAACCCCACTTCTCCTAGTAGTCAATCGAAAGCTTACAGTCTCAGCTTTCGATTGACGGACTAAAAAGCTCAATTTGATGTGTCTACCCGAAGCTTGTGAGCAATCTATGAAAAGTACCAAAGTTAGACCCCGACCGGGCAATTTTGGTAAACTTACAAAATATTTCAGTTTGAGCCCCCGCGATGCAAGTAAATGCTGTTTATAACCTCAAAGACTATCACTCAACTCAAGATGAGTTGAAAAGAAGCTGTCATACAGAGGTATATTGAAGTAACCCCGCCCTCATGGTTTTTACCTAAAGTGGGATAATTTTGGTCCGTTTTTATGATTTTTTTTCCGGATTTTCATTCGTTAAAATTCCAAATGCTGTAAATACTCCGATGTAACGATGGTTTCTTCAATATGGTGATATATGTGGTCGAAATGTAGCATTATACACCCGTAGTTCGTTCCGGAACACTTCTTGCCAGGTATACTAACTGGACCACTCGCGTGTCACTGCTAAATCAGCCTTTTCGAAAAAAGCTCCAATAAACGAGTACAATCGTTCACGCGGGATTTGCGGTGGCTCAACATATTGTTTATGTGTGTGCCAAGAAGGGAGGATAGGTTTCAGAGCGATAGAATCATTTACCTTGCCGAACGCAGCTCTGAAAGTCATTTTTCAGGGGTGTACCAAAGTTGCATCCATTGTACCAAAGTTACCCAATTTGACGATAACCAAAACCCACCCTCGACAAAAGTGAAAATGTTCATTTCTCCAAATATTCTTTCCAATAGAACTCCAATGGGTTGTTCAAGATCTATTTATTATTATAAAATCATTTTGGAAGTAAATCCTACCAAGTACTCATATATTTAAGCTCCAAAACTGATTTTGTCCAGTTTACCAAAAAAAACTCAAGAACTTTCTCTGGAAAACATTCATAATGTTTGTTAGATAGTTTTTGACAAAATAATCTTCTCATGTCACTCGCTACATCAATATTTGAAGATTGGATGGATTGAACGGGATTTGCCATAAATCTGCCACGTAGGTTGGGGTGTAACTTTATTTCACATTGATATCGCACTTTTGTATGAGAGTTTCTGATCAACCCGATATGAGTCAATTTAGTATTTTCTGAAACCTGAGCTGACCTTATGAAGGATGTTTTTATGTCTAATAGTCTTCCGGAAAAATTTTAACGGCATCATCTAGAATGGTAACCGTTTCGTATGATACCAAAGAAGTTTTCGCAAAGGCAATCTCAGATGAGAACAGATTCCTAAATACCGACTCAAAATGTTGAAATTCTCAAGTTAATTCACACAATTTTGATCCCAAGCCTTTCATAGGCTAATCAGACTCTATGATTACATGAGAATGCACGTAGCTGTAAACAGTATATCATAGGTTTTGACACAGATTTTCGTAAGACTTTCGCAAATGCAGTTTCATATCAGTATTCATTTGTAAATTGGCTACCCTCAGTGAAATTTTCAGGTATCTATTGACATTCAAAATTATTATTCTTATTGATGGAAAATTCAGATGGATGATCACGGGCATAGTTTTTTTTGGGTTCAGAAATGAAAATATCAATCGGATTCGCGAGATGGTTTTTAGGCTGGGTTACTTTCACAGTAACCTGGGTACATGCCTTACACAATCAAGTGTTCTTTCAAAATTAGCTCCCGACCCTCTCACATACTTGGTCTTAGTGCTTTACCCAAATTGCCGTGAAACTTAAAATTTACGTAATGTTGTTAAATTGAAGAACAATTACCGTGGTTCCCTTTCCTTAAAAAATTCACAAAAAACTGAGCAGAATTACAACATTTTCTCAAACTTAACTTTGATAAAAATCAAACATTTTATCAGAATAAAAATCCGTCAAAGAAACATTTTTAATACATTGGATCAAATCTAGACAAGTTTTCCCGGTTATCAGCACATAATTGGTCATGTTACGGTTACGGTCAAGCATTACATCAATAAGATCACCATAAAGGCCAGACGGTTGCACCACAAGAATAAGTATGTGTGTAACGCACGCATAGTGCCGGATAATTACATGTACTTATGTGTATTTGCTATATATAGTCTGATTGTATGTATGCTTATACGCCGTACGCGAAAAAAGTATCCTCGATTCGCATAAGCTTCCATGTGGGATATTTGGTGAATATATAACTTATGCAGACCGACTGGCCGCGATGATGATGGTCACGGGCCGACGAGATGAATTTGTTCCGCCAGCGTTCTATCTTATCCAGTTAATACTGATACCCATAGATATGTATGGTATCCTATACCTCTGTACCTAGATAAACCCGTGGTGCATTAGCCTTTTGAGGCCTCTTCTAAAGAAGCTCGTCGTACTGGATTACTGGCTGGGTACCTCGCATATAATTAATATGGAAATTTCGCCCGAGATTTTTCGCAGATACCGTACAACTATAACATCTGCTCTGCATTCAGCTTCAAAAGTTTAATGATCGGCTCGAGTCCACACCTTTTTTTTCTAGATACTAGATGAGTATATCAACATACATATATCTACAATTACAAGATTGAATGATATGCTGTTGTTTTTTAGATTGCCAAACATTCATCTTATCTAGTGAAAATCTAGGAATCGGTTCATCTTTTAGACGATTTGTGCATCTCGGGTATACTTTAATTACTCAATTTTCTCAACTGGTTGGAAGTATTGCTTCTGAAAGTGTAGCCGATTTATATTTACGGTATCGAAGGAATTACATTGGCGACGAAGTCGACTAGTGTGGATTAGCGACGATCCTAACGGTTCGAACTCACCGTTCGAATGATTTGAATGAAGTATCTGTGTGCGTATGGTGACGCCAAACCGAACTAGCCGATGCATACGTAATTTTATTCTTTTGAGACGCAAGGGCGTAGGTGTGTGTGTGTGTGTGTGTGTATGTGTGTGTGTGTGTCCATATCTATAATAGACATGTGGGGGATTCCTTCACGTGGATGCAAATTTTTGTAGCTGTGAGTTGGACTTGTGTGTATTAGGTTAGGATAGCCTGTGAGCCGAGAAAATACGAGAATGATGGGCATGGCTGATCGTCGTTAGATAAAAAAGTCATAGAAGTATTTTGCACAAAATTCTTTCGAGTCATTTCATGAGGTTGTTCCGTTATAAGCGAGTTGAGCCGGTAAGCGCCGTTGATGTTATTACCGCGTCGTCGTTGCTGCAGCTGCCAAGAAGCTGATACGAAGGCTGATTATCACTATGATGACCCGTCATATCTGAGTAAGGGTGTTGAGTAACCCGTTTTGCAATTTTTTCGAATATTTGAATCTGTATTTTTATGCGTGAATATTAAGTCATAGATCTATTCTTTTGTTATTTTTAAGTGAAGTTTGTTTCTAATACCCTCACAAGAAGAGACATTCCAGTCCTGTCAACCCCACCTTGCATTCTATAACCAACTTGTCCCCATATAGCGATCTCAGGAATGGGCACTCGTTGACCTTCCCTCAGAATTTTTCCACGTTTGTGTTGTTGAAATCTGAGGGGACAAGTTGTCTGGATCAATGCCGAGCCATCTCTGCGTTTCCCAGAAAATTCAAAGTGATTTTTCTATTTTTCGTGATTGCTTAGCTAAGAAAATATCAAGGGAATTGCGTTCAGTAAAACCGGTGCAAATTTATTTTCTGTTGACCAATCGTAACGTACCTTGAAGCATTCGTTTCCTTGTCTCAAGACCTTCAAAATCCGCTTTTCAAAGTTGCAAAACTTGGATCTGGAGCTATTTTATGTGCAAAACACGGAGAGGCTCTGTGAAGCCAGAAGTCCAACATTGATGAGTACCCAGCATGCCCCCATGGGGTTATATCGAAAGGGCGTGCAGTATTGCTTCTTTTTTTTTTACCACCCAGAACGTGTTTATCCCGTCAAACAGGTAGAATTTAGTGTTTTGGACCGGGGAAAAGCTCCACGTGTGGTTGCACGGCGATAAAAACGGATTTTATGCACTGTACTGAAGATTTACATTGTTCATCTTGAAAAAATTAAGGCAAATCCGCTACAGTTGATCAGAATTAGACGAATTTCAAGTCATTCAGAAGGTTTTGAAACAATCTTCAAAACGAGTTATGGTACGTTGAAAAATGTTCGGGTTACCCAGAGTTGTTGGGAAAATGTCTCAATAGGCGCAAGTTGGGTGCACCCTTGTGTAAAATCTGAAAAATCTCTTTCCGGGGAAATCAAGATAGCTCGACTCTGGTTTGTCGGGATTAAATGTACTTCAGTTCATTTTCAAGGTCTTGAAATAAGCTTTGGAACGAGATAAAGTATGTTAAAAAATCTTCAGGATTGATCAGAGTTGTTAGAAAAATGGCTTAATGGAGGCAAGTTGGGTACATTTACCTTACATTTTGTATTTTATTGTCAATTTCCTCAGAAGATTCAAAGGTAGTGGAGAAGGCATTTAGATAGTTTCAAAAGTGCTCGAGCAGAGATAACCCAAATCTTGAAAATGCTACTCTCATTCTTTATTTGATTTAGAAGGGGAGTCAATAGTTATGAAAAACGAGATGCTGTCATATTTTACCTCCTGAGATGTAGCCAAAATCGTTGAAAATATTTTCTTTCTGTTATGTAAAGCATCGACTCAGATCGTGGAGAAAGGTTGGATATGTTGTTTGGCCTGGCACACTCGGATAAAAGAAAAATGAGAAAAAAACAGGTTTTGAAATTTCTCCGATGAACGTTGATGATTTCTTCGAGGACACTTATGTCATACATAGGCACGGGGTTCTTATGGAGAACAATTATCTCTCAAAGGTATGTTATCTTTAGAATAAAAAATTCTTTAGCAGGTAATACCTGTGCACCACTCAATTTGGGAAGAACAAATTACTACGTGAATTCGAGACGAAATTTAAAGGCTAAAATTCGTTCAAGTAGGGTTCAAATATGCTATTAATTTTTAGGCTTGTGAGTATATGATCGTCGATATTCCTCGTCTTCCAGAATTGATGATTATCCTCTCCAAGTGTCAAAACAGAAATCAAAATCTGATGGAAATTTACCACTTCATTTGGAAGTTCCGGAAATCTTCGGGTCACTGATCGTTCAAAGAGTAAATTGATTGTACTTCATTTCTTCTTACCACCGATAACTTTTTATATTTAGAATCACTTTCGTAAAACGTGGGAAAATTTCGTTCAAAGATAATGCTGTTGGTTTAACCGCGCTCATTTGTTAGTAACAAAGTCCAATTCCATTATGCATAAATTCCTAATGGAACCCTAAATCATTTATTAATTATGTGAAATTCTGACTAACTATGAAATCTAATTTGCTTGACTTCTTTCGTGGTTTGGAGAAATACAAAAAAATCAGAGAGCGTGTCAGAACCACGTATGTGTGCTATTTTAAGGTCCGTTGTCGTGAACATTTGGATTGTAGTTGCCGGTACGACGAAGATCAAATAACCGATTAATCGTATCACACACCTCGCTTCAAGGTGCCATTAGTATCACAAAACTGACTCCAAATTCTACCCATGGAGTGTTTTTTGGGAGCTCGTAAACAATAAGTATCCGTTTTGACCTAAGTCGTATCGGTTTATGGCTCAAAGTGGCGAGTAAGGTGGATTTTCCTTGTACCATTAACATGGGATGAAAATGATCAATTTGGCCATAAAATACCATCATCATTCCTGTATAAGTCGATGAGGATTCACTTTCTTGAAAAATGTAAGGAGTGTTTTTTTGTACGACTTATATCGAAAATTTCTTTTGACAATTTTTCGAATGATGCATCCATCTTAAGTTATGAGGCATCCTTGTTCAAATGTTCTGGATGTCGCAATATTTTCACCACAAATCTCATACTCATCATATTTCAAGGATGTTTAGAATAACAAGGTGATTATGTGGACCATTTTTTTGAATAAATTCAATCCAAAGCAGGAGCCCTGCGTAATCTTTCGGCTCTCCTAAACATGCTTGTAATATAAAACACGAAGTATGAGTTATGGTGGAAAAGTTGCAAGATCCATAATACTTGACCAAGAATGTCTCATCACTCGAAATGGAGGTATCATTCAAAAGAATGTCAGGTGATTTTTTTGTGGACCTTTAAAAGTCGTGCATAAAGTTACTCCATATATACATTTTTCGATAAAATGAGTACTTATCGAGTTATAGAGGAGTAATAATATTTTTGGCTAAATTGATCATTTTTATCCAATGACAATTATACAAGAAAAACACACTTTACTCGCTATTTTGAGGTGTGAACCGATACGATTCAGGTTGAATAGGATTATTATTGTGTACAAGCTCCCGGATAATCCCATTGGTGGATTTTGGAGTCAGTTTTGTGATACTAATTGCACTTTGAAGCGAGGAGTGCTGATACTATTTGGGTATCACCAATATTCTCATCTTTGAAAGTCTCCAGATCCACCATGTTATTCACGAAAATACACTAGGGAGTTTTCTATTATCGTACTAACCCAGCATTCAACTGACGCGTCAAAATTTTATTCATAATGATCTAAAAAAAAATCATCAACATCAGTAAAAAATTAGCATGGTAATGGATTAAACATGACGATTTCGAAAGAAGAAAGTGATTGGTGTTTTTCATCAAATGTAAACGAAGAGGTAAAAATAATTTCTTGAAGATAACTCTTTACAATTATTGAGTTAAGCTTAACATTATGGATGATTCTCTCACCGTGCAAAACATCAGGATTCGGATAATCTAGAGTGCCCTTGGAACCCGAGCCATTCATGATAATCCCTTCTTTAGTGACATTCTGACATTTTGATCCAGTTCACAGAATATCGACAAAATTACGACAACTTACAGTCCTGTAATGACCTCATAATCAACTCGAGAGTACTATTCTAGTGGAAATTTATCCGAGAATAATATTTTCTTCCTTTCCATCTGAAGTCTTGTTTGGCCCAATGTAATTCACCTCTTTCACCCCTTTTAATACACACAGTAAAAAATTTTTCCGAAAAACTTCAACCAATTGGTTAAAGTGGTTGAATTTTGCATTCAGAGTGTGGTTGAATGAAAACTTCAATGAATTATCACAGTGCACATCAAAGATGGACTCTTCTTCATGAGAATGAAATTCAATGAGCTACAATTGTTCTACTTCGTGCCCAAGATTGCGTAGATTCAGTACTCAAAAACAGTTTTAAAAACTTGAAACTTACAGGGTTATATGCGATGATTTTTTGCCCCTTCCATTCTTATCGTAATTCGGAACCGCATTTTGACGACATAAATTAGCTCTATCCCCTTGCAGAATTGAGGCAACTGACATCAATAATAAGACAATTTTACAATTCAAAATTTCCGCCACTGCCACTCTTCTGTGTCACAGTTCGCATTCCTGTCGCATACATGATGTTGTAAAGTTGACTTTTTCTTTGAGATCTCAAAGTCAACCACCAAATGAAACCAAGCTTCAAATACAATAACAAACTCCACCCCCTGATCAACGCCTGCATTCTTTCAAAATCACAGTTCTATATACATGAGTCATTCTGGAGCAAGCTGGACAAAACCGTCACCAGGGGGGTCTGGGAAAATTCCGCAAAAATTTTTTTCCATCGGTACTATGTAGAAATAGTACGAAAATTTTTTTCAGATTTTTTTCGGCCCCCCCCCCTGTGGGCGCCAGGGCCCATGAAAGGGACATTTTAGGCCCTTTTTAGCCTATCCTAGGAAAATCATAGTTCCAACGCAATTCAATATTTCTCAACGTACTTGGGCGCATTTTTCTCGTCAAGACTAGTACTTTTGAAAAAAAAATTGTCCAAGGCCACTTAGTGAGCCTGACGACTTCTGCAAGCTAATTATTGAGAGCAAATTTTAGCGACTTTTGGGCCTGCTTCAAAGCGATCTAGCTCCTACTAGACATGTGATAATCGACTTCTGCAGGTGGTCATTTTAAAGGTCTTGAAAAAACCTACTATTTGACCACCTGCAGAAGTCGATTATCGTACTTTTTATAGGAGCTATAGCCGATACAAGTTGAGCTATTTACGAAAAAGTCGAAAATTCAGGACTCGATTCCAAAAATATATCTTAATTTTTTTTCACGAAACTTGTGCGAAAATGTTCTTTGAGACATCTACTGTCAGTAAAAAAAAAATTGGCGGAGGTTATTTTTTTTGATTTTTTTTTGCCGAGCGTTACAAAATGCCGCATTTCGTGGTTTTAGCAAAAACGGCATCATCGACCACGATTACATATGCTCCCATCTGGACTGATGTGCACCAATCTGTGTGAAAGTACTCCCCAAAGTACCCCCAAGTACGTGTAAGAAGTTGCGGGGACGAGCCTCCAGCCAGGAGCGAGCTGTAGGTTCTATTTACCGTGTCAAAAATAGGCATCATTTTGGCTATTCGAGCGTAAGCGACCGAGAGCATGATTTTACTTGTTCTGACTTACAAATGAGATAATGGGCTAGAATGAGGATCCAAACATACTTTTCCGACTCTAAATGACCATCTCAACACAATTCCGAAGTCAGTTTTGCTCTGAATAGTCGTCCCTCTGCCCCTCAAGAACTTAGATTCTGTCGACGGGTTCTGACACCGTTGAGGCACTAGACGACATTCTAGAGCTAAACTGACCTCGGAATCGTGTTCAGATGGTCATTTTGAGTCGGAAAAATATGTTTGGATCCTCATTCTAGCCCATTATCTCATTTGTAAGTCAGAACAAGTAAAATCATGCTCTCGGTCGCTTACGCTCGAATAGCCAAAATAATGCCTATTTTTGACACGGTAAATAGAACCTACAGCTCGCTCCTGGCTGGAGGCTCGTCCCCGCAACTTCTTACACGTACTTGGGGGTACTTTGGGTAGTACTTTCACACAGATTGGTGCAGATCAGTCCAGATGGGAGCATATGTGACCGTGGTCGATGATGCCGTTTTTGCTAAAACCACGAAATGCGGCGTTTTGTAACGCTCGGCAAAAAAAATCAGAAAAAATAACCTCCGCCAAATTTTTTTACTGAAAGTAGATGTCTGAAAGAACATTTTCGCATAAGTTTGGTGAAAAAAAATTAAGATATATTTTTGGAATCGAACCCTGAATTTTCGACTTTTTCGTAAATAGCTCAACTTGTATCGGCTATAGCTCCTATAAAATGTACGATAATCGACTTCTGCAGGTGGTCAAATTGAAGTTTTTTTCAAGACCTTTAAAATGACCACCTGCAGAAGTCGATTATCACATGTCTAGTAGGAGCTAGATCGCTTTGAAGCAGGCCCAAAAATCGCTAAAATTTGCTCTCAATAATTAGCTTGCAGAAGTCGTCAGGCTCACTAAGTGGCCTTGGACAATTTTTTTTTCAAAAGTACTAGTCTTGACGAGAAAAATGCGCCCAAGTACGTTGAAAAATATTGAATTGCGTTGGAACTATGATTTTCCTAGGATAGGCTAAAAAAAGGCCTAAAATGTCCCTTTCATGGGCCCTGGGGCCCACAGCGGGGGGGGGGGGGGCAAAAAAATCTGAAAAAAATTTTTTCGTACTATTTCAACATAGTACTGATGGAAAAAAATTTTTGCGGAATTTTCCCAGACCCCCCTGGTGACGGTTTTGTCCAGCTTGCTCCAGAATGACTCACATACATAGATAGATAGGAGTCATCCGTTCGTCGGTTCCATTCACACGCCTTAATACACGAGAGTCAGGCCTATAAATTTACAGAGGTAGTGGGTGAGGCTCGTGCCCGGTATAGTTTGGCAAACAGTTATTCATAATACCTATATTGAACGGGTCTCCTGAGATGCACATAACCCAGATCTCAGATTCACGAACCCGATGAGCAATCACTTCTAAAGAACTTTTTTCGTTATTATATCGTGATGCACGGTAGTCAATGGTGCCAATTTTTTTTAATTCACAAATCGGATCGGTCAATCCGAGGCATGGCTTGAGTATGTTTGCATTCAGGCGATTGTGTTATGGCAGTCAAAATAAGATCTCGATTTTGTGTCGTATGTAGCATATAGGTATGACGCATGAATCGGCAAACGATGGGGAATATTAATAATGGAGTGTACCGTTATCAGCTTGAGTCTGACGACAAGAGCAAAATGTATGGTTATAATATGCAATGTACAGTATGGGCAAATCGTGAGCACGAAAAATTCAACGGTAAAAAAAAGGCGTGAGTGTGATTAAGATATTTGTCATTGTGTATGAGCACTTGGAAGATTGGCCTGCGGGTATTTTTTTCAGGTGATCAGCATCCTGGGCCACCATTTTCTGAATTTTTGCCTGTAACTTGGAGTGTAATTTGATTGAAAGTGCCTGGTCTCAATCCTATAACAATGGTGTTAAAATTTGGTCAATACTAAGGGGTTGTCGTATTATGCGATTTTTCAATATTTTGATCTCATTAGTCAGGTTCATCCAAATTATTTCTAACCGGAATAAAGAGTTGCGGCATATCGTATCTTGATTTAGATGAACTTTCAATTGGACAACTTTAATAGGTAGTCCTCATGATCGTCTATAATTAGACAAATCAATAAAATCATAATAGACGGATGCTATAATTTGTGTAGTTGTGATCCATTCACTTCCGTGAGCTCTAGACGGTTAGAAATGTATTTCTGATATCCAGACTATGTTAGTCTGATGAACATGAGGCAAAAAATGGTAGAATTAGAATTTTTGAAATTTTTTGTTCTAAATTTTTTCCCCCTCATGCGACCAAGTAACTAGCCTTGGCCTATCATTTGATCCATTTTTTGCATCAATCGAGGCTTGTGAGCATTTTTTCAAATTCTTCTGTTGTGCCCAAAAGAATATTCGCCAATTATTGGGAAACACCTCAAAGTAATATTATCCATCATATTAGACATTCACCCAAAATGAAATATTTTGATCACAGAAAAAATTCTCAAAACATAAGCATCCTTGACAACATTCACTCTCAGCACATCGCTGTAAGGAGACTCTGATATCGGTCTGAACATGCTCGACTGTTTCTACTTAACCATAGCTTGGAATCTGTTAGCTCATGTTCGGTGACTTCCAGTGAATATGTATTACCTTTCGGTACTTGACCTCGGAAACCATTTCACTTGTGATTGAAATCGAAAGCTTTGGATTCTCGATGATAGTTCAGAACAGTGGAAAGAGAATTATATTTCTCAATGCCACTCAACTGAAACCATATCTCGAAAACATGTATTTATGCCGACTGAGAGTTTCACTTTAATTAAATTTCATTTGATTATTGCCTTTGCTTGGTTGCATCGAACACGAATGTATTCGATCATTCTGATATGTCATGACTCGTGAATTTTCCCACTAGACTCCAGTCATTTAGCGAAAGGATCAAATCTAACCTAAAATATCCCCAAAAATATTCTACGGGTGCGTCGTAAGTCGTAAGTAATTTTGAAGATACAAAAGATACAGTTATCTCTCAAGAAGCCAAAAATTTACAGCTATTCGTCAAAGAGGCAGCTCACAATATACCTAATATCAAAATCATCACGCGTAAAACGAAAACAAAATAATCACGCTCGTATCACGCTACGTCCACCTACACTTGGGCACACAAAGGCGTCAGGACGTCACAAAATTGTCTACTTGCGATGAATCACATTAACAATCATTATATTATACATCAGACATCTCAGCTCATCCATCGGCCATCAAAGATGGTACTATTAGCTTTCGCATCAGGTTTAACACTATACGTTGAGCTACGATCCGTTAGGGAACGTCCTAAGAGAAGACCATCATCTTTAAGAATGTGTGATGGTTAACGCGTGCCGTGAATAAATATTACTGTAGAGTGCGTATGAAAGACTTGTGTAGTATTATCAAGCGATCCTTGATTCAAACTGATTGACGTCCAAAAAAATGTTGCTTGGATCGCCAGTTTCGCCATCGTCACAATTGACCGCTATTGCACTTTGGCTCACTTTGACTTTCAAAATGATTGATTCGAAGGTCGAGTTTCAAGCCTGATGTTGTGGGAGTGCATTCACTTAATGCTTTTGATTTCTTATTGTGCCCTTGACACTTTGCCTCCAACGTAAACATTAGAGATTCTGAAATGGGGTAAAAGATGACTAGGAATCGTTTTGAGCATTTATGATAATGTTTCTGGCCTCTGATTGTCAGGGAATGTCCTTTAGACATGACTAATTTTCATGTAAAAATACATATTTTTCGAATTCCGTACTGTCAACTGAACATTGAAATTCGTTTCAAGTATTCGTACCACATTTAGGTTGCCTTGAAACTTTTGCATTGCTTAGAGGCTTGTTCTTCATTCTGAGGTCATCATGTCATCCAGTTTGATAGATACGCGGTGTTATCAGAAAATAGTAGTTCGAAAATATTAAGGACTGTAAACTGGATTATGAAAAGTAGAGGGAAAATTTGCATTGGTTTTAGAACCGTCAACCATAAAATTATGTGATTCTTTCAGAGATTTTTACATGAATGCAAAATGAAGTACGGCAAATAATTTTGCCACCAATACTTGTGATTATTTTCGAAAATTTGAAATATGAAACTAAAGCCTATAAAATTATTTTTGTTGCAGTGTAAAAATGCGCCTCAAAGTAGTGACAGTGACCCTCTTGCTCACATTAGCGAGCAAAGGAGATGGAAGGCCCAAGGATCCAGGTAAATATTCAAAAATTCTATAATTTTCATTCCACTAGCTTTTCGAACTGTTCCATTCCGTTTGATTCGTTTGATAACTATTAATTTCCCAAACTAATTGAATAAACTCATGGGATTATCATGAATATCTTGCACCTTTCGAATGTAGTCGAATATTTTTTCGAAGATTTTCCTAAATATCACGAATTGCACATTTTTGAGAGAAATAATGTTCCTCTAGTTTTAATGGACCTTCACGTGATGTATGATGAGAATTTTCTAGAAGGTACATCTCCAACGACCAGACTTTAACCACCATTTCAAACCTTGGAAGAGATACGTCTCTTCCAGAGTCACGCGATTGTTCTAAGAGCAGGAACTTACTTCTAATAGCTTTGAGTGATGAAATCCCTTTTAAAAAAAGTGATCAATAAGGAGCGTATTTCAAAACTGTCATTGACTGACACGTCTTGTCTATCGACTTCATTAGACATCATTACCTTATCGATTATTGTAGTTAAATTTTCATTTCGGAATATGCTCGTCGGTTACCAATTTATCAAGGTCACATCTAATAAACTCTCATATCCACCAACGCTCTGAATAATATTGTATAATGTAGGACGATTAATGTTCCAATAGATTTCTTCACTGGTCTGACACATGAAAAAAGTTTTATCATCATATTCTGGCTCCGAATTAATGAAAGCAAAAGACAGTGGGACTTTGTTCCATGAGAAAATGGAGAACAGAATGCGATCAATTTGCCCACAAGCTTCACTTTCTTCAAAATTTCGATTACTTCATTAGTTCTGTTAGAATCCTGTAGGATAATGTCAAGATGGACACAGTGAGAATATTCATCAATACCATTTCACTACTCGGACTATGCGCAAATTCTGTTTCTGACGTTCCAAACACACACGCCCAATCATGACTTGACCGAACGAAATCCCGTTATGGAATTGAATAATCTAACCACCTCTTTTATGGTATTACAGATCCGTTGGATGGCAGCAGGCACGAAGCCGTGGCAGCAATACTCGACAACTCTGATAGCAGGTATATGATGGCAATGTCGAGGCTGAGAGCTTCGAACAACGATCGCAGACATGATATCAGTATTAATAGGGTAGCTAGATATAACGTTGGTAGATCTCTTAGGCAAAGACATTCAATATTTCCAGACTTAAGCTTTGAAAATTCTAATAAAAATTATCTTCCTCTCGGTGCCTTATCTCCCCGTAAAAATAATGCGCGAGTTCAGAAAAGTCGTAATTCACGTAATAGAAATATTCCATTGACAATTCCTGTGACCTCAGCTCCAAAAACTTCAAGCCCTTTGCCTATACCTATATCCATTCCCAGGAGAAGTAGACTCGATCAATCGATTTTCCCAGATAACCAAAATTACTTACCGATCCGGAAGCCGACTTTCCATGCTATTCCTATACCTACGCCTCTAGAGGCAGACATTATTACCGCAAGAGTATCTCCACATGACCAGCGCGAGATAGAATCGCGAACTTTGGTAAGAATAGTTCCGCAGAGGTTGAAACCAGGTCCGATTAATCGACGCAATTATACAAGTTATACGAAAATCAAACCAGATATGGCGGATGCTCATCTTAAGAACTGGCCAAATGAGGTTATGCAGAATGTACAAGATCTCTTCAATTACGAAAAGTATACGTCCTTCATAGATGAAGATATTCAAGATAGGAACAAGGTACCTGACCCCAGGCCGAATATACCTTATAGCCGTGAACCGTCTAATAATAGCTCAGAGATCAAAGAACCAGAATACTGGTCAGCAATACCAATTTTTGAGACTACCGTGCCACCCATGAAAGATCGAGTTGACGTTGACTCGTCGATGCAGATTGATAGTCTCTTAGACGATCTGGGGAAGAACAATCCAAACTCAGCAATACCTCAGACCTCGTCCGAGGTTGTCCAGAACACTGTAGTCCACATTTTGAATGCTGGCTCTCGAAAACCAAATGTGACGGTCATAGAACCATTGACAACGAAGAAAGTTAACAAGACAAAACCAGCTAGTGCCAGACCACCGCAAAATGTTCACATCATGTTCATGGACGATCCAGTCTTTGCCAATCAGAGTTCAACAAAGCAGAATGCTCCAGTACAAATTCTGGGCAACGATCCAGATTGCCCAACAATTATGATCAACTCCATAACTCAGATCAACAACACAATCGAAAGCAAAGCTGGTTGTACAGATCTCAACATTGTCATAAACTCTCACGTTCTGAACACTAACATCTTCAAGCCAGCGGTCACAACGCAAACGAATCCATCAGTCACCAGCGTTGACTCCGGGAAGAACCCGTATTTAAGCAGTCCTGGGACCCCAGCATATTCCGATCCCTACGGATCTAGTAGTACCTATCCAAACAATTATGGAGCCAACCAACGCCCTGAGAATGAGCTTCAATCGGAGTCACCTGGTCAAGAACAAGTTTCATCCCTTGAAGTAATTCAAGGCACTCACATCAGCATTGGAAATGAAGAACTCTATGGTAATGAAGATTCCTCCTATACCAACACGGATCAATCTACTAGCACCAACTCCGATGGAACTCCTCTTTCTGAAGGAGAAGAGAACACGAATGACGTAGAGGGAACTGGCCCGACCTCTAGCGGTTCTGATGCATCGATGTACGGTGCTGGATCGTCATCGGGTATGATGTCATCTGGTCCAGAGATGATCGCAGGTGACGTAGCTGTTGGTCAAGCTAATGGAGCCTCAGCACCTGTTAATCTAGGGTTACCAAGCATTCCAAATGTTCCTAACGTAGGACAATTGGGGAATCTTGCTACCGGTGGAACCACTGGAGGAAGTGGTGCCGCTGGTACTGGAGAAACTGGAGCAGTATCTGGTGGTTCCGGAGCTGAAGAAGAAGATGACGAAGTGGACGAGATAATAGACGCCATGTCACCGATCACACTACTAGAGTCCATATCAACTGCGTTTACCGATTTCAGCGCCTTCAACCCGGCAAATTATGGCATTTTTGGAGTAGCCGTTGCTCCATTTATGGCCTTTGCCGCCGGAATCGTTGGAGTTGCTGCATTCTTGTTTCCTTGGGCGTTCCCGTCATCAATCAGTTTTGGGCGTGCGTGGGGTATGGTTGATAGTCCCAGCAAAATTGGATACTCTCGGAGCGTATGGGAATTGGTGCAAAGCTCGATAAGAAAGTATACGCATCTAAACGAGTGGAAAGCTCGCAAGCGAAAGAAAAAGAGGAAGAGGTGAATGAATCTTCCCTCAAAAACTATTGGTTTAGTTCATTGATATACTTTTCATGAAACTTATTATGGGCAGCTTTTACGCCCAAGAAACTGATGATTATTAAAAAGAAGAAGGATATTGGTGAGAGTTTGGTTTTGTATTGCAAAAATTAAAGATAGGCACAAGACCCATAATGTAACAACAGTATTATTCGTTAGAATTAAGAGGCGTTCGAAAATTTGAAGCTTTGTGCTCGTCGTGTAACCTGGTGAAGTTTGTTCCCATGTACCCGGGTCACAAGTGTTCGAAGGATGACGAGTTGACGATAAAACATTTCTCTCGCGTGCGCATTCGTCCCATCCGAATACTACGACAGTAAATCTCTCGAATGAAGCAAAAGAAATGGCCACTGATGGCTGAACTAACTGTGGAAGCTTGGTTTGAATATGATTTCATCGTCAATACCCTAAAGTAGCGCTAGAATGCAGCAATTGTCCATGAAAATTGTGAAAAAAATGACAGTATGATTTGGATGAATTGAGCATGCTGCTCATGGGCTGATCCTCGAATTGAGCAAAGGAAACGAGTTAATAATTGTCCGAATAGTAAAAGGATTGCCCTACCCGAAGTAAATTTCCAAGGAATTCACCTGATGAGAAATGATTCATCTGAAAATTTGAAAGCTTTCCATGCATTTATTTTTTAGATAAATCTCATCGAACATGGGCCATTTGAAATTATTGATTTGAATTCATCGGATATACGAGCCAAATCAATTTTATCACCGACAGGTTGAATCAATGATCATCCTACAACAGCATTACAACAGTCCTTTCGAAGCTTTCTTTGCATCATCGAATATTCGTATCCTACCAAGTATCATCATTTCCGCCACTTCGAGTAGATCAGAGGATAGGGCACTCTCCCGATATGACAGGGGTCGTGGGATCAAGTCATGACCCATTTTGGGTGGATTTTTTTCATATTCCATCTCCCTCTTGAAAGATGCTTTTTACAATATACGTCATGGAACGTCATATTGTCACCCTCGACAGAGGGAAACACTTTCTATCCTTTTCCCTAATCAGTTTCAGATCGTTATGCACTTTTCTTTGTCGGGGGCGACGATTTGGAGTGACGAACATTCGATACTTCTCACTAGTATCCTCAAGGCGGCTCTCCTTGTACTGAGCTTGAGAATTACCGCCAGTTCTAAGTCTCAGTGATGAAATGGATCTGGCTCGAAAAATCGACAAATCAATTTCGATAATTTGGAGTCCCACGCAAAAAGCGAATGATTGCGATGAGTTTTGTTTGCTCGAAGGTAAATGTAACAAATTGATGAACTGTTTATCTTGATTCTGTCGAGCAAAATATTCTAAGGATAATTTCAAATCCCGCGTAAAAATAGATTCTATTGGCTATATATTGGCGCAATATTGGCCATTGCTCTGGCCAATATATTGGCAATATATTGGAAAATCAATTTCCAATATAGCGCCAATATTGCGGCAAAGAGCACTATCCAATATTGCGCCAATATATGGCTAAATAAAAAATAATTTTAAGTGGCACATTGTCATTTCAAGAGCGCTCCTTTCAACATTTTCATGAATTTCAATTTGGTACTTGTCATAGCATACGTGACTGCGTGACTGCGTTGATCTCGATTGGTCCTCAGAATCTCGCCGAGCAACACGGACATCTCTGCGCCTGCAAAACACAATGCAACCACAAAGCATCAATTTTCTCAAATTTTGGATCATGCTCGGGATCATGCATGATGCAAATAACGCGGGTGGCAAGGCTGAGAAAAGCACGAGGAACTCGTTAATCGATTAGTGACATTACGGTGGCCCGGATTCTCAAAAATATAAAATGAAATTGGTCAGAGTATGTTTTACAAAACACAAGAGGTTATACGGATCTGATTATGTTCATGAATTCCGCGGATGAATTGAAGTTACTTATCTGACTTCTCGATCGCAATAGTTTCTCATTTCCAACCCCCACATCAGCGTACGAGTCGATTTGCTATGATACAGCTACGATCAGTCAGTTTTTATGAATTTTTGAGAGCCCGAGGGATGCAGCAAAATTTCTCGGCGCGAGGTCGAGCAGACTAGAGCACGTTGATCGTCGTGTAAACAAACATGATAGTTAGTCTGCTCGACCTCGCGCCGAGAAGTTTTGCTGCATCCCTCGGGCTCTCAAAAATTCATAAAAACTGACTGATCGTAGCTGTACCATAGAAAATCGACTCGTACGCTGATGTGGGGGTTGGAAATGAGAAACTATTGCGATCGAGAAGTCAGATAAGTAACTTCAATTCATCCGCGGAATTCATGAACATAATCAGATCCGTATAACCTCTTGTGTTTTGTAAAACATACTCTGATCAATTTCGTTTTATATTTTTGAGAATCCGGGCCACCGTAATGTCACGAATCGATTAACGAGTTCCTCGTGCTTTTCTCAGCCTTGCCACCCGCGTTATTTGCATCATGCATGATCCCGAGCATGATCCAAAATTTGAGAAAATTGATGCTTTGTGGTTGCATTGTGTTTTGCAGGCGCAGAGATGTCCGTGTTGCTCGGCGAGATTCTGAGGACCAATCGAGATCAACGCAGTCACGCATTCACGTATGCTATGACAAGTACCAAATTGAAATTCATGAAAATGTTGAAAGGAGCGCTCTTGAAATGACAATGTGCCACTTAAAATTATTTTTTATGTAGTCATATATTGGCGCAATATTGGATAGTGCTCTTTGCCGCAATATTGGCGCTATATTGGAAATTGATTTTCCAATATATTGCCAATATATTGGCCAGAGCAATGGCCAATATTGCGCCAATATATTGCCAATAGAATCTATTTTTACGCGGGATGGCATGACTGATTCCAGCCATATGATACGTGTGACTCTCACAATGCCCGAAAATCCGTTTATGTGTATTAGTTCTTAGACAATCACACACATCTCCCTCTTCTGTATTTACAAGTCTGTGTATTCGTTACCCTGTTCACTTCACGCTCCGCAAGCACTAGCCA
Organism: Eretmocerus hayati; assembly: GCA_029851415.1. Classification (NCBI taxonomy): domain Eukaryota; kingdom Metazoa; phylum Arthropoda; class Insecta; order Hymenoptera; family Aphelinidae; genus Eretmocerus; species Eretmocerus hayati. Next base: position 160,891,000 of record CM056741.1, on the reverse strand, counting down.
TTCTGCTTGTAAACTTTTATTGTAAATCCACTCTTTAGCTCGATAAGATCAAGATGAGGAGTTCATCAAGATTACGATTCATTCCTATGATGATGATCAAGAATATCCAAAAATTCGAAGTGATTTATTGGAAATGAGTGGCTAGCGATCAATTGAAAACGAAAACCCTCTTTGTAGTGAATGCTGTCGTTCATACTTTCTTTATAGATTTCAGGACGTAAAAAAATTCGATTCCAAACGAATTATTCGTTTTATTCCATTTCTCAGATAAATTCCTCTTCGAAAGCATCTGGGAGGAACCTAAAAGAGAGTCACCAAAGTGAATAGGTGTACATTCTTGGATTCCATTCCTGAGGGTATCTGATGAGTATAAAACATTTGAGGGTATGCTGGGATAAAGACCAAATATTTTGAGCATGAGGGTTGACAAGACTTTACTCAAGTTAGATGGTCAACAAGAACTACGTGAAAACTGCTATCAACGATATTGCGTGCAAATGGAATTTCAAAAATCCAATGATGGGATACAAGATTTTGTGTTTGAGCGCATGATCAGCGAGTTTAGGTATATTTAAAAGATTGGACTTGTAGAGTTTCAATGAACTGCCACGGATTATCATAATCACTCCACGTGTGGTTGAACGTGGATCTCTCAAATCGGAATAATATGAAATATTATCTTGTCCATCAGTTGGGCGAATATTTTTGTACTTGCAGGTCGATTTCAGGATTTTGGTCTAGACTAGGTTAGGACGTCTAGCGACGAAAAGTTTCCGCGATCCCGCCTTATCTTACTCATTGATTCGTGGTTCTACGATCCAGGCCCCAAGTGCTGAGGATCGCGGAACTGCAAATCAACGCATAGAATCGCGAAAATTTCTGGTCACTAAGACGTCCGAATGTAGTCTATACAGAAATTTAAAATTGACCTTCTATAATTCACAATTTGCAGCTCATGCACCTGTATAAGTTGACCTAATGAGAGAAGAAGTTCCCAGCTGGTGTAAGTCGAATAGAATAATAATCTTAATCCCAGATAAAATGAAGATCACGAGCGATGTGGGTCAAAGATTTCGATTGGGATGCTTATATAGATCTCTCGAAATAGTTTGAAACACATTTTTTATTTCCTCCTAGGCAGCGTCACTTTTACAGATAGAACTCGTAATGAAAAATACATTCTTGAATTATTCTGATATGAAAGAATTTCTTACTCCTCACGCATATGTATGAATCTGTGACTTGAAGTGTCTTTAATAAACAACTCCTGAAATCTAGAGTGGACTATAGCATGAATTGCAAGAGTTCGATTCCTAATGTTTCCACCGAGTTACAAACCATCAAACATTGCCAGTTATGACTAAATATTACCAATTTTTTAGGATATTAAAGTCCTTCATTTGTGGTTTTTCAAATAAGTGACCTTCCTCGTCAAGTCCGTAAGCATGCGGCCCTGAAATCCTTTTGTAATCGTTAATAGGATAATGTGACTCTGGATCTGGTGGAAATAAATAGGGCTGGAAGAATTTTATTTGAGTCTGCAGGCTTGGAACAAATGCCGAACCAAAAATGCAATTTGATAAAGAGTTATGGGCCATTTTTGGTTCAGCATTTGTTCCAAGCCTGCAGACTCAAATAAGATTCTTCCAGACCTATTTATTTCCACCAGATCCAGAGTCACATTATCCTATTAACGATTACAAAGAATTTTGGGGCCATAGGTGGATGCGATGAAAATTTATCCGCTTTGCAAAATCATGAAAATTGGTACCCGACTTGAGTACTGGGAAAATTAAGCATGTTCAACAATTGCGAATTTTCATGAAATCGAAAGAGGGAATGTACGTTCTTCTGTATCAAAAATTAGTTCCAAAACTCCCGTCAAATCTCGGGACTACGAAATTCTTACTACCTTGTAAGCGTATCAGGAGTATTATGACCTTCACCATCAAGCTCTTCTTAGCATTCAAACCAACTATCTACCGGCCTAATGAGGTTTCAGGACTTTTTGAATGGTAGCTTTGAAATAGAGCAAAATGAGCAGAGAATTTATGTATTTCCTTTTGATAAGACCCTGGAATATCAACATCGGCCTTTTAAAAAGTCTGTACACATCGGAGATAATCTCTACGTGAGGAATTTGGGAATCGCTGTTGAAAAGAATGCGTCATTGACGAGGATGAAGGTAAAAATGAAGTAATTTATATACCGTAAATTGGGGTGAATGTGTCCAATTTTGTTCTTGTGATAGTTTTTCACTAATAAGATGTAAGTATAAGATCGTGCTGGTGCTCATTTTGAAGCTCTTCATATTTCACCTTCAAGATTAGCTCTCGTGAAGTATTCTCCGACGTACGCAGTCAGGAGCTATTCGAAGAACAGTTGAGTGGACACGTTCATCCCAGTGTTTGCATTCGATCCTGTTTACGGTAGTTTAAATACTTCAGAATTCGGAAATCACATTGACCCTGAAAGAAAAAAACATACACGAACGTCTAGAGATCTGACCCGATCTCGAAGAGGTAGGAGATGAGTTCGACGACTTTGAAACTTTGCTCAGTTAAAACTGTTCAAGCTATTATTTTTCATTTAAAAATAGTACCTTTCTATACAAAAGAATGAGCAATAGGTTTCACTGCCTTCTATCGAACTATACTCTTTGATGAACTGTGAGTAAAAGTTTATAAACTGTGCGCAAAGTACACTTTCATGCTCAGTGTATCAAAATAATGTTTGGCACTGTTTGTTTTAGTTTAGTATGTTTTGCACCAAGTTCATGAGGTTGTAGCTCGCTTCTGAGCGACTGGTTTTCGGCCCGAGCCGCAGGCGAGGGTCGAAATAATCGCTCGGAAGCAGGGAACCTCATGACCGAGGTGCAAATACTATTTTATGCAATTTTACGAGCACCCAAACATCAGAGAATTGCATAAAATACTTTATCAGTGTATATCTGTTAAGTATCTAAATGTTCTTGGTCTGATTCCGTATTTAGGGAATTCGTTTATTAGGATCAATAATCTTTAAAGTATCACAATTAAGTGTATGGACTTATATATGACTGACTTGTTCTATAAAATGGTGTTTGATAAATTGATGAAGAAATTAAATCATATCTTCGCAGAGTAATTTAATGCAAATGTATACGTTTTGTAAAGGATTCATTATAGTGGAGTTGATGACGACTTGCCTGAATTCTTCTAGTATTTTGTATTTACCTTATGAAAAGGATAGTATGTCAGGATTGACTGATCAAAGCGTTATTCATTGTTTTAGATTCATTTTTGTAGATCATGTGAATTGAGTGATTGCAAGTGCTGAAGAGGAAAAAAAAAGTATAGTGTGAGTTCTCAGAATTTTTCAACCATATCTGACGAGATGATCGTTGTAAAATGCATAGTTCGAGTGCTTTCACTTTACGAATTTTTCATGAAACGAGGGGATATTTCGATGGAAATCAAAGTTACCGATAGATGCTAGATTGTACAATATGTTCGATTTTTTTGTTATGAACCCACTACAGTATTTCCTGTGTAGCATAGAAGTGGCTCTTGAATTTGTGCTGTACATGGAATAAAATATATTGAATAAGAACTTTATGATACCCCTTCACCCTCTACTCCAAGTGTTTGACTTCAGAAATGTACATGTTTAGACGATGGACTTTATCTGGAATTTTTAAAAGCTAGAAGATTTGACAAAGACAAATTTATGTGATTGGTGTGACTTATACTCTTGATACATTATTTACAGGAATAACTATCCTCATCGGTACTCCACACCTTCAGGTTGCAAATGCACCTTTTATAATTAGATTGAGCACAAAATCATCTATCCTGTATCACATCATTTACAGTTCGCGATAGCAATGACCACCTTAATTGGTAATCTGCCCAACTAAAAGGCGTGGGATCACAAATTTCAAACAGTTAAAGGACCCCGCACAAAATCAATGGGAAGTGGCTTAAGGGCAATTTTGATGAAACTTGGTAGTGTAGTAGATCATTGTTATGCGGATCAATTTTGTCAATGGGCTCGAAGAGCGCTTATGACTCATTTTTAAGATATTCTAATAGAAAGAACGCGATTAATTGAGGTTACGTGAGCTTTGTTGTCAAATTACTATTGATTCTTTTCATAGAAGGCTGATCACACTTCTTGAACGAATTTGAGCTCTTATATTAGCCAGTAAAGTTCGGTCACGGCAGAGAATCCGACGAATAGAGAACTGACATGAATACAAAAATCATTCGGAAATGATCATATTATGGAAGTTTACGTTGAAATAAACGCGATATGCGGAAATTCGGAAATTTTCTGTTGTTCAAGTGACTTAAATTTGAGTCTGAAGTTTTTCAGGTTTTGAATTGGCGCCATTCAATATGGCGGCGACTGCACATGAATCACGTGACTTCAATGTGTTTTCCACGATGATTCTGAGGCGAACCTGCGTTTTTTTACCGCATACTTCTATTATTTGAGTAAAATAAGCTCTCGATTGTGATTCAGATGAGAATTTCTGATAAAAAATGTCATCACAACAGTTGGGGAATTTAGTGGCACGTGTGCAGCCGTCGCCATATTGGATGGCGCCAATTCAAATTGTCAAAGCTTCAATGATGATTTAAAAATTGTAGAGGCGTCGTAAAATTTTCAAACTTTTTTTCCTATACCTATTTTGCCGCGAACTCTCAAAATAAAACATTTTCCGGAATTATGTCAGTTCTCTATTACTTGGTTCATATCGAAATCATGAAGAATTAATTATAGTTGAATTAAAATATCGTCATCTCCTCTTAGGAAGGGTCGTTTTCAATTGCATGACACAGTGTTGGGCACATTTCAATGAGATACGAACCATACGTAAATGGTCAGTAGCTTTTGTGATTGCGCACAACATAACTGATTATAAGCCTTGTGATGAGTAATACATGCATCTCGAAAGCGTGGGTGGAGAAAGCTGGGAAGGGCTTTATCGTGAAATAGTACATTACGCGTCGAGTGCTGGAAACATTTTTCCCTCCGGGGAAACCGGGCTGGACGTGGGCGAGAGCAACGTCCAGCTTGGTTTTCCCGAAGGAAAAATGTTTCCGCACGAGACGCGTATGCAATTTTATACGTCAGTACGCAGAAACACGCTGTTTCTACGTATGGACGTGTAAAGTCTTTTTCACGGAGCATAGTGCTGGGCGTCCTTCAACTCGGGGTCGTTTGGAGTCACTAAGCTCGAATACGTTATCGTCCAGCCCTTATCTCGTGCGGGGGTGGCTGCGTAGGCGGACCATGCAGGGGGGCGGTGAAAAATCGATATCGCTGCCCCCCAGATCGTCAACCGGTCGATGACGAGAAAACGATCATCTTGTCTGCCTGAGAGGATTTTCTGGGATTGATAGCGATATCGATTTTTCATCGCAGCCCCCCCCCCTGCATTCTCCGCCCACGCAGCCACCCCCGCACGAGATAGGGGCTGGACGATAACGTATTAGAGCTGAGTGACTCCAAACACCCCCGAGTTGGGGTATGCCCAGCACTATGCTTCGTGGAACAGATTTTTCACGATGAAGCCCTCCCCAGCTTCCTCCACCCACTCTCTCGAGATACATGTATTACTCACGAGGCTCATGATCAGTTATGTTGTACGCAATCACAAATGCTACGAACCATTTACGTATGGCTCGTATATCATCGAGATGTCTCCAACACTGGGTCATGATGTGCAGTTAAAAAACGGACCATTTCTAAGAGGAGATGACGATATTCTAATTGATTCTATTAGGATTAATTCTTCATGACTTCGATATGAACCAAGTAATTCGTCGGACTCTCTGCCTTGAATGAACTTTACTGGCTGATATAAGAGCTCAAATTCGTTCAAGAAGTGTGATCAGCCTTCTATGAAAAGAATCAATAATGAGTGACAACAAAGCTCACGTAAGCTCAATTAATTGCGTACTTTCCATTAAAATATCTCAAAAATGAGTCATAGGTGCTCTTCGAGCCTGTTCACGGTTCGAATATTTGTACAGTGGGATGCGCTTGCTCGTTTCCCCCCGAAATAGTTGTATGATATTGAGTTCGATGTCACCAATACCATAATAGCCGTGCGTGTGCCTTGCCTTTTCTCTATAGAGCTCGCAAAAGCTCCAAATCAGTTCAGCCTAGGTCAAGGCCCACGGCGGATCTTCATTAACCCGTACACGCGACGATCGCTCATTATATATACATATATATTGACCATCGGCCGATCATATCGACCAAAGTACCTTTTGCGTGTGCCCGCGGATCGTGAGAAAAGTGCATCCTCGCACGACTGATTTAGTGCACTAAACGCGAGTGATAAACTGTGTATTCAGATCGTAAGCTTTAGTGAATAAATGTGATTTTCTGTGAAGTTATACGGAATCTACAAATCACTGGCTTGGATCACCAACCCCACTATAGACTCCTCATCCCCGTATTTCAACCCCAAGGGAAGCACCCCAGCTTCCGAACAGAGCCCATTGACAAAGTTGATCAGCATGAAATGATCTACTACACTGCGAAGTTTCATCAAAGTTGGCCTTAAGCCACTTCCCATTGATTTTGTGCGGGGTCCTTTTCGCAAACAAAAAACTGATCAAACGTCTTACTACAATATAAGGGTCACGATCTAAGCTACCAGCAACTCGGATTTTGCCAAATTGTGCGACTTATATTTCGGAAACCTCAATCGCTTGAGCTTTACACCCATATATATGAACTATTTCATCATTTCAGCTTATTAAAATTCATCTACCTGCAAAATACAATAAAAGATTATCGGAATAGGAAATACCTTCTTTCAAATTGTGTAGTTTCTTTTGTAAAAGGATCTCAAGACTTTCTGTTATGGATGACGGATTGTTCGGCGAGAGTTTTTCATCTTTTATTCATCGTTATCCTCCCAAATAAACGCTGAAACAACATTTTTCTTCATTTTTTGAATCAAAATCTTCAGCATCCTTGCTACACCTGAAGATCTCATTTTCCAATCTTTCCAAGACACAAACGATTTATGACCCAAAGCGGAACGAAATGGAAACAATTTCGTTTCTCGGTCCGTCTTGAGAACACAAAAATAATGATTCTAGATATTCATAGATAAATTGTCAAACCGGTGTTTTTGAATCCTAGCCCGGCTCACTCATTTGGATTCCCATTCTATGCGATGGAGTAATGCTTTTCTCCTCCTTGAACGAGAATACTGAACGGAACTCGTTTTTCAGAATTCGAAATTCCCGCCCAATGTAGAAATTTCAAAAGGAACAACTGAGTTCTTCAAGAAATGTAATCAGATTTTTATCCCACGGATTATTCTATTTACATGAATAGTTTAATATTTCAACTCCTGTACATTTACGTCAGTCAATGGTACTTAAATCATACATTCATACATATATATTCACAATACTTGATATACAGATTTTTTCAAAATGAAACGATTCATCAATAATGACCCCCTCATTTGATATTTATTTCAATATAATATCGTGTATTATAATTTACATGTGACATAGGTCGATATATTACACTTATTGATATGATGTGAGTATAAGGTTCTCTTAATTATGAAGTATTCATGGAGAACAATGCTTGCGACAATTTTCCAAAACCACAAATATCTAATTCATAGATTGGATAATGAGACATTTTTCTAAAGGCACGCATTTGGAATATAAAAGTATATTCATCATTTTCATGGGCATTAGTAACTCATGGACGTCTTTCGAATTCCTTTTTCAATCAAATACTCACTTGGCTTTTGGACTCGGAGTTGAGATCCTGATTTATTTTAATTTAAAATATAACAAACCATGCTTTAGTGGTAGGAGATATACCCCCCTCAAACTTGATTCGATATATAAAACAAGTGATACAGTGGTAAAATAATATTATTAGACATCAGACTAATATTGAAATGTCCACAGAACAAATCTGCTGATAAAATAAGAAGTCTTTTTTCTATGTGTCAAACTATACAAAACTATATTGGACTAAACTCCCATACGTTTTGCTACACTTTCCTGTTACTCTTTTAGTAATGTCAATTGAGTCTACATCTATTAGTTACTTCCCAATAAATAGTCATTAGGGTGGTCCTTATTTCCCAAACTCTTTTTTCCCACTCCTTCCGCGGTTTTCTTGCATGCTTATGACTGGAAAATAGTGATCTAACCGCGAGGAAGCCGAAAAACAATCTCTAACCATCCCGCCAGAGCGATTTTTAAATCACATTCTTTACCCAGTTATTGGCCTTTCCTGCGCATGCGCGTGACTGTATGCTTGTGAAAGTATCTTTAAACGATAGCTGGTAGAATTTCCTTTAGAACGACCCCCTGATAAAGTCGATTTGATGCATTTTAACCAGAGTTATGACTGTTTTTGGGAAGTGAACGAGTCCAAGCTGTCACAGACGACCGCTGTTTGACTCACAGATTTCACACATTGGACCCTTCCACTTGATAAAAACATTCGCAACTCTGGTCGAGATACATCAAATCGACTTCCTCGGGGGGTCATTTTGAAGGAAATTCTACCAGCTATCGTTTAAAGATACTTTCACAAGCATACAGTTACGCGCATGCGCAGGAAAGACCAAAAACTGGGTAAGGAATTTGATTTAAAAATCGCTCGCTCTGGCGGGTAGGTTAGAGATTTTTTTTCGGCTCCCTCGCGGTAAAAACACCACTTTCTAGTCATAAAGATGCGATCAAACCGCGGAAGAACTCGAAAAAGAGGGTTTGGAAGATAAGGACCACCCTAATAGTCATGGATAATAATTTTGAGTTTGATCTGATCTCATAATATTTCAACTCAATGTTTGCACTTTCTATGAGAAAAAAAACATAAGTCGCATACACTAAACTTACATCCGTCAAAATGTGTTTCTCTCACATCTGTCAAGGTGTTGATATCCAAAATAAGTTCCACAAAGAGATTTTTTAACTCCAAATAAACAAGTAATTTACAAAATATTATATTATTGTATGTACACCAGATCTTATCAATTTTTAAACATTATCATTGAGCTGATTTTGAATGTAGACTCGAATATTTAATCGTACAAGAACTTTTGTAAGCCCATACATTTAATTTTCGTTGTAGAATGACATGGTAAGATGATGCAATATATTCCCAATTTTGGAGCTTTTTCTAAAATGACAGGCTCGAGACAAAAACTTTTAGTTGAAAGTTCACTTTCCGTAGGCCCATCGTCTTTGATTAAAATAGGATTCTCATAAAAGTCACCCGTTGCATTGACTATCGCATAATGTACATCACATACAGGGTATGTAGTCCCACAAACATATGATACAATCATCGCACCTCCATTTTTCAAGTTGTGCATCTTCAGATGTCGAACTTCGACAGTTTCGGGAAATCTCCAATTGAAATCCGCTTCTTTTTTAAGCATCGAATCATATAGTGTGCAAGCAAATTCTGTGACTCCAAAAAAGTTAATACTTTTTGAACATACGCTGAAATACCCGTAGGCTGTTGAATACGTTGATATCAGAAAGGGTAAGGTCAGAGTTTTTATTCCATTAAATTGTGAATCTGAAATTTCTATCTTTGTTTCATCGCAGAAAAACAGATTCAAAAATTTACAATTATAAGTGGAGTACCGCAAGGTCAAATATTTCTTGTTAGATTCATCGTAACCAAAATCTCTAAAAACAAGTGGCCTGTATTCGTTATCTCGTCTGACATCATGAAGATGTACATGGTTACCCTCATCATCGTAATTAGAGATCCAAATGCAATTTGTAGTACATTGATCTTTGAATTGAATTAAATCGAATGAATCGTGGTAAGGGATGAGAGCATCATTTCGGCATTCAATTCTCGTCATATTGCAAGCTATTGCGTCAATAACAACTACTTTGTTCAAACTTGATGATCTAGCTACAATTTTATGATTGCCAAGACTCATGACTTGCCAATTGCTCTCTGGTTTTGGCGTTTTTTTGGGATCTATCAGAAGAGTACATGACAGATTAAGATTCTGGAGGTCTTGAGAATCTCTGCCAAAGCTGAATCCGGTCAACGAAAGTTGAGATCGATATTCAGCCACCCGTAGTAAAATGTCGTTTGATCGTAGGATGAAAATATTTTCAATTGGTCGAGTTTCAGAATGGATATCCCAGTTCTTCTCAAATTTCGGCCGCATGTATCCAATAACAGTGGTTAAGTGGAGCACAGTAAGGGTTTGGAGAATTACATTCGTTTGCATTTTGATATGCTTGTAATCCTGGAAATAGAGTTGTTTTGTTTGCAAAAGACATATCAAATCTCGCATTAAATATTCATCACGAATTATGTGTGTTTTACTGGTTGATGACGATGTGATTGATATAAATTATGCAGCAAATTTTCGAGTAGAAACTCAATTAATTCTCACATTACTTCATGAGTCAGGTACAATTATACGTTCTCATGTCTGTTTCAATCGCGTACCAAAAATATGACGGAAAGTATAAAAAAAGTCGCATTTGCATTTTTACTTGTTTGAATATATGAGGTGTTGCAAAAATAGTCTATTTCCACGCACTGGATTTTTAGTATTTGAATATCAGCTCAAATATTTGATTTTCATGGTGAACCGATTTTGTTGGAGGCAGAATTCTTTGATGAATTGCTCTCTGTCCCTCTCCAAAATACGATTGAGAATCACCCACCTAGAACTAAGGCAGGATCACTTCAAGGATCATACGGTAAACCCACGACACCTCTCCGGTGCTTGAAGTACCGCAACCGAACTAGTGCAGTGGTACCAGCTCAACGATTTTACGAATGGTGTTCAACACTCCCCCAAGACTTGGGCGGTACAAAATCAGAGCGCAGCAGTGTCAGTTCAAGTCTAACACAGCTGTTTAGTGATATTCTTCTGGAACTCAGGACCATGTCGAAGTCTCGCGGCAAAAACGAGGTTACACTTTACGTAATGATTTTTCCATGAATTAGAATGAGAAGGGTCACAAATGACTCGGAATTCCTTCAGGATGTGCCTCTGGTACGATATGGGAGAAGAATCTCCCTTTCTAAAGAAGGAATCGAAGAACCGTGAGATAATCCGATTCTGATTCTTAAAGAGCGCGATCATGCACCGCCGATCGAGTCTTGAGGCAAATACAGACGTTTCTCGTCACTGACTGTATCAGAAGCACCTGCCCGAAGGGATCCCGAATCATTTGCGACAACTCACGTATCAATTGATAGAGAAACCTTTGCGTAAAGTGTAACCCTGTTTTGCGCGAGAGTTGAGCACGACAACAATAAGATTGGCGTATCGGTACAAACATGGGAGATTACCAACACATATCCAGAAGCTAGGTGGTACCGCAACAGTACTAGCTCGGCACTACCAGTTCGAGACTGGTTTGGCAAAACCGCGATACTTCTCCGGGACTCGAATGGTATTGCAACAGTACCAGCTCAGGAGTACGAGTTGGAGGCCAATGAGTCAAGTCCGTGACCCTTCTCAGAGACTTGAACGGTACTGCAAATGAACGAACCCAGCGATATTAGCTCAAGAATGACACGGAAGGCTTACGACACTTTCCCGGGGTACAAAGAGTATGACAACAGCACTAGCGTGTCAGTGTCAGCTCAAGACCGACACAGCGAGTTCGCAAAACTTTCCTGGGACTCGACCGGTACCGCAACAGTACTAGCGCAGTACTATCGGTTCGAGAATGACAAGGACGGCTTGCGACTCTTTTCCGGGACTTGAATGGCACCGCAACAGTTGTAACTCAGTAGTATCAGCTAAAGACTGACACTGCAAGTCCGCGACTCTTCTCGAAGACTTGAATTTCACTAGAACATCACTAGAGCGGCAATACCAGTCCAAGACTGATATGGCAATTCCGCGAAACTTCTTCAGGACTTGAACAGTACCGTAACAGTACTAGCGCAGCAGTACCAAGGGTCGTATATGTGGCAGTGTATATCTTTGACCGTCCGTAGCAAGCGACTCGCCTCGCCTCGTTAAGGGATTCTGTCTTGAAATTGTAACCGCAACCTCGGTCAACTGGTCGCGGGTCGATACGGGAGATCGTGACCTTTGTGCTCAACAGCTGTATCAGCTGGCATATCAGCTGTTCTTGAGTCTGCCACCAGACTCAAGACCAGCCTCGGAAACCGAGTCCGATACCCGATACCGATTCAGGCTTACACTTTCAGAAGCCGATATCGGGCCTTGGCGTCATTCGCCTCGGCTTCGGTCCAGACCATCTCGATTTGTCTTGTGGGATTCTCAGCTTCGTTGATTATAACCATCATAGAATCTCAAAAGAATGGTATATAGTACAATTTAATGAAAGTATGTCTAATTCACGGAACATTTGCATCTATTGCAGTTGACATGATCAAAACTGTGTTCATTGCGATTGACACAATTGAAATGTTTCATGATAATCACAAAGACCATGAATTATCGTGACAACTCATTCGATAATATCTCACAAATTCGTTTTCAAAGAGAATATTTCACCCATGAACCGATACATACATCTGCTCGAAGCTCTCGGAACCGACAAAGCATTTATGATGACGGACAAACAAATTTGCTCTGAACCATAATCTCTGTATTGGACCAGAATTCGAGATGATACCAAGAAAATCGCAAGTCATTTTTGCTAAGGTTGGATGAGTAATCTCATAATTTTTCCACCACTCTAAGATCTTAGTATCCTCAATAGCCCAAGAAGTCTCTGAACATTTGTTTGACTCCTGTTTCTAACTTTTGGTAGTGATTTTTTCGAAGGATCATTTTCTTGCAATCGGTGTAACTGATCGTTCCGGTTTGAATTCGAACTCAGTCAGTTAACATTGGAGTATTTCCCCGCTGAAAAACCAACGGTCTCGCGGACTTGCCATATCAGTCTGAAACTGGTAGTGGCGTGCCAGTGCTGATACGGTACCATTCTAGTCTCGGAGAAGGTTCGCGGACATGCCGTATCAGCCTTCCACTCGTACTGCTGCGCTAGCACTGTTGCGTTACCATTCAAGTTCCAGAGAGAGCTACTTCTGTTGCGGTACCGGTCAAGTTCCGGACAAGTGACGATAAGCGACAGTGTCAGTCTTGGGCTGGTTTTCCTGCACTAGTTCTGCTACAGTCATCCCAAAGTCCTGGTGGAGAACCACCAAATATCCGTGTCATTCTTGAGCCGGTGTAGGTACGCCAGTTCTTCTGCGGTACCGTTCAGGTTCGGCAGAAGTGTTGTCAATTATCCGCGTCATTTTTGAGCTGGTACTGCTGCGCTAGTTCTGCTGCGGTACCTTTCGAGTCTCAAAGAGAGTTCACGGACTTGCCATATCATTCTCGAACTGGTAGTGCCGTGATGCGGTACCATTCGGGACCCGGAGGGAGTTTGCAGACTTGCACTATCAGTCTCGAACTGGTACTGCTGCGTTAGTACTGTTGCGGTACCTTTTGGATCCCAAAGAAGGTGATTGATTTGCCGTATCAGCCTTGAACTCACACGGCTGCGCTAGTATTTTTGCTATATTATTCATGTTCTGGAGAATTCGGAAGTGATGTCCATGTTAAATTCTGGGGGCATGCAATAGTTCACGACTCACCGCAGATGGCAAGCTCGTGTTAATCTCGGGCCATGCAACCGCCATGTTTGACCTTGATGTCACTTCTCAATTAATTCACGGACCAGCTGTTAAGTATGAGAAGTGATGGTAGTGTGCCAGTAGGATGACGGTTATTCTCAATCTAGTATCGACGGAAGAGCAATTTTTCAAAGAGTTCTCAACAAATTCCGGTTACCCTTGAAAAAAAATTTAGCCTGAAATTCAACATGCTCTTACTCCACGCGGTGAAATACACTACTCCTGAAATACCCTGTGTATCGGCTCTTTCTCACTCATTCCACAAGGCACTCATATATGATCCGAAATCACTAAAATTTGAGTTTGTTCATGAGATGTTTGAAAATGTGAGGGATGACTCGAAAGTTCTCTCATTCAAATTGCACCCACAGGGCCGTATAGTAATCATCAGTGGTCTCAAGCTCTCCCAAGCTGAAGTCATGCCATTATCAAATTCTGCATCAATTTAGCCTTTCTTAACTTGGAAAAATTGATAGAATTCTCTCAGCAGCTGTGTCACCGTGTTTCTCCAGCTTCAACGAATCTTTCAAGGGTTCTGTGCTGATTCGGTCACTAACCCACCTCCTGGTAAAATTCCGTTCTGGCGAATAGCCCAACAATAGACGTCTCAAATGTACAGCTATTATTCTGGAAAAAACATCTTCAGCATTCTCTAACAATTGAGCTCAAGCCTCCTCATAATAAGCCAAATCTCGAGTACTTGTTGCTACGGGCCCCTAAAACTACTGAAACAGTACTCTCTCATTACCATGTTTATTACCATGGTACGATATCCGAAATACCGTAGTCTTGATGTACTGACGTAATGTCAAGTACTCTTTGCTATCTCATGGAGATGCGATCAATCATACTTACATTGTTTCCCATCATTAAGCCTATGTGTGTACTCCAGTAGTTTTATTTCAAAGACGATCGAATACAAACATTCAGCGCTAGATATACCATCTTGTGGTGATGGGGGAGGGGGTGGTCATGCGGATAGTCTTAGCAGTGCTTTAGAATAGGGAACGTGAAACGGGTTTCATTGCTGGTAGGCTTGAGCGTACCTCAGAAAATGTTTTAAATGCATTTTCCGGAATAATAGTTGTACATTTGATAACTCTATCTTAGGGCTGAAGCAATATTCTTTCCTCTATTTGAACATTCAATTGAAGGAAATGTGTCCTCGTGAGCTTAAACCGGATTTTGATGGTCAATTTTGAGAGCATTTAGAGATTTCTAGCGAAAAAGTTTCATAAAAATAACTAGAAATTTCCGCTTGTCACTTATTTTGAACGCATGCTAGCCCTCTGAAATTACTGCAATCGTGTTCAACTGGTCAAATTACGTGAGAAAATATGGTGTGCCGGAGTTTTTTTCTTATCGTGAGAGAGCTGCCAATCAATTTTAAATTATAGTAAAAACGCGAAAAATGCTGTTTCTACAATGATCAGTCTTTCGCGGTTCAAAAAAGTTATTGATGTCCGGGAGAAAAACGGTCCACAGGATCAGTTTTTACGTCAAATAATACCCAAAGAAATTATTTTTTGTAAATGTACTATTCCGGCCTCAAAATTCTGTTCAGTCTATTTCTTCGTATGATTGACTCGATCTCGTACGACTAATGTCATTGAGTAGTTGAAATAGCTTAGTGGAGCAAATTATTCATTTGTGAAGTTTTGCCATCAAGTTTCGATGGCCTCATGAGGCTATAAAGAATGAACACGATCGAAAGATTATTTTAATAGGGACTAGATAGATGAAACACGCACTATATTGAAAACTGTACACCAAAACAAAAATTCGCTGACGAATGAAAATTCAAATTTGTTATCGTTTGAGATATTGTGCCTGTTTCATCAATCTGGCTCATGAAAAGTTACTCATATTTGCTCACGTTCATTCGTTATAGCCTGTTGCACCACTATGCTGTTTTCACCACTCCATAACAGCCCTAGTCCTTTTTTTTTTTTTTTTTTTTTTTTTTTTTTTTTTTGGATCGATTCAATTACATGACTATGCATCACTCAATAGCCCGAACTTTACAAATGAAATCCAAGAATTACCGATATTGTTTGATCTACGTACCTCGCACCAAGAAATCGCTTTGCTACCGAACTCTTGATATGAATTTTTTCAGGACATGCTATGAATTTCCTCATACAACTTATATATGCACATACACAACAACTTTCTGTTAGATTACATCGTGGTTTCGAATTCTTCAATTATCGAAAACTTGATTTCAGCAAGAAATAAAATATGTGAGGTTTCGACTGGCGAAGAGATCCGATTAAATACTGTCAAGGAGCGGGATTCAATGAGCATTTTGATATATTAAATTATTCAGCGATCAAAAGTTTTCCAAAATACAATAGAAATACGTCTCCAGGCATTCTGAGAAAAATAAGGGACTTTCAAAAATTCCATAATTTAGTTTACACAACTGGATACATATTAACTCAGACTTGAATCGTGTTTTGTTTGATTTACTGTACGTTTTGAACACTTGTAGTACTTTTCATATAGATCTACCACAAACCTCAATTTGATTATTGGCAGCGACCACGTGGGCAAAACAATTGTCAGAAATGTCTCTACCAGTTATGAGAGCGACAAAAAAGTAAGAATGATACGTTCTTCTTGCACCCATAGCTCGTATAGACGTTCCTGCCAACCGTTCAGCTCATGTGGCCACACCCTTATCGATATCACTGTTCAGTAAATTTCACTAGAATGTGAAGATGTATTTGATTTTCTCAAGATAATCAATATCTGGAGTGGTGTGAAGGTCATTCACCTCAAAATAGTGGTTTTTCGAGTTGGATGATTCCGACAAAGAATTACTATCGAGGGATCATTGTCAACATTATTCTGCATCACAAAATGTACCATAACATGTCAAGACCAAATGAGCTTTCGTTTTTTTCCTGCCTCATTTTGAATTCATTTTTGCATTCGCCTTTCTATTCGCTACTCTTCTGCTAGAGACTCAACAGATACATGACCAAATGATATGTAGTTAATACGTTTGTCCACTTATGGATACTAATTTTGGCAAATCTTGAAGAGGCTTAGCATTAACTCGCAAATTTCAAACTTTGCACTCGATTTTGTCATGTTTTTCGAAAGGATGATTTGCGTCTTACTCACAGGCTACGATTTGTTTGTCGCAGGTAAGAAGAGTCAAATACTAGAAGAATTTCGACTACCATTGAGGTATTTTGAGCAAAATGTCTTTTTTAAGCGTCTTTCCCACAATCTACGTCGAAAGTACGAGGTATTCGGGAATTTATCGAGCAAGAATCAAACGAACCCGCAATTGTCTTGAATTTACGTCATAAACAATCTAAATTCTTGGTATTGTTATTTTGACTGCTCAACTAACGTCATAACGTACGCCGCGTGTAATTTTATTTGAACCAATCGATCAGAATTCGGTTGCAAAACTGAATGGAAAATTTCATCCAAATCAATGAGCGACGTCGACGTGACTTGCACCATTGCGTGATATCGTACGATTTATTTCCAAATGGCAAATGATCTTCTCGTGCCTTTGAAATGTTTTATGATATAGTATACTCACTCCATCTCACACAGATCAATATCCTAAAATTATCTTTGGAGAGATACATTATTTTCAACAATGAATTTCTATTCAATCGACCACGATTGATTTGAAAATAAGAAACTCTTTGTAAACAGATGAAGGATCGTCTTGAAAGTGAGTTTAATGTACGAACTACTCGACGGCCGACTAGACCGTCGGCCTTTAATAGTACATTTTGATACAGGGGTATAAAATGTTCGTTATACGCGCTGTGTAGAAAAGTGTCTTTTCATTACTCTAACCTGAAAATGCAGCGTTTGAATAGGATTTTAGGGTTCTCGTAATGAAAAAATATATCCGCACCTCGCTTGGAAGAAACCCATTTTGGGCACTGGAGGACATGTCTGTCTTGCTTCGCTCGACAGACAAACTGCCCTAGTGCCCAAAATGGGCTGCCGCGCTTAGTACGGTAATATACTATTTCCTCTCTGGTTTTCCACTTTCTCTGTCTGCTAAAATTTGACTACAAAGTTCGGAAAAGTTTGCATCAATGGTAGATCATAAACATGAATTGAACCGGTATCCAGTAGCTGAGGAGTAGGAAAATATTTGACAAAAATTGTGGATTTGACTTCCCAAACATGATATCAAAATTTTCAAAAGTGAGTAAGTTTTTCTTAAAATTTCAAACTTGAATATGGTTGATATTACGATCTCCAGTAGGTTCATGTGTGGAATTCTTCAAAAACCCTTTGAAAATCATAATCCCATACCTAGGTGGTCAGAGTCACAATTTTCAAATAATTTCCTTATACTCCCCAGTTACGGGTTACTGTTGCTACTCGAACTTACAATTCACTTTGATGCAAACTCATCTCAGTCAGTAGTAGTCAGATTTTAGCTGACAAAACTTCTACAATCAAAATGCAAAAATCGAATCTGCTTGGTATCACCATTCTTTAGTAGGTTCACGTTTGCAATTTCCGAAAATTCCACCCACTTAATAGAAATCTGATCTCGTGGGAAAGCACTCAAAGCCACGATTTTTCGGATTTTTTTTACTTCTCAAACTTTGTAGTCAGAATTTGGGCGATAAAATTTCTGAAATTGAGAGCCACCACCTGAATCTGCTCGGCATTACTATTATCTAACAGGTTTGAATGCGGCATTGTTCAAATTTCGATCTACATTAGAAAGTTTTGATCGCATGACTACTATACAGTTTTTCACGCATTGTTGGACTCTTGTACTTGAAATGGCAAGAGTACATGTTCAATGCATCTAATATTTCGCGGCGGTATAAAGCCGATTATCATTGCCACTCGATCTCGAGTTTTCATCGTGAACGCCGTGGTTGGATAACCTACAAGTGATCATAGGTTAAACGCCAAAACAATAACAAGAGCACGTGGCATTACACCAAAACAATAACATTGCTGAACGGGTGAAGCGTCTAACCTCTGCGACAATTGTGGTGGCAAATTGAAAATCAGCTCTTTTCCACGAGTTTTCCTGGAGAATTGAGTAATAAAAAAATTATCGAGCAAGTCATTTCGGACTCAAAATTTGATGAGCTACACGATGCCGTATCGCAAAGTTATTTTTCTAGAATATTTCGAAAAAAATTTTCCCGTTCGCATCGAATTTTCCATTTTCTCAATTTGTTTACTTCACCATCCAAGGCAGAAGGTCGAACCATGTAAGAATCAACTTCGATTTAATTTGTCCCTCGCAAAGAAAAAAAATGCCAAGGTGTGTCCACCTTAAAATGGTCATACGATATACTAACTATGTGGTATCTGACTTATCCAATCAGACTTTTCCTGATTTTACTCTCTCTTGCATACCTTACTAGTCGTCTTGGGAGAGCTTGAACATCGAATTTTTTAATTGAATGTATGCATTTGTTGAATTTCATATAATAAGGTAATTTTTGGTTGAAGCCAGAAAGTACCTTGCCTGGAAAGGTCTACGCACCAGTTGCAGCGTCATAAGTTATTATTTTTGTTCTGAGTAATGTCATCTATTACTAGTCACCGTCCTTCCAGTTCAGTCCAAAATCTCACCGATTGTGACTTCATTTGTTCATCTGTAGCGAAATAAAAATACAAGATGAAATGTTCATGGTGTTAATATTAGTCGTGAGTAATATCAGAGCAGGTAAGGCGGGTGTAATATTGCACATACGACTGACAAGGAGAGGTACAACCTTGTGGAACACGGATCATGATGAAACTTTGGGAGTTTTGGTGAGAAATGAAGGTATCCCAAAGGGTTTAATCCCATAGGCCTCCTATTCCGAGATAGAGCTATGAAAGTTAGCATTGTTACTATATCTATACATACAATTTTTCGATATGAGCCTGTATCGGCGATGCTAATCTCTTTAGCTATATCTCGAGATAGGAGCCCCATGGGATTGAACCCTTGGAGATACCTACATTTCCCACCAAAACAAGAAGATTCTCGAAGTTCCATCATGATCCGTGTTCCGCAATGTTGGACCACCCCTTATGAGTTATTTCTGGTATCAGTAACAAGAACGGATAATGAAAATGAGACTTAATTTGGCCGGTTGAGTTGTAGCTTGCATCATTCCCGCTCTACCACCAAAAGCTTACTTGTCAATGTCAAAGTATTGTGTTTTTTTTTCGCTTCTCTCACAAAATCAACTGCTGACTTAGCGTGTTAGGTGATCAGAGGATCTCTGCGAGAATGTTGTCGCTTTGACCACCCCAGACCAGGACTGGTGTTTATAGTTGCGAGTAAAGTTAACTTTGCATAGATATATGTATAGTGAGAAACGCTTTGACTATAACAAATCCATAATCACGATCAGTTATATTCGAGCCTATAAATACCAGTCCAAATTCCAAGTAAGAGCTTTTTGGTCGGAAAGATGATCACCTTATCGCCAACGAGTCTTCTCTTGATAACGCGAGGTGTTAAGACGTCGAAGTTGTACGAAATTGTCTCACAACAACAACGTTATAAGATAGAATGGGTCTGTAGAATGCATCATGGTTTTGCTAAATGATGTCTTAGGAGTCAGAGTTGGAATCGAGAGCAAGTTGAAGTCAATCTGTGATGCGATATTGGACTCACAACTACAAATACGACATTGGAAAATATGAACCGTCAAATTGGGTGACTTTGGTACAGAGGATGCAACTTTGGTACACCCCCGAAAAATGACTTTCAGAGCTGCGTTCGGCAAGGTAAAAGATTTTATCGCTCTGAGACCTATCCTTCCTTCTTGACACACACATAAACAATGCGTTAAGCCACCGTAGATCCCGCGTGGATGATAGCAGTCGTTTATCGAAGTTTTTTCCAACATGGTTGATGTAGCAGCGATATGGGAGTGGTCCACTTACAAGGGGAGGACCAGACCTTTGGATCACCAATCTTGTCCAAAATTTTTTTACAGTTTTGTATTATCTAGAATATGAAGAATCCAGAGTAACTCCGTCAAATGAGCTCTGTCCGAAGTTACAGCGTATGGCATTAGCATTGCCCATATAGGCCCATGATAAAAGTGATATATATAGATATACTGGCAACGCTAACATTTTTGCTTATAGCTCTGGACAGAAGGCCCATTTGACGGAGTTATTCTAGATTCTTCATATTCTAGGTGACACAAGACGGTAAAAAAATTTTGGAAAGGATCGGTGATCCAAAGGTCAGGTCCTCCCCTTGTTAGTGTATCTGGCAAGAAGTGTTCCGGAACGAACTACGGATGAATAATGATACATTTCGACCACATATATCACCGTATCGAAGAAACCATCGTTACATTGGGGTATTTGAAGCATTCGGAATTTTAATGAATGAAAAACAGGGAAAAAACCATGAAAAAGTGTGCCAAAGTTACCCAACACTACGTAAGAAGCATAAGAATAAGGTAACTCCAGTGCAACTTCCAATGACAGCTTCTTTCTATCTCATCTTGAGTCGAGTGATGGTCTACGAGGTTTTAGAATGTTTCAAACAGCTTAAAATAAAAATTTTGAACGATTAAAATTAATCCATTCGCATGGTGGTGGGTAAAGTTTAAATATTTTGTAAGTGTTCCAAAGTTGCCCAGTCGGGGTATAATTTTGGTACACTTCTTCAACTGCTAATAGCTCCGGCTTGAACTCATCACATTGAACTTTGTAGCCCATCAATCCAAAGCTGATACTGTAAGCTTTCGATTTACTACTTATAGAAGTGGATTTGGTTGATGTATGTTAAATGCTGAGCCAAAGAAAAAAACAAGTAACGAAATCGTACCAAATTTATCCGATTCGACGGTATACCAAAGATCGAGATAGTAAAGAACCCATATATGTGTTGTACTTACAAGTTTCATTCTCCCGAAGAATTCGATCGCTTTTTTCTTTGAGTTCTAAGAAAATGGCGGCGTTCTGAGAGAACTCTCATATATCTCTGGTCCAGAATTCTTAAAAACACAATTGCATATCTTGAGTGTATGAGAAACCGGACCAATAGATTTCAGTTATTGATCAACAAAAGAAATATTTCAACTCAACTCCGTCTCGTAGCAAGATGGAGCTCAATTCCTGGTGTAATATTTCTTCATCCTTGTTAAGGTTCTGAATCAGAAGAATGACATGGAGTCGTTCTGGACAGTTCCAAAACGATAACTCATTCTGTGAGGACCTCGACTATTGTCCATCTGAATGATGAATATAACAGAATTCCCTCCCACGGGGTTGTGTCGAATAAAGGATCGTTATTCTGTTAATTCAGTCTCTACTAGACTGTTGTCAGATCATGACGATTCTAAGGAATTCTACCTTCCCCTAGCGATCAGCTGATGAATTATTCATTCATCTACTAAAGAACTACATAAATACGGATATTCACGCACTTATTCACTGGTCGAAAATTCATTCAAATACATTACATTTGTCAATGAATACAAACATTGCTTGGTGAATGTATCGATCTCTAATGTAGATCGATTTCGCAGTTTTAAACCCCAAAAGACTAACTGAACCAGTCAAAACGTCGCACAAGTCAAATGAGAAATTGAACTAGTTGCATGAAAAATCAGTCGATTTTTCTTCCGAGACCTGACAGGTCGTTATGCCATTCTCGTTCGAAAACTTACGTTCAAATATAACGATTATGCGGAAACAAAATCTCACGAGCTTTTCTAATTTGCAGGACGGAGAAAGGTCATCCTCGTGACTTCAAAGATTACCAAAGCATCGATCACTCGTTACGAACAGTCGCAACCCAACTACTCAATGCCTCAGCCAAACATGATGACGTTGTTCACATGCCCGAAGAAAGTTTGGTAACAGTTGAAACACCAATGCAGACGATACACATTTCGACCCGCATAGAAGATGCTGTCGGTGAGAAGAACCACGAAGAGCCCGATGATTCAACGAGAATGAAGTATGGTATCCCTGTCAACTCGAAATTCGGCCATTTTGACATAACCAATCAAGGACAGGCAATGCCAATGACAGATGAGGAGATTGAACGAGAACTAGCTGCGGCAACAGCATTCACTCAGAGGATTCAACCTACCACTGCCAGTATGCTCTCGACTTGGATCTCATTGTATCCACCATCAGGTACCACCGACAGTAATGATGTTCCAGACGTGAAAATTGACATTCAAAGTAATCAGATTCCAACTACGGATATGCCAATTTGGTCATCAACACTTGCAAAGCAGAGCACTACTAGCGCAAAACCTACTAGGAAGAACGAAATGAGACCAAGTAGTACACCTGGTGTCAATTCTGGTGGACCATTCACATCAACCACAAAAATGATTAAAAATTCAACTCCTGTAGCTATGTCCAACGATGTAACAGACACTACATCTCCAGTACCAACATTGATGATGGATGACGAAGATAAAACCACAATGTTTGAGAAAAAACAGCAAACTCAACGCACGACAGGTTCTGTTTCTATGTCTCCAAGGCTCCCTTCGTCTACGAGGAAACCTCAAACCAAAGCTAGCACCACACCAAAATTGAAAATTACTACACCAAAAATGTCTACAACCAAGTTTCAGAAGGGTAACAGTTCGGTCGTCAAAACGAGACCGCCATTCTTGAGGACAACGAGCACAAGTAGAACTGACGCAGTCACCAGCACATCTAAAATTGAAAAAGTTACATTGAAGCCTACGTCAGCCCCATTCCCAAATCGCACTGAAAATACTGACAGGCCTCAATTCATAACCAAAATGAAGGCTAGCATACTAACAAATGGACAAAAAACTCAAGCTGCAACGCCCACGACTCCAAAGTTTGGTTACAGTAATATTTTATCCAAGATCAATTTCACGACAACGGAGCCTCCACGAACAAAAGTTCCTGAATCGACGAAGATCGATAACTTCTTGAAAGTTCATCCTAAACAGCCTGTAGAAAGTACCAAGATCGAAGTTCAGCCTATTCGCATGAGTCCGATGGTGTCAACATCCATCAACAGGATTGGAGAAACCTATAACGCGGACAAGAATAGTAACAATGATGTACCTGAAAACACTAGCACTGATGTAAAAATAGATGTTGATCCTGTTACAATCAATACAGTTGTACCAGACGAATCACTCTCAGTAGAGTCTACAACAAGCACAACGACTACAACCACCAAAAAGCCACGGTTATCGAACAAGCGAAAGAAGAATAAGACTCGTCGCCGGCGACCAACATCTTCCACAACACAACTTTCAACATCCCCATCGGATGAAGAGACGATTTACACGACTACTGAACTTGCAGTTGAACTCGAATCAGCTGGAATTCAAGAGTCAAAGATTGAGCCCGAATCCAAAGCTCCTCCAACGAAAAAGAAGAAAAAGACATCTTCAAGTACTGCAGTGCAGAAACCTATCGGAACTCAACTGTACAACTTCATCAGCCGTGATGTCATGCCTAGTGTTGGGGTTATGTCACTCGTAGGTTTAGGTCTGGGACTGGCATCATACTTCCTCTATCCATTTGGAAGTGTAATTGCTCGTAGAAATTACGAAGTTGAACCCAATTACAAATACAATCTTGAAGAATATGGCGGACCTCACGGTCTGCGCGAAGAGGAAGTTTTATCCAAAGTCTACTCAGGCATGACCAACAATCAACATCGAGAGAATAGATACAATGCTGGTGTTAGTAATGAAAAGAATCCCAACTACTACAGGTACACAGGATCCGATCAAGATCAAGCCAGGCCACAAATGACAACGAGAAATCCCACAATTGTAGCCAAAAATCCTCATGGAAAAGTTGCTTACAAACCCATTAGCACCACTTCCTATACTCCAGATTACCACAAGAGTGAATTCAAGTATCCCGAATTGACTACTACCTCTAACTACCATCAGCGACAGCAGCAGCCAAGCGAATTCTCGTATACAGCTGGTAAGGGAGGAATTGGTAACAATCGACAGTTCGTTGTCGGTAACATACCAAAACAGTATTCAGACAGTGAAGTTGATAGAATACCCGAGCTACCACGTACAGAGAGTACCATAGACTTTTTTAAGATGTTGAATCAAAAGGATGAAACTCAGGCTCAAGACAGTCCACAAGCTGAGCCCCTTGTAGCGATAGCTCCTATCAATTCTGATGCTTCGGCTTCAATAGCTGACAGAGATCATCAACCAGCGTCTTTCGAAGAAGTGGAATTCAGCCCTGCAGCTGTCGCTGTCGAACATGGACCAAGATCTCTCCGGATTTTTGATGGCAACGCAAAGATTCCATCTCGAAGGAAACGTAGTACAGTTGTAGATGATAAGAAGCCTCTTCTATTGATAGAGAAGATAATGTCAGGTAAGAGAGTTGAGAGGAGCTCAGTTATCCAAGTAATACCATCGAAGAGTGAGATTGAAAAAGAACGTAAGGAAGAAGAGGAGGAAGAAGACTTGAGTAATGAGATTTTGGATATCATTGATGATGCTTTACCTGGAAAGTCAGATTTACAAAAAAAGAAGCACGATGGGAAGCAGACAACATCTACTCCGTCCAAAGTTATCAAATTGAATGTGACCCATCTAACTCCATCAAGCACTCCAATCAAGGATTCTGAAAAAACAAGGTATATTAGCTTTACTACTTCTGAAATTACTTCTGGATGAATGATTTTCGAATTTGGATTCATCCCCACTGCCATTAACTAGAGCTTTGGGCTGTCACGATAGATTCGTCATGACATATTCTCAATTCACAGTTCTTTCTACTCAGGACAACTGCAACTCCTTTCACAGTCCGTATCTCCCCATCTCTGTGTCAGTAATAACATCTAAGACCTGATTTTTCTTACTCGGTAAAGATTTTCTGAATTCCAGTCAATTTGAGATTTTTGAAAATTCCATATTAGAGTTCGCACTCACAAGGGGAGGTCCAACCTTGCGGAACACGGATCTTCATGAAACTCTGGGAATCATCCTGTTTTGGCGAAAAATGAAGGTATCTCCAAGCGTTAAGTCCAATCGGCATCCAATCCCGAGATACAGCGATGGAGATTAGCATTGTCAGTATATGTATATATGCTTCATTTCAACATGGGCTTATATGGACAATGCTAATCTCCGTGGGTGCATCTTAGGATAGGAGGCTCATTGGACTTAACCCTTGGAGATACCTTCATATTTTACCAAAACAGGATGATTCCCAGAGTTTCATCAAGATCCGTGTTCCACAAGGTTGGACCTCCCCTTGTCAGTCAAATGGCAAAATTGAAACTCTGAAAATCTCACATAAGTATATGTCTACACCCTCTTCTTCTAAATTAGCGAGTCATCAAAGTCCTAGAAATCTTCAGTAAAGAATACTCATTATCCCAGATATCGCTGACTAGACTCGCTTTTATCCAATCGCTATTATATCATCACTGTCACTCGTCAAACACTAACGCATTTCATACCAAATTTCCAGCTCTACGCCAAAAACAACAACAAAAGCAGATTCTCTATCGACCGACTCCACGACGACATCTACGACGACAAAGCCCAAAACGAGCTCGACAACTTTGGGGCCCACCGAATTCGACTTCGTTGACCTGGGCGAAACAACTCTGAATCCAAAAGATAATGTTTTCACTACTGCAAAACCAAAACCTCCAGAGACAATTTTTGGGTTTGCCAAAAGAGTAGCTCAGTTCAAGTTGAGGCTTGGTCTGACGATTCTCAAACACGCAAGCGAAAATTTAGCAAAGTACATTGGAAATGTCCAAAAAAGAATTAATGGAGATGAATCATGAAAACTGTTGACGAATGATTTTATTTTGTTACTCCAGTCTCACTTCGTAGAGATTGATGAGTACCAATTAATCAACCAATGAATGAGATCTTTTGATAGGGCTGTGTGGTTTACGTGAATTTCTCAATACTTCTTGGACTGTGAATTAGAAGTATCTCATTCTGGATACATGTCACTGAATTAATCCAAGTAATTGTATTAGTGATGTCATTAGATATTCTTATTTTCACTGTTCTGAGTTAAATATTCAGAAATTTAGAACTTTGATGATAGAAACAATCTTTCCCGTTATCCATAGAGCCCTGTCGAATGCTTAGTGATACTCCTCAAATAGTATGTAATATTGATAGGACCGCATAGCTAAGAAGCATCATTGCAGGACGTAATATAATATTCTCGATTTTTGCATGATAGCGCGTATGTACTGAAAAACCAGAACAAGTCTGTTTAGAATCTAATTAGTCGATAATGATTGATTTTCATGTTATGGATATCTTCTAATTTGCAAAGAGAATGACAATTTTTCCGTTTTCGTGAGAGTTGGAGCTCAAAATATTCTAAGAGGATGGCGGGATAGAGTAGAATCCTTACACTTTAATCTAAAAGACGTAAAAAGTGTGAAATCCGTGTTTATTGAATCATTTGAGACTTTCTAAGAATGTACGAGCCAATCATGCTCAAGCAAAATCATTTCTATCTATGATTGATGTTCCCGTCATCGGTATGGGACATGATACTGAATGTGAAACATAATCATGCATGATTCATGCTCTCCGACTCGTTAGAAAGTTTCCCAAATTCTGCCCGTGATTGACAATCACGATGCGTTTGCTTTTATCGTAGCGGTGACACCGAGTGCGAAGTATGCGTGTAACATCGAAAATCCACTTGTAAACACTTCCAACTCATCTGAAATATTGATCTGTTCATTGAGCATATGATTGATGTTCATCAAATGATCAATCGATCGTTCCAACAGCACTTTTATTCTCTTTCATCTTGCAGAGAGAAAGATGGATGAAGATGAGGAAAAAATTGTTGCCGTTCATATATATTTCAGAAATCCATGAATCAGGGGATTAACCGTTTAGATATAAAGACGGTTGTTCTTACTCTTACAATTGGAAAGGATTCTGTTTGCAATTATTATTATCAATAACTGAAACAGAGTTGGCAGTATTGGTTTATAATCATTGACTAAATAGTACGACTGCCTCATTTACGGTAAAAATTGATCTTTTAGGATCAGAATCACATGAACGTATCTTCAAGGACTATAAGTCTTATTATTCATTGAATTGTCTCTCGTGACATATTTTGCATCCGGTTGCTCTCGTCGTTAACTCATGCAAGATGTAAACAGATTTATATATGGATGAAGAGATTCATTTCATTGAAAACTCGACTTTTACTATCAAGAATTGAACAATCAGAATGAAAAACGAGATACAGAAATTTCCGGAAGAATGAGAAACAAATGACTTATCGTATTGTTTGTAGAATCTTTTATTTTTTACCTTTCAAGATGTATTATTTAAGATCATCACATCATGACTGAATACTTTACTAGTAAAATGTAAGTATAAGCTCACTTTCTACTTAGGTATAATTGAGTAAAAGATGAAAATTTGTGAACGACTCACTTTGATCCAGAGAAATCCACGCTTTTTGGTCAAGTAATAGTTCCTCCGATTCTAAAATTGAATTTCCTGAAAATGCACAGAATTGGCACATAAAAAATACAATTCGAACAAAGTTCAAGCAAAATCATCTGCGTGGAAAGTTTTTGTGTGAGGAATAGTCGTTTCCACCAGATATTTGCTGTCAAATCATTATCAGAGTATATCCGACTCAACACAGTTTTGAATTTTGTCACAATGAAATACTGTGAATGAAACATTAGATTTTTCAGTCTGTCAAAAATGATGAATTTCTATTGAATGAGGATGAATCCTGGACGAATATTGCGAATTTTGTAAATATAAAACTTCATATAATGAAAAAGTCTTTTATTTCTTCCTATGATCATCGATTTGTGTTCTTCAAATTACCTTATCATTACGAAACATATATATATATATATATATATATATATATATGTTCTATGAACAAGAATACTAAAATAAGTACAACAATTGTGCGTATTTTCTTCTATTTACATATATTAGTCGACCTATCTGAAAAATCATGTCTATTGAAGCTTGATATTAGAATCCAGATAGAATACTTGGACGGTAGGGGAGGAGAGGAGTATTTAGATTCCTTGTAAACCTCTTTTTGAGGGATCATGGAGACATCGACCAGTAATCCTATAGTCACTTAGAAGATAAAAATATCGTCGTAACATACTCTGATGTAATGACGGGTATCACATAATTAAGAGTAAATTATTTCGTAAAGCTCGCAGGCAGAGCTGAATAAATGCTTCTAAATATTAATTATCTATACAAACATTTTCATGCATGTTTCCATGGATATTCATGGTTGATGTGGATGTAAGCAAAAGGTTCAATTCGATTAATCTTATACTCCAGGTATGAAATGTGTATTCTGTACTAGTGGTAGTTATTGAAGGAGCAAATCGTGTTTCTCGCTGTGGATTAATCTATAATATTCCGAGCGAATTGGCTCTACTATCATGAGCGTATCACTCAACATCAACAAAAGAAAACGAGATATTGTGGGATAGTACACACGTATTATTCAGGCTATCTTGGCGTCATTTGTGCGAGATCGTTTCGGTGGTCACTTTTAGTGCATTCAACGATCAGTCCAATTTCACATTTGATTTGTCCTAGGTTGACTGGGCCAACTTTCGAGTCTCACACTCGTTTGCCTCTTCTTTCTACCCAAAACCATGGGTAAAACCATAGCCATTGTGGCTGGTACCATTCCAGCACCAACTGCAGCAAGTACAGCTGAATTTCCTGGAGATGCAGCGGCAGCTTGCTGAGTTGGACGATTTACATTCGAAATCGGAGCTTTGGTAGATGATGAGTTTGGTTTGCCATTGGCTTTTTCATTTAGACCTTTGGCTGCATCATATTCGGCTTTACTCTGGTCTACTGTTTTAAATGTTTTTTCAACCTCGAGCATGCCACCGTGCGATGTCGTCGTATTGGTTCCATCAATTGGAGGTAGTACCATTAGTCTCACCTGAAACAAATTTTTTCAATTAATGTACATTTTTGGAGAATGAATAATAGGGCTTTATGGATGGATGGATGGGTCAGAATGACAAAACTCAATGAATTGACGAAGCGTTAGATCCGTTAGTGCAAAATTCATATGAATTGAGTAATGGCAAAAATACTTGGAAATTAAGCTTGTATTGTATATTCGAGATAAAAATAACGAAAAAGGCGAGTGTCTTGCAAATTTTCATTTTGAAGGGTCATTTTGTAAAAATCTTCGAAAATTCAAAGAACGGTTCCGCCATCAACAAAAAATGAGAATTTTTTGGTGTTGAATCATTCTTAGTATTCAAGACCAAATGATATCCAGATTTGACGTTCTCATCAGCCAGGGAGGCTAAAAAGTGTCGTATCCTATTTCTTTGTCTAGAGATGAAATGATTCAACACGGGCTCGGTACGAGAGCTGATCTTCGCTTCCACACATGTAGTGATTTTCTTTCGCCTATAGGCAAGAGTGATCGTCGGAATTGTCACTAGAAGGTGGAAACTACTGACAAAAGAGTCAAACACTATTTTCCCATCAGATGTGCGAAGAAGAAAATCAAAGAACGATCAAAATGTAGAGCTTGAGGTAGAGCTATGGTGAACTGATTGACCTGAAGAATTTTTGATGAAATCATAAACAAAGCTTATATTGTCTTGCGAACAGGAAACTCAGATGATATTCGAGAGGCCTAGCTTGCTTGTGGGGAAAGTTCTGAGCTCCAGAATTTTTTGTGATTTTCATATGTGTTTTTGTTCGATTTCATCGTATCTGATCTGAGGGATTCCACTGTACTTTCATATTTCGATTTATAATGCATGTACTCAGTAGTTTTTCACGAAACCTAGTTCGCTTGTGGCTCAGCCGTGAGCCACTGTTCACCTAAATTCGCCTTGAAGTCACGAATTTGTAACTATTGACGAGGATGTCTATGTCTGTTGCTGTCTCTCTTCGGCTGTTACAGATTGTAAGCCTCTGAAATTATGACTAGACTAGGGGTAGAGTAAAAGCCACTGGCGGAATTCGGGCTGAACTGGTAAAGTTTCTAAGACTTTGAGCATCTTGAAAAAAAATGAGTTAACATAGTACTACCTTAATCGTCAGATGGGATGGCTTCCCTGGACCGTATTTTAAATTTTGCTGTAAAATTTTCCGGCAATTTTTACCGCAAAGTTTGCCGGCATCGCTTGCGCTCTGTCGGTAACCTGTAAAATTTGCCGCATTTGATGCAGTTTACCACTGATTTGTCGTATTTGCCTTGCCGATAGCGTTTGCCGTGGAAAAAACGGCAAATTGCGACGGCAAACTGCAGCAAATGCGGCAAATTTTACTGGTTACTGACAGAGTGCCACATATGCAGCCAAAATTCAGAATACGGCCGCTGGCCTCCGCTTTCAAAAGATGATTCCGACCTTCGACTAAGGGTGAATCCACAAATGATGCATATTATGTGGGCATTTGCGTGCATATGTACTGCTCACGTGCACGTGTGCAAAGCGTCGGATTTGGTACGGAACTCGTTCAGTTCTGCTTTGGATCAGCTGGTGACGAAGGAAACACGCAAAATGACTCAAATCAGAGATTTTATGATTTGAACCCTCTAACCCTCTGCTCAAATCCGATGAGAAGCTGATCATGGTACACGTGGACCAACGTGGACAGTGCAGATGCGCGTGTGTACTGAATGTGCATGCATATGCACGCTTATGCATCATTTGTGGACACACCCTAAGGGTCGAACCGGGAAAGTCGTTCAGGCTGCGGAAACCAGAATTTTTACCCACTTAACAAATTTCATTATTTCGTTATGATTTTAAACCTACTTCTTTAATAATCTACGATCTTATATAGTCTGGTTCAACCTGGATCAAACCCATTCATTTCTATTTTTTGATGGGAATTTGTACAAGAGTGTCACGATCTAATTCAGTTATCGACAGGACCTAAATTGCACTAAACTCTTTTCACTCAAGCGATGCAGGCGTGGCTCAAATTCATTAAAAAATTAATAACGCCTGAACGGAGGCTACGAAGTTTGCATTGAGACACTTAGCGGGTATTGTACGGCGATTTTCATTCGATTAAGCTCACTCACGCGGAAAAAGATCTCGATTAGTTCCAGCTTCAATTTCGGTTTACATGAAGCGCATTTTAATCTCACCTCACGAGCGCACAACGGCAAATTTCATGTAACGGTAATGAGATTTCAACTGATGCGTTTTCTCTGTACGTGAGCCGCTCGGAGCTGTTATACACCCAAATGGATAGTCCTAACTTGTGTACACATTTGAGAATATTAGCGTCACAGTTACATTATTAACTTTTCTCTGACGTCTCTGGTATGATTCAACACTTCCATTACGCGCGCAAATTAAACAAAATGTGTAAATCGTGTATTATTGTTTCGAATAA
The DNA here is from genome assembly GCA_029851415.1 of Eretmocerus hayati. NCBI lineage: Eukaryota > Metazoa > Arthropoda > Insecta > Hymenoptera > Aphelinidae > Eretmocerus > Eretmocerus hayati. Next base: position 160,859,000 of record CM056741.1, on the reverse strand, counting down.
AAATATTCGACGAGAAGACCCAATATTGTTACTGAATGTTGTCGGGGCAAATAATACGTTGGTCCACCAGATAATTGGTCAATCGATGTCTGTGACGAGGACGGTCTCTATTCATAAGTCTTGCAAAATTCAGAGTAGAATACAGTAGTGTCGAATGAGGAAGACATGGGCCGAGTAGAAATGATGGTCTGTAAAGGAATCGAGGATCCACGTAGCTATTTCAGATCCAATCAAAAGTATTCATCTTACTCTTTAATAGTCTCGTTATGAATCATAGCTGCACCCGAAATCAATTGTACTGTACAGTCCGAAGTAACAATTTTTCGTGCAACCTAGAGCTCTCCTACGACTTTTCATGACACTTCGGAGAAAAATCCCAAACAAAAAATTCTGAAAGCTCTTTTGTAAAAACATGCATCAATCCGGCTTTTAGATTCTAAGATTTTTGGATGAAAATTAAAATGAAAATAACTTGACGAGCCTGACTACACGTGAGGGAAAAAATGTTCCCGAGACTCTTATCATCTAGGGTAGGGTTGGAGTTTGTCGTCATCTTGAATTTTTTTTTTCTCATTTTCAAGCAACTTCTTTCATGGTGCAATTCTGGCACGCATTCTATTGGTGCATACAAATTATATGTGATTTAGTTGAGTAAAGCTCGATATATTCCCGAAATGGATTTCGGGCTACTGAATTACTAGGGTACTGAATATTACTGCGATCTCTTCCTATTAGACCTGAATTTTGATCATAAGATTAACCATCAAAAAGTCCAACTGACCAGGGGAGTGTTTCAAATCCGGGTCACAGATTTGGCTGAAACTTTGAAAATAGTCTCCTTTCAGCACCAAAAGATGAAACCCAAAATTATAGACCCTAACGCTCAAGCGTTTCCGAGCTACAGCCAAGGACGTTAGCCTTGCAGGTATACTTATATGTATGATTTTTAACATTGGCATATATGGGCAATGCTAATGTTATCGGCTGTAGCTCAAAAACGCTTCAGCGTTAGGGTCTATAATTTTGGGTTTCATCTTTTGGTGCTGAAAGAAGACTATTCCCAGAGTTTCAGACTAATCCGTGATCCGGATCTGAAACACTCTCCTGGTGAGTGTGTTCAACGTAAGATCAATCAATTTGGAAATCAATAGCCAGAACTTTCTGTTCAAGCAGAGGCTATTTTAGCTGTACTGTGCATCAACAGTTTATGAAAGTCTTCTTACACATTGGCGAATTGTTGATTAAACCTGGGTGGTTATGATAAGAAGAATCACAGAGCTATTCACGGATCCAACAAAATTTTAGGAAACCACTCCAAAATTTTTTCAAGACTATTTTAGGAGTTTTTGTAGTAATTCTTTCAACCAAGAAAGCTCAGTTTGTATTATAAAATGCTTTCTGAACAAATGTAGTCAAAGGTCGGTCAATTAGAGCAATTTTCATTTTTGAGCCAAAATTTTGAATCATGCTCAATGTAGGACAATTGTTTTAGTCTTGAAACAGATTTTGGAGGTTGCTAGAATTTGCCTATCTTGGTGGAATATTTAATGTAGAGATATTTCGGATGGATCGACAACATGATTCGTCAGATTTCAAAGTTCAGACTTTGGGACAAATGGGACACGTGGGTATTTACAAATTTTGTAGAACCGTGTCATCAAATTCCACACTTGCTTTTTGAGTATCAATCGATTCTCTACATTATTGTACTGGTTGCATCTGCATCGATACAGAATTTGACATTAATCACTGGGAATTTTGACTGTACTGTTGCACTAAAAAGAAAGAGTCAATTCTGAAAAACGAGTTATAAGTAGATGACGCGAGTACACCCACATGTGCTTTCATTGACCTGTTTTTTTTGCCCCATGAAATTTATCAATAATCAGTTTTTGAAAAATCAACACAAACTATTCCTCTACCCACGTCACCTGACACGAAAAAAAAGATGATAGCTACTTGATATTAGCTAACACGACGGCACGACTTACCTGTCTGTTGGAGGTCATTGAGTGCACAGGCGCCTCATTTTCATCTCCCTGTTTTCTTTTATCACCACTGGCTATAGTTGCATTGAGCGCATCAAATTTAAGAGACCTCTGCCTCGATTTAGAGTAGCCTCGATTTGTTGATAGCAATACCCACTCGCCGTTACCACTAAACGGATAATTCGGTGGATGTCTCTGACTATGAAGTCCTTGATGAGAACCACCTGCACTGGCACCACTCGAAGGATAGTGATAGTGTGAGAAATGAGGTCTGTCGTTGTTGTTATAGTAGTCATCTCCAGGGCCTAAATTGAGTCCAGGCCTTGTTGGAAATTTACTAGGTCCAAGGCCTCCATAATCGTTTCGATCGTTCCATCCATTTGGTTCGTTTATGTAGCTATCCACGTGATGCGTATAGCTAGGCCTGTTGAAAATCATTATTTTAGTTTCAAGTGATCTGTTTATTGAATTTTGAGTCAGTAATACTCAAGCCAAGCTTATGGTGTGGCTCGACTTGATGCGATCGAATCACTTTTTTTTTTTTAAAGGATTTATCTCCAAGCGAAGAGAGCCGAGTCAAGGCTCGTAGATAGCAGTAATTTGTTTCCGGGGGGATTGTAAAAAGTCAGCATTCTCATTCTTCTATACACGTTTTTTGAGTAAGCACGAGTTTAGAAAGCATGAAAATCTCTTGTAGTTTGGTTTAAGCTGGGAGAAATGAAAGGGCTGATCTAGCGCATAGATATTATGATGGCCCATGCTCACTTTCTCCCTGACGTTCCCAACAATTTTACTGACCCAGTTGAAATCCTGAGATCTTCAATCTCCGTACAGATCACGTTGTCAGCGAATTCATTGATGCTGTGAGAACAACAGAATTTTTTACTCGACCATCCAAGCTCTTTTCAATAGTCAGAATTGTATCCAGCATTAATCATATGAGAAATAATTTTGATCATGGGAATCAAAGACCGGCATAACTCTTTATCATATCAGATGGGAAAATGACAGGCTCACCAGAGGTAAAACTTTTATAAATAGAGACCATAATCTATCGGAAGAAATTCTAACAAATTTTGTGAAGCGCTCGTTACTGCTGGCAAACGTTAATTCATTCGATTTTCATTCGTGTACTTGTGCACTCAATTTCGATGAGATTTTACCGGTCTGGCAGAAAAAAGTTCATGCAAAAGCGTCCATCAAAGAATCAAATTTTCGTTAACAAAATGTCATCGCTCATTTTGTGGACTACGTTATTATAAGATACGTAAGGAGCCTCCAAGCAAGCCCAAAAGTAAATTTTGATAAAATGAAATGTGACCCTATAAGATGATATAAGTATTCTACTGTTTTTACAGATCATGAGTAAGAGTTGCTTCAAAAAAGAAAATATACCTCTGCTCTGATGGTCTATCCCATTTGGGAAAATTCGGTGGCCCATCGTCTGTAATGATATCTGCGTCTAAGGGCGAATGGGGTCGCGACGATTCTGGATAACGTTCCCAGGGCTGACGTTCCGGGGGCCATTTCTGAGCTTCTCCTGGATTCTCATCATATTTATCACTCGATTGGTATGGACGGTTGGGCCTAGGCCTATCTTGCGAGTGCCAGGGCTTGTTAGATGAACTTGGTGAGTTATCTGGCCAACCAGGCTTGGTCAATTTATTTTGCCTGTAAAAATTTTGCGCGCAATTTAATCACTTTGTAACGAGAATCTGCACAAAATTTTGCATTCTCAAATGTAAAATGTTTTTTCTTACTGATTGTAGTATGTATGTATGTATGTATGGTTCCACCTTAGGGTAGAACCCCATCTGGTGTTAAGGGGGTGTCGGAGTCCTATCAATATTGTACAGTTACCGACATGGTCGAGTTTTCGGATTTCTCGATGAATTTTTGAGATATCAAAAATCTAACAAGTAACGCCGATTCTATGAGCCAAATAGAATCGGCGTTACTTACAAGGGGAGTTCGGAGTCTCCGGGTCCTGAAATCTCACCAAATTTTTTTTACAGTTTCGTGCCACCTAGAATATGAAGAACCCAAAGCAACTCTGTCAAATGGGCTCCCTGTTCAGAGCTACAAGTAAAAATGTCAGCGTTGCTAGTATATCTATATATATCACTTTTTAACATGGGCCTATATGGGCAATGTTAATCTCAGTGGCTGTAACTTTGAACAGGATGCCCATTTGACGGAGTTACTCTGGATTCTTCATATTTTAGGTGGTACGAAACTGTGAAAAAATTTTGGTGAGATTTCAGGACCCGGAGACTCCGGACTCCCCTTGTTAGTAGAATCCCGATATCTCGAAAATCCGTCGAGAAATCCGGAAAATCGACAATGTCGGTATCCGACATCCTCTTAATGAAGTGATTCAGAATACGAGTTATGAGTGCTTAAAACTAGTTCAAGACTCATTATAAATATGAGCAGTAGCAACAAAGCCAATAGAATAATTCAGACAGTGCGGTCGGAAGGTTCAAAATTCACAGATACGGATGTTTTTCATACTAGATCAAATTAAGTGAGTTAACTGCACCAATAGAGAATGACAAATTTAGGCTAGATCATTGTTGAGGTGCAAAGTGAAGGGTAAAAGTAATAAACATCATTCTTAGAACTGAGGAGAAACTGTCATGAATAAAAAAAGAGAATAAGGTAGGGGAAACTAATGAGAATAATTTTATGCCATATCCAAGTTGAACTCGAGAGGCGGTAGGGCGAGACCTTCATTGAGAATTCTATGATTCCAAACTTAGACGTAACGCTTGAGGAATTCAAGACAAACGATCTTCTTCATTGAGTTAAGTTTATTTGAATGAAAGTCAGTAATATTCAGAGAATTGAGAAGCTTAGATGAGTTTTCCCAAGCTGTTGTGTACGTTTTCCGAAGTAGTAATAACTCTTTAGGATTTCGCTCTGATCGTCTTAAAACTACGTTTAGTGTGGAATGTTGATGGAATCATTGAGAGAGCTATCAGTTATTTCTAGCTTTGAAGACGTTGAAGTAGGAATACTCACCAGGGTTTATTGCTCTCGTATGATGGTCTCGAAGAATATTCTGGATCCCAGAATTTATTAGAATTGGGTTTATCGTAAGGTTTGTTGTCGGTAGGCCACGGCTCTTGTGTCATCGAGTTGGGTTGCCATCGGGATATCTTACTCTTCGACCAAGGCACCGCATCCAGTGTCACCCAACCTCCGTTTCTGTCATCTGAAGGCGAGTTTGAATTGTAGAGCTTCTGCTTTTTTGCGGTTTCGTTTTGTTGAGGCTGTGAGGGAACCGTATCAAGAATTAGTTCACGATAAATGTGGTTTGAATAAAAAATTTTGATTTGAAATTTAGGGGAGTATGCAAATCGTCTTCTCTGCTTTAAATGTGACTCGATTTTTGAGGACAAGATGATAGCTTGATGGAATAGATCACTTTTCGTCAACAGATTCGAGTAGCAGTCTTTTCACAAGTCTCGTTTTGGAAAATGGAAGAATCTTGTTATTCATCTCATTCAACACTTGTGTATTCTGGTTTTCAAAAAAAATTTCCAATGAAAATACCGACGTTTTCGATTTATAACCATTGGAGTAGACGTAACTTGGCTCGCACGCGCGTACCACTCGACGACGGGTCAGAAATTTAACTTAATCGGTATCCGGCAAAATCATTTTTAGATTGAACCCCTTACAGAGTCAAATACATGTATCGTATCCGGAATCACAATTATTAAAGTGTGAAATATAAAAATCGACCCACGCACAGGTTCAGGATCAGCCCGGGTGAGTGAATTCAAACAATATCATCATTAGTGAGCTTTTTGTAGTTCTGATCCAAATTGTCAGTTGACTCTGGCACCACGGCATGGTAGTCAGGTGGAAGATCTTCTTATCCTTCATCGATAGTTGTGTTTCACAACCACCAAGTGATAATCATGCGCAGAGAATTGCTTCTTACTAAAAATTTCTAAAACTAAATATATCAGCCTTTCCTCGCCATTTCTCAAGATTTTGTGCCATGTTTTGTAAAAAGAATAATAAATTCTGGACAACGTTGTTCATAATGTTGATTTTTCAACAAAACCTCTGTCAAACAAAATATGAGACAAAATCTACATCCAAGTCAGAAGTTTGATTCAGACGTGAGAATCTCCTGTGGGCCATGATGAAGTATCGAAACTCAGACTTAGACGACCAGTGTGAGTTATCAATTGTCTTCAAAGCCAATTGAGTCACAGTTGGGTCTCCAGGAATCAATGAGAACCTAACTCCAAATCACTAAAATATCATTGAAGTCTCAATCATACAACTGCACAAAAAATTTTTGTGAAAATGTTGTCACCCCTCACGTTTGGATTGACATGTAAGAGTGATCCCGCCGAAAATGGGATTCTTGGGGCCAAAATCGTAACGAGGTGCAATTTGGGTCAAAAAATCATTCCAGTCCTAGACGAGTTTTAATGGGTTGTAGAAGTTAATTTCCACTAATTTGGGCACAAAAAGACAGTATATTGAGCTCCATAGCTCAAAAGTGAAGTCACAGACAGATACGCCAAGTATGTGTCCAAAGTGGGCCATGGAAAGGACAAGGATGGAATGGACATTTCGACTTAAAAAATATTCCCACGGATCGACAACTAGTCGCAGATTCATTTCCGCATAGAATTTCTCTAATGCAACCAAACACTGTAAGGAAATGTGTTTCTTAGAGCCGTATAACTTGTCAAGGAAGAGCGCAACATAGGGATAGAAAGGATGAAAAATTCCGTACTCGATTCTGAAATGACGTTATCATAGTGCGCTCGGCTGTGGATCCGAGTTTTCGGCTAGTGTTGCACATGAGTTAGGTGTATTTGAGTTTCTAGATGACAGCCTCATCTGTTAAAGAGGTTTAATGGACTATTACGGACTCCACGGAGCTAACCAGTGCTGTGTGAGCAATTTCGGTGCAAATCCGTCTTCAAAATGTCGGATAAACGTACGCGAGCTGAGCGTTCAATTTTGAGTTTCAAAGTGGTGGAATATGTTGTTTGAAGTGTTACAAATTGTAGTGCGTAGCTACACATAGGAGTTTTTGACTCTGCATATGCGTCGCAGTGAACTCAAGAGTCGAAGTAGGCTGCCCACAGGGGGTGGAATTGACATTTTTACCCTTTATCAAGCAGTAAAAGATATGGGGAAGTTGAGATCTTTTCAAAAGCTTTTGACGCCCTTTGACTCCCTTCGCTTCCCGTGTCATCTGTGGACGACATCATATAGGGTTTCGATTATCGCGGTATATTTGAGATGATTTGTAATTGGCTGGTCGGAAAAATCTGAAAAACTTCTCAAAAGTTCTTCTGGGTCTTGGTAATATATTTCAGAAGTTGAAATCGATTCACGTTTTTATACAGTACCGTGCCAAAATTCCTGAACGGGGGTATGAAATCCTCTCTTGCAAAAACGTCGATTGCTCGAGCCCAGATTAACGTAAAGGAATTTTGAAGAAAGCATCTCAAAGATGAGGAAGAATGCTAACTTTTTATGGTTTTTGATTTTTCTCTCAGCCCTTTTTGGTACCTCAAATAGCTGATGTAATTTCAAGGATTTCGAGAAAAAAACGGTTTTTACTCTATGGGCTGTAATTTGGACGCGGATGAAGATAGGACAATTTTGCAAAAAGCATCTTGAAGAGCGGAAAAAATGCCATTTGCAATGATATTTCGATTATTTTTCAGGTCGTGTGAATAAGAGTGTGAGAGCTCTCAAAATAGCCAGATTCTCGGATTTTCAATGAAATACGTGTAAAAACAGCAAAAAATGGCAAAAAACTACTGAAAGCTCTCACACTCTTCACACGACGTGAAAAATAATCCAAATATCATTGCAAATGGCATTTTTTCCGCTCTTCAAGATGCTTTTTGCAAAATTGTTCCATCTTTATCCGCGTCCAAATTACAGCCCATAGAGAAAACCCGTTTTTTTCTCGAAATCCTTGAAATTACATCAGCTATTTTAGGTACCAAAAAGGGCTGAGAGAGAAATCAAAAACCATAAAAAGTTAGCATTTTTTCTCATCTTTAAGATGCTTTTTTCAAAATTCCTCTATGTTAATCTGGGCTCGAGCAATCGACGTTTTTGCTACAGAGGATTTCATACCACTGTTCAGGAATTTTTGCACGGTACTGTATAGATGCGAAAAAAAAAATTACAACGAAAGATGAAAAGAATTTTTTTGGTCTTTTTCGTCATTTTTCCACTTTAATAGTCTATTGAGGATTTTTTCATACCCCTATCTTCACCGGAACATAGATGGAAAGTGAGCAGTTTAACGTCGTTGCATATCAAGAGGATAATACTCTAAGAAATTTGCTACAAAATGCATCTTTTTGAGCCTTAGAAACTTGAGGAGCTTAGGACACGTAAAATCCCAGTTTCCGCGTAATCGCCCATATATCTAAGAAATTATGACTAAAAAAAGATTTGACACTCTCCTCCACATGTCGAATTTCCAATAATGAAACGTCATGACCGGCAGACTTTGATGAATGTGATTCATCAAATCTAATGTACTTACAACACCAGCCGCGTGTGAATTACCACGTGTAAGCTTGTCGAAGGAGTATCTGTATACTATTAGCTCGTTATTCATCGAAGAGGAAGCTCTTGGTACAATCATCGATAGCGATACTTGACGAGTTGATTGGTATTTCCTGCTAATTCATTTTATTGCATTTGCAACGTTTCGGCTGTTATAATACAGCCCTCTTCAGGCTAAAATATACATATACATTATTACACATTACACATTTGAAGCAAACACATATATGGTTTTTTACAAAATAATATTATTACCTTAAAATTTGAATCGGTCTCGAGTTGAGGGATCACAAGTTCATCCAAATTACATTGGAGTCGTTGATGTATCTTAACAGAACTGAACTATCCACTTTCAATAAACATAAAAATGATCGTTACCTTATAAATAGTGAACACACGTATACATGAGGCTTGTGATCTCATGTATACGTGTGTTCACTATTTATAAGGTAACGATCATTTTTATGTTTATTGAAAGTGGATAGTTCAGTTCTGTTAAGATACATCAACGACTCCAATGTAATTTGGATGAACTTGTGATCCCTCAACTCGAGACCGATTCAAATTTTAAGGTAATAATATTATTTTGTAAAAAACCATATATGTGTTTGCTTCAAATGTGTAATGTGTAATAATGTATATGTATATTTTAGCCTGAAGAGGGCTGTATTATAACAGCCGAAACGTTGCAAATGCAATAAAATGAATTAGCAGGAAATACCAATCAACTCGTCAAGTATCGCTATTCATCATCAATCCTGCAATCGAGTCAAAATTATCAGATACAATCATCGAGTCAATTTATCTGGTATTGATCGAGATAATGTACCTTAGCGTGCCGCCGCCGATCATCTGATCGCCTGAACCCGCAGAGAAATCTCATCGTAAAATTACACACTTATAGATGATACAGAATTTAAAAGAAGACGAATGCCGAGAAGAGTGTAACGTTTTAACGGTACCAGTTAGGCCCATTACATACTGACTGTATACCGATGATACCTTATCCGTAAAGATCTGATGGAAAAGTTATTGCCTTCGATACATGTACGAGAGTATCGATCTCACTTGTCGTGGAATATCGCTTACACGCGAGAATAAATAGTCTTGAGTGAGAAAATGTAGTTTGAGTACACATAGCTTACATTATCCGCAATTTGATTAACATGATGAGAGAAAATTTTTGTCTTTATGATCGCTTTGGTCACGCTATGTAAGAAGCATCGAGATCTCACATATTTGGCTTTTTAGGTGTCACTTTTTAAATTGGCGATTGGAGATTGTGAAAACTCTGATTGGCGATATATTTCTCTGTAACGCTCTAAACCATATCGTGGTTGTGACTATATTACTTCAAAGACTTGCATTGATTAAGCTTCATCGATCTAATCAGAGCTTAATTGGGAATTAAGAATGCGTGTAATAATTCGTCACAAGAAATTTCGAATCACTCACAACTATTTGATGTGAACAAGACTGTTCGAAAGATTTAAAAGATATGATAAGTTTTTATGATCATCTGAAAATCATATTGACTCACAATTATTTTTTTTATTTTATCCTCTTTAGGTCCTTTCTTGGGGTCCTACCTCGCTAAAACACATGAATCATTCTCAAAAAATTCTATTTATGAGGGAAACAATTATAATTGAGATATGTTTCAATTATTCTCATTCCTGCTCTTCAATTTTTACGTCTTTAGCCAACTTTCCATGCACCAGACTGTCACTTTGAAGTCCAGAAAATCATCTTATAGTGAGTGGTTGATGACTAACAATGAGTTTTGTAGGTAGATACATCAAACCTTTGGATAAGATTCGATTTTTGTATGATTTTAACTCCTGTTGAGCGACAAATCAAGCGCATAGAATTTGGCTCTCGTGAATAAATTTAGTTTCTGCTATGATTTGAGGCTGTCACGAGACATTGCCTCGTGACGGCGTTTCCCTGTCGATTGGCTACCCGAGATCGGGTAGATGGGTTAGATCCAATTCTTTTATTCCGTTAATTCTCAACAATTTTCCAACAACATCGGAGAACAAGTGTCTATTAGTCAGAATGGACTTCAAATTTTCCATGTCTTTTGATGACGAGAGTGGTTTTTTTTGAGGATTATCTAGTCAACACCCGAAGAAGTTGACAAATATAACTAAAAAGCTAGTCAAATTAATATGGTGAATGATTCATCTAGTTGGTCTCATTCACTCCTATCAGTCTTATCGACGATTCAATGAAATTTCATCGATTAATTCCTTATTAGTATGATCAATGCCGGCACCAGTCATTTTGTCAAATATTTCAAAATAAGCGTGAGTTTTAGTTTTGAAAATTGAAATGTTGCCGTGTTATGGTAATGACGCTGAAGGCGTTATGAAATCATTCATGTTCGTTACATATTTTACATTTGAAAATTGATTATTAACTATCGTATTGATGTAGACTTTTCTATCAGATTTCTATGTGTTGTACTAATTGATAAATGGCTAACTTCGGAATCCCTGGAAAAATAGATCCTCTACCGTTTGTGGAGAATAATCAGAAAGGGTCAAAAAAAATTCTGTCAATATTCATCCATTACTATCCTAATCTGTATGAAAAATCAATCATGATGTGACTCATACTAAAATGAGTAATGTGCTGGATCATTGAGTTTAAATTTTACCAAAATATTTTATTCTCGTGGAAGCTCGAATACTCAGATTACCATTTTGGTTCCTTTGAAAAGTTCAAATAATGAGTTTCAGAAACCAATATGAGTTCATTTAATCATGGGGTAGTTATTCAAGTCATCGTATAAATCGATATTAATGTTTGCAATGAATAGATTGCTCGATCTGCATTGACGTCATATCCACGATGCCGGAGTAATTGAAAATATTGAGTTCTTTAATGTAACCAGAACAAAATGTTACAAAAGCCTAGATTCAAGCATTGCACGAGTCACAGTTAAAAGATCGATCCTCAACGCGGGGAAGCAAAAAGTTTTCAAGCGAACGTATGATTACACAAAGTATACAACCCTGCATATGACGAGTTATGATTTTTCAAGTAGAAAAATATTAAAGATCAAGATCTGCCTCGTTGGCATTTGATCCATATTAAATGCCCTTCATGAAATCATATACCTGCCCTTCTTGTACAGAAATGGAAATGCTACCCACATAGAAATGAGCTACTACACATCATCAAAACACGTATAATTAGCTATCATATAATAGGTACGCTCCAATTGCGAATCCGATTGACGTCAGCCTTCGGCTTTTAGCTGGATCACGATCCTCCTACATTTTTCATTACCCATATCCTAAGTACAAGATCAGAACATAATCAGTAAGTAAGAGAATTTTTTTTTAAATCCCCCCTCGAGCACAAGTTTATAAGAATAATCACGGACCTCGCCCTCGCTTCGTTTCATACGCGACCGCAAAGTTAAGACCGCGATCTCTACAAATTAGCTGTTTTACATATGGGCATTATCGTGCAAACTTACACATTTTGTGATCAAAAATCCAGAAATTGAAAACTGAGCCTCCGCTTGTCTATGCCAATTTTTTCATTCATTTCTGCACATAGAATGATGATTTGTCATAAAATGGATGGATAGGTATAGTTCCATTTGTGTGTGTGTGTTTGTACTATTGGGTATCCCGGGAAACAGCTTTTGAGTCCACGGGTCGATCTAATATTTTGCCAGTAAAATTAGTCGCAACAATAATGGAGTTGACATAGGAACTTTTTCACGTGGATTTCATCCATTACCATCAAATACTAATAGAGAAATTGTTTGCGCCCAGAGAATTTGATTTCTAGTGGAGTAACATATGGTATCCATGGAACTGACATAACCTAATTACTTGGCTAAATTTCGGCTACAAATGTATATGCAGCATTCAGAATTTGAATTCTGGGCCTTTTCTCGCGCTAGCAATTGGTCATTTGACATATTTTCTTGAAATTTTGTCGGGGACGAAGTCCTTCGTAGTGAATTGGAAACGCTCTGGTGTAATTTCTGAGAAAGTTCTCATTTTTAATAAAAATCCCATCACAAAGAGGTACATGACTCGGGGTCTACAATCGGAACATTCTGGTCCTAGAACCTATGACAAGTAGTTGGCCCAGTATCGGATTTTGAGGGAAATATTCGAGAATATCCACTGCACTGATCACACCGACGGTGGCGCTAAGACTACACTTGTAACTTCGAATACAATAGCACAAGGAATTGACATTCCGACTCATAATCTTTGAAAACCAAAAATATGACTCGACAAAAAGGCCTAAGAACTTTGTGCGAGGTGTATGTAGGCAAATTTAAATAGAGTGATTCGGAGCTTGCTCGTCGAAATGGAAGTTCATCACACGTTCCTTGAAACTTTTCGCGATAACACCCATATATATCCTCTCACACGTTCACTCCCCCTATGAATGTTAAATGAGCTGGCAAGTGTATAGAGTACAAGCCACAATTACGACAAGTACAAGAATAAGAAGGGCAACAATGTAAATGAGGAGGGAAAGGAAAGAGATGGAGATATAAGAATGATATCAGCCCACCTGCGGCGATGAACCAAGTCCTCCCTCATGTTCATGTTGTCCATATCCATTTATGGATAACTTCTCAATGTTTGCTTGCAGGTGTGGTTTTTGACTATCTTCATCCTCTTTACTGTTGTAGGGTTGAGGTTTTTCAGTTGGACGCCTCACTTTACTGGCGTACTCGTCGAGGAAACGATTTAAAGAATCTGGGTCAAATCGACGAGATTCCGACGATGATGATGATGAGTCGTCTTCGGAAGATCGACGATTTTGAGGCTGTTGTTGTTGGTAGTGATGGTGATGATGATGCTGGTCACGTTTGAGATAGAAAAAACGGGACTGGGCCGAGACGAGGGCCACCGATAGGGCCAATGCGAGCAGGAAGCTCGCTCCCTTCGGCAGCATCGTCTGTATGAAAGAATTAAGAAATTTTATTTCGATTTTATAGATCTTGGTATATATTTTTATTGGGCTGATTAATGAATTGGATGGACCCGCTCACTTGAGTACCCCCTTCCTACCTTCGAAAAAGTGTTGTGATACGAAAAAAATTACAGTAGAATCCGGTTATAACGAGTCCGGTTATAACGAGAATCCGGTTATAACGAGCAAATTTGGAAGATTTGGTTGGCCGCCATATAATGTATGTGCAAACAGGTCCGCCTATAACGATCCGGATATAACGAGAATCCGGTTATGACGAGCAAAAATTATGTTCAAAAATTCTGTCAAAATTTGGTTTTGGCACCGGCTATACCGAGCAAATCAATGTTAACGCCGTACGATTCTGAGTTCGGGAGCCTAAGACTCGAGGTAAACACGAGTACCAATGCGAATACACATGCAGTACGATGTCACTGAGCAAAATGGATAGATCGAATACAAGGAAGCGAAATTTCATGACGAGTGCGTTCTCGTAAACTCTGAAGCAATATTGAAATTTCTCAGTTACAATTTTTCATTTTCCATCATGTGTATCTGATCGTTTTCATTTTGCGGTTCTTTGAGTTCATGACAAATGCGAATTCTTGAATATTGTATGTCCATATCATTAAGTAGATTAATGCATATCTACGTCATTGTCACCCTGTCATCGTATTCTGAATGTTAATCATCATTAGTTATGTGAATTCTTGATAAAAGATACTTAACGATCTCAAGATTAGTTGTTTTTCATTCATCAGGAGTAGTTATAACGAAATCATATGAATTGAGGCTGATAAATCGGAGTCCGGTTATAACGAGGTCCGGTTATAACGAGCATTTTTCTTCGGTCCCTTGGAGCTCGTTATAACCGGATTCTACTGTAATAACTATTTGTAAAATTACGAGAAATGGCAATATTACAGAATTGAAAGTTTTCGATTTTTCCCATTTTCTTGAGCATAAGAGCATAGAGAATTTATTGCTATTGGGATACACTCGGATACATTCCTGGCTTCATCTCAGAATTTTGAGGATTTTTCAAACTTTCATTATGTGTCCAAGTGAAGTTATAACAAATATCGGTTTTCCGACATGTCCACATACGCAGACGCTTTTGGCGAGCGGGTTAATAAAGAAAAGCACTGCTGACCGAAAAAATCCTGCATGAAATTGAATAAAAGATGGCAAGGTAGAATGTAAAATTTGAGTAGGGTATGTATCCAAATGAGGTAATGGTCTGAGATTATATTTTCATACTCCATCGCACTTCTGAGACAAAATTGTGTCTCACAAATCCAGAATGTAAAAGGCTGACCTGAGTACTATGGGATAGAAAAATTTAGCCAAATGATTGATTTGTGTAGAACCAAGTCAATGAAGTCTTGACGAGGTCATTGCTTCAGCGCAGAATCGATGACTATCTCGACAATCTTTGAAATGATAATAAAGAATTTAGAATCACGCAAGCCGTTTAAAACGCAACTTGTGAAATTGGAGCACTTTTTTGTGATACACAAGTGTAACCTCTCACAGCACTCACTCTATATCGAAGATAGATAACGGCTGATAACTCTTCGAACTCATCGAAAAAATTCTACCCTAATGAATTTAGTTTTGATAATGCCATTTTAATTGTTATTGAAAATCTGGATTACTTGCAAACGATGTTAAAAATTTTTCTGAGTTATTGCTATTATATTTCACTGGGATCAAAATTACAGGAATGCCAAATACTATTAGTTTGAATTTTCATTTTGACAAAGAATATATTCCCCTTGTGACTAGATATTCAAATCAATATGTTTATTCGTAAATATTGCAGAAAATTTTCGACCTCGATCATCAGTTATTGTAATGATGATGATAGGACAAAAAATACTTGGAGAACTTGTTTTATCATTCAAATGGCTCATTATGTGAATTCCATGAATGAACCGATCAAATCTTCCAGCAAAAGTGAGAGTGACTACAGTTCATATTCGATCAAAATCATACTCTGATCATTGATAACTAAGAAATACATAAAAATGACGTCTACAGATCGTACAGAACTTAATCGCAAGTATTAAACTTTTCATGAAGCCGTACCTATTTATCAAACTGGTCATCAATAACTATACATACTCGTTTCCTTTACTCCAATATCAAAGTGTAATCTTGCTTCTAATCAATAAACTTTCATCACGCCGAGAGCGTATGATATCTTTGAAATGATCTCCATCTCTAATGAAAGTGAATCTCAAGCTAGGTATATACTATACGATACAGATTTTGCATGTGCCTATCAAATCGGATCGTCTAAGAATATTTTTCTTTTGCGGGAGGAGAAATCTCGGGCAAACGTACATATTTCATCGTATAGCTCTTTCTTCTACTTTCGATTTCAGACTCTGAGCAGTGCTTTTGCCTATATCTCCATTCTGATACTTAATTTTGCACGCAAAACTAAAACTCGTCTCACGAATGATTACTGACATTAATGACCATAAGGCGATGACTCGTAAATGTTGCTTTCGGTCACACGTGCGTGCATAAATTTCAAATACGAGCAGTTTTTCTTTACGAGAGCGAAAGTTTAGAATAGAACCAAGATTATACTCGACGTACCTACCCGACATAAAAAAATGCTTTTTTCAAACTTAGATGCAAGAAAGTCAATAACTGTCAAGGTTGATGACTTTTCGGAATTCTGTGTTGTAGTAGTCTGTGCTCGAATTTCTATTGATTACGCATGATAATTTGGTCAATGAACTACTATTCAACGGTGAATCCAACTGTATAGGAATAATGAGTTCTGAACAAGGAAAAATTAAAATTTCCAGAATCAACATCGCCAATTCTGTATTTACAGTTCACGAAGCTATTATTACTCTCAGAGATATTGAGAGGATGTTATTAGAGTTTCTTTCGTATCACATATTCGCCAACATTGTTGAGCTATCGAATTTTCCGATGAGTATTTAAAATATCGTAAATCTGACATTCCACCACAGTTGATCTCAATTTGTAGTTCTATCTATCTACCAAACTGAATTGAATTTATGGATGACTACAAATTTAATCGATTACATCTTGGGCTGCACCAATTTTTAGTCATCCACAACTTAATTTGTGGTTTTAGGTTCCTTATGACGGATTAAATTTGTAGATATGCACGGTTTCAACATGTTCACTGCGACGGCGAAATTCGCAATTCTTTCTCTGTGTGCGGCGCACAGCGAGAAATCAAAACAAAGTTGTGGTCACTAGCAGCCATCTGAAAGCATAGATGCTAAATAGAATTCGCCTCGATTTCTCGCTGTGCGGCGGAACCCACCAGTGGGTCCTGCGATATTTTAATTCTCATCAGACGAAAATCTACCACACACAGAGAAGGACAAGCGGAACCCACCGATGGGTCCCGAGCAAATTCATATGTGACATACTACGAATTTGGTTCTAGATACAGGGATTACAAATTGTAGTCGCGGGTAAATTACAAACTAATTGGAAATTTATAATGCTGATTTTGTAGGTCTTCTAGAGTCAAAGTTTTTGAATAGCGACAGAATAGAAAATTTACCAAGATATTTAAAAATTCGGTGTGATTGGAATTCGACGTCTTCGGCATGACAAACACTGGAATCGTCAAAATCTCGAATTGTGTCATGAATTTTGGGATAGAGAAGATATCGTCAATAACGCCAATTCTGCACTGCTTCAAGGATTGGTAAAATTTTCCAGATTATCCGATATCTTAAAAATTTATCAAAAACTTTGAATACTGTAGTACGGCAATAAGTATAGATAAGGTATAAAACAGTGACAACACTGACAAAGGCTGCAAACTCATGTCGGAATCAGAGCCGCATCAATAGAAGATGTTAAGTAGTCGGTAACCTCATAAATTCCAGCGACGTTGCAACTTAAAAAGCGCTAATTTGTTCGAAATTGTTGAAAATGAAGCTTTTCCACCCTTTAACCGATCCAAAAACCAAAAACGCTTCACGCGCGATTACCTCCAATACATAAAAAATTACAAAACAATGCACCCACTTCCTCAAATAAAAATTTTCGGGTCCAACTCGTGTTTATCACAAAAATTATTCAAATTTCGCGCGCGTAAGAGCTTGCACGTTATAAACACTGACCGTGAGAATCTCCTGATGCTGCTGCTGGCTTAGATGTTGATGTTAGCTGTCACATAGGTGCACGTGGTTGTATCAATCCTGTTTCCGAGTATAGTATGTATAAAAAAAAAAAAAAACCGCTGAAGATCCCGGTTGTACTGTCTCGCGCACTCCTGCGACGCACTTGACCTCGACTGTTCAAGGTCCGAGATGGTTCTGACGGTGGAGACGTTGGCCCCGTTTGCTTTAAATCTAGATCCCCACCTTGAGAGTTGGTGAACGCGCCGGGCCTCTGACAACAGTATAGCCGGCGAGTGGGCCCATATTGCTGCAGTAACAGCAAGCACATGTTAGGTATCTTACAGCTGAGACGACGCCTTTAAGCTCGGTATATATGGTGTTTTACGCTGCGGTATGGTTTGTCTTTGATATTTACATTGACTTGTTGTTAGAGGGTTCATGTATCTCATGTTCAACACGTCAAGATGCATTTCACATGCGCTATTGTGTTCTAATTTTGACGAGACTTTTGGAGGTATGCCTCAATTTTCGCTAAGTAATCTGATTTGTAGACTTGCATCCACACGAAATACTCCATGTGAGATGAGCACCCTTTGAAGAGTCAAAAAATTTCATACTTTTGACGGAAGTTTAATCGTGATAGAATGTGACCGAATCAACTTTACCCTCGAAGATGAATTTTTTCTAACGACTTACTGGCTTTCCATCTAACAATCAAGAAAGAACTGCGCAGCGTCTACAACTTGACAAATTTCATCGAGATGAACGTTGAGTGATTTTTGGTTACGAACATAAACTTTGATATCTCAAATTGTTATCTCGTCGAGGTATTTGGTAAACTTTTTCGAAGAATTTGGCTAAAGATGTTGAAGGAGTTTTGAAATAAAAAAACATTTTTCGCAGAAATGTTGCTGATTCATCAATTTCTCAAATCAAGCTGTTCAATGACCGGGCGGAACATTTCGAATTTTTCAGAGACGATGTTGGAGTAACTTTCTGTTGACAATTCCAATTGATACATTTGTTTCCCTTGAAGTAAGAGGCCTTTTTTGTGTGGGGTGTGCAATACCCCATGGGGTCCATTTTTAATTTTGTAGAAACTAATTTTACTAGCCAAAGATTTATTATTCTGAGGTTCAAAACGCCTCACAAAGATAAAATCATCATATCTCTTGTCAATCATGACATTTGATATTTTTTGGCCCTTCACTTGAATAAGGGAAAGTAGGGGTCCAGCATTTCAGGAAAAAGCGCGGACGTACTTTATGGAAGACTCCTCACCTTATTAGGCTCGGGGAGGAGAAGGAGACTTTGCATATCTACGCTAAAGCAAAATAGTTTTCAATATGTTACATGAGTGAATGATTTTAATTTACAGTAGATTTTGGGACACATGATGTATTATTTTGACACCGGATAAATTCAAGTTCAAACCCGATTTTGCTCTAAGAAGAGACTCTGAAAGTCGGACTAATCATTTGAAAATCAATATTACAAGTTTCAGCGGTTTGTTGTGATTCAGTGCGATTTTTACCTGACTTTAAGAATTTCTTCTTACAGTGTTGTGGTAGAATGTTATTACCGTCTCAATATCAACGTCAAATTTATTGATTTTCAAGGAAAATTGAGGTGTCATGTTCATGTATTTCAAGACGATAAGATGAAATTTCAGCTACCGTTGGTGAGCTCCCACAATTACCTGTCAAAAATGCAACAATTTTTTGGAGAATAAAACCTGTATTGTTATCAGAATTCTGAATATAATTGAATCATCACCGCAAATTTTATTAGGAGTTATTCACAGACCATTAGAAAATCCTCTACCGATTGCACATAAATAATGAAATGAGATCTTGATCATCACTTATTCCCGCAGTAAGAGATATTTATCTTGGTCCAGCTTTCTCCCTCGGTTTTTTGCAAGTTCTATATATTTAGGAAAACAATTTCTAAATTAAATTTGAATCATAGTTTCTGTATTTTTGTTAGTTTAAATTTGAACCACGTCAAACACGTCTCAAATTAGCAAGAAAGCAAATCTCTCCGCATAACTTCAAACGTCAGAGTGAAATCTTGAAGCTTGTAGCTTTGACAGTATATCAATTTATTTTAACACTCTGATGGCAAAGTATTTTGACGATGATTTTATAGCATTTAGCTTGCTCATGGAAAACGAGTGGAGAAGTTTGAAGCCATACGAACTTTTTGGATGGAATCAAACGATGAGAGTGTGAGAGTGAGAGAGTAGCATTCTGTAAACTGCATATCATGCAAACTTCCTCGTCAAACTTGAAATCTTGATGATATGGTAATATCATTTGGAATAAATCCGCATACTATTTCGAAATATGTGACATGATTCAAATATTGTATCATGAGGAAGTCTGTTTGATAACAATACCATCCTACAGTTTAAAAGAAAGTTGCAACTATTGTTTTGAAGCAGATTGCGTAACTTTCCTTCAAAGGATTAAAACAATGCGTGACAGAATGAAAAAATGTCATTACAGTTTTGTCATCCCGTTGGTGAGTTCTCAGATTTTTTCCGACACAGTGAATACGCCTCGGGAACATATTACTATATTATGTTCATATGTATAAAAGTGGGTATTTGTTGTGCGAGCATATTTTTTTATTATTATTTTTTTTTTTTTATCAAATGTGCCAGCATATGAAATGGAAGATTTCTAGATCGGATGAATTGTATCATGGTTTTGTGGTAACGAGCATCATTTTTTGTCACCACCATTCGAATCAGAACATCAAGACGAGCTTGCATCGAATGTGAAAACCGAGCAGATTCTGATGTATGATCAGTGATTTGTGTCAATGCAGTATAAATGGGAGTCATCCCAAAGATTCGAAGCTTTGGGTCGGATCTATTCCAGACATTCATGTAAACAATTGATCACATTCAAAGTTGGACTTTGGATTCACCTGTAGAGGTGATTATCATGAGCCTATCTCGGGTTGAAAAGGCGAGATAGTTGGGTTTCAGGGAAGAAAGTGCTTCCTGTGGGGTGGGATTCTAATTATCTCCAGGATCATTTTACGAGAATGATCAAAATCTTTCGTCAATGGATTTTAAAACTAGGCGATTTTTTCGAGCCGTTGTGAAATTTTCAGATACAAATGAAAATATCGCTGGGGCTTCGTAAATCCTTGCATTTCTCCCTGAAGTATTACAATCACCCAAACTGGATCCAATTCTTCCATATATGTTGGCACATCATTTTGTGAGTTTTTAAATAATCTACAAAAAACTATTCAGCACTTTTTTTCGATATAACTCATCTCTCCCAACTAATCACGAAATAGACAAAAACCGCAAAAGAGGCGAATTCTATCATTATAATAGAAAGATCGAAGAAGTAATTTTATTTCAAAATCCACTCACAGAAAATTTTTATTTTTCTAGAGAATGATCCTAGAGATACCTAGAATCATACTTCACAGAATTTCTCTCCCTGAACCTTCAAGTTTCCCGCTTTTCTGACTTACTGTGTTAGTAAACGACAAGAATGAGCCGGAAACGGTCTTCTTGTATCGTACAGACCCACCTGCATACTTTTGTTGATATTTTGGTCAAAATGCCGTGACAGCAAATCTCTATCGCTGTATCTCCTGCACTTTGATTACGTGGGTCTAATTTTACAGTTCCATGCGACATCCCCTACAAAGTAAAACACTTTTCAATGTATAAGGAAATGGCTTATACATTGGAAAACATTAATCTCCGTAGGAGGTGTCGCATAGATGTAAGAAATAAGTTTTGTCGGGAGTATATCAAATATATAAAAGGTCGTAACTTATTTTCTGCATAGGTTGTTCGAGAACTCATTCATCTCATCTATATGACGAAACCAAATCAATGTCAAAAGTTTCGCTTTTGTTAATCCTGAAAAAAAACAAAAATTGTGAAATTCATTCAAATTTGTCATTGTTGTAATTTTCCAATCAGTACGGATTGGACATCCTTGTCGGGTTGCCGTCATACAGGCGCTTATTCCTCGAACATTGGGTGCATGAGGCCATATTAATAATATTGGGTTTCTTACTCTTCTCGGTCTTTGGTAATCCTCCAAACGCAAGAGTGAGTTGACCAGGTTTCAGCGTAAGTGTTTCGTGCCAGACTGAGTGAACAATGACTCGAATAATACAAAAGACCTAACCCTACCAATGCTAAAGCTATACCGAACGGTAGCCATTTTACGCCTGTTTGCAAGCAACCCGACAACCATGTCCAATCCCTATATTTGGCCCAAAACTTCCTGAGAAGTCCCTAGAATCCACTACGGTCTTCTTATTACCAAAATGATAAAACTGAAACTTAATCCGAAAAATTCCCTCATGAAAAATTCATTTTCATGAGACACTAATAAAGACCTCAATTCTGAGATCAAACAACAATTATTGTTTCCCTGCTCAAGTCAGCAAATATTGCTATATTATTTCAGATGTCTAAGCTCATCTTATCAATGAGAGCAGTCAGTATTTAGAATGAGATTCCCTAAATAACTGCGGTAAGGTGTGAAAACCGATGTGCGAAAATACTTGTCCCATCATTCACAAATGATGAAGAGGTTCTCATTTCATAGCCTCGAAGAACCAATCGATCGTTAAACGTTTCCGACCACACCAATCATGGCACCCACCACCTCATATCCCCAAAGCAATAAATCTTTCCTGATCCGCAAATCATGACCGATTAACAGATAAGTACTCTCACCTCTACATACACACATACTCATCCATACATAACCCAATAAGAGAGTCTAATGGACATAAGGCAACTCGTTTGCTGGTGCTTTCAAACCGACTAACGAGGACTCGAAAATTAATCAAATTATACAAATTTCGAGCATCTCAAAAATCTGATGGCAACAAAATACAAAAATAATAAATGGTCGCATCTTTTAGTCACGGTTCCTCGTCAAATTAGTTGCTCAGAAATCTAGAGCTAACTCTCTCATCGTCAGAGGACTGATGTTGGCTTTAGCAATCGGTTCGTCGCGAGCATTCACGTCACGCGCTAATTATTATCTTGAGGCGTCGGTCGTGTCGTATTATCTCTGTGTAAATCGTCCTGGTGCATAAGTATATACTCTGGAAGGACCTCCACCCGCGATTTACATTTATATATCTGTATAGTTGAGCTTTATGTATATAAATGTAAGTGGTTTGGCTTCTTGATTCTATGCATGGGTAGTCAAAATCCTACTTTCTCCGCTCACAACAATTGTAACAAAGTGATGGCGCGGTCAGTCGTAAAATGATCTCGCCTTCGTTTTTGAGCTCCTGGATCTACACGATGATTCTGAGGTATTCTATACGGTATAGCCTCTTCTGCATTCACTTTTTATATCTGCTTTATCTGTTTCTTGTGAATGTTGGCTCGTGCCTCGATTATGTTTTTATTTGAAGTATCGGTGTTGTTGGTGGCGAGGGAGTACGATAAAATTGGACGGAAGGAAAATTGGGTTTGCAGGTGTGAGAAAAGCAATCGAGAAAATTTTATATGAGTTTAGAAAGTTTCGATTTTTATTTTTTCGGTCGTTTCCGTAAATTAAAATTCTCTGCAGCTTCGACCTCAGATTTCGGTCTATTTCACGAAAAATGCACGGAACTTTGAAAGTTACAAGAATTCACGTATCATCTGACCAGTGACACATGCGTGTCTTCATTGTTTATGAATGTTTGAACTATATAGACCATTTTTTTCTAAAGATCTGAAAATTGACAAGAAACAATACAAAACTGGCTGCTACAACACACCCGAGTCAGACAGAAATTAGTATCAATTTTCTCACAAACTCATTGAGCTTTGTTCGCAAAAAATGTACATTTTGTCAACAATCTCGTGAAAACTTTTCGCCAGAAAGTTTGACCCTTTTTCACGGTTACCTATCTGGACCAAGTAGCGAAAGCATCGCTCATCGTGACAATGCTCCAGAACGTGATGATCTCATTCTACACCAACTTTCTTGTGTCTTTTGACTGAGTTATAGCTGTTGCTATTATTTCGCCTCATTCCTCCGTGAAATCACAACTAAAGTCATAACGTTCCTATTCGCGGAAGATAAATGTAAACGGTAATTGGTCAAACGTGGTTGACCACAGAAATGATGTTTTATTTTACTTTCTTCGGTAAAGAAAGTTTAACTTCAAAATCCAACCAAGTTCAACTCATTTGAAGAATGAAAACTGCTGTTTACTGACAATAGAATATGACATTTTAAAGTCAAGTTAAAGCTATCACTTTTGTTGAGGTATTCTGAAGGTCTATAAAATTATGTGGGAGAGCTAGTTATCCGGAAGATTCTAGCGTTTCGCGTTGCGTGAAAATCTTAATCAATATTGTGTTACGAGGTTATGAGTATCAGTTGTATTGGATGGCTCAAGTTGAAATTTGTCATTCATTAAAGCTGGTAGTGAGTATTTTTTGATCAACGAATCTGCAGCTGATTAAAATGAACCAGTATTACGAAGTAACTGAATTTTGATCCGCCTCAATGCAAATGCGTGGTAGAAATGGGCAGCCTACCGATGGTCTAATTGTTTACATTCAAGCAATACTGATAGAACAGCCATGGGAATTCGCGATCACATCATACAAATCTGAAATTTCAGCGATAAAAGACTCCCAGCAAAAGAGTTTTCCCAAACTTTCCCGAGCCCCAAGTACCAAGTTTTCTCATGGACCAACGATGAGTAAAATATCGAGAATGGAGCACCAGGACTATTAGGTTCTACGAATTGAGGATCATTTCCTCCATAACCCATAACCGTCAACTCAATTAACACATTCGGTATGAAATCGTGACAACATGCTTTACGGTCACAAGGCCGAAAAAATTCATCTGAAATTAAGTGATTGCCCGATTTGAACAATGAGGCTCTTTATACCCAAAGCATAAATAGCGGATCAACGATAAGAACAGTAATTTTGCCTGGCACGGTATATTGGCATTTTTAAATGATGAACATATATTGAGACGAGCTTTCCCCGCTATTTTTAACGAGACGAATGAGAGCCACGACTATAGGGCGGATGAGCTTTAGTACGGTCCAGACAAGAAATTACCGACTTGTCCAGCCTCTATGTAATTTACATTTAACCCGTTGGGCATCGAGACTCTGATATACCCAATTGGCCGCTTGATTGTGCCGTCCACACTGCCGCACTGCACTGCACCGCAAAGCCAAGGCTTTGGAACAACTGAGCGATAAGTCCCCTCTATAGATGGGCCCGTTGTTCTTTGGGATACCAAATTTTCCTGAAGCGTGACTGACCCGACTAACCTCAGAGTTTGTCTCTATCATCATTATTAGTTTCTGATGTCATCCATTGACGTGACCATTCCTGTCATGGGCTTATACCAACTCGATCCTGTTGTGTATGGGGAAGATTTCGATTCAATAATAAATGAGTGCTTGAGAATTATACTTTTCCAAATCTTGATGATGTTTTTCTAATGCTTAATCGTATGGACAAGCTTAGCCGGTCAACAAACTGCATGTTCATGGTGGAAACCATGGAAATCTTGTGGGTGCCACAGGAACCGTGGTAGAAATTGTGAGCATCTTTTGTCCAAAAACTGACCAAGTCTAACCCCATTGCATTGTCACTATATCCATATATTGCATGGGTAGCCAAGAAAATTGGTCACATTTTTACCAGGGAAGGCCTAAAATAATACCGTGGGATACCCCTGTCTAATTGACTCTTGGCCATTCTGTTCATTTATCAGTGACTTTGAACCAATAACAATGTTTTGAATATGGATCCAAAATTCATTCCGTTTGCATGCCACCCTCACTCACAATCCGGATGTATTTAGTTCGTCGGAGTCTTTGGATTCAGGTTCGAGTCATAGGTTTCATGGTTCTGTTGAACAATGGAAAAATTTAATCGAAGAGTGAAGTCAAATTCCCTTGATTCGGTGGTCTGAAAGTTCTATTTTGGTGGGTTAGATAGTCATCTGATGTCACAACTTCTTCTATTTAAGCTAAAAGTGATCATTCTTGGGTACACTCATTTTCACTTCTCTAGCTCACTGTGCCCGCAGAGTAGAAAAATATTTCCATTTTCAAAAAAAGTTCCGACATAAATGTTCCGACGCAGATCACTTTCAATCACTAGCATGCACTGGTGTTCTCATCCGTTAAGTTTATTACCGTAGCAACCATGTTGACATGGCGGTCAGTTGATGGTCCGTCCATTCGCACGATTGACTTGACGATCCTCTCAATGCCAATCCACAAATTCATCGACGAATTTGTCTGTTGAAGAAATAACCCCAATGACTGACTTACCAACTAATCCTTTTGACTCGTAGAACAAGTGTGATATTACTTGTAAATCGTCTGAAAGCTATTATATCAAGTAACCCTCTCACAATTGTAGAAAATATATGATCGCTGCGACACAACAACAAAAGAATGTATTAGCATGTACTATTAACACATTTGCTCTAAATGATGTAGTATACTGTGCAAAATCAAGTTGAAACTTTTATTGTAACATTCTTGTATTTGATAGAAACAATTAAATACTTACTTGCTTACTTGACTATAGTATTTTTGATTTACTGGTCCCTAGACCGATGAAAGAACCAGCCTGTGAATTTTCAAACTCATTAGCCTGGTGACCTCTCCATAGTAATTCCAATCAGGACGAATATCCTCTTACATCCATTAATTGAAATTTCCTAAGATGATCTACCATATAGCCATACACAACAATTAGATTCAATAATTAGTTGATCTGCCAACATACGGGCATTCCTGTTTTTAAGCGGATTATTTTAAGGCGGATTTGATTATACCCAGCTCTCCAATTATTCGATTCCTCTTCTTCTTACGCAGATGGGTTCTTTGATTATTCACGGATCGGAAGATGATCTTCCAAAATGGCATCCCAATGGTAGCTTGAAATGGCATACGTAGGTGTCTCAGATGATCGGTGGAGGTTTTGTTGCATGTCAACGAAAACTCTCCATTTACACAAACATGTACCCGACGAGGAAAATGTTTCGGAACATAACAAAATCGTCAAAGTACCTAGAAAAAGATGAGTTAAGAGAAAAAAGTCTACATATTGGATTCACGACGAGCTGGTAAGATAATCTGATTAGTTTGTCAGAAATTTAAAGTCAGACAATCCTAACTCCAAAATAGGCTGTGCGTGTTATCGAACAATGATTTATACGTAAATGAATCGACGATCCGACAAAAGCTCGATTTTCATCCAAGATTGTGTGAGTGCTGCACAAAAGGTTGGTCGAGAGGGGTTCAAAAACATGAATGACTCTCATGTTGCTGAGCTTTTGAACGAGATTGAGGAACGTTCGATCGAAATAATCGAAGCGATCCTCGAACCTAATGCCGAAGAAGTTGCTGAAGAGCCCACTGAGGAGCAGCGAGCCTTGAGCAATCCAATGTCACGAAAATTATCAACAAGTTGAAGGGCCCTCTCGAAGAAGCTCAAGAGCTTGATCCCTTGATGACTAGGAGCATGAGATTCAAGTATGACTGCAAAGTTGCAATCCGCGCGTATGAAGACCTGCAAAAAGATCTTATGCGACGGAAGGAGCAGACTCGGATCAACGATTTTTTCAAGTCTGGGCTATGGAAATCGTTTCATATCATTCTACAGAGCAATTTCGAGAGCAATTTTGAATAAGTCCTTGAATGAAGGATTCACGTCTTTGTTGAAATAGGAATTTCTGAAACTTGGCCAAAAAAAGTTGTAGCTCCATCCTCCCTTCTCCCATAAGGACAGAGCTCATTCACGCGATTTTTTATACGTGGCACTTTCGTGGTACGCATTAACCGCGTAAAAACAGAAATTTCAGTAGTAACCTACAGCTCGCTCGTTCTCGCAGCTTGTTTTCTTGATGCCTGCCAACTATCGGACTCACTGCTCAGGTGGTTCGCTAACTTCCCGACCAACCAAGCTACGAATTAATCACCTAGTTGGCCTGCAGACAGTATTAGCCTGTCGACCTTACGATCAGGTGACTTTTGAAATTTCTCATGGTCTGACCTCGTTCTCAACCCATTGAGCTACAGATGTATCACCTAAATGACTTATGGGTTGTACTAACTCGACTACCTCAAGATCTAGTGACCGTTCGAATTGCTAACATTCTGACCAGTTGCCCAATGCGCTGAGCTACGGACTTATCACCTAGTTGACCTACGGACTGTACTCCCCTGACGACCTAACGATCTGGTGAGCTTTCAATTAGCTCATGTCCTGAGCTAGTGCTCATCTCACTGAGCTGCAGATCTATCATTTGATTGACCTTCAGGTTGTATCCACTTGGCGACCCTCGAGCTGGTGACCTTATTCTGATTGCACATAGTGCGACCTAGAGCTCAACTCACTGAGTTACAGATCGGTCATTTAGTTGACCTACGAACTCTACAAACCTGATGGCCTGACGATCTAGTGACCTCTGGGGTTGCTCATGTTCTGACCTAGTGATCAAGCCACTGAGCTACAGATGTATCACCTAAATGACCTATTGATTGTACTAACCTGACGACCTTACGATTTGGCGACCTTTCACATTGCTAACATCCTGACCAGATGTCCAGCGCGCTGAGTTACGGATCTATCATCTACTTTCCCTGCAGATTGTACTGACCTGACAACCTTAAGATGTAGTGACCTTTCAAATTGCTCATGTTCTGACCTAGTGCTTAACCTGCTGAGCTACAGATCCGTCATTCAGTTAACTTACGAATTCTACAAACCTGACAACCTCTCCAATCTGACCTGGTGATCTCACGCGTGGTTGACATTCTGACCTGCACTGTAAAAAATTTTTCCGAAAAACTTCAACCAACTGGTTGAATGAAAAATCCAACCAGCTGGTTGAATAGACTAGTTGGATTTTCAACCAAATGGTTGAATTTTTCATTCAACCAGGTGGTTGAAGTTTTTCGGAAAATTTTTTTACAGTGTGACGTAGAGGTTAATAATCAACCTGTTCATCTGACAATCTACGGAGTGACAACTCGCCTAAGAACATCTACTCTGAATCTATAGAGTTATAATTGGTATACGAGATTTGTTCTGCGTTCATATATGTAGTGAGTAGGTCTGATAGACACGGTAAGACAGGAGCGAAATATGAGTGGCTCACATCATTCTGAGAGTTTGCCTATGGCTTGGATCAAGAAGATCAGTTGCAGCTCCTGCAGATTTTCAAGATGCATCGATCGAGGAAAGTGGTCAGACTGTTAAAGCTATGGAGAACATTCAATTCTCAAAGGCAAAACAATGGGTTCTCGATTATGATTCTCGAGCATGATTCTCAATCAGAAGATGCTTCTTCAATAGATCATGAGTAAACAATGAGGCAGAGTAAAATGTCAAATGAGAGACAACCACAATGTTTTAATCGTTCCCTCATCTTTCGAATATTGTCTCTAGAAGATATTGATTCATTAATGTAGCACATCACTTTGACTATCAGTGAACAGAGCAGTAACTCAAATTCATCTTTCACAGATCATGGAAACTATACGATTCGCAGAAGTCGCAGTGAGTCCACAATCCGTCCTGCAAAGCGGAAACTGGAGAAATCGTTCTCTATACTCAAAAAATGCTGAGGGGGAAGAGAGAATCTGTGAAGTACGGTTGCAGAAGCTCGTCAGAGACCAAGCTCGTAACTCATGCAAACGACCTCCCGCGTGAAATGAAAAGCTTCCATGCACTTGGCCTACTGTAAAGCCACGCGGGCGCGTGAATCGGGTCAGTCGTTCGCTTAGCTTTTTAAACTCTACTTTCATTGTCAAACTCCATATTCGTAGTCTGCATAATGCCACCATCGATTTATCATAATCTCTAGACATCTACGAGAATTTGATATCGTCACGACCAGTTTCGGTCAATCGATGCTATTATATTTCGTACCGATCCTGTCGCTTTGCAAGACCGCGACACTTTTGAACCATAATATCAAGAGTAAGTGTAGAAATATATCTATATTTATAACATTATCGTTCATGAGAATAGCTCAGAGGATATGCTCTTGTATGTATGTACATTGTGAATAGACCGCGTAGCTTTCGCTTTTTCAGCTTCGTTGATCGAATGCTTGGGATAGGTACTTATAGACTGTGTGAAGTGCGCCCCCGTGACCCGAAGATTGAGCTCGTGATGTTCGCGGTTTGTCGTCTGCTCGATTTATGCCACGAACAGCGCGTGCATATAGCATTAGAGTCGTGCTGTCCCGCATTATTGGTGGACGACTTATTTTGCGTTCCTATGGTTCCCATACATTGCGGTTTGAAATGAGCGCGCGAGAATTTTTTTGTGTGGTTATGTGATTTTCTTAGGTGACTCTTGTTGGGATGCGCATCTTTAAGTTACTCGAACTCATGCGTATTGTATGCGTGAGTTTGAGGTACTGCACGTAATAGCAGGAACCGATTCACATGTCTTTTCTTATATGATTTGCATGATGGTATGGTGATGGAGAAGATGATTTCAATTGTACTTATGCGCAGAGAAAGTGACAGAAATTTATCCACAAAATGTGTCTACTTGTCCAATTGTGTAAGACAGTAGATTATGTCCGCCAGCTTATTATTATTTTTTGGGAACCATTCACTTCCCGTACTAGGTGTTTACGGATAGTAAGAAAGACATAACATCAGGAGTTACGTTTCTCTAGGAAATTGATGTAATTTCATGGAAAATTTGAATGATTGGAGGGCTTCCAATGTTTAGCGTTAGATAATTGCATCAGTATACAAAAAGTGGAGATATTCAGAACAGAGGAATTGGGGGCTACGTCTAGATGTATGTACTTGAAGATGTTGATCGCGAACGAAGTTTTTGAACTATTTTTTAGTTTTAGCCCAACTTAAAGTTTGAAGAAGTCCCTGGATACGTTTCATCTTGCTTTGAAAGAATATTCCCATCAGTTACAGTAAAACTGAGAATAAAAAATTTTGAAAAATTAAAGTCTTTGTGATTTTCATTAACCGACACTTCAAGCCCACCGTGAAGTACAAATTAGAACAGTATCTTATAATAGAAACCTGAATAAATACACAAAGAATCGTGGCTTCAACTGTTCAGTTATGAAATCAAAGTTACTAAAAAAGATCATGTTTTTAGAAGATTTTAAACACGATTCTTTCAAAAAATCGTAATACCAAGGAGATTCGAGTTTTGCTCCTTAGGTTTAGAAGTTGTGTCAGGTGAAATTTGACTACAAAGTTTGGGGCATCAAAGTGAGATTATAATCTTGGAATTGAACCCGTGTCCAGTAGCAGGGGGGTAAAACAATGTTTGAAATAATTGTGGCTTTGCTGCTTAGCCATGGAATCAAAATCCTAAGGAAATGGGTAGATTTTGTGTAAAATTTAAACGCGAACCTAACTGAGGATGGTAATACCAAGTAGATTCGAGTTCTGCTCTCCAAGTTTAGAAGTTGTTCAGCTGAAATTCGACTCCAAAGTTTGGGGCATCAAAGGTAGATTTTGAGCACGAATTAAAGCGGTATCCAGTAGCTTGGAAGTAGGAAAATGTTTGAAAAAATTGTGATTTCCACTGCTTCACTATGGGATTAGAATCCTAAGGGAATAAGTGGATTTTGTGTGAATTTTAAACGTGAACCTACTCGAGAATAGTAATACCAAGCAGATTCGAGTTTTGCATTTTGATTGTAAGTGTTCTGTAAGCTGAAATTTGATGACGAAGTTTAAGGAAAGTTGGCATCTAAAGTAGACTATAAATACGATTTGAACCAGTATCTCGTAACTGTGAAGTATAGAAATGTTTGAAAAAATTGCGGCCTTGACTGTCTACATACGGGAACGAAATTCTAAAGAATGGGTGGGATTTGTGTGAATGATACCAAGCAGATTCGAGTTTTGCATTTTGGTCACAGAACTTTCGTCAGCTAAAATCTGACTACAAAAATTGAAAAGAGTTTGTATTAGAGTGAACCATGAGCTTGAGTTACAACAGTAAGACGTGGTTGGGTAGTAGAAATTTTTTTTGGATATTGTGACTCCGACTGCCCAGCTACGAGATCATGATTTTCAGAGGGGCGAAACGCTTCAGAGGATTTCACAGGTGAAGCCACTGAAAATCGTAATATCGATCCTATTCAAGTTTGAAATCTGAAGGAAAGCTCACTCACTTTTGAGAATTTTGATATCATATATATGAGGCAGTCAAAGCCATCTTTTTCAAACATTTTTCTACTCCCCAGGTAAAGGGTACTGGTTCACTCCGTGATTATAATCTACGTTCTATACCACAAACTTTGCAGTCATATTTCAGCTGACACAACTTCCAAACTTAAAGAACAAAACTTGAATCTCCTTGGTATTACGAATTCCTGAAAAGTTCGTGTTTAAAATCTTCCAAAAACATGACTTTTATTAGGAGTTTTGATCTCATAACTGGACAGTTGAAGCCACAATTTTTTGTGTATTTATTTACCTCCTAATTATGAGATACTATACTAACTCGTACCTTACAGTGGGCTTGAAGTGTCACTTAATGAAAAAAAAAAAAAAAAAAAAAAAACAGGAACTTTAATTTTCCAAAAACGGCCCGATTTGCGATTTTGGTCGACGATGGAGGATGATCCTGAAGCGCTCCGGAATCATACCTCACAACAATCTCAGAAGTTATCTACAGATCAAATAACCCGACAGTTCAAGCCCACCGTGGAGAAATTGTTCAGTATAAGAGGTTGAATCCTTCCATTCAGTATATTGACCAAACAAGTTTAGAAAATTTACTTGCCCGTTACAACCAAGTTCTACTGTAATTATTCTGGTGTAATACGATCTACTATTATTACTCTTGTCTTCTGCCTTGCGCTTCAGGTCTCCACCGGCCTCTAGAATTGTCATGAGATACAAATTTCGCGTAGAATATATTAACGTGGAACCAGAATCCAGACTCAGCTTTTCCGTGGCTACTTCTGATCTAGAAATTTTCAATCACCTCACGAATTTTTTTGCTTCGTCAGTGAATTCAAAAATTGTCAAAAACTGCAAATTTCCATGTGGAATGAGATGACAAAAAATATGTTGTACTGGATTCTACTCCATTCGAGGTGGAGAATTTGTTTGGAACAAAAAGGAAACCACATCCACAGATAATTGTTACTCACAAAATATGTTACAACTCGGAAATAGATTGCGAGAGAAACTATTATTTGAGCTAAAATCCGCATCAGTATCGCAGAAAAGAAAGAAATTCAATGGAACCCTTCACTCTTTTGAATAGATCATTTTCGATTTTCTGTGAGGCTGTCATTGGTGCTATCCAGATGACCAATATGGTTTTTGCTGGTAATGAATCATCTAACTGAACGACTAATGTACTTTCTGCCTAATAATTTCATAAGCCGACAGATAAAACTAATGATGATACGAATCCAGACTTTAAATACACAAAGTAATGAAAAAATAGTGAAAAATTTAGAGGCTGCTCCAGTCATGTCAAAAGTACTCGATGAGTGTTGAAACGAGATCGAATGAATATAAGTAGAAACAGTCAGGCTATGGTAAGACAGAACGATACAGCATCGCCGACACCTAGCCAGATGCTATACTTTCTTATTTAAACCACAAGTTCGATGCCAATACGACCAAGTAAGATGTTCACGAGATACTTTCTATTCAAATCGAATGAAACTCCAAAGCACGAGAAACCCGCTATCTCCATCAAGAGTCTGCAGTAAGCAAGTTACACGTTTTGTTCTTTTTACATATATTGAGAGCATCCTTTTACTTTCATCCTTCTCTCGAGACATTTCCCAAGTTCATTCATTCGAAAGTGAATACGTTCTCGTAAGTCGTTCATTTTTTTTATTCTAAGCGTATTAGCATAACGATGCGCTCGCTGTTGCGGCATATTTGCTTCCTCCGTTTCGGGTATAATGCGAGAAAACAAACGTAGAAATTTTATACCCTCGACTCATGGACTCAAGGTCTGTAGAAAGTAAAAATTTTTCGTCATTAAGTCAAATTAGCTCGGGAGAATCCAGAGCAGAGATGACTAAATGACGCGATTTAGAGATACTATAGTCTGTATATTTTCTACTTTCGTTGTTCACAAAGCGTTTATCTAGAACTGTGTCATTGAGATCTCTCTAAGGGAGATTTTTTTTCTTGAGTTGAGATCCAAGTTATCGTGAGTTATCGCGTTTGGTACCATTTTATGCCACTATGGATCCTTCAAATGAATTGGTCATTGCTTATAAAATTTGGTAGAATGAGACTCGGAATGAGAAAAATCGTGATCATACTTCAAAGTCTGCCCCTACGATGATATAGAAAGTAGAAGTATTTTTCTGTTACATTCGCATTTTGCGATCTGATACTGTACTTGCTTTCAGTTTCAAAACTGTCAGTTTTATGAAATTTTATTAAATGTTCGATGAGCCTGGTACGATCAATCATTCATCACAGTAAAACGTTAACACGAGCGGAGTAAAATGTTGATTCATTAGCTCCTCAAATTATTATCAAATTTAAATTCATGTCCGATTTGCTAAAAAAAAGTTTGTATCAACATCACGGATTACGATAAAAAAACTCCTATGAGGTACCAGAGATTCTCAGTGGGTAGGGACTAACTCATTTTTGGAATCCGTATATTTGTTTTGAGATAGCCTGGATCGCAAAGGGTCGATCATTATAGCTGCAATGATCTTATTTGTATATTTCATGAATTGTCAGGCCATTAGGGTGTGTCCACAAATGATGCATATGCACTGCTCACGTGCACATGTGCAGCTTATCGAACTTGAGCAAAGATTGGAGGGCTCGCATCAAAGAATTACTAATTTGAATCGGTTTATGTCTTTGCTCCGTTACCGAATGATCTAAAGCAGATTTCAACGGATTCCGTCTGTTTTAGGCTTTGATTTGATGAGCGTCACATATGCACGTGTGCACTGCATATGAGCACTTGTGTACGCATCCTCAGGATTTTACGTACTGTGCAACACTGAGCAGTATTGCTTAGAAAGTGGTTTTTTTTACCCTCTTGTTATTGATTCCGAGGAGATGATAGTACTATTACCTTCTTGGTGATCGGTGACAGGAGGGCTGGAATAGTGTTGAATGCAAAATCACTGTTCAAACAAACTTCTGGGATACTTCTTACGCTAATGAAATTCTAATGGCCTGAAGATTATATCGGCCTACAACATATATACGCACACCGAAAATTGCAGGAATCTACCATTACTCGTAAATCGGACCTCCAGGTCAACGGGCGATCATCGATTCATCCTTACTTACCCCATACCCATCACATTACCTAAAAACAATTCCTGAATCACTACCGGTGAAAATCAAGTCAGTCCGGTACATGCACATCAGCATGTAGCTATAGATATCTACCATCTTCGTCCATAGGCTAGCCGATCTAACAAGCGTGACGTTTCGCTGGGCCCAGTTATCTGTGTACAACAATGAGCGGGGAGAAAAAGCATTGCAGTTTCATGCTTTTTGCACTTGTCAACTAGAGATGGTCCGTCCGTCCGTCCGTCTAACTTGAAGAAAACTAGCCATAAGAGGGACTCCGTACTATGGTCTACCAGCTTTTTGCGCGCATTCCGCCCTGAAGCGGCTTACTAGTCGCATCGTATTCGTATTATTATATAGGACTTACATCCGATATATCTAGGGGTCGAGTATTTTGCTCATCCCGAAAGGCTTCAAGTTTGTAAGCGGTGACGTCATGACGAGGATTTCCGGCTCATCCCTGAAGCCGTTCCTGTCGCTTACGTATTTTCTTGCTCAAACGGTTTTCGTAGTGTTGCTGGTGGTGGTACTGGATGTCTATGGTTTTGAAAATGGACAGGAAAGGATTACGACGACGTTGAAAAGACGAATTGGTGATAAGGGGGATACTGGACCACCTCAGTTTTCGATTGAAGCTGCCCCGTTGTTGACACCATTGTGGACTGTGCAAGCCCCTGCTGAAAGCCGGTTAGTGAAAAAATGTTCCCTAATTTTGCTAGTTCTGAAGTTCTTACTTATTTACTTAAGGTTAGGACTTATCCAAGTGTGCAATTTGAATGAAATTAGGCACTAGTGTTTCGAAAAGACCACCTCTGGAGGCTCATCACTAAAACAATCTGAACAGATGCAATTGAAAGTGAAGATTCCATCAAAGAGGCTCGTTTTACGCACAAGAAATGCAAGATAACAATTTGAACCTTCTGTGAATATGAAGGGGATTTTTCACGAATTTTTTATTATTGTGCACACTTTCTCAAGAAATGAAGAAAAAATTGCAAACATGGACACAAAATCTAATAATAAGTCTTCCATCGTTCTGATGATTTGCTTCACGATATTTGGCTCGAAAAAAAATCATCCTTCAGCATGTCAAAATTATTCTCATCACTTGCATATTGTGGAGTATTCTGTTGAATTTCTTAGACGTACGGATGACACACAATTCTCGCATTTACTCACAGAATGAGTGGTAGTAAAAAATATATTTTTCGCATTGCTAGGATGATTTCAAATCTTGCCTGTAGCTAAAGCTAAGAAATTATCAGCCGAGAAGAAGTTGCGGGGATGGCAGGAAATATATATATATATATATTTTTTGATACCGATTAATCCTTCGCAATCGCCTCGAAAGCAAAGAAAAAACTAGTCACTCAAGAATAAAAAAAATTGAGTCTTGCTATCATGATTTTTTGTACATTATTCTTTTAATATGGTTAGTTAGGCTTGATGGCTGAAATTGTATTCAGTAGTCGAGACTCTGTGATATATTTTCTGAATCATACAATTTCACATCATAAAAATCATGATAATGTGAACCGAAGGTGTGGCATTGTGCGGGAGCTTCAGATTGATTTTGAGACAAGCTCACCTGCACAATTGATGATTCGAGTACGAAATACATTTCAAGACAATGAAATATTTAACAATGAATCATTGTTCAACAGTGACGTAATGTATCAGGCTCTAAAGGTTCTTTTGGTAATGTCTTAATTGAGTTGAATGTCGTGTATGAAAATTGTGCTCCTGGACTTTTTCTGCTTCAAGAGGAATTGAATAGGAGCAACTCTGTATCACAGTAGTAGAATCTGCGTCACGATCAGAAAATATTAAGTAGGATTAAAACTACACATCAAAAAGATCTTTATCGGGACCATCACATTTCATTGGAGTCATCAGTTACGAGAAACGATCACCTAACTACATATCTTAACGGATCCATTCCAACATTCTCTGCCAATAAACCGTATGTACATACATGGACCACCCATGAAATATATATTCATTTTCATCAGGAGATGATACGGTTAAGCCTTGTTGAGATTAGATTTTATCCAAGATATGAAGTAAATCCAGAGCTACCTATTGCAGAAACCGTTTCCACATAACATGATTACATATTATTCCCGTACATAAGTGATGTAAAGAAAGATCAAGCTAAAAAGAAAATCGGCGAAGAAAGCACAGTAGGATGAGAGGATACTATCCTATTAGAGAGAATAGATAAAATCAAAATTTCATGTTACCGTAACATTTTTAGACCCAGTTTCGTAATTTTTTTTTCTTTTTTTTCTTTAACGGCAAGGCAACGATTCGTGGTCAAGAGCAATTTGATGAGGCATCGATAACGAGCTGTAAATTGATCGTTTGGCTAATGCATTTGCTTGAATGAGCGCAGGAAGGTAGCTGATCAAAGAATCGAGAGAAACGTGACTTCGGCCAATGAGACGAATAATACAGGTTTCATGCCAAGCTTCCATCTCGGACCAATTGGTACATTATCGGTACCTCCGATTGATCTCGACAAACAGCAAAGCGGACTATTTAACGTTGATCCTCCTCAATTGGCTAACGCTCGAAATCGATCTGGTTCACCTTTCAACAGTGTGCGAACGATTAAGGTGAGATTCAAAACCTTTAATTTTCTAGTTAGCCTATGAATACTCTGCTACCAACGTAATTACTGATAATGAGATGATTTCAATGATGGGTCAGTGCGAAATGTAATTGCCTTTATTTAGAATTCTTTGTACTTTTTTTTAAATCATGGTGGTTGCATCGATTTTAATTTTTACTCAGAAATTGTTCATTGTAATAACAAGACAAGATAACACATTTGAGACATGAGGTATGGCTATTTCAAATTTTCACTCATCATCAGGTATTGGTTCACGTTTTTTGTCCATGTTTTTGAGATTGTATCTGAATTTTCCAGAGTGATAATGCCCAAGTTTAATGAAAATCACGAAACTCATAACAATTTCTGCCAATCTTTCCATAAAATGTGAAATTCTGAAAATTAATTCCATGAATAATTTTACACGATCAGGAAAGCATTTGCTTGTGTTGAAAATTATACTCCTAATATGCATGAGATAGAAATTTTGTACGAAAAATTCGCAAGGATCAAAAGCCCAAAATTCTGTTCTAGTTTGAAAATGGCTCGGACAACGTAAAACTAGTCCAAGAGCCAAAAGCACAATCCGCATTCCGGCCATCGCAAAAAGTTGAAAATTTTGTAAGGCCAATAGATGATGCCACCAAGCAAAATGTAAGACAACCTCAGGTAAACGGCAATGTCAAAGGTGAAAAAGCTTTTGATATCAACAACCGAAATAATGTGGCATCGGAACACGTGGTCGATCAAGCATTAGTTGGACAGCAAAGGAACAAACTCGTAACTCATTATGCATTTGATGATTATGGAAATAATCATCAACAGTATTCAAATTACGAGATCAGACCAGCAAAAGTTCACGAAATCAATGTGCACCCGCCGCCTCATCATGAATCAGCTATTCTACCGGTGGTACGAATTTTTATATAAAATTTTTTTGACATAGCATGATCAATATGATTGCTCAATTATTATCATAGGATCCTCTAAGCCACTATGAATTCATGATAGAATTTCGTCTTGGATTTCGTTGTCAAATTATCTTTCTTTTTCGGGTTTCAGATACAAAGTCATCATTTGCAGCATCAGCCAAGTCACATTCAACCATCGGCTTATGTAGATGAAAAAATAGTTAGACCAGAAATGGTTATCAATGTTCATCCAATTTCATACCAAGCAACGACTTTGGATTCCTTTGAAAAACCAAAAACAGTTATCTACGTGACATCTCATGATATGGCAAAAGCTCAACAATTGAATTACGATTATTATCAGCCATCAGTTTATGATCATCAAGAAACGCCTTACATACTACCTGAACATGTGGATTATAATCATTATGAACAACAGTACCCTCTACTATATGAGCATCATGCAAGAAGGTATTGTTTCCTTTTTTTCTCCAAGAGTTCAAGAATTTATATTGATTTTGAACATTATTTTCTCAAATGAGTATTTGTTTTCAAGGGAATGGGCGGATTGTCGACATTTCAACTCTCTATTTCGTAGAGTTCTCGCTGAAAATGGACGAATCAGATGTTTCTAATTGCCAAAATAGTGTTAATCTCGAGATTATTGTGAAATCAGAAGCTGAAATTACTAAAAATTTCTCGTCTAATGATTTTTTGGTAGTTCTTTTTGAATTTTAGATAGTTTAGACAATACAATTTTTATGAGGCATCAGTAGCAAAAATGAATTGTCGTTCCGGCTCGAATGAAGATATTCAGACAGGAACTCGAATGCAACTGATTGATTATTACTAATGTCTATTATTCAAGACAAATCAATCAAGACAAATCTCGTTGGAATTTTGTTGAGAATCATATAATCAGGCACTTAGCCTTTGATCTCATTTGGCCATGGCCTTAATATAAAAATTTTAGTTTTACCCTCGGCAGATCCTTGCTTTCAGGGTATTCATAAGGAAATTGAGTCGAATATTTCAGATAGATGTAATATCATGACGGATGTGTTCAATCTGCATTTTTAATGAACAAAATTTGTAGAGTCAGTCTTTTGAAAGGATTTCGCGTGTTTTATCCGAAATCTTGTACCGAAGTTGGTTGATATTTCCGTGTAAGTACTTTTCAACTACCATCTCAATTCTGGGATGAAAATAGAAGATAAATCATAGAAAGTAAAATAGAAGTTCACTCATCTTGGTGTCTGTGGAAATTAGTGTATCAAAACTAACTCTAGAGGCATAGTCATATCGCATTCATCATTTTTGAGCTTTTTTTATTTTGTTAGATCTTTTGTCACATTTTGGGGAATCATTCATTGGAGATTCTCGGATATTCGTTGTTTCATTCCATCTAATCTGGAGTATGGCCTAACTGTTAAATTTTTAGCATGAGAGGTTAACAAGTATTGAATTCTCGTGAAGAGTAATATAGTTTTTCGATATAGTTACGCGATCTCATGCTAACAGTATTTTATAGCCGCAAGTTTTATAACCATTCTCATTCATATCTCTGAGTATAACCACACATTCAGTCGAGAATAATCTCTTCAGAGTCTTTTTGTTGTAACTTATTTGTTTTATTGGAGTAATGATTAATCCAAGATTTCATCCAACAAAATTTAACCCTTAAATTATATTGTATTGAATTACAGCGTCTCACCATGGAAGAAAATACTCCATTTGGTTGGTGCATTCCTGCCACTGGGTCTTCTTTTTGCTCTGTTATCGCCAAAAGTTGTCAACACATCTCAAACGTAAGCATGATAACTATAATTCATCTTTTTAGCATATTATAGCTTGTTTGGATCGTAAGTACACATCATTGAGTGAAAGTTAAATTTCCCCTATTATTATAAGAATATTAATTGATTTCTGATATTATGTGAATAAAAAATTATCAAGATAAGATTTACTGCTGGCTGGTAATGCAGGTTTCTAAGCGCAAGACTTTCATATCCTCCGAAGAGGATGTGAAAGTACTTCAACATATCAAACTCTCGTACCACCAAAAGCTCAAGCACCACTCTCGCTATATTGACGTTTAAATATGCCATAAGTTACTTGGTAATTTTACAACCCGATGAAGACTGATTTGATCTTGCAGTTTTGAAATTATTTTTATTTCGGCTTAGTTCATTCCTGCATATTTATGAGTAACTATTTTCACTTGGTCTAACGAGTAACCTCATTTCATTTTTTGGCTTGAGTAGCCTTGGCCTTGTCAGAATAAGTTGCCTATTAGATCAAATAGTTGATGAATATCTCATTCACGAGCAAAAAATTCATCAATTACATTTTGAGATAAGTCTTGGTCTATGGAGACCACTGAAAGTTGAAAACTGTAAACTATTTTGCAAGCATCTTTAAGATAGTAAACAATTCCTCCAAGATGAAAACAATGCAAAGCTTCGGAGGATCATTTCAGTTAGATGTATAAATTTGAATTTTTCTAAAAAAAATATGTGGATCAAGGCAGGTTAAGTTCAGTCAAAAACACATTGTAATAAAAAAACCTCTTGAATTTGAGAATACGAAACCAGTTCACCCTTCATCATACAGTCAATTTTTCGATCTGAGTGGAGTTGTAGAACCGAATGATTTTCCAAAATGAGAGGTCCTCAAGCATGCCACGCGGAAGTATCAGTTAGGACGATTAATTCGCCGGGCGAGAATTCTAACTCTCTTTTCGATTAGAATTTTCTCAAAAGAAAATAGACTCCAAAATCACCATTTTCTCTAAAATCTCTTCATCATATTAAATTTCAAGTCTGTTTCAAAAAATCTCTCAAATTCATCAGGTTTTGATATCCTCGTGACACTCATATCAAATGCTTGCTCACCCAGTTTTTTGATACCGATCAGAAATCTCCCTCGGTTATTTAAATCTGCAATAACTTGACTCAACCACCAGGTCAACATTTCACTGTCTCAGATGATCTCATCAAAATTAGACGTAAAATGTTCAATTCCAAGCTTATTGAACCAAGTGTCAACTCAGATTTAGAGAAAAAAATGTTGTTTCGGCTGTAACATAAAATTCTGAGTTACAATAAAATCACGAGAAAATGATAAAATATAATTTAAAAAACACGCGTGCGTCATACCCTGTGCATCAATAAAGTCATAGTACACGCGAGAAAATCTCAACGCATCAGGAACATCTCAGAAAAAGAAAGAAAGAAAATAGAGGCAATAACGTGAGATCAAAGACTACACAACTGAAATTACTTGTCACCAGCGAGCCAAACATCGTCCTCTCGAAATTACGGGGCAACGACCTCAGTGCCGAACATAAGAACCATCAACGCCCGGACGGTAGTAGCAGTATCAGCAGCAGTATTTCGTCTGACGAAGAATTGACCGGTATCTACAATTCTGAGGATACCTGCGAAGAAACCTCGATCTGTCGTTTGATTGCCACCGCCGACTCGTCCGGGGCTAAATTACTGCAACAACTGCTGCGACATGTTGTCGACAGGTGAGCAATTTTTTGCGTAATGGTTTTAAGTACCTTGTTATATCAGCAGATGATAAGGGCGTGGAAACATGCTCATGAGACAAAGATCATACTCTGAATCCTGGTCAATCAAAAAAGGAGCTGATGTGAGAATAATTTTCAATTGGAGTTGTACGGGATTAGCAAGAAATGTTCAAAAGAGGATATGAGACAAATATTCCTGAATGACGAGGATGATTAGCCTCATGAAGTATCTGTTCACATTGTAAAATTAGGATCAACAAGGGGATCTCTCCATAGGGTCCGTTGACCTTTAGCTTCTGCGATTTAAATTGGTAATGGATTATTTTCCTCGGGGCTTTTCTGCAATTAAAAAAATGCGTTAGGTGTCGATCCCAACAATGATAAAGCGTTATTACCTCTCTCGTCACCACTGGTTTGGCTTGTAGATATTCTTGATTAGTCAGAGGCTCCTGAAATGCTTTTCCGCTCAAAAATGATATTTGCCAACTGATGGGTTATGATCGGCGTATGATATTGAAAAGAGGTTTCTTCCGAAGTTGAAATAGGTGGTATATTGCCCATCAGTTAATCGATCGGTGAGGTGAGTCAATTCCACCCATGACCCACACAGCCACGTGATATATTGTTGCCATACAAGTACAAATTAGACTGAACTAGACCAAAGAAGACCGAAATGGATGAAACAAGGCCAAACTAGACCGAATCGATTAAAATAGGCTAATTGTAAGATAGAACTAATTAAATTGAAG
This sequence comes from Eretmocerus hayati, assembly GCA_029851415.1. Classification (NCBI taxonomy): domain Eukaryota; kingdom Metazoa; phylum Arthropoda; class Insecta; order Hymenoptera; family Aphelinidae; genus Eretmocerus; species Eretmocerus hayati. The sequence goes on along the minus strand of CM056741.1, from coordinate 160,816,234 downwards.
TAGATCCAACTACACCAAATCGGGCCAAATTGGACTGAATTAGACTGAATTAGACCAAACTTGACGGAACTAGATTCAATTAGACCGAACTGAGCCGAACTAGACCGAATAATACCGAATTAAGCTGAGCTAGAACTAATTAGACTGAGCCAGGCCGGAGTAGACTGGATTACGCCTAACCAGACCGAACTAGACTGAACTAGACCGAACTAGTACGGAAATTCTAACAAGGTACTCGCACGGTACTAAAGAGGTACTTGCGTAATACTAGTGCGGTACTAGTGCGGTATTAGTGCAGTACTAGTGCGGTCCAGCGGTACTTTTTCCGTTGTAGAACTATACTAGCACCGAACTAGACCATACTATAAGAGCAAACAAGGCCGAATTAGACCAAAATAGACGGGACTAGATCAGACCATCCACCCGACCACGTACACACCCATTCACCAACCCATCCACCCATTGACCCATACGGCGACCCATTACACTTCACCCCTTGATTTTCTCCCTTGACAGGATTTCTGATCCGAGCATCTGGTTATTTGCGGATTTGATTGCCTTCCTAGGTTTTGGGGTTGGTTTTCTCCATCAACAGAATTTTCTCCGAGCATCCGGTTATTAGTGGTTTTGATTGCGGTCGTGGGTCTCGGAGTTAATTTTCTCCCTCGTAGGCAATCCGATACGGGGGATCCGGACGTACAGATATTGAATTGGCATATCATTATAATCATTTTGAGGACTAGGATACGACGGAGATTCATGAGGACGCGAGCGATCCCGAAAACAATATTTGTATTTTGATTCTCAAATATTCTGTTTTTTCAACCATCACATCCACGTATTTACGAGTGTATGCAACCGCTATCATAGTAATGAATCTTTAATGAAAAGTAAGCAAATTAAAATTCGTGACTTTGTATGGTAGCAATTTGTACAATGACAACTTTCTTCGTGAAAATTTCTGTCACCTCAGACAAGCCGTGAGAAATGTCAGTAATTGAATTTCTAAGAATTAGCTGTTGCTAGGATATGCACATAGTCCTGCGGCCATTATTAAAATAATTATTTGCTTTTCAGGACAACGGAATCAGTGGTGAGAAAGAAAGAGCTTGACAAGATTTTTGACGCGGCCAAGATGGGAAACTGTGACGTATTGACGTGTAACTTTTACGACGGTACTTGACTCAAAAGTAGAACACTTTCCTTGGGCAGTAAATTTTAGCGAGAGTAATTGATTTGATAAAGAGTGAGTTTCTGGAGATGTTGCCGTAAACTTTATTTATCACTTTTGGATACGCAAGACATTTGAATTTTCGCGCTGTAGAAGAAAAATTAGTTAGATCTGCATTCTGTCTTGAATTCAAAATTCTGATCAAACAATAGGCTTGTGATAAAGGTGTAGAAGGTATTAATAATCCCTCAAGTAGTCTTAACCTGATTTTAAGAATTATTTATGAACAATTTCAACCAAGAGAAGAAATATTTTGCATTTGAATATTCACATTGTAGTTAGGCTGGAAATGGTACCAGTGTGCAAGTCTGTATTTGAAAGAATGTAATTCACAGATAATATCATTATCAAGATTTGGAAATAATTTATGACCATCTATCAAACCTGCGACCCAAAACTTGGTAGTTCATCTCTACTTTAAATAAGTTTCAGAATAAATATAATCATCTATAATTACCACGAATCTGATTGAAAAAATAATAATGAAGAATGGGCTAAATTTCATTCCAATAATGAGGTTGTGTGTAATGCCGAGAGATTGCGTGAAAAATGAATCTGAGAATCAATTTGCCAGGTTGGTAGCTATCCTTACGGTAAGTCTTGGAACATCTATCCGCATCAACACTCATTCATTAAATGATAGTTCAGCGAACAACAATTTTTTGGGTAAGCAAATGTATAGATTACGAAAGTGTCAATTTCATATACACACGATGATAGGCAATTGTACCGAAAAATAAATTATTCATTCGAGTTCAGAGAATCAAACGTCTCAAATCAAACCTCAGTCACAAAATTGGACATCTTTCTGACAGCGATCTCCCATTCACCTGTCAATCTATAAAATCCTCAAGATGCTCTCAACATCCATATGTGAGATGGGTTCATAATAATTGTCCACTTGACAACCCACACATTTAATAAGTGGGCCAATAACATTGTCAACGACGTCTCACACTTCAAAGACGGGCCACTACTCAATTGAAAGAGAGACCAAAATTGATCTTGTGCGGTCCATCAAAATAAACTTTCAACGGCTATATGATATCATTTACTCACCAAATGAACCGACAAATTTCAATACACAAAGTGACAATCTAGGTTTATACCTGACTGCCTATCTATGATATCTCTAAGCTCAAAATGAGAGCATGAGTCATTAGAAAACACTTTCACGCCCAAATGATCTTGTACATATACACACACATATATATTACTCAAGTAAAATCGATATCCGATACTCGTGGCTCGATCAACGACTCCGCGAAATGAGAAAAAAGTAAGTTCGCGAAAGTTAACCTCCTGAATGCCGGAGGCTGATCTTTTTATACCTGAACTTTTCATATATTATACTGATGTTTTTAGGGCGGAGTCATGATGCTTTGCGGCACATCGTTTTCTTATACATTGTAGATATATATAATGTGTGTGCATGTGAGAATCTCGTGTAGTCTTGTGGTTACTTTTTTTTTATCGTTATAGTCGTCAAATTTGCGCACGTGTTCATTGACACGAGTGAAAGTAGTCTCTTGGGAAGCTCTTTTCTCTTTCTCACTGAATGGCTATGGTATACTGGATTATGTGTACTGAGAGAGAAGAGTCTGAGAGAGATAGTATATGTGGGTCAGTCGGGCCCCCCCTGAGTGGAGTGTAGCTAGATGTGCATCCAACCGCCTATATATTGGATAGCCAAGAGAGAATCGGTGGCTATTCGTACGTTGTCGGTCTTGAAGATCGCAGCGAGTAGCTTCTTAGTTTGTAACACGTACTACACCCGATATGATTCCCTGGTAGGGGTTTGATGGTCAAGGTTTGAATGAAAGTCGATCTCTGCGAAAAGGATGCGCTGTAATCTCAGATTTTCAAGATGGGCCCATTTTTTAACCCTTAGTGAAGATTAACCCACGAGAAGATTAGTTATACTCCAACCCACGTCGCGCGTCGTAGCCAAATCGCACATCCCATGAAAGTCACTCTATTTTCTCAAATTTCTTGTAAAGAATAGCATTATAAAGATTACTACCATATAATTCATTTCAGAATCAGCATGAACTATGATCTGTAGATTCAAAGCACATATCGCCTCTAAAAATTCCAAAAAATACCATCTTTTGGTCATTTTTCTAGGTTAGGCAGTTTTACAAGTCTTCATAGACCTCTATCAGTGTCTGTTGAGATCAATCTGAAAACTGTTCCCATGTTTCAAATAGACTTTAAGTAAAATATAAGCACCCAAATTGGAATAATGAAGTTAAAAATGAGCATTTTGACTTTTGTCGGTGGTGCATTTTCAGTTCGATACTTGTTCATATTTTCGAGAAGAATTCTCTTTGCAATTATTCTGGTTTTGGTTCATTTAAAAGATAATGCAAAAATATGAAATTACGGGGACGTTCCAGACCTTGGAAAAATCAGTTCAAGATTTTGGATGCGATTGAAATTGGATGTGTGCCATATGGCAACCACGTGGGTAAGTAAGGGTTAAATTGATTGTAAAAGTCATTTCGATGATCCATAAGTTTCATATGTTTTTTGGGATGCGATGATTCCATGATGATTCAATTATTATGAGGACCTTATGAGACCCAGATTTTCGGAAGTCATGGATCCTGATGAGTTTTTCACTGAAACAAAGAGTGAACCGGCTCTGAGAAAAGTGAGATCAAAGTTATTCGGATTGATGAAAATTTGAATTGAAATGATGAAAAAGTGGGGTTAAGCATCATCGGATTTTCTTTTGTAGCTATTCTGAGCATGTTCTCTGAATTCTCATAGGTATAATAAAAATTAAGTATGCCCTTTTCACGACTTCAGACCGCATCCATAATTGATCAATAAGAATGAGGTAAGTTCTAATGATGCACAAACTGCCGCTATGTAATGGATTTCGGACTGTTCCGCAAACGATATCACTGAGCGATCAGTATCTAAGAATCCCATTGACATTCTTCTTCTGGAGGAGCTTCTCGTAAATTTATTGAAATATTAGCCTAGCGCCATGCTTGCATAAGATTTGAAATCAAAATTAATAGCTGAATCTTGAATACACATGATTGTTATCATAGTGCACGAACCGACTGAAAAATAATGAAAATTCTAGAATATTGTTCTTGGCAAAAACTTAAATTTTCGATTAAAAGATATTTACATCAATTTTTCAAAGCCATGGTTCTACACTTGTCTGAAAATTCTCTTCATTGATTGAAGAAATCTATGACGATCTCATCAATTCTCACTTTGCCGATTGAGAGAGTAGTATTTTGGTGAGTTTGATATATCTTCACAAAAACCCTCGTGGGTGTGCCTCCAAAACTTCGAAATGAAATTCTGATAAGATTATTTGAATGAAAAGGGTTCTGAGAATGAGAAACTCTGACTTTTCAGTATTGTGGAGATACTAATCACAAAACCATTTTGGCATGAGTTGTAAATCTGAAATATTTCGAGCCGCATCGCTCTAAATCTAGGCAGCTCTTTACTTTTGATGGAAATGAATCACATTCCGAAGATGACCGTTTCAAGAAATATTGACTTCCTAAATCGGACGAGAGCTCATTTGAGTGAGAGAAATCGCCAGGGTCCAAAATTGTGATCATGTAGGAACAGTAATACCTACATTTGGAATCGGATTGAACCAAATTGTAGCTACCGAACGATCTATTCATCTGATAGATGTCATTATATGCTGTACAAACGTAAACGAGCTGTGTTTGTTACGCCCTGTTAAAATATAGTGTTGATCCTTTCAATGAAGATCTCTCACTAAATTTTCCTGCCTGAGTCATTTAAATATTGGAAAAATTTGATTCCAGTGCGGCGCCGCGCACATTTTTCACAGATTACGTGTGGTATATATGAGCGATTTTTTCCAGTAGTATCTCCACAAATTTCCATTTCCAATCAAAAATCTTTATACGGGTGCGTTTTGTTCCGAATATCTCTCTGTAAATTGAATTTTACACAAAGGCTCATCATAAGTGTTATCAGAAACAAGGCCAAGAAAATGAAACGATTTCTCAATATTTTTTGGTCTTAAGGTAGTTGTACACTAAAATGCAAAATATACCAGAATGTCACCAAAGTTGGTGAGGATTCAGTTCAAGTGTTAATGAACACCTGAGCAAAATTTCAAGATGATTGACCGTTTTGTTCCAGAGTGGTAGTCATCAGAATTCGCCACTTTTAGCATTGCGCTCATGCGGGATCGTCGACTCCCATATAAACGCAATGTTAAAACTGGCGGGTTTTTGATGGCTACCACTCCGAAACAAAACGGTCAATCATTCTGAAATTTTGCACAGGTTTTCATTGACACTTGAACTAAATCCTCCCCATCTTTGGTGATTTTCTGGTATACAGTGAAATTTCCCTTAACGGATACCTCCTATTAGCGGACACCTCTCAATAACGGACAATTTTTTGCGACCAGCAGAAGTATAATCACAGAAATGAACCTGTTTCATTTATTAAATCAATGAAACTGAGTTTAGCGATTTTTTCTGCTTATTTTATTATTGCACAATTAGTGCAAATAGAGATTTCGTGGTCATGTTCGAGTTGAGACATATTTTCGACAAAGCAGTCATTTTAGAATCAGCTGTATTGTTCAACCATAGTTCACATACAAATTTTAATGAGTCTCTTCAGCACACTTATATTCATCATAGGAGCAGCTGTGAAAATAATTCAATCTTGGTGTGTTCAACAGACGGTTATCTTATTGATAGTCTTGTTCAATGCTTCCGATTCGATTTATATTCTAGGCGAGAAAATTCAGGAAATAATGTTATACGTACAATTTTATGTCATCGATGTGCCAATGAATAGTTGCTCAACTAAAGAAAACTATCTGTCTCGCCTAAATACAGACTTTTCACCAATATTTGATAATACTTCCTACATTAGGGAAGATGCAAAAATTACGGAATGTTCTATTAGGAATCATCCTGATAAGTGAGTGAATATCTCTTGGAATGAAATCGATAATGACCGAAATCAGCCCGAACCGAAAATGTAGTTTCAGGTAGAAATCTCAAATGTTCTTACGCTGATCCACTAGTCGGTTATGGAGTTGATCCTGTTCATTTAACTGAATTTCCTTTTATTGTCGCTTTGGCATTGAAAAAGGACACCAATGAAATAGAAAAATTACAATTCTGTGGCGGGACATTGATTTCAACGAGGCATGTTATCACTATGAAGCATTGTCTTACTGATAAGCTGGAGGAGCATGTCCAAGTTCTAACAGGATCCTCAGATCTTACTTCAGCGAGTATTCGAAGATTTGATGTTAAAAAGTGGATAATGTATGAGACATGGGCATTGGTTCGGGATGAAGCAAAGAAAGGTGCAATTGATACCCCAGCTATTGTTGTCGTAAGTGAAAATTTGTTGGTATTCTTTATGAGACAGATGACAAATCAGATGTTACAATATTCAAGTAATCTGGAAATCAAGCCAGGGATTAGTAAATTTTTTGTAACTTCACAAAAATCGCATTTATTCACTAAAACTTGGGATTTGACACAATTCGTCACTCGCGTCAAGTCCACTCAATCAATTGTGCGGGGAAGTACTATTTCTCGCAATCAGAGTCCACACACAAAATGTGCTTGGTCGATATGATCGGCCAATAGTCGAGAGATGTACAAAGAGTCTAAGAAATGAAGTCCCTCCCCCCATTTTTTTGAAATTTTAGGGATCGCGAAAAAGCCTGGAACTTACAATTCCTTCTTTAGGAATTAAAGTAAGGTAAGTGTACCCAACTTGCCTCTGTACCCAACTTGCCCCCATATGCCGATCTCAGGAATGGGCGCTCGTTGACCTGCCCGCAATTTTTTTTTACGTTTGTTATGTTAAAATATGAGAAAATACGTAGTTTTCATCGACCCCGGATCATTTCTGCATTCTCCAGAAAATATAAAGTGAGTTTTCCATTTTTCGTGTTTGCACGGCTAAGAAATCGAGGAGGAAATCGCATTCACTAAAACCGGTGCCAATTCATTTTTATTCGACCAATCTTGACGTACCTTAGCGCATTCGATTCCTTGTCTCAAGACCTTCAAAATCCGCTCTTCAGGGTTGCAGAACTCTGATTTGGAGCGATTTTATGTACAAAACACGAAGATGGTTTGAGAATCAAGAAGGCCGACATCGGAGTGTACCCAACATGCCCCCATATGGTTATCTCGGAAAGGCGTGCAGTATGGCTTTTTTTACCACTCAGAACGTGTTTATCACGTCAAAATACGTCGGAAACGATGTCTTGGGCCAGCTAAAAGCTACAAATGTCGCTGCGCGGTGATCAAAACGGATCACAACGATTTTATTCACTTCATCGCCCATTTACATTGTTTTAAACGATGGGGGCAAGTTGGGTACACACTTTTGTAAACTCTCAAAAATCACCTTTTGGGAGAATCCAAACAGCTCGGCTCCACTTCATCCAAATTGGACGTATCTTAGCTCATTTTGAAGGTCTTGAGACAAGTTTCAAAATGAGTTGAAGTACGTCTAAAAATATTGAGATGGGTCAGAGTTATTAAGAAAATGGCTTAATGGGGGCAAGTTGGGTACACTTACCTTAGATGCTATCCCAGGACGAATAAATCAAATTATAATTTCTATAAATTGATCAGGCTTATATTTTGGACAATGTTCTGAAATTTGTGGAATTTTAAGGGAGACATCCGATGATCAGCTTGGTTTCGACCTTGGAGGTCATTTTTGAGATCATTTCGAGGCCAACTCGATTTTTCAAATAGAAACACCCTCTTCTGACCTCGGATTCTGAATGAATGTAGAGAATTTTGAAATTTTGTATGAATCATTATTTTTTTTTTTCTTATATTGTGTGCATAAAGTTGTGCCGTAAAAGTACTTTGCACGTGGGTGTGCGGTGCACAAAGTTGAGCGAATTCTTTTTTACGCACGATTTTCAGTGCGCAAAGTTGTCTTAAACGTGCGCAAAGTTCCCTGATTCGTGCGCAAAGTTGAGAGCGTGCCAGTAAAATTATATCTCAAATTCCTCCCCACTTTTATGGATCGTCACAGGAGACGATTTGAATCCTGAATTCTCACGGATTTTCCATTTTGGTTGGTTTGATGCAATGTACTTAACGATGTAGGTGATAATAACCATCCCCATGAAGATATAGTATATGTTTTCGATTTGGAAATTGTTAAATACTAAAATATTAGTGTCACACCATTTGCATGATCATAAACTGAAGAAAATTACCTCTGCACTTTACATTTTAATCTTATCTAAATCACAGCGTGGTCATATGATGATTCGAATTCCATTTTTGATAGCTAGATAATAATTTCTGATTCTTCTTTACTAACATGCATGGAAATAGCCCATGTTTACAAAGTTCCTCGTAGTTTTACATGCATTCATTTTACTCTAGTAATCAACTCTGAGTTTCTGCAGCACAAGTATTTGAATATCTTGGACGTCGTCAATCTTTTGTCATGGAACTCGACGATGGATTTTTCCATGAAGTCAATATCTTCATGATCGGAATTCTTCATTTGATACTTATGAGAACTTTTCTTGAGTCAAGGACCTTGCACATAACGGCTAATATTAGTAAATTTGAGAATGGAGGATTATATCTTTAAACGAAACGGTTTCAGAACTTTTTTCCAGTCGGGGGGGGGGGGGGCAGTCGGCTTCGCCCCCTGCACCCCCACCGGGGCTCCGCTCCTGGACCCCGACCGCACCTTACCCTTCTCCCGCTTCTCACGATAAATGACACGGGAAACAACTTTCCGCACCAATATCAAAAAGTATAGTAAGCAACACAGGCGTGACTTTTCCGCTCTCGTTCCCAAAATTCTCGAGCGCAAAGGCACTTTTGGGCACGTCGCAGAAGTTACAACTATGCGCAAAGTTCACATTTGCGCACTCATTTCGGGAACTCGTGCGTAATAGTACATTTCGATACAAGGGCGTAAAACATTTTATTCGCGTCCGAGTGATGGGTTTCCGGCCCGAGCCGCAGGCGAGGGTCGGAATCATCGCGAGGATGCGAATAATAGATTTTACGCCCGTGTATCTAACTATACTTTTCGATAAACTATGAGTAAAACTCGACAAACTGTGCGCAATGTGCACTTTTACGCACAGCGTATCGAGAAAGTACTTTGCACTATTATTTGATTTGATCTTGGTGAGATGAATGATAGCCAGCACGGTGTACGGTAACAATCGCGCCGTACCTCCAAGAGCGAGCGTTTTATTGGAAAACGTTTCGGATGAGCGAAGATCTCAGCGAAAACGAGACAGTGACCTTGGTTTTGACCTCAGAGGTTATTTTAGTGGTCATTTGAACGCCAATCTGATTTTCCAAGATGAAACACTTACTCTTGACCTCGGATTCTGAGAGAACGTGATAAATGACGACACTCTTGTCTGAATTATTTCTTGATCCGGCTTGGTCAATACGAGGTCAAAATGAATGGATGGGGGGTAAGCGCCCATGCTCAAAGAGTAGGTGTTTTATTGAATAATGTTTGGTATAACAGTTGTTTATGATCCAAGCGGGAATGACTTAGTGATCCCAGTTTTGACCTTGGGGATCAATTTAAAGTTATTTGAACTCTGGCACCGTCAAGTCGGATCAAAAAACGTCTCAGACAAAATTTGAATAGTTATTCTCGCTTGTTCAGAATTTGGGGTCAAAAGTACAGAACCCGAGATTAGAAGTAAGTGTTTCCATTTGTAAATACCGTGTTGGCCTCGAGATGACCTTGAAAATGATCTGGAAGGTCGAAAACAAGGTGCCCTCCAAAATAATGAAAGACATGTTCCGGAGTTTTTCCGATTCCTGACCGCTTTTGATAAATGGGAAAGGAATAGCTACTTCCGGACACCCTGTATACTGAGCAATCGTCGCGCACACGGGATAAACAACGAATCCGCCGTGGACCGAGCTTTTCGAGATCTGTGGTGAAGAGGTAAGACTTACTCATACGCACACACACACACACACACACACGTACAGACACAGAAAGAGATGTTGTTGTGTTGGTGAAATCGAACCGTATTTTCGGGACTATACCGAGCGAGCGCATCGTATGTGAACCAATCAGAGCTCGAAATTTAAAAATGTTCAATCAGTTCAGATTACTCTTGAATGTACATGATTCGAATCCTGAAAACCGTCGAGTGTTTTTTTATGTAACTTAGGCGGTTTTCTGAGATCGGATCAATACAAGTTTCTAGTGGATGCCTAAACTTTCTCATATTTTCAGTTAAAAAATCACATTACCAGTGTCACTCCAGTCGTACGGTCTAAAGAAAAACCAAGTAAACTCAGCGGATTGAAAGTGACGATGGCAGGATGGGGTAGTTTGGATACTGGGCTGCGACCTACAATCATGCGAAAAGTAGCCCTGAAAGTTTTGTCTAAGGAAAAATGCAAGCAGAGAATGGCTAAATTCTTGCAATGTCTACGAAAAATAGTTGGCAACGATAGTATTATATGTACTGCTGCTAAGCCACACGCTTTAGGAGGAAACGTAAGAAAATTTAGATCATTTGAGAATATTTCTGATATTTTGACTGGTATGTGTACCCAACTTGCCCCTATTAAGCCATTTCTTCAAAAACTCTGGTCTACTTCAACATTTTTCAACGTACTTCAGTTCATTTCAAAGCTTGTCGCAAGACCTTCAAAATGAGTTGGAGTTCGTCTAGTTTGGACAACCAGAGCCGAGTTATCACGATTTTCCCAAGAAATAATTTTTGAGAGTTCTCAAAAGTGTGTACCTAACTTGCCCCCATCATTTAAAACAATGTAAATCGGCGATAAGAGTAAATAAGCGTTTTCATACGTCTTCAATGGCATGCAACCTCATTTGGAGCTTTTTCCGGCCCCAAACATTATTTCCGGCCTATTTTGGCTCGATAAACACGTTCTGAGTGGTGAAGAAAGTCGTACTGCACAGATTTTCGAGAAAGCCATATTGGGGCATGTTGGGTACACTTCGATGTTGGATTTCCCGTTTACCGAATCATCTCCGTGTTATGCACATAAAGTAGCTCCAGATTGGACTTTTGCAACTCTGCAAAGCGTATTTTGAAAGTCCTGAGCCAAGAAATCGAATGCACTAAAAATCCGTGGAGTTCGGTCTGACTTGAAAACTGTTGGCACCGATAATACTGAACGCAATTTCCTAGGTAATTTCTTGGCTGTGCAAAGACGGAAAAGGGAAAACTCACTATGAAGCGGCACGGTGAGTCATTTAGCCGAAAAAGTGAAAGGTTCGTAAACATGGGATTTTCTTGTGGGATATGTTTGAGGGTGTTCTCGCGGTCATTTTCCAGCAAAAATCAAAAAAGGGATTTCAAAATAAAATCAATTCTTCTGAATTTTATCGTGATTTTACATGATAATCGACTTTGACTGCCGTTCGTATTTGATTTACAGATTTTAATCAACTCCAAAAAAATGTTCAGGTATATTCAGTGGATGCAGAAAGTTCTCTTCTTTCAGAATATGGTATCAGAATTCGAATTCGATGGGATCGGATAGGTCAAATTGCATTTCGAAGTTGGTAAATGTACTTTGGGCTCATAAATTCGTTTGAATAGTGGAAACGGTACATTGTACGTATCAGTGCTATTCGTGCTATCACCAAGAGCAGATCGTTAAAAAGGTAGCAAGAAAAAATTCTGTTTGATCAACAGAATATCCGATCGATACTATTATCAGTTTTCCCGGCTCAGCCACGCGCCACTGCGTCTCCGTCTTTGTTTACATGTCGGGACCAAAACTCGACTATAATATTGTGCAAATTTTTGCAATGTTTCCAGCAGTCAGTGTTGTGACATCGATGGCTCACGTAAAGTCATATAAACGACGTAAGCTCTGAAGAAATATGTGAGTTTTCACAACTTTCAATTTAGTAGTAAAAGCTTGTTTTCGGCACGAGTCTTGAAGCTCGATACGTAGGCTGCATGAGAAATTTCCGAAACAGCTACTTGAGATCGGGGATTTGTTACCCCAATAGCTCACGCTGTGATGTTACACATCAAAGATTTCTGCAAAATCACTGGACATGGGTTAGGGAGATATAGTAAACAAGCCTTTGAGTCGGTGCATCACGACTTTGATAAAACTTGGGAGAAGTACAAATGCCGAAAGACTGTCGGTGGGTATTCAGAGCAACTATTTCATGCTGTAAGTGAGTTGAACGGATTGCATGTTTGATGCGTATTTGATGATCTGCTCAAAATAAACGAGCATTCATGTACACCGCTGGAAAATAAAGGTGTACAGGATTCATGATACATAAGGATTTGTTTCTATCCCTTCAAAATTAAATTTGACCCATCCGATCTCATCGAACCCGAATTCTGATACCATATTCTGAAGTTGATTAAAGTCTGTGAATCAAATACGAACGGCAATCAAAGTCGATTATTATGAAAAATCACGATGAAATTCAGAAAAATTGATTTTATTTCGAAATCCCTCCACAGATTTTTTTGATTCTTGCTGGGAAATGACCACGAAAACACCCTCAAACATATCCCACAAGGAAATCCCATGTTTACGAACCTTTCATTTTTTCAGCTAAATGACTCACCGTGCCTGGGTAACGCAGAAATCATTCAGTGTCGGTCTAAATCACTAATTTCTCCATACTCTAAGATAACGAACGTAAAACAAGTTTGCGGGAAGATGAACGAATGCCCATTCCTGAGATCGGCATCTGGGGGCAAGTTGGGTACAGAGGCTAACTGGGTACACTTACCTTATGAGAATATCTTTCATCAAACTTCTAACACCAGAAGTGAGCTAGTGGAAGACATTCCTAAAGTTTTCAAAATATACGGACTTATAACTGTAGGACGAGAGTTTTATATCATATTAACAGTATTTGACAATCATACTTCTGATGTAACTCCTTACGCCTCCAGAAGAATATTCCTATCGTGTTTGATGGTGACAAATGCATCAGTAGACGAATGAGGTAGTTTTGTCATTCTGATAACTTACAGGAATTCAACACGTTCGCTGTGACGCAGAGATTGCAGTTCCTTCATTGCGCCTGACGGGTCCCTGGGACCCGTATAATTGAAGCCAAGAATTGAATCATAAGGCAATACTCTTCAGAATGTAGAAAAGGACAGCCGAAACGCACTGGTGGTAACCATTCCACTACAAAAAAATTCTCCCAAATTTCATCAGAACTTCTCCTAGTCACAGCGAACGTGTTGATCATGTCTTATCTACCGATGATATTTGAAGATTATAACCTTGAAAAAATGAAGACAATAACGCTTGTATACAATTTTTTCTCCAACAGCAAGGTTTACATGACTCTAATTCTTTTTAGGGGGACAGTGGTGATCCTATTCTTGACGAGAAACAACAATTAGTCGGTGTTCATATTGGGTTATGTCCAGATTTTGATTCGCCTCATCCCAAACAAATTAATAGTGGCATCAGTATTTACTACTACAAAGATTTTATCGACGAAGTTATGATGTTGTACATGTAACAAGTGCGCTACTAACTCTTTCTCAAGTATTGAGAATCAAATTCATATATAAATAGACTTGAATTTTTAATGAAGATGTTATGTAAGCATAAAAATGCCGTACCAACAAACAATAGACTCCTTCAGAAGTATTTTGAGGACCATCGACGCTGATGTCAAATTTCTTGCCGAGCAACTATTTTTTTGATTTCGTTTTGTCAAAATATTGGAAACTGAATGGTCAGAATACGGATTTTGGCCAATCCTGAAAAACCTCACAGTTTCGGAGCAGATCTGGTTTTCACTCATTTTGATATTTTTTCTCAGTCACTAAAAGCGATGCCAAACAAAGTTGGTGCAACCTATCTCATCATACCTTAACTTGCATTCTTTCTTGTCTCAACTGCAAAATGCTCTCCGCTAGGAGCTCGTGAGCTGAGATGGGCCAATTTTACATAAAATCGTATTTTACCGAATTAGGGCTGCTCATTTACGTGAGGCAAGTGAGGTACATACTATCTGGATTGTGCAAATAATCTGTTATTCGCGAATTTTCACTAACTTAGAGCCCAATACTTCTCAATGTACATACACTTAGGGATTCTCTAAGCTGTCGGCGCTTTGAAATCTACTAATTATCTAACTCGCAGTTATAGGTTGTGGTAGTCTCGTAATTTGTGGGTGTGAGTGTGACAGTAGATTTTGAAGCCTGGGCAGGATCCAGAAATTTCCCGAACGTACCTAAATTCTTTTTCATTACTCTAACCTAAAAATGCCGCGTTCAAATAGGATTTTAGGGTTCTCGTAATGAAAAAATATATCCGTACTTCGCTTGCAAGCCCATTTTGGGCACTGGAGGACATGTCTGTCCTAGTGCCCAAAATGGGCTACCGCGCTCAGTACGGAAATATACTATTACAGATCTTGAAATAAGCTTCAAAATGAGCCTATCTGGATTGAAAGATATTTACTTGGTCCAAATTTTCGAGCAAAACAAAAACAAGAGGAGGAGGGATTAGGCAGACTCAACTTTAATCGATCGAGTGACCATTGCGAGTAAACCTCTGTGTTAATTTAAATGGGACTGCAGCGCCAATATGGCGGCGCTAAGGATGTCTTCCATAAGAATAACACGGACGAAAGATAAGAGCGCTTATCGCATGTTTAGTCCCAATTGTCTGGAAACTCCTCATCTCGAATCCCAATGACGAACCTAGACGGAGATTAGAATCGCCTGAAAAATTTCGAGAAAGTTGTGCAGTTTGATGCAAAATGCACCATTGAGATATCGCTCTTGGTTTTACAAACAGATCAAGCGTAGGAGTTATTGTTTCTATGCGAATGCTACTAAACCATTGTATTTTGATAACTCGCAAGTAGCTTTGTGAAATGAAACGCGGGGCCATACCCTACTTTCAAATTGAATAGTAGAGCGGTGTTTTAAGTGCTTATCATCAAAGAGTAAAAGCGGGTTAATCGAGTTTGTTATTGCAGAGACATCGAGTACGCCTGATCCAGTGACATTATGGGTTTCAATATTAATGAAAATTTTGTGGACTTGCTTCTATGCTTTTCAATCTGCCGAGACAAATTTCGTTTTATGGAATGAGCATAGGACCAAATTCAACCTTACAGAACGTGGATCAGATTGGGAATTATACATACTAAAAAATGATCAGAATAAACAGTTCTCTGTGAGTTCATATGCCAAAGTGACTTTATGAAGCAATTTTCCAGACGAATTCGTATTTTATGCCCATTATAAGGCATTCGCACTGAGATTCTTTGATAGCTGAAACTTTATATGATTACATCTTGATGTCATCTTAAGCACGTATTTTCAAAAGTTGAATGAGTGTATATGCCAAAAATCTACATGTTGTTACTCACGAAGTAACTGATAAAAATAGTGATATCTCGGATCGGTTTCTCGTGGTTTTCATTCAGTTCTGTGGTCCAAAATATAAAGTTTCCACCCACTAGGAGGTCCCGAAAAATTTTTGAAGACGCCTGCGGAGCTATTTCTGTTTCGCTTTTTGATTCCATCGAAGCATCCAAATCACGATCTTTTTTTACTAAATTGGATATATCTCGAGTTTGGCTCAGGATAATGCTGCGTAGTTGAGACCATTCGAAAGATCTTGAATCAACCTATCGAAAATGATCTTGAAGATTCTCTTCTAGCTATATTTCAGGCTCTGATCAGGCAAAATCCGGAAGAATCAGGCTAACCTGATAATCTCGAAAAGCAATTTTTTTTATCTTTTCAAAAATATGATTTCTCATGCAAAATTGTACGATCTTTGCAATGAAACTAGTCCATAGCTGTTTTTTTTTTCACTGTTTTTCGATCAATTTTCTGAATTTTAATTCTCTGACACATCAGAAAACAGAGACTTCTGCGCATGCACGTGATTGGCCGAATTTCAAAGTAGTTCCAATCGAAAGCTGAAGAAATTTCCTTGAGAATGGCCTCTTGCAAACGTCAATTTCATATTCCCAGCCAATAAGTATGGCAGATTGGTTGAAAAAGAAGGATGGCCCCAGCAAGATGACCTATCCATCATAAACCAGAGCCTTGAGACCTTCTCTTGCATCCATGCTGTCAGTGGCGTTGATAATCTTGATGTCTAAAGAATCGAGTAGCTTCAGTTCCAGTCGATCAAATGGAGTTTTGCAACAGGTCATTTTGAAGGAAATTCTCTCAGCTTTCGATTGGAACTACTTTGAAATCCGGTGAACCACGCGCATGCGCAGAAATCTCTGTTTTCTGATTGGTCGGAGAATGAAAAATTGGAAAATTGACCCAAAAACGCATAAAACCGTGAAAAAACAATTTCGGACCAGTTTCATCACAAAGACCGTGCAATTTTGCATAAGAAATCATATTTGAGAAAAATTTTAAAAAATTGCTCTTTGAGATAATCAGGTTAGACTGATTTTTCCGGATTTTGCCTGATCAGGGCCTAAAAAGGCTGAACAAAAATTTTCAAAATCATTTTTGATAGGTTTTTTCAAGCTCTTTCGAATGGTCTGAACTACGCAGCATTATCCTGAGCCAAACTTGAGATATATCCAATTTAATAAAAAAAGATTGTGATTTGGATGCTTCGTTGGAATCAAAAAGCGAAACAGAAATAGCTCCGCAGGGGTCACCAAAAATTTTTCGGGACCTCCTAGTGGGTGGAAACTTCATAATTTTGACCACAGAATCGAATTAAAATGCACGAGAAACCGTTTCGAGATATCACTATTTTTCATGTATCGTTTTTAAATGGAATCCATCAACTTAATTTCCCATGAGTATTTGAGAATTAATACATTCAAAAAACCTCTCAAATTTCTGAATCAAATCCACGAGAGAAAAAAAGTCAACCGGGCGCTACTATCTAATTTCTACCATTCTATAGAACTTCCAGCCCCCAAAGCCAGAACAAAAATACAATACCTCAATAATAAGCCTTGAAAAGAATGCCATACTTATCATTCGAGCATCCTGTGCAACGGAAACTCGTCACGCAAACCAACTACAATGAATAATATCCACATCGCAGCACATTGTCATAATTCAAAAAATAACTTCCTCATCGCCAATACCATCCAGCTCACCATCATAAATATCCTCAAATCTTTCATCATTCAACCATCTCATCCCATACACCCCACAATCAACACAAGTCCAGATCACTACCGCATAGCTTATTCACATAACATCACTCGAGCGTATCGGATTCGCATGCACCCACACCCATCGCCTTCCTATCTTTCCCATATAGCACATCGCATGATTTTTTATGTATACTATACCTACCTGTTTGTATTATCTATCTCGGCCGGTCGTCGCGCATCACCTGTGATGCATTTTCGCGCGTCGGGGCCTTACTAACAGCAAAGATACAAGCTACAGATTGGAAAGTGAGTGCGGTACCAGCTCTGTATAATACCTACCTACTACATGCATGAGTCATGCAGTGGGTTCCACACAGAGATTCATTTGGTCAAGTGCCATTTAGACGATCTCTTGGATAAAGGCGTGAAGCCCACCTGGATGTGTTCTTAGTGCACTGTATGCATCGATAATCACTCTCACAGGGATAATTTTTTTGCGCTTTGGTAGTTTGCAATAATAGTTTGGTGAGGTACAATACCGTGCAAAAATTCCTGAACGGGGGTATGAAATTCCCTATTGCAAAAACGTCGATTGCTCGAGCCCAGATCAACGTAGAGGGATTTTGAAAAAAGCCTCTTAAAGATGAGAAAAAATGCTAACTTCTTGTCGTTTGTTGATTTTTCTCTCAGTCCTTCTTGGTAGCTCAAGTAGCTGATGTAATTTCAAGGATTTCGAGAAAAAAACCGTTTTTACTCTATCGGCTGTAATTTGGACGCGGATAAAGATAGAACAATTTTGCAAAAAGCATCTTGAAGAGCGAAAAAAATGCGATTTGCAATGATTTTTCGATTATTTTTTACGTCGTGTGAATAAGAGTGTGAGAGCTCTCAAAGTAGCCAGATTCTCGGATTTTCAATGAAATACGTGTGAAAACAGCAAAAAATGGCAAAAAAGTACGGTTTTGGCTACTTTGAGAGCTCTCACACTCGTATTCATACGATGTAAAAAATAATCGAAAAATGATTGCAAATGGCATTTTTTCCGCTCTTCAAGATGCTTTTTGCAAAATTGTTCTATCTTTATCCGCGTCCGAATTACAGCCGATAGAGTAAAAACGGTTTTTTTTTCTCGAAATCCTTGAAATTACATCAGCTATTTGAGGTACCAAAAAGGGCTGAGAGAAGAATCGAGGACCACAAAAAGTTAGCATTTTTTCTCATCTTTAAGATGCTTTTTTAAAAATTCCTCTACGTTAATCTGGGCTCAAGTAATCGACGTTTTTGCAAGAGAGGATTTCAAACCCCCGTTCAGGAATTTTTGCACGGTACTGTATATACGATGCCTGGGGCTTAGAATGTAGTATACTGTATCTCGTCTTCCTCTTCTCGTAGTGTTTGAAAAATCTGGGATTGAATCTCTCTGTACTTACCGAAAAATGGAGTAATCGGGTCTTGAAAGACCTTACAGCAAAATTGAGCATGGTAACAACTCTTCAGCATGACATGGGCCTCAAGGTGAGCTTAATGCCCTAAAAGCATCAGCCGATGAGGTGTTTATTACAGTTCCCACAAATTTTTTGTACCTCTTGGAGGAATCAGGCGTCAGGGCTTACTTTTTTAACGCAATAACTAACCAGTTGGGTCCCTTTTGTAATGATGATCGATGTGAGCGTGGCTAATTTGTCCCCACAATTTCTATTCTGTTCAAGATTTTGACCTGTTTCAACATATTCTAGACTCAGCTTCGAAAATTTTTTGCCAATTCTAGATACAACAAATATCTGTATTGGCAACTCACCAAAGTATACTTGTATCCGATTCAATTTCCAAGATCTCACTATTTCTTTTTCCATAAGTCAATCACGTCGATTGATCATCATATTAAGATCCACTGATCATTGAGATGGGTGTAATTTTTCTCCAATTAATAACCTCTCAATAATTCATGGAAATTAGAAGACTGTCTTATTCAGAATAGCTTCGAAATTGTTTTTCTCATCCAGTTGGTGAACTTTTAGCATTTCTCGTAATTTTGTTGAATGGAAAATTCTGTGATTGAATGGTGTGTGTAAACAAATGTGACACCAAAAAAAGTGAAACCAAATTTTTAAAAGTCAACTACTACTCTGATAAGATTTTGAAAGTTAAAATTCATGTCTAACAGCAGTCAGCACGAATCATCCTATGATAAGGGTTCTTGAGAGCTGCCAAGAGTGTTTTGAAAAATATTGATATACTGAATGCCCTTGTTCCAGATATTTATGCACAACAATAACATAATTTTCATTCTCAAACTCAATGAGGAAGATAAGATTATTCTAATGTTCTACAAATAACGAGGCGTGAAGAAACGTGCGTTTCTCCAAAGGTGCACAATGCTTTTAACAGCTTGTTGTGCGTTCTTCTCTATAATTTCAAGGCTGAGCTGCATAGAGTCGTTTGGAGAAAGAGTAAAATGAGAGAAACTTGGAACCAGATGTGCTATTGTATGGATTTACATTATTCATTCTGAACAACAAGTTCCAAGAAACTTTCATGTGACTTTCAGAAAAAGTCTTCTGATGTCAATTTAATGTTTATGAAGATGATCGCTTATCTTTTCCAATTGACCAGAATGGAAATTCATGAAAAAATTTGGATTAGGGATGAATAGTTTGACATACCCGACGCCTTAGTTGTAAATCAGATCAAATGAAACAAAAACTAGCAAAGTAGAAAAGAAGAATCTTGTTTGGGATATCTGCAGGCTCAATCTTATATTTATTTCGATTCTCAGACTGGTCTTCATCGTAGCGTTTCCTTCTATCTATCAACTTGTAGAGATTCCACATTAATTGCACCAGCTATTCTTATGAACATGTTTTCACATTGCTTTGAGTTCCAGAGATCCACCGTTCACAGGTTAAAATTAAATCAATGCAGAGCTGGAATACGCGCCTGTCTGACCATGCTCGACCTGTTACTACTGCGCCACGAAAGCGTCAAAATCTCCTCGCCCACCATCTGTTCAAATCCATAGTTAGATATCTACCGTGACTTCCACAATGAACTTGAACCTCCCCATTGAAACATCATGTAAACACTTTACCAGACTCGAAAAAAAAAAAAAAAACACTGACACACGATCATAACGATAAGATCATCAAGTGCACATAATTATACAACGAAAACCTAATCGTTACAATCTACAAAGCGTATAAGTATGCCACTTGAGTACTTTAAAAGACCGTGAAAAGCGTGACGTTTACATTTGTTTGAGCCATCGCCGACACTAAACATACAGACGAACGACCAAGCCCCTGATTCATTCAGAAATAACCGTATGTAAGTATGTATGTATGTATGTTTCTTCCATCGTCAAAGTGTCAAATGGTATATAGCACCTTTAGATCGCCAAGCAGTCTCAGCTGGGTCAGGTCGCTCTGCGAGTAGCGCATATAATTATTATCGTTTGGCCAGTGAAATTTTTGGACTCCCACCAATCTTTGAAGAACTTATGAGTCTTTTGCGGGTTCACGGACATACATTATAAGTATCTGACCGGTCGAGTGAAAGTTGGCCCGGCCAAAGATGTATCATGTATATATATACACATGTACATACACATATATATATATATCCTGTCTCGGAAAAGATCTAAAGAAATTCGCTTAGGCCACCCAGTGCCGTGAGAGAATGCAACTCTTTGCACATGGAACGACGAGCTTATATATACATGCTTATATTGGATATATATTCGATGAGGAGGTTGGGGTTGGGAAGAAAAGGGAGGAGGGGGGTCTTTCTTTTGCACAGGATTTCCGACGGGGAAAGTTTTCCTGTACATATAATTTCAAGTTCGCGTGCAGGTTGAGCTTGAGATCGAATGATCCATCTCGATCGCGTTTTTTTTTACTGGACGCGAGGAAAAGACTGAGAAGTTTAAGATACTGACGGAGATCGGAAGGTGGGATTGGAAGCTATTGATTTTTCAGTTGATTGTTGGAAATTGAGGTAGGGACTAGCAGAGTTTGTTTTACGAGTTTGTCGTGTGATATCGGTAAACTTATATATTACCGGCCAAAATGAATGGAATACGGATACCTTTACTAAAACAGAAAATACTCCGATAACCTCAGGTCTACCGCAATTTTTCAAGAAGCATTTGAAAGATCGAGAAAAAGCTATCAATTTATTTCCCTACAGAATTTTTTTGAACCAAAATTCATGATTCGATTGGATCTGAAAAATGACAAAGTTTTCGATTAATCAATCATCCATCATTTATCAGGAAACTATGATAGCACATAAATGTTCACCAGATTTTGTAGTTCTCTTCAAAACCTTGAAAATTGATTTCTCGTATATTGCTCTACGATTTTTTACACCTGAGTTTCGAGCATTCGAATGAGAGCAAATTTTTACGTCTTGGAGGGTAGCGGAAATAAAAAATTGAATAATCCACGATTTTGACGTGAAACCTTCTAAATTTGAGTCAGATTTATTTTAGAACGCACTCGAAATGTCCTCAGACAGCTTTAAGAAGAAAACCCTTATACCTCCATATCACTAGTACCTTCGACCCGCACCGATTTCTTTTTTCGTAACTCAGGTGTAAAACACCGTAAAGTTAAAAAAAAACTAATTGGAAGATCTTGAAAAGAGTTACAAGACCGCGCGAGAATTTTTGCATTATCGTAATTTCCCAATGAATGATCGACGATTGATTGAGATGGAGCATTTTTCAGCATTTTTCACTTTTCGAAGCCAATTATAATGATGGATTTTGGGTTGGAAACATTTTTGGAAGGCACAAATTGATAGCTTTTTCTCTCATTTTTCAAATGCGGCTGAAAAAATTGCCATAGACCCAAGGGCGTCGGAGTAGTGGATGTTCTAGTGCAGGTAACCGTGTCATTCATTTCGGCGAGTACTGTAGATTCTGCAGTATTGCTGAAGGTAAGTGGAGTGTAACTGAGGAAAATCAGATTAATAAGGGATGCAATATTCTGACCCAGAGACTAGCTCTAATAGAAATGTAATTTCAGAGTGTACCCGATTGATTTTTGAGGAGCCCTATCGCTATTGCATACTCACCGATTTAGTTGACTTTCAAACTTTTCCAATGATTTTTGAAATGTTACAAATACTGAAAGCATTTCCGATTCTATACCTCGAAAATCGATCGATCTATCCATAGAAATTCGACATGGTGAAAATGACACAAATGCAATTGAAACTCAGCAGAATAAACTAATATTCAGCACAAAGAACGTGAAACTACTGATTTCCGAATGGTTTTTTGAAGACCACCAAACACATGAATGAACACTAATATGAGTACATTTTCTAGATCATGCCATCAGAAATCTCTAGCAAAGATGTAAGAAAAAAGTCGATATTGGATGAAAACATTGACGACTCAGTCGAAAAATTTCTACTCGAGTTCCTAGTTTTCTCTCATTCAATCGAAACGTAGGTCGATTCATAACCTGATAATAGCCCCAATTCACAGGATGACTAGATTGACTATGACTGTCAAATTTGAATTCGCAGGTAGAAGATGGGAATCAAAAAGTCGGCCAACACAGACAGCTGGACGCCTGTATAATGAGGCCCTGTAGGAGAATACTTCTCGCATTAGCTCATACGAAAGCGAGTTCTTGGAATTAGATACAGGATCTATAAATCTTGAACGATGCGCTTAAAATTTTCACATGGCACATCGATGCGGGTTATGAATGATTCTCAAGAGTTGAATGAATTGAGATAAAAGTATCCAAAGACGATGGATAGTTTGTCTTTGGCACTATATTCGATACTATTTTTCGAGAAGTGAAATGATCATAAATGGAAGCTGCGGGCTTGTGGTTGAATGCGAAATGATGTTCGCTAGGAAAGAGTTGACACTAATCTGAGAATGAAAATAGAAAACGATGCAAAACTGGTTGTTGCTCTTAATTGATTTTTGAGTTTGGAGAAAAAGTTGAACATTGTCCTAGTTGGGGCCGAAGAAAATTCAAAGGAGTATCCACTCATTCTACAAGGATAACTTCGTAAAAATCGCTTGATTTCTATTGCAACCAAAGATAAGTGAGAGCTGATGCACGCGATTCACGATTCTGGAAATTAATTCTCCATCTTGTTGGAGCAGTGCAAAACTTCCTAGAACTAATGGCGCTTTTGAAATTTCTAAGTGGTTTGCATAGCAAAATTGAGATATCATGATACGAAAAATGGAGCAGTTTTGAAGTGATCTTAGAGTAGGTAAGATTTTTCCAATGGCTAGGACCTGACTGTAATTTTTGAAGGTGGCTATTGATAGTTATTTACAAAAGTGAATATTCTACCGATTTGATGCTTTGGTTGATCACGCCTCCGTAGTTTTTTCTTGGATCCTTGCAAAATCTAATCCTGAATTTGATTACCAAGAGCATAGGGGCCGTCCATAAACGACGTAGGCGGCCAAGGGGGGAGGAGTCAAAAATTCAATTCACGTTGGGCTATGAGGGGAGGGGGGCCATCGGCTTTACTACGTAGCTTCATATTTTTAAATTCCGTGCGCCAAAATGGCTTTCAGTACATGATTTTAATATTATCATCGGTCAAATAAATTTGGATTGGATGTAACAATTAATAATCTATGAAGCCACCTAGCCGATGGTTGTACATGTAAAGCATGTACGTCCGGTGTTCATTTATTCACGTCATTATTTACATTTCCTGAGTTTTCGTGGTGTAAGTATCGTTGGAAGTTCCGAACTGGTGAAACGTCTTCTTGAGCGTAGTTCGCTTGTAAATCCTTTATCAAGGATCACCTATGTTTTCCAAATTTATCTCCTAGAATTTTCTGATTTCGGACTCGAATGTCCCTCCAACTAATGCAGATAAACCCTCTACGTCTGATGAGACGAATCCTACCCGTGATCAGGGAGAAGGTAAATAATCCAAATTATGATCACATAGGATATTTTGAAGTAATCGTGCTACTGCAGCTCAAGATATTTTGAAAAATAAAATAGTTTCCAGGATCTTTGGTTCTTTTCGATGGAATAAAACTTTTAAACTTTTATTATTTTTGGAAAAGCTACGTAGTTTTTTTTTTTGGGGGGGGGGGTCCAATTTGCCAAAAAGCTACGATATTCCATCTGCTTTGTTGGGCATAGAAGGAAGGAACTACTTTTGCACGAAGATCTAAATCGGCATCAACTTTTTAGAATTTGATGTCCGTTAGCACTGATTGGGGTTTGAACTAGATTTCAGAAATTTTCATTCGAATCCAAATCGGAGACCACAGAACTTAAGGTGGTGGTTGATCTTTATTTCGCCCGAGTTAAATTTTTGATATGTCAAGTACTGACGTTCTCTCGATTTGCCCGAAAAATGTAACTCACTCATGTACTTATCCTATTGAAGAAATTTCACTGGTAAACCAAATTTTCCTCTGTTATGATCGTTCAAACGGCCTACAACCTTCCATATCACACATCAACAAGTGAGAAACTAACCCATGGAAACAATTTCAACAATCAAGTGAAGTAGATCAAACACATTCCATCAATAAGTGCTCATCAATTGATCTGAATCGGTTCGCTGACAAATTCCAATTCAGTCTCCTACCTTCGGCACGACCTGTTATAAATTCAAAAAAACGATCGAACAGTTCCACTTAGACTGTTAGGCTCTGTGTTTTTTCATTCTAAAACCCGTATAATAGGACGCGGCAAGTCTTTAACGATGAATGAAAAAAACAGCTGCAGCAGTAATAGAAGTACCAGAAAAGAATGCAACAGTAAAGATATCGGTAACCTAGGTTAGTTTGGTATCAGCTAGCCTTGATCCCATTGCGTGTTTACGCATTTAGCTATCGTAGAAGAATCATGAATTCATGCGGGATAACGATGTACCACAACCAAACGTATTTTCCACCCATTTAAAAAATATCGATGAAAAAAAGTTCAATTGTCACTGCAGCCTGCAGCTGCTTGATGTCGCATAGGTATGTCTCTTGATCAGTGTCTTACAGAGCTATATAATAATACATTTATAAAATACGCGCCGAATTAGGATCATTGTTGCGGTGGCGTTGGCGGTGGCAACAGTAGAGTACCTGCACTTTCCATTCTGAACCAGATCGCCACAAGCCGGTGACTTCTCTTCGAGCGTGACGCATCGTGCTGATGAGTTCCGCGTTTTCATTTAGATGCTCGTTTCGACCGACACATAGTGCTTTACGACTCGTGTCAGACGATTATCTTGATTCTTCTTCTTTTTTTCCTTTTTTACTCTCCCTCCGCCTAGAATTCGCACTTTAGCCAAAAAAGTGGCTTCATAAAAGTCGCAAAATGTTACAGTAGTTTATCGACTGATTTTTATGGAGATGAATTGGAGAAATTTGTGGTTTGTGCATGTAAAAAGATGAGAGGTCGGATTTTTTAGACGGGTCACATTGATGGCGGTGAATCTGTTTCATCTGATTGTTGACTCAAAAAGATGGATGACATTTACACGGAATGGGAATTTCCAAAATTTGAACAGGTGATGCGAATTTTGTTGACTGAGTAAATTGGTCACAGATTTAAACAGATCTTTGGGATCGTATTTCATACTATGAATGCTTTAGTGAATCATCAAAGATTAATGACTACGATTTTATTGGAGGTGGATAATGGACGTCTGAGATGATACGATTCGAGAAGAATTTTGATACATTTTTTATTGAGCACCAACTCTCTTGAGAAGATTACATACGTTCAAGCTAGCTGACATAATTCTAATCCTCAAAGGCAGACATCTGACTTTTACTCGCAGAGATGCAGGGAACCAGATCATAATCAAAATGACATGCGAGAAAGTGGAAGTGAGATGCTTATGGAGATTATAAATATGGAGCTGCAATGGATCGTTATCTTGGGATGTGAATAAATTCTGACTCACTGGTGAATTACGAGAGAGTCATGTACGGAATGAATTTCGATCGAGTTATTGATTATGGAATAATTTCTTTTATCGAAAGTTCTTACTCGGTGCGATTTTCAGAGGCGTCAATGAGCAACGTGTGTGTTATCTACTTGCAAGATCTGGTTTTTGTTTTTTTTTTAAATTTTTGTTGGTTGACACGAGGTTCGAAGAACAAGGGAAAGGACTGACAGTTTTGATGCCGATTTCTGATCAAAATTTTTCTGTCCACTTGTCTTTAACTTTTGAGGCGAGGTTTCTAGTAAAGAATATTACACAATGCTGTTGGATTTTGTGGGAAAGATTCCCCATTTTTTCCAGTAATGTTTACTGGGATTTCACTTGATTATTTCTGCACAAATGTTTTACGCGTATGACCATTCCGATGCACGCACGCGTCACACAGTGGGGCAGAAGAGCTTTTCAATAATTTGTCGTCGCGTGAATTTGCAACCAACCGACATGTGCGCAGACGCGAAGGGTTGTTCTCATTCTTCTAAAAGTTGTCCGCTTGCGCATATGTCGATTGGTTGCAAATTCATATAAAGACGACTTATCCAAAATAGTACATTACGCGACAAGGGTCGAAAGTGACCCATCGCGGCCCGGGTAGGTTGCGAGCCGGTAGGCGAGGGCTGCATACCCGCGGCCGCGATGGGTTATTTTTGGCCCGAGGTGCGTACACTGTTTTTCGGTGACACTTGTATCGAAATTCTATGCTTTCCGACGCGATGTCGGGGCAAAATGCCGCTCCGCCGTACAGGTTAGAAAACGTCGGAGCATGGCTACTGCGCATGCTCACTCGTTTTCTAGCCTGGGCGGCATTGCGGCATTTTCTGCCCCGGGATCGGGGCGGAAACCATAGGCTTTCGATGCCAGTGTGCCGAAAACTTCTTTGCCCCACTGTGCGTCACTTCTTGATCACAAACTAAAACTATCCGATAACACAGTCCCACAAAATGAAAAGAGTTTCCTGATCAGAAAAGGCGGAAGGCATTTTCTCCGTACTTTGAACTGCTGGACACGAATCTGTAGTCAGAATAGCACGCCTTCCGCGGGCAGTTTTCGAATTATGGTCATAAGAAATACCTAGGTATGAATTCCTGCATTTTAGAGGTATATTGCGACCTTCAACGGTAAATCTAGAAATAGGTCGTTTTGGTCATCAAATTTCTCGTTTGCAACCTGGATTTCATGAAATTTTGTATGCTGTCAAAAGTAGAAAACCCCTAGAAGTATTCAAATGCTTGAGGAGGGATATTTTCATCCTATAAGAAAATGGTAACAAAATAGATCACAACTGAGAACGGGATGGGATTTCAGATTAAATTCTTCGTCGGAAACATTGTTTTTAGGAATTTTTAGCGATGCTGGGTAGCTGGAAGCGAAGGCGAGCAGAAAATCACTAATGTTGCGTTCCGTGTACCACTATATTGATCTTGAGAAATCTTGGTGACCTTTGACAGTGATTTCGGTTGTGCTCCTCATCTCTGACTCCTAGTATTCCTGGAAATCCTCGAGAAATAAAAGCTCGTATTTGAATTCGACAAAGAAGTTGACCCCCCCCCTCTCACAGTTGCCTCACTGAGCCACTATCTTGGACCGCCTAGGGAATTTCAACACGTTTGGGTTTTTTTCTAGTTTTGTGAGGGATGCAAAATTCCTAAGGAATACGTCCTCGACGATTATTTGATGGGAGAAGTGATCCCGTTTGAAGTTTCTCTGTGAAAGATCCCAGTTTGCTTTCAAAATGCGAAATTGATATTCAGATATTTTTGAAACACACAGATGTGGCTGTGGGTGAAATATTTCCAGGGGTTGGTGCTGTTTTGCGCCCAGTTGCCAAAACTACGTCAGAAATCGCTTCCACATGTTCCGATCAGAAAATATTTTTTTAACTCTGGGCCTACGTAATCAATGGATTGAATTAAGATTGATAACTTCTGCATGATCAATTAAGGAAAACTAGCGCATTAAGTGACGGTTTTAATGGAATGAGTTTGTGATTATTTCAGCTCGTGAGGGGCACTTCTTGATCAAAAATAAATTCTATTTGATATTAATTCAGAATCGTCTAAACCAAGGATCAATTTGATGAGTGGGATGAGTGTTTTGCAAAGATTTCAAGTGTACTGAAATCTCGTTCGCACGAATTTTGACATTCGGTCCGTGGAAGCTCATTATACTCCACATTCTAACAGCCAAAAATCTGACAAGGGGGAATCTGATCAGGTGACCGGATCACCAATCTTTTCCAAATTTTTTCACGGTTTTGTACCACCTAGGATCTGAAAAATCGAGAATAACTCCGCAAATCGGCCTCCTGTTCGAAGCTAGAGCCTATGGAATCAGCATTGCCCATATAGGCCCACGTTGGAAAGTTATATAGATATACTGGCGATGTTGGTGTTTTTGGCTGTAGCTCTGAACAAGAGGCCTATTTGATGGAGTCACTTTGGATTCCTGGTGTACTGGGTGATAGAAAACTGTAAAAAAAATAATTCGGACAAGATTGGCGATCCGGACACTTGGTCCTCTCTTTGTGAGTTGAGTTTTTGAATAATGTATCCCTAACATGTAATAATTAAAAAAAAAGTCGTTGGGTAGGAAGGTTAAACCCAAATATATAACTAGCCCAAAAAGTCAATCCATTTGAGTTTGATAGCTACTCTAACTCGACAACCGTTCGATCACAAACTTCAGATAGACTGAGCTACCAAGCTCTGAGCGCGGGAAATTCGAATCAACGAAACCTCGACTCTCATTCGAAATATTACCATCGTCATCCTACCCATCGTATCTTACGCAACTCTAATTTTTCATTGACGGTGACATCCAGACTGTATCCCCGATATCAACGTCTACGAAAAAGGTAATCACATAACGGTGGAGGGGACTTCGGTCACACTAAAGCGGCTTTCTCACCTGATGCACATCCACTCTTTCAGATAAAAAAAAAGTAAGAGAAGAATGCACCGGTGAGTCGCATTGAGTCTGTGATGGAACGATTCAGAGTGTCTCACGCACAGATATGTATATGTATGTTATAAAGTTGTATATGGCCAGTGGCGGTGGCAGTATATGGGATCGTCTGGACTTTGAGAGTTGGCTGCTGGTTCTGTTGCTGATACTTCTGGTGGGCCGCTGCGCCGGGGCCTGAGCGAGAGCCAACGAGAAGAAGTAGGTCGGACTCGACGAAGCCGGCCCGCCAAGCTTGCACACCGCGCGAGGCTCAGTCTCAACCGAGAGCGTCACCCGCGCGAGTCTACCTATTCGGATACCATTAAAACTGTTCACTCTTGAATTTTTTATTTTAACATCTGTCATTGTGTTATTTTTTTCCCTCCTAATTTTCCGTGTGCTATCAAACAAGTATCTTCTGTACGTGCTTGGAAGATTTTTTTTTTTTATACAAAAAGTGTTCCCGGCAATCGCCGAAAAAAAAAGGAGCGATAGCTCGTGTGAGCAACGCATGGCTCGGGGATAGCCAAAAATTAATCCTCAAAAGATAAAGTGGAAGATAAAATGAGCAGCTTAAAGGTAAGCTAACTTATATCTTTTTTTTTTACTTTTAGAAAAATGATTGATCGGAAGCAAGTCGAATGTGAGTAGGCAGATATATTTCAGACGAAAACCAAGTAAAATACATGATGTTAAAAATGTGCGGCAACTAGATCACTTTTAAGAGCACGCGTTAATTGGTCAGATTGTATATATATATTTGTCTAGCTCGGTGTCTGCATTTCTGGAGCGTGAAGCTCATCGTGTGCGAAAGATTTTACACACTAGAGAGTTTCCGGCGTATAAGATACATTGCTAATACATATACTACTATATAGGTAGCCACGTGTGTATACAGCTCATGCAACCTGCTTTTGAACGTTCGCGCCAATGTGCGCGCCGATGGAGATTCGCGGTGCAATTTGTCGTCGAGTATAACACTTTCAAAATGTATACTGTCTGAACGAGAATGCAATTTTATTGCTCGATCATTTAGTGAGCCTCACCCGCAGGTGATTGCTTGATTTATTCAGCCAAAGACTCATAATCGGTGCATTAGCTTATTAGCCAATCGTGTATGGTGTATCTCTTTTACTGTATCTCAGTGTCTGTGATATTAACGCCTACCTGTCGCCCCGAGTCATTCGTAGAAAAGTCATTGGCCTGGTGTAATTTATTACCTGCGAGTTTGCTATTGATTTTTTTTTGTTTTTGGTTCTATTGCTAGTAACTATAATTGAGAGTAGTTGCACTATCTTTTCACTTTCTGTTGACACTTGTGTTGATCTTCATTGCGGTTCTTTTTTGATTTTTTTAAATTAATTTCTCAGGATAAAATATAGACGATTCATGTTGAAATTTGACGCTTGATGAAGTTGTGAAACTTGATCAAGAAAACATTATTAATGCATCAGTAATTTTTGAGGGAAGAAATTTTTTCATTGACACAGTCACATCGTCTTAGGTCAATATTAGGATGAAGAAATATACAAAGGTGATGGAGCAGTAAAGATTTTGTGTTCTCAACTCTATCAAGTGGACGAAATATTTCACAATAATGGTTTTCATTCAGTTACGATTCTATTTGGAGTTCAATTCATCTTTTAGAATTTTTCCAGGCATTCTTACGCGTTCTGCAGAAAACTTCGGGTCAAAAAATTAAGTGGCACATTTTTTCATGACAGTCCGTCAAAGAATTCTAAACTAGATCACTGCGAGAGCGGTTATTTGTAGTTTTTGGTTAACGATACTTGAAATGGATCCTCACATTTTGGTGAATATAATTTCTCGGTGATTAGCCACATTTTTAAGGATTATCTTCTATAATCTTAGCGAGCGAATCGCTAGGACAGATTGCTATCATTTATAGAGTAATAGTACATTTCGATACAAGGGCGTAAAACATTTTATTCGCGTCCGAGTGATGGATTTCCGGCCCGAGCCGCAGGCGAGGGTCGGAATCATCACGAGGATGCGAATAATAGGTTTTACGCCCGTGTATCTAACTATACTTTTCGATAAACTGTGAGTAAAAGTCGACAAACTGTGCGCAAAGTGCACTTTTACGCACAGTGTATCGAAAATATAATTTTGAATATCGACCTTGAAAGATTTTGCAATTTTGAATAATAATTCCACAACTCAAGTCCGATTATTCTACATGAAGATTCATCATTCTGGTGGTAATGATGACGGTTCTGAGGCCCATCGAGTATTCTAAGATATTATTGTTGAATATATTGCGTATAGGTCCTGAGCGGAATATTTTTGAGACCATTCCGGACTGAAATGACAGTCATTTCATTGAATCGGCCCAGCAAACTTGAAATAATCGGTCAAGTGATTTATTAATGAAATTGGAACCAAAAGCTAGCATCTAGGAAAAAACGGAGGAAAGTGATGTATTTTATCAAGAATATCATCAGCTGAACTTGACATATTGACTGATCGAAAAATATACTCTCGAGATCAATGCACAAGTTGCCGACGGCTATTTCAAAATGAATCAAAATAGAATAAATTAGGCGTTATTCAAAATTCAGTTCATAAATCAAGAGCTTGCAAGCTCTAGCTCATTCCACTCATCATTCGAAATTTTCAAATTCACAGCTGTTACTACCGTTGGCGCTGCTCGCGTTGACGGTTTCGTCGGCTTCTAGCAGCCCTCTCATCCCCGAATCCAATTCAACAACGGCCTCCCCCAGCCCTTCGACCAATCAGACACCATCTACTCCAAAAGTCAACCCCATCGCCAAAATTACCAACACCAGTACCAATGGCACTACAAATGCCACTACCAAATCGGACATTCCAAAGCCTAGCTACACCCGAACAATGCTCAAAGTGTCTAGAAGTCTACCAGGTGAGACTGAAGAGCTTAAAGTTCGAACAAGTGAAGGAAAATTGGCTACCCTTATAGTTAAGCGCCAAGAAGATAAACGCGCTCAACCGCCACCACTACCACCACCATCAGCAACCCTTAACGAAGATTCCTCATCTTCGATCTGGCATGCCAGTCGTTCTGCAAGTTCTGACAGTTGGAGGCCCGTAAATTATCCACACTGGCGATCTGGAAGTTCTAGTAGTTCTCGAGGTTTCCAAAGTTCACCTCAAACTTCTGAAAATGAAGCAGATCCTCTGTTAAGACACTATTCGTCAGAATCTAGAATATCAAATCATCAACAACCTCAGAGGACCAACATTGGTGCCAATACTTACAAATTAGATAGAGATTCTGAGCATGTTCCTGCTGAAGTGGTCATCAGATCGCACTTGAATGTTAAACCTCAACCAGGTATTCCTGGATCTGAACCAAAAGTTTCAGATGGGTCATTGAGACCCCAACAAAGAAGACAGCCTAGCCCTTTGACTATAGGTTCGGATGGTGTACCGGTTGTGCATGGAAAACGAGTGCCCGATGATCCTATTGATAGTAAACAAGTTTGGCGTAATGCAAGAGTGATCAATGATCAGTTGGTTACCGAATCCTTAGAACTTCAGCAGCAGCAGCAACCTAGTGCACAGTTGGGAGTACAGGTTAGGCAAGCGGTTGAACAGGGTGGATTTGACAGCTATTTTGAGGATGTTAATCGCAGGTGAGGATTATAGTTTGAAATAATTTTATCTAATCTTTTCTTACACTTATTTGGAAGGTCAACGAGCAAAGAGGCTGCTAAATTTTTCTGTTGCATGTGAACTCATAGCTTGAAATGTATTTTTCAGATTAATTCAGATATTTTTGTAAGCCCTGAGGGATCATTTCGTATGGTGATGAAGAAAATCATTCTAACTGGTGGCTGTTAGATTCAGTTGTTTCCAAAGGTTAACTAAACTTTCCCATACTAACCAACTACAAATATCTGTTAACCGTCCAATTCAGGAGACCAGGTTGGGCTTTTGAAATGCAGTTCTAATATCCAATTATCACGGGCAACGAAGAGAATAATAACAACTACGCAACGAAGAAAATAATACGATTTTGAAATCGAAATGTTTTCGTTCCTGTCTCTTCTAAATGTAGAATAAAAACTATTATGCATGTGGAGTAATGTTTTTCCAACGTCTCTGGTGTTATTGAATTCATCTCAAATTTCCCAATAAATCCATCGAAAATTGGCCCGAATCGAACAAAATTACGATCTGAATATTCTGAGTCAGAATGGCAAAAGAATAAACATATCGCACCTCAACTTTAACATTTCGTTCGATGGAAGCACAAGAGACAGGTTGTAAGAGCGAGAAAAGTTGTTTTGATTTCTATCGAGAGAAATCTTACGAGTAAGATTCGAAGCCTGTTGCATAGGAATCTCAAATGGCACTTTCATTTGAGACAGGCTCGGCTGATTAAACAATTTGACACCTTGCACATCGATGCGTCTCAGACATAAAGGCAATGAAATTATCCACTCGAAAACTCTTGTATAGAAAAGTGATGATGATGATGGTGATGAAGCCTAGGGGATTGCGATTGACCTCCTTCGATCGAGTATAGCCGATCGAGCCATTATGAGAAAGTGTTCGATGCACTGATTATCCTGGGCACGCGTGTGTATATACTTTCGCGTGTGCCTTACGGCTTATCGATACATACATACCTACATATATATTTATATATATATGTATGTATGTATGTATGTATGTAGCTTGTCGAGAGTCATTCGCAAGGTGAAAGAAGAAAAAAAACGTCCGAGACCCTCCCATTGAGATCTTAACGAGCGTGAGAATTCGAATTTCACGGGCCCGCTATCGGCCATTCTCACGTTTGATATGGTTATTCGCTCGTGTACAACGAGAAAGATATCGGTATCGAATGAAGATGTTTCTTTGCAAATGTCTCTTTTTGGATACTTTTAGTGTGTTCGAATGAAGCTGAATTAATTGCTACGACTAATTATACAGGTGGTGCAATTTCATCATCATTTGAATTGAGTAGAGTAATTTTTCGTGACGTTTTGTGTGATTTTTAGCTGATAAACTGTTGAATTGCGAATATGATTATTGAAGAACATGATTTGTTATTTGAACAATTGGTCTATCAAGATTGTGGCAAAATTCGTCGTACTTTGGTTCTATGGTTCAATCTGTAGACGTTTCATGCATAATAAAAGCACATAATTTTCTTGGGTAATTCTAACTATAGGATTCCAACTGATTGCAACAACTGCGTATGAAATAAGGGGCTAATTAAAAAAAATTACAAGTTAATGGAAAACTAATAATTCAACCGAATTTCAATTCAAATCTAAAATTACAAGAGAGAAAGTTGCGTTTTGGATAGCACTAAATATGAAAATCGATGGACTTAGGAATGAAGTTGAAAGGAGTTGAATGAGAGTGAATGAGAAACCTACGTGGATAACGATTTAGCTCTAGTCCTGTTGCCCAAAGGTGGGGCCCACGGTCTTACGAAGACCAAGTTATCCTGAATCATACTATCTTGAAGAATTTTCTCAATACCAACTTCTCTTGGCGGTTTGATTCCCCAAGGACACAAACAATGAGTCGGATAAGATTTTAGCTCCGCACAGTAGCATCAATCGGGGAATGGGGCTTGAGATCATAATCAACAAAAAATTTCCGAAAACTAACTTTGCATTGGTCAGATCTATTAGTTTCTAGGATAATACATGTGAATAATCCTTTACACAATGGTATTAATCGATTAGTCAAAATTACCTCATAATCAGACCTACAAAATACCTAATCCATGTCCAGGTACATTGAGGCCACAAAAGTTCGTTCCGCGGTTACTTAGAAAATACCGCCAAATATTAGTTAAACAATGGTCAAATAAACTTGCTCCGTGAATAGGTAATTTCGAGGCGGATATCGTTTCACCTTCAGGATGGACAAATTTTCAGGCCATTTTTTGGTTATATAAAATTCAATAAGGCCAATTTTTAGCAATGAATGAGAGTGGATTTCCACTATTATACGGGGAACGCGTCAGACAGAGAAAAGTGATATGATTCGTTGAAGGCCATGCAAGATGCATCTTTGTATCTTTTGGAGACATGATTTGAAGGATGCTGTTCAATCAAAATAAATCACAGAGAGCTAACCTAAACAAAACCATCGAATATAGGGTACACACCATACGGTTCATCTACACCAATACAAAATAACGCTTAAAATAACCCCAGAGTAACGACTGTAGTACAATGATGGTCTATTTCAGAGAAACTATCAGCTGTGTTGGGGTAACTAGAAAAAATTCTGCTCATCCTACTATTACCACAAGGCTCGTGTCCAGTATGGAATTGAATGAGAGAAAAGTGATGAGATAGCTCCAAACAAATCTAATCGGTTTCTAAGAAAGTATATTCACTACTCTACAATCTTTGGAAGAAAGTCTTCCTTTCCTACTCGTGGTGACATATTGCGCCACTTTCAACGAAAAAAGAATTTCCTGTCATGCGTGTGTGCAAGTCTCTGTGAACGTTATGCTTATAGTAATCGGAAAGAAAATGAAATAAATTTCATGATAGGTATCCGGATGTTTTTGTTTTAATGTCAACGGATGAGGTAGCATCAGTCTTGGGTTCATTCATCAAGACGCTTTTCAACCGTTTCAATGAACCACATGAAGTTGAAATATTCTGATCTCAGACAATCATAATAATTTTGTGTCTACTAGTCATCACTGTAATTTCCAATCCGAAAATCTATCTCGAATTTATAGTCGTATTCTGGAGTCCGGATAAGCTAATATGCGTCGCCACAATTGCCAGTCCTGATCGATTACGATTGTGGCGCCTCAGATTAGCTTATCCGGACTCCAGAATACGACTATGAATTCGAAATTGGGCTCTGAATTCAATCACGATAACCCTATCTCATTCAAACGACTCATGATCAAAATCAATCTTTTTCTGATCCACCAGGTACAGCAGAACATCCGAAAGCGGTGGTATAGGCAGCGAAGAGCTTGGAGTTGGTAAATCAAGGCACTTTCGTAGTGACACTCTTGGAGCTGAAATTTTTGAAAGTGGGGAAGAACCTTACAGGCCAAGCATCCGAAAACGTATGCTACAATCTGACATCACAGCAGTATACCCCAACTCGCGTCTCTACTCACCAACAAACTCGAACCAGTCACCTCTAGTTACCGAAACTCATTCAAACAAGAACAACCCCCAAAATCAACAGCAACAACAACAGACTCAGCAATCTCAAGTGAAACTGGGAACAAGAGCACCCGTTCTACAGTATGCTCATCCAGAACTTGGTGTTCAGCCAGCCAAGATTGTTAAAAATGAACAACGCAAAAGAGATGATGTGCCTCATAATAATAATGGCTATCAAGCACAACCTCATACCCAAGGTTACCAAGGTCAGCAACAACAACAACAACAACAACAACAACAACAGCAGCAAGGAGCACAACCGACTTATAGGCATAAAAAGAAGTATGTGCTGAACGATAAAAACGTCGTCGATGCTTCTTATAGTTACAAGAATTACTATCCAAATCAACATTTTTATGGAGTGAAGCAATATGTCTACGAGCCACCCTTTTGGATGAAGGTTACCCAAAATATCAAGACTGGCATTACTGATGGCGTTGCAAAGGTAGGCTCTAGCACTATTTTAATGAATGGAAAAACGGATAGTTTACTGTCTGAAGACTGACAAGTCCTTCCCTGATATAATAAGCTTCGTAATTCAATCTTAAATCACGTTTTACAAAGAGTTCAGGATGGGATATTCCTTACTTTGAGATTCATTCCAGCCCATACTATAGCCAAATACAAGAAACGAAGGATCCAATACAAGACAAAGGATTCTCACTGCTATAGAAAAAAAAACGATATTTAATATTTCAGAATAACCTATCACTTATCACCTATCAATCATCAACAATAGATCATAACGATATCTCACAAAGGCTCGGGAATTTCTCATAATCTTACCCTCTTCATCTTTCATTAATCCTGGATTAGTTTTCTTCGTTCTTAAAATTTTCCATGTTGCAATGATTTCTCAATGCTCATAAGTAAACTCTAAAAAAATGGGTTAGAATTTTTCGAGTTCGCGTGACCAGAAAGTATGCGTTGTCTTTGGTTATCACAAGTTGTCCGGATAGAAAACGTGGGCGCAATTGAAAGAGGGCGACGACACCTGCTTATAGGCTATGATGGGAATGTTGGGTGTCGATTTCGTAGGCGAGGTGCAGCAAAGCAGCCGTGAGTCAGAACTACTTTCACTCACTGCGGCTCTCCTCAAAGTATTATTGGTTCATTGAATATTCACTGATGCAGACATCAGATTCTGGTTTCTTTGGAAGCTGCGCGCAAAAGTGGACTAGCTAGTTGGGTGGAATGATGATTATTATCGAACAAGCTTTGATGCAAAATGAGCAACGAGTCAAGTATATGACAGATTCCTGGGTTCCGTTGCCATTTTAGAATCATGAAAATTCTTGGTAACCGGTCCTACCTCAATCTTTTATTTGACGTGATGAGTTGATTTGCAAAGATAGCTGGTTTCATATGATATGAGTTGTATTAAAATTTTTCAGGATCCTATGATATTTATAAAAAATTATTCTCGAGCTTCTTCTAATAAACAGGGTTTAATTCATACCCTTAGAGTTACAAGCATGGAAATTTAGTGACCTATTCAATAACTTTACTCATCAGATTTTTTGTAGTTTTCGTGTCAGTCCTGTGAAAATCCTTGAAATTCTTGAAGAAATATGACAAATTTTTCGAATGTTTATCCCTGTTGAAACTGACAATCTGTGATATGCCTTGATGAGTCGTGCGAATTGCAAAATAATTTTGTTGGAATTTTGACAATATTTCTTCTGCAACAGTTAGATAATTCCATATATGCACTTCTTTGAGGTATGACCAAGAACATGCGCTTTTCATTGCGTATGATGAGGCTTATAATGAAAATGCTTGTGAAAATGTTTGGATTCCAAGAGCTATGCTTACGCACACTATCAATTATTTCCTGAAAATGTTATCAAATCTGTTTGCAATACATACCCCACTGCCTTCCTCATCTTGAATAGAGTGCTCAAAAAAGAGTATATTTCACAAAGTCTTTTTTTTCGATGCTACAGGTATCAGAGTTGACGAAGCCGGTGATCGATCCTCTAATGGAAGCGACGCGCAAAATCTCCGAAAATTTGGGATTGTCCCGATCATCGAATTCACAAACTCAAGCTCAAGACAAAATAGGAACAGAAGTAGCAGCGGGTTCATCGGTTTTGATACCCGCTTTAGGCCTAGTAGCATCAGGAGCTGCCCTTGGTATTGGAGCTGTTGCAGTTGGTCGATATCTGGACGTTGACGTCCTCAAACGATCCAACGATCAAATCAGAGCGCTTCAGGCAAATGGTCAAGAATTACCTGGGGTACTTGATGAACATCAGGTGTTTGTCGTGCTGCCGGAACAGCCCGAGTTACAGAGTAGGAGGAAAAGGAGTAGTGAGGCATTCGTCGATGGCGATGCGAGCTCGAAGTGAGTATTAATCTATTAAAATGGTTGAGGCATACACAATAATCACGTTGAAATTGTAACCCACAAATTCTCATCAAGCTCTTACCAAGATGATAAATAATTTTCCAAAATCGTGGCAGAATGCATCCGCAGACGTGATATTGTATTAGTTCTGAACTGGCATGGTTTAACAATTTTTCCGTGTTCCAAGGAGTACCTTGAATACCTCGTACATTATAGTCTCAGGGTGCATATTTTTGACATGAATATAGCAAAGGATAGCGTCTCGAACATTCATGCATAACATCCCTCATATTACCATCCAGAAGAAAGAAAGCATGAATTATGACAGAGAGTAAAGGAGCGTAAAGACAAACCAGCGATGGACATTCATGGAATAAAGTGAACCGTGAATTTTTTCGTATAATCCTCAATGAATCTTTACGTCAATAAGGACCATTGTCATTTTTCCAAAGTCTCAATCGACTAAGAATCATCCGTCAATTATAATAAGATACTAGCATTATTGCCTCACTCGCTACCGTTCGTTTAGCTGAT
The DNA here is from genome assembly GCA_029851415.1 of Eretmocerus hayati. NCBI lineage: Eukaryota > Metazoa > Arthropoda > Insecta > Hymenoptera > Aphelinidae > Eretmocerus > Eretmocerus hayati. Next base: position 160,776,948 of record CM056741.1, on the reverse strand, counting down.
AGATGTTTTTGATGAGTCAGAGGCCCCTAAATTGCTTTTGTAGTCCAATAATAATGGTTGTAAAATAATGATCGAAGCTGGATTGAGGGCGTAAAAATAAGTTCGCAAAGATGATATTATATTGAATTATACCTGCTTATAGATATATTGTTTTAGAAAATTATTGAAGGCAAAGCCGTAGTTTTCCGCCATTTTGAATTTCTTATTCTCATTTTTATGAATTATCTCTCCATAGGGCAATTTTGACATGCATTTTATTGGTGCATACAAAATCTTATGTGATTTGGTTCAGTAAAACTCGAAATATTTCCAGAACGGATTTTGGTCTACCCCTATGAGATTATCCAACATGGCGACAGACTACGGCCTCGCGTTAACTGTCCTGAATTTTCGAAATGGTACAGTTGAATTTAAGGAGGTCCCAGGCTATTCAGAGATTTTTTTGACAATAGTCATTTCGTTGAAATAATGTTCAATAATGCAACGAATTTGAGATACATCACGGTGAATCCAAAACCACACACGACACATGATGCACGAAGCACACCACATATCGCATGACACCGGCCGATCATTGAATTGTGCAATCAGTCAACTAATCAGTCAACCAATCAACTGATTAGTCAATCCCACCCAAAGCCCACACGGTGAATGAGTCATTTGATCAGTCTATCCCACCAATAGCCCCCACCGCGACGTAATATATTTTGAGCAGACCAGACCGGACGAATTAGACCAATCTAGACCATACCTGACCGAACTAGACCAAATTTCACCAGACCAGACCGAACTAGACCAAATTTGACCAGACCAGACCAAACTAAACCGAAGTAGGACGAACTCGATCGAACCTGACGGGAGTAGAGCAGACCAGACCTAATTAGACTGAACAGAGCTGGACCGCACTAGACTGTACTAGACCGTATTAGAACGCAATAAACCAGATGAGACTGTGCTAGCCTGGAATAGAAGTTAGGCCAAACTAGATCAAATGAGATCGAATGAGACTGTATTAAACCATACTAGACGTATAGTTTACCGCACTAGACCGTGCTGGACCGTGCTAGACCATTCTCGTATCGTAAGAGATGAAGTTAGATCAAATAAAACCAAAATATACCGAATTAGGTCAAACTAGACCGAACCGGGTCTAACCAGGCCGAACTAAGGCGAACTAGACCGGACTTGACCAGATCAGGCTGGACTAGACCATTTCAGGTCAGACCAGACCAGACCAAACCAAACATGACCAGACCAGACCAAATCAGACCAGATCAGACCAGACCAGAGCAGACCAGACCAGACCGAACCAGGACGAAGAAGGCCGAACTCGACTGAACTAGACCGGACCAGACCTTATCAGGCCTGGACCTAATTACAACGCGCTAAGTCGAACGAGGCTGGACTAACCCGGAATAGACTGAACTAGACCAGACTATATCGAACGAGACTGTATTAGATCGAATAAAACCATGCTAGACCGTACTAGACCTTACTAGTGCCTTCGTAGACTAAATTAGATCCAACGAGATCGAATTGGGACGAGCTAGACCTAATTAGGCCTAGGTAGACCGAAATAGACCGAACTAGGTTTGATGATCCTCGTAAGGTAGTACAATGATTTTCGTACGCTACTGGTGCGGGAATTCTGGCACGATACTAGTACGCACTAGAACCGTACTAGTACCGTATTTGACCGAATCAGACTGGACCCGACCAGATCATCCATACATCTACTCGACCAATCCCATAGAAGAACTTTTCTTGATTCATTTCAAATTCAAATTCGAGTTAAGATTGTAATAAATTGCCGAACGGATGGAACGATGAAGGCAGGTTCTGAATGCTAAAATCAAGCATATATTTTTCTTTTATTCAGGCGGGAACAAAGAAAAGGCGCTGATTCGATACATGAAATCGTCGAAATTGATGTGCCAAACCAGTCACAAGATGAAGCGACAGATGAAGATAGTAACAAAATCCAAAAAAAAGCTGATAAAAAAATTGCTAAGCAATTAATTGTCAAATTCTTGGAGTCTTTTGCAGTAAGTAAACCAAAAGCACAAGATAAATTATGCAAGTGTAAAATCTCGGAAATTCTATAACTTTGTGTTCATACTATACCAAGTGGATGGAAGTAGATTGTTGACACGATAATGAATTTTCGCTCGATTCTCCCACAGAAAAAATTGAGTGAAAACGAAGCAACGTCGAGATCAAGACGGAGGAGACGAAGTTTGATTGAAGACGAGCAGGAAGACATTCTGCAAGATTTGCAAAGCTTGGATACAACAGGTGTATCAAATGGACACATATCTGGCAATTGGGCCAATACTTCGTGCTCTAAGAGACGCTTCTGCGACGTCATGCTTGAGCGTGGCCCCGAAGCCTACATGAATATGATGAAGAAAATGTCCAATGTTCTCGGCATGTGAGTACATATTTCCGTCTCTGGTATATGTATACCATTCTCTAATCAGTTACCCATCTCACTATGCACACGTGATGCTCTCAAGTCAAGGAGTGAAAGGATGGATGAAAGTGAAAACTTCAAGCCTTCATACATTCATTCGAATCCGGTCTCCCAGTAGATTGAGAATCTCAATGCATTTAGTTGAGATGATTGTCTTTATCACTCTGGTCCTCATTGATAGTCTAAATGAGAACCATTATCTGGTCCCAGTGTTAGCTTCTAAAAATTGTTGTCGATACAGTGTGCGTAAAAGTTTACTTTGCATAGTGCTATCCGATTTCCACTCACATTTGATCAAAAAGTATAGTTCGGTTCATGGGGATAAAACTCATTTTTTCGATACCGAGTGATGGATTTCCGGTCTGAGCGAAGGTCGGAATCAACACGCGTGTGCGAAAAATAGATTTTAAATCCGTGTATCAAACTGTGTTTTTCGACAAACTGTTCGAGAAAGTGGAAAATCAGTCCGGAAAAGACACTGTTCCGCACAGCATGTCGAAAATCAAGTTTTTCCACCCTTGTATCGAAATGTAGTATTTCGCATCCTCGTGTTGAAACCCATCACTCGGACGCGAAAAAAAGCTTTTACACCCTGTATCGAAATGTACTCTCTCAACATCAATCAGCTGATTTGCAGCTAACGTGGACGGATTTTCACTGAACATCAGCTACAATAGCTGATTCTCAGTCAAAATCCGTTTGTGTTAGCTGATTCATGTTGAGAGAGTACTATTTCGCATCCGTTTAAGAATCACGACACATCACTTGGGACGAAATAAGAAAACTCAATCCCCTGTGTCAGAATATACGATCTATGAAAAAGAAGAAAGAAAAAATAATTTTTTGAAGATTTAGACTCTTGAAACTTTCAAATTTCAATCCAAAATAGCGAGGATGAATATACCAACGTACTACAATAACACTCACACAGCAAAAATCGCAGTTCATTTCCTGTGTGCGTCGGGACCCACCGGTGGGTCTCACGCAATGTTGAATTCCATAAGATAAAAACCTGCTGCACACAGAGAAGAACCAGCGGGACTCACCGGTGGGTCCTGCCCAGCGAACGTGTTAATGACAGTGAGAGACTTCTTAGCATTTATTTTTTTGCATGCACCGTATTTCAGAAAGTGAGCGGATTCCTCAATTGGGTATTGACATTTCGAATAAAACGTTAACTCAAACTCGAATGAAATGTTAACTCAAAATTTGAGAGACAATCGGCACGCTTTCATGTTCTCCTGGGAGGATCAATGTCAACTTTTTTATATGTATCTCGAATCAGCAAGTATAAACTTCGGTGGGAAATTCTTGAAAATAAGTACACCCAGTTACTCATTTCTTCGATAAGTGGCATGAAAAAGAGTTTCGGCTTTCAAAGTACTGCAATGCTTGATGACAGGTGGCATCTTCTTACCGAAAGATTACCTCAATCAAACGTGACAAGTGTCCCGTTATAAATTTTGGAAATGGCCAAACCAGTCCCATTATGGAACTTATGCATCATGCGTTTTACTCGCATCAAAAGCAATGTAAAATGATACGTCGCGTCTCGTTTATGGAAGAACCGGTACTTTACTTATGAGAAGCACTTAATTTTGAAAGAAATTTCTTTTGATGGGCGTGAACTTGAAATTTCAAGTTCCATCAGTAAAGTATTATTTTCGCAGGATTACTGCTTTAAAACGCATTTGTAGATTAAACGATTTTCAACAGTAAATATTTCTGTATAAATCGTGAAAAACTGATGAGATAGTTTTTTCTAAGAATGTGTAAAACTCAACCAATTTTCATAATGCCAGTTTTCATTAGAAATTGGTCAAATTTCAAAATAAGTTATTGATAAGAACTTTTTCTTCGTCATGAAAAATGATTATAAGAAATTCCCAAACTTCATTTGAAATTCTCTTTATCGTTCGAATGCTCTTGACTGCACACACAAAACGTTGAATTCTACCATTGTTCCATAATGACACATGTAGGTACTATCGCTCTTCTGGATAAATAATAAATTTGCAGCGCTGATAAAAAGTTCTAATCGTTTAAGGTAATGATGGAAAATTTGCCTTTAAAATGTGCTTATACCATCGAGAATCGAATTGAGTCTGTCAAATGGGATAGAGAGAATCGTCATCTACTCATTCTCGATTTCGTAATCATATTTTAGGTTGCATCAGGGGGATTTCTGTAGTTCCCATTCTCTCTGTAATCTTTGAGGTGTTGTTATCCATCAATGGTTATCGAGTATCAGGCACAGTGAAACCTGTATACATTGAACACCACCGGTGCAAGGAAAAAATGCCCAAAGTGAATAGGTGGCCAAAGTATGGAGGGGAAAATTCTTGTAATAAAGGTATTTGGTGCTCAAGAGCATGGCCAATCCACCCTATCAGGCTAATGTACAGAGGTGGCTAATTTAACAGGTTTCACTGTAGAATCAAAACAGAACAAGGATAAAATGAACCACCCTGAAGAAGTCTAATTTACCATTTTTCATACTATTAGTACCCAAAAAATATTTTTCGATACACTGTGCGTAAAAGTGCACTTTGCGCACAGTTTGTCGACTTTTACTCACAGTTTGTCGAAAAGTATAGTTAAATACACGGGCGTAAAACCTATTATTCGCATCCTCGTGATGATTCCGACCCTCACCTGCGGCTCGGGCCGGAAACCCATCACTCGGGCGCGAATAAAACGTTTTACGCCCTTGTATCGAAATGTACTATTCTGATGGAAAAAACTGAGGCATACTAGTACCAAATTGGACCAACCCAATGGATTGTGGTGGTTTCAGTTCAATTGACTATGTGTGCCATAGTTTTCAAAGAATTAGATCGAGACTCTTATAGGAAAATGATAATCGAAAACCGGCAAAAACTTTCGGGTGCAAATGTTGGTTGAACCCAATGGAAGGTCTAGCAAAAGAGGATGAAAGAATGCGCTCGGATAACTTTCCTCTTTGGACAGCTTTCGCTCGCGCGACGCACATGTCTCGCTCCCGGACAACTCGGCCGCGAAACTTTTACCTCCTAGAATTAGCACAGTTTTCACTTACCTCGATTGGCGCGGGTGTTGAGAAAATTTCTTCGCTCCATCGCATTACAGCTGATGCTTCCTATATACTTTTTTTCCGAATTCTACTATTGTGTTATCCAGTCTTCCGATCATTTCGACTTTAAATCAAATATCGACGAGACACGCGAATAACTCGTTCTAATGTTACAAATGTGAGAATTACGAGTGTTAATGAACTTTTTGATCGTGAAGGGAAGATTCTGCCATTTTTTATTCAAGAGTGAAATGCATTGGGCCTGTCGATACAAGATTCTTGCATGAAATGTAGGTGAAACGGGTCTACTTGCATGGTTTGGATTTAACTTTTTTGCCGAGCTCTTTAACTAATGTACGGCTTTCGTTTTTATCTCTACCCAAGAAATTCGAATGTTGAGATACGTATCCTTGGAAGAGAGATTGATGGATTGAACTCGTTTTTGACGTTGTTGAGTGGTTGTTTGTCATACGAAAGAAGCTGAAAGTAAGATAGCAAGATATCCGTGCAAGAACTGCGGTTTTATACGAGAAAGTTTTGCACTTTAAGTAGATTTGAATGGCAGGAATGACCTTAGGCATCAAGTATTTGAAATTTCGAAAATTGATTGTCATGTGAGAGGTCTTTTTAAAGCGATAATGAGAAAATGTAATCGCAGATCAAAAATGCGTTGGTACGACGACGATGAAAAATGTTTTCTGAGGTTTTTGAACATTTTTGATGAAGATGACATGGCTGAAAATTCTTCTCTTGATTGATTTTACGTAGAAAAACTTGTCTTGGCATTTTTGCTCCCAATTTTTCGGCTAGTTTTTCATTTGACTTTCAGTTATGCTACATATGCTGTAGAGTTGTCCTCAGATGAAAAGATTGGAAATGCAAACAGTGTTTAATAATAACTGTTTACTGTTGGTTAACTTTTGAGACTCGAGAATTTTCAAGCCTGAAACCAATTTTGGTCGGTCGGTACGGAAGACATCTTCATCGCGTAGAATCAAAAATATCTAGACTCGATTAGTTGAGCTATGGGCATTATCTTTTCATCGAGCTCTGTGATATCTAGGTTACTGCATTTATGATTTTGTGTTAAGCGTAGAATCAAGCGGATAGAAACAGAAAGTGACAATCTCGATAAGATATCATACCTCGAATCTCCGCGATATCGATAAATCGACGAAAGTGTGTGAAATTGATCATTAACAACGGTGAAGTACGAGGATAAGACTGTTCAGTGGAAATTCCTCATTGAACTTTCGTTGATCCAAAGTGTATCCACCTCGATCAAATCGAAGAAGTTGGTCAACACTATTAATAGACTTATGCGAATTGATAGCTTCCCAAGATATGGTGAGAGTGAAACCAAGCACGTAGTCGAGATAGTCTTACTGTATCAAATTACGTGAAAGTGAAACTGCATAGCTTTAGTTATTCCATTCTTGTATAGATTCTCACGCCTTCGAACTCTTGGTATGCTTTCATATTCACACGTTGTAGAACGAAATTTTCTTGTGATTCCATACTGTAAAATTAGAATAGAAGGCTCATGACTGATTCATCTCGAGTCGTTATGGAAGAAAAGTGTATCAAGCAAGTCAATGCTGAATCTCGAATAAGCATAGAAATTTCACTCCTTTATCTTTTAAAGATTTCACGCTGAAAAATTTCAAATAAGTAGGAGTTGGAAATTTTGAGTAGATGACCCTTATCCACTTTTACTTGGAAAATTAAACTTTCGATCAACTTTTCAGCAGCGATATATTACTCTTAAATCAAAAAAGTTACCACAGTCGTATGTAGGAACATGTCTCTTCCCAGATTGTAGTGAGTAAAGAATGGAAGACTTGTCAGACAGTCTGTACGGAATCCTGAATTATGAGTAAATGACTTCATTGATCATGAACCTACAAAATTCATCCTATGATCCAGTATGAAATACGTTTCAAACTGATGTTTCTCAAAGAAAAGCCTCTTGAAAATGATCAATATTCTCAGTTACTAACAAAAGCTCATTTAATGCGGGTTGATCAATGTTTCGAGTCATACCTGACATTGACAACAAAAGCTTCTAAGAAATTCTCGTATAAGACTTCATTGCCTATATTTTGAAAAAATTGTATGGTGGAGGTGAGCTTAACTATGCTTCTATAACTCGAAAATGATAGTTGTAGATTGATGAATGAGTAATGTTCGATTGGTGGTATTGAAAAGAGGTCTCTTATGAAGTTCGCAAAGATGGCATATTGTCAATCAGTGAATTGATCAGTCATTCGACCCCGTAACCCGTACGGCCACGCAATACATTTTAACCAGACCAGATCGAATGGACTGAACTAGACCGAGCTAGACTGAATTAGGCCGAACCTAACCGAGTTAGATCTAACGAGACCAAACTAAACCAAATTAGACCGCATTTACGCTTCAGTAGTATGGCTTTCTTGTCCGGTAGTAGAACGGTGATCGCAGTTCGGTATAAGTGCGGTACTTGTGCGGTACTAGTGGTACAAGTGCGATCCCAGCGGCCCTAGCGGTACTAGTGCCGCACTAGAACCGGACTAAACCTAATTAGATGACAAATAGGCTACAATAGTATGGCATTCCTAGTACGGTACTATTAAGGCAATTGTGGTACGGTGCGAGTGCCGTACTAGTGCGGTCCTAGCGGTGGTAGTACTGCATAGCATCGAACTAGACCTAATTGAACCGTACTTGGGCTATCCTAGTATGGCGATTTTAGTACCGCACTGGTGCAGTGATTGCAGTATGGTACTAGTGCGGTACTTGTACAGTACTAGTACTAGCGGCACAAGTACGGTCCTACTGGTACTAGTACCGCACTAGAGCCGAACTGGACCGAATTAGAGGACATCTAGGGTATACTAGTATGGCACTACTTCTAGTACGATACTACTGAGGTAGCTGTGGTACGGGACTAGTGTGGTCCAAGCGGTACAGATGCATCCTAGTGGCCCTAGGGCCACTTAGCGCAGCCCTAGCGGTACTAGTACCGCAGTAGAACTGAATTGAACCGCTCTTAGGCTATACTAATATGGCAATTCTAGTACGGTACCAGTGTGGTTATTGTAGTACGATACTAGTACGGTAATTTTGCTACGGTAATACTGCGGTAAAATTGCGGTCTGAGCGGCACTAGTACCGTGCTGGAACCGAATTAGACCGTACTAGACCAATCTAGACCGTATTAGACGTAACTAGACCTGTCTCTACCCCATACACCCACTCATCCATCCGGCCACCAACCCATCGACTCACTCATTACCCATGCAGCCACGCATCATACTTCAATTCTTCCACGTACGCGATCCGATGCGCGAGACCTGGACGGACGAGTTTCGAACTTGTATTCAATTTTCATGATTATTAATCTTCGATATCAATTATATTCCGTTAATCAGACCAATGCATCATTTTTGTCTCGGAGAGATGCTACTCTGTGCTCAAAAATAGTGAGGAGTTTTTGATAGAGTGCATCAAATTTTGCATCGTGACAAACTCATGTCTTTTCTTTTGGAACTCAACTAGAAACCTCATCGACGTTACAACTCGTCGATTTCACCAATACCAAGAATCTAATCAGCAATATCTATTTTTTGTTGCAAAGGATCCACCCGAAAGCTGTCACACAGGTATCAGGACACTTTGACGACGTCATGGACGCAGTGAAAAGACAGGACTGTTCAATATTTACCTGTTAGTCATTCGAGCTTATCAATAGGTGCAGAGGCATGCCGCTGGAACTCCTTTCAGGTGAAATATACAATCTTTTACCCACAAAAAAGATCGCGAATTTGGTTACATCTTGTCCGATTCTCATTTCCATCAGGAAAATTCGTTGAAACATTTGTATTAGGTTACTCTTGCTGGAATTGGACATTCGACATTGAATAAATTTATAATGTTTCCAGGAATAAAACAGAGCTCTTTATCCTCTCAAAAAGATCGAGACAAGGCTCATCAACTTTCAATTGTCGGTACACAATTCACTACGTGTCGTCTGGGCAGTATATTTTATGATATTTTTTATGTGCAGTTTAAGATATTCCACTACTTAACTAAAATTGACTTTTGGAGCATTTTTATTTGAGCTTCGAAATGAATATAGCGTATTGTCTGTTTTATCTGAGTAAAAATATGTGACGCCTGTGATGCGTATGAGAGCTTATCGTACAAGAACATGATTATAGTCTGAGTGAAACAAGAGCTACAAATTTCTGTCGCACCTGAAGCTCTTGTGCGAGTCATTTACATAACAAAGAGCCATCTCTTGTGATAAAAAATGATATCGTTATTGTTAATATCAGCATGGTGGTTATAATCAATCAAATTCAAAGACCAATCTGTATCGAATTTTCAGTTTCCACAATTTCCGTGCACCGTTTTACCGTTTTAAATGCTCAAACTAAAATTCCATTTGTTTTTTCTTTGTTATATAGTGTCTCAAGGCTACTTCTCTATTTACAGGATCGTGCCTGGTCATCTTGGGAATCCAATGAGATGACCAACAATGAAACACACGACAACCATGTTGACTTTGTACATACGGCCCTTATTTTTTTACATCCTGCGATATATTTTTTTCTGGAGAGAAGTTATCTAGCTCCGAAGAAATTAATGACAGAAGAATTCTCATTCCTCTCTGATGCATGATGCATACTTTTTTTCTGTTGAATTGTATGACTGTCGAGGCTTCTAGAGTAAATCACGCGTTGTTATAATTTTTTGTTCGAAACCCCAAAGTTTGCAATTTTTGAATTAAGGATCATGAACTATCGTTGCGCAATTGTACATACTAACGAAGTGTTACATATTTTATGATTATATTTTTATATGTGATGAGATTGTCTATAAAATCCCTACAACATTTGAGTTCTCAATCAAATATCAATAAATCTTATGTTACATTTATACTCAAGACAAAATTGCACTCACTGACTACCCATATTATTTATTTGAAAACTCGATATCAAGTATTGAGACTTTTCACAAACAAATCAAACAATCTGGAAGATTCACATTGATAGATTTATGACAAGTATCTCTGATCTGTTGTCGGGTAACATTCTGTGTTCAGTCCAAAATGGCTAATCTCGTATGGTTTACGTGATGTCTAAATCGAGGCTCACTATTTTCTACGCTAGAGTCCCATTTTAGATGAGGTTGAGTGATTTACTCCTGCATTCGATCTTTTGCAGCAAGAAGAACAGATAAATACCCAGCTGAAGTCTTAATAATCTGAAAGATAATTACATTCAGAACAGAATCTGGAGTTAAAATAGTAATTCTTTTGATGACGGAGTCATCTTTCGGCGCGGTGCGAGTGAATCCGTGATTGGGAATCCATGTGGACACGCTCTCAGTTGACGGGATCGTTTGCTATGTTATGCGCAGGCGCCGCGTGCCGCTCACCATTATATTAGGTGCTGTATATATGTACTACGGCCTGATGCTGTATGTGTGTGTATTCTTTCACAAATTACGGCAACTCGTTCATGGAAATTTTGATGACATTCGCAATGTGTGTGCATTACATATTTGAAAACTCGTTTGAGATTGAAATCATATCCATATTAGGGATTTCAATGTGGACTTTTTTGAGAATTCTTTTTGGCAGTTGCTAGAATTTTCAAGAGTAACCTTTGTCTGAGATTTGAAGGAAAATTCACATCAGGCGACAACAAAACGCCATTCTCGAAACTCTGATACACCACCGTGCTCAAGTCTAGACTATTCTAGCCTGATATCTATAGTATATATAGAATCGGAAACTTTTCTCTCATATCACACGTTTTATAATGTATGATAAAGCGAGTCCTCAATTTCAGAGCGTCGCATTATAGGTCTCCCAGATGTTGAGTAAAATTTTGAGTTTACAATAACCAATTTCTAAGATAGGAACAATGGAAGTAATGAACCAATTCCTGATCATGTATGAATGAGACTTCGAGGCACCACACTGTTATCGAATACATGTTTTGTGATTTCAACTAATGTAGGGTATCCTTATCAAGCCAATTTCTCAATGACTTTGGCCCATCTCAATATTTTCGAACGTACTTCAACTCGTGTGGAAGCTTGCCTCGAGAGCTTCGAAATGAGCTGTAGGACGTCTAATTTTGATAAACTGGAGGCGAGCTGTTTAAAATTTCCCAGAAAGTGATTTCTAGGGGTTCACAAAAGTGTGTACCCAACTTGCCGAGCAACTTGCCCCCATCATTTAAAACGATGTAAATTGGCGATAGAATGCATGAAAACGTTTTCATATGATTTTATCGCCGTGCAGCCACATTTGGAGCTTTTCGCCGGTCCGAACCACTATTTCCGTTTACCTCCAAATTTTGCATATTCCAGATCGATGTTTTCCAACTCTAAAAACGGGTTTCGAAGGTCTTAAAACAAGGTATCAAATACGGTTAAGAACTTTAAGTTCCGCCGAACTAAAAAAATTCGCACCGGTTTCACTAAACGCAATTTCTTCGTTGATTTCTTAGCTGTGCAATCGCGAAAAATGGAAAAACTACCTCGAGTTTTTTTATTTTTGAAGGAAGCGGAAACGATTCTAGGTTGGTATAACCCATCACCTATTTTCTCAAGTTTTAGTTCAACATACGTGAAAAAATAATCGGGAGGGTGAAGGAGCACCCATTTCTAAGATTGGCATATTGAGACAAGTTGGGTGCACTTATGGTACTGTACAAAACTCAATGTGAGAAAAAATTTATGGATGACTCCGTCATCTTTTGCGCGTTCTATCTGGACGCACTAATTTTTTTTCCCATCGAAATCCGTGAGAGACCTTGGTGCATAATATGTAGAGCCTTGTTAGAAACATCTTCTAACGTAGATCAAAATTTGATCAAAAATTTTGAGTGTGTAATCAAAATTTGATGAACGTGTAATGCAGTTTCGGTCAGATTTTGGTGAAATGTCCAATTGCATAAGCTATCGTCTTTTGTGCCTTGCCTTTACCAATCTCAATATCAATTTAATACTCATGAACAACTGATCTTATTTACATGAGAGAGATTCCACAGAACTTTCAACATTTGCCGTGATGCACGCTTGTTTCGAACATTCAAATGATTAATATCGAGGTGTCAAAACTGAGGGCTCCTGAATGTAAAGTCTATTCGTCGTCCTGCCAAAGAGATCTGGCTATCCGCATTTGCGACCCTCATTTTTGGAGTTTCTGTCGGTCTCTGATTTCCTCAAATTCCATTCATCGGCATAAATGCACGTTTTGGCGCACTTTATGTGTTGGGAGCCATAAACAGAATAACAATCTTACAAAACAGAGGGCACGTATTTTGTCACCCAGTTTTGAGGGCGGAATAGCCACAGTAAAATTGATTCTAGACGCGGGACACAAGGGAAACAATTTTTTCATTCAGAAACCCAAATGTTGAAAGTTTGCGGAATCTCTTATTAGCTTTGTATGGTCTACGCCAGAACTCGAGTAGAAGCTGGCCCGATCAGTAGGGCGTGTTAAAGATTCAGGACCCATCTATTTTTAATATGTCGTTTTCTCGTGGGGCTACCGAGATAATTTACATTCCTACACTGACTATGAATATCTACGTACCTTGCTGTACACCTCTAGACAAAAAGGTGCAAATTTGCCCATCGTTACTTGGAACGGATGCTGAGCTCGGGCTAAGACTAGGACCAATAGTTTCGCATTTTTCGGCGACAGGGTAGTCCAATTTGAATCATACAATGCTTCGCCTATTTCCATGCTCTATAAGAAATAAACGAGTCACAAACTTCGAGGAGTCACATTATTCCACAAACACTGCTGATAAATCAAATACCCTCCACGCTCCACAATAATACTTTTGAGTAATTCCACGAGTAGATATTTTCCTAGTGATCTTTTCCCTTTTGTTCTACAGGTCAAAATATGAACCTCCACGCCCATGAAAAAGATAGACAATCTTTTCCCGACCCCGGCATGCTAATAAAAATGTTGTTTTGAAACTTTTTCGCAAAATTTTCGTTATTCCTTTCATTAAACTAGTTATTACTCAAAATACGGTTGATAGCAAGATCCGGAGGAAAGCGAAGAATCTATTGGAACCGCTTTTGAAAAGCCCGCTACTGTTTTACGAAGTCTGTATGCAAGTGATTCCATAAACGTTGCTTTTCAATTCTTTCCCCAAAATGTTATTCTTTCAATCGCACTGAAATACATTTTCTGTTGTAAAATGCCGTGTCCTTTATGAAGAAAATATTTTCGGCATGTTTTTGGTCCTTGAACCGTATTTATCGGATGAATACCACGAAGACCAAGACATTCGAATGAAAAAAAATATTGCATAAAAATGGGGAATAAATAAGAATTATGGACAAATTCACGAAACATTATTAAACAAAAACCGAAACAGAATTTTTATTAGCACGCCAGGATCGGAAAAATGATCCAATTTTCTTGAAGAGCGTAGAGGTCCCTGTTTTGACTTACAGAATCGAAAAATATGACTTAGAAAAATCTGAGACCCGCCCCCTTGATATACTGCTGTCTCGTGGAATTTTTCTTCTGCATGTCATCGAAATAGCCGTTTTCATCCTTATTGGAGTCATAATTGTCAAAATGCTCGAGAGTATGTAAAATAATTTTGATCGGTTCACGTGGACAACAATTGAAACTGTACTTGTGAGAATTTCGACAACTGAATCATCAAGTTCAAAAGGTATGAGGAGACTCTTTCAGTTACCTTCTGTTGCACGATTTCTGCGATGCAGCAGTAAGCAAATATTGTGCACAAAAACAGGAGATTAAAAAATACCATAAATACAAGTTCCGCAATTGGTAGACTTTCTGCTCCTGTCATCTAAAATTTACGAAAAAAGTGGCAAATACCTTTTATTTAAATCATATTATCACATCTCAACTGTAAACAATTCATTATTTCCTTCAACTCACAACAATGAGTAGGTAACCTTGGGTACACAGAACTAGCATACACGGTATAATTTGGCAGAGAAACATCGTATTGAAGCTGTCCTCAATAGCCACGGAAAACCTAGAAATTCATAATTCAGATAGAAATATCTTGATTGGGTTCCGAAGCCATACATACGCTTTTTCCGCACTTGTACTGCAGTATTCTTGTAATCAGAATACACAGATCCAAGGAGACTCTGAACAATGATGAGTTCTAATATCAGCATCAGCTTTTAGATACTTTTGTATATTTACACTGACAAAGTGAGTCCGGAGGGTCCGGGTCACCAATCTCGTTCAAATTTTCTTAGAGTTTTGTGTCGCCTAGAATATGAAGAATCCAGAGTAACTCCGTCAAATGGGACTCCTCTTCAGAGCTACAGCCAAAACCATCAACATTGCTAGTATACCGTAAACCTATGGTGGGGTGACTATGGCCACTTTTCCGGAAAGAGATTATAATAGTCGTAACTCCGATGCTACACCACCTAGAAAAACGTGCAAGAGCGCATTTTAAAGCTTAGGATCTTTTATTTAGAATATATCACCTGATCTGTGACGAGACAGGTTCCATTTACCCTTTTTCTCGTTGGAATGAAGTGGAAATTGTCAAGGAAAAATTTCATGTTGCAAAAATTTACCTGAAGAACCCAGTAGATCCATTTCTATCTCTGTCCAATGATTTTCTCTTAGTGGGTGATGACGTCCTCTACATTTTGCGCTATTGCCGATTGAATTTGGATGCGACAGTTATTAAGAACGACCGTTTGAACGAGAACTTGTGATTTCTTGGCTGCCCCGGGGTGAATGTGGCCACTTTGTTTCTTACAACTCTCGAGAAAGCTATGAGTGGGATAGAATTCCAAAAACAACATTTTGGAGGTGACGTCAAGACGCGTCGAATGACCTAAGATACATATAGGTTTGGTCGAAAAATTGCAATGAAACTCAACTAGAAGCGTCAAAGTGTCCAAAATCAACCCAGAGGCCATTCGAGTCACAACCGTGCTTGAGACACCAATTTAGTTTATAAATTTTAAATTGGTCGCTTGACTCGGGTTTTTGAGCTATTTAGATGAATCCAACGGTATTCTCTACGTAATTAGATGAGCTAAGAGATGTGTTATCCTCATTTTGTTTCAACCACGAGGCGTCGAGGTAGGGATTCACTCAGACAATTGTTGAAATGGAATTCTGAAAGCAGCGTTTTGAAGAACACGTCAAGATGCGTCGAATGACTTAAGATACATATAGGTTTGTTCGGAAAATCTCAACAAGAATTTGATCAGAAGATCCAAAGTGACCATAGTCACCCACGGTATCTATATATATATGAGTCATTCTGGAGCAAGCTGGACAAAACCGTCACCAGGGGGGTCTGGGAAAATTCCGCAAAAATTTTTTTCCATCAGTACTATGTTGAAATAGTACAAAAAAATTTTTTTCAGATTTTTTCGACCCCCTCTGTGGGCCCCAGGGCCCATGAAAGGGCCATTTTAGGCCCGTTTTTAGTCTATCCTAGGAAAATCATAGTTCCAACGCAATTCAATATTTTTCAACGTACTTGGGCGCATTTTTCTCGTCAAGACTAATACTTTTGAAAAAAAAATTGTCCAAGGTCACTTAGTGAGCCTGACGACTTCTGCAAGCTAATTATTGAGAGCAAATTTTAGCGATTTTTGGGCCTGCTTCAAAGCGATCTAGCTCCTACTAGACATGTCATAATCGACTTCTGCAGGTGGTCATTTTAAAGGTCTTGAAAAAACCTACAATTTGACCACCTGTAGAAGTCGATTATCGTACTTTTTATGGGAGCTATAGCCGATACAAGTTGAGCTATTTACGAAAAAGTCGAAAATTAAGGACTCGATTCCAAAAATATATCTTAATTTTTTTTCACGAAACTTGTGCGAAATTGTTCTTTCAGACATCTACTTTCAGTAAAAAAAATTTGGCGGAGGTTATTTTTTTTGATTTTTTTTTGCCGAGCATTACAAAATGCCGCATTTCGTGGTTTTAGCAAAAACGGCATCATCGACCACGGTCACATATGCTCCCATCTGGACCTATGTGCACCAATCTGTGTGGAAGTACTCCCCAAAGTACCCCCAAGTACGTGTAAAAAGTTGCGGGGACGAGCCTTCAGCCAGCAGCGAGCTGTAGGTTCTATTTACCGTGTCAAAAATAGGCATTATTTTGGCTATTCGAGCGTAAGCGACCGAGAGCATGATTTTACTTGTTCTGACTTACAAATGAGATAATGGGCTAGAATGAGGATCCAAACATACTTTTCCGACTCAAAATGACCATCTGAATAGAATTCCGAGGTCAGTTTTGCTCTAAATAGTCGTCCCTCTGCCCCTCAAGAACTTAGATTCTGTCGACGGGTTCTGGCACCGTTGAGGCACTAGACGACATTCTAGAGCTAAACTGACCTCGGAATTGTGTTCAGATGGTCATTTTGAGTCGGAAAAGTATGTTTGGATCCTCATTCTAGCCCATTATCTCATTTGTAAGTCAGAACAAGTGTAATCATGCTCTCGGTCGCTTACGCTCGAATAGCCAAAATAATGCCTATTTTTGACACGGTAAATAGAACCTACAGCTCGCTGCTGGCTGAAGGCTCGTCCCCGCAACTTTTTACACGTACTTGAGGGTACTTTGGGGAGTACTTCCACAAAGATTGGTGCACATAGGTCCAGATGGGAGCATATGTGACCGTGGTCGATGATGCCGTTTTTGCTAAAACCACGAAATGCGGCATTTTGTAATGCTCGGCAAAAAAAATCAAAAAAAATAACCTCCGCCAAATTTTTTTTACTGAAAGTAGATGTCTGAAAGAACATTTTCGCACAAGTTTCGTGAAAAAAAATTAAGATATATTTTTGGAATCGAGTCCTTAATTTTCGACTTTTTCGTAAATAGCTCAACTTGTATCGGCTATAGCTCCTATAAAAAGTACGATAATCGACTTCTGCAGGTGGTCAAATTGTAGGTTTTTCCAAGACCTTTAAAATGACCACCTGCAGAAGTCGATTATGACATGTCTAGTAGGAGCTAGATCGCTTTGAAGCAGGCCCAAAAATCGCTAAAATTTGCTCTCAATAATTAGCTTGCAGAAGTCGTCAGGCTCACTAAGTGGCCTTGGACAATTTTTTTTTCAAAAGTACTAGTCTTGACGAGAAAAATGCGCCCAAGTACGTTGAAAAATATTGAATTGCGTTGGAACTATGATTTTCCTAGGATAGACTAAAAAAGGGCCTAAAATTGCCCTTTCATGGGCCCTGGGGCCCACAGGGGGGGTCGAAAAAATCTGAAAAAAATTTTTTCGTACTATTTCAACATAGTACTGATGGAAAAAAATTTTTGCGGAATTTTCCCAGACCCCCCTGGTGACGGTTTTGTCCAGTTTGTTCCAGAATGACTCATATATATTCAACTATTTAACATGGGACTAAATGAGCAATGGTAATATCAGTGCTTATATCTTTGGACAGGAGACCCATTTGACGGAGTTACTTTAGATTCTTCATATTCTAGGTGTTACGAGACTGTGAAAAAATTCTGGTGAGATTTGGTGACCCAGACTCTTCTGACTCCCTTTGTGAGTTTGAGCATTCTCAGTTAACTCCTTGCGCAATGCCTATCCTAACTAGTAGTGTAAAAAGAACCATGCATGGTGTGTGAAAAAAGTAAATACGAATTTTGATATCTGCAGTTTGAATATTGTTATACTACTGAATAATAGCTCCTATGTAGCTTAGGGTGACATTCATTTCACAAGTTTCACGATTCCTAAGGACTCACTTTTGAATCATCCTGATCTGGTGAGTAAAAGATAAAAACTCTTCCGGTGGTGTTTGGGGATGCCCTCATATGGTCACGCGAATACCATCCCTAATTTCTATCTATATTCTACATCATAATTTTATTTTATTCTATGGCTATGGTAGTGAGCGTAGCTATCGTGGTGGTGGACAAAGTGCCTCAATAGTGAAGACATTGCGTTCCACTAAGAAAACCCACAATTCTTTGTCAAGAGTGATGTTGCTCAACTCCAAATGATGATGCAGGGAAGTGAAAGGGAGAGTGAGAAAGAGAATCTTCACGCGGTTCAGCCTAAAAATCGTATCTTGCAGAACACGCAGAGTTCTCGAAGTGTGTTGTCAAGTACTCTAATAAGTAAAGCAAAAATAAATATACCTAAGAATCACCATACCATCTTTCCATAGCTCCACCCGAAAACAATGCCAGAAATATATGAGAATCACACAATGAGAATGGTTCGAGGTATATCCTCACGCAGAACCGTGAAAACTGAGTCATCAAAAAGTTCCAAAAATGAGTCGTCTGAATCCTTACTACATCAGTCAATGAAGTACCATCTTTCAAGGTCTACAAGCAATTTCAAAACTATCGTCGATGAACATTATAAGATTTCATCTATCCGTTTTCTTGATCCGCTTTCCATTGATTTCTGAGCAATACGACATACCAATGATTCAACATTTCCGCAATTTGGCTACTTTCTAGTAAACAAATTTGATCGTAGAAACTGTATCTCAAATTTTCCCCCAGAAAAAAAAACAAAATAAATCCATCAGTTATCGCTCATCTCCCACCATATTATAATAAGTTTATCGAATTGAATAATTCACCGCCAAAGCCTGTTGTGAGCTGTATGTACAGCAGTCAATCTCTTCACGAATCCTTCTTCTCCTTCTGTTCCAGCAGTACCATCCGGTAGCTCGGAAACTGCCATCTTGAGAATTGTTAATTGACCAATAAGATGGAGCATGAGAATGATGAAGAGAGGGTCAGTCGATTGGTATGAGACTGATGCAAATGACACAGAGATTATTTGACAAAGAATTGTCAACTCGTACATGGGAGTTCTCTGCGTATTGTAAGGGAACGATCCCTGGAAATATAATGGCCATTCCTCGATATCACTGTTGTTCGAGCTCAATTTAGTGGATTTGAACTCTTGGAGATCATTGGCCCATTGAACTATCTGAGTCACGACGCAGGCGTTGTTCAACAAAAAGATGCTGACTGAGATTATTCGACAAAGCCGAGCGTTCTTCCACATTATCTTCGATTCTCGTTCAGGTCGTGGTGTTTGCCAATCTTCGATCATGTTGACCAGCAATCCTCTGAGGACTTTGAGAAACAGAATTATTCTTAACGGGTTGGTGTGGATGTTAAATAAATCAAAGCACGGTAAGGGTGTCATGAAATTAACCTCACAATAATAAGCACAGATTTGACATGCAGGATAGATCTTTGGAGAATGAGTTACTGATCACTGGTGGGTATTGAGTCAAGAGATGCATTACGAAATGATCATTTGACGAGATAAAACAATCTCCTAATTAGGATGATAAATGATCAATGAGAAGGTTTCACTCACGCGTTACTATATTATTTTATCATTTGGTATGTATCTAGAATCGTATGAAATCGAAAAATCTCGAGATCTTCAAGGCCCGCCTTTCATAGAGTTTTGAAGGAATTCCTTTACTAAAGCTCAACATAGATACGGGGGATGAGTGCAATAACCTCCTTCCGAATATTCCAAGAGAAAAATCGCTCACCAGATCTATGATACCATGCGCTGAAAAGTTTGATAAATCCAATTGTAACTGGTACATCACAATTGACAAAAAGGTCTATCACAGTATTGATATCTGTCATTGATTTGTATATTTTGACTGTCTGTGGAATTATTATGAAGCTGGCCATCGATGAAGCAACTATAAAGAAGTGTAAAGATGAAGTATTTGATTGCATCTCAGGGTCTGGCCAAGCACCAAGTGCTCGTAGCAGAAATCGAGGAACACCTATTGCAAGATGATAACCTGTAACCCATCGATAGAGGTAAAGTATGGATTTTTTGGCGGGTTTTTTGTAATGTAAATACGTGCCATGAAGGGGGGTGATGTTTATATGATTGATACAGTAATATTAATTCACTACGGATACCTGCAATATCTGAATGATTAATTTGTCCATTCTTCGAAACAGATACTCGTTTAATGCTGGTCATTGCGGATAAATAGGAATGGGACAGTGGGGATGTAACAATGTTAGATTTTGCACCAAATCTATGAGTCTGTAGCTCGCCTTTGAGCGATCGGTTTTCGTCCCGAGCCGAGTGTGAAGGTTGGAATAACCGCGAGGGAGCAGGAAATCTCGTCGACGAGGCACGAAAAATATTTTATGCGATTTTGGAGGCTTCCATATTATATAAGAGTTGCGAGGGAGTAGAGTGTAGATGTGAGAGTGGAGAAAACCACAACCGAACTGAACTGTTTTGATTCGTTTTGTTCATAACAGGGTGTATTTAGCCGTGTGTGCAATCACTTTTTTGCGAATGCTTAAAGACATACGAGAGTTTTTTTGTAGAATCGCGCATTATAAAGACAAAGTAGACCCAAGTGGGGTTTTTTCCAAACGCTCATGCTCATGCTGTGAATACTCACCAGTGATATGATCAGACCAAGCAACCGTACTTTATTTCTGATGAATAAAAGACTAGCGAGATTGCTTTGCTTGCGGACGCTCGTTAGGGTGCGTCCACAAATATGCATCTGCATGCATATGCAGTGCACACTGCGCTCATGCACTGCACACGTGCCTATGTGCAGCTCATCGAATTTCAGCCAAAACCAGACAAAACTCGTCGAGTTCTTCTTGGGATCAGACGGTAACGGAGGAAAGACGCAAACCGATTCAAATCAGAAATTCTCTGATGTGAGCCATTCAATCTTTGCTCAAGTTCGATGAGCCGCACATGTGCACATGTGCAGTGCATAGGCGCAGTGTGCAGTGCACATGCATGCATGTGCATTATTTGTGGACGCACCCTTACGCCCACTGGTTTTTCAAGAGTATTTCAAAGAACTCATGGTAATTCTTATGAACAAGTACTTTTTAATATCAAGTTTCGAATTTCTTACACACTTCAACGGAAACTTCCAAGTATTAGCAATATTTTATGAAAATGTTATGTTTGAGACCAACAGTGAAGATGCGCAGTCAATCAAATGTTTCTCAAGATAAATACTCATACACGGAACGCAGAAGGGGATACACGGCGGGGGGGGGGGTGCACTTCCGATTTTAGATGAGGCATTCTTGGTCCTAGGAAGAACCGGGATAACCAGTGATTCTTCGGAAAAAGCTCACAGAGCTATTCCAGGGCCCTGTTTGTATTTCCTCTCATTGCAAAATCGCTCACCGTACAATGCGCTGTGGGTGACTATCATCTAGAATGTGAACACTTTTCATGAGGTAATTCGTGTAACATAACATACGATCAAGGACGTCAAGCCAAGAGTAGAAGGAGATCGTCATCGCAGGCTGCATAGCAAGACCCAATTTAGTCATCCTTGATATTTTTGGTCAATTTTGCTCTCACTTCAGTTCTGAACTGGACCATCGTAGAACATACCGCGAGAGGCCATTTTTCAGCTCTTGGTCTTATCTTCTGAAAAATTTCATGCTAAGTGCCCTATAATCACAGTCCACGTTCTTAGTGCAACGGAAGTACGAGCCAACAAAGAGCCCTGAAAAGGCTGAAATTTGACCCGATTTTGGGCTGTTTTCAAGAGCTCGTATCAAATCGGGATTCACGAAGCACAACCATATTACTGTTGGCCCTTCTACTAGACACCTTGAAGAACATTTTCTCATAGGTCCAGGGTCGATGAAAAGAAAAAATTGTTTCAAATTGTCCTTGAAGTTCCACGTTTTTGCAACAGTAAGCAACTTTAATAGGCTGTAGCTCGTACAAAAAATGAGATATGACTCGCACTAAAACGCAAATTGAAGGTACTTCTGAGACCTCCAAATCTGTCGAAATAAGAAATTTCACTACGAGGCTTCCATTTTGAACCTCACGCTTGCAAAGATCGTGCGAAATCGCCACTTTGGGCCATTTGAGATGATACCGTGGGGCCTACCAGATACGAGTTTTTTTGGATCGGTCAATTTTTCTCTTGAAAGTATACGTTATGTCGAAAAAATGCACCCACACGGGCTCAAAAGATGCACTTACGTCTGAGTCACAGGTCTTTCAGAATAGCAAAAAATAGGCAAAACTAAGTCCAAAATGTCCAAAACTGATGGGCCTTTGGAAAATCATAGGGCCTACCAAGGGTCCCCAAAAAACCTGAAAAAGATAGAAAAAATCTTCCAGTAGTACTTATCGAAAAAAGATGTTTGGGACATATGAAAAATTCATCGATTTTCAAAATTTTCACCTTGCTCCAGAGTGACCCTTTATGTATATTATTGTAATATTTCTCTATCAGAGTGGGCGCCGGGTTTTTCTAATAAGACTCACTTTACGATGAGGAAATACGCGATTGACACGCGAGATTTATTACAACAATTGAAAGTCTATATAAAAATCAAAGTCTAGGTTCACAAAGTAATACGATCTAATACAATAGAGAGCGAGTCACAACGTGAACACACAACACGATGTGCTCCGCGTCTGGCAACGACACGTAACGGACTGGACAAGTAGCAAAACGACGAGACGAGGAGAGAGCGGCGCGCGCAGTCGCCGAGAGGCTGCATCATGGACTTCGCGACAATGTGTAGATGTAGGAGTGATGAATGGGCGCCGCAGAGAACTCAACATTCTCCTCCACTCTTCCATTATTATTACTAATTGGTATATGATTTGAATGAGCATCTTCCCAGAGCTGAAATGTAGTCTGGAGTGCAATAATTCGATAGTTAGACGATATTATATCATTTTTCGAGGTCATGACTTTGTAGGACCGACGAGTCCTCAGTCGAAAATGAATAAATTGAATCGAATGGGATATATCAGTTCATTAGCCCGATGGATCAACTTATCGAACGAATAAGTCAATTAATTGGTGTTATAAGTGAGCTGATTGGCCCATTAGATACATCAGCTATCAGCGCCACGCGAACACTCAACGAATCGATCTGATTGCAACACGATTTTCTTCCTCATTTAAGCTCTACAAAATGCCCCGCGACAATTTTGATTAGGACGATATCTCCCGGTCCAAAATCGGGTGAGAGAAAAGTGGAAATGAGAAAGGGGAAATCGGTAATATATCAGTGCGACTGAGTGTGTAAACGAGAAATTGCAACCTCTGATCCACTTCTGATACAGCCGTACAGTATACACGGTACAGTATACATGATGGCCTAGGGTGTCGGGAATGCACGATAAAAATTTTTGTGGCGTCTACAGCCTTCTACAGCCCAGAATTACACTGAACACCACCAATCCCGCCATAATACTGATTAATCGGGAGGAAATCCAGAAGTTGCCATCTCCCGTACACTCAGCATACCTTTGTACGTTCTCGAGTGTGAAATTCTCGAATCTTCTGAAGATCTTGTAAACTTATCCGACCGAAAGAAACGGAGAAGACTCAGCGCCTTGAATAATTTGAAAAGAAAACTAAAACCCTGAACCGGAGAAGGATGAAACATGTGCTTCAGACGATTTTGCAACATCGCATCTCAGTTTAATAGAGTATTCGAGCGACCTTACTCTTGCTAATTACATTGATTATAGATTCACCCAAAGGCAGTATCAGAAGAATCGGGACTTCGAGAAGAGTATAACTGGAGAAAGTGTTAATTCATCGAACAAAAGTATCCAAAACGCTAAAAAGCGATGCTATCCTGATGTCATTCAAGTAATGGAGACGAAAGCCATGGTACTCGTCCAAAGTTTATGTTATCATTTGATAACTCGTCTTTTGATGACGCCTCCAAAAAAGTACCTGCATAGCTGCAGAACAAGCGTGTAAGATTACTCATGAAGTGGGAAATGGATGGATTATCTGGACTCACGGCGTTCGAGCAAAAATGGATGGGTAGTCTGAATGCGCTGCCAGAAGTACCATTGGGCTCTTCTTTGGTTATGATCAGCGTGGTGCCTCTCAAATTCGTGCCTGAAGATAATGTAACGTCGTCACATAGCTCAGTAGCTGTCCAAACACCAGCACGGCATCTCTACCTGTCAAAGCGATCGGAGAATTTTGATTACGTCGCCATCAATTTGAATCGGCCTTGCACATGGACCCGTTTCACGTCATCGCGAACCCGGGCACAACATCATCAGCTGGAGCACACCACCCGTAAATGTTTGTGAGTGATCTGTTGGCGAATAGTCGAGGAAGTGCTCCAGATCGTGTCCGCGCTCATGGTACGCACCCGTCGCTTGCTTGTAGCTGTGTCCAGACGAATTCTCGTAAGTCCAATCGTGCCTTCTTACGTTAATTATACAAGATGACACATGCGATCGCAATTAGAAACAATTCAGCCGCTAAAACAACGCCTACCATAACAACAGATATCGAGAGGTCTGTAACGACGCTAAGGTACGCACCAACACCATCGTCGGCGTCGCCACACCGACGTGCAGTTTCGAGGCATGCGGCAACCGCAGATATAGGTCACCGGCATCATCACCAGCGTCTGCAAACCAGCAACTGCATCTATAGATCGCTGCAGCTTCCACCACCTACATAGCTTGGCGAACATCGAGAGAAGCTATATTTGCTGCCACCACCGGCTACCGGCGACCGGGGGTATATAAGGGACGCCCACCGACAGTTCGAGGCAGTCGGCTGTTGGGCAGTCCCGTGTGGACACAGATCACGACTGAATAAGAAGTAAGAGCCATTTGGCTTCCTCATTTCACTTGCCCTGGTGATGCCCTGTTGGTCCTCCGACTCCTCCAGTCGAGGACTCCGGTCAGTGACTATACTGAGCTGCTGACGCAGGGTTTGGTTAGACCTTTACGGTAGGACGTCCGTGATGTCACGCGACCGACGCCAGGATGCCAGTTAGACGTTAGCCTGACTCCTAGCACGCTGGTCGAGCTTATCTTGCCGGGCGCGACACCTGTTCTTGATTGATTATTTTTGCTGCACACCGTTACCTCACCACGCAGAAATTTATAGGTTTCCGATCTCGTCCACGTGTTTATTGTCCATTCTTCTCACCCTTTTCACCGACATCCAAATCGATCAGGGCGATTCAGGTCAGCAAGCACATGCAGCGGTGCATGTAATTTATTCCAAATCAAAATTTGCTCATCACAACGAATTTGTTGTTTATAAATTTCAGTGTAAAGATTGCCCAGCAACGTATGTGGGAGAGACAAAAAGACAACTAGGTACACGCATTAAAGATCATATTACAAACAAAGATAAAAAGTCCGTAGTTTCTGTTCACAGACTAAATGATAAACACGATTTCCATTGGGATCAAACCAAAATTTTAGACACAGAGAAAAATTGGAAAAAACGGTTGATTTCTGAAATGATCCATATAAAATTCGATGAGAATTGCATCAATAGAAAAGACGATATTCAAAATCTAAGTCAAGTATATAACCCGTTGTGGGCAACGGCTGACAAAGCTCGTTGACCCCCCGCTCTCTTTCTCTCTCCCACATGCACTACTTTTCATATATATGTCACCTGCTGTACACTGCGATCGCGCTAATATAAATATGAGTGAAAAATGAGACCGATGAGTCACTCTGTTGACTTGTATTGACAGGAGCCAGACGTTATGTCTGTGCTCTATTACAAGATCGTCCAAAATATCATGACGATCTAAAGAATAACGTAAGTTGCGCATCTTAAACATTTATACATCTATCATTTGTAAAAAATTTTCATATTTTCTATCTCTATACATATGTCGAAACAGAAACCTGAAGCCTGATGAGGTCCACAAAACCTAGTGGACGAAACGTTGCAATAAAATTTCCATCATGAAATTGTGGGAATTTATTTAGTTCCCCACCATCCTTCGAGATCGACGAGACCAAATGTTCAACTTGTAAATCAATCTTACAATTCCATCAACTATCTCCCAATAATGCATTAAGTCTCGAGAACTCCCTACAAACTCCACTCCTCAGACTCGATATGACTCGGTATGCGTTTCCACACTCAGCTTTCTTTGATTCGATTCATGCCATGCGCTGGGTTTCTCCTTCCTATCGGCAATTGCTCAAGGAATGATGGGTTTAGAGGGAAATGTCTGGAATACTCTTCTATTTCAAATAAGATGATAACCCGAGTTGCATATTTATTTTTATTAATTCGATTACTAGTCCAAAGTTATGCTGGACTGTCATAAACGAACTCACTTTTTGCAACGGAATATGTTAAATTCAACAACCCATCGGATAAATCATATAGTGAATGTCAAATGCAACATTTGTTTGAGAATTTTCCCTCTCCGAACGAAACTTCTCTACTTGTGCGCCAAATCCGCGAATTCTGCAGTATCTTGTTAATAAAAGAAATTCACCCGGATTTTCAGACCGAAATTGAGATAAATTTGTAATCAACGAGTCGAGACTAATCGATTACAAGGAAAACTGCGTGCCAACCTCGTTTTTGGTACAGAACCTATGGCTGGCTGATAGATTAGAGGGAATAGTTTTTACTCGAATGTCACGAGAGGGAATAATCGTACTTCACTCACTTTTTGTGTGCAGCCGGGACTGGAAAGGGTGCTTTAGTCGCCCTATACTAGGAAATCCTATTCAACAGATTCTCAGGAAACAACAAAAGGAGTCTGCTTACATCTTTCTATATAAAACTTTCGTGTATACAGTAATCGATATTCCTTTCGTCACTTCTCGCAGCTCCAACACTGCGGTAATGCTGGAGAAGGTGACTTCAGTAACGTTGACTTGATACTTCCTATTGAAGAGTGTGTGTCGAACAAAAAATGGATCTCTTCAAGAACTTTGAGAAGTTGATCTACACATTTTCCTATCAAATGCGTTCCCATCGTGGTAGGGGGCCAAAAGCGTGAAAAATAACATGAAAGTACGAATATACAGTCCCCACCATAAATAATGGAACACGTAGGGTCTCACTCAAACAGTGATATTTCCAATTTGATTGGTCGTATGGGAATTCCGAAGAAAGGGTTTTGAAGAGCACGAAAAATTTATCAATTCATGGGTTTTGATAATTTTTTACGTGCTTTTCAAGTGCCCGTACACGTGATTGAAAATCGGAAAAAATTCTCCTTTAATCAATCACCTACAATTTTGACGGGAGTGATCCGATCACAAAAATACTCACAGGATCTTGTAGATCGTTCAAAAATCTAAAAACTTGGTCCTCTGTGAAATTTTTGAACGGCCCTTTCCGTCTGACTTACGAACTCCGAAAGAAAACTTCAGATCAACATAGCAATCCCTTGAAGTTATGGAACCAAAACCGAGAATAATAACAAAAAAATATGAAAATACTCTCGTTACGGGAATGGATCGTCTTATACGGGAAAATTTGTGTATATCTTTCTCGATCATTTCTCAAAGATCTGCAAGAAGTTGCTCTACACTTTTTGCGATAAAATGCATTCCTTTTGAGTTATCGAGGGTAGAAGACTGGAAAATTTTGAAGAGGAGCTCTTTTTTGAATAAAATTGGAAAGTTTCAGAGGTTACAATCATGATTATTGTCAGATTTTGACAGTACAGATACCTAGGACCATATCCAACCAAAATCCCATCCTCGGGTGACAAGAGTATGTTCGCGTACTTCAAAAACGTACGTGATCGTATGAAATCTCACCATATAAGTGAGTTTCCAGGATCCCCAGGATCGAAATTCAAAAGACACATCCATCTATGTCATCCATCCCTATGAAAACCAACTTTCAAGAGATAAATGAAAGAGCCATCTGTCCATATTGCGTTGTGCCACCAATTCTATTGTGTTTTCCAACCGATTCACGCAACACTTTTCTCGCGTCAGAGTTGCGATTAGTTTTCTTCTACAATAGGCACAACCTTATGGCTCAAGGCATTTTGTTTGTGACTCTTAGACGATGGATTTTCCGTGGTTCCGATTGGGAAAAGAGGATAGGTCTTTTGGGTAATGCTGCGTGAATGCGAAAACTAAAAAAAGATCGAATCACGGGTTCCCATTAGAAACACCTCCTTCAAACTTCTTTAGCGATAGGCACACCTATCTGCGTCTGGTTTTGTGATAGTGTGGTATAATGGGATGGTGTTTGATGATTTATAAGAAATTTTTATGATAGAGTCTTTTGAGTTACACGCTGAAGGATGCTGCCGATGATAGTGAATACCACGCACTTACTCTTACGAAAAACCTATCATTCCATGATTCTGAAACCTTTAGTGAATAGGTAGTCGCTAAGTAATATTTGAGACTGAATCTTGGCACTATTTGGACCATATCTGAGCATTAAGGACAAGCATTTTGGTACCGACAGAGCGCATAGCCTTGTATACCACGTCTTTTTTCAGTTGGCGGAATTACCCATATACGCTACCACAGTCCAATCCCTTATGGAGATGTGCTGTCTCCACGCTCCAGTGGCCTGGCGCTTACTGGGGCCGAGAGTTCACCGGAAGTTCGTCAGACTCAAGGGATGAGATACCGAGGTATCCCAATTCCCTTTGCGGGTGGCGGAGCGTGGAAATACCACACAAATCAATTTGAGGACCCGCCGATAGACTCCGTCACACACGAAGAAGACAACCTCGCCCTAGTGCAACAGGGCCTGCCGCACGCCGTTCGGTCCTCTGGGCTAACCGCATTACATTTAAATCATGCCGTAAAGAGCAATTTTGAGAAGGTTTGATGTCTAATGGGGTGAAAATGAAGCAAACTCAGTCTTCGCAAGATAAGCGAAGACCCCAATTCATACCTCCGTGGTGAACGTGCTAATAGCTATGGAACCGAACAAATCATTTGTAGGTAGATTCCTGTGAGCTTCCACAAATCGATCAGGAAAATAGTACCAAGGAGATTTCAATTACATGCTATCGTATACCAAGAGGGGATATCAAATTATTGTTCATGTGCTTCTGATTATCACCAATGAACGATCGGATGAGCGAACCTGGCATTACGAATGTGCAAGCAGCTATTTTATACTCAAGACTATAATCTATGAGAAGTTGGGAACTCACCACGGAGGAAAATATATCATTCGAGGTTTTTGGAAGGATTCAAGAAAGTGTTGACCGGATCAAAAGCCCGGATATTGATTGAAATTCCCAATTTCTCGACTTATTCTAAGAATAATTTTGGATGGTATTTGACTTCAAGTTCAATCGAAAATAGGAAAGTTATGGAGAACTTGAATAAAAAAGATGATACAAATGAGGTCGTAACTGTCGATCAGCGTTTGAGAGGTGATGAAAATATTTACTCAGTTATATTTATATAAATATCCAATTCTATTGTTATCGGCCTGTATCGACCTTTAAAATCTAAGCTCACGTGTAGTATGTACGGTCTTACCCCATTTGCTCTGTCTTGGCGCATGATGAGAAAAGTCATCCGAAGCTTCCGCAAGATGCACGGACGTGCATCTTGATATTTTCGGATTAGAGTTATTTTCATTCTCAGATTTCTAACTTTTGATGGATAGTGGAGGGGTAAGTTCGGGGGGAGGACGTAAAAGGCTAATTTTAGGGTTCATTTGATAGTCTTGATTTCTACTTTTCACGTTCTTGAATCAAAAACTGTCATTTCCGTGCCCGAATGATACTCGGTAAGTTATTGCTCAATTTTTTGATATTCATTAGATCTCAACTTTGAACCACATTTGGCATTTCGACGAATGCTGTGGGGTACCATATTAACATCAAAAGGATGCAAAATATATCGCGTATCTGATCTCTAAAATCCGAATGGCTTGTGACCATATAAACGACTTAATCTATCCACACATCCCAAGAACTAAATGGAGGCTCTGGATGTAAACCATGAAATAGATGCAATCTTGTATGATAGAGTGATATATTTCCAATGATGACTAGGTTTCAACGTTGAGATTGGAGTTACGCGATTTTTCATGCGTATTCACGGGATCTGGCCAGGTATGAGTGCATCGAACTTAACAATCACTCGATCCTCGTCTCTATTAGTGCTTTTGATGATTTTGGTTTTCATCAATGTGCCGCAAACAATAACTGCTTGTCAAGTTCATCGGGATTTCTCACAACTCATGAACATCCTCTGTTTTGGAGATGTAACTATTGCCATTGCTTCTATTAAACTACTAAGTGTTGGCTACCACCAGAGAGGTAAGAGTGTGATTCAGTAATGCAAACTTTAGTAATTTAAATGTTAAGATGAGTATACCCAACTTTCTTCACTTTAAAGCCACTTTGTTGGTAGCTCCGGATATTTTCAACTTACTTGAATGTTTTTCAAAATTTCATAGGTTATTTTGAAGCTTATTTCAAGACCTCTAAATTCAGTAAAGATCATTCGATCGAGATAAATCACATACTCAGAGAGACGAAAAAAGAAGGCACGCCAACCATAGTCAGGCTTGATGTACCAGTGCTACTGCTTCTGCTGCTGATGCTTCTAAGCGCTTAACCACCCGACATAAACGCACACACCACGTGTACGTTAGGGGCATTTTGACAACCTTAATATGGTGTTGGAAGCTCTCATATTGAATTTGACTGCAAATCACTGTCACGCTAGAGTATAGGAATAGGTAAGAGCAAAGACGGCGCCCCTCACAGTGCCTCATTTTTGTGAATCCGTGTTTGTACTTCTGAGATTTCAAATATTCAGGAAGTTGCTTACTATCATCGTTAAATGGATGAGAACCCCATTCGTTAGCCACTTCATGGCTATATGTAGGGGAATATTAAACCCTCTGATTAAGGATTAGAGAAGCTCCTTCATCGAGTAGGTCTTCTTTGCCATCATCAATTGAACTAAAAAACGATGCCCAACGTTTGTTCATGCATTCTTCGCGAAATTCTCATCCTTTTGATACTGATTCTGCGCCTGACTAAATTTTGGAGAAATCAGTGTTGGAAAATACTCCTGAGTTACTGCAATAGCTAATTGGGCATCATATTGAGCACTTCACTCCAGATGGTGTAATGCTGTGGAAATCATGGATGGTACAAGTGTCCCATTTTCTTCATCCATCATCACCACCATTCTCTTTATTTCATTTTTCATTTTATCCTTCATTTCATTCTGCTTTTCATCCTTCATTCTATCTTAATTTAATATATCGCCTCAAGATGCAATTATTGCGTTCGAATCCATCGCCAATTGAGAGGGTGAGGCAACTATTTCTTTCATAGTATTCTCTTCTCTCTCATCGTCTTATTGACAACTTCATACCGCACTTTCAACTATTCATCATCTTTCGCCATTCATCTGATTTCATCACTCATTCCATATTTCATCTAATCTTCCATTTCATTTCCTTCATCCAAACAATCTCATTATATTCTCCGTATTCGCTGTGTCCACCTATATTTAGCGGGAAAGATTCTGACTGTAGCGCTCGCGGTGGCCAAATATGACACGAAAAAACGGGGGCCAGTGACGGAACGCGCAGGATCGCGAGCCGCTGAGCCGCGTCAGCTGACAACAGCTGATATGTTCTTGCCTGTCGATGGCTGTTTGTTTGAATCTATATATTACACGCCGCTTTTCATCCAGTCACATGAGCAACTTGTGTTTTGAACCAACGTGGGCGTAGTTTTTTTTAGTTAGATCAAACTACTGTTTGAGGAGCAGAGGATCATAACCTATGGGCATTCAATGATACTTACGACTTTTGTTATATGTGAGCTTGACTAGGAGCTTACAAACTAATTGCAGAGTCTTCAACGGGTTCACATCACTTTAATATTGCGGAAAATTGAGGGCTGCAGAAAAAACAAGCATGTGGAGTCGTCGAAAATCGGTCGACAAAGTGACGCGACACTTGCGTGTAAGTGAGTGTGTGTATGTGAGATCTCTCGGTCGTGTTCTTGTGCCCCCGTTCTCTAATGCGTGGCAGAGCCGCTAGACGGCACTCGCAAGCAACTTAGACACAGCGAATACGCCAATGATCGCCTACTTGAAGGTGAATTCTTGCACGCAGGTAGGCCGCCGTCGGCTGCAGATGTTGCGTCCGAATTAATTCCCAATAAGGAAGGTGAGGCGATCATCTTGTCCATCTTCTGCATTCTCATTATCTCATTTCTCACTACATTGCATATTTCATCTTTCGTTATATTTCCTACAGCCCCACCATCTCATTTACTTCTGTACATTCCATCTCGACCCCTAATCCACCGTACACTTCATAATTGATCATCTCTCCCCTCATTAAATCCATTTCATCCAGCACTTCATTCTAGACATTCAATCAACCCTCTACATTCATCATATTCCATCGATAGACAGAGATAGAGAAATCACACTTCCATCGTTGAAGGAATTCATGTTTCCGCACTTGTGATATTATAATACCTATGTATATATGGTGAGCGAGTGTGGGAATTGGTGAGAATTCAGCAATGAGTTCAATGGAAGGTTCAACAGGCAGACTTTAGACGAACTCTCTTTCATAGATAAAATAGATCCAGAAACAATAGAGGGACCCACAACACGCTTGGAAACATTGCAATAGCTCACTTCTTGGTACCTGATACCACAAAAAAGTGTGGTGAGCGGGCTCTTATAAGGGAACTTGGTGCGAAAACAATGATAACACAAAGTGCGCATTTTGGCATGTGTGGAATATATTTGCATTGTAATAAAGACCATTGGAAGGCACTGTAAACTGCGAAACCTTTTTCTCCTTCACTTTTCTAATATCAGGGCTACCAGATAGTTACAAGGACGTGTACCAATTGGAGTAGCTGAAATATGAGGCTCCTATTTGTAAACTTTCGTTATTCTCCCCTATAATTGTGGCGGGATCCCGAAGCAAATTTTACGAGTATGTGATCATTGTTTGAAGTCCACTTTGAGCATAAAAATGTTTGCGGAGAGCGTGCTGACGGTTTGAAAATTTCGAAATCTGCAAGCCGAAATTGCCCAATTCCACAGATTTCCCTAAATGCGATATTTCATCGTCTGACCACGGAGAAGAATCATTTATCCGTCTGCATAGAGCGACGGGAACACGAGGGCGGTAAAATCATTCAATCGATTCGTGAGGTCTGGCTTGTCGTTTGATAAGCCAGCCTCAAATTCCAGAGTAGACCGGGCAGGAGTTACGCGGTTTCAACGCGTCCTACTTCTACTATGAATGCAGAGTTCATCCATATCACAATTCCAAGTAATTTTTTCAGTGGTTGTACGTCAGGGTACTCAACTTGCCGTGCCCTAGAAAATTGTGGAAACCAGCTATCAAATGTATAGAACCCATAACATCGTTTCAACCGTCCGCAAGCGCATTTAGAGTATTTTCATTAGTTCAAATCATTATATGTATGTTTCATTATTCGATGTGATAAACACATCTTGAATAAAATCCACACTATTCATTCTTTCGAGACAAGCATATGGGGGACGACAAGTTGAGCGTGCCCCGCGTTAATTGCAATAAGTCTTCGTATTTTGCTTCTGAAATTGTTTAGCATCTGATTGTGAGTCATGTAGCTAAAAAATGGTTCTGTGTGTTGGTACAACACGTCGAATTCTCTAAGTAAAAATAAAGTTGCCGATTCTGAAATTGTTTGTCGCCGATTTTTCTACGCGTAATTTCTCAGCTATGCAAATACAGAAAATGTGAAAAGCCACTTTTTTCATATGGAACACTCGTACCATTTTGGGTCTGTCCGAGCCACATCACCATCTATCTTACGAATTAACGAACACAAAAAAATTCGCAGTAACGCTGACGTTATATATGACGTTATATAACAG
This sequence comes from Eretmocerus hayati, assembly GCA_029851415.1. Taxonomy (NCBI): domain Eukaryota; kingdom Metazoa; phylum Arthropoda; class Insecta; order Hymenoptera; family Aphelinidae; genus Eretmocerus; species Eretmocerus hayati. Next base: position 160,742,756 of record CM056741.1, on the reverse strand, counting down.
CTGGCTATCGCTCATTTGCAAGATTATAGCATGAAGGTAGCGTGTTGGGTGCTTAGGTTAGGTTGGGTACACTCACCTTATCTCTATTGCACTGTCATTACGATATTTGAATCTGATTATCTCAACTGTATTCATTCATTGCGAGGTATAATTCAAGGGTATGAGGATCTTTTGCGATCAGACCTTTTTTCATTACATATATTCAACCTCCTCTCGAGATTATTGAGGAGGTTCCAGCGTTGAGTATCGTACCAAGTAGGGAGGGTAGAGAGATACCAAGCGTGGGGCCCCGCGCGCAGGTAGCAGGCCCTTTCTCCTTCCACTACACTCCTGACGTTAGATATAGGTATACTCTTAAGGCGATGCGGTCGCCGTGCAACCCGGAAATTATATTTCATTTAGATGTAACTTAAACTTTTGATGATATGGAGTTTTAGACAAGTTGTCTATTACGTATTATCATCTGAGTTGTGATAGATAACTCGTCATTTGTCACTAATCACAAGAGTATCGGAGATGAACGCGAATAACTTGCCCGCGGATACTTTCTAACTTGTAAATTGGCACATTTCCGTTCACCAAAATCTCAGAATCTTTTCCAATTTTTTCTACACGAAAGGTTATCCAGGTAAGTGAGATGATTCCTAAGCCTGGATAACTCGCCGTTTAGCCCAAATTGGAAAAGATTTTGAGATTTTTGTGAACGAAAATCAGCGTGCACAGCGACCGCATCGCCTTGAGGCACCAGCGCTTAAACTTTTAAAGTCACTTCGAGTTGGAAAAATTATGGCACACACTCCGTGATGAAAGGAATCCTTTGCAGTTTTGAAATATGCAGGTTTCCAATCTTATTTTTGGGGAAGAAATTTTTTAAAGTATTGAAATTTAACACGGCGTCTTATGGGCGATGACTACGAAATGACCCGTCCAAAAATATGCGGAATATTATCATATATGATAGTATTTCTGTCTCGGTGTACTATCATATATGATAATATTCAAAAACTGGGGAGACGCTTTCATAGTGAGTCATACTTAGTCATACATTCTCATGATGTTGATATACAGTACCGTGCAAAAATTCCTGAACGGGGGTATGAAATCCTCTCTTGCAAAAACGTCGATTGCTCGAGCCCAGATCAACGTAGAGGAATTTTGAAAAAAGCATCTTAAAGATGAGAGAAAATGCTAACTTTTTATGGTCTTCGATTTTTCTTTCAGCCCTTTTTGGTACCTCAAATAGCTGATGTAATTTCAAAGATTTCGAGAAAAAAACTGTTTTTACTCTATGGGCTGTAATCTGGACGCAGATGAAGACGGAACAATTTTGCAAAAAGCATCTTGAAGAGCGGAAAAAATGCCATTTGCGATGATTTTTCGATTATTTTTTACGTCGTATGAATACGAGTGTGAGAGCTCTCAAAGTAGCTAGATTCTCGGATTTTCAATGAAATACGTGTAAAAACAGCAAAAAACTACCGTTTTGGCTACTTTGAGAGCTCTCACACTCGTATTCATACGACGTAAAAAATAATCGAAAAATCATTGCAAATGGAATTTTTTCCGCTCTTCGAGATGCTTTTTGCAAAATTGTTCTATCTTTATCCGCGTCCAAATTACAGCCGATAGAGTAAAAACGGGTTTTTTCTCGAAATCTTTGAAATTACATCAGCTATTTGAGGTACCAAAAAGAGCTGAGAGAAAAATCAAAAACCACGAAAAGTTAGCATTTTTTCTCATATTTAAGATGCTTTTTTCAAATTTCCTCTACGTTAATCTGGGCTCGAGTAATCGACGTTTTTGCAAGAGAGGATTTCAAACCCCCGTTCAGGAATTTTTGCACGGTACTGTATAACCCAGCAAATTCCCGATTTCTGTGCAAAATTGCTTATGTTTTGCTTGGGGAGTCAAACTCATAACCATATACTATGTTGCATACCGGTTTCATTGTACTGTGCGACGTACACCGAAAGAAATTATCTCAATTTTCTATCAATAATGAAAAAGAAGAAGAAATCAACTATGTATAGTATATCCTAGAGCGGATCTACGCTCACCAATTAGACGTTTTAGAACTAGTTAAGCAATCTATCATGGAGAAATGAGTTGAAGTGCGTCAATTGGAATCCGTGGCTGGAATTTCTCACGAGATATATTCGAGTCATTCGCGGGCATTTCGACAAATCCATTCACAAGAGGATCTGGAAAGAACCCCAAAAAGTTGTTTCGTGTTAGTACTATGTTGAATTAGTACAAAGAAATAATTTTTCCTGGATTTTTTTGCCCCCCCCCCCCACCCCCGTTGGCCCTAAGACCCATGAAATGTCTTTTTTAAGCTCTTTTTCAGTTTATTCCGTAAACTCATGAGTCCGGCTGGACTCAACTTTTTCTGACATACTTGAACGCATTTTATTCATTAAGACTAGTACTTCCGAAAGAAAATTGGCCAGAATGGAGAGTTGAGCCTAGCGAGTCCTAGGAGCTATCTGCTGGGAGCAGATTCCACCGATTTTCGCTACTTCTTCAGAGTGATCCAGCCCCTTTTAGAACTGTGATAACCGACTATATTGATCAATCTGGGGGTCTCGGGAGAACTTGCGATTTGACCACTGATAAAAGTCTATACAATATATAATTCTCGAAGACAAGCCTTCCAACTGGAACAAAGATCTGGGTGACTATTTATGTCCCTGATTTTCGGTAGACTGTTACAATTACTCTTTTCTGATTTTTTGATAAAAATTACCTCGTTAAAATGGCTTGCATATGCTCCAATTTGGACTGATATGGACACCGATATGTGTTTTCGTATGGTATTACTCCTCAAAGTACTCCCAAATATGTGTAAGAAGTTCCAGAGGCGACCCTCAAGCCAGAAGCGAGCTGCACCATGGGTGCTCAAACCAACGGGTTGAAAGTGGGCGTTATTTCGTCTATATTGGGCAGGCGAACGAGGGCTCGATTTCCCGAGTTCCTGCTCACAAACGAGATGAACTGCTAAAATACGTATCCAAGCATGATTTTCCGACTCAAACCGACTATCTGAGCACGATCGTGAGGCCAGATTGCCTCTAAATCATCGCCATTTCGCTCTAGAGCGCCCAAAATGAGAGGGTTGACCGACGTTGGAGCACTCGACGGAATATGAGAGCCAATCTGACCTCGGGATCGTGTTAAGATGGTCATAACGAGTCGGAAAATCATGCTTGGATACTAATTCCAGCAGCTCGTCTTGTTTGTGAGCAGGAACACGGGAAATCGTGTCCTCGTTTGCCTGCCCTGCATGAAATAAACGAAATAATGCCCACTTTCAACCCTTTGGTTTGAACAACCGTGCTGCAACTCGCTTCTGGCTTGAGGGTCGCCTCTGGAACTCCTTACACATACACTTTGGGGGTACTATGGGGAGTAATTCCACACAGATTGATGTCCATTAGCTCAGATTAGAGCATATGCAAGCCATAAATAATTGTACGTGAAACATACGATTCCATGAACATATGTATAATCGGTCATGAACGATCATATATTAAACCGTTTTGAAAATTTGTCATTTTTATTCCAGGAAGATACACTGTAAAATGTTGGTAGACTTTCCACCAAAATCGGCAACCAGTGGTTGGTTGTCGAAATCTACCACCTGGTTAGAATTCAACCATTGGTTGAAAATTCAACCACTGGTTGACTTTGTCCCCACAGCGAATATAGGATGGATGCGGCGCCCACGATATTGGTCGATGGTGGTCTCCGGTTGACACTTTTGAGTCGGAAGAACAAGTTTCGTCATTTTTTCACAAACAAAGAGGGATAAACATTAGCCCCGGTCGCGTATGGACGACAAAGCGGGTTGCCTGTCCTGCAGGAGTCGGATACACGTCGTAAGGCTGGAGGGATGTATAGATGGACGGATGGGGTGGGCAGGCAGATGAGATGGATGGATGGATGGATGGAATGGTACGGAACGGAACGGAATGTGATGGAAAGGAACGGACCGGAATGGGATGGAAAGGAACGGACCGGAATGGGACGGAATGGAAGGGAATGGAACGGACCGGAATGGAACAGAATGGATGGGAATGAAACGGACCGAAATGGAACGGAATGGAATATTCAATTCCATTCCGTTCCATATCATTCCGTTCCATACTTTCCATTCCGTTTCACCCCGTTCCATTCCCATCAATTTTGTTCCATTCTGATCCGTTCCATTCCACTCAGTTTCATATCATTCCACACCGTTCCATTCCCTTCCATTCCGGTCCATTCCATCCTATTCCATTCCGTTTCATTCAATACCATCTCGTTCCATTGCATTCTATTCCATTCCATCCATCCATCCCATCTACCCTCCCACCCATCCGTCCATCTATCCACCCCTCCAGCCTCACGACGTGTATTAGACCCCTGCAGGACAGGCAACCCGCTTTGTCGTCCATACGCGACCGGCGCTGATGTTCATTCCTCTTTGTTTGTGAAAAAACATGACGAAACTTGTTTTTCCGACTCAAAAGTGTCACCCAGAGACCACCATCGACCAATGTCGTGGGCGCCGCATTAATCCTTACAAATTCATTGTGGGAAAAAAGTCAACCAGTGGTTGGATAGGTAGTCAACCAGTGGTTGACGCCATAAATCAACCAGCTGGTTGATTTTTGGCCCTAACCAGTGGTTGAGAGAAAAACTGCAATGACTGGTTGCAGTTTTTCCCACAAATTCTTCACAGTGTATGATACACTAATGTACAGCTGGTGTACCATCAATCTAACGGTATTGATCGAACATTACTCAGAAAAATCTTCCCGCACACATTTTCAGGTTTCAAACATTTGAAGCACCAAAGAGGTAACATCCACATCAAATAACAATTTTTGTCAGGGTTGGAACCTTTTGGAACTTGAAACCGACCCCTGAAAAGTTTCTTTTTCTGTACCATGCGATCAGTATTGTGACGGATTGTTGGTAGCACAGGTTTGAATCTATATAGCACAACTTTTCGGTATAAAATAGTACATTTCGATAAAAGGGTTGAAAAACTTTCTATCGCGTCCGAGTGATGGTTTCCGGACCGAGCCGTAGGCGAGGGTCAAAATCATCACGAGAATGCGAAATATAAGTTTTCCACCAGTGTATCGAATACTATTTTTTGACAAACTGTGAGAGAAAGTGAAAAATCAATGCGAAAGAGTTATTGTCTCGCATAGTGTGTCAAAAAACATTGTTTGGAGCGGTTTTATGTATGATCATATATGACCATGAAATCTTATTTTTTACATAGGCACTCAGATTATCGTTCGAGTTGAAAGTTCTTGTCTTCGAGAAGATCTTCTCATAAGTTAGATGACGGAGACAAAAAAAGATTTCTGTAAATCGAGCTCAAAGTTTGATGGCAGTTTTATGAAATTGATCAACTTGTATCGACTGTAGCACCTATGAAAAACAAAATAATCGGTTTCCATCAGTGGTCAAATTAGAGATTTTTCTAAGACCTTTAAAATGATTTACCAGTAGAATTCTGTTATCTCCATTCTGGTCAATTTTCTTTCGGAAGTACTAGTCTTAATGAATAAAATGCGTTCAAGTATGTCAGAAAAAGTTGAGTCCAGCCGGACTCATGAGTTTACGGAATAAACTGAAAAAGAGCTTAAAAAAGACATTTCATGGGTCTTAGGGCCAACGGGGGTGGGGGGGGGGCAAAAAAATCCAGGAAAAATTATTTCTTTGTACTAATTCAACATAGTACTAACACGAAACAACTTTTTGGGGTTCTTTCCAGATCCTCTTGTGAATGGATTTGTCGAAATGCCCGCGAATGACTCGAATATATCTCGTGAGAAATTCCAGCCACGGATTCCAATTGACGCACTTCAACTCATTTCTCCATGATAGATTGCTAAACTAGTTCTAAAACGTCTAATTGGTGAGCGTAGATCCGCTCTAGGATATATTATACATAGTTGATTTCTTCTTCTTTTTCATTATTGATAGAAAATTGAGATAATTTCTTTCGGTGTACGTCGTCGCACAGTACAATGAAACCGGTATGCGACATAGTATATGGTTATGAGTTTGACTCCCCAAGCAAAACATAAGCAATTTTGCACAGAAATCGGGAATTTGCTGGGTTATACATCAACATCATGAGAATGTATGACTAAGTATGACTCACTATGAAAGCGTCGCCCCAATTTTTAAATATTATCATATATGATAGTACACCGAGACAGAAATACTATCATGTATGATAGTATCCCGCATATTTTTGGACGGGGAGTCATATCTCAAAATTTAACAGTGTTACCGCGACGAGCTGTTCAAGCATGGATCATTTGTAGATGAATGGAATTTCATCCAGAAACATGCATGTTGCCGACGTGTAAAAGGCGGGAAAACATTTGAAAGAATCATGTGCGTTAATCACTGTACATCGTATCGCTGATCTACGCCGTTGCGCGTCGAAATGCTCCATTTCGCTACTTTCACTATACTTTTTGCAGATATTTGGTCGGTAACCTATCAACTACTGTAGATAAATTTCATGAGCAATACGTGATATACACTGCTATAGTTTATTATGCAGCAATGACGGGAAATTAGCGAGATATAGCATATACAAGGGTCGTTTGAGTGTTCACGCCCATAAGATACCATGCTAAACCTCGAAGTTTCGAGTATTTTTCCCTCGAAAATGAAGTCGGCAACATACCTTTTGGAAAATATCATGAGACTGGCTGTGACTCCAGCTACAAGGTAGTATTTTTTTCGTGTCTCAATGGCCGAATTCACTCGGACGCTGGAGCCTCCTTAATCAGACGTGTGTATGGTTCTAAATTTTCACACGAATGAGTACATCAATTGAAAATCTAGTAGATCGCAGTTCCAAACTTACCAAAATTCACGTAATTCTATTCAGTTCTGAGGAAATTGGTCAACCTGATCTACCATAACTGGATGGGAACAACCAAGGAATCAGAGTTGGATATCATGAAAAAATATGCAGAACGCAGTCGACTATTCTCAATAGCATGTGTCTCCCTATGTGAAGGCACCGTCATTTCGTATACGTTACGAGCAATTATCATTTCCCAATCAGGGAGAAATGTCAACACCATGTACTTCCCTGGCTTTTTTCCATATGATACACTGTCGAGTCCTAATTACGAGGTGACTTGGACTCTTCAAATGATTGCAACTTTTTTTGCGGCTGGTACTTTCGCATCAGTGGACAGTTTCATCATAACTTCTATGTTCCATCTTTGTGGGCAACTGAAGAATCTTCAAAATATTTTGAGAGAAATTGGCTCTGATGAAATTCAACAACACAGCTTCACTAGATTGTTATCCGATATTGTTGAGAAGCATCACCGTATTATTAGGTGATTTGAATAACTGAATCTCCATTTCATCATGATTACTGGCACGTCAATTGAATATAAATAAGTAGTTCACGTCAGAATAACTCACAAGATCATTCAATATTTTTTGGCGCGAGACGACTAAAGCGTCTCTTTTACTCCCGGATGCGATCATGAAATTAGCGTTTCTTCGCCCTAATGGGAAAGAGTAGCATACTTCCCTCGCTCGGCAAGCTGTTTTAACTTACGAGAAATATTTTCCCCTTGTTGCACTCGGGGAAAAGTCATCCCCATGCCTCAAAACAGCCTTGCCTTGTAGACCGGGAGCTAGCTGACATTTTTTGGTAGTTATTCCTACCAGGACAGGCCATTAACTAATAAGTCATTGGTGGTGCGCAGATGACGACTACGCAGTGACAGACGGGTGAGCGGTTCCGTTTTTGTGCGATTAATAAACATAAACATGTCGGATAATTCGATATTTCAGAATCATTTTCAACAGAGTAATCCAACAATATTTCGTCGATTCAGTTGAAAAAAAGTCATCGCTGACCAGTTGGCATACTCATTTGACGATTCCTAGTGCCTGCCATACTCGATCGAAAACGTCAAAATTTTCAAATATTTAGAATCTATTTCTACAGTATGGCACTTTGATATTCGGATAGATTATCGGAAAAAAATCCATCGAAAAAGCATCGCCATACTGATAGGGCGATTCTGAATCAATCAAAACCGCGATCAAAGTTGCATAAGATGCATTGAATTTCCACGTGGACAAGCGACTCAAGTGTTCATCAAGAGATGGCGCAGCGGAGCAGTAGAATTTGATGCATTTTACGCAACTTGGATCGCGATTTTGATTGATTCAGAATCGCTCTATCAGTATGGCGATGCTTTTTCGATGGATTTTTTTCCGATAATCTATCCGAATATCAAAGTGCCATACTGCAGAATAAGATTCTAAATATTTGAAAATTTTGACATTTTCGATCGAGTATGGCAGGCACTAGGAATCGTCAAATGAGTATGCCAACTAGTCAGCGATGACTTTTTTTCAACTGAATCGACGGAATATTGTTGGATTACTCTGTAGAAAATGATTCTGAAATATCGAATTATCTGACATGTTTGTTTATTAATCGCACACAAACGGAACGGCTCACCCGTCTGTCACTGCGTAGTCGTCTTCTGCGCCCCACCAATGACTTATTAGTTAATGGCCTGTCCTGGTAGGAATAACTACCAAAAAATGTCAGCTAGCTCCCGGTCTATTGTATCAGGAGTAATATACTATTGAGTGATCTTCAGAGTTCTGTATGGGAAATTTCTCATGATGGTGAATCTAGAAAGTAAATCCTTGTCAGGGTTGTAATTTTTTTCCGGATTATCCGAATTTCTATGAAGGTTTCAGAACGGTACGATTCGATGACTGGACTGAGCTATTGCACATTCGAGATTTAGACAGATCCGGAAATCTTGTTAACATTACTAATGAGCTAATGATATTTTTAAGATGCACAGAACTCATGGAATCCAGCTTCAATCAGATGTTTCTCGGACAAGTTGTGATTTTGATGATACTGCTATGTTTACAGGGATATTTCATCGTGGACGTGAGTAGATACGAGTTTTCTTATACTTTCAACTTTCATTGGACGATCGAACCACTGAATTAAATTTTCCTGAATGAAAGACATCAGGTTTGTGCGGAGCACAGCTGTTCTCGGAAAAGAGAGCATGCTCACGGAGTGTGCATGAATGCTACTTCTCGCGCGATGCAGGGGCGGACAGACTATTTGGGAATATGGGAGTTTCCTCGGTGGGCCGAATTTTACGAACTCGCCTCGGTAATCTCAGATAATCATAGATAAACTGATGTGTATGAGATTCCATGAAATGCGTAACAACTCACCGTATATGTACACTTCCCAGTTACTCTTGCGTTTGAATACCTCGTGTTTGACCGTTGCCTATTGTGGGTCCAACTTCAGAGTTTTCGACTATACAGGTGACATCAATAATACGATTCATATCAGAGCTGCCTTCCGGCTGAAAAAGGGTCGCGCGCCCATCATGCGAATATTAAGCTGAATCCATGATCCATGGACCGCGACTGTCACGCGACCGGCTGTCTAATTTATGCAGGTGGTGGACTGCCGAAAAAGGTCGGGAGGCGAGGAATATCACAGAATTACACTGTAAAGAATTGAAAGTCAGTAGTTCAAGCACTGCTTGAAATTTGCCTACAATCACTGTGGTTGAATCGATTTTTCAAGTTCGTGGTTGATCCATCGATTCAAGCACGTGGGTGAAGTGATATTTCAAGCACGTGGTTGAAATTAAGTAACGTACCTGATTGGCTGTCTTCATGATTTCAGCATAAATTAAATTTCATACCAACTCAAAATCTGTACATCTATTTTGGCACCCAGTGGTCCCGCGGAAATCAACATTTAGCTATGTGATTCGATATTTTAGTATATCTTTAAAATGCACGGCAACCACTCGAATTTTGCCCAAAAATCATAGCCAATGACAAGGGTGTTGGGGATCAACCTTCGCGTCCACTTTCCTTTCGTTGAGCTCTTCCACTCTTTTTGCCACTCTTCGACGGTCTCCCCTCTCTCCACATCTCGTATGAGGGCCTTACGATTGGGGTTGAGCACAACTCCATCGCTCTTAAGGGGGTTCGGAAGCTCTACTTTTACCGACCTAGGTAGCCGCATATGAGCTGTGTCTGGTGACTGATACGTGACTTCATGGTGTCTATCTGTAGACATCTATCTCAAGCACTCGACAGCCTGACATAAGAAGAGATGAGTTTGTTCAATAGAGATTTGGTGTTATATCTCTATTGTTTGATATTCACCTCTGTCACTGGTGGTCACTGATGCCTGTGAATGAACTTCTCTGCTGTTTGTTACACATAGAAGTGTGTATTTCTGACTGCAAAGATTCATGCAGAGGAATGAAAAAATTCTCTGTATGAATTACTTCTATGTTCTCCTTAGCATTTATATGCAATCACATACATTTTTTATGCGTTAGTGGAGATTGACATTTCTAAATAAAATACTGCAGCGTACTCTCCAAAACTCCATTTTGGATGCTGTTTATACACATCTTTCATATAAATACACTGTACATGTGCATCTTGGCATGCCTAGATGTGTATTTCACGTCAATATCTTGCATTTTAAATACAACCAAAAATTGGGTGCATTTGCTATGCAGTAATGTAAACAAAACAGATGGCTGAGCCTGGACATTTTCAACTTTGAGCGGATGGAAGGAAATATTTCTGGTATCTAATAGAGACCTTAGAAACAATCAATCTTCATTCCTGCTCAATTTGGTATTTTAGTTGAACATCTTGCATTTTTTATGCACCCAAAGAGTGGGTGCATTTACTATGCAGTGATATAAACAAACATATGGCTGAACCAGGACATTCGATTGTGAGCGGAGGAAAGGCAAATATTTCTGGTATCCAATAGAGACCTCAAAACCAATCAATCTTCATTCCTGCTCAAATTGGTATTTTGGTTGAATATCTTGCATTTTTTATGCACCCAAAGAGTGGGTGCATTTACTATGCAGTGATATAAACAAACATATGGCTGAACCAGGACATTCGATTGTGAGCGGAGGAAAGGCAAATATTTCTGGTATCCAATAGAGACCTCAAAACCAATCAATCTTCATTCCTGCTCAACTTGGTAATGAACTGCATCAAAACCCATACTTGATCTAAAAAATTCCACCAAAATTAACCTATAGAAAGATCAAGTTATCAGTTATTCTTTAGTAATTCATATTTTCTTCTAATAGAATAATTTTCATGAAAGTTACAACTTCTATCTAATTCACAAATTTAGAAATGATTTGACACCTGGAGAATGCCGTAATCTAGAATGCGCTGGTATAGAAAAAGCAGTTGAGCTTCGAATATGAAATTGGGTTGCTCCCATCGATGGAGCATGTCATCATCAATAGATCAATATCTGAAAGTATGAAATAAATAATATTCAGGGATGTGATTCAGTCCACATCATTTTACTGAAGTGAATCTTGCATCATTTTGGAACTCATTTATTTTTAGAATCTGAAACATGTAAATTTTTAAATATAATGATTTTCTCCCTCGAAGACCTCAAAATGTAGATTAGAGATGTGGTACTTACCCAATCTGAACACTTACAGAGTTGTATGATCCCTCAATACGGTTAGTATTAGGGAAAATGGAGAGAAACAGGTTGTTTGATTCCATGGAAGAACCCATGCTGGAAGCTAAGAATCGACATGAGTGATTGAGTTCTGCTTGCACCTGGAAGCAGAAATTTGCTTGAGGTTTCTATAACAAACTTCTATACGTGCTAGGGTAAAGGCATGATTGAGGCTCAATATGATCCATAAAAGCTCAAAGAATCTAGTTTTGCCACTTGTGTAGTACATAACGTGATGACCAAGTTTTGAAATTATTTCTAAGCAATAACAGAAAACCATGAAGCTTCATACATTATTATGAAATCCAGAAAATTCTCACTATTTGTAGGTAGTTTAGAGTATAAATTGATGGGCTAACTCACCATACTGACAAGGGGAACACCAACCTTGTGGGTCCTGGATCTTGACAAAACTTTAGGAATCTTCTTGTTTTGGTGAGAAATGAAGGTACTCAGAAGGGTTTTGTCCAATGGGACTCCTATCCCGAGATACAGCTATGGGAATTAACATTGTCCATATAGACCAATGTTAAATGACACATATATAGATATACTGTCAATGCTAACCTCCATGGTTGTATCTCTGGATAGGAGCCCCATTGGACGGAATCCTCTTGGGTACCTCCATTTCTCACCAAAACAAGAAGATTCCCAAAGTTTCGCTAAGATTCAGGACCCACAAGGTTGGTGCTCCCCTCGTGAGTCTACATACAGAATGTCGTCAACTGCCCAATCAAACAACCATGCCGTATGGACCTTCAAATCTTCCTAGGACAGCAAAAGACTGCTCAAAATATTGCTAAGAGCCTCCAGTAATATGCCATACAGTGCAGATGGTTCCCCAGAAGCTCTGGGTGAGTTTCGAGTCATAACGTAGAGCTTTGCTTCAAATGACGAGGTCCTGGGAATGACACAAAATCAAGAAAATGCCTTTATTGACAACTGAAACCTTTCATACTAGTAAAATCACAATTTTTACAATCTTTTAAATATAAAAAATTCTAGGTTAGGCCTTATCTATGAGAAAAATCTTCAAAATCAGATGAGTTGACATCTAGCCCTATTGAAAGGCATTGCAAAAACAGCTGACTTATAACCTTCCGGATGAGAAAAGTACACGACATAACTAGTCGATTTTGGGCACAATAGATTCATGATGAATTTGGGCACCACCGACGTGCACTATTTACTGGGAAGATGTGTGATTTAAAAAGATACTCACGTCAAAAAAAAACGTCACGGCGTCCATGCGAGCAGTCGACGCCGACCGGGCGTTGCTGGATGGGAGATGGAAAACGCCGACGCCGCGATGTAGCCAGGGTTGGCCTAGTCTCGTACTTGCACTAAATATAATAACCGACACTGGAGTGTTAGCACACACTCGATGGAAACCATCTCATCACCTGCGAGAGCACCGGGAAGCCCTAAAACATCCACACGGTGTCAGCTGACGCGGCGGATCCAAAGCGGACGGGCGGACCCGTATCGACTCCGGACCAGCTCACACGCGTTTATTGACATTTGGAGGAATCATACGCTATTGGTAGTTATTGATTTTTTATAATTTTTATAGGCCGAATAAGAGGAAAAGGGTACTGTCATCGTAATTCTGTGGATCAGATCTACCTCCTGAAACAATTTTCAGGACGATCCGTCTCGATTTGAAGGAGAATTCAACATCCGGAGAATGGCAGTCACTATTTTGGAAACTGCGGATGTAGAATTCTCCTTCAAATCAAGATGAATCACCCTGAAAATTGTTCCAGGGCGTAGGTATGATCCACAGAAATACGATGACAATCGTGGTTTCTCAAGATATTGCGTAATTCACGAGTAATAAAATTTTTTCTGGCGAAAGTCAAGGTCGGTAAAGGTAGAGCTTCCGAACCCCCTTAAGGGTTTCTTGGCGTTTCCATACCCGCACTCTTTCGGCTACAAGCAGTCGAATGGGTGGTGTACCCGCAAGCACACAGGCTGCGTGGTCGGACACCGTGCAATGAGCGCTCATCGTCCGTAGCGCGAAACGCCGCTGGACTGGACCTAGCTTTGCATCGATTACGGACCCTCTAGCTACCTGTCCCCAAATTGGTGCACCGTACAGCATGATGGAATAGCTCACGGTGCTGAGTAAGGCTCTCCCGTTTGGCTTGGGGCCACCAATGTTTGGCATCAGCCGTTGGAGGGCGCCACCAACCCTGTCTGCTTTCAGCGCTGCTTCTCTGGCTTGTGCCTTGTAGCTCCATTGGTCATCAAACCAAACCCCGAGGTACTTGAGTTCCCTCTTGAGTGGAATTTCGTACCCGTTGATGGAGATTACGGGAGTTTCGAAACTCCTCCTCTTGGTGACTAGCATCGCTTCGCACTTGTGCTCGGCAAGCTCCAGCCCGTTCTCAGGGAACCACTGGCCAATGCGGTAAAGAGCTTCATTGGCCACACACTCCACTTGCCACGCGGTTTCGGCGACCACGATTAATGCCGCGTCGTCCGCGAAGCCAATGAGTTCTGCCCCATCTGGAAGACTCATGTTCAGGAACTCGTCGTATTGCGTGTTCCATTCGAACGGCCTTGACACGGATCCTTGAGCTATCCCTGCAGATAATTCCAGCTCAACCCTTCCCTCATTGGTGTCACATACGAGGACTCTGTCACGCAGTCCATCGCTGATGACTGCGAGCTGGTAAGGACTCGTCTATCTAGGGACCTATAGATCCGTTCCCAGCTTGCTGTGTTGAAGGCATTTTTCACATCCAAGCATATTATGGCACAAAACCCTCCTCCTAGTTGGGGAGCCATAGTATGCGCTCTGTGGGCTCTGTCTTGTACGCTTTCTATTGCGTTCATTGTACTGCGCCCCTTGCGGAAGCCAAACTGCATCGGGGACTTTTCATGCAAACTTGGTTGAAAAGTGTGTTTAAGTTCATTTTGAATTTTTCACCAAATGCTCTTGAATATGGTTCCGATGGCGTTATTGATTTTTCAAGAAGATATTCTTGAATTTTGAGGCAAATATTCGAAAAAGCTGTAATTTGTCTAATTTTTTGTACTAACAATTTGAGCAAGGAAATCAGGAATGACGAAGGCTTCTTCTCCAGAGAGGATAATCTTCCACATTCATTCCAACCCAGATCATGGTAATGAAAATAATTCATATGAGAAATTACCTTCAGTACAGCAGGCAGGTTCAGGACTGCATATGACTGTCAGAGAAGTTTTGAGCATCAAACAATAAGATTCGAGCACTCGTTGGAGGTTCCTTATTCATTACTCTAGCAGTAGAGCTGGTCATGAATGGTACATTGCTAGAGTTAGTTTGCAGTTGAGCATCATTGTTTGAGGGATCTCGAGCATCGGTCAATGATCTTGTATGTTGATGAATAACTCCTTCATAAATCAATTGTCTAATCAGTAATAAATCTTCTAGGTATCCTTATGCTATTGCATCTGATCTCCGTCTCCCAAGTTGTTTCTTCATTTGCATGGTTCCTCCTGAATCGAATCAAAGGGAGGCCGATGAGTGGCGAAAAGATGCCAGTATATTTCTCTGGTTTTGGAAGTTCTAGATATACATATAGCAATTCTGCATGGTGTTTCTCCTATTTTGTGTATGCCTATTGGTTGTAAAAAGCATTTACCATCTTTATATCTGATGAATAGCCTATCGGTATCCGAATTTTTTATTTCTTCCGTCAATGTAATGTAACTTCTCACTTTTGCATAGAATATAGTTCCTATTATAAACTGTCCACTATAATCATTTTTGTGGTCATTCACAGACACGAGTAATCTATTGACCAGATCTTCGATATCATGAATTTCCATATTTCTTATTTTATCACAGCGTAAACAACCACAAATTCTAAATATGAGCATGATCTGTTGAAATTATCTTAGGTGCGGTAGGAGAATGCAAGCTACAATATTTACATGCATATCTTTTTGAAAAATGATTACCTTTCTAGTCAATTCAGTAGAATCTGGTGCTTCACTCATGTATTTCATTATATGATTCCACCTCAGGACAAAGGCTATCGAGGTTTGTAACCTTTGTTGACAGTTCTTATATAACTTTTCAAGAGAAGAAACATATTCGAATCCATATCGACTCTTGTACTCAAAGTTTTTCTTAGCATACTCCAGACACTCCATAAAGTGGGTGGTGCTACTCTTTTTACAGTCAAAGTTTGGAAATGTACGAGTAAGTTATTCTATTCTGATTCTGATAGTAATTTGATGTTATCCTCTTTCCATTCCTTGTAAGTTCTGTATACAAGTAAGTAGCATTCAGCAGATTTCTCTGGCAAAGCGCCTGTTTGTACAATGGATTCAGCTATCTCACATGAGTTATCCATTATTTCGTCCTCTTCCCCAGACTCATATATCTGATGTGTGATCTCCCATATTTCAAATAAATTCGTTCAAGAAGTATCAATTAATTTGGAATTAAATCCTGACAAAGATATGGATAATAATTTGCACCGCATTTATGCGTGGTGTGTATTGTTTACCTTTCGGTATACTAACGTCTCGGGGGATTTTCGAAATTTCTCAAGGGGTATTTGACATTATTTTCGCCCACCTTTCTGCACAAAGTTACTAACTCTACGTCATGTACGGCCATGCAATTCACAAAACTTCGCCTAATGATTTTCTCACGCTGGAGCAAACATGAACTGTCTGATGCGTTGCATCGTTTACCGAGAGTGTTGAGGTTACCCTACTTGGATGCACTACTACGACGACGAGAAAGCTAGTTCAACTCCCCGCCGCCGCCAGTCTGTAGCGCTGAGATACGCGCCACCGAAATTCTCTCTCTCTCTCGCTCACACTCTTGACTTAGTCGCGTGCCGCTGATGCTACAGTGCACATGTTTTATCTTTGTACTCTTGACGTGTATTTTATATCAAACTCAGTTTTAATACTTTCGCATTGACTTGTGCCTTTTATATCTAGAAGAACGTGTACTATAAATAGTACAATAAATCCTGGAGGAACTTTTCATGTAATCTGTGAGAGTGATTATTCGCATCCCGGCCTGTCCCTCGAGTCTATCCGGCGCACGCCTACAGGGGTCTGATTGTGGAATCTTGCGCGCGCCCGCTGCGTTGCGTAGGATAGCGTAGGATATAGTCCGGTCTCCGGCTGACCTTTTGTTAGTCTGTTGGCCTCCAACGAGGTGACAATTTGGCTGGATAAGAGCCAGAATTACAAGAAATTACCGCCAAAGGTGGACACTCTACGTGTGGTACAAGCTGCGATATGGATTTTTTAAATAATTAATTTGTAAGCGTTATATGTCCGTTATCCTCCAGTGGCCACCCTATGCTCATTTGGAAGCTCAAGAAACGTATATTGAGATGGAAAGGAGGTGGACAGTCCTAGTGTGGTCGGAATTGGGGTAGTGAGGGCCTAAAGGTCAAATTTTTGGGCCAAAATGGCGAAAATGACGATTTTTCGCGTATAACTCAGGAACAATGCACCTAATCGAAATTTTACATCAGTACTTTTTGCTTTCTCTAAAGAGAAAGCTTTGTTTTCGACACAGCAAATTTTTGATCAATTTTTCCATTCAACTCAATATTTTCTTCAACATAATTCATCTTATCACAAAAGTGCTTTAACCATCTTGTTCCTCTCGCCAAAATCTAACGATTGTAAGTAACACTTTTCCCCTTATAATCCTCAAAAACCCCCCAGCGACTCATCTCTCCGGCCCTTTGTCTGTGTCTGTGTGTGTGTGTGTATGTATGTTGTTTTTTTTGCGCCACGCTTTCTCTTCTACACTCCACTTTATCGATTTTTGCTTTTCTACAAGTTGTAGAGAATCACTCAGAGATGAGACCAGTGATTTGTCTGGTCTCCTCTCCAAATCGAATCTGATTTAAACGTTTTTTGAGGTAAAATCGCTGAAATTGTGTACTTTCATACTAAAATATCTCTTTCTAACTTCACCTTACCCCAATTTTGATTACCTAGGCTATGGTTTTTTTGGCTCAATCTATCTTTTGGTTAATACCGAAATTCTATACAACCTCCATCAACGTAAATTTTTATAAAAAAACCAAAATTTCCAACAAAAACAGCAATTTGAGCATGTTTAGACCTATTCTATCGAAATTCTGTTTTAACCAAATTACACGCTTTGCTAAAAAAACCTCACTTTAGGTAGCCCAAAACCCCATAACTATCTTCCTTAAAAAAATAATTCAAAATATACAAAAATATTTTTTTCAATATTCATACTTTCCTCATATCTCCCCCCTAAACTACTTTATTCAAATTTTACTCAACTAAGTTGATACTTTTTCATCGTTTTAAATCGATTGGTTGATACCGAATTTTCTCAAAATCCGTTATAATACATTCAAAATCCGATTTATTCCCGAAAAATCCAAATTTTTTCAAAATACTCCATTTTTATAATCCTTACACCAACTATATTAAAATTTCCCCTCAACCACACTACATATATTCCCTGGAAAACCCTAGTTTAGGTCATCTGAATTCCCCTAAAAGGCAATCTCCTTATAATAACTCAAAATATTAGAAGGAAATCGCATCCAAAATTCATTTTCCGCTATTACCCACCCCCTAAACTAATATATACAAATTTTACTCAACTAAGTTTATACTTTTTCATCGTTCTAAATCGATAAGTTGATACCGAATTTTTCAAAATCCTTTGAAATACATTCAAAATCCAATTTATCCCCGAAAATCCAAATTTTTTTCAAAAAACTCCATTTTTATGATCTTTTCACTAACTATATCAAAATTTTCCCTCAACCAGACTACTCATCTTCCATGAAAAACCCCAGTTTAGGTCGTCTTAATTCCCCTAAAAGTTAATCTTGTAATAATAACCCAAAATATTAGAGGAAAATTGCAGCTAAAATCCATTTTATCCTCATATCTCCCTCTACAACTAATCTAGCCACCTTTAAATGGAGGAGAGAGATACTTTTCCCTCATTCTAAATCTATTGGTTGGATCCTCATTTGATTCAACTTACCTTCCAATCTGATTAAAATCTAATTTTACTTCCAAAAATCAAAATTTCCTCCAATAAATTAATTTCAACATCTATGAACCAACTCTACGAGGACTCCGCCTTAACTAAACCAATTTTTCTTCGAAAAACTTTAAACTACATCATCTCAATAACCCTAAGATTCTTTCTCAATAAAATAAATCAAAATATACAATTAAAATTTTACCTAAAATTAATTTTTTTACTCTTGATTGACGCCCGTTTTCCTCAAACACAGTATGAATCTCACTAACAAAAACCTGTACCATATCTACTGAGTCTTTTCGGATTGATTTTATTTGTAAGATGATTGAGAGTTTTCATATGATTTTGGAGAAACGCTTCATTAATAAAATTTGTATTCATAATAATGAAATAATTAAATAAAATGATATTGATCATTGGATTGTGAGTGTGATATGAAATGCAATTAAATTAGATTAAGAAATAAAACTATTTTATTTGTAGGAATCCCAATCATCATTTTGGAATTTGACCAATTTTGCAAATTTCTCATTCGTTTCAGTGAACCTCTTAAACTATTTCGCTAAGAGAAAGCATTCTGCTAATCTCATTTAGCAGCGTATTTGTTCATCTTGTTAAGATCTTGAAATTTGTATTCGGATAATTTTTCTCAGAAATGCGTCATTTCTGAGATAATGGCGTTGCGAGTTGTGAAAAGTAGACGCTCAGACCTCCTGATACGTACAACTCAAGAACGGCGCACTTGGTCAAAATTTTACATCAGTACTCTTTTGTTCGTCTTGTCATTTTCTTAAAATTTTTATTCGAGTAATTTTTCTCAGAAATGCGTCATTTCTGAGATAATGGCGTTGCGAGTTGAGAAAAGCAGACGCTCAGACCTCCTGATACGTGCAACTCAACAACGGCGCACTTGGTCGAAATTTTACATCAGTACTTTCTTGTTTGTCTTGTCAAGATCTTGAAATTTGTATTCGGGTGATTTTTCCCAGAAATGCGTCACTCCTGAGATAATGGCGTTGCGAGTTGTCGGGATTAGACATTGGGATCTCCGGATACGTACAACTCAAGAACGACGCACTTGACCAAAATCCAATATCAGTACTCATTTACTATTCATGTATTTTGAGATCTTTAAATCTGTATACGAATCTTTTTTCTCAAAATCGGATAATTTTTGAGGTATGAACATTATTAGTTGCGGGTATCAATCGTACCAGACGCTTTCTTGTGTACATATGGAGATTGATGCGATAGAACGTTATTCTATGTTCGTTCTTTTTCGTTAACGTTATAAGATTTCAGTCTCAAAATCTCTTATTTTTCGAAATAAAATGAGTCCCTATTGAAAGGGTACTTATATTTATTCATATGTCAAATTTGTACCGTACATAACTGAAACAGTCATCTCTTCTTTATATCATTCGTGTACTGTGCGTACTTTCTTGTAGCAGTTCTGGTGGTAGTAGGCGTTGTCTCTGTTGGGTAACACTATTTCACGATACTTCCAACCTTTGAACTTCCGATATCGAATAACGTCACGTAGATTACCGTACGTATTGTCGGAAAATCGATGGATATCATCCCTCTTGCCACACAGAAAACACTGGTTAGGCTGCATTTCACGCGAGCCAGACATGATTCTCACCACGTCAATGGCCTCGATACACAACAATGCGAATTGTTGCTACTTTTTGATTCTGTACACGATAAATGAATGCCCATTGTTATTGCGGGTGTCATCCCTACGCCCCGCCCTCACCTAGCGGAATTTGGCATAAGTACACGTGTGAAAAAATTTGCCTATACCCAGCACCATCAAGACAACTTGGGAACTTGTCATGAACGATGCCGCGATGTTATCGCAGAAGGCCTGGGTTCTGAATAAAAGTATGGTTTTTGAGATGAATTTTTGAGTATGATTCAGAGCACATCCGCGCGAATTGATTAAGATCATCGTTTTTTTCCAATTGACCACCCAAATACATCGATTCCACGCTTCTATATCCACGATGCAAAAGACATTCGAGGCGCCTGCTAGCCCCAACTGATAATGTTCATACCTCAAAAATTATCCGATTTTGAGGAAAAAGATTCGTATACAGATTTAAAGATCTCAAAATACATGAATAGTAAATGAGTACTGATATTGAATTTTGGTCAAGTGCGTCGTTCTTGAGTTGTACGTATCCGGAGATCCCGACGTCTAATCCTGACAACTCGTAACGCCATTATCTCAGAAATGACGCATTTCTGAGAAAAATTACCCGAATACAAATTTCAAGATCTTGACAAGACAAACAAAAAAGTACTGATGTAAAATTTCGACCAAGTGCACCGTTCTTGAGTTGTACGTATCAGGAGGTCTGAGCGTCTACTTTTCTCAACTCGCAACGCCATTATCTCAGAAGAACGCATTTCTGAGAAAAATTACTCGAATAAAAATTTCAAGATCTTAACAAGATGAACAAAAAAGTACTGATGTAAAATTTCGATTAGGTGCATCGTTTCTGAGTTATACGCGAAAAATCGTAATTTTCGCCATTTTGACCCAAAAATTTGACCTTTAGGCCCGCAATACTCCAATTCCGACCACACTAGGACTGTCCACCTTCTTTCCATCTCAATATACGTTTCGTGAGCTTCCAAATGAGCATAGGGTGGCCACTGGAGGATAACGGACATATAACGCTTACAAATTAATTATTTAAAAAATCCATATCTCAGCTTGTACCACACGTAGAGTGTCCACCTTTGGCGGTAATTTCTTGTAATTTCGGCTCTTATCCAGCCAAATTGTCACCTTGCTGGAGGCCAACAGACCAACAAAAGGTCGGCCGCAGACCGGACTAATAGAGTAGGATATCGTTCCTCTATTCTGATTGGTTGGAGCCGGGAGAAAGAGCCAATCAAAAGAGAGGAAAGATATCCCACACTATCCTACGCTATCCTACGCAACGCAGCGGGCGCGCGCAAGATTCCACAATCAGACCCCTGAGAGCAGCAGAGAGCGATATACAGGCATCACGACAGCGGCAGTAAAATTTCGCCAACCAATCAAAGCTCGAGTTGGCCGAACACGGTGTTCCTGAAGCGCTCGAAAGTTTTGCAAAAATGACGAAAAAAACTGGATACGCCATGATCTTCCTCTCGTTTTCCCGTTTAAGAATCCGTTTTGACCGAAATCGGATCTGCTTCGACAGTGAAATGCGAGTTGAGAATGTGAAAACCCCATATGATCACGTGTATTTTGGTTAGCCTTGATAATGACTCGACGGGCGAAGATATAGCCAGTTGCTGATTCAACGTTTCTGGGCGGGTTACAAGAAAAGGAACATGTATTTTCATAGGAAATTTCCCGTAGAATTAACTGGTCAAACTCATTTTTTGATATCTAGAATCGTATTTAAGATGCGGAGGAAGTGGCGCGAGAACTGTCTGTAGAACTCGATCTGGCAGCAACGCTTGGGCTCATGAGTGCATTCGGCAACAGGGTATGGATGTCTAAATAACGGGCTGATCCATTATTTCTTGACGTATATCTCCATGTAGAATCCAAATTTGAGGTCTGTTTCAATCCTACTTGCTAGGTTATCATTTGAACTGCGGAAAACTACCACGATTTCCCAAGATCCATCACTTTTTCGATTCTTAGCCAAGTTTTCCAGTCTATCGATCAAGGAGGTATTTTTGCAACGAGACAAGACATCTCCGCAGAGAGTTCGTTCGAGTTTGTTTAGTCTGCTGAATATGATCACAAAGGTGAAATAATCTGAAAACGTACCTAGATTGTACCTCAAGCCTACTTCTTCAACTTTTGTTCTACGAAATTGCGGTGGTTCTTGGGAAATCGTTGTAGTTTTCCGCAGTTCAAATGGTAACTTCGCAAGTAGGATTGAAACAGGCCTCAAATTTGGATTCTACATGGAGATATACGTCAAGAAATAATGGATCAGCCCGTTATTTAGACCTCCATACCCTGTTGCCGAATGCACTCATGAGCCCAAGCGTTGCTGCCAGATCGAGTTCTACAGACAGTTCTCGCGCCACTCCCTCCGCATCTTAAATACGATTCTAGATATCAAAAAATGAGTTCGACCAGCTAATTCTACGGGAAATTTCCTATGAAAATACATGTTTCTTTTCTTGTAACCCGCCCAGAAACGTTGAATCAGCAACTGGCTATATCTTCGCCCGTCGAGTCATTATCAAGGCTAACCAAAATACACGTGATCATATGGGGTTTTCACATTCTCTACTCGCATTTTACTGTCAAAGCAGATCCGATTTCGGTCGAAACGGATTCTTAAACGGGAAAACGAGAGGAAGATGATAGCGTATCCAGTTTTTTTCGTCATTTTTGTAAAACTTTCGAGCGCTTCAGGAACACCGTGCGAAGCAGGCAGCTAAAGTCGTTCTTTGGTGCTTGAAGTTGTTCCGGATATTGACAAGGAGGAAAATTTCTTACGCTAGTATTAGAAATATGGCGAAATAAAGAGAATTTTTAGAATAATTTCAGAAATAAATTCTCCAAACCTTATTCGTTCTTTATACACCTTTGGGCAGTGACTCTATGGATGGGTAGTTGAAATATAAACTTCCACCGTCCAAACATTGACATCCGGAGATACTTAATTTGTCGCGATAAGAATTTCCAGGTGGGCGCGGTCACTGGGGGTAGCGGGGGGAGCAGCTATTAGCCATCAACTCACACCCTTGATGTCTCGCATACATCACAATCAATACTCGCTGGTCCTCGTTGAAGCCACACATTTCCCATTCAAAAAGTAGCAATAACTGATCAAAATTCATCATAAGATTGCAAATTACAGGTTTTCTCTGAGGCGAGAAATCTCTCAGTGGACATGTTGTTCATGATCGTATCCACAATTTGTTGCACATTCAGTATCTTCGTTTACTGCTATTTAGCAGAGAAACTACGTGAAGAGGTAAGGAGCGATATCGATGTAAACTAGTGATGAGCCCAAAGTAGTGAGATGCAGAAGATGGAATCGCGCGCTCATTGGCTGGAAACCGAAAAGATCAATACAGAAGATGACGTGCTACGCATACGGCTTTTCGCTGAACCCTTCCACTCGGCTGCCGGGACCAATGAGTGCGTTCGGATTCTTGATCTTTTTGATGCATCTGCATCTCACTACTTCAGGCTCACTCATGTAAACCAGTCCAAAAACTTCATCCGACTTTATGAGAAATTGAGAAACTGTATAGTTTCTTGAGAAAGCCTAGGTACATACTTAGGTAATGGAGCTTTTATCTAATGTTGTTTGGAACAGGTAGCGTATCTACGAAAACCATCTGAATCGGTATAGATGGGGTCCACCTTACCGCGGGATAATTTGAAATTCAGTCGAAAAATAAACAGCCAAACCTCAATGATATCATGAATGTAACTCGAATTTTGAGAGGAGATGTTTTCGATCATGCAAGTCGGTGCTATGGTACATTTATTGATAAACTATGGCTTGGATGTTCACCCTTAAGTTATAGACATTTCTATCCGGAGCTCAGCTACTCCGAGTCTCTGTAGTTTATATTTATTCTTTTAAGCTTGGAATCTGGAATATCTTGAATACGTGGTTGTGAATTCTTATTCTCCACAAGTAATCATTGGTGTTGAATCTTTGAGTCAGCATAGAAGGACAAATTTCCATTTCTCTATCAATTTCGAGAATGAGGTCAGATTAATGAGGAATAATCCCTATGAATTTGGATTTAATCGTCAAACATTTTAAAAAGTGCAAAGAAAAAATGTGAGTAAATGAGATCGTCAAGAAAACCGCCCCGCCGGAACTCAATTGCAACGTTGATTATGCATCGCAGATTTGCCTGAGAATCGAGGGAGAGTATCCTTCATTCATCTCTTGACCAAACAGCCACTTTACACACCCGCTTTGCGGAGTGGAAGTGATGCATGTTTAATTCCTCGTCGTGGAAAGTATAATACTACGTATAATTTAGAAAGGCGGCTTGCTTTTCAGAGATTTATCGCTCTTGCCTGCTCCTCGACGTTAATGATCATAATACTATGATTTGAGCTATGAGTAATTCCGCGCAAAAGCGGAGCACGAATTGCAGACATATCTCTGAGAATCACTTCATCTCAATCATTCCAGATCAAAAATCAGGCCTGGTTATTAGTTCTCCAATCACGATCTGATTCGAGGGTTAGGGACTGAAATTTACGACAATGCGGAACATTTATCTGAAATTCCCAATATTTTCCCGACTTTTTCCTGATCGTGACAAATTTCCGATGGATTCCCGACTCTTCCCGTTTTTTCCCTCTGTAAACACCCTACCTGGGGCCTTATTCTAATATATTTTTCCCACGACGGGGTGGAAGAAAACCCAGCATTCCCAATTTCCACCTAGTTTACATTTAGTAAACAAACTAGTTTGCAACATTGGCTGCTATGATGACTTCATCGGAATATACTTAATGGCGTTTCCTTCCGAACCTTCAAAAAATTTCTAGCACCACATAATTCTAAGATTGGCCCAAAAGTCATCTTAACATGAAACTAAATCATTTTTTGACCTCAACATTTACGCTTACTAACCTGTCACTTTGATTGTGATTGAAAAATGATCCAATTTCTTGTTGAGATGACTTCCCACACAGCATGGAAATATTTCAAAGAACGATTCAGGGAAATATTTCATTGCAATCTCCCGGGAATCTTGCAGGGATATTGCAGGTGATATTTCAAAATGTTCCGTGGCAATATTTCAAAGAAAGCTTCCCGGAAGCTCCCGTAAATATTTCAAAGAATCTTACACTCAATCTTTCAGTAACCTTGCACTGAAATATTTCTGAAAGATTCACGAAAGCTTTTTGAAAGATTCCTTGCAACAATTCACTGAAATATTTCTGAAAGATTTTCGAAAGCTTTCTGAAAGATGTAAGGGCAATATTTTGGGAGAAGTTTTGGAAGAGTTACGAAAGCCTCTTGTGACGTTTCACTGCTATGGGGAGAATCTCCTGGAAATGTTTCACCGATATTGAGTATAATATTTCATCAGGACGAGGCGCCAAAATTTTCTGGAGGGTTTGCTAGCTTCTACAGAGGGCTGCATTTTGAGACCAGTTTCAAATAACATCGTGCTTGCAGTTCTTTCAGGCTGGGAAATCTTCAAAAATTCTATGATGGATTTTCAAAACTCACCGCGTTCTGATACTCTATATGGAGCACTTTGTGGCCGTGAGTTATCCTTCTGACTCAAGATATGAAACGTACCACTTTGGATTGAGCTGGGAAAATCAATTTGATTCTGGTTTTCATTAAATCAATAGATTTCGGGAACATTTCAAGGAATTCCTCTATAAGTAACCTCTCTGCCACTCAATTGCACCTAATGAAATTGAATAATTTCTGAATACCTTCTAAAAGATTCCAAAAATATTTCTAGGAATTATTTCACCGGTAATCTTTCAGAAACGTTGCACTGGAATATTGTTGAAATCTTTACGAAAGCTTTCTGGAAGATTTCAATGCAATATTCTTAGGAAGAATTCCCGCGAAATTTTTGTACGATATTAAGATCAATGAAATATTTCATTGCAATCTCCCAGAAATCTTGCAGAGATATTGCAGGTGATATTTCAAAATGTTCCGTGGCATTATTTCAGAGAAAGCTTTCCGGAAGCTCCCGTAAAGATTTCGAAGAATCTTACACACAATCTTTCGGAAACCTTGCACTGAAATATTTCTGGAAGATTCAGGAAGCTCTCTGGAAGATTCCTTGGAACAATTCACTGAAGTATTTCTGGAAGATTCACAAGCTTCCGCTGTGATATAGGCTCATTGAATTCCTAACTCGTTTAAATCTCTTTTGAATTTAGGCTAATCACGAGTCGTCGCATATAAATAAAGCCATCATAATAAAAGATTTGTGGAGGCTCTCCGACTGATTCCGTACGTATTTCTTGGGAGCATTCCACAGGTAATCTCCCAGAAATCTTGCGGTGAGATATTGTTGATAGATTTTCACGAGCTTCTTAAAATCTTTCAGAGCAAAACCCTGTGATGGGGTACTGCATATTAATACCAAAAACCATTACATTCGAGGGAACAACTATTATGCTGTTAAAGTATTGCGAGGAGTAATTCTTAACGACTTGACTCTGTGGGATATGACACATAAATATTGCGGTGGAACATTCTGGGAATCCTTCAGTAACATTGCAGTGGAAGATTGTAGGAATCTTTCAGAAACATTGCAGTGAAAGATTGTAGGAATCTTCCAGAAACATTGCAGTGAAAGATTGTAGGAATCTTCCAGAAACATTGCAGTGAAAGATTGTAGGAATCTTCCAGGAACATTTCATTGGAAGAATCTGTTCCCGCTAGATGTCGCATAACACACTTTAGTTCTCAAATTTTGTTCTCATGAATTATATGGTTTCTGGGAAGCTATCTATCGGGAAATCTGATGGCAGCATCAAAAGATCTGTCATGTGTGATGACATACCCAGGACCAGCTATGCATAATAGTCTGTAAATGATACGTGAGGATTATTTGAAGATGCGTGCAGGCTTTCTCGCAAGCGCTCACAATAGACGCTGGTTAGTATATAAGACAGGAGGACGGCTCATCGGTAAGGTGTCGCGTACATCGAAGAGTTCATAAAACCTGGATGAATCTAACGTGAAGCTTTGGATTCAACGTCACAATGGAGTTGAAGTACGAGTCAGAATGATGAAATCATGCATTAGAATGATTAAGAAACTTATCAAGCAAAATATGGATTCCACAGACAGAACATTAACGCATATATTTTTGTGAGATTTCATGAAATCTTGCAGGAACATTTCACTGAAATATTTCAATGAAATGTTTCTGAAAGCTTCCCGAAATATTCCCGGCAATATTTCATGAAATCTTGCAGAAAGGTGTCTGAAATGGGACATATCTTTATTGAGGGAAGCTTTCAGTGAAATCTTTCTGAAAGATTCCCGGGTTTTCCTGAAAGCTTGCAGGAAGGTTTCTGAAAGATTTTCATGCTGTGTGGGTTTAGGCCCAATTTTAGAATTGTGTGATGTTAAAAAATGTTTGGGGGTTCGGAAGGATACGCCATTAAGTATAATCGAGTGATGTTTTTGTAGCAACGAACGTTAAATACTAGCTTGTTTACTGAATGTGAAGTAAGAAAAATTGGAAATTGCGGGATTTTCTCCCACCCCGCCGCGGGAAAAGTATATTAGAATAAGGCCCCTGGGTCCTTATTCTAATAATTTTTTCACTCAAGCGCGGGAGGAAAAAAGCAATGATCACCATTTCCGCTCACTAACCTATCACTTTATTTGTAATCTGAAAATGACTCAATTTCGTGTTGAGATGATTCCTGAAGTAATCGTTTGAATGTATGATCATAAAAAGTTTCTGGGGGTTCGGAAGGGTAGGCCACAATTAATGTATGGTTTAGTCATATTCACGTGGCAATGTGAGTAACAAGATAGTTTGTTTACTAAATTTAAACTAGGTGGAAATGGAAATCGCTGGATTTTTTTTCCACCCCTCCGCGGGAAAAACATTTTTCCCGTCCAGCTATTCCCATTTCCACCTAGTTTACATTTAGTAAACAAACTATCTTATTACTGTCATTACTACGTGAATACCATACATTGATTAAACCATACATTGTGGCGTACCCTCTCAAACTCTTTAAAACTTTTCATGATCATACATCGAAAAGACTGGTGCAGGAATCATCTCGACGTGAAATTGAGTCATTCGTAGATCATAATTCAAATGATAGGTTAATAAGCGGAAATGCGAGCGGAAATGGCGATTGTCGCTCTTTCCTTCCCGCGCCCGAGGGTATATGGTCCCTGCGTGAATCAAAGAACAGAGAAGGACTTGATTTAGATTTTTTTTTACGCTCTCGATCGATTGGTCGATACGGAATTTCTTTGAAATTCTATAATCTGAATTAAGAGGTGAATGTAAAAAGGGTTACGAGAAAGCTAGAATGAATTAGAGACTGATAGAAATTCCGTATTCACCGAACGATTCAACACGTCAAAAAACATCTAAATCGAACGCCTCATATTTTTCAAGGGAGAGGGAAAAAACACATATGATTTTCATGATATGGAAAAATGAGACATAGTCGGGATAAAATCCACAAATCAGAAAACATTCATCCGGTACTGCTCACAAAGTAGCGTTCCAATCTACAAACACTACCAAATATATCCTCAGAATTTCAGAGAGATCGATGGAACCTGAAACCAGAGAGGAATTTTGCTGAGTCATGAAAAACAACACACATACACACACGCACGCGCGCGCGCGCGCACACACACACACACACACACACACACACACACACACACCCGAGGATATCGATGAAAAGCAAGATAAGTTCAAAAATATCATGTATCCAGAGTCTTTATTGGAGGAGAAATTTTTTAAAGAAAAAATTTGATGAAAAATCTACTGGCATTAAATGAAGCTTCCTTTTTCAAGAAAGCAAAACAAGTTTTTTTTTTTTCGAATCTCGATCGCATATTCCGCTCAATTCGTTTGAATTTGCACGAATCATCTTCCTATCTATGTCCAACAAGATTCAGGTGGATATTCAAAGTTGCATTGATTTACATACTTGAAATCAAAAATTGAATTCTCAGCTCCCCATTTTGAAATCCTCGTTGCTCCGCCAAGGCATCGATTAAGGCCAAACTAAAAATAGATGTTCCTTAATTTTGTTCTGAGACCGCCGCATTGGTGGGGTCGTTAGGTGCCAGCTCTTCCGATCAGTCAAGTTAAGCATCGTTCGGCGCGGTTAGTACTTGGATGGGTGACCGCTCATTCAGGTCTACCATGTCGGCTTTGTTGACTTTTCGTATCGGTTGGTTGATGCTTACGACTCATCAGCAATGCGAGCGGGAGGTGCGAAGTGCTTACAGATTCGGTATTTATCGATCGCTGATGCGTAAGATCTATGCCCAATCAGTAACGCGATAAGTGCACCGGGCTCTTCGAGGCGGGTTTTCTTTACACAATAAAGTTTTCCCTTGCCTCACGGGTAAACCCGGGCGAATGCGAAGAGTTTACATAAACACACAGTACACTGACACACTGTTATCTCTCAGTTATACAAATGAGACCTGCCACTCTGCGAGTAGGTGAGTCCGTCACTGCGAGCAGATTCACCCGTTGATGCCTTGAATAAAGGGTCACTGAAGGCCTTGAATAAAGGGTTCAGGTGCATTGTCAGAGTGTCTGAATAAGTCGTCTGATGCACGCGGGTGGGATCTGGGAGTAGCTGTCGGGAGGGCCCGGATAAACAAGGAGGGCACAGTGGCCATCTCTGGTGGGCTGTGCCGGGAAGTTCTCCGTATCAACCACGAGTACGAGGATCAAGAACAGAACACAGCTTGCGCTAGTCGTAACACAATACACAGAATACAGTATCACCACACAGTAAAGCTGTATAGGCCTTCAAGGCCTCAATGCTTCGAATAAAAAAAAAAAAAAAAAAATTTTGTTCTGAGAATAATTATATTTTATCGCCAGAGAGATCTGTGGCACGAACTTTTTTTGCTGACTATAATCTTACATGAATTCGGGCAGGGAAAAGCGCGTATATGGTCGTAGGAATGTGTGAGAGGACCTCTCACTGATAGTCATCCGCTCGGTACAGTAGACGCCAGTGCTGAAAACCAAACAATGACACGAGATTTTGTTGAAAACTGCATTACATATTCGATCAAATTTCGTTCCACGTTTGGCATTCCGAAGTGCATGATTGAATAAAATCTACATATTACCACTACACATTGCTGGTTGATTTGATTTTCGGAAGCAAAATCTTGGTACCTCAAAGTATAATGAAATGTTCAATTCCGTAGAGTGCAGGACTGCGCACAGCTCTTTCAATGAGTGGCTGGTACAATCTGTCAGTGCAGCAGAGGAAATTGTTTTTGTTTCTTGTCTCTACGAACAAGCCGTTGGAGCTAACCGCAGGAAAATTTTGCACCTTGTCTTTGCAATTATTCTGCAGTGTAAGTATCAATTGTCATGATAATGATAATCTCACAGCGACGAGAAAAATTATTCGACGATAATGTCATAAAAGGGTCTCGATAAGTATGAGAGCGATGGATTCATATGAATACATTCGTCACGGCGCTGTAGTTATATAATCTTATAAGAGGGTTCCCTATATGAGGAAATCCCAGAAACTTTTGACTTTTGCTGTCACTCCACCATCATTTGGGCTGTGTGACGTGTAATGAGACCTAACCAGTCAAATTTCCTTCGTTCAGATGTCCTGAAATTAGACACCAAAGTTGGTATCGATTGGTGGATGTGGATAGATACTAGAGCCTCTCAAGTGCGAGAAAATACTCAAAAATCGACAAAATGACGTGTCACTCTGCCCAACTGTCAAAATTCGTTAAGCTCTCATGGTTTTAGCGTACCACGGCAGGTTCTGTAACTTCGCAGGCATGTTTTTTATGATCCAAAGTTATGATTTTTTTCTGCCAGGAAGATGTACATCGATGTACTCAGCCGTGACACGCAAGGGGCGCACAGTGGGAAGACCCGA
Source organism: Eretmocerus hayati (assembly GCA_029851415.1). Taxonomy (NCBI): domain Eukaryota; kingdom Metazoa; phylum Arthropoda; class Insecta; order Hymenoptera; family Aphelinidae; genus Eretmocerus; species Eretmocerus hayati. The sequence continues at coordinate 160,711,583 of CM056741.1, read as the reverse complement.
AATTTTTCAGCTCAAAAGTTAACACGCTTGAGCCATTTGACTTTTGAGCTAAAAAATTTCGATCTTTCCCACTGTGGGGCGGTCTGTCACTCCATTTTGATGTAAAATCATTATTCCTGTTCTCAAGCTCATACACTTTTCAGCGTATTCTAGAGGGACTGCCCGATAAACTCATTGTGTTACTCGCGCAAAAACGAAAAAATCGATCTATTGCAGATCCATAGACATCTACGGGGAAATCAAGGAATTGCATTCAACCGGAGTGAAATTAGTGTTACTCATGGTATATTTACGCTATTCTCGGCGGTTCTCAGACTCTAGCGCATTTGAGAGTACCATCTGTTTGAATGGGGACAATCGGAAATTTTATATGGACAAAGTCGTCATGAAACGTTCCATAAAATCTTTCAAAAAGTTCAAAGACACTCCGGATTTGTATAAGCGTGTATAAGAATGACCAAGATCGTATCTAATATCCGCACCTTGTATGCCAGTGGATGATGAGATCTGGTAGGACTCTTCAATATTTGGTGTGTTGTTGCCACCATACCATTGTTGCCATCACAAGCCTCCATCATTACAATTGTGCGATTCAAATCATGAACTCTAAAAGTTGAGAACCTTTAACATCCATTCAAGTATTCTATAAGAGATCTCCGTTCGGCCAACCGCCGACGCTCACCCAATCGATGAAAATTCTGGATCGAATTTTTAAAAAATTCCCGAAATGTGGCGCAAGACTTTGTTCTGTAACTCGTTTAGCGAATTTTTCAGATAATCCACATGAGAGGTTTTGTTTTTGGAGCCCTCAAAGAAGTTGTATAAAAAATTCCAGAGATTCACACAGCGTTTTTCAGTATTTTCACTTTTAGGGGCCAAAAGTCAAAAGTTTCTGGGATTTCCTCAAATACGTTTTGTATTCTCGTTCGATCATCTGGCAGCTCTATCAAGTCAATCCGTTTGAAATAATCGCAAAAACGCGACAAAGCCGTTCTTGCAAAAATCAAAGTTTTGCGGTTAAAAAAATTGCTGACGTCTGGGGGCAATAGGAGCCACGGTGTCGTGTTGTACCTCAAAAAAGGCTGAATGAGACAATATTTTAGTTTTAATACACCGCCTCGAACCCAAAATTTTGTTGATCAGTATTTATTATCCTAAAGAGTTGTATGATTCTCATAGTTTCTGATACACATGCCTATTTGAGTATCGACCTTTGGCGATTTGTTCGCGCCATTTCAGATTTGTTGAGTCGAGTCATTAGAGTTTATATGCCGAGAGAAGATCGGTAAGCCCAAAGGAAGAAAATTCTCCTCTTATTGTACGAGGCTCATTTTGACTGCACGTGAAAAATGTACCAATTCCCAACCTTTGCTTTCAATACGTCTTGTAAGTTGGAATCAGTATAGATTATACAGTGATCCAGAAGTAAGGAGAATCAATTCACTGCCGAAGTTTAACCATTTCAGAACGTAATTACACTCGAGACTTCGAAAGTAACTCCTACTGACCTCCATACATACGTGCAATGCATACATAGATACATATATAGTATTAAGAATGATCAGATGAGCTTTCTTCTGTTATAGATTATGAAAACATCAGCGACTTATTTGTCAGGACTCCTCGCACTCAAAGATTGATAGAATTGATATTTGAACTGATTATTAATTATCGTCACGATGAACAGAGCATCGAAAAACTTAATCCACCGTGCATAATGCAGATAGAATATTTCCCGTTACAATGAAACGAGTATCGTTTTGAAGTAAAACCAGCAGCAGCAGATAAAGATGCAGGATCATGTGGATAAAGGATCACGATATAATTTATGGAATAATGATATCACAAATAAATGGGCAGTACTGGGTTAGACACATGTTGTACGTCTTTATTCAAAATTCATCTTTGTCTATGTTTGTGAAAAAACTCGGAACATGGACTAAGGAATTATAATTCAGTCTGATATCAATTTTATTCAGTCTGATATCAATTTTATTCAAAATTCATCTTTGTCTATGTTTGTGAAAAAACTCGGAACATGGACTAAGGAATTATAATTCAGTCTGATATCAATTTTACGAAATTTTAGATCCAGATGGTCCAACACAGCTTAGAAACAATCTCTAGAAGCGAGTAGATCTGGACTGATGATCAGTTTAACCACTTTAAAAGGTCATCCAGACTCCCTTCTGAGTGCCTCAATATCTTTTTGCCGCAAAGTCAATCTGACGAGAGCAAAGGTTGAGCATCGAGAGTATCTCCCTAGTATTAAGGCACGGTCTCAAATCATTTTAGCATGAAGGTTGAACAATGTACATTATCCATACTTTGTTGGAGAAGTTGTAAAATCAATTTCTGATTCAGGGTGTCTAGTGAAATTCTAGCATAGATTTCTAGGTTTTCCAGGTTCGAAAACTTCATTTTCCCAGGTTCCTTCTCAAAGAGTCAAGGAATCTTCGTACATGACTACTTTATTTGAAATTAAAATTCATCGTGCTCAAATGATGGGTTATTTGACAAGGATGACACTTGTATCCCCAGTACGAATTTTTCTTAGGACTCCTCATGCTTGAATCTCCCTCGTCATTATAGGTCAGTAGAAGGTGGAACAATTTTTCCAGGAAGGTTTGGAAACGCTCTAATAATTCCGTGCGAATACAAATGTTTACACTGGAAAGCCTGCAATGATAGATTTGACCGTTCCACACTTCAAGTTTTAACCATCCATGATTCTCCATGATGCCCCCGGTTGCACAAGCATAATCGAATACATCATTTCGACGGAAAACTTTACAAGGAATATGACGTGAATATCGCTTCTAAGCCATCAATTCTTGCGCGGAATTAGTCATTTTCTTGAAAGATTGGGTATATTCAAGTAACATATCAGTTAAGAAGTCGTGTGATGCAGCAAATCGGATTCATGATAACTTTCTTTCGACTGTAAAATAAATGGGTTGGGATACTTCTCACAAAATTTCCAGGATTTGCAACTAAAGCCTAAAAATTTCCGGTTTTTTAGTCTAAAAATGACCATATTCCAGGTTTTCCAGGTTTGGTGGACACCTTGCGATTCCTACATTACACTTTCAGACTGTAGGTCCCAAACTTTAACACGAGAACAGTGCCGCAAGATAGTCCACATCAAATCAATTTCGAAACGGTTTCTCATTTTCGACCAATAAATTTTTTCATGTAGATGAGTAGAAGCGTCAAATTATGCTACCAGACCGTGAGACGAAGGCTTACGTATTAGTTTCTACGAGTCAAAACAAAGAAAATCTCGTTGGAATCAAAATTGAAGCAGGTCATTTTCTCAAGTGAGTGCCAAATCTTCATTTTGACTTTTTTGGTATGGAAAAATACAAAAACTTTAGCCATCAGGGCCAGCGAAAGCTTGTGGCAGCCAAAACTTCAGTGTGTTTTAGTATTTTCAAACGTACTTCAATTTTTGAACCTTACTTCTCTAAGGCTCCGAAATGAGTTCTTCTGCTTCAGGATTTGGTCGGGCATTCAAGCTACGCCAATTTGATGAGGCAAGAAATTCTGTATTTCCTAATTTATATTCAAAGGCATTTGAATATAGACTTTTCCTCATTGAACTGGTGTTCGACTCGACTCCGCAAACGAGACCTATTGTTCTTGATTTGAATCTTCTGAAGTGAGGCTCAGAACAAGCTCAAGCACGATTGAAAATACTGAAATGAAGTAGTTACAGTTGCCGCAAGCTTTTGCGGATTCTATTGTATTTTCCCATACTAGGAACTAAAATCATGATTTTGCTTGCATTTGCGAAGATGGGCGATATAATTTTGATTTCATTGGAATTATTTTTCTCTAAATAGTAGAAAAAACACTAGATGCTCCGGTTGTTGGATAATTTCATCGAATAATCCGACGTTTTTCACCCACCAGGCTGATTTCTAGAGCCTCTATCGGATTCCCTGAAATCCGAGTGCCTCCACTTTTGGATACTTTGTTGTTATAAAGTGAAATTCGTGTAATGAAACTGTGATCAATTTCTTTAAAAATCGTGCAAATCATAATAAGGTTATATTCTGAAGAAGTTTTCGTATTGAGAAAAAAATGCTGGGCTGCAGGTGTGAGGACCAAGTTCGTCGCAGTCATCAATCAACCAAACCTTCTCAATAACAGCAGTTACTCTTCAACAGCACAGATGTGTTTCGTATACATTCACGCGGTTTTATGCATGAATGTTTCCATCTTGCTCTTGCAACATTCATGCTCACATCTCTTCCTGCGTTGAGATATTGAGAAGAAATAAGCTCTTCAGTCATGAATTAAAACCTCAAACAAGACTCATGTTTCTAAATCATCAGTTACTGAGAGTAAAAAGGTTTAAAATGAGATGGAAAAACTGAAAGTGAAACAGATGGAATGAAAATTTAGAATAATAACATCGTGGTAGAATTTGTAGCTAGAGGTTGAGATATCAAGATTTTCTACAGGATTGGGGGAAATATGTTGAATGCAATTTTGTTAATTTTTCAAATGTTTATATCAAAATTGTCAGCGTACATTTCAAAGATTCATAATTCCTACAAAAACTGGTGTGTGCTTTGATGAAAGCTTGAGCTACAAATCTAATGACTATGATCAAATTAAAATCAAGCACTTATATTCTGCACTTGTTTAGCAAACGTGAACATAAAAAACTCATCATACAGTCAATGCAAAAACATTTACAGATCTCCTAAACAACTGTTCTTCATTATCAAATGAATTACTATGTCATTTTATGTATGTACAAAGAGAAATATTTTGAATAGTTACAAAACTAAGATTGATATATGTATAAACAAGGTACATACTTTGAGAGAGACGTGCAAATATTCACACTCGCTTCATCCTAAATAATTGTGCCTTCACACATTACAAGGCATAATGATTTGAATTAGCTTGAGAACAATAACGTTCTCGCAATGAACAACATTTGCCATAATAGCTGATCATGATGATAGCATACGTTAAGTTCATTTTCGGGTTATGATTCAAATTTAAAAATATTCTACCACGGTACTTTTTACAATAATGAACAATCATGTCCCTTGGGGACAATTATTTAAACTCGACAATAATTGAGATGGCATAATCGGAGCACGAATAACGCAAAGAGTGTTTAGAGAAGAACATCTCACGACGGATCAACGTTGAGTGTACTTCGAGTTGAATTGGAACCTTGGTCATATGTATTTGGTCTGCGTTAGGGCGCTGCCTCCCCAGGTGGGATCCATCATTCTATTCCAATTCGTTTGGCCAACAACGAATCCAACTGCCCTCATCTTCTCTTGCTGTTTTCTTTCTTCCAAATCAGCCCATCTCACCTAGAAGCATTAAACAAGGATTTATAATCGATTTGAAATCACTTGAGAATCACTTCTATGGATAGAAAGGTGGTCTTTGATAAACATTAGCGTTCAGAAGATCAATGTCCAATCGTCAAAATAGTCTGCGGCGATTGCTTTGGAGCCAGAGAAGTTGGAACAGTTTCTTCGATGAGCGAAATAAATAATACATCAAGTGATTAACGAGAATCAAATGATGGATTACGTAGCCTAACTGCATATCATCTAGAGTTGATAACAAACTATTCGTTTGGAAGATATTGATGTACGGAGCTTCATTAGATTACAATTTGCGATCCGAGGACGCGTAAATCACTGTATCATTCAACTCTAGCAATGCTGGGGCATTTGGAACCTTTCGATTTTTTCAGAGAAAACAAAGTCTTCTGATCTCGAGTCGCTTGTCATGAAATACGTAATTGCAGGCAAAATGGAACGGTCTAAAGAATCAGATTTACTTCGCAATAAGTAATTTTCAATTATGATAATTTTGGAAGGCATCTTCTTAGCGAAACAGGGGTTTACATTTTGAACTGCTTTACTGAGAAATAAACTTATGCAATGTTGATCAAGTATGACACATGAAAGTTAAGCATGGCTGCTATTTTTGCAAGTGTGATTATTTCGCATGTATAATATGATCGAGATTAATTGATATTACGGGTAAAAGCCTCTGATAGAAGCCGTGTAAGAGGTTCCGTGTTGGCCACAAGAGTATGTAATGAATGTCTACAGAATCGACGCGCGATTTATGAGATACGTCAATTAGAAAACGTGCACGTATACATTTTTTTTCTCGAAGTATTATTTCAGTAAACAGATGTCGTGAAATCCGGAGGTTCATTTTCTAACGATAGATCCAAGTTTCTGTGATATATGTGCTAACAAAAATATTAGTTGTGAGTGCATCAAGACATTTTTCAAAGATTGAACCTCATCGCCAGCGTGAGTATCGGGCCAATAACATCTCTTCAAACATTCGTAACTTTTGGAGAACTCACATGTTTTTTTCCAGAACCATCGTGGGTATTATAATTATCAGGAACCTGCAGGAATTCCTCCATTGTTTGATGTTTGTTGTCATGTTTCCTCTTCAAACCATCAAGTCGATCTGTGAAATTGAAATAAAAAGCGGTCAAGTCTTGAACTTGGTGATATTGCATAGCATTTGATTCGAAAAAAATTTACCTAATTTGTCTTCGGCTTCCATCTTTTCCCACTTGCTGATGCCCTAAAAGCAAAGAAGGAGTACATTCATAAGATTTTCTCTCACAATGGGGTTTGAATAAAACGGGTGTGCAATAAACTCTCTTGAAATCGAACAATTTTCTTCAAATATATTCGACTAGAAAGATGAAATGTTTCAAGGTAGTTGTCCTGCAACTACGTGAATCGAAGGCTACGTAACGTCAGTCTTTTGGTAGAATCAACCTGTTCGAAACATCTTAAAAGCAAGCTAGAACGGGTTTAGAAACTTTTCTGATCAAAACCCGCTCTGATCAGACGACAATTCAGAATATCTATAGAAATTTTGGAACCTAATTCATGGACTTATCAAGGATTTCAAGGAGGCAGATTTGAAAAATTCAACGATATCTAAAGGGCAACTGGAGGCGTCTATAAAATTCCCAGACAAAATTTTATTCGTAGAAGAATATAACTTATCATCAGAGTTATATAAATAATCATGCATAATGTCGCTAAGGTTCTCGAATCATGAACACATGCTTGTTCACGGGGAAAACGAAAAATATTCGAAATGAAGTGCGTGGAGATACAATCAAAAACCAAACATTTTGGAAGGTCTCTAAGAGCAAGATCTAAGGAATCGAGGAAGATGAAAAATGGGAATGCAGCTCGAGCGACAAAACAATTCATCTCATAGATGAATATGGATATTCGATTTATCGCCATCTTAAAAATAATCTATGATTCAGAGAAGGGTGGATATCATTTCTTTCAGGCTGTTACTTTTGCAAAGTATTCTTTAGAGTGGACGTCTGAGACATTGACGTTTCACAACAGTGGCGCCCGTGTCCGAGAGAATTCGAGAAAGCGCGCGCATATCTATTAATCGCCGTGGCATATCATTGCGAGAAACAGACCAAGAGAAATGTTCAAGGATGTCGCGGAACATTTCAGGAGTTTTCAATTATTTCAAGGATTTTATCGAGTGTTCAAGGAGTTTTCCAGGATTTCAATCATTTCAAGGATCTATAGGTACCCTGCAATCTGCGCAGAAACAGAATTTTCGTGGAAGCCATTTCGCAATTTCAATTTTTCGATAGAAGCCACGGAAAAACTAGACGGTCAATCTTGAGCGGACCTTGAGAAAAGATTCTTTCTTGTATCAATTTCTTCCTCTTGCAATCCCATCATTTTCTGTAGTCAGGTTCAATTGTGAGACTCAGAAGAGTCCCGTTTTACGTGCCCTCTCTCACTTCTGAACCAGGATAGAATCTCATCAATCCTTGAAGTAAATTTTACACCAACTTACAAAGCATTCTAAAACCAACTAATTTTACAGAACAACTACTTAAAAGATTAATTCCGATTTTACGTGCTCGGTAAAACTTTTTATATTGCGAAAATTTAGCTCTTCACAAAACACCGGAGAGATGAAAGCACTGAAATCTCTCAATGCGCACGTTAAAATGGCGCCACCTCTGCACATCATGCTCTAGTCGTTAATCTGCCCAATGAAATTCCATTTGCATAATTTCCAAAAATGTTTACGATTTGGATTGAAAGACGTATCTAATTGTGATAAACATCTCATTTGTACGTGTGAACTCCTTATCTCGCTGAGTTTGGCGAAATATGCAAAGAACTCGGGAAAAACTGAGCAACACGTGTAACTCGCAGGCTAGAATAATTCAAGTCTCGGCTTATTCGAATTCTAACAAGATTGAGAGTTGTCGGGAGTGAGTTCAAGTCCAACAGGAGTGTAAAACTTGCTTTCCAATGGAAATTGTGAAAGGTTTTTCCAGAATAGTGCAAATGAAATTAAGAAGAACCAGTAACGCACCACCTCCAATACCTTTGTGTTCAATGTCTAGGAAGATAATGCTCTTGCATGCCACGTGGAACATGTCTATTCTGGATCACCCACGCTCAACTAGCCCACCCAAGGTCTGAGCAACCACGGCTGCTTTGAGGCATATCTAACGAGGTTCGATCTTTAATCAACTCTTTGGTAGTATTTTGACACCGCCAAAATTTGTTCTAGGACTGAAACACTCACAATTTTTCCCATCTTCTCGGGACCTATAAGTCATATCGTATTATCTTTTCTTTCAAATTTGACTGTTTGAAATTTTTTCGAGCGGTTTTTTCAAAATATCAAGCAAGAGTCATAAGTCCATGTCTGACAATAATCCCATTTTCCGAGCCCAATAGCTAATTTTAGACCTACTTGTGGTGACAAAATCATTCCAAGTGTGAATCTCAGAACTTCTGATATGGTTCTTTTCGAAAATTATAGAATTTGTCATCAGCCTAGTGATTTTTTCAAAATTTTCTCGTGGGAACCAAAACACTTTTCAACGGATCAACTATGTTTTCACTGATTTTCAAGTCGTCAATTGAAGTTCATCAGGATAATTTTTCCATAACATCTTCTCCAAAGATTTTCAATAGGGAGACGTGCCAAAACTTTACCACGGTAGTTGGAGCATCACAGAATTCCATAGTATTAATGAAGGGTTGAGAAGCGCGATAACACACCGGAATGCCAGAGGTGCGGGGTCGACTGGAATAACACCGAGCACGCGATTTTCGAGTGCAGCGACACAAGGACAGTGCGCATCGCATTAGAGGGGCCATTGGGATGCGGGCCTAGGCCAGAGAAGAACCTGGTCGATCGAAGGCATGAGAACTAAAAGACGTGGAATGAGATTGCGGAATACATCAATCAAGCTCGTGATCACCAGGATAGAAGAAGAGCAGAGAGCTCTGTAGTGGTTAACACCCCCCAAAAGCATGACACCGAACGGATAACGATGCGGAGACATTGAGGAAGAAAGAAGAAGTCAAGACCGAAGATCGAAGAAGAAACATGAAACGTAAGTAGACGGGCAACAGGAATAGCATGACACACGCGGGCATAGCTACCCTTCGGCTGGGTGGAGAGCTATAGAGGGTGGTTTTTCGCATGGTACACCGTAAGACCCGGGAGTCCTGCTCAAAGAAATGGACCGGCCATTTGTGAGAATATGAAATCGTTCTCCTCTCTGCAACAAAAAAAGAAAAAAAAACAAGAACGTGTGTATCTCTTTGAACTTGGTTTCCACTCGCACAATACCAACTGAGTAGCTGTCTTGGTTCTATATATTCCACAAAATGAACTTTCTGTTATGCTAGGAATCACGAGAACGTTCAAATGATTGGTTATGGCAAAAATTATGAGAGTCGAAATGAACAGAATATCGTTCGTAATATGTCTAGTAAAAAAAAAAAAAAAAAACCCAAATGGATGAATGTGCGGCATGCTTCGTCAAAATTTTCGACAATAAGATGGAACTGAACAGTGATATTCATCGAGTCTGAACGAGTCTACGCGTCCACTCATCTCAGAAATACAATTATCAACACTTGTCGAAAAGAAAAGAATCATGATGAAGTGTGTTCATCATACTTCTCGCTACACTCCGTCTCAAACTGCGATTATCCAAAATACTCCACGGTTCAGCGTTTAGAGGATAGTATTATATGAAAACGTGTAGTGGAATTTTTTTCAAGATACCGTACTAATCTTGGTATATTCCTGTGTCGAATGCCATATCGCGGATCCCATTCAAGAAAAAATTTTAGTTGATAGACAAGATTGAAGGGAGCACTCGCGGGTAAAGGATGATGACAGTCATCGAGCTACTAAAAATCACAAGTATATTCAACATGTTTACGAATCGATATCCGTTTTTAAAAGTGCTGGTCGCCGACCTTTTGTGAACATAGAAAAATCCAGTAATCTCTAACGAAGAACCCTAGAAATCTCAAAAAATTGATAGACTCGCATAAAACCTTGGAGAAAACATTAGTATGGCAAAATATATGTCAAGCCGATCAAAATAAATAATTATCAATGTGACAAACAATGTATCTCCAAGAAACCACCAGCTGAGCAGACGTTCAATCGTGATGCACGTGCGCGCACTTGGGATGTCGGTGAGCTTGGAGCAAGCATGTGGTGTGGTCAGTGCGTATCAAGCATAGAGGTAGTAATACCTCTATGGTATCAAGACCAACCACGAATGCTACCGTAATTACGGCTGACTCACGTACCCCGCCATGCCCCAAAGTTCAGCGAGCGCTATAATTTCTGCAGAGAATATAAGATGTTATAGACCAAACTGGCGGCAAAGCTCGAAGCTTTCGGTAAAATATGTGTATCCGCAAAAGCCTTCTATCTGAGCACACATTACACAAGCGTTTGTGCAACGTATGCCGGAGATTGAGTTCTACAGCTCATGCATCGAATCTGATCTTTTAACAGACTGTAAGAGGTGATGTGACATTTTGCGATCTGCATTTTTCATCAAATTGATCCCAATTTGAGGCATTTCCAATTCTTTCTGAATTTTTCCATTTACATTATTAGATTCAGCAGTTCACCAGCTATCCAACGATATGAATAACTCAAAATCTCCGAAAATAGCGTTTACGTACGTTCTTACTAATTACGGCAGTACACTCGGGGACTCGCTCAACTGACCAAGCTCGGCATCGCGATGTCTCTCTCGCACTCATCGATGGAGGTGGGAAAAAAGTGAGACAGAAAGATCGTGAAGTGAGCTCTTGGTGGACACACGGTGTCTAGTACGGGGTACACGTCAAATTCCAGATGGTTTCCCGTTTTCTCCCGATAAAATTTGGCGAAATTCCCGACTATTTCCATGGAAAGTTCTCAGAGGCAAGAAACTTGATAAGTTAGATGGAGAATGTCCTCTTCAAATGAATTTTCATAAGAAAAATTACCGGAAATTTGAGTCTGGATGAAATAGTGATGACTAGTAGTTTTCATGGTTTTCAATATTTAAATAATTCATAGAAGCCGAGATAGCCTTCCGCGGGAGTGTCTTTCTATAGCGTATTTCTCTCTGTTCCTTGGTCTCCACATTTGGAAGATTCCAAATCTCTTAATACGTCGAGGTACCGGATTCCCAACTATAGACGAGAATCCCAGATGGTTCCCCCGTTTTTTCTCAACCAAATCAAATTCCAGATGGTTTCCCGATTTTTTCCGTTTTTCCCGGAGTAGACACCGTGTGAACAGTTCAGGTGGTTCCCCAGTGTACAGAATACTAACAACAATACAGAGGTCATCCTTGGAATGGCAGTTTACCTAATATAATAATGAGTGATCATACATCAAGAGAATATCGATAGTTTTTGCGCCTTTGAGAGTTATTATAGAGCGTTTTCCGAGTCTCGTCGATTTTGACGAACGGTAGGGAATCTAATAAATCCTAAAATGACATGATAGAAATTTTATTGTGACGTTTCGTTCACTAGGTTTTAAAGGTCCCATCAGGCGGGGATTAAGGAGTTATCTTTCAAATTCACCAGCAGCTGCTTCAAAGATACAAATTCACGAAAACGTCAACTAGAGGCAAAACCAAGGTATTGTGCCACGGTGTGCGTTATGTGTGCTATAAGAGAGAGAACGGAGTGTAATGGCTACTTCTAATCAAGTAAGAACGTTATACGGAGGTAATTTTGACTTTCCATCAGCTCAAAGCAACTATTCGATGGAAAGGTATAGTCGACAAAACTATTTTTGTAAAAAACCATGAAGATTCGCTTCGGTTTGAAATGAAAACTGTTGGAGAACGATACAAAAGTAGCGTAGATGTTATATCCCTGACAGCTGACAGCCTTGTTGGTAGCAGCCGATGCAGTTCTAGATTCTGGGCTCCTGTCGGGAGATATCAACAGGTTCGCTGCGACGGGTCCCACAATCTTTGCCGATTCAGACGTGCTCGGAAAATTTTCCCAAAATAATCTAGAGTGGTGGTTTACTTCACCAAAGTCGTGAAGAATGAGCCAAAAACGAGTCTATCTCCATATGGGCGTTTCTACCCAATTCCGATGGTCCAGATCATGACCGAAATAAAATTACGGAAAAACAGCATCGCAGCGAACGTGTTGAGCTTCTCTCCCTTTCCTCCTCCTGCTTTCATCCCCATATGCCCGACACGCACACTGGCAAGGCGCTGTTAGTTTTTTCGAGGTTTTTGACATATTTTTGCGAAGAAATCAGCATTTTTGTCTAGCACCTACTCTAGTCCTCTAATACCGAGGATTTATTTTGTTTGAAATTTCTAGTTTTTCAGAGCATTGATAAAAAGTCACCAGAGCTGTTGAAAGTGTCACGAGCATAACATTGGCTCAAAAAGAGAAAGAGATGGGTGATCACGGCGTATCAAACGATATCCGGTGAGATACGATGGAGACCGAAGTGTCACGGAGAACTAATCAAGTCAAGATGATACCGCAAATCAGTACAGTACTAAACATAGACTGATATACGAAAATAATTTAGAATCTATAAAACTATATTACAAGCTATAAAGGTCTCAAGATTTGTTGAAATTCTGGGAATATTATGAATGCAAAATGCATCCAAATATTACGATATTCGCGCTTGGTGCTAAAGATTTTGATTATGAACATGATCTTTGGGTATTTGGGTATTTGTAGAAAGAATTTTGTTTTGGGTTCTACCGAACTTCAAAGTCATCCGAGCAAGTCTGTTCTGAATAGGAAGGCATGCGGATATTGGTTGTCCTAACGAATAGCTTGAGCAAACAGTTATGCACCTTGGAAATTCTTGTAAGATCTTCGGTGACACATTTTCAGACGCACTATTTACGAGAATGGAAGTAAATTATCAATTCATATTCAAGAAGAATCATTTTCCTTATCAGAATTTTCAGTCATCAAGTTTCAATGTCGATTCGAGTGAAATTATTGAAAAAAATACTTTCTCTTCGAGAAAGCAATAAATGGCGTGACTTTTCACAGATTTTCCACAAATTAATAAAAAGGTTCCCATGTTTAGTGTCGTGAGGTGTGTACTTTTCCAAGTTATCGAATAGTCATTCCTAATTTCTGAGCTCTACAACACTTCCAAAAATAACTGAAGAGAAATGTTTCTAGAGACTTCGTCGAGAAAACTCTTTTAAAAAACTTCATGTCCTGTTGACTGAATGTCTGAATACAAAGCTGCTCCAAGACGAATTGGGTACATTCAATATGAGCGCTTTCCATTCTTAACGAAGAGGCGAGTTCTGTAAAAAGAAGACGTTTGAAGGTATTCTTGAAAGGACTTGCAACATTTTGTAGAGCAATTTTGTGTAGTTTTGCGAGAGAAATCTTTCGTCAGAGAGTTCGTCATTTCTCGGACGAGGAACGAACTAAAATAACACCCAAAAACAGATTTATAAGCTCTTGACTTCTGCTTTCAAACCCTTTTGAAGTCATGCTACTCTTTCTACTCAAGTCTGACTTGCAGAAGAGAACGCTGGCACAATTTTTGGGCATTCCCTCGTGTATTCGGGCTGACCTAGCGAAAATCTGTTATGTCATATGAAAGAACTCCAGAAAATCTTCGGAGTATATGAGAAAAGCTACAAAATGAGCTATATTAGGGTTGTTCTGAATCAAGGAGGCCGCAGAAATCAAATCTTCTGATTTGCTTTCTACATTTTTGGTGTGTACAAACTTGTGACTAGCACTGTAGATTGAAACCTTTCGCTTCGAATGTTCAGGTTCTACAACTAAATAAGCGAGAATTCTAGATTTTGGAGCTCAAGACGGCAGATTTCCGAGAGCAAAATTTTTCAGGTTGTCTCCGGGTCTCAAGGCTTTTCGGGTTTCGCTGGACACCCTGGTAATGAGTACTTTTCGAATGCTCGAAAATTATCGAAGATAGTTGGATGAATTGGATACTTTTCATTACAACCGTAATTCAAAAAGCAGGTGAACGAATTTTCTCCTGGTTTTCTCCAAAATCGGCACAGATTCTGCATCATTAGAAAATTATGCAGGAAAATCTGAGGAGCGGAAACTTCACGATAAGGTCGTTTCAGAAAGTTGAAAGTAAAAAATTACAACACTGATCTGTACGTTGTGTGATTAATATGTTGATATTTCTCTTGAATTGCTCTGAAAATATTCTCAATCGATAGCCACCGTGTTTACTAAATCTAAATCATTAGCTGAGATCAATACAACGCAGTAAAATCGGGGGAATTAGTAATGAAAGCTCGGAATGATTGCTTCGAAGCGAAAATCATCTCGATCTGGTATTCGACTCCATTTTCCCTACGTTAAACCGTGAAAAAACTAAAAGTTTACACAAAAATGGCTTTTTTGAGGCATACAACTGACGAAGAGGTTACCTGGAGTCGTGCAATTCTGATCGGGGTAATAATTTGGGCATACGTCGGTAACCTTTGCGTTCAAGAACAGCTACTTAAACCTCCACTTCTTGTGTTCAACATCACCTTATTTCGGCGAAGGAAATCGCTCCTACTTTCGAATCAAAATACTTTCTTCAAATAACCCTTAATCAAAAGTGTGATAGTATTTTGGCACCACCAAAATTAGTTTTACAGTTGAATCGCTGAAAAGCCTTTCGGCAACTATTTGTAAACTTCTATTATGTTTTCTTTCAAATTCGACTGTTCGAAATTTTTTTGAGTGGTTTTTTTCGAAATTATTGTAAATTAAGGTCGAAAAATCCGCCAATCGCAAAAGTAAAAAATTGCATGTGACAATACTCCCCTTCTTGGGGTCCAATAGGTAATTTGAAACCTACTTGTAGTGACAACATCATATCAAGTGTAGATCTTGCAACTTTTGATACGGTTTTTTCAAAAATTACAAACTTTGGCGTCAGCCCAACTTACAGAAGTGATATTTTCAAGAATTTCTGGTGGGAACCAGAACACTTTTCTACAGTTCGATTATGATTATACTGATTCCCAAGTTCTTGAGGTTCAGTAAGATAATATTTTTATAACATTTTCTCAAAAGATTTTTAAAAGGGAAGACAAAGTGATAAAAGTTTAACACAGTAGTTGGAGCGTTACGACATTCCACAGTGTTCATTAAGGGTTAATGGTTCAATTTTTTCTTCTTGTTGAACAAAATTGAGTCAGCAGACAACAGACATGTACTAATTAAGAAGAATGCCATGCGTTGAATCAGTTGTCCATGACGAGAGAAGCATTACCTAATAGGGTTGCGTAGGCGCAAGACTTTCATGACGAGGGCTGAAAACTTGATTTTTCGCGTCCGAGTGTTGGGTTTCCGGCCTGAGCCGTAGGCGAAGGTCGGAATCAACACGAGGATGCGAGGAGTAAGTTTTACACCTGTGTATCGAATACCATTTTTTGACAAACTGTGAGAGAAAGTGGAAAATCAGCGCGAAAAAGTTACTTTCTCGCACAGTGTATCAGAATAGTACATTTCGATACAAGGGCGTAAAACGTTTTATTCGCGTCCGAGTGATGGGTTTCCGGAATCATCACGAGGATGCGAATAATAGGTTTTACGGCCGTGTATCGAACTATACTTTTCGATAAACTGTGAGTAAAAGTCGACAAACTGTGCGCAAAGTGCACTTTTACGCACAGTGTATCAAAAAATAAGTTTTACACCCGTGTATCGAATACTATTCTTTGACAAACTGTGAGAGATTTTTTGACACACTGTGCGAGGAAGTAACTTTTCTGCACTGATTTTCCACTTTCTCTCACAGTTTTTCAAAAAATAGTATTCGATACACGGGTGTAAAACTTATTCTTCGCATCCTCGTGTTGATTCCGACCTTCGCCTACGGCTCAGGCCGGAAACCCAACACTCAGACGCGATAAAGAGTTTTTTCACCCTTGTATCGAAATGTTCTATTTCGATCGACTGTGCGTAAAACACTGCTTTACGCACGGCAGTACTGGTTCATTTTACGCCCAGTCGATCGAAAAACGTATTTCGATACTCGGGCGTGGAGTTTTTTGCTTTAGTCGTGCTAATTTCGACCCTCGCCAGGGCTCGGGCCGAAAACAATTACTCGAAAAGCAAAACGAAACTTCCCACCCTCGAATCGAAAGATACTATTTCCACTATTGTATCGAAATGTACTATTTCAGCACGGGTCGTGGGAAAGTCGCTTACGCTAACGTGTAGAGGCCCGCAAACGCTGGATTATGGATGCTACCTCATCTCCGTGTGAACAAAGTACATTTGTTCTACTCAAAATCTGACTTAGCAATTCTAAGTGGTAAATGGTCAGTTGATGCAAGATCGGATGTGCGGAAGATTACATATGTATCTACTCAAGTTCGATTTTGGATTATTGTGCTTATTTGAATTTAAATGTAATACCATCGCAGATTGTAGAAAATTCACGCAATCTTTGCGGTTCATGCACTCCCCATCATTCACTCAAAATTTTGCGACTCAATTGCAAGTGTTGTTATGAAGGATGTCTTCAATTAATTCAATTGAGTTCAGTGTTTTACCAACTCTTCGATCAAGTTCCTGCTCTACCTTCCTCTCAAATGGATCGATGAGCAATACAATGTTCTACGTTTAATTTCGTTTACCTTCCTAAGGTATAATCACGGTGATTTTTTCAAACTTAGAACACGCAGAAATGAATTGGAGTACTAGATCTTGTATTCTTGTAATGACCCATATCATCATGAGGAGACGAGAAGAAGTGGCAATGACGAGGAATTTTGGTGGATTTTGGACAATAGTATTCCAAGAAATTGTATGTTCGACCGAAATATACGACGTAAAAATATCGATTAGGAAAGAGTTAATCCATCGTCAATATGTAGAAATTACACCAGAAGCTGTATGCTTGGCTTGAAATACGGTAATTTCTCGGATAATGGTCGAACACGAAAAACCGGATTTGGATGACTGTATTTAAAATCTCAGTGTCACGTTTTCAAGAAAAAAAAAAATAAATAAATAAATAAATAAATAAATAAAAAACGCGTGAGTTTGAATTTCCGTCCACTAAATATAAATATTCATCATGATTACTCCAAAAAAAGAAAGGGGAGCATGTTTCTGCATCCATTTCAACACTGAACACGAGTCAGATTTCCACTCCAACAGAATAGTGAGCCGCTGTCGCCATCAACGGAGAAACATTCGTGGAAAAATAAACATCTATCTTTTCAGCCCATGATATTTTCGTTTTCGAAAAATTTATAATTGAATACATATTATATATAGCATACAAGTAGCATGACTCAACGCAGGATAGTGCAAATTTTTGAAATTTGTTGTCGAGCATTGATTTGGAATGGGACTTGAAAAATTTGCAATAACCATTTCATCGTTCAAGTTCAATCAACGTCGACAATGGGTTAGACATTTGGAAAATGTCATACAATTAGATCAAACACAATCATGAGATTATGGATGTGAAAATGTGAGGCCTTCAACAAATAAACTCACCAGGAGAGTGTTTCAGATCCGGATCACGGATTCGGCTGAAACTCTGGGGATTGCCTTCTTCTAGTGCCAAAAGATGAAACCCAAAATTATAGACCCTAACGCTCAAGCGTTTCCGAGCTACAACTGAAAACATTAGCATTGCCCATATGGGCCCATGTTAAAAATCATACATATAGGTACACCTACAATGCTAATGTCCTTTGCTGTAGCTCAGAAACGCTTGAACGTTAGGGTCTATAATTTCAGGTTTCATCTTTTGGTACTAAAAGGAGACTATCTCCAAAGTTTCAGCCAAATCCGTGACCCGGATCTGAAACACTCTCCTGGTCAGAAAAAACCCACGACTCGGTTCTGACATTGACACGTCACGATTAATTTTTGAATGATATAAGTCTCACTTTGCAAGCTAGGGAGCGAGAGAGGAAATCATTGCACAAAAGCAGTTAGAAGATATAAGAACTCGAGATTGAATGGTTCTCCACAGAAGAAACCTCTTAGATAAAAAAAAGTGGCAACTACAGGCCGAATCACCTAATCAAGCCATCTCTATTCAGCGTGTACCATTTTCAAACACAGAATCAGAAATGCACGTAATATCGTAGTTCAGATAATCAGAAGTTACGCACATACTTCTATCATAACATGTCTAAAAAGTTTTTTAATGAAATGTAGCAAGAATAATCATGATGAGTACGCAATTAGGCTCGGGATCGTGTCATTTCGAGTATTTCCATAAAATTTTGGGAGATGTGATTACAGAATTACGATTCATTCAGAATTTGCTCAGCAGAGCATTTCCATCTGTTCTGAGTCATGAATCTAATGATTTTGGGAAGAAGATCTGGGCAGAATAGGCTTGGAATGAATCTCCCATTATAATCTATAGGTGAAAATCAAGAACACTTCAACACAGGATGGGGAATTGAAAATCTCACCAAGTTCCAAACAATATCGAATCAATACTCGATTTCTATTTCGTTCTTCCGATTCAGGTTCTGTGCAAGTTCTTACACAGTCTTTAAGTTTAGGAAAATTGAGTAATCGATAGGGGAAAAACTTCATTAGTTGGAAAGAGATAGTCTCCAGTGCATTTTACGAGTAAAGGTGCTTTTTATAATCTTTTTTTCGCGTAGTTGTCGGCATTGAAACTTTTGCGAATAACTCTCTAGACTTAGATTTTCGAAGGAACTGAGTCAGCTGAAAAGCAAAGAATCCATGCGGTTAAAAGTCAGCTAGTCAGCCAGTGACATGAGCAAATAACTCGGTTGACTACGAATTTCGAAAAAACTGAGTTGATTGAAAAGTAAGGAATAAGTGCAGTTCAATGGTGCCTAATGTCACAAAGGACTTGATCGCGCAGATTTACTATAACGGTCTGTTAAAGTAGGGGGTGAAAGAGACTAAATGAACTGTAAGGGGGATCCCATGTAATCCAGTACTTACCGAATTTCCTTCGTTTTCATGGTTTTCCTGGATATTATTACAGGAAGGCACAGCCTCCCCTTCTTTCGTTTTATCAGTATCCTGTGAGATTTCTTGAACATCTTCCATCTCCACCTGGAATCAAAAGATGATGTTTTGTAACACAAGCTCACAAAAAACACAAGAGTTTTCAATGTTTTGATCGTGATCAAATTATCAAATCTGAATGAATGACTTTGTATCATGATGGTAAGTGGAAGTAAGAGATCGTAGATAGGAGAAAATATTTCCAGAGATATCTAATCAAAACTACACATGTGAGTTGCTGGGAACAGACACTATTCTGAACGACGAACTGAGCCAAATGAAGAATATTACGAGCTCTTTTGATTTTCTTCATATCAAACCGATTCGAAAACGTAGGATCAGTGTGATATAGAGGAGAAGATGATGATACAAAGGTTAGCTTACTACTTCGAAAGTAGCAACCGGTACACTAAAAAATATTCACGACTGTGTGGACTTTGGAATCAGGAAGATAGAGAGAGAGAGACAGAGGGAGAGCAAGAGAGAGAGCTGACACGATATCACAGGAAATTGCATTTTTAACGCATGTGGTTGAATGAACACGAAATCAGGAGTTAGAGAATTTTCGTCTTTCCAAGGCTTCTATGATGTAGAAAAGATTATTCAAAACCTCAATCTACTCTGACTTTCAAACCTTTCACACATTTTTCGAACTCATACAGGTTGTATACTTAGTCGACTGAAAGAAAATCCCTGGATTATCCAGGTTAACCAGTCTTAGTATCGGAAAACTCAACATTTTCAACACATCACTATTTCAAATAATCCATTTTTGCCCGTGAAATGATTTAAAATTCAGCTACGCTAAATTTCCAGGTATTTGGAATGGAATCCCCGGATAAACCAGGTTATAAAGATATCAAAGCAAATCCCTTGATCTTCCCTGTTTTTCCTTCTCTCTAGGTTGGTTGAGATCCTGTTTCAATTACTACGTAAGTTTACACCAGTCTGCGTACAGATGCATCTATCTTGCATCTCTGCAGAGAGTACTCTGTACTTGTTTGTAACTCAACTTGGTAATAAATTGAATTGAAAAATTGAACTCGGCGAATGACCCATAGAAGTGATGGGATTAACAGAACTCCTTTCTATTTAATATTCGCGATAAATTTCCATGCCTACTACGCCGGATTCTTGGATGAAATGAGAGTTTATCAATGATGTAAGAACGAGAAATCCTGCTGAGGTATCCTCAAGAAAGAAATATAATGTCCTGTGGCTGCATGTGGTGCATTCATCAAAGGCAAGACGCGAACACAAACTCACAGAATGCTAGAGTTAATGTTAAGATAAGAATCAATTGACCCTGTATCATCCCAAAACCTTGTTTTGGTTACATGCCTTAACGAAAAAAATTATTTTGTGACCAGTTCAGATATCCTGTGGTCATGTCAGCATCTCAATCCCGCCAGCCTACTGGAAACGACTTGAAAAAAGGAAGATTTGCAATTTCCTTTCGGGAATCCAGATCAAGAGTACTATGGGTCCGTCTTATATATCCGTCCTGTTACTGATACATTTTAACGTCATTACCACAGTGATATTTCAAAATGATCAACAATCAAAAAGATGAACAACTACGGACTTTTGATTTTCTCTTTACTAAGAAAGGCAATAATTTAAAATCACGCGGTCACTGTGAACAAAACCTCGGTATGGACGGTACATGAATATTCCAACCTGCTGCTCCTGATGAGCCGCAGCAAGTATAAACTTTCATCATGTCCAAGTCAGGGTGAAGGTATAGATGTCTAAAATCGTTCATGAATCTCATCACAAACACAGTTGTTTAAAAGACTATTAGAATGCTTCCATGCAATATGATGAGAGACTAGGAGTCATCAAGGATTGCGACAGTATGTAATTTGAAGTGTGATTATTGTCCATTCGCATTTCTTAAGAAAAAAATGTGGAACCAAAGGTCAAAACTGATAATCCAGGCCTGAACTCTGATTGCAAGAACTTCAATTAATGAAAGAAATAGCATAGTGATTTGAAGATGAGTTGTATACAATGATAGAAGTAGATGATGTTAGGACTTCTCTTCCAAGTAGAATGATAAGATAATGATAAGAATTTACTCACATCTTCTATGGCTTCATCTTGAAGTAGTGATGATACATCTAGTTTGTGGTGGTGGTTCGGAGCTGGTTCAAAGTAGTCTACTATTCTGTTTATCTCTTCCTCTGATCGCTTGTGGATGTTTCTTTTCAAGCAAATTTGCACGTCCATTTCCATTTCACAAATGAATACTTTGAAGCCTTTCGACTTGGCAAAACTCCACATTTCCTCATAATCAACAATCTTCTCATTAATACTATCTAAGATTATGAAGTTGAAGAAGCCATCTGTTACATTCTTTTTGAATGCTTTTATGAGATGACTCACATACTCTGACTCCATAGATTCTTCGTATTTATACTCCATTTCCTGAGAAGAAATCATGACCAAAAATAGTAGCTGGCATCATTTATGGAGATTAATCAAAGCAGTGCATGTTGGTTTCAAAGTAGAACAAGGAACTTTGATGGAACATGATTGATGTGGGAATGCTAAGAGTTCGATTTTTCTTGAAGCTATCAAGACAGGTCTCGATTTCAAAATCGCTCTTATTGGAGAAAACTCTTGGTCAAGTCATTATTGTTACAACCATTGTTGTAATGAATTCAGCGGTAAAAATTGAGCATCAACAAAATTGGTCACTTATCTGATATAGAAGCATTTGCCATGGGAGAATTTGAACAAAGGCAGATCATTTTTATAGAATAATTGTACCTTGGTATAGACGTTCAGAATTTCATAAAAAACACTGCCTTGGAAAACTTTGAAACCAAATGAAAAGTCGAATTATGAAGGAAATGATTATAACTCACATCTATATTGTCTTTCTTGCTATCTCCACTAGGGGTATCCTTTTCAACTAAGAAATAATCATCAATACTGAGTATTCTTGGTGCAGAACCTCCCTCAACGACTTCTTTGTCCTGGAAAGAGCAAAATTCATGGTGGGCATTGAATGAAAATCTTACCAATAATTTTAACCAGCAATGTAGATAACATTTGAAAGAAATGATTGAGAGAAACTCTCTGCATTATCGTATCCTCCAAAGATCAATGACAGCTTGTTAGTCAGAGGAGACAAGAATGTTTGCTTCAAACCATTCACGGACACAATTTCATGATCATTAGTCAAATCAAGTTATGGAAACATGAAGACTAATCTCCGAGTTGTGAACTCAAATAGCAACAATTGCGTATGAATCGGGTTTGGATACTTTTTTAAATCAAATATTCGATGACATTTCATGGTCAGAACAAAATTGCCAAAAAATCTTGTCCCGTGCTGAAGATTTGAGATTAAGCAGGCCGCATTGGCAACCATGATGATGAGAACAATTGCGTAAAAGTCAAGTATACAGACAATTCAATCTCAGTACGACTTCTAGAACTCTGAGGTAGACACAAACAGAATAAATATCAAAGAAAGTAGACACGTTTCCATACAATTAGTACAAGCAAAAACAAGAATTCATGTCTATTAGTGATGGAAAGGAGTTTAATCCAAGATAAGTAATTACTGATGAGTGCAAGTTAGATGTTGGCTCAAGTTCAACTCTTTGATCCAAAATTAAAGGATTGCTCATCAAACTCAAGAATGAAATGTTGAGAAGAGCTTTAGCTGACGTTTGAGATGGTCAAGATGAGCAGTTTTGGGGTTCCTTGCTACAAATAGACCAAATAGATTGCAATCAAGAAATTTTCTCAGAACGGGTGTGCAAAATTGTGAGATTTCCAAAAAATTTCTCATGTTCTTACAGACATCAAGATGCTAGATTTTTCGAGTAAGTTTGAGAATCGTACCAAGTTCAAATCATGAATAAATTCATCATTAAACTGTTTCATCAGTGTATTTGATGACTGTTCACAAATGGGCCCAGAATTAAAAAAGAATTGGTTGACCAAGCAGCTACGATGAAGACTTAGAACTCAAATCGATCAAGCAACACGAATTCCAAGGTTTGGTCAGAAAAGAAGAACCCACATCTTTAGAACCACAATAATAGTCAGGGGTGGACTTGATAACAACCAAAATCCTGTTCGAAATGAGCATGTGTCTACAAACAGCTGTCATTAATATATCCGAGTAGAAAGCAAATGTAGTTCGATTCCCGATCAAGTTACGAGCTTTTTTGGACTGCGTATCGTTATATTACTGATTTGATTACTTCCAATCCCGTGAACACTCGTAAACAACTTGTTAGAAAGGCTGAGCATAACGAATTCATCTGCAGGCGAAGCAAAAAGAGTGTATGATGACCAGTGTATGGAAATCATCCAAGATGATGAGGACAGGCCAGTACTTTGAACCAAAGGTGAAGGGATTCTAATTCCATCCACACTGTAACCATTATTTTGTTATTCAACTGTCATTTATATTCACAAAAAAAGGCTGAAAAAACTGAAATAGTATAGCTATTATTTCATTCATTCATAAATGTTCTTACCTTGATTAATTTTGCTACAAAAGATTTTCCACTGCCAGGTGGGCCTCGTAGAATGATTGCTATCTTTGGTGGCCTTGTCAACCGGGCAGGAGGACAAAGTAAATCGTCAACCATCGTAACGTTTGAAGTCTTTGGCAGTTCCAGAATTTTTGGTGGGTTATCCAATACATTTTGCTCATTTTCTGGAAGGCTATAACAATACATATCTTGTGAATTTCAATGAAATGGAAAATGAAAAGAGTCAAGGTCCATCCAAGTGATTTGTGAATGGTTTTGAGATGAGAGTATATTTCATCATCAGGAGTTGTCTGGCTGATAATGAGTCCCTTTGGAGTACAACCCTAAATCGATGAATTCATAAACAAGATTGAAGGGCTAAGCAAGGACGTTAAACCTTCCATCGCCTTACACGTCCTACTCTTTTCTACGATAGATTTGACGGAGGAATATAAAGTTTGTATCTGGTGCATCAGGATGCATCAGTAAAGGTCAGGTCTATGTGGTGGAATTCAAACACATCCAAGAGGGATTTCTGAGGATTTTCAGATTTTGACTACATTCTGAAGATCACCGATATAGTGGCTGGATAACATACTTTCGAGTAACATGAGTACTATTCGCTTCGGGAAATTTCGAAAAATTGAAACATAGCCTCAAAATCCGATGAGCCAAAATGCCCTCAAGGTCAAGACGATGTCGAGACATTAAGGCCATAAACAGGCTATGCTTACTCACTGGATAGTACCTATTTCTCGACCATGAACACCATCATTACTATTCATCAACCTCACCCATATCGGACAAATCACTGTCATGTCATATTATCACCATATACCAATCACCGTGATCATGCTTCACCTATTTTTATAGACGGAAAAACATTATATTCGTGAACTTGCAGCAATCAGTTGATGACGTTTCAGATAATTGAGCTCGTTTTATAGAACATGAAAATCTATAAAATGAACTCAAATACATAATAATCACATTTTCAACAATCACTGTAAGTTAACGAAACATTTTTGGTCATTGATAACAGGTTGAGAACATTGTTCACATATGGTTGCTGACAAAACATGATCATTAAAATTATGCTAAATAACTTGAGCCATTATTCATTCATCCATTCATTCACTCATCAATTAATTACTGAAATGTATGAAACCACTGAAAGAACCCAAAAAAAGTAATGAAAACTGACATAACATGGATCAATGAACAAGTACCATCTCTCTTTCAGAATTCCATGTAAAAATGCATAATATCTTCATGGTTATAGAAGTCTTTCAATGAATTTTCATTGTTTCAACATTCATTTAGGTCTTGGAATTTGGAAAAACTCCGAGTTGGTAATAAAGAAAAATTTCTTCAACTTATATACTGAGCATTCATGAATGTACGATGCTTTGATATCAATTCTTCTCGTTTTTTATAATGAAAGGTCAGAAGTATCTTCATCTAGTCTCACTTTCATCACCACAAGCAACAAGCTAGATTAAGCATATGAGACGGCAATGAAATCAAAACGACCCCATGGCCATTCAACACATCATTCGATTCTTTACAAATCCTCTCTGTGCACAGAATGAGTTGTGCGGATTGAGAAAAGGGTTCGACTTTCATTGATCATGAACACTCATCAGTTGTATTTGAAGAAAAGTATGAATTTCAGACCATAAAAGTTTACTTATGATCTGAAAAACTTCCATATGCACCATCACTAGCAATACAAGCTCAGACTTTACGGCAGTGGCAGTACATATAATGATGTACCACCGTACCTTATCTCCCTATCTGAGAATAGTTCCAGGCTCACTGAATTCCTCTCTGGAAGTACAGGCTATGTTGCACTTAAATTCTACCGGGACTTTAGTGGGAATTGATGGAGATTCTAAGAATGCTTCGAGACACTCGGTGTCCATGATGGACTGTTAGTTTCTGTTGAAGAAACTAGTATTCAGGGGAGAGCTGAAAAAGGATCCTGAGAAGACGTCATCGTATCAGTGGCTTGGAAAGGTTATTGGAGGTAATCCAGTATGATCAGAATGAGGAGAATCGGATCGATTGAGAAAATGACTCCTCAGTGCACAACGAATCAAGCAGAACCGGGTTGTTTGTTCGGTTCTATACATCAATGCGAGGAGGGATGAAAATAGGTCATAACTTAGATTCTGTGGATCAAGTCTTTTTCGAGGTCCGATCTTTACCTGTCGTCAACTTTTGCTGATTCTTGATGTTGCATTGCTAATTCTCCTTGAGCTATACCCCCATCTGTAGACAGAAACTCATTGAATATCTTCATCATCAACCTCCCCTCATGTTCACCAGTTATTTACTCAATCAGCTTGAACATTTTTAGATTGTTCGGCACCAAGATCTGTCGAAATACTCTTCGCTGCCATCACAGTGTCCACTGTTCTTTTGACACATGCAATGGCAAACACTGAGATAAATAGACCACAAGTGTCGTCCACAATTCTGGGTATATTCAAGTAGACTGAGAGAGTAGGAGGCGCTCATAAGGGGATATCAAGATTAATTGTTGAAAAAACGAATGTGTAAGAATTTACATGAACAGAAAATGATGGGCTAAATAGTAGCACATCACTCAAAATTATCACGGAATGATTATCAAAGTTACCTGGACTAGAACTTTTGCCCACTCCTGCGGACTCACTTTCATTATCGGCTGTTGATTTATCACGTTTATTACTCAACTCTCGAGATTTTTCCTGATTTCTGTTATCACGATCTTTTTCACTACTTCTGAATTCTTTTGCATCTCTATCTTTGAATTTTCCATCACGATCTCTATATCTGTCTTCTTTATCTTTGTCATGAGAGCGGTCCTTGTGGCGATCTTCCCGGTCTTTATGACGATCGTCTCGATCTTTATGTCTATCATCTCGATCTTTGAATCGGTCATCTCGTTCTTTGTAGCGATCATCTCTATCTTTGTCACGACTCTTGTCTCTGTCACGACCTGAATTTCGATGCCGATCGTCTCTATCTTTGTCGCGATTCCTGTCACTATGAGTTCGATCGTTTTTGCTGCGATCTGAAAATCGATCATCTCGATCTTTATCTCGGTTACGGTCTCTATCTCTATCTTTGTCGCGCTCACGGTCACGTTCCCTCTCTCTATCCTTGTCGCGAAATCTGTCGCTGATTCGATCGTCTTTATCACGTTCCCGACGTTCGTCTTTATCTTGATCTGTACACCGTTCATCTATGCTCAATTCTAACCGCCGTTCATCTATGTCTTTCTCCATCTGGCGTTCATCTTTATCGATTTCTTCTTCGAAGGTATCAAAAAGAACATCCGTAGCCGACCCCTTGAGTTCATCGGGAACAAATGTTGTCGTCAACGCACGCGGACTTGCTGTCCAAACCCTGCCAATTCTTTCACTCCTGAATCTCATTTCATCGTGATATTCTTTCAAATTTTGCTCACTTTCTTCCCAATTTTTGAAATCTTGAACACAATTTTGCACGATGGGTTGAAGCGTTCCGTGACCATAATCGAAAATAGCCATAGCATCTACTTGCACCTCGGTTGGAGGAGGTTTCTTTTCGTGCAGATAATCTATCACTTTTGCCGGTCCCAAAAATTCAGGTGCACTCGCTTGCGGTTTGTTTTCACCGTGATTGTAGTTGAATTGTTTGCCAATACAAAATTCTGGTACTGGATTTATGTGACTTCCCATATCAAGTCTTGGCAAAGGACCTGAATCGACTTTTCCAAGAGGCTCCAGGAGCCCACTGGGCTTTTCAAAGCCATGAGCTAAACCGCCTGGTTCGTCAAAAGCAGCATAAGGTCCGCTGTGCCCACTCATTGGAGTATCGCCGAGTAAACCACCACCTAGTTTGGGATCCATGCGCGGAAAGCTGTTCAGATTATCGCCGAGTCTTTCGAGAGGTCCATTTGGGCGATCAAACGGTCCTTTTGGATGATCAAACGATCCTCCTGGTCCATCGAACGTTCCATCAGGCTTGTCGAAAAGGCTTGGAACTCTATTGAAAGGCACATTCGAATTTTCAAAGAGACTGGGGATACCAGCAGGCTTATCGAAAGGTCCAGATGAAATGCCAGGTCTGTTGAGAGGTTCAGCAGCATTTCCAAATGGACCGGGCCTATCGAAAAGATTACCTGGACGATCAGGCCCGCCGGGCACGTTCAAAGGCCGGCCAGAGTTATCCAAAGAATCTTGTGCACGATTAAAAGAACCAGGTGGATCAAAAGTAGATTCCATCAAACTAGGTGGTTTGATGAAGGGCGTGTCAAAAAGGCTGGGAATTTTATTAGGGGGTTTGTCAGGTAATTTGTTGTTCAATTGATTTTGAAAGCCCGCTTCATCGTTTACACGGGACGGAGGATCAGGCACTTCCTTCACATCCGACCGAAAAAGGTGATCATTTGTTGTCGTATCATTTGATTGCAGCGGAGCTGGTTCGAGGATCTCATCGCCAAAATTTTTATCCGCAACTTGATTTTGATCTTCGGGCGAGTTGATTGGTTCAGAATTTACTTCTCGGAATGGATCAAATTGGTCATTTGTTGCGCAGGTATCCACAGGATCGAAAGAATCTTCGGTAAAGTCAATATTATCGGTCACCGGCGGCATCGGTGGTGGCATGCAATCTATGTCAGATTCAAATCTTTCAGCGTTGGGTGCAAAACCTTCAGCTTCTGGATCCAAAGTTCCATCGAGATTAGGATCAAAACTTTCCATTCCATCTGGATGAAGTGCGTTTTCATCAGGAGGGAAATTATCAAAATCTGATGTCCCGGGTCCGAAATTTTCCATATTTGCTGGCATATTTTGATTGAATGGTGGAAGTTGAGCCCAAGGAGGCAGCATATCATTCTTCAGATTCTTATCTTCCGCTTGCCCACTTCCCATCAAACTTGGAGGTGCATTAGCCCATGGGGGAGGTAATTCATCGAAACCACTTCTAGGATGTAATTGGTCAACTTCGGGCCTGTCATTGAATTTGTCTTTCATGCCTTTGGGACCATCCTTGAATGGAGGTTTATTGGGTGCAAATCGGTCACTAGCATTAGTATTTACGTTATCGTTTGGATTGCAGAGGGAATTTGACATCAAAGGCGGAGGAGCAATTTTGAGGTCGAAAAGTGATGGTATTCCAGGTTTTGGAACAGTTCCAGGCGCCTGTTGATTTCTACACTGGTCAGGGCCATTAGGGCCAAATTGGAATGGATTTTGATCAAATTCTGAATCGTTGAACGGCATGTTTTTGAAGTTGCCTTTAGAACCACCTGGAGGAGCGTTGTTGAAGTCGTCTCTGTCACGATTTTGATGACTCATTCCATCGCGAGAGTCTTCGTTGAAATTCGGACCTCTGAATCTATTGCGATTTGGGAATTCATTGTTGTCACGATTTTGGAAATTATTCTGATCGCTGAAGTCTTCATTAAAATTCGGACCTCGGAATCTATTTCTGGGCTGTTCGTTCTGGAAGTTTGGACCTTCGCGATCGTCAAATTTGCGTCTGTTGTCAAAATCGTCATTGAAATTAGGTCCATTACCTCTATTCCAAGGTTGTTGTCGGAAATTATTGCCATCACGATTATCAAAGTTGTTTCCATCGCAAGGATCTTCATTAAAATTAGGACCTCTGAATTTGTTTCGTGGCTGCTGATCCTGGAAATTTCTGCCATCACGATTGTCGAAATTATTCATACGATCACACCCATCATCGTTGAAATTGGGACCACCAAACTTATTGCGAGAACGCTGGTTTGGAAAATCATCGTTGCGATTTTGAAAATCATCGTTACGATTCTTGAACTTATCGTTGCGATTCTGGAAGTTATCGTTGCGATTTTGGAAATTATCATTGCGATTATTAAATTCATCGTTACGATTTTGGAAATTATCATTGCGATTGTTGAATTCATCGTTACGATTTTGGAAATTATCATTGCGGTTGTTGAACTCATCGTTACGATTTTGAAATTTATCATTTCGATTCTGGATTTCATTTCTACCGTGCACATCTTCATTGAAGTTTGGACCTCGGAACCTGCCTCGAGACTGTTGATTTTGGGAGTCATCGTCGTGACGTCCAAAGTTGGGCCCACGAAAATCATCATTGACATCACCAGGTTCGAAACGACCACGTTGGGATCGATCTTGGAAATTATCATTGCTGCGATTATCAAAGTCACTTCTTCCGGGAGGATGGTTGTGATTCGGACCTCCAAACTGTTCATTACGCGGTTGCATATCAATGCCTGCAGAGTTGTCGATTTTCTGATTTTCATTTTCAATCCCATCTTTACAAGGAGGATTATCATTCGGGCCCATCAAGTTTTTAATCGATCCTTGATCCTCAGAATTTTGATTCTGACTGCATGAAATCCAATCATTTACCTTAGTAACTGGATCCATTGAGGAGTCACCAGTCTCATTGATATCAGGATTACAAGGAGCATCAAGGTTAGGAATAGGGTTGGTTTGATTTTCACATATCTGCTGATTCATTTCAGGTGCAATACCTAGTTGAGGAGCATCAGAATTTGGTTCTTTCTGGTTGTCTAAAATCGGTGGATCTAGATTAGGAATGTTAGGCATATCCTGGAAATTTCCTGGAAACTCTTGATTTTCTGGTCCTTCTGGCATGGGCGGGAAATCTGAGAAACCTCTCCTCTTATTCTTAGGTTTTGAATCCATATCTTGATCGGATGGACCTTGTTCTGTGAAATTTGACTGATTTTGGCGACTGAAATTCGGGCCTTGCATATTTCCGAATCCATCATTGGAATTTGTATCAAAATTGTCTGGTTTTCTGTTCCGAGAATTATTGGATCCTCTAGTTCCGAAATTATCAGGACCATCATTGCCGTAATTATCATTGCCTCTATCATTAGCATTGTTAGGACCTCTGTTTCTGAAATCATCTGGACCGTCGTTACCAAAATCATCGCATCTTCGATCCCTGAAATTGTTTGAGCCTCTGTTCCCGAAATTGTTGGGCCCATCATTATCGAAGTCATCATTTCCTCTATTTCTAGAGTTATTTGGACCTCTATTGCGGAAGTTATTCGAGCGATCGTTATCGAAATCATCATTTCTTCTGTTTCTGAAGTTATCTCGATCTCGGCCTCTGTTTCTGAAGTTGTCATCGTCATCGAAATCCCTGTTTCCTCTATTTCGGAAGTTACCATCTCGGTTCCTATTTCCGAAGTTGTTCGAGCCTCGGTTTCTATCATCATTGAAATCATTGCGATCTCGGGAGTTACAGTCTTGATCATCCAAGGAGTTACGAGATCCGAAACGCCTAAACCTGCCTCGCCGATTGTTTCCAAAATCATCAGAATCGTCGAAATTGCCCCTGTTTCGGCCAAACCTACCCCGACCAAATCTTCTATCATTGAAATCGTCATTATCTCTATCTCTTCTATTATCATTGTCTCTTCTATTCCTTCCAAAGTTCCTATTCCCATCTTCATGCCTGTCATCAAATCTGTTCCTGTTTCTATTGTTACGATCATCAAAATTATTACACCTGTCGTCGTAATTATCATTCCTTCGATTGTTGAAATTATCATCATTCCTCCGGTTGTTGAAATTATCATCATTTCTTCGATTGTTGAAATTATCATCATTCCTCCGGTTGTTGAAATTATCATCATTTCTCCGGTTGTTGAAATTATCGTCATTTCTCCGGTTGTTGAAATTATCATCGTTTCTCCGGTTGTTGAAATTATCATCATTCCGATCATTGAAATTGTCGTTACCGCGCCTGTTGACATTCTCATTCCTCCGATTGTTGCAATTGTCATCGTCTCGATTATTGAAGTCTCTATTTCCTTGGTTCTTGAAATCGTCATTGCGTCGATTATTGGACATTTCATCGACGCGATTAGGACCATCAAGATTCTCAGAATTCTCAGCACCTTCTGGTCCTTTTTCCATGTTGTTATCGTCGCCTTTACTAGGACCTTTATCAGAATCAAGATTGGGGACATCCATTCCATCTTTATCGTTCAGATTATTAGTGCTGTCTGGATTGTTATCATCTTTGTTCATTGGATTGGCCCTTCTTCTGCTTCCACCGTCATCATTGTCATCTCCACCTATATTATCTTTGTTGAGGTTATCGTTATTTCCAAAGTTGGAGCAATTATCGTTGTCCTGGAGATTTCTTCTGTTACTTCTACTGTGTTGACTGAAATTATCAAAGTTATCAAAATCTTCACAATTTGAATTTCTTCGAGATCGAGATGTCATAGAACCATCATCTCTTCGATCTTGTGAGTTTCTTCTCATTCTTTCCCTCCTATACTGTTCCCAATCATCAGCTTCGTATCTGCTAGCTCTGTACTTGTGCCTTTCCAAATATTTCTGGCTTATTTTGAAGTCAGCAGGCATTAGGGGTGGAGGCTTTCCGTCTCCACTAGTGGTACTTGCGGTCGTTGTATTAGTGAATCCAGGAGGCGGTTGAGAAAGATTCACAGATGGGAAACCGGGTGGTGGTTGATTGAAATTTACTGCCGGCGTCGCTGTCGGCATCGGCATCGCGGGCATGTAAGGCATTGCTGCTGCCGCCATACTCTGAGTGTACTGACTCCATTGCGCCCATGCCTGAGTCATGTCCGGTTGCATCATAGGAGTCATTGCTACAGGCGGAGCGACAATCGACGCTTGTGTTGGTACTGTGGTAGCCACTGAAGAGGTCGCAGTAGTCGATGTAGCTGTTGTTTGGTCAGATTTAGTGGTGAGTCCAAGGGTTTTGCCTATACCCAATAAGTTATTGATGAGTCCTTGATTTTCAGTACTAGACAAGATATTCATAATCTTGTCGCCTCCAATATCTTTCTTTTCAGATTCTGCTTTTGCAGCTGCCGCGAGTTTCTGTTGCTCACGTTTACGTCGCATCTGCTCACGACGCTCAATCAACTTTTCTCTCCAAGAAGTCCATTTAGCCTCATATTGTTTGTATTGCGTCTGAAATTGGGGAGAATTTTCATTTAGAGATCAAAAGTGTGAATTCTAGTTTTCAAGAGTAAGCGGATCGAACA
The DNA here is from genome assembly GCA_029851415.1 of Eretmocerus hayati. Taxonomy (NCBI): domain Eukaryota; kingdom Metazoa; phylum Arthropoda; class Insecta; order Hymenoptera; family Aphelinidae; genus Eretmocerus; species Eretmocerus hayati. Next base: position 160,678,671 of record CM056741.1, on the reverse strand, counting down.
ACTACATAAAAGACTAACTGGACGACCCTTGAGAGATCAAATGAACGAATTAGAATATTAGATCTTACTTTGTCGGGATGATTGGCATTTGCCAGTTTCCAAGTATTGAATTTTTCCTCCCACTGTTTGAACTGAGCATCAAACGTTTTTTCGGCATCGCTCAGCTCCTCATCGGTCTCTTTCATTTTCTTCGCACTTTCAGCGCCAGCATCTCCATCGGCTGATCGTTTCACACCGGCCGTGGCGGTTGCGGGTGGAGGCTGTTAGCAAAATATCACAATAAAAATCAGATAAGTTGTAATCCAAGTTACTGGGAGGTGAAGAACGATCATCTGGCCGAGCTTGCGTCACTAATGTTCAATTATTGAGAAAAATTATCGTTCGTTTCACCTCAACAACACTACAAACCAATCTCAGAGTTTGATATTTGACAGAGTTACATATAGAGTTGCTTCGAGATTTGAAATAATTAACGCGCTACTCAAGTTGGGTAGACATAGTAGAAAGTGAGGAAAGAATGAGAATCCAATTTCTCACGAGATATGAGGCTTTTATGGAGGTGGTATTTTCTTCCAAATTTTACTGTTGTAGTGATAATGTTGTCTGATTTCATGCCAAATAGAACGGAAAGGAAAGAAATCTTAGTATTATCTCTCGATTGGAGAGAGAATTGTACAACTGGAAAATAACTGAACCCTTGCGGTTGCCTACTGTTAGACTTTCGATGACAGAATCAACTAATAAAAAAGGATTTGTGAACTGATAAAGAATTTCAACTCACAGGCGGAGCAGTTGTACTATATCCGTAAGATGCTGTACTAGTAGGGGGAAGTGGAGGTTTATCATCTTTTGGGGGTGGAGGCGGAGGTTGTGTAGCTGACGGTAAAGGAGGTGCCGTTTGACCGTACTGTTTCATCGTCTCCTGATACTGCAATGAATTTCGAAAGTCATAGTCGTTTAAATCTCGAAGGAATATTTTTGGAGAAGATAAGGGGAAGATCTAGGCAATTGTTTCAATTCTCCATTTACAACGCATCAAGACTAATCAAGAGTCATACTAAATTGAATGAGACAAAAAGTGCTAGCTCCTACTCTTCCGATACAGTATAGTTTAGTATAGGTGTCCATTAAAAGCGGCAGTGACACAGGTAGTAGTTTTATCTGAGCTTTGAGATTGCTTCGGAAATGAGTTAACAGCGTCGGGCGCGAAGATATGTTTCAAAGTCTCAACAAAGGACAAGATTCGAATCGATCCTTTTTTGTTCGATTGAGATAATGACCCGACAAAAATTGACAAAAATTCTTGGAAATTTGTTAAAGCTCTTCGAATGTTACACGGAGATATTTTCGTTGTCTCAATTGAAACCGAAGGTAGATCATCTCATAGTTAGAAATTACATTCCATCTAATAAGTTACCTTTTCCCCATACTGAGCTTGCCATTGCTGATATTGTTGTTGCCACTGTTGCCATTGAGCCCAATTCTGCTGTTGAGCGGCTGCCCATTGTTCTGGCGTGTAACCACTGGGTGCCTAGTGGGAAAGATAAATGCATTTCAGTATTCCTTCAAAGTAATTGATCCCAATGACAGAAGATTCAATCGTGGCCTTTTCAAACATTCACAGAACGTGCATAAATTGATTCGCCAGATGCTGAGAAAATCGTTTTAATGACGCTTATACTCAAGAATTTTTCCAAACCTCGATTGAGCACCCTGAAAATTGTACTTCAAACAAGTCGACAAATAAATAGTTGGATCCTTATTGATCAACGCTCGTGGGTACTCGGGGTACCCGGGTACTTAAGCCATGCGAAATTATGATCCTTGCACGGTGAGTACAAAGATTTGCTTCCTCGTCGATATTTAAGGAGGTTCGATGGTGTCATGAGGGATCGGTGAGGGGGGAAGACGAAAACTAACCTAACCTGCCGTTCGGCTGCACGAAAATACACGGCGAGTATATCTATATGATCACGATTTTCGACAACAATTCGATCATATTTCCAGAAAATTCATGGTAAACTGTGATCACCGAAAGGTATTATCGTTCGTTAGGAAATTCTCTATCGTCTGAATATTTTATGAGATTTTCCTCTACATCTCGTCATGAGGTGCTAGGCTTGTTTTGGTGGCGCCGTCCATAAGAGCCCATGTTAGATCTCGAAAAAACGGCTAGTGAGAAATATTGAAAAAATTCACAGAGTATTTTTTTGTCTCAAAGATAATTATGTAAAAGGTTTCGTCACGATCTCTACATCTTCGTCAAGATCATCGAACCTTCTTAAACTGACTCAATAACTCAAAATATTCTTTGTTAATAATATTCGAGTGTCCCATTGGAAGTCTGAGCGTTGATGGATATGATTACGAAATTCTCAGTGAAACATCCAGTTCAGAGCGAGTCTAGTTGGAAAATACTCAAAAACTCGTTCAATCCTATCTCGACATCCGTTAATTTTGATAAGACCATCTAGGAAAACTGCAGTACTGACTAAAAGCGTTCTGGGTGCCTCGGACAGCCAATTTCCCTCGGGTGTTCAGTCGAGGGTTAATTTCTTGTATCAGGATTGAGTTTTGTTAAATAAAATTCTTGCAAGCGTTTCATCGCAAGAGCGTACATTCAGTAATGTGAGTCTGATAGGAGAACACGAACTTTGTTTTACTATGAAAAAGTAACCAGTGATTAAACATGAATTCGAAAAGCATGCTAGACTTTCAATGAAACGTTCAGATATAATTGAGCTGCATTCGTTATTGTGAGCGTATCACCGAGAATCAATCAATTACGAGCTCATCAAAATCTCTATAAGAAAAGCTCTGTGCGAATTTCGAAGTCGATTCTACTCAATAGACGATCGTACCGCGAAGTCGACTTCGCGAAAACAAATCCTGGCGAGTCAATCTTCATTCTCTGAAATCTTTTGACCAACAAAGACGCTCACGAAATGAAATATGTAGAAGAGATGGTAATCCGAGTATAAAGTCAAATTCCTCCAAGGAGAGCAATGGTTTGGCTAATTTTTACGACAGAGTAAAGCTATATATCATCTACGAAAAACTGGATTCCAGTACAAGAAAAGAGTTTGAAGAAGATCTCGATTGCGTAAAAGCTAATGTTGGGTTATTAAACTTAAAAAAAAAAAAGAAAAATTGAAAAATATTTTCATTCGTCTGGAACCACTTCGGTGGTAGCTGAATGACTGCGGTGAGATCATTTTTTAAAGATATATGCTGAGAAGTAAGAAGTTCCAAACCATTGGGAGAGAATCAGTGAAATCAAAGAAGTTCATCAAATTGCTTTAAATTGAACGAAAAACATATCTAGGTTTCATACTTACTGGTTGACTGTAGTATTGCATGTAAGCTTGCATTGTGGCCATCGGATCAGAGCCAGGAGTGGCTGTGTAGCCTGTGGGGGGTGGGGGTATGGGAGTAGCCGTAGCAGTCGGGACTGCTGGCCACTGGCCCCAGCTCTGCATTTTTTTAAGAAACCCACAATAGTTCTAGCTCAGTTTGAGCCAAGCAAGCTAACACATTGTTGATGATTTATTTCAAGATGTCCGTTGAGCTACAAGCTATTCAATGTTGGGAGAAAAGATATTTGTTATAGTCATCAAAAGTCATTCAGATAAATTATAGGACTTCGCAGTCCATTATTTTCGAGTATCGCCAGTTGATATCAATTGTTGTAGGTTTGTTGATCTGGTATAAATAAATACGAGAAATGCCATAAGAATCTAAAAATTCGAATCGATTAGAAAATCTCCCCGGGGACTGGTTCATTACGAGGTGGAATGATCGGATTTTCATTATGGATGAAAAGTGTGTTCGCATTCATATGAACAGGTCATCATGATAATTTGTAGGGAATATATACTTCAGTATTATTGGAAACGGTGATTTTCATCACTGGGATGTTGGATATCTAAGAAATCAATAAAACCCCACGTATGGATTCATGAAGATAACTCAAGATTGTATGCTGTCCAACTACAAGTAGCCCCCTCATCGCTATGTCGACAACTGAAAATGTTTATACCAACCATAGGTCTGTTAGTAAGTCCTGACTAAATTCAACAAACCCTTGATTTTCGATGGATCAAAATACCGCTCCTCTTCAACCATCGGTCCTTATGATAATGGAATCAGTGACTGGTCCACCATTCGATAGGATGGACCATTTCTTGAGCAGGGGTTTTCTCAGAGTATAACTCTTTTTTTTTCAAAATCGAGAGGTATAGACCGTCGACCCCAACGAAGACTAGCACATCTATATTTTCAAACTAAACAGCACATCTCGCCTATGCTTAAGGCGATGCGGTCGCCGTGCATGCTAAAGCTATTTGCACTTTTATTTAATTCTCTTGCGATTTAGGCGAAACGACGAGAAGACGAGTGTTGATTATCATCTAACTCGAGTTCGTCTTCTCGTAATTTCGCCCAAATCGCAAGAGAATCGGATAAAAGTACGAATTACGAAGTGCCTATATTATAGGTTAGGAGGTGTCTGCGATCAAGTTATTCGCGCTTTTCTTCAATTCTCTTGCGATTTGAGCGAAACGACGAGAAGACGAATTCAAGTTGGATGATAATAAGTATTCGTCTTCTTCTCGTTTAGTCCAATAGTCTAAATCGCAAGTGTATCGGACAAAAGTGCGAATAACTTTCAGCGTTCACGGTGCACGGTGACCGCATCGCCTCAAACATTGGCGAGATGTGTCAGTCTTCGTGTGAAAATTTAGATGAGCTTGTCTTTGTGGGGGCCGAAGAGATAGAGAACAAATGTAGGGTTATGTATAGCCTCCAGCTTTCGAGCCGTGACCAGTGAGGTTGATAATCCAAACAGAGTGATTTTGATCTATTATGGAGGAGTGGTGTTTCTTTACCGGCTAGGGTCCTTCCTTAAAAAGGCTCAAGCGACTGTGATTTTGCTTCATTATTTTTAGTTCAAAACTCGTGTTATTTATTGAACCTATCTCATTTCCGACTTCATGATATAGGTGCAATCAATAACGAAACGCTTGAGCTAAACATCGCGGACCAAAACCACTGTCTTGAACCTCATTATGAAGACCGTAGTTACAGGCGATTCAGAAGTTTCGGCTCGAGAGAAATTCTTGTCAGACCTCTTACAACGACGTGGTCACGGGGACGGATCGTTTCCGAGATTAGGACGTTCACTAGAGTTATCATTTGCGATCGATCATCTTCTTTTGAGAAGTATTTCGCCCGCTTTTCTTCATTCTCATATATCAGCTGCTCAAGAAAATCCTATTCTAGAATGTAGATATCGAATTTTCGGGGATTTTATCACGGTCTATGGCATAGTTTACTTGGAAGGGTGCGGTTTTGTGGGTCTTGCGTTTTAAATCTTCGTTGCAAAGTTTTTTACATGATAACGAGACATACGCATTTTTTGGGGGTGTGTCAACAGAACTGTTCTTCTACAATTCTTTATGAAATCTTAGAAGAGAACCTTTCAAGGAATACGTCCAATCCGGAATACACTGGAATATCAACTACAAAAATAGAGAAGTATGAAACTGATACTGATACCTTGCACCTGTTCCCACTTAAGTGAGTCGAAACAAGCACGAAGTAGGTTATATTTTCCAAATTTTCGGCAGGCATACCAGACATGAAATCTGTCCTCTCTCCAGAATATTTTTATGTGAGTTTGAGAGCTGGATAACTTTGTAAGGATAAATTTGATGAATACTGAGAAAAAGGTCAAAGATAAAAGTTGTAGAAGATGTAAAAACGAACAGATTGAGCCTAGATAGATTGAAATACGATGATCTGGAGGCTCGGCGAATCAAAGTAATCGAGTACCCTCTCCCGCTGATGGCACTCGATTACTTTGATCTTGATTTGTGGGCCTTCAGATCATCCTATTTCAACATATCTAAGCTCAATTTGTTTGTTTTTTGATCCTCTACAACTTCTATCTGGACTTTTATTTGTAAATTGAACTGTTCAGGGAATAATCGACAAAAACATGTTTTTTGGCCACTGATGAAAAACGAAACCGCAAAAGTTTTTGGTCACACTTATCGGATTCGGTACCCGCTCGATCTCTCCTTCCCGAATCACTAACTTGTATCTGGGTATATTTTATAAATTTTTTACAGGCAGACCGGACTATAAGTCCCGTTGATCATCTCAAGATCATCAAATACGTACACGCATTCAAATCAGAATTTCACTCAACAAATTAATTTGCAGAGTAGCTCCTGAATTCGTCAAAAGGCTCATAACCAATGTGCTCCACCGAGATGGCCATCGTGCCCCCCCCCCCCCACGCGACCCTCATGGCCATTTTCAGCAAATCTTCAAGTGCTCGGAATAATCACCTTCAAAAAAATGTTGGGCTCCGACATCGTTATATACCGGTTCTTAGTATATGTCCACGCTTTTTTGTTTACCCAAAAAACCTATCCATGAAGTTCATTCGATTGAGTAATTACGGTTTGCTTCGAGCGCTTCGTTTAAGATTTGAAGCCGTGGAACGGGATGGAATCGTCTACGGCATTGGGAACAGGCTGTCTCCCCTTTCCACGGCCACAAATCTTGGACGGGGTGCTCCGAGCGTCCGGAGAAAATCATCGTCGAATATGCGTTCGGTAGACAACGCTAAAATTGGATAAACCTGTAGAGTCGCGCGTGTTGGAAGAAAAAGTGGCCGTAATACGCCTCCCTTCCCCACACTGTTAAAAAGTTCTGTATGAAAACACTGCATGTGCTTTGAAAACCCAGGCGCCGTACCGGGTCGGATTTTGCCCAGGCTTGGAAACTGGGATTCCACAACACCGCGTTGTGAGAACACAGTAGGGGAGAGTGGGGCAAAGTGGGCACCGTAACATTACAAGGCTCTCAGTGATTCGATTCGGAATGTGATTGCGTGGTCAAAAATTTTTCCTACGAGCCGTATTTATCAGCAAATTCCAAAATGCTGAGACTATGAAATTCTGCCCAGTTTGCCCCACCGTGGGGTAAAGTGGGCAGCGGGTGGGGTAACGTGGTAATTTGGAAATCTCCGCTCCCCAGTCATGTTTTATATTAATTTGAGTACTCAGATGGATGCACCATCAAATACTCCATCTATTTGACTACTCAAATGCTACTAACTCGAAATGTAAACAAACAAGACGGCTTCGGAGAATCTGCTGTTCGAGGTACGTTCGAGTCGGCTGCTTAACGCAGCTGTCGAAGGAGAAAGCGGACCGAGCGGCGCTGCTGCCGCGACTCTATAAGAAATACACAGGAAAAACTCACCAAACTCATGCTCACTTTACCCTACTCGAGGTGCCCACTTTGCCCCATTTCATACTGCTTTTGGAACAATGATTATAATTGATAGAGAGCATTGATTGAGATCCTGCGCATGGGACAATAAAGATGAACGCCTGAACTTTCTGATAAACCCATTCGTGGTATGAATTAGGTCCGTGCCTAGTGAGTCGCAATTCAAAAATAGACAAGAAGTCGGAATCCATACATCAGAATTACGATATTTTTTTCTCATCAACGCCAAAAACCCCAGACTTCTAACTCCTTCCAAAGATAGAATGTATGAAAAGCTTCCAAAATCAATTTAAATCAGATTTTTATCTATCGCCAAATTTATTTAATCGCGATTGACCACTTTACTCGCACTGGCTACTCTACCTCACTCTCCCCTACTGCTCGCGCTCGGGTTGTTTACAAGCTTGTACCGTCAAAATGACCTCACTCGGAAATATACTTTACCTTGCAACATTTATTTGAGTGATAATCTTCAGAATATCAATTAAAAGGATTGCTGATGATGTTGGCGCATCCAAAAGCTTACAGCAGCTCAGATTCGCGGAAGCGAGCGTAAACGAGCCCAGTGCTAGCCTAACCACGCAGCGGTGTGATTCCCCAATGCCGTACTGTGGAATCCCAGTATCAGAGACTGGATGAAAATCCGACCAGCACAGGCCTGGGTTTTTACTCAGAAATTTCATTAGTAGCCACTCACTTAGGGAAAATTGTGCGAGGAGTGCTCTGTTATTATCCTGAAATTGACTGAACCACTCCGGGGAAATTTTTCCCATCATCTTTACGACTGACTCTGCTATAAAAAATTTCATCCGAGGCGCTAACTCAAGTTGTGAGTACATGAAAAATCTGCAAATCCCTAGTAAACACTCAGCTGGCGCTAGTTCCCGCCTATGTGCGGCTCTAGTATTCGCTCACCTGAAAACGAACTCCCGGATACCCGCGTCATGCGATTCGCCACATACCATCAGTGCGCGGATCTGGTAATCTTCCAGAGATGTTTTTCCTATCAAATATTCACTGTATCGTTTTCACTGATCTCAAAAATTGACGAAATTCACAGTCGTAACCAGAATCCGAACAATCGTGTTTGAAAACTTCCTGGGTTAGGTTTGCATCACTCCGGGGCGACCACTGATAATTGTACCCAGTGAATGATTCAAACCCGCAGTTATCCACTGATGAACTAAATAAAAGATTATGCTAAACAATACAAAGTCCCACAATAAACAATCCGCTCGAATCGCCATCGAGTTTCGATGAGTAAGCATCAGCAGTAAATATATCGTGCGTGGTGAACAAAGTGAGCGGTGACTAACTCTGCTTCCGAGAGAGTCGAGCACTAGTTGTTGCACAGGGTGTGCAGCAGCTAAATTCACTGTTGCAACTAGAGCTAGTTGCCGTCCATCCAATTATTTATTGTTCAAATAGTGATGGTGGTGTTATTATGGCACGGTCGTATTCTGTACAGCCTCAGCAACCACGCAGAGAAAATTTGGAGCCAAACATATACATAGAATCCTCTCACGAGCTATAATACCGGAGAGCGCTCCTAACTCAAATATCTACGAATCGAGCAGATTCGTGAAAACGTAGTACAACGCGGGAGAAAATTGAATATTTTGATAACTTTTCATCAGTTTCCGATCAACTTAGAATATCAAGTTGATGGATGGGATATCACAGAATGTTGCTAAATCCTCACAACGTCGATGTTGCTCAATATTCCTAAATCTCAATTATCGCAATAAAGTCAAACGGGTGGGAGGCTACTACTGCCATCATTCTATGCAGAACCGCAGTGAAGAATTTTTGGGGGCGATCATTCCTCAAAAGAAGCGCACACATCTATCCTCATACCCATGCGCACAGCTCCAGCTCAGATCTGGGCTCGGCACAATCTCAAACCGAGTACGCCGCGCCCTCAGTCTGAGAAGTGTGCATGCTCTCGCCGAGCGAGCCGCGCGCCGCGAAAGAGTAAACAACAGTGTTTCGTCGTAAATTTTGCCTGCGAATTCCTCTTTGAACGAACAGGCGAAGCATTACTTCATTCTTTTTGACTTGATCCTTTTACCTGATTATGCAATTGAAGAATGCCTTTGATAACCCAACCCTAATATAATAAGTTCAAACTCACCTATGCGGATATTCAAGACATGTATGAGTTTTACACATGTGTTTCGTATACTTATCGTAGCTCAATGGTAAAGCTTCCGCCTGGTAACCTAAAAGCTCCGGGTTCGCGCCCGATGGAGGTCACTTATTCTTATCTCGTTTAACCCGTCGCTTTTCTCCTAATTCCTTTACATCTGCGAAATACATCATACGATTTCATAATTTTGTCGATTTTTCAAAGCAGTACAATAGGATAAACTATACCGTTTCGTCGCATTTTCCTCACTTTTTTCCAATTTTCTAGACCCTTTCGAAGATATTATATTCAAATCTGATGATTTTTATGCGACTATATATTTCTTCGATTTGGATTCAGAAATGACGCGCTCCCAACATGTGACTATGTATGTCCTTCTTCAGATGATTTATCATCTAATCTTGGAATGGAAATTCAAAGTTTTACAGAAGCGTATTGAGGACATAGTTGGATATCCGAAACCCGTCGTTTCTTAATCCAAATTGAATGGAATATATAGTTTATAAATACTATTAAATCCAAAGAGAATATTATTCCTGCTATTAGGCTCGCGAGTCAAAAACTCAACCAATCGAAGATATCTGGAGAAGAATCCCACACAGATGGAAGTCAGAGATTGGTTGAGTTTTTGACTCGCAAGCTCAATAGCAGGAATAAAATTCTCTTTGAATTTGATAGTATTTATAAACTATATATTCCATCGATTTTGGATTCAGAAACGACGCGTTCCGGATATCCAACTATGTCCCCAATACGGTTCTGTAAAACTTTGAATTTCCATTCCTAGATTAGACAATAAATCATCTGGAAAAGGATATACATAGTCACATGTCGGGAGCGTCATTTCTGAATCCAAATTGAAGAAATATATAGTCGCATAAATATCATTGGATTTGAATATGAAATCTTCAGAAGGGTCTCGAAAATTGGAAGGTAGTGAGGAAAATGCGACGAAACGGTATAGTTCATACTAGTGCACAGCTTTGAAAAATCGACAAAATTATGAAATTGTACGATGTTTTTCGCAGATCTGAAGAAAAAGAAAAAACGACGGGTAGAACGAGATGAAAAAGTGACCTCCATCGGGCGCGAACCCGGGACTCTTGGGTTACTAGGGGGAAGCTTTACCACTGAGCTACGCCAAGTATACCAGACACATGGATAAAACTCATACGTCTTGTATATCCGCATAGGTAAGTTTGAAGTTATTATTATATGAGGGTTGGGTTATCAACGGCATTTTTCAATTGCATAATGAGGTAAAAGGATCAAGTCAAAAACAATAAAGTAGTTCTTCACCTGTTCGTTCAGAGAAAAATCCGTAGGCAAAACTTACGATGAAACACTGTTCTTACTCACTCAGGGCGCGCGGCTCGCTCGGCGAGAGCATGCACACTTCTCAGACTGAGAAGCGGGGACCTCAGTCTCGCGAGTTGTAGCCATACTCGGCGAAAGTTCCCCAAGTCTGCTTCGAAGTTCACATGCGTGCGCTCGCACGATTCACCCGACGACCCCAAAACCTTTTTAGTGCGCTACTCAGAGCCTCGACAAGAAGTTTCCGCGTGCCCCCGGACACCAGGCACCGGGATTTTGCGACCACCTTCACGTTATACAAATGTCAACATAAGTATGGTCATGATCATCACTTGCAGAACTACATTGACAATCAGCGTGTTTCCATAGCAATAAAAAACAAAGTTAATGGCTAGCTTCGAGTTTCTCATGATTTATTTAGTACTTCTAAATCTCGGCACTGCAGTAGCACCGCGTGAAAATTTCTAGATATTGAAAAGGTTATGTGTATGGTCGCCGTCTTTTGCGGGGCGAGCATGATCGGAATACATGTGTGTCGCATGAAGGTGGCCGCGAGATCCCGGTGCCTGGTGTCCGGGGGCACGGAGTTATTGTCGAGGCTCTTAAGGAGGCTCCAGCGTCCGAATGAATTCCGTCATTGAGACACGAAAAAATCCTACCTTGTAGGTGGAATTACAGCCAGTTTTATGGTATTTTCCAAAATGCATGTTACCGACTTCATTTCTGAGGGAAAAACTCTCGAAAAATCGAGGTTTAGCATGGCGTCCCGAAGCCGTAAGCCCTAAAACGACACTACATGGACTAGATCTTGGTGGTTTCCCGTCATTTCTGTAGAAGAAACTAGATTAGTATAAATCAAGTATCGCTGATGAGATTTATATAGAATAAATTGTAAGTTGCCGACCAAGTATGTGCATCGAGTGGGTTGAAGGAAAGAAAATGTAGATCTCCGAAGAGCAACGGCGTCGATCAGCGATGCGACGCGCTGCGGCTCGTATTGAAAGTACATCTTTATATAGCCTCGAAAATGAAGTGGAGTAGAAAGGGCCAGCTACCTGCACGCGCGGCCCGAAGCTTGGTACGGTACCCTACGCTGGAGCCTCCTCAAATTCTAGAGCGTTGCGGAGCTACAGTCTATGATGATCACTTGTATACCATTGTGAATGACTTCAACATGAGACTATAGAGATTGGACATGAATGTCGGGTTGCCTGCAAACAGACGTAAAATGGCTACCGTTCAGTATGGATTTAGCATTGGTAGGGTTAAGGCCACGGTTAGGGCTTTTGTATTATTCAGGTCATTGTTCACTCAGTCTGACACGAAACACTTACGCTTGAACCTTGTCTACTCACTCTTGCGTTTGAAGGATGACCAATGACCGGGACGAGTAAAAAATACAATATCATTAATATTGCTCCATGCAACCAATGCTAAATATTTACCCAACGACAGCCATTTTAAAGGAATAAGCGCCTGTATGACCGCAACCCGACAAGGACGTCTAACCCCTGTGCAGGCAGAGATGAGTAGGGAGATCGCTAGACCTATTGTTTGCACCCGAGCCAAGCTGTTGTGGCGCCGCCACGAAGCTTTCCCTAAACTCGCTCGAGTCGTATGCTTATGCATTATGAGTTTAGGAACAGCTTCGTGGCGGCGCCGCAATCCTATCCTAAAGCATGGGCTTGGTACCGAACAATAGGTCTGGCAATCTCCCTACTCATCTCTGGTACAGGCAACACTGATGTCATAGGCTGTAGCTCCAAAACGCGTTAGCATCCAAGTAAGCGGTTTTGGATACCATCTTCTCGTCTGGTGCCGAAAGGAGATGATTCGATGAGTTTCAGCCAATCGACGTCCCACAGACTATGACCGCTCCTTATTACTGATTTCTCAGTTTGCGTTTCGCGTTGCACATGGAGTTCCATTGTTGAGGAGCCTCCGGAAACAACTATCTTTGGCGTTTTCCTCGTCTTTTTCTGTGCTATCACACCCGCTACTCTCACGACCCCCACTCCCATGACGACCACTTATGAGCGTACTTAGTAGCAAGGGTGACAAGCGCAATGCTTACGCGCCCCTTCAGCCAGGCGCGGAGCACGCCGAGGCACAGGAGGAGCCTCTCCGACTATCGTCTGCAGGCCGGTGGACGAGAGGGGCTTGAGAGGGAGGTAAGAAGATGATCATAAGGAAATTGGAGAAGAACGTCAAAGCGAGTTGTTACCCGAGGTTCTTCGACTGTCACTCTTAAATTGCGAAAATTCAGATCAGAAAGATATTCGCGCACTCGCGAGCTGCGAATTTCCCACGTAAGGGTGATGACAGATGAAGCGCTACGCCACGACGCGCTATCGCACGCCACGGGTTCAAAATTCATTCCAGCGAACCCGACCATCGATGGATTTGATTCATTCTCATAAACCATGACTGTTACTGTAACAATAAATCCTGTCCATCGATGGTCGGGTTCGCTGGTATGAATTTTGAACCCGTGGCGTGCGATAGCGCGTCGTGGCGTGGCGCAAAATCGTAGCGTAGCGCTTTATCTGTCATCACCCTAAGGAGTAAGGACCTTGACAGAAAGCGAACGTTCGCTCATTTTTGCTTCGGCTCTCCATCTTGCATGGCGTCTGCATTGCTCTAATGCCTGCCGAATAGTTGCCCGGTAGACACATAATAAACCTTGCGGGCCGAGGAAGCGGGAAGAGAGAGCAAAACCATCGCGCATCCGTTTCGCAGACCAAGTGGATGGCGAGGGAGGGAAAGAACAAACGCGCACTTCCGGTCTAGGCCTTACTATCTAGACAAAAGAATAACACATGTCTCCGGATTTTTCTATCTAGAAAGAATCTTTAGGATTGTTGTAATAATTCAACTATTCCCAACACACGCTCAGTTGAAATATAAATGCGGCTTCCCATTTTTGGCAGAGAAACTAATTCTGAAAATTTGGGCTAGTAACGCGTCAAGGATAGCAAGAGCTGAGTACGAATTGGTTTTCTTGCATCATTCTACGAAAGTCTTCATGAAAAAGTAATATAATGATGATATCTAGTTAATACAAGTGTCAAGGTATGTCTCCTGGGATGTCAACTTTAGAAGTATGATAGAGCCGTGTTGTATTGAAGGCGACACGACGTTGCGCCACTCAAACACTGATGGGTTCATTCGATTATGCAGCTTGGAGCGCTCGGATCGCGACCAACACCGAGACAAGGTTCGCCTTAGCGCCAAGTAGAATCTACGTAGTTTCTAGGTTCTGCCTACTGTTATCTCTTCTCAGTGCATATGGCGCCACGAGCGCCCTGGGAGTTGGAAGGCTCAAGTATATTGTCTAGTCTACCTGCGCTTCTTCACTTCCATAAAATGTATCAAAGAGTGAATGTGACGAAAAACTGATTGCTGAATACGCTCAATCGATCGAGAAGGCGATATAAGTGAGCTCCAGCGATTTACTCGAGAACAAGATTTGAAGAGGATATTTTCTAAATGAATGCGGCTCCACGAGGCGGTCCGAAGAAAACACCGTGTCAAGGAATGTGACTATATGGATTAAACGAGATCTTCTCGGACTTTACTGATAGAAAAAACCGAGGCCTGAATCGAATATCAAGCACATGGACCCTCGTGGTACCATTTTTTATGGCCTCCAAACGGAGGTTTCTATTTGAAAACCGACAAAAGGAGGAAGAGTTCTTTTAAGCGAGACTTGCACTAGAAATCTTCATTTCTTTGAACCGGCGACTAAACTTCAGACTGCCCGGGTGATTGCGAGTTGGCACGTGTGGGGAACCTGATTGGTACCCAACTAGCCCAATATATACTTCGCATACGGGACTACAATGTATAAGTATATATACATTGTAGTTATATAGCCATATATGCATAGCCAAAATTCCAACATATAAATGTACCTCATATTCTGAAGTATAGTCTTCGAGAAACTACGAGAAGCGCCGAGAAACTGCGAGAACTTTCTAGCTTCCGCGAGTCTCAGACGAGGGGCGCAAGGACGAAGCGCTGCCGTGCCTTACCTGCATCACTTCTGGTCTCCGATAAAAGAGGAGCGCGGGCCCCTAGACCTCTATGAATAGAGCTCAAAAGCCCTGGCAGGGGGCTTGAGGGCCTGGACAGGAAGTGCGAATTTGATTCTTTTCTCCCGTGGCGCTTATGCTTATACACGGGAGGAGAAAACGAGCAAACGCGTAAATAATGTAAAGGCGAGTTCCCGTCACGTACGTTTGTCCTTAGAATCACACGCCGCGCTTCTAGTTCTCAGTACGGACTCACCCATCAACCTTTCTGTTCTTGTCGAGAGAATTGAATATTGACATTAATAATTGAGAACATAGATTGTATGGCCTTTTTTCCTTTTCTGGGATATGACTCTTATGTACTTCGTAGAAGTTATTGAAATGTGAACTTCATCGTTCAAGTGATCATTCTAGTAGGTATAGTACAACACGATCATCTTATTGCCGAAAAACTGCGAGGAAGCGGAGAGGAGGGGCTCAAAATCTCCGGAAAACGCGTTGACATATTTCGTGTAGGTTCCCTAATCTGATTGACTCGTTTACCCCAATATAGTGAGTGATCGATCGATCACCATTCCGAGACTCCAGATCTGGTTTAAATAAGGTATTGCAGCTCCCATGAGTTGTACTTGTGGCAGTTCGTTCGAATGTACCTCTTTGAGTTGAATTTTTCAGACCGTTACTGTACTCCCTTCGGCAACTGCTTCGGCATCTCGAGATAAGAGTTTGATATGTTCAATAAACTCTTTAGGACGACAATGCAGATATATTCTGGAGTCATCTGCGAATACCGCACATTGGGTAAGTGTGGGGGCATCAGGAAGATCGTCGATGAAAATACGGAAGAACAGAAGAACTAGAACGCTCCTTTGGAGAACAACGGTCACTAGTGAAAGCCAAGAATTACGCATACCATCTACAAGATGAAGAGCTTGTGGACGAACGATGAGATAGTTAGTAAAACCGGGTATGACATGGTCACTGCACTCCATTCTCCTAACAAGGAGGTCCAGAGGGTTCAAGAACTGGATCTGGCTGAAACTCTGGAAATCATGTTCTTTTAGCAGCAAACGATGACACCCAAAGCCGCAGAGTCTAGCGCTTAAGCGTTTTGAAGCTACGACCTATGGCTTACGCTTTACAGTGTATTTACATGTAAGATTTTTTTCTTATACATAAATGTACTGCCATGCATAGGTCACGAGTTGAGGCTCGGAAACACTTAAGCGTTAGACTCTGCGGCTTTGGTTGTCATACCTTTGGTGCTCAAAGGAGATGATTCTCCGTGATTCACCCAAATCCAGCTCCCAAACTCCTTAGACTCTCCTAGTGAGCTTCATCAAGAGTCTGATATGTGGCAGAGTATCGAACGTCTTCGTTCAGTTAGAAGAGCTCGATGTTGTGAGTACTCGGATGTCAATGGCAGCCCGAACATCTTCGAGAACTCCAAGAGAAGCTGATTGGGTCGGATCCTCTGTCTTCTGTCACAGGTGCGATAAGTGTCCACAGGAGCGTATAATGGATGAAGTCAAATTCGGAGTCGAACGGCCGATGAGCAATGCTATCCGAGTGGCGGTGTTCACATTCACCCTGCAGGGTCCAAGAGAAGGCGAATCGTCTGCTGTCAAGTCCCGTGCGTACACGGATAACGGGTATCCTGCGTATGATGTGTATTCTGAGTGTACGCGATCCCGAAGCTATTCTTGAGTGAATCTCAATGGTGGGGTTCAAAGTCAGACTTTCTTCCTTGGTAAAATTCGAAGCTGATAGATGATTCGAGAACTGTTTGTGGACCAATCTTACCAGGATTTCTGATAGTTCAGGGAGTTGTGCGACGACCAAGGTATTATACGGTGTCTGAGGGGCAGATAGTTTCGGGAGAGGGATGATTGAAGTTCGTTTCTATGTACTCGGGAAATGACCAACTGACGGAGAACCATTGATCACACTCGTCAAGTAAATGTGGATCGCACAAAATGCTAGCTTAGTCACAGGGAAGGAAGTTTTGTCTGCACGCATATCCCAGGGCCCGGTGTCGCCAAAAGCTTTTGACAACATGGGTGAAGTTCACTCGAGTGGAGTCGAATGTTGAAATACTTGTTGGCAGGGGTATTGAGCCAATAAGGTCGAACTCCACATGTTTCCAAGTTTTGCCAGGATGTTGTTACGCTGTACGATACTGTTTCAATGGTTATGCATCAGCGAGTTCGAAGAAAGACAAAAGAGGACGAGATACACTTCCTAGTTTTCAAGGTTTACTCCATCTGGATGTGGGGTGAAGAGCGGATGCTAGCCCGTCAGCAATATACACGTTTCCAGCCGTATCCATCTCTCATTCGACTTGTGCTCGTTCTCTGCGGCACTTGTAGAGAGGATCTTGCACTGAGTATCATTGGGAATGCGGAACAACTCAACACGCTCAACCACAAAGAGACGAATATCAGCTGACACTCAAGATTAATCGAGGAGGTGCTTGGGATATTCGAAGGGTGAAAGATGGTCAACTGCGACTAGGGTTGCTGCAGTGATCCACGGTACAGTGACCCACAATTGGATCTTTGCAAGGCTATGATGAGCAGGAAAACTTATGTTCAAGGACCTTAGAATTATTTTACTCTTTGGGCTTAGAAAATAGTCAAGTTCGATATCTACAGGAGGAATGAAATTGGATGGCGTTCGTGGATTCGCCCCGTGAGCTCCGGCTTCCGAAAAAGAGAGTCGGTATCTTGGTCTACCACGGTCCGAGGATGAATTACCATTGAGCTCACTTCGGATGAGATCCACCAGCTAGATCTGACTGGTCTTTGCCAAATTCTCCACAGAGATAGGCTTTTGGGTGGATGCTCGTGGTTTGATGCAGTGTTCAATCTCAAGGAAGTGATAACCTTGAGCAAAGCGGATATGAAATTTTCATGTGCGGATTTCAGATTATGAACAGGAGAGAAGAAATACCCTAACCATGTTAATTTGCGATTACCTCGGTAGTTTAGAGGTTGAAGCACCGGCTCTGGAAACTGGGGATTGCGACTTTAAGTCTGACAAGGAGAAGAACTTTTCGTCGCTATCTGAGAAAATTCCTGCATTTGCAGACCATAGGAATAGTGGTGCCATGAAGGTCCATGAGCTTGATTTTGAATGTATTTCTAGCGACATCCATCGGCTTCGATGAGGTGCTCGAATCAACGACAGAATCACACTTCTCGATAATTTCTATCGAATGAGGGAATATATATTTATAGTGTACCGACGTCGAGACAACAAGGCGTCCAGGATTCAACCTCGAGGTCACGATCGGATGTAGGTCGCAAGAAAGGTGATCACATGCACTGTCGCTTGCTGTGCACGCTTCTATCATACGAACACTCGCAGCCCCTCTCCACTAAGAGCGGAATTCGGCAGAAAGAACTTTGGCGAGCACGGCATTATCTACTCAAGTGCTGCTCGGTAGGTCGAACCGAAACTTCGGGAGAATCTACCAAACGCCTGGCTATGGCTACTCGAAGCACGGTAAACAAATACTCCAGAGCCGCTCGTTGATATGAAAGGCCGGGCAGTACATCTATATGAACTTGCAAGTCGGCGCGGCGTTGACCAGCTCGACGTATTGTAATAAACGTGTTCTAACTCGCGTATGATTATCTCAACTGGGCTCTAGGTACGTTAAAAGAATCTTGATGAGCTTCAGCTTTCCTTTATGACATTCGTGGACGTTTTCAGTGCATTATTGCACTACATGGAGACAATGAAAAAATGGAGCAGAACACAACGCGGCACATTACCTTGCTCGCTCGGCAGAGCACGGTAGATTCTGACTGGTTCCCCGGTTCTGCCTACCGAATTCCGCTCTCAGTAGATCCCTCTCTCCTTCCGTCTTCGCTAAAGGATAGTGGTTTTTGGGTCGATTACTGAGCTAATCGTTAACTCAACGACGACACACGAGTTCATTCGACCCGCCTCGCAGGGCTCCACAACATTATAGAATATTCCTCTCCTCAGTCGCTTGTTTTCAAGTAAAGTGCTGAAAATCACTCTAGTTAGCCTCTTAAATAATTTCTGAGCATGTTCAACAAATATTGAATGATTACATCAACATATTTGTAATCCGTTCAATGTCACCTCCTTGACTCACTACCTCACTAACTACTTCGTTTTATGAGAATCATTCCTTATGGGCTTTACTGTTGAACAGATGGAACGATCACTGCCTGCGCGCGGTGCCCGGGTTTGGCACGTTACCTAACGCTGGAGGTTCCTTAAGACATTCGATTTGATGCAGTAGAATTCGAAGCATAGTGGGCTGAAGAGTCAAATGCTCCAAGATATGAAACCTGTGAGCCCTTGGCGTCTCCGAGAGCTCACGATACTCGGATTTTGAATCAAAGCGATCAGAAGATTTGTACATGTGTTGCTCATGTATATTTGACGTAAAAACCAAATCAGATGGGTTCCGTTTTCCCCCTTTTTGCAGAAGGAATTGTCCCGAAAACGCAGCCTCACGTGCAGCTTTTCTCGCCACATCCCAGGTGAATGATCCGTATGTACATAGTGATGAGTAAGGTGATTGCCGAAGCTTTGCCGGCGGGCCGAGCCAATTCGTTTCCATACTATTCTTTTCGGTATTCTCAAACTCCTCTGCTACGTGCTGTGGCATGAGCGTAGGGATCGAGAATTTGGAAAAAGCAGATCCTATCGGGCTGCCAACATAGTTTTGGCCATTTCGCTACTCGTCTCTGGTATATCTAGATTATAATATTCAGATCCGCACGAGAGTTGGTCAAAACCCGGTGGAAAGCGCCACAACAGCTACGCTTGGATCAAAAATAACATGGGAATCGGTCTCAATGAAGCTGTAGTACCACCTTCCACCGAGTTTTATTCAACGGCGGAGCACATTAGCCGTGCTCTTTCACAGTTTTCAACTCGTGGAGTACGATACCGACGATTCCGAGTCTAGGGAATAAAGCAGAGAATCAGAGATATTTGGTGATCCACAATCGATGCGAGCTACTCTATAGATAGTAATCTCGCATCTTAAACTGAGCTATTTATTTAGCAAGGTGGAAGCCGGGAGTATGAGAGTTTTGCCTCGACACTGGTCCGGCGTTTGAAATC
Source organism: Eretmocerus hayati (assembly GCA_029851415.1). Classification (NCBI taxonomy): domain Eukaryota; kingdom Metazoa; phylum Arthropoda; class Insecta; order Hymenoptera; family Aphelinidae; genus Eretmocerus; species Eretmocerus hayati. Next base: position 160,658,757 of record CM056741.1, on the reverse strand, counting down.
CACTCCATTCGTCTCTGGAGCTCAACATCGAGGAGATGATAGATAGTCAGGGAGTTCATGAACACTGTGGTGTGACATTTTGCAATACCTAAATTAGGTCTAAAGACGTTGTGTTCCATCTTTCGATCACGAACCCGGCGTAAGACGACCCGGTTCCGAGGGAACCTTTCATCATCAATTTGTAAAATAATCATTTTGACCGTTTTCTAAGTCTTAATTCGTGATGGCTAAATCCCCTAAGGATGATAGCTAATAATTAGAAATGTCTAGAAAAGAACGTCGGGACACTGCGAAGGGGCGCATTACGCACCGGCTCAATTCCAAAAACCGATGTGTGACAAGGTCAGGTGTAATATTCAGTAATATCTGGAAATTGGGAGCATCACGGATACCATGTTTGCAATTGATGAATCAATCGTGACCCATTTTGATAAAATGAGAGCTGAATCAGATATGACTCCTAGGGCTCTCATGTATCAACTTTCATGATATCCGAAGATGAACAGTTACATGAATTTGCACAGGCAATACGCTACAAGTCGTACTACTACGAGTTGCTGTAATAATTCAGCTCAATAAACGCTGTATTGACGTGAGTTTGAGGACGATCCGGCTCAAGTTTAGGTCATCCAAAATCTTCATCGATTAGCTCAAGAATGAACTGCATTCTCCAACTCGAAACCGAACTGCTCTCGGAGGTCCACGGATTATACATGGCTTTTGAGCGCAACTGACAAGAGGTTGCGGAGAGGCCAAATGGTTGGCGTAGAGAAGTTCGTATCTAAGTCCCGGTCGAGCAATTTCTCTCCTTCACTCATATTGATGTCATCCTTTGTTAACTCAAGGGCATGCGGTAACCGTGCAAGCTAAATATTGTTCCCATTTCCCTCGAATTCTCTTGCGATTTGGGTTAAACGACGAGAAGACGCACATTTGTTATCACCTAATTTGCATGCGTCTTCTCGTTGTTTAACCCAAATCGCAAGATGGTTCGAAGGAAATGGGAACAAAAATGTGTGTATGTTATAGGTTAGGATGTGCCAAACGCCCAGTGGTCTCCACTTTCCTGCAATAATCTAATGATTTGGGCTGAACGTTGAGGTGTCGAGAATAAATCGGACCTTAACAATAACTAGCCAACTCATATCAAACTTTGTACCATTAAAATGTTCACATGAGTGTTAAATGGAAGTTTACAGTCATGCTGCGCGGCTACCGCATGCCCTTAACATTGACGTGCGCTTAAGCTTCGTATGTCTTTTCTTTATCAATTTTACGGATCTTCACATCATACGATTTTTTGCCCCCCAATGCGCATGGCGCTTGGAGACTCCGAAACATTCCACATCGGTTGAGACTGGAACTCACAACATTTCTTCCACTTCCGCGCTCGTAAATTCAGTCTCGCATCATATGACCCGTGATAACGTCATGTAGTTACTCATTGCGTTTACGTGACCAGTGATAGCGTCACGTGACCCCTGATTACATCACACGGCAACCTTTCCTATCGCCACCTTGTTATTCTCGGGGCGAAAGCAGCCCTTCCGAGCCTTCTTTACCAAACGCCCCGGACACCTCCGGAGATGCATCTTTTCAGTACACTTGCATCGAGAGCCTGTGGTTTCCGCCCCGATGCCGGGGCAGAAAATCCCGCATTGCCGCCCAGGGAAGAAAACGACTGAGCATGCGCATCAGAACTCGGGCTGCGCCCTCGGTCTGCTACAATGCATGCTCCGTTTTTTAACCTGTACAGCGGTGCGGGATTTTGCCCCGAAATCGGGTCGGAAACCATAGAATTTCGATGAAAGTGTACTGAAAAGAACTATACGCACCTCGAGATGAAAGCAACTCATTGCGGCCACAGGTATGCCGCTCTTGCCTGGCGGCTCGTGCGGCAACTCACCCGGACCGCAATGTGCCACTTTCTGCCCCTCGCGGACGCAGGCGCGTAATATACTATTCCACAACCGGCGCGAGTTCCACGATTTTCTTGAGTCACGAATCACCGTGTGTAGTTTTCGTATTCTGCATTTCGGTCTCGGAGTCGCAGTTATTGTCAGAAACCATGAGTGCTCTCATTTGCCTTCCTCCCCTGCCTTGCGCCCCTTGCAGTGACATCCTTGTGAACTCTGAATCCCGACCAAGTTATTTATTAGCTGATGTAAGATCTTCCAAAAGTTGAACTCTTTGAGCTCGCGTACTCGCACCCCCGGTCGGGCGAACGATCTGGTGGTGGAGGAGAGAGACGGCGCTCAGTCCATGGATAGTCGCTGCACCAGTTACAGAGTGTGCGCACCACTCACCGAGGCCATGCATCAACGAGACCTGCGCGGGCTGCGTGAGACCAGATAACTCGCACGACTGGGAGCGCTACAGGCTACAGAGCTGGTACCCAGCCAACTAGCGACCCGCGCGTCGATCAGCCGAAGGCTGGGCCGCCGAATGGGCAAAGTTGAATTCGCTCATTGACAGGAATTCCGAGGACACGATTGACACGTGACCTTCGTGATCTACTTGTCAGGCAACCATTGATAGTATGCGATAGAAATTGATCAAGAGCTCGATGAAATCCATTCCCTCATTTTGTTTTCGCGCCAGCAATACCCGAGATATTGAAAATGCAATCGTAATCGTTTCTATTGGATTGATAGTCGAATAGAGAATGGTCGTGAACGGCACCACAGCCTCGAATGATTCATGATATAGTTGTATCAAGAGTTTTGCTCATCCATCTGCTTGATTCCAACTGAATAAAATATGTCATGTCTAGTTGTACTATGAAAACTTCGGGCATTTATAACACGAAGAACATCAGGACATGGGCTTAGCTAGCTCTCAATTAATTATTCTAGCATAATGTTGAGATGATGAAGGATACAAAATTTAGATAACTTCTTGTTAACTCAGTCATCACTTGAACAGGGCAGGAAATACCGATGAAGTTGTTCAAATGTTGCATTATCTGGTCAGCTGTCAATTGGAGCGATCATAATGATAAACGGAAGGATACCAATACTATCAATGGAAAAGATTTACCCGACCCAGACTCGAAACATGGGCAGCTTGGGATTTTATACCATGAGATGACACGAAACTGATTTATAGATTTCATTTCATTTTGGATGGGGGGTCAAACTTCTGTGGTAATTTGGGAATTGATCTTCATTTATCTTGAATGCTCAGCAACAAAGTAATCGGTTACATCTCCAAAATTATCATAGAAGTTCGCCCCCGATCCGAAATGAACCGGAATTCAGAAATTAGTTTCGTGTCAAACACTGGTATATACTGATTCCAAATGAATCAGAATTAGGCTGAATCAATCCTTGATTCAGATTTTCTACAAAATTGTCTCTTTCCAAGGTTGTGACTTCGACGCGAAGGGTCATAGAAAAATTCTTCATAGGACAAAACTTGTAGATTTTTTGATGATCTACAATATCACATTCGATTTCCATGATCAGACCACTCTCGTCGAAATTGTAGAGTAAATGTCCCGATTACTGCGAGTTTTCAGGGTACCTCGACATTGCGCATCGCGGATTTTGTGTTCTCATAAAATATCGAGCCCGTAGTTTCTCGAGGGTGTTGGTCCACATCTTGAAGAGATATCCGGAAATATTTAGACCGATCTGAGTTAATGATGATTAATGATTGATTGAATGCCGATTGAAAATTGGTGCTCCTATCACTGCGTTCGATCCCGCATTCCTGTGCGTGTATTACTGCGTTCCGTCTATGACTGCGATGATGAAACTATGGGCTTTGAACGATTTCGAGCTATTTCTACTGGGCCGTCGTGTACATACATCTAGCTGATAAAAGGGAGTCACCGATCGTAGCCATAGATTACGTCTAGTATGTAAAAATTCGAGTAGTTGTCGCGAATAGTGAGCAGCAAGGGTCACGTGCTCGGGGCGCGGTATCTTGACCTACGAATGCGCTGTATTTACATCGTATCCAGCTATGGGTCGACAAACTATCATCGGAACCAAGTTTGGGATGCACGTCCGATTCCTGCATGATCATTCATTCATCAATTCATTGAGCGAAATCGTCTCACGAGATGTCCAAAATGCACACCTAATAGCCAAGTTACTCGTTACACCACATACACAGAACTAATATCGCCGCTATCAATAACAACATTCATACAGGGCTTCATATTCAAACCGTATCATTTTTGCATTATCTCGGCACTATTTAATCTACCAGAATCCCCACATTTTGAATAATGCGATTTGTGTGAGCATGGGCACTCATCTGGTACGATACCAGCAGACGACACATCGCTGCTCGCATCGCTGCGGGATGATGGCATCGGACGATATCGCTGTCTAAATGGTATCAAATATGATGTGGACTTCAAAAAATTAAAAAGTGCCAGAATGATGTAAAAAAAGATATGATTCCAATATGAAGTCTTGTATGAATGTTGTTATTGATAGTGGCAATATTAGTTCAGTGTAGGTGATGCGACGAATGTGAACAAACAGTGCGCGCGAGCGTGCATAACCTAGATATTGGTTGTGCATTTTGAACGTCTCGTGAGAAGATTTTGCTGAATAAATCGATGATCGGATCATCATGCGGGGGTCGGATGTTCATCCCAAATTAGGTTCCGATGATAGTTCATCGTCCCATAGCCGGATACGATGTAAATACAGGGCATTCTTAGGGTGAGTTACGGCGCCACGAGCACGCGACCTTTGTTGCTCACTATTCGTGACAATAATAGTATATTACGCAACAAGTGCGAGAAGGTCAATTTCCGCACAAGTTGCCAAACGAGTGCAGAAGAACACATTTACGCACGCTCGCGAAGCGAACGTACGTAAATATGTACTTCTAGGTGTGCGAGAAGTTTCGAAGTGTGCGTGAATGTTACTTCTCGCGCAAGTTGGCAACGTAAGCGGAAACTTCTCGCACGTGTTGCGTATACTATTTTTTGCAACTGTGCGCGAAGTTGTAATTAAATGCACCACTGTCCGAGCAAGATTATCTTGGAAACGAAGTTTTCACAAATTCAGAGGGATGACGTGACATCATATTTTGGAACTGTGCGTGAATGAAAATGCATCAGAGCGAGAAGTTAATTCACGCACACTCTACCAGTGCGTAAATGTAAAACTGTGCAAGAAGTCATTCACGCATTGCTTCTCGCACTGTAAATAATGAAGAGAAGTCTCATTTTTTTACAACTTCGCGCACACAGTTGCAAAAATAAAATTTTCACATCCTACACGTAATCTATGGCTACAATCAGTGTCTCCTTGTGATAAGCTAGATGTATGTACACGATGATCCTGGAAGAATTGCTGGAAATCGTTCAGAACTCGTATATTCATCATCGCAGTAATCGGTACGCAATAATAGGCAAAACGCAATAATACCCGCGAAGTAATGTGGAATCAAACGCAGTATTAGGAGCACCGATTTTGGCATGTAATTGATCATTTCACAATCAACTTGGATCGGTCTGAAATTTTGGGGGTATTTTTCGAAGACGTAGACCAACAGCCTCAACAACCTCGGTCTCGATCTCTTATGACAAACAAGGAATCTGCGATGCGCAATGCCGAGGTACCCGAAAAACTCGTAGTAATTGGGACATTTACCTATGTGACCGATTGATGGATAATTCTTTTGAATCTTCAAAGTCGATCGAGGCGAACTAAAAAATGAGTGAAAATCGTTTGAAACACATGAATCGATGATTTTCGTGTGATCTTGAAGGTGCTTCTCGCGAAATTGCTGTACAACGAACTGGGTAAGAGAATTTTTTGATTTACTGAGACTATTCATTATTCTTTTATTTCGTGTGTGACCCGTCAGGGCGAAATTACATGACCGGAAAAATTTGTCCGGAGCGGTAGAATGATTTGGCCGGAAGAAATGCGACCAATCAGAGCGAAGCCGTGGCCGGAGAGACAGACGATTCTAATTTACACGGACTGGAAAAAATACGAGAACAGACGGAATCGCCAATTTCGCAATGCGAATTATAAAATATACCAAGCTTTTGACGAGGCTTGAGACTATCCGATTATTGGTCGATTATCAACTGGTTTTAATAATCATTACATGAGATCTCTCTTGCTCTCCCGAATAATGATTAGATCCGGACGGCAAATTTGGACTTTTTTCCGTCCGTGTGAATTGTAGAACTCCAACTTGTCGGCGACGGAAAGTTTGTTCGAACGTCACCAACAGTAGCTCATTCGAGTTAATATTTCATGAGAAAACCTTATATAATGATAAAGCTATCTACCGATGCAGATTATGGAGTTCATAGGTTATTACGAGTCAAATGTAGAACTATCAATAGAAATCATCGGAATATCATTCGCAGCAGACCTAACCTCCATGAGTAGCAGATTACATTTTTTCCGGCGACTCTTTTCCGTTCTCGCCGAATTTTTCCGGCCATGTGATTTCGCGCCCAGGATTGGTACGGAATCTGAAAACTCGGTAAGGAAGGACAGTCTGTGTTCCAGACTACTTTCTTAGCACTTATGACATCCCGAGCTTTCATTAATGGAAACATTCTTAAGTGTCATATTCAAATCGTCCAAAATTTGTATCTGAACCCAGCATTTCGCATCTGTCTAGAATCTAGATCCAAAAACATGAGTCATGCTGAAATTTTTAATGAAGACCGAGGTGATGCTTCAAAAAGTCTTAGGTCGAGAGTACAACGAAATCTATGAAACTTATATCAGATCAATCCTCCTCCCAATCTAACCAATCACTTCAGTTAATTTGATAGAGAATACCATAATGATCCCTCGGGACTATGGGAGAAAGTTTTCGGGAAGCCATTGTTGAGTGTAAAACCGCGAGCTCTTATAGAATCCGGATTTATAGTGTTTCTATATTGGAAAAATGGACTATATTAGCAGGAACAGTGCGAAGCCATGCGCATTCAAGACCAAATTAGAGCCCACAGTCTAATTACAGGGTGTCTAGCGGGAGGGGTAAGGAAAATTCAAGGACCATTCGGGGACATTCCAAAGATGATTTTTTCAATTCAAGGACATTTTTTCGAAATTCAAGAACTGTCGTTGGATCGATCATTTGGGAAAATCATTTGTCCTATCGTGAATCAGTGCAGGATGGAATCAAAGTGAATACCAAGTAGTTAGAACTCATTTTAATTCGTCACAATATATTAGACTCCACGAAATTGTTGCAAGATAGCATGTCACAATACATCAAATCACATATGATACTGAATAAAAATCAATGAAATGACACTGCAAATCAATTTGACTAGAAATATACAGGTTTTCAAAATATTATTTTAAAAATCTTTCGAGTCTTGCAATGTCTTGGTCAATCAAAGCTTGTTCCTCCTTGAAAATTAAGGACTGTCTCTGTCTTTTCGCCCTGAGATTTCATCTGCAGCGCGTTTTCGTTTCAATCCATTCTCTTCGTCTTCCGAAATTTGATGTTGTAGATAGTTTTTTCTGTTTCTATGAGCATCAGTAAAAGCTTTAATCATATCTTTGGTTATGAACGTGTTTGGAACTCCTTGCCATTCTGACGGCATCGTGCACACAACGTTGTGCGACGATACTTTCGATTTACAAATTTTTAGCTAAGAATTCTCTATTTAATGAGAAACTTCTCTCAACAGCAGTAATTCCGTGGAACAAGATGAGAATCATTTGAAAAAATTTTTTGAGCTTATCGGAGCATTTTTCTCTTTCCAAAATGTCAAAAAGAAAAGAATCTAACCTTTGCTCGACTATGAAATTGCGTAGCTCTTTTTTAATGAATCGCAACTAACAAGAGCTGAGTATTCTTCGAGAACCGTTTCACCATCTAGGATGTTCATCCTATTTTGATCAATAAAATAATTCACAGCTGTCTTGGCCCTTAGACTTGCCGATTCTCGTTTCATGACAAATGGCGATAAGCAAGTTGCACCTCGGAATAATTTTTGACCCATTGACGTTTTATCCACTAACTTTTGACAAATAGAAACTATGAATTTCTGACATTGCTCTCTTAATTTGTTAATGTATAGTTTTTTCACAGATTTCTGAGGAACTAACTCTCTTTCAGCAGCTAAACCAATGTCAACTGTGCCGATAGGTCGCAGATCATCAAAAAGACTGAGATCTTTTTTGAGAAGATTCGCAACAGTTGAAACTTTCGACATCTGTGATGACACCACCACGCGTGTCATTAAGCCTCTCAACAAAGTGTACAAATCATTTTGTAAAAACGGTAACATAGGAGTATTGGCTTGATATTTCCTTGAGAAGTATTCCATTTCAATGACTATCGAAAACAGAAAATGTAGTTTAGCTTTCTATAGTCTGTCTTTCAGGCCATCTCTAACTGATTCGAAATACTCACTTTTTGGTGGACTTTTCTCAATTTCTTGTACATAAACAGAAAGTGGTTCCACCATTTCACCTGCTTTGCTCAAAACGACTGACTTTTCAAGCCAACGAACAGCACAGAATTTGTGAGGGAATAATGAACAGCGAGTAAATGTTTTGAAATCGTCGTATCGGGTTGAAGTGCCTTTGAACAAATAGTACAAGTTGATGGCAAAACTGTGACGAAATTGCCGACATACTGTTTCAATATAGCTTACTATATGTATATGAGTCATTCTGGAGCAAGCTGGACAAAACCGTCATAGTAATTATTACTATTCCGTTTCCACTGAAAACGGAATACTTCGTGAAACTCATCAACTCTTCTCCTGATGAACTTACACCAGATCTACCCTCAGTCTGAGGGACTGGTAACTGATGAGGGGGGACCACGGGGTCCGGGTCGCCAACCTCCCCCAAGATTTCTTCACTGTTGTGTACTACCGGAAAGATGCAGAATCCAGAGTAACTCCGTCAAATGGACCTCCTGTCCAAAGATACAGCGACTGAGATTAACATTGCCCATATAGGCCCATGTAAAAAAGTGATACATATAGATATACTGGCAATGCTAACGTTTTTGCTTGTAGCTCTGGCCAGGAGGTTCATTTGACGGAGTTACTCTGGATTCTTCATATTCTAGGTGACACAAAACTGTGAAGAAATTTTGGGGATGATTGGCGACCCGGACCCCGTGGTCCACCCTTGTAAGACATAATCCGATGATCTACGTTAAAGATAGTCTGGCGACCATGTCGGGTTCCGTAGCGTTTTGGGGGCTCACCAGATAAAATTCGTCGATTTCCATGTGTAAAGACAGGTTGGATTTGACCTTGGAGAGTACAAAGTCGGCCAAAAATTGTTGTCAAAGAATATCTTCGGATTTTCTAAGATGTTGTTTCGAGCTAGAAGTACCTCTATGAATTCTCCAGGAAACACATTGTACCTGGCAAAAATTCTCAAATTTGAAAGAGTCTGGTCTTGCAATTGTCATACTTTTGTTGTTCGTCTGCAAATTGAAAGTTTTAGATTCAGCATGGCTCAGATTGCTATTTGACGCCTTCTCAACAGAAATAGAGAATCAATCCGCGATAGACTGTTTCTTTCGTCTGCTCCGTAAACTCAAACAGACGTGTATTCTCAGTACTCCTTCAAGCTACATACATTATTCAGAGTCCTGACTTCCTGTACTGCTTCGGCTTCTTTTTGCTAAACTTATTTGGTTACAGCGCGCCCTTCATGTGTCGGAATAGTCAACACCCAGATATCCTCCGAAAATTGTTGCAGAGCTTTGGGAAACTCGTTGCATAAGCCGTTGCAAGACATCAATTTATTCAAGATTTTTCGGTGTTTAATATTCCGACTCACGAGGGACGAGTAATGGCCGTGTAATTTGAACAAAAAGTGGTCAAAGCATCAAGCAAAGCCAGGCCTATCTTATCAGTTTTGAACAGATGTTGTAGCCCCCAGATCTGATGTGTTGAGAGAGCTTCAAGAGCGATTTCAGCCACGATGATCAGGAAATTTCAAGTTGTAACTGAGCAACAACAGTTCGATCATCTCATATAATTGACTTCTTTTAGTCTCTGTGAATTTCGTCCAAGAAAATTATGCAGTCTCATGAGAAACTTGTAGAAGCCTTTCTGACTTAATAACTTGGATGATACGTAGAAATTATTGTCGTTAAGAGTTTGTCGATAACTCTCCGCGGACATTTCTTTTCTTGCACAATCTGATATGAGATTCAAGTAAGTCAAGATACAAGCTTCTGACCCATACTTGGCTATGACTACCTGAGTGCGCGATAATGGTGCCAAAAGATGGTTATTTCTTTGCCCGGGGATATACAATGAAACATCCCTAAGTTCCAAGTTTCGTATAACATGACGCCTTGGCGAGATACTTTCGATCCCCTAGAAGCTGTAGTGATGATTCTCTATGTATTCAGGAATCAGCTGATGAAAGATTTCAGGTCATTTCGAATCAACTACCATCGTTCATAAAAATAAAGACTTTTTATGAATAATGATAAAACAACGTTCAGAGAAGATATTTCAAAATGCACATAAAATATTCTTCCAACGTACAAGCATCTCAAGTTCATCTTTTGCAATTGACCAACTCAGTAGAATATTTTGAGCACCCGTCTAGATTTCATACACTGGGACAAATCGAAAGTTCACCGAATTCCAGATTCGGTAAATTTATATCTGTGGATGTTATACAATTGTTTCCTTATAGCGCTGAAGTGATGATAGCCGATTTCAACAGTATCAGTGCAAAATGAACCTGAGGACATGAATCCGCATTTCCGGAGCTTATATCCAAAAAGTGTGCGATACTTTCATTATAAGGTATGATGGATAATGGTCATGGACCGAAGGAATACTATGCAATGTATTGAGTTCTACCAGCTATGCCGTGAGGTCAAACGTAGACTGATAGAGCTAAAAGCCAAGTGGGTTGATTTTTGCATGTGCTGCAATAGATGGACTGAGAAAAAATTCTACTTCCCAAAAGAAGTCGAGCGATGTGAATTTTTTTCGAGGTTTGGTTGGAAACGACTCGAATTCCAAGTTGAATTTCGTCTCCCACACATTCGATGGAAAATTACATTCAACGAATCAAAACCAAAGCTGATCCTATTCACCAGTATGATTTGTTAGCGCAGAAGCATGATGTTGATTATTTAAAACTAGTTTCATCGTGCGATTGAAATAGAATCATCAATTATTTTAACTCTCGTTGAATGTGCAATTTCCTACAGCCTACCTGCGCTGGGATGAGCTGGGTCATTCAAGTATCTTCAAGGCGATGCGGTCACCGTGCTGTGCACGAAGGAAGTTATTCACACTTTTCTCGGATATTCTTGCGATTTGGACTAAACGAGGAGAAGACGAATACTCATTTTCATCCAACTTGAGTTCGTCTTCTCGTCGTTTAGCTCAAATCATAAGAGAATTTGATAAAAGTGCGAATAACTTGAGCGCAGGCACCTCCTAACCTACAATATAGGTACTTTGTAATTCCCACTTTTATCCGATTTTTTTGAGATTTGAGCTAAACGAATTGGATAAAGAAGAGAATAACTTTCAACGTGCACGGTGACCGCATCGCCTTAAGAGAATTCAGGTGACAAAGGTCGCAATGCGACTATACGAATGAAAATGTATCTCGATCATATGACTCGTAGCCGGGCTGCGACCTGTTCACTTGAATTCACTCAAGGGGGCACCAGCGTTTAAACTTTTCGAGTCGTTCTGATTTGAAAATTTCATGGCGCATACTCTGAGGTATAAGGAATCTATTGCAGTCTTGAAATATGCAGGTTGTCGACCTTATTGGCGGGAAAAAAATCCTCGAAGTAATGGGATTTAACACGGCGTCTCATGAGCGATGACCACAAAATGATTCATATCTCGAAATTTCACAGTTGTACCGCAACCAAATTGAATTTCACTCAGAAGCATGCACGTTGCTGGCGTGAGGACTCGCTGAAGCGCCGAGTCCCACAGCTAAATTTGGTGGCTCTCTACATCTGAAACCACGGTCAAGGTCTTTTCGATAGATAATCTTTGTCCTTGATGAAGTAGAATAGTAAGTGGATTTTTGTCGATCTTGAAGGACGGTGTGGCAAGGAATTGATGGGAAAATTTCTCGTTGTGGCATAACGGAAAGAGTTTCATTCTTTCGATGCTTCATCTACTTGGTTTGGAGACCTCATCATGACAGGTCAAGTTCAAGATATATGAAATACAAACTCGAGATCGAACGTGCTCATTGCGAGGATCGTCCGTCTCTTGTCAAAACATTCGCCAGTAACATTTGTTCTGACAAGAGACGGACGATGCTCGCAATGAGTACGACCGATCTTATATTTGTAATTTATATGTCTTGAACTTGAACTGCCCTGATGAGGTCTACAAACTATGTAGACGAAACGTCGAAAGTATAAAACTCTTCCTGTTGTACCAAAGCGAGGAATTTTTCTATTAATTCTTCGCCACACAGTTTTTCAAGATCGAAAAAATCCACTCACTATTTTACCATGGTCTAAGTTAGAAAACTGATCTCGGTCGGGTTGGTGTGGAACTCATACTACTAGCCCAAGATCTCGGGGGTTCCCTGATGGGCTCCCAACCAAGCCTGCAAAAATGCACCGCAACTCTTCGACCGACGGGGGGAGCACGCGGGGGGGGGGGGGGGCGGCGGTGGTGGTAAGAGTGCGCTGATTGATGATCCCAAAAATCGGTAAGAGATGATGTAGAGAGGTCATTGTCAGTCACCCGAACAATCACTTCAGGACGTCTTCTGGAGCGGGAAATAGGGAAATATGTGTTATCATTTTCAAATCAATGTGCGAAGAATTCGAAGTCAGCACGCTGCCAGGGCGTATCCCTACATGCCCTGTGCGAATATCGGTGAGAGCAAATAGTCAGAGGTTCGATGTGTAAGTCCTGTTATTCATAAGGCATTTGCGATCCTGGTGTTCGTGGAGTTCCCCATGTAAAAATGGGAACCCTGTGATCATATATGAACACGGGGTCCAAGAACTCTATGACTATACATGAACATCTATGAATCGATTTTCAAAATTTTTTAAAATCCGAGAAGTTGTTATATATGATTGCATTTTCAGGGAATATTACATCAAAAAGTTACGATGCTGATCTTGCATAACCGAGAAAATCTCCAAGAGTTCATCAAGTAATTGAATCAAAACGATCTATAAGTGATATTCTCCTACTAGAAAAAAAAATTTTATTTCCAAGATTTAAATCGTTTGGCAAATTGGTGACCAATCTGCACAATTTGTTATATCTTAAGATCATCATTTTGAGGAATATTACATTTAATCAGGTTCGTCACCAATATGCCAAAGGTTTTAAATCTTGGCAATTAAAATTTTTTTCTATAAAGATATATAATGATATCACTTACAGATCGTTTTAATTCAATCACCTAATGAACTCTTGGAGATTTTCTTGGTTATGCAAGATCAGCATTGTGACTTTTTGATGTAATATTCCTTGAAACTGCAACCATAATAACTTCTCGGATTTTAAAAAATTCTGAAAATCGTTTCATAGATGTTCATATATGATCATAGGGTTCCCATTTTTACATGGGTCGCTTAGTCGCGGTTTCAGGAAGTCAGCGGGGTGTAAGCAATCAAGGACAGTCGGTACTGCTTACTACTCCGTTGATGACGCCACGGTAATCCGTATAGTTTACTTTGAACGATTTCTAATTTTCAAATAGTTGCCAACACTTTTATGATCAAAACATTGAGTTAGCGCACTTTGGGCTACAATTTGCAATCCTTAGAGCTTTGCCGCATCTCAAAACTCACAATATTTATTGAGTGATTAGGAAAATGGCAAACATGCATAACCGCGTGGTTCTATGATGCAGCAGCAACAACTTAAATCGCAGTTTTACAAAACATTAAAAAAAATATCGTGGGTTTTGAGACGCGAGAGAGCTTGAATTGTTGAGTATTGCGAAGCGCGCTAACTCAATGATTTGATCCGAAAAGTGTTCGCAATTATTAAGAAATTGGAAATCGTTTGAAGTTAGCTATGTGGATTACCGTGGCACCATCTATGGAGTAGTATGCAGTACAGAATGGCCTCAAGCATCTGGGTTCCCGAGATAATTGAGCTCATGAAGTTGAATTTTTGTTGAACTTCACTTGAATGTGTGATTCCAAAACTGCTCCGTGTCGAGATTGTCTACTCGACAGCATGTTGATATGTTAACGTTTTGGGATACTGATTCATTGTATACGTATTTTTACTATTCTTTGGACAATTCTGGACTTTGCATATAAGGTATTGGCCATGAAACCTGAATTCGCGAGACATGTTCGGATACTATTTTCTCACTCTTTTTTACTTGTGGGTGCGAACACGACAATTGCGGGGAAAACATCTCACAATTCAGGAATACCTCATTCAACAGCATAGACACTAATTATAAATGCTCAAGCCCGCCGATAATCCTAAAATTTAGTTTCGTCTTCCATGCTCCACCTCAAAAAAGTAGGTTCAGTAGACATCTGAATGTTCTTTTTCTTAACTCAATACCCAAGTGGCTTTCGATTCAAAACAGGGAAAGGTACACCTTCAAATCTGTGAAGTCGTGGATGTGCTCGTTTCAAGCAAGCAGAAACATGTAAAACTCATCCGATAAGAAATTTACCGTTGTAGTATGTCTTTGGCCACACTGTGAGAAGGTGAAATTCATATGCGCAGGTCTTTCGGGTTGAACGAGTTGGATGTCATAACCCAAAAATATGATCCCTTACAAAACCTGAAGTTCAACTGAGTTTTCATCAGGGTCCTAATGTAATACTGGTAAAGACTCCTCTGAGAGCTGAGCTGTTATTTGCGCCGAGCAACCAGAATCGCAAGTTGACCATCTACAAAAGTTTTGTCTATTTTAATCAATGGAATATTATGGGTATTCCGATTCATTCAAGATATTTGCGGGGTCTCACATGGAGGAGAAGTTGCAACCTTTCGAGAAAAAGTATAATGGAGAAAGTTCTCCACTACAGTCATTACGTATGTAACTATGCTGTACATGTACGATGGTCGGTGGTCCACGGGGTCAGGCAAAGTTGGTTAATGCAACAAAAGTATCATCCAAAACGATAAACGTGATGATTCTGGTACAACAAGACGAGACGAAACCCATGGGAATCAAAACTGCAGCAGTTTGTTTCATCAAGCGCGAATAAAACAGTGATTTGAAACATGTAACATGGTCAAATACTCAGGAAGATTGTAGCATTTGAAGCACGACAAGCAAGGATTGCGACAGCCATAACTCAATGCATTTCGGTATCATCAAACGCGCTTAGGGTTGTTTTGGGCCTTACTTGAGAAGTTAATAGATTCATCCCTGTCATGATCTCACTATGCAGTTAAGCAACACTAGATTGAGGGAGCAAAAGAATCTTATGTTTAGAACCATCATGAGGACTTGTGAGAAATGCTCGTGCTTTTCACCACGCCAAGACCGAGATATCTCAATATTCTTATATTGAGCTGTTGCAAATTATATTATAATCTAAAATTTCATGCTCATTGACTTGGTACCTATTCAAATACGCTCCATATCAAGCTCGAGTACATTTGAAAATACTAAGATACACTATTGTTACGACGGCTACAAGCCTCACAAGCCATGTGTGTCGTGCCCTAAATGCTACAATCTCCTTACTGTTACCCAAGTTGAAAAGTTTGAAATCCCGATTTATTGGCACTTGCAAAAACTCCAACTTCAATTTTGATTCTACGGACATTCTTCTCGTCTTTGCACAGTGAATCACCTGAAGTGCCGTTTTGATGACACAATTGTCTCATAACCTAACTCTTCTTGACCAATGTGTGAGCGCAGATCAGGATAAAAAGTTGTAGGTATGTGTATGATGTCATCAAAATCCTTCGAGTCAATAATTGATTCACGACAATACTACCTCAGAGGCATGCGCAGCTATGCAATTCAGACATCAAATTACATTTACATCTTAGATGTTGAATTTTTATTGTGTAACTTATAATTCACAACTTGCTATTGGGTCCAAATTGTAAGAGTATTGCAGAAAGATGAGAACAACTGAACTGCTGGTACCTCCCAACTCATAATCTAGGCTCGTTTGTTGTCTCAGACCATGTCAATTGTTGTCAATTTCAAGTTAAGCCATAATGCGTTTCTTTATGGTTTTCTATTCAAGAGCATTGTATAACTCATGAACCATTACATATTCATGCATAGACTGGTAACGAAAAGTTAAACATGGAAAAATGAACATATTCAGCCCATCAATGCATCCAATTCAATATGTGTAGACATCCTAATATAAACCGAGATGATACTCCCTCTACAGAGGCCTGGCACATCAGAGGTTCACACTATGAAATTCGGGTGCAATACATACAATTATCACTCAATAAGAGCTTTACACTACATTCAGTTGAATGTGAACATTTGCACATGAGAGCTCAAGTGTGATTTGATTTTCTTTTTTAATACTCAACTAGTGAGTTTCACTTCAACACTAGGTCATTTTGAGAGTAAAATTCCATAGTAGCTACTTGTCAAGTTGACAATATAACGCTCCATTCACCCACATAATGACATATACATTCATTAAAATTCTTTCACAGAAGTACATATTGAGTCAGAATTGATAGACTACGAGTCTCACTAATGCAATCGGGATAAAATGTTCTCCATCATCTGGTTTACATCATTCAAGTAAAATGTGAACAGACAATCTCTGGACACAACAAGATTTGTGTATACACAATCACAAAGACTGCATCGGCTCACAAATAGATTCACTATGCCCTTTGAATGGTACAAATCAGTGGATGCGCTTCCCTTAATAGGAGAGTGAAAAAGTCGAACAGGGACTCTTGCGATATTCTGCTCACACCCATCCACCCAATTTATCCCATAAGTGAAATTGAGTTAGGAGAATAATCAATCTCCAATCAAGGGTTTGATGAAATAAAATTGGAAGACAGGAATTAGAATCATTTTCAGTTGCACTAACAAAAACAAGATTTCAAAGAATCATGGACAGCATATTTCCTCAAAGCTAGACCTCCCTGTATCCATCTAAGATAGTTTGTAAGATGAACCAGTGGACAGCATACGGTATAAATGGGAATTATTACATCTGGGGGAAAGATAAAGATAGGTACCAAGAATATGTTTCAATCACACACTAATCTGTAACATAGTTTGATGACAGTTGATGCAGCATTACTATTTGTAGACCATGCATACATCCTCTAACTTGTGGAAAAGATGTAAGCCCTCAGGTGGTAGTTTCATTAAGTGCAGGAGAACAATTTGATCATCTCAATTAGAGAGTTGTCCTGGTTAAACCATAGATCAATAATTCAAGAGGATATTTCAGTTATTCCATAAAAGCACAAAGTTAATAAAAAAAACCAAAAGAGAAATGCAACAAGACTACTCTAACTCAGCACTCCAGTGAGCAGATACTTTTTTCATTAGTTGCACATGAAGTGGGCTTTTTGTCAGCATCAACATAGATGTCGGAACCCACATAATACAAACAAGGAATCAAGCGTCTCACAGATTGCATGAATAATCATGAAATTTCGCTTTACAACACATCAACTTCAACTAGAATTAAGATTTTAAACAGCGCCATACAAAAATGCTACGGCGTTTTCTTAAAAAGTGTCGTGAGCTTCACAAAAAACCACGAACGATGATTATTTTTTGAATCAGGGAACTACATATGCAATTGCAGGGCTTTGGAACTCACTGTACAACGAGATCACGCTGGTTGATGAGTTAGATTCTTCAGATAACCGAAAAAATATCTTGGACCAAGTGTGACTCGCAAAGTGAAATCTAACATCACAGCGTGTGTTGCTATAAATGACGAGGTAGGTACACGCGCGCGCAGCCTCCATTTTCTGCTCCGAGTTACACCTGATGGCCCGATGGGGAACAGTCTCAAAAACACTGCTGAGCAACTGAGTAAAAGCAACAAATAATTTTGACGATGAGTTGCTATGTCGCCTCTACGCGAAAACAGCATAAAAAAATCCTTGACCAATCTTATGAGACTAATATGTGGACTGCTTGTCAGACATTCACGCTTCACTGGCCAATATCCTATCTAAAACTCAATTATTGTGTAACGTGAAGAAGTCACTCAGATCACTTCTCCAAGGCACTTTGATCCAGCACTGCGACAAAATTGATTTTGCACATTTCCCTACCTAATACTGCACAACCATCAATCGATTCAAAATAAGTTACAGATGAGAGCATGATGAGACAATCACATTCAAGGCGTCCCACACCACCGGCACGCGGCGGGGAGGCGGTACGATCGAAATCTTGCTAGCTCCTGAAGATGACTCTCACCGAGGTGTATAAGCAACCTCACTAGGAGTTAGCTCAATATCAATTCGTTACCGCATACCTATTCTTTTCCTTTTAGTATGAAAAACATGGCAGCTTATTATTCGCGAACGCGAAGGGAACTTTCTCAATTATGGCGCATGGCATATACATGACGCGACATGGAGTAGAGACAAAGTGGACACTTACACATTGGGATAGACTGCTCGTAGACGCCTTCGCTGATATGCTTATAATCTGGAAGCTACACCTATGCCTGCGCCTGGAAATTGCGAGGATGATCTCCCAGGAATAACTTGAAGTAGACACTTTTCTGGATCTGCTGATCTGGATATATCTAGTCTTCAATATTTTTGATTAGGATGGGCAAATTACGCCTTCACTGCGGCCGCCGATGCCTGCACCTTCCTCAACGGGATAATGGAGACTGCCTCGTTGCGAGAGCCCGGAAATTCAGGCTGTGGCGCAAGCGCATCGTATTTACTATGGCGGAGGTTACGTGACTGCTATGCTGACTAAAAACTTACACAATCAGATGGTTTACGAAATTTCGAGTAAGACAAAATTGATAATTTCTTGGTAAGTATCACTCCGTGTTGTTTCCTGATTAATTTTTTGATTTTCTCAATCGAAAAAACGCACCGAAATACTCTTATTCGACGCCAACAAGCGCAAGCTCGAATCTCGATGCCGTTTGCCGTGCCCCGTGCCGTGCACTCGATGCCCGATCCAATAAACGTCATTCGACGTTATTTGGCTCGTCACTCGTCACAATCGTCAAGAATTGAATGATCGGAAATGACGTCTTTCAGAGTCTCAGAGCGCCACAGATTTGAAATTGAAATACCTTTGTTCGACTGGAACAATGCACCACAGCGCATTAACGGAGATTTACATTGGTATTCATAGTCGCCCGTAAACCACGGGTTAGGGACGACTATGAATACCAGAGTTAATACTCGTATATCCAATTTCTAAATTTCGTTTCGTTATGTTCTTTGAGGTTTTTACTAGTTTCTAGAATCACCATAATTGTTTCGATTCCAATCAATTTGATGAAAATGTTAATCTGAGATGGAGAATCTAATTTCAACTTTTTGACGCGAACTATAACAAAGAAAACAAAATCAAGTTCGGATATCAACTTTTGGAAAATCCCTATCTGATTATGAATAATCAAATGAAAAAGACTTCACTTATTCTTTTGAAAACTCATCATATGATAAGCAATTCCACCCAATGAGGAAAGATACCGTTCTGCGAGTACATACATCTAATCTGTGTACATTTTTATTTAAACTTGATCTTCCTTTGTCAATCACAACTGCAAGTATTGAAGCAAAGTAAATAATTTATTTGTCTTCAAAGACAGATTACTAAAAGAGGAATTGATCAGTACATACCATATATCATCTCAATTGCAGGGAATAGAAATAAATAGTGGGTAAATTTTTTCAGTATTTATTAAATAATAGATGATCTTGATTACGTTCACATTTTCTGCAATGTATAATGTGTACTAGACAGTGTTAATGTGCATATTTAACCAATATCATAATGATTACTCTATTATCTTACCCACAGACTCACATTGCACAATCTGATTCTCTATCATTCACACACCTCATTCATTCTTGTTTATGAATATTTATCAAACATTCATCTCCACTTATCGTTCTTTCAATCTTTTTCACTCAATTTACAAGTCAAAAGTGTTATTTTCAATATTTTAAAAAGTCATATTTTATCCCTTCTTGAGACATATTTGTAAGCACATCATTGAGATTATGGATGTATATGACCATCTTCCACTATTCTCCACCATGTTTCCAAGTTCTTCAGTATCATTCTGTGACACTGCTTGAATTGTGTTAATTCAGATTAAGACTACCTGCATATTTTATTTTAATATTACTTTTCAACTCAGGATGTGGTTTATGGACGAGTATAAATTTTAGAAAAACAAGAGAGAATGTCACTTATTTCACAAGGACAAGATGTATTAAAATGTATAAATACGAATTAACTAGGGTTACATATCCCAAGTGAAAATGATGAAATGATAGTTACAGTGGATCTAGGTTTTTTTTATGAACTGAAATTTTCACCACTCAGGGTGTACTAAATATGTAACTTGAAGCACTTACTCTAAAGATACCTGCATATTCAAGATAAGAATGACAATAGATGCAAATCATGGCTGGGATGATTGAAATTTTTGTTGATATTTGATGAACTACAATTGACTGGTGATGGGTTTTGAAGTTTAGAAAATGAAAAAGTTGAATGGTTCTGAGTTTCAGTAACTACAACAAATTGTCAGTCAATACATAAATGATAGTTATATCTGAATGTCTGGGATGATAATGATCAGTCACACTCAACATTTTTGTCTGTCAATAAATGAGAGTAATCAAAGTTTAGTTGTACGGATACTCCATTTTGTGAGATATCAGGCACAAAAATGTGAGTATCAGAGCGAAAGACATTACTCTGTAATGAAAACTCTTCAGAATCATTTTTGGGGTTGAATCCTCATTCTCGAGAGTGAGGGAGAGACACAGGAAAATTACTGTAGAGTTTACTTACAGAGATTATAGACAGAACGTGTTGTTTTTGGCATCTATTTACAATAATATTGATGTAATGGATACATACACATCACTGATCATCAGAGAATGACCAAAGTGCAACTACAAGATTTGGTGGTTCGTATCCTTGGTAGATTTTTCGAAAGAAAAAGTTCAATTCTAGAAAATTTCATTCACCTACAGAATATTCAAGAGTTTGGGTCCAAGTTCAGACGGTTTTCATAAATTTTTCCCCTCAAATCGGTTTTTTGTATAAAAACCAAGAAAATCAAAAGGGGCTTCACTAGAGATGACAACGTTTGGCAGGTACAATATAGCTAATTCTCTGACAAGCGTTAATAAAACAACCTATTTGGTCTTCCAAATCTCTGCTGTCTGAATTGTAGAAAATTGGACAAAGTTAGGATGAGAAAGTGAAGAAAGAGATATATGATTGAATCATATGGATTGAATTCAATTGATTTCATTCCAGCTATGTGCAGAACTCAAAATTTACGGAGAAATCACGCTTTATTTTAGCTAGCGAGAATCGGACAATTTATTTGCTTGTACAGATAGAAAAAGCTTCCTGAAGAGATAATTCATTCGATCAACATTATCATTGAAAGAGAACTACCATTTGCTTGGTCAATACAAAATTAGAGGAGCACATCCTTCCAGAAGTCACTTACATCCTACCATGATTCAACGTAAACTTCGATTTCAGTCTAAGTAATGATGTACAGATATTCCCTCAACTCTGGAAAGACTCTTGTTCAATTCATACACTCTCACGAAAGTATAGGAAAAAGTGAGAATACTCATTCATAGACAAATATTATATGTTCGGTGACTTTCACATCATCCATATTTCATCTTGAAAGAAAATTCTCAAATCTCAAACAGAGAAAAAAACCAACAAAAAGTTTGAGGGAAATGTATTTCCGATGTTGACGCAAAAATCGTATAAAAGATTTTGGAGAATCACTATGCAAGAAAACATCTCGTTTTTTTATGGTATTCATCTTCTAACATAAAATTCGAGCAGCTTCTCCTCCACAGAGCTATTTGTAATACCAGTGTGAATATATATCATTTATATATTTATCGATAGGTCTCAACCATTAGTTGCTCGGCACAAGGGACTCCCAATGAACTACAGGTATAAGCAATGTATGATAGTAATAGGTATAGAATCTACATTGATTCTGGTTTGTTCTTATACCCTTTGAAATCTGTCTAAAGACACTCATAGAGATTTGAATCTTATGCTTGAATGATGATACAATGATCAGATGATAGAATTTAAGGAGGCAAAAATGAATGGAGTTGAACCTTCACACTTTTTCTCACTTTCCAACACAAAAGTACATCTGACTAAGCAAAACTGCAAGTCTCAACACACAGCACTTCTTGATCATTTTCACGTTAGTCTTTTCTCAAGTGTCAAACAGAACTTGTAGATCTACAAAATTCTTACGAAACTGAATAACAACCTTGAGATTTAGGCTGGAATTTATTTTTCATTGCATCTACTTGCACCTCATCATTCTATTTTCCACTTTCAAGTATCATTTCCTGGCTTAGGAGTGTTAATGTGTATGACATCGGCATTTTTTATGTTCTATCGTTTTCTTTCCACATTTGATGATTCCACGAAAAAGATGATCGTCTATTGTTTAACGCGTTCCTGGAACAGAAATGTAAATCATCGTTTTTATTAGCCATTACAATCTTATCAACTATGTGCAAGACACTGCATCAAGCTCAACTTGTGTAGCACTTAACAAGTGTAGAAATTTATTTGAATTTGATGATGATGGAATGATGATTCAATAAAAATGAAAAGAGTTGAATTATCGCGGATTAAATCCTAATTTACTGATGCACAAACTTGGAGATCGATAATGCCTGTATCTATGTGAATTGGACAGATATTCATTTCTTGAGAAAGAATTTCAGCCCAAGGTTTTATCCAAGTTTTGCTGATGTAAAGGGTATGCAAATGCCGAAGTATCTGCAAGCATTTCTTTCCACCATAAGCATGAAGGGTTATCAAGTCATTCAATATGCACTATCAAGCCGTGCAAACCGATATCAAAATTTTCATTATCGATACATTCAAGTGAATTTGATGCCAATATCCCTTTGCGGCATTGGCGCGCTTAAGATATATAAGTAGCGATTGTATGGAAGCGATTCAATGGATCACAAAAATTCTTCCTGAGAATGATCCAACAGTCACCCAAGCATCATCTCCTGATCATCTCACTTGATTCAGATTTTTTTGTGGAACAGTACAAATCAAGAAATGACGAAAAAATTTCTTTTCGAGAACGTTGTGGAGACTGCTAATTAATTCGACTACTCTCAGTAAGAGTTGGAATTGAGTTAAAATTCATCAAAGAAAAGTGTGTACTGCAAAGGATTAATGAGACTTCTAAGAATACCAAGCTTCCACTCTAATCATCCTCTTATGCAGATTTTATTGGGGGCTTTCTTGAAGAAGATTTTCACAGTTGTGATGAACATTCTTTTGTTTTGAAATAGGCAGAAAAAAAAGACTTATGATACAAATTTCAACAAAACTAGATCTCTGGTGACAGCTTCTCAAGTTAGTTCCAAGAATACATGCATGCAAGAAGTTTTTACAGAGAGGTTTCCAAGATAGATATTTTACTGAACTCTAGTCACTAAATAGCGTAATGAGACGTAAGTGTTTGTAGATAATTAGGGGGATTTTATCACATCAAGCGCATGAGTGGATCATTTCGATTCTTGCATTCATATCAATAAATTTGCATCCATTATAACGTCTGTCAAAACGGTTGTGATTTCAGTAATGACCTAAGACATTTAGAAAGGGCAACAAAACCAAAGTCAAGACTCCTGATAATACTCCATTTCAGTTACCCTAATGAGAGGTATTGTAATGTCATCAAGACTCGTTAGGCATCTAACAATGAAATCTAGTGCTAGAGGCGGCGCTTATACACGTGGACAAGGAATGAGACTATTTCTCGATATTCCAGGTTTTTGCATGCGATGTTTGACCTGTTTTACAAACTTTCTAATAAGAAGAAAATCCTGGCAGATATTTCGGATTCGCCAGGGTTCTTAGATGACCCGTGCTTCCATTCAAATTTCCATCCAACTATGTTCACCAGTGAGAACAAGTGAACTTGTGACTGGAGACAAGGGACAAACTCATCAATTTTCACGTCTCAAGTTTGCTCGAGTCTTAACTTCTTTGTAATCTTGGGGACAGTGTAGGTGATCCATGATATTGTGTTCACACTTCAAACTTGATTATTTATTGAAAGAAACTTCGATTGAAATAAGAATTGATTTAATTGGAATCAAAACAGGTCACTGTAATCTAAAAGATATTATTTTGAATGGAAGAGGTAATGATTCCAAAGATATAGTTGGAGTTTTGACTCAGATCAATGAAACATTCATAATTTTTGTTAATTGAAAGACTCGGAAAAATGAAGATATGTCTTTGATGTCTCCATCATATTTTGAGAATAGATGGTCTTACGTGACTTCTCGGGTCTGTGTAAAACAACTAATTCAGGAATCATCTTACAACTAAAGGGTGATCAGTTTTATGATGGAACCAAACCAAATAAATGAGTATTTATCGCTCCAAAGAGACGGTAGTTGCCCATGCATGTCAGTGCCATTTCCTGGTATGATTTACGTGTTTCAATATGAAAAGGCAAGAACTATACTCTCTCACGGAATCACAATGATTGTGATTGGGATTTACACGCTTCATTTCAAGACATTTTGTCAAAAGAACAACTCACAAAGGATGTTGATTAGAGCTTACTTACAATGGAAGTATGAATCTAGGATAAGCAGAACCAAATGAATTTTTTCTCATGTTGGCGTCACTGTCAAACAGATTTTGGCAACTAGTTGACTACTCTGGCTTCAAATAGTGTTTGTAGCAAATAATACTACATTTCAACTTTCTAATGTATGGGGTTGAAGTGAAGTTACAAAGCAATAACTATGAACCTAAATCGAATTGCAATCATCTATCATGCTCTTATTTGGTACCAAAGAGAATAACCTTGTCCAGTCAACTTCATCACGTTTTTAATGATTCAATTCAATAAGAATCAAATTTCATAAGGATCTCTTCATCTCCAACTACAGAACTCTACACTAGTAGAATACATTATGATTTGCTGGAAGATACATGCAGTAGGTGTAAAAATTTATTTCAAATCGAAATAAGGCAGCAAAACGATCACAATAAACTTAATATATTATACTCTATGCTCAATGCAGATCTTTTTACAAACGTATTCAATCGTTTTCATTTTTACAAAATTGCCGATAAGTCTTGAGATCGGAAGGAGAATGCAAAAAGGCAGTTTAAGCAGGGCTAAATGATAAGTTTCATCATTTTGATTTGTCAGGAGTCGATGCCAGCCAATTCTTAACCCCTTGTCCACCTTGATATGACTGAGTAACTAGTATATGGGCCAAAAAAATGTAAAAATAAGATATGGTGTATTGGAAAATATCAATTTAAATGGATTTTCAATGTTATATTGTAAGAGCTAAAACTGTATTGGTTCTCTTTTGCGAGCATCATGTTACTTGCATGAAATGTATGAATGGTACAGAAATTGAATTGAGCAAGTAGTTTTCTTTGAATAGATGATGAATTGAATCCATGAAGATTACATAATCTTTTCAGAGCCCTAATCAACCCTCATAGCATAGATTGCAGCATTGTATCAGAAGTGAACTTGCATGGTTTTCAACTCAATGGTCAATTTTTTTCGAAATCATTAATCTCCTAATGAACAGGAAAGCATGACATTCAAAAGTTCATCAACTGCAGAAAATGTTCGCTATGCTCATTTGACGAAATCTTCCACAAGCGAGGGAAACGGTAATCTAGTTATGTCTCTGCTAATGCATTGACTGCAGATAATGTAAGATGAAAGATACTGCTATGAGGCTGCCTTTCCATGGAATCGGCACATACTTAGCTGATGTTGAGGGAAGTTAGAAAACATCTAACCTAATAATAAGAACGAGAGAGAACGATATTGGTGTCTCTCTCTCACACATTGAGACAGGTACGCACGTCAATTACCATGGAAAGGCTACCTCGCGAGTTATTTTACCTGTATACAAATTTTTAGGAATTTTTCGATCACTATGGAATCAAGTATGGATATTATAAAGTAGTTGATAAGAAGGAATTGATTCTGTGTTCAAAGATAAGAAAGGTAGATTCAGTTTTCAAAGGTTACTCTATCCAAGATTTGAATAAAATTGTGCAAGCCCAGACCTCAGTGATTTTCAGTTTATATTCAGTGTAACTCTAAAAATGGAGTGTTTCTTTTCAAAAACTCCTCTGTCAATCAATTTTTTACCATAATTATTCAGAGTAACTTTCAAAACCTGTTTCTGAAGCTTCAAGTTTTTATTCTATCCTGGATCATTGACTGAGTTTGACTAGAGATTGAGAGGACATTGACATTATGAAAGTTGCCAATTTCAAGTATCAAAATATTGAAGATTATTTCTTCTGTTTTCTTATTCTAGAACAAGTGTAAGGATTATTGATTTTCATAGACCAGAGTCTTACTATTTCCTTGTAAAGTAGCTTTTTCAAAGACAAGAGATTTCTCAAGTGATTGTTATTTGACTGTAGAAAGAATAACTTCCATCAAGGTTCTTAGTAAATCAGCTTCGCCACGAGCTTTCAGAAAACTCTATTTCATTCTTTCTCTCATGGCACTGGCTATCAGGATATTTCCTGATGCAAAAAGCTCGTCAACAGAGAAATTATCCACGTAATTATATGAGATATTATTATGAGAAACGTGAATATAGTTACAATTTTCTTCATCAAAGTTAAGAAAATCATCTAGAAACAAGTAAAAGGGGAATTGATACGAATAGAATGGACTAATCTGAGCACAAACCTTCCATTTTCGATACCAAATACATAAAAAAATATGATGTGATTTCCGAGATTCCATATAGTAGACAGTAACTTGACGGCGGAAATTACTCTCAAGTTCCGAACGTGGTTCTGAACAGCATGATATTCACTCTTTTCAAGTAAAGGTTATTCTCTTTGGTGGACTCATAAATTACTTCGAGCTCTTGAAGATGACCTTGTTTCAATCTTTAGTCTGGAAATTTTGACCGGCGAGATGGATATCTACTTTTGGTGAATTTAGTGATGGTTTGAGCCAATCTGAGATGAATAAATTGATTCAATTGGATACGCTAGTTTGATATATGGAATTCTGGTCTGTACCAGATGCAGATGTAAATACTGCATCAGTACTTGAGAACAATCTATCAGTGTAATACTCAGCAGCAAAACCATTTGATACGATAAATTTCACGAGTCTCCTTCCTTGTAAAGAACAGTAGTTTAAGAGGACCAAAGACCTTAATTTGAGAAAAAAAGCTGAGCCATGATCACTGAGCTAGGACAGAAGTAATCCCCAAGTTTCATCAGAGAGACTATGTATTGAAGATAATTGGAGAGAAAGATAAGCAAAATAATACTCTATAAAAAAAGCTAGTGAGATTTTTGCGAATTTCTGGGCCATCACTTCTTGTCCAAGACATAAGCTAGGGTCTAAGTAAACGCTCTGAATAATATAGATCTCAGTTGCAAGGTGCGTATTGTAGGGAATTCTGCTTGTTTAGACCTCCTATTGTAACATGAATATTCGCAACTTTGTATGTAATAATGGGACAGTGACAATCAAATTAGTTAGGGAAAAGAAAAAATTAAAGTGGAAAAGAGTACAAATGCAGGAGATGACTAACACATTTACAAAAGTGCACTATATCAGACCATTACTTTGATTCCCTCACTGCATAACTAGCTTTGTGAGTTGTAGCCAATTTTTACTGAATTTGATGAGCAGCATTGATGAACATAACTCGATTGACTAAAACGCCTTATAATCGGAGCACTTGATCGAGTAGGCATAGCATGCGCCTCAGGTTGTATGGTTGCAATCAACAATGCAAGGATCAAGATACTGTACATTTTTCTCCAGAAAGGTGTATTCAAGTAGAATCTCCATGAATTCAAATCCATCAGTAAAACAAGATGAAACCAGTGTAAGCGACAAGATTTTTCTACAGTAGAAGAACTGTTGACAGAGTGAGCAGAAATTTTTGCCAAAGTGCAGGCATCAGATTTTATGCAGTTCGGCAATGATTCTGATTTTTTCAATTACATGGAATTTTATGCGGTTACGAGTTGGATATAGTTCTACCCATGTATTCAAAATTTCTCAACATGTCAATTCCAATCCTATATCAAGTGAAGAAACGTATGATAGGGAGTATATGTTGAGGAAAATTGCATATGCAACAAGAAAATGTAAAATCAATACACAACAAGTATTCAAATGATGATATTTTTGCAAAACAGGCATGCCTGCGCGGCTTCAGATAGGACCATGAAAAATTTTTTGGGACCATTGAAACCCGTGGAGATCACAGAGATTAATTGAGCGAGTCAAATATACTTATACTACTGGATTTTCTTGAATGATTGTGGTAGCAAATCTTTAATGAGTAATTGCTTGGATGCCACTAAAAATGAGTTCTATTGCCTGGATTCTTCATTTTAGATTGCAGCATTACTGCCAAGGCGTGTCAACCGCGTAAAATAGACACCTGCACTTCGACAGGGGAGTTTAAAATTGTATTGGAGCTCGAAAAACACCGGGTGAATGGATAAAATATTTCCACGATTAGTCTTTGCTTGAACTTGAAAATATCATTATTGGCTTTTCAATATTGCCAGCGTTTCAGTTTATAGCTAAGAAAACCAACGTTTTTCTACAGCTCAACATCAACACGAGCTAATGGAGTAGATCATGTGATTTTTTGGAGCATCTCTACTAAACAAAACGAACTCTATTAAAAACGAGGAAACAGTGAGAATTTATATAAGTGATGAAATTATTCACAAAGCATATATTTCGAGCTCCCACAAGAAAGCTTTGAATATTCTTGTCTTGCAAAACTACTTGGCTACAAAAAATGAGCAGTTTTGATAGTGAAATGTATGCACCTGATTGAGCTGTAGGCTGTGCTGCTGCTGGGCCCTGTCCTGCGCCTTGACCGGGTGCTATTTGCGATTGTCCAGGAGCCGCTGTTGTCAG